>OU026146.1:31967462-33217462 GCA_907269125.1 Eristalis pertinax
ATTCACTTAGTTCTATAAATAAAAACAAACTGTAAGACGAAGCTCTGGACAGAGCCAGGACCCAATGGCTTGGTATGGTAAATGAGGCAAAAGCATGGCCTCTGTGGTCAACGCTGATTAAAAAGAGATGAACGTTAGTGATCAGCGTTAGTCGCAAGGAAGTGCGTGTGCTAATAAGAGTCCTTACCGGCCATTATGATATAGGCAGTCATACATTGCGATTGAACATACAGCACCACGGCTTTTGAAGGTGATGAAGAAAAAATGAGTGTGTCCATCATATATTCTGTGAATGCTCAGCCCTGGCACAGAAATGGTAGCAGTTCATGGGAAAGTTCTTCTTCGTAGAGCTAGAGCACTTGAGCGGTGTAGAACTGAAAGAAACTTCCTAAGGTACATTAACGAATGGAGATGGTTTTAGAAGTAAAGGGCCGATGTTGATTTTGAATAAAACACGAATTATTTAGGAAATATTGTCATTTCTTTTTATTACGATAATATTGGTATGGTTCAATTATGTATGGAACAAAATATCGGCCAAATGGCCGCCGCGACCTCGGCGGCACACCTCCATCCGATGGTCCAAATTTTCCAAATGACGCTGAAGCATAATTGAGGTTCTATGTCGTTAATGTGCCGAATAATCTCATCCTTTAGCTCTTGAATTGTTGCTGGCTTATCGAGGTGCACCTTTTCCTTCAAATAATCGCCACCACGTGAGATAACGCGGCCAATGAATTTGTCGCACAAAAGAGCCATTGTTTCGTTAGCTGTGTGCCAAGTGGCACCGTCCTATTGAAACCACATATCGTCCACATTCATATCTTCCAATTCGGGCCATAAAATGTTCGTTATCATGTCACGATAGCCAACTCCATTCACAGTAACTGCCTGACCGGCCTCGTTTTGGAAAAAATACGGCCCAATGATGCCGCCAGTCCATAAACCGCACCAAACAGTCACTCTTTGTGGGTGCATTAGTTTGGTTCGACAATCACTCTTGGATTATCATTCTTATTGACCAATCCACTGAGCTCAAAATGTGCCTCATCACTGAAGATGATTTTCTTCGAAAATTGATCATCCACTGTTGCCATTTCTTGCCACCATTCTGACCATTGACGACGCTTGAAATGGTCAAGAGGCTTTAGTTCTTGAGTCAATTGCACCTTGTAAGCGTGTAAATGCAAGACTTTATGCATAATGTTCATCAACGACGAGCGTGAGAGGTGCAATTGTTGGGCACGACGACGAGTTGAGGTGGACGGCTCTTCAGTCACACTATCGTGAACAGCACCAATATTTTCTGCAGTACGAGCTGTACGAGCATGCACTGGTGTTTTCACATCACCTACAGACCCGGTTTGCTCAAATTTTTGCACGATTTTTCCGATACTACTCACATTTAAATTGACCGAAAAAATCACGAAGTGCACGATATGCATTTTGATTTGAAAGGCCATTTTCATAATAAGCCTGAATAACTTTAACGCGTTGTATCTTTCCATGGTTCAAATTGAGTTAGTCTGAAATTGAGAAATGTCAAATGAAATGCAGAAAAAAACTTGACGTTTAGGTGTGGTACATATTCAATATCGGCTCTTAAAATTTAACCACCCTTTACTTCTAAAACTTTATAAGAAGGTCGCAAGGTAGATAATCATCAACTATTAAGGGCACAATAGGCCGCATTGCCGTAAGGGATCGTAGCTTGCTTATCGGACTGGATGGGCTGGATGGTATATTCCGTCACGTATCATCATTGCACACGTTATTCCGGTGATGATGAACATGTGTGTGCTTAACATTAAAGACGTGCGCATGCGTCTAGCTATAATAAGAGTCAGGAAATTGCATTCTTATTCATTTAAAACTCCACCGAATGAATAAAAGGAGGAAGAGGCTTTATAGCTTACCATGTTTAGTCTTGAGACAGATTCCATTCAAGGTCACATTTTGTTCGTAAAATATGGATAATTGCCAATACAAATGAAACAAAAATTCAAGTTTTACACACAGTAACTTTCTTCTTTAGTATTTACGTTTCATTCAGGCCAATTTTTGGGTCAAAACTGAAAAACAGGGAAACACAACTTTGAGTGGCTTTTCTGCTCAATTTTGCACTTTCTTAAGTCACAATCAAAAATAAAGTACAGTAAAAGCCTTTTAATTCGAAATTTCTTTTTATAAATATAAAGAATAAAAGAGATTTTTCCGAATAAATGAAAGTCGGTTTTTAATTTTGTGTGTAAGAATTAAATTAAATTCTTCTTCTTTGGCTCTACAGTCCGGGGTGGACGGGGTGCACGATATTTCGCCAGCAAGTTGGTTGAGGTCCTTCTCCACTTATGTGCGCCAACCCGATCGAGGACGTCCTCTGTTGCGTTGTCCCAATGACTCGGATTTGAAGGCTCTTCGGGCCGGAGTTGTGGTGTCCATACGCTCTACATGACATAGCCTAATTGTACAAATTAAATTAAAGAGTCCCGACAATTCACATTGAGAAGTCGAGAAAATCCATACAAAAATATTGTATGGGGAAATCTTGATCCACATTTAGATGTTTTTCGTTTTGAGTTCTTGCATTTTTTCATCAATTTGAATGCGGTTTAGTGCATACGGAAATCTCTCATTAATTCGAAAAATTCGTTTATTCGGAATGACTTTCTCCAACCATTGCGAATTAAAGACTACAACATTACTGTAGTATGGACACAGCCGATTTCTACCTCTCATGGCCCTTAACATTTCTAGCAGCGTTCATTATATCGCTTCCTCAAACCCAACGGACCAATCAGAGAATGCCATTTACATTATTTCGTGAATAACCGTCAACAATTCGTGAAAGTCTTTCAAATTCATCGATGGACTAGGGGTCCAATCAGCTCTGACATCTCTTTAGTACTTGATTAGTACTTGATTTCTGCTTAGTACCAAATCGAATTGTGCTGGACAGCTTGTCAAATTCACCATATTTTTATTTTGTGACCTTATTTTGCGGTCCGCGTTCGACAGTGGATAGATGTGTTTATTAAGTTTACATCACAGTATAATTTAGTTAATTTAATTATAACAAAAATATTTAACAAGTGTCCTGGGAAAGCGGTGAAACAGCTGCCGATTGGCAAACCAGAGTGATTGGCCCTCTTTTCAAAAACGGGGAACAAAAGAAATAGTTTCAAGTACAGGGGCATATGTCTTTTAAGCCTCCCTGAGGAAGGTATACGCTAAGATGTTGGACTCACGGTCTAGAGCTTGTCACTCTAAGAATGATAATCGGGAGTATGCCAAACCGATATATTTGCAAGAGGCCTACTGCCTCTAGGTAAACTCTGAAGTGTTCTGGGATTTTGAAAGTCATTCAGTCTCTATACACAAACTGTAGCAGATGGGCTTTATCCCCGCGAACCCTTTGTTAATAAATAATAAAAGTAATTGAATAGCAAATTTCTGCAAGTTGAATGTATTTAATTAATTTCTTAATGGAAACAGGAGGGAAAACGGCAAAATGTGCAATGAAAGGTTACCAAAACTATAATGATACGCATGCCCTTGCAAAGCTATCCAGCACCACGAATAGAATGAACTTATACTTTGGCAGTAACGTTCTGAACACGATTCAAGTTTGGGAATTTAACCCCGTGGTGGTGCTGGTGTTTAACCTCCACTCAAGTCAAATATTTACGATTTCCTGATTTCGCATTTCAAACAAACATATATTACAACAATTACAGTGGTTTACAGAACCTAGATATCCCCAAAATTAGTCATTCATACTTGCCGTATGACAATGAGTCTAACAGCCAATAAGCACACCTTTTATTGGGTTGTATTTTTATAAGTAGTTCTAGTTTTACAGGTTCTGATTTTACAGTCTACTCGTAATGCTGTTTAAATGATTTCATCCAATTATCAAAGTTCAACATCAAATTACCTTTATTATGTGCGATTACAAAGTAGTATCCAATTAGAAACCCAGTTTTTTTTATAACCCTATCATAAACTTGGACCAACTGTGTCATATTTGAATATCAGAATTTCTCATCAGCGAGCAATAAATTGTTCACTGGCTGTACACCGTATTGCATTCTATCGTTTCTGCTCAGAAGTCCATCAAGAACCAGTTTCTCGGTTCGACCAGGTGAGCAAAGCGATCCCAACTGCGTAACCCCACAGCATTTATTAGTTGCGCCCCCAATCTGATTAACAATGCAAACACAGGCTGATTCATTTAAACCCGACAGATGTCCATCAACGTCCCTCATTCGTTATTCACAGAAGATACCGGAAAATGCGTCTTTAATCCAAACGGCATGCATCCTTGCCTGTAGCGCTGACGACTGTTACAACGGCGAGACTGTGCGTCGACTAAGGCGTATGCAACAGTCTCGTTGACTGCTGTCAGAGGCGGTCGCCTCACCAAGCAAGTCTCTTCGCACACTTCGAGTGAACAAAAGCGAAAGCGACAACAACAACGAAGCATCAAAACAAGAACAAAACGAACGCAGCTCGTACCACTGACCAGTGACCATCATCGATTGTGGGGCAACAAGAAAATGCGTTAATTGCAGTTTATCCGCACGGCGAGCGTTGTGGTTTTTGTTTAATTTCTGCGACTGAGTCTCAGGGTCTGGCTGCGAATTTTGCAATAACAAAATGCACCCAGACACACTATTGCCCGTGATTTTTCCATCACAACGAGATGGCGAGTGAGTGTTGCACAATATTTCGAATGTTTCGGTGTTTGCCAGTTGGTCTTGAGTCATCGATGTTTTGCTTGCATAAGCCATTTAGTCTTCACATTTCGTGCGGAGTGAGAAATCGGCGATTAGGAATTCTGCTCTGGTATTGAAGATACGCTGCTTGGCCAAAGTATTTGTCACATCGTTATTGGCTTCTAGATTGTGTACAGTGTCGATTTTGATTGCAAAGGCGTAGCTTTGGAGGGGTAGCTCGAGGTGTGCTCGTTCTTGGAACGGCTGGCAGCCTTTGAAGTTTATTGAGTGATTTGCATGCTAGTGCGCAAATTAAGTCACCAATTTGCATCCGGGAAGAACTTGTTAACCCTGGAAGCTCGAGACCTCCGTTGTGATATTCTTTGGTGGTAAGAGTACTCATTTTGGTTAGTTGCGTCTTTTAAATTGGAAATGAAGTTGTTCAGATAGAGACTCGCCCATTTCACATGCGAGCGATGTGGGGGGTCAGGGTTAATAAAATGTCATCATCTGATCTATTTCTGCCGCATTCAGATCTATGCGTCTTCTGGATCGAGACAAATTATTATACAAAGCATTTCATGACCAAATTGAAAGACCACTCTTAACGCCTGGCAATGTAATTTGTTTCGATTACGAAACATTGATGATTAACTGGCAGCTGTGAGAGACTAACTAGAATATTGCCACACAAGTGCAAAACCACCAGTTTCCTTTACAATCGACTAGTGTCTGACTAGTCTGATGGCAGTTTTCAAGAGTGATTTTTTAAGCGTTTGATTTCGAATTGTCAAAAAAGTTAAGGGAAATTACAAAAATGTATTAAATTTGTTCTTGACCTGATAAATAATTGCTTGCCATTGACGCTTAAAAGATTATTTCATTTAAATGATGACTACCACTACGGTTAAGTGATCCATATGGAGAGTTCAATTTTGGGTTAATTTTTCGAGCATATTGGCTGGTAACTGGCTAATACCGCCTGTAATGTTGCCTTTCAAGACTTAAAGCATAGATGAGTGATTTGATGTATCTCTTTCAAAAATAGTTTATGTAAAAGATAAATTGCTCACCAAACTCACTTCTCAATTGGTTATTCGATTTGCGAACAGTGCCTTCGTGCCACGGATCATAAACAGCACCAAGTAGTGCAGACAACAATTGCCAGAGGTTGCTCATCGGAACAATCAACAATTGAATCCGCAGAGGAAGGGGGATGAAGAAGATATTACGCTTCACAAACTAGGCACTTGTCCAGCTCTGCTAGGCAGCTTTTTATTAAGTGCCCACAAGAATAGGAGACTGCCAGAGAAATCGCCAGCACACTTAGACTATGTTGGTCCATTGTGATACCCAGAATACCCATAACCCAAAAAGACTACTACAGCACTGATCAACAACTCCAGTGATGGTGCCGTTAATTTGATCCTAATGGCAAATGGTGACTGGACCAGATATGAAAACCGGATAAAAGCGTATTAACTTTGCTTTCACCGAGATTCGAACCGGGGACCCCTCTAACCAGGGGCAGGCACTCGGCGCAACGGCGCCATCGAGCTGAAGGTTAAAGACATAGCTAAAAGTTATGGACATAGCTAAATTCATCAAGAAACCAAATTGGATCTAACCTAGCAAGGGAGTGGATCATCCAAGCTATGCCACTAGGGTACCAACTGCTGCCCTCAGGCGTTAGTTAGTCCACTTGATTAAAGAGGAACTAGTGCATCAATTACCGGGCAGTGATATCACAACGGATCTAAATGGGTCACAACTTCTCCAGTTGTGACAATCACTTTAACCTAACCTATGCAAGCAAGGTAACTGCGCAAGTAAGTAAGTATTGGACACTCCCAAGGAATAAACGTTAACCTCCTTTGACTGAGAAACATAGTCCAGTTTGCTAGACTAACTTTTTAGATTCAAGAAGGACACCTGTGATGTGAATATAGCTCTTTCCGTTTCCGTATCTTCTCCAGTACCAATTTAAAGAACTCACATGACCGAGCATCTCATTGATTGCGGGTTTCAAACATAACTGCACAGTGCTTGGCGTATGTGTTAGTGTGGTGTGAAACAACTTGATCAATTTGTGCGAGCTCGTAAATTCGGTCACAGCTTCGAATAGCTCCTAACCTCGATCCTATAGGGAGCATTGAAGCGAGATATACCACTATTCTTGTTGCAAGAAGTACGATCCTACGTACCTTTATGTGGATATGGGCATCCTAAATTCGAACATCGGACCATCGCATTAAAGATGTCTGATGACAATACGGGCGTTTGAAAACGCAAATAACGTCATATAATTGCGCATCACACTGCAAACGTAGTGATGCAAAGTAAGCGATGCTTTTTGCATCTTAACATTTGCCGATGCTCCGTTTGCTTTCGTTTGTGCAGTAGATCTGTTCACAATGCGTTTTGGAATAGTATGCATTGGCATTACCTTTTTGTTTGGGTTTTGGAATGGTTACCAGTGCAGAGAGCACTGATGCGTTTTGGAAAACGCCCAACAGCACAGTCCGCGGTCATCTTATTGATGGCGCCTTCTTCGAAACTAGATGTGAGACCTACTTCATCGACTCGAGTAGGGATTTCTTCGTTTCCTATCAATCTCTCCTAGTTACGCTCGCTAAACCGCAGCTGCTGGTCAAATACATCCACTATACGGTTCTGGAATTAGTGTGTGGTAAATCATACCAAGACCTTATTGGATCCTAATTAAAACATGAAGATAGAATGCTCATTCTGGCTTTTTTGTACTCGACGCTTAGGTGATCATACATTGCATGGAGCATTCCTATTTAACGTGTAATTCCGTGAAACGTGAATATTTTTTCAGATAAATATTCCAAATGTCAAGTTTCCTTCAAACTGTGATTTATTAACTTTAAAATATTTCATATAATAATAAAAAAAATTTGCTAAATTCTGTCTCATGGTAAAGCAAACACTTTGAAGCTACTTGCCCACTCAAACAACTCTCGCATATGCATGCATGAACGTCGCGATTTCAACAGAACGGTACGCAGCTGTCAATATAAAGATCACCAAAGGCCACCGCACCTATGGAGACATTTCTCAAGCACTCGCCAAATGTCAGTGGGTGTCAGTAGGCACCAAAATATTGCGGAATCGACACGAGTCTATTGCAGCTTCGGATGGTTTTGCACATCGTACTTGAGCGTGCGAAATATGACGATGTAATCGCAGCGGCTTTATGAAATACGATGACGGTGGCAATAGGCGCCCTCTCTCTCTCTCTCTCTGTTGGTAGTCGTTCGGTATAATTTTGATCGTGGCAATGAGTATTTAAATATGAATAAATGTACGCATCTATTCCATTGACACTCAATCAGCTGGTGGGGCTGCGGCAACGACACTCCACAAGTTCTTGAATTCTATCTTAAGGTCGTTCTACTCCCATCAGCTGTCACCCGAATCAGTATTCCGCGCAGCGACTCCAACTTCCAGCGAAAGAAACTTCAACTCCACAGCAGATAGTTTTTGTCACATTAATTCAACTTCTGCTTAACATACTGATCAGTGCCTTGGACGGCAATCAAATCTAATAGAAATAAAAGTATTGAAGGGTAAACAAAGCTTGAAATGATGTTAAGTAATTTCTTCACTTCAAGGCCGTCTGCGATTTTCGATTAATATTCAGGGAAATATTGTTTACTTTTGTAAAGTTTCTTTGCTTTCGATTTTCCGCCACAGGGCCGTGCACGATTTGTTTCTATTTCCATGAGCCACACGATCGGCGCTGAAAATGACGTTAAAAACATGTGTGCATCAACAAGTGTACAGGAAATTTGATTTGTTTTCATTGGGATGTTGTTACATGATGATAAATGGTGTTTAGGTGCTGATAGATAAATAGGGAATTCAGCACTTACTAGTTATATATTGACTGTTTTGTTTGAACCTCGGTGGTTGTGATGGAACAGCGGTTAGCTTAGGTGTGGGTGGCAGTCACACTTAGGCCAGAGTAGGCCCATACCGCGCGGATATGATTATTTCTATTCCACAAACCAATTAGCGCTTTTTGATAAAGTAAAGATCACTGATATTAATGCTATTTAGTTCCGTTATGTTGTTGAAATAGTAGGCGTCTATATGACGTTTTCTGCGGAGGGAGAGAGCACTGCATTAACATAAAAGATGTGCAATAGTTTCTTCCTCCTCTTCGCCTTTGCAGCTTCTGCAGAAGTCGTTATAGAGGAGACCTAATCTGGAGGCATGTGTTCCAATGGCACAATGCCCGCCGACAATGGTTCTGTTGTTACGTCTACTCATTCTGATGTGTTTTGGATCGATAGTGGGCCATAGCTGTTTTGTAATGAGGCACGCACTGCTGGTGTATACGAGTAGTATGAGTATCTGTATACGTATATCCTCAGTAGATGTTTGCAGTAGAGATGTGAATGAATGGTAGGTCTCCATCCCAAAAGAGTACGGAGCTAGTAGGTACCCTTTCTAGCGAGTTTCGGCAGCAATTTAGTGAAGTTTTGACTGCGCTCGGATAATTCATTACTACCTGACTGCCTAAACTGATGACGATATCTGTGCTTGATATTATAAGGTGGGCCAAATACAAGTTTCTTTTTAAAAATGCAAAAAAATGAAGAAAATTTAATTTGTTCCTAAGAACAAACATTCGTCCAAGTAGCTGCCTCGGCTGGCTTCGCAGTAACGCATTATGCCACCCCAATTTTCCAAGGCCTTTTTTATGGTTTCGGGCTGTAGCTTTCGGATTGCTTGGATGATATTGGCCTTAAATGCTTGAATAGTTTCAGGATTGTTGGCATAACATCGGTCTTTTAGGGTTCCCCACAAAAAAAATTGGCATCGCCAAGACGGCTGATAACACGATTTGGGAATTCGGTGCGCAAAAGATCGATTGTGGCATGGGCTGTTTGGTATAGTGCGCCATCCTGCATGAACCAGAGGTCGTCCAAATCCATGTCTTCAAAACCAGTAAAAAAAGAGTCGATTAACACGGCTCTGTAACGCCCACCGTTGACAGAAACATTGTTCCTAGCCTCATTTTTGAAGAAGGCCACATCAGCTATATTCTCATCTGTGCATCACCGTACGACGACGGGGACTATGAGTATTGTCCACTATTTGGGCTACTCACATTGGAAATAAATTTTCAATATTTCCCAACGTTGTTCAAGCGTAAAACGACTTATTTCGTTCCAAGGAGCTATGATACTGACTTTCTGTCAAGATTTCGAGCGGGGAAAAGCTGTCAGTGTCAAAATATTAAAAAAAAAAAACACTGGATGGCCTATCCTGTACATTGTTTTTCAGCCAGGACAGAGCTTTCTTAATCGCTACAGTTTCTGCTTGAAAACACTACAGTGATTTGGTAGTCGGAATGACATTCGAATGTTTAGTTTTTTTTAGAATATACACCCCTCCCCACACCTTCGCCTAGCACCGATCTTCTGCGAAAATTTGCAGAGGACCGCCCAGCGTCTGATGCTCAGACTTCCAGTTTGATCTGGAGGTATGCTGGTTGAGAAATTCTTCTCGTTATTGAACTTAACTGGAAACAAAAACATGAGCCTTTAATCCAAATTCAAGGCTATTGATGATTAACGACAATATTCTAAGTTGATTGCTAAGGCTTTAAAAGAACATATTTTTTTGAACAGTCTGTGAAGCACCGTTTATTGATTCATTCATGGGAAATGGACGATCAGTTATAATTTAAACTAAACCACTATCCTTTCAGATGAAAGGTGTTCGAAGTTGGACGAAGGTGTTAGACGCTAATTTCAATAATGGGATAGAAAGGATTTTTAAGACTGAACATTTCTGTTCTCTCTCAGTCTCACTCTTTCAAGTTCTAGTTCTGCTGTGAAACTTCAACAACTATTACTTTTTTCCAATGGATTAGACTAGAAAATATAAAACAATTTGTGTGCACTGACTACGTCACTATTTCTGCTTTGAGAAAGACTACGTAAAGTCTGTGCCGACTTAAACGAAGATCCAGTCTTATTTAATTGAATGGATTTAATTTCTTGCTACCCTAATTCAATCTGTGATAAGGCTACTTATTGGCTCTGTAAATAGGAGAGACAACAGAGAAGTTACTTTACTTACATAAGTGCTACTTACTTCTCACGCACATGGAGGGTCTGAGCTTAATTTATAGCTACCTGACATTGATAACGGTGCTGGGACGTTGTTTCCAGTCATCAAGGCCACGTAGTCTTGCCGCCGCGATGACCTAGTCCTTATACCGGAGGTTCTGAGGTTATTTATACCGGAGTGCTTCCAATTCGAAGACCCTCTTACCATGATCGATGCTCTGCATGCGCTCGTTGTGGTCGATCCAGTGCAGTCGATAACTACATCCA
Source organism: Eristalis pertinax (assembly GCA_907269125.1). Classification (NCBI taxonomy): domain Eukaryota; kingdom Metazoa; phylum Arthropoda; class Insecta; order Diptera; family Syrphidae; genus Eristalis; species Eristalis pertinax. The sequence continues at coordinate 31,978,555 of OU026146.1, forward strand.
AATCTAGGTACGTAGAGGTCGCGGTTGTGTCTTCGCACCGGTTGCCAAGGGCGATTGTACTTCGGATCTCCACTAAGATGTCATTCGTGGAGACGTGGACCATTTTTGGGTCATCGGCTATGTCAACAAGCAAAATTGCCGTGTTATTGAAGCGAACACGATCCACAAGTGTTCAACCAAGAATCAGTGCATCTACAAAGATTGACTGTATGTGGCTGTGTGTTTATGGCATGGCGGAATTTTTGGCGACTGGGTCACCTGACGCTACATAAAAATAATGAACGATGCGTGGCGTGTATTCACATCAAATTGATCGCTGACAGCAGAAAAGGATATCTTGATTCGTTAAAGAATATTGGGTTTCCAAGTAAATTCTTTGTCCAGTCTGATACTCAAAGACGTCGCACACTTTTTACCTCATGCCACTAGTGACTATCATTTGTATGTATATAAAACCTGCGTCGAGTTTAATGATCTCTTAGCAATATTCATATTGCCACCAGTCACTATCAACTCACACATTAAATAGATTGATTCACGGTTAAACCTTCTAACCTGTAAGTAGATAATCGCAACTTGACGTATATGGCTCCCCTTACGATTGATTGCAATTAACTACACCCGATCCATAATAAACTTCAGCGATTCGACTGAACTGACACAACCGCATAAACGTACAAATTAAACCTTTGTGCACAGCACTCTCCCGACACCTTGTTTGCAAGTTGAATGTCAATGTCAGTGGTGTTGAGACTAAAAATAAACTGTCAGCGAAAAAAACGAAACTTGTAAGCTGCAGCTGATGCCTCATGCCAACAGAGATGTTCACCTTTGTCATGTCAAAGAACTTCACGTAAACATTGGAGTCATGTAACACGTCCCTGTACTCTTTATGGCAGCAGTGCGAACTAGATCAACTTGAAATCCCTCAATGATAACGTTGCATTTTTTAATACTTCCAGCTTCGACGATAAAAACCTGTTCACGCAACGATCCCGACATCAACCAATGCATCATCAAGGCTGTAAATGTGGTTCGACCACTGCTGGCGAGCGGGGATCTCGGCGATGGCTATCACACACCGCCGTTGGAGCCCCTTTTCTTGGACAACATCCAGATGGCCAGGGGCAAGGAGTTCAGGGCGACGTTCAGTGAGATCCAAGCCACCGGTGGTAGCAACTTTATCATCGACAAACTCAGGTATGACGTTTTTTTTTTTTATTATCATCAATTGCATAGAAATGACGCTCTTTCAGTGCGAACCCGTCGAATATTTCCTTCGACGTTGCCATTACGCTGCCAAAAATCACTTTCACTGGCAAGTACAAGCTGCGGATAAGGATACTAGTTCTGGACATCCAAGGTGCAGGGGACATGGACGGGAATTTCGGTACGCAACGACGCTTTGGGTTAATTTTCTTTTAAGAACTTAACAAGTGTTTATCTCTCATTTAGAAAATGCAAAGGCAGTGGTCAAGATGCGCGGCACAAAGTATCTGAAAGATGGTGTGGAATATGTAAAATTCACAAAAATGCCCATTCGTCTGATGGTGACCAACATGAAGCTGAAGTTGGACAACTTGTTCAATGGGGACAAGGTTCTGGGTGAAGTTGGCAACTCGATCATAAACGACAATCAAGACCTGTACCTCAGTGAGATCACGCCTGGCCTGGAGAAGGGACTGTCGCGGCAGTTCTTGGAGATTGCGAATGAAATTCTGGAAACAACCACATTCGATGAGATGTTCCCGCCCAATTAAAGGAAGGCAATGGCCTCGCCAGACCATCACTTAATTACGTTAATTTAAGTTCACCATTCATAAGGCGTCTCCTCATCACACACTTGGCTAGAGATACATATTAGTGCTAAGATTTCGATTAGAGGTTAATAAATTCTTTTATAAATCGTTTATTTATGCCTTTGGTTGTTTGTCTCTGTGACAGCTTGTGTGCTGAGAGCGTGGGAGTTTTCAGGTACACGGGTCGAGCGTATCGTTTTAATTGTCCTCTGTCATCTTATAACTAGTCTTCTCAAACAAGATCGTTCCTTCAGATCATCTAGGATGACTGAATTAATCATCGTGTTAAGCATTGAAAATGTTTTTTGGAAGTGACATTGACATCAACATTGTTGAACTGTCAATTTGAATTTCATGACGTTGTTTGAACTCTTCACTAGGAGGACATGCTAAAGAGGTTTTACAGTGTCCGCCCGGCTAGCTTGATGCCGCAGCTTAATGTTTTGTCAGCGATTTCCGGCGACCACAGTTCAGAGCTGAAACCCAAGACAAAGCTTCTTGTATCGCCACAGTCTCTGCGTGAGAGACGCTACAGTGATTCGCCAAAAGAAATGGCAGTTGGATCTTTAGATCATTAGAGTAGACGCCCGCTCCCACGCAGAGGTTTCGCAGAGGACCATCCAGCGTCTGGTGGTCAGACTTCCAGTAAGATCTGGAGGGAATGCTCGAAGAGGAACTTAGGTGCCATCGGTTCAGTGACTCCAGCTACACGTCTAAACTGAATAACGATAGTAAAGTGTCCAGAAAGGAGTTATTGCAGCGATTGCAGTCTAATTGCCGTGCTACTATATATGCCTCCCAATTAACTCTATCAGTTCAAGATTTAGAAGTATGTTCAAAGCTTCAGAGCAGGCCATCTATTGCACTGAGCGGTTCGCAGTTAATGTCTACAAAGTCACGACTCCATAGAGCAATAGGGGCCTGACTAGTGATAAGAGTGGACAGTGAACCATGCGAGGTTGTCATCGCCGTTTACATTCTATTGCCTTCTAGCAGCAAGTCGTAAACTTGAGGATGAGCAGAAAGGAAGAGCTGATACTTGGAGTCTTGGAAAAAAAACATTCTTCATTGGATATTTGGTCCAGTCTATAAGGAGACTGAACCGCGAATGCTATAACTTGTACACAGAAGTGAATTTAGTCGATAAAGGCCACGAAGCCGAGAGATAGAGAGGAATACCTAATCACAGGTAGGTATTATCGTAAAGGGTGGAAGAGAGCCTTAGCTCAAGCTCAAGCTCAAGCTCAAGCTCAAGCTCAAGCTCAAGCTCAAGCTCAAGCTCAAGCTCAAGCTTAAGCTCAAACCATCCATCCTTGGCTGAGAGGTAAGTATGTTGTGTTGGAAGCAGGTATTGAGCCTGGATTTCGGGTGCACCATGTGGTAGGTGATTGATAGTGATCTAAGCTGTTATTATTACAGGGGGCGGTTATGGCTATATGTTCTAGTGAAACTATGCTGACACCGGATGGTGAAGTTTGAGAACTTCCAGCAACCGTCATGTAGTGGGTATATGCGTGGACTCATACAATGTGTACACAATTTCCAATGCGTCGAAATAGTTCCCTAATTCATGGCATCACATCTCTCGAGTCAATGACAAATGTGTGTACAACTTACCGAGAAAAATTGTTTTTCAGAAGCGTGTAAAACAATGCTTTAACCTTGTTAAACGAAATATGTCGCAAAAAGTGAACCGTGATAAACGAGGCCGTGCTATAAGAAGTACGTGTTAAGTGGGGTCCACCTGTAATTAGTGAGTCTGTCAAGCTGTCTAGAAAAGGCTTTTCAAAGTTCGGATACGGCTTAAGATTGTAGGTCCCCTCTACTCATAAGTGACACGCGCAACCCTAGTCGATGCTGTGTAAGTTAGTCCCAGGTCCACGACGCTTTTTTATTATTATTAAAGTCCGTGAGGTAGGGGTGTGACTCGCCCCCAAGTCAAAGAATATGTCAAATATTGGGAAAAAAACGGTGTCCTGGCCGCGATTATTTTATTTTGTTTCCTCATTCAGGCTCCAGTTTTGACACTGACCAGTCAGATAATTCAATTTCGTGTATATAAAAAAGTGAGGAATAAAAGACTTAAATTGAATTGGAAATTAACATAAGATTAAAGGAAGTAATTCAGTATGTAATGTATGCAGTTACGGAAGCGAGGGAATTTTGGACGTATTTGTTTTTAAGTTTTTAAAAAACGTTAATTTGCTTCCGTCTTTAATTTTCTGTTGATATGAAAACTCCCGCGATGACGTCCTAGCAAAGCTGTCCCCAGCACACCTGTGTTTTCTATACGCTACGATTTACGAGTACCAGTACTACCATCGCTGAAAAGAGTTTAGCTTCACTTGTAGCACCTAACATTCAGGAACTCATTCAAAGTACGCTCAAGAGTAAGTCGATGGTAAACTGATATATGGTTAAATCTGCGAAGTCCATTGATGTATCGTACCATATCATTGAATGCGACCAGCAGTTTATGTTGTGATTGGGAGTGAAGATCACAGTAGATCACGCAACGTCTTGATAAGAATTGTTGGTGTGAAATCTGTAGATAGCCAACATTTTCGTAGTGCAGCGTAAATACGTCCGATTGTGTAATTGATATGATCAGTGGCAATGAGAGAGCGATTTATCCAGAAACCCAAACTTATGACCTTGTCAACAAATGGGAGGGCAACATCATTAAGATAAATACAGGGCAGTAAATCGGTGTTATATAATTTGTTCGAAATTAATATGCATTGTGATTTAGAAGGGTTAACATTTAAGTCCATTGCTTATTGACCAGTTGCTTATAAAGGGTGGTTAAATTTATTTAATTAAGGGCCGATGTTGATTTTGAATAAAACACAAATTACTTAGGAAATTATTGTCATTTCTTTTTATTATGATAATATTGGTATGGTTCAATTATGTATGGAACAAAATATCGGCCAAATGGCCTCCGCGACCTCGGCGGCACACCTCCATCCGATGGTACAAATTTTCGATGACGCTGAAGCATAATTGAGGTTCTATGCCGTTAATGTGCCGAATTATCTCACCCTTCAGCTCTTGAATTGTTGCTGGCTTATCGACGAACACCTATTCTTCCAAATAAACCCAAAGAAAAAAATACAACGGTGTCAAATCACATGATCTTGGCGGCCAATTGACATCGCCACCACGTGAGATAACACGGCCATTGAATTTGTCGCGCAAAAGAGCCATTGTTTCGTTAGCTGTGTGCCAAGTGGCACCGTCCTATTGAAACCACATATCGTCCACATTCGTATCTTCCAATTCGGGCCATCATTTCACGATAGCGAACACCATTCACAGTAACTGCCTGACCGGCCTCATTTTGGAAAAAATACGGCCCGATGATGCCGCCAGCCCATAAACCGCACCAAACAGTCACTCTTTGTGGGTGCATTGGTTTTTCGACAATCACTCTTGGATTATCATCCGCGGCAATTCTTATTTGATATGCTTATTGACGAATCCACTGAGGTGAAAATGTGCCTCATCACTGGAGATGATTTTCTTCGAAATTTGACGATATGCATTTTGATTTGAACGCCCATTTTCAGAATAAGCCTGAATAACTTTAACGCGTTGTATCTTTCCATGGTTCAAATTGAGTTAGTCTGAAATTGAGAAATGTCAAATGAAATGCAGAAAAAAAACTTGACGTTTAGGTGTGGTTCACATTCAAGATCGGCCCTTAAAATGTAACCACCCTTTATATGACAGAACTTCGTTGAACCTGCACATCAAATCTCCAACTAAACCCTTAGGTCTAGACAGGTACAACTGAACATCATCACCATAGAGACGAAGGGAAACATATTTTGCAAACTGTGGATAAATCGTTTATGAACAAGCAGAATAAGAATGGGCCCAAGATAGATCCTTGAGGAACACCCATGAGTACATTTTTCGACTGAGAGAAACTTTCTCAAAACTGACCATTTGGCTTCTGTTACTCAAGTAACTCCTAATCAGGCAGAGCGATGAATCACCAATAATCTCAGTTTCCTGCACAAAATATTGTGGTTCACGGCATAAAATGCTTTGGAAAAATCAAGCAAACACAATACAGTGATATGGTTCAGGTCATACTGGACCGTATCCAGATTGTTGCATTAGATACAACAGCATATTATTATTCAGATAATCAACGATTTGCTTAGACATTATTTTCTCTAAAACTGTAGATAGGCAAGGCGGGCTATGGGCGAGGCAAGGATGGGCGCAGATCTGTTGCTGACGAGTGGTGAGGCTTTTTGGGCACAGGAGTAATTAACGATCGCTTCAAGCTACTGGGAAAGGTACTAGAATAGATAAAAAAAATTCAAGATATGCCTAAAGGGAGAAAAGAATATAGCACAGTATAATTTTGAAGAATCGAAGTGGAATCCATCTAAGCCATCAGCCATCAGACCCCAGATTTGATGCTCAAATCATTCCCCATTCATATCGGCTGTCAATTAATTCTGCCAGCTCCCCCCGACCATTTTGTAACGGTTTCGGAAATCCATTTCCAGGAATATCAAATTACGAATTAACAAATCCTTAATCCGCAAGACTCGAATAAAAGAAAATATCCAACTGTCAACAAGTCAGAGGTGAGACACCATTGAAATGACGAAAAACTAACATTTTAAACCGACACATTACATTGTTTCAGACGTCGTCGTTCGTTTACTTCGTCAGCCGCACCCCATGTCCCGATGTCCTGCCATGCTGATGAAGTGTTGACATTTAAATCGCCTCCGGCTATGTGAAAATAAAAATAAATTTGAATACTAAATTGCATTCAATTGTTGAGAATGAAGAACAAAAAAGCAAAAAAAAAATAAAGGAATATCGCAGCCTCATCAAAACGATGACAGCTCTTCACGCTCGCTCTCACTAGGGGTAGTTAGCAGCGCAGAGGAATCATACGAAACAAGCAAAAAGAAAGACAAAAAAAAGCAAATGTCCTTAAGTGGAAAACGCTTACCTAACGAACCACGAAACCCCTCTGACCGAATGTGAAGTGTTTCCATTGGACACACGATGAATAGAGTCGCGGGACTCTGAGGTTCCGTCCTTTAGGGTTTTCCGCCGTCGATCCTGTTTCATTTTTGAATGCGAAATTTCCACTCTAGTGGGTTTCTGATAAACATCCTATTGTGACACAACGCTCGGCTCAAAACTACTCATCGGATGCAAAATGCAATCAAACGTGGAGAGGAGGTAGCGCTTCTGCGAGGGTTTGTCCCAATTAGTGCAGTGCAATGGAAGCGCTAAGAGTTGTAGGTGACCTCTGACACTTCGGTTGCATACTGCTGACTGACTGGGGCATTTTTTGGCTCATTAAAAAGCCATTGAATGTCAACGGGAACAACTGATTGACAGTCGTTGATTTGAACAATGTGACGAAGTGAAATGTGTCGCGTTTTGTCGAGAATGCGTTCAAGAAAACATGGGGTTTTTTGATTCATCAGCAATGTTTCTGGAATGGGATTGAATGAGTTCGTTGGCTGCGTGATCCAGTTGGAAGACACTAAGCATCGCTAGAGTGGATCAAAATTTCGTAGGTTATGTCATGTTCACGGGCATTCCAACATCGGAACATACTGGCACCCATTCCCAAACTTTCCCAAAAGTCTTCCGAAAAAGTGATCTGAACTGGGTGAATCTGTAGGAATCCATTACGTATGTACGCGGCTAAGTTCCATAAGGAAATGAAATGGATAACGATGTGGAGCCAGAATAGAGCCGGGAAATGGATGGCTCACTCTGGACATTGGATCTACAGCGAGGGCTCTATGGCTGTCACTGAACTAGGATCGGCCATCAGTTGTGGTCAGTTTTAAGCGCAAGGATGTGCGCATGCTCGTGAGACTCCTTACCAGCGACTGTACTGCATAGTGACTACTGCATAAGCCGCAGCGACGCGTAAGAAATAGAATCTGTTCGAAATTAGTTCTGCGAAAGTCCAGTCCTAGCGAAGAAGCAATCGACAACTTTCTTTGTGTGGTTTTGGTTGTCTACTTTGACTAAACAGCCACTCGTGCATGATTTTTAGTAACATTCCAAATTGATCCCAAGACTGTACAAGAGCGTTCGTAGCCCGTAAGGTTACTTATTCGGTCACTTCGCTCAATTATTCTTCGGTAACATTTTGTTCCCTACAACTGAATGAATTCGATGAATGATCATATTGCATACTTTTAGGCGAATACCACACATAAGGGTAATGTAGTTCGATATTTTTCCGTCTATAGCATGGTGGCAAAGCTTTCAATCATCTGTGACATTTTAAAGCGTTTTTTCGCTAGTTGCTCACAATTTTTCTTTTTCTTCCATTTTTGGTGATTCGCATGCGTAAGGGGTATTTTTGAATGATGTTTCCGTCCAACTACGGAGTGAGTCAAGTCATCGCAGAATTCGCACCCGCACTACATCATGTGCACAAATATCTAGAATCGTCCAATCCCCTCCAAGCCATACAAAACGCATCTTAACACACACTCCTTCCTGTTGCGAAAATCCACCGAAAAACGCGCCAGGCCAACAACCAAAAAAAAAGTTCCTTTTCCTCACACCCCAAGCACTGCGCACCTCATCAGGTGCGAACTGAGTGATATAACGCACTTCATCGTTAACCCACACCCCGGTAAGCGGGACCGAAAACCGCAATAAAAAAGCACATAAAACAGAATGTAATTACAGAGTATAAAATTGTCTCAGCTAAAACAGCTCTCCAGAAAGTTTTACCCAACCACCCGACCCCCCCCCCCCCCCGTCAAACCGATGCGTCGGTTGCTCTCATAGGTGAACCATCCTCATCATCCATCCATCCATCGTGCCACTGAAATCATAAACGTGTTCCACCTTTAAAAAGGTAATAAAACCGAACCAAAAAAGAAAAACCAAAAACAAAAATAAAATGTAACACAAGGAGCACTTGTTTCTGTCTCTACTGTGGAACTGCCACCGTCATCGCCATTACCACTGGAAGCGCCGTCGCCGCACCGTGTTCCTGTGGCAACTGGATGCGCCCGTTCTCGGACAGGGGTACACGCTTGTAGGCCAGGCGCATTGAGTGTTTGCAAAAGGAAACTCCAATAAAACTCAAATATCACGTTTGTTAATTAGCTTCGAAGGGCAATAAAACTCGAAAATACCAGGCAACCGAATAGGGCTGTCCGCCCTGGCAATGCCCGTGTCCCGTGTCAGTGGGGCTCTCTCACGTTCGACGAGAAAGTGCCAAACTTTTTTGCCGCACCGAAAACAGAAACAGAGACATATCATCAAAGAGCCACTCTCCTGGCTGAAAGAAAATTAAAAACTTTTCCTCCATCGCCTGCATATCCTTCAACTGGCAATTTATCCAAATCGCGAGACAAAAATGAGAAAGAAAGTGGAGGAAAAAAATAACACCGAATGAACCGAGGACATTTGTCAAGATTCGCCCACGGCAGCCATCCATCTGTGTCGTGGATGGCGAATGTCCCGGCAAATATCAAAGAAAGGTTGTCCGTCCACTGTCACTGCTTGATGCCCCCTGCGTGCCACAGGAATAGGAGTGAAAATTGACGAAATGGAATTACTCAAAAGTTTAATTGAAGTAATCTAATTCTGCTCGCTGTTGTGCCTCCTCGGGTTTTTTTTTTCCATCTCTTCGTTCCAACTAATGGACGGGAATGGGATTCCTAGGAATGTGCCCAAAATGGATGTGTTGATGGATTCGCGGCGGGCGCTATTGCTAGATTGAAGATTGGATTATGTGCGCAGGAAGCGAAACTTTTGCCCTACAAGGGCTGCTCATATTCTTAACGGCAATAGTTGCCAGCAGCAGAAGCTACAATAAGATTTTCTTAAGGGTGACAATATCACGCTAGTGCCTGTCGAACCAGTGTTTAAATGAGACGGTACGAGCTTATTTCTGGTCCTTCAAGTCTATGCTACGTTACTCTGCGACTGGTCAACAGTGCACCAAGACGATGCAACCAATGCTGATGAATAATATTTTTTGAAAGTGTTTTTAAAATGCTGGGATATTGTTGGTAAAAGTGTATCGCGCTGAAAGAAGAATACGTTGAGAAGTAAATTAAATTTCGCCGACTTATCGAACAGCTCACAAGTAAAGGTAAGGTGAGTAGCTGCTCACCATACAACATCCGGGCGCACGATCATCCAAATTCCCCTTAGTCCATCGCCCACTAGTCCACCTGACACGATAGCACACGGCGAACACTTGATGCCAGCTCATAATACACAGAAGCGCAGGAATGAAGAGCCGTGCAAATGTAACGCCAATTTCTGACTTAAATAGGGTTCCCCAAATCTCAGTCTCAGTTCCCAAGGAGTACGACCCATCTAAAATTGTTCCCTATATAAACGTTAAATTCTTATCTTCTTATCTTCTTATCTTCTTCTTATTCTGTCGACGCGCACAGTCCGGGAACCCGAGCCTGAACCAACGTGTGTCTAGGTGGCACGATCTTTAGCCAGCACACGCAAAGTTGGATGTGGTCCTTCTCCAATTGTGTGCGTTATCAGTTTCGTGGGCTGAAGCAGTGCTTTTCATGCTCTGGCCTAGAGTTATATTAGGCGTTGAATCCGAATATCACTGAATAGCCCATGAAGTTCGCGGTTGAATCTTCTTCTCCAAACGCCATCAACACAAACATCACTTTTCACCTTTCTCTCAAAAAGACAAGGGGTTCCTTCATCTGCTCTTGAGATTGTCCATGTCTCCGGTCCATACAGCAGGACAGGGATGGTGCAGAAAATAGGTACTATATAGATATTCGACTTCACAGCTGATTAACCCCTTGACCATAGACGAATTTGAGAGATTTTTTGACAATGATTGGTCCGTTGGGTTTAAGAAAACGATATAAAAAAGTTGTCAAAAAATGTAAAGGGGCACATGAGTGGTAGAAGTCGGCTAAATCTATACTAATTCATTTCTTATGAAAGAAAGAAGCTTGGTCCTTAGAGAGAGAGAGAGCTCTACTACTCAATTGGCACTTGAGCCCAACGAAACAGTTATCGGCCACAGTTGTTCTCCGTCCGATCCTGCGTTTGATGGTATTGAAGAATTCACATGACAGAGAGTCGTCTGGTCTAAGTTCTTTTTTGACATTGAAGGTCTCGGTGAGTTTATTATGGACATTTATGGAGCAGCGAAAACTCTCCACCGTTTTGATGCTCAACCTGACGAGTTTGAGTTTGAGAAGATGTTTAGGAGACTTAATAATTATCCTACAACCCGTAAAGGGCCAGGGCCTAGCTTCTACAGCAACCATTCGTGGTGAGGGCGTTTTTGTTCTCGCCCGAGTGGAAGGGACCTACAATTTTATGTCGACTCCGAAAGGCTAAATTTGAATGAAAACATTGTCAGCGATTATACTGACATGTATACATTCCTCCGGCCATATCTTACAGAAGAAATTGATCAATCTCGTATCCAGTTGCCTTAAGGAGTTCTCCAGACAATCCTTCTTCACCAGCGGTTTCATTCGACGATATCGCTATTTTGACCTCCTATAGGTGGAGACGGAATTCTGATCTATCATCGTCCATGGTTTTGAGGAGAATATTGTGCCTGGCAGTGGTTTTCTGTTGTTGTTTCGCTGAACTGAAATTATTTGTTCAGCATTGGCAGTAGACTCAATTTTAGAGGTAAACAGAAACAAGGATTATAGTAAATGCGGTAAGTATGGCTCATTTTATTTTACAGCCTTAGAATTTACATGGTAAAAACAAAAAGATATAAATTATAAACAAAGGAAATTTTAAGAAAGTTTAAACAAAAATTGCGGCTAATATGGCTTACCTGCTAAACATGGCTCATGACTCATCCTTCTTTTTTTGTTTGACTGAAGCAAAACACACATACAAAATAATGTTGCTCCTTGCCTGCACACTCTTCATGAGCTAACATTCTATCCAAGCTTCAAATTCAGTATCGTCAGAGAACAGGCTGATGCAATAGATGCATCTAGCAGCTGGCTGCTTTTGTCTATCAGGGCTTGGATGTACATGGACCGACGTCTGGAAGGAGTTTGTCCTCACTTTCATTTGATGAAGACGGGATTTTGAGATAGCTTTTTCTATGGCATGCTTTATTTTTGCATTATTTTCCCCAATTTGCATTATTTTCCCCAATTATCAAACCTGGCCTAAGGCCATATTACAAGAACATGGAGTAGTACATATTTATTTCCAATTTAAACACACAACATACTTAATTACTTATCAGGCCGGCGACCTATGGAGGGTCCGAGCAATGACTGAACAATGACTTCCATCGTTGGCGGTCCTGGACATGCTGCTTCTAGTCATCAAGAGCAAGCTGCCTTGCCTTTGCACCAGTAGGCTCGGATTCAAAGACCCTCTTTGCTGGAGCATTGTTGTCCATGCGCTCGATGTGGCCGAGCCAGTGCAGTCGACAGATTTTTGCCTTCCGGACTACGAGTACAACCACATCCTGGCACAGGTACTAAGAATCTGCTCTGCAGTTTTACTTAGCGTCCAGCTTTCGGCTCCATGGAGCAGGACTGACAAAATAAGAGTAGAGCATCATTTCAGTCCTTCGATTCAGGAGTTTTGAGCACAGTTGTTTCGACAAACCGAAGTAGCACCCGTTGCCAAGAGCGATTCTACGTCAGATCTCCACTGTGATGTCGTCTGTGGAGTTCGCTATTGCCCCGAGTTAGACAAACTCCTTTACTACCTCGAAATTGTAGTGGTCGATCGTGAAGTTTTGTCCAAGGTAGTGTGCGAGGGATAGTTTTTTGGTCGACAGCAGATTTTTCGTTTTGTGCTCATTGACCTTGAGACCAGCTCGTTTCGCCTGTTCTACTATCGCCGTAGAAGCGCCCGCTACGTGCGACGATGTCGATGTCAATTGCGTACCCCAATAGTTGGACCGACTTGTAGAAGATAGTGCCTTCTTTGTTTACATCTGCCCGCAGCACAATCTTCTCCAGTACTAGATTGAAGAAATCACACGACAGCGCATCTCCTTTCCGAAATCCAGTGTAGGTTTCAAATGGCTCGGAAATCCTTAAGCCGAACTGCACGGTGCATCACGTGTGTGTTAGCGTGGTGCGGGATCCCGAATTCAGCCATCGGTTCGAATAGCTCCGTGCGATGAATGCTGTAGTATGCGGCTTTGAAATCGATGAAAAGGTGGTGCGTGTCGATTTGAAACTCGCTGCTCTTCTCCAGGATTTGCCTTAGTGTGAAGATTTGGTGTATAGTCGATTTGCGGGGCCGGAAGCCGAACTGGTACATACCGGCCTAGACGATAGGCTGTATTAAACCCGATTTCAAAATGTTTGTAATGAAATTATTTCCAACTGGATGCGCTTTTATTTTTAGGAAATACAAAGGTTGGCCATAATGCCCGCAGTAAAGAAGCGCAGGTCCCATTACACAACTCTTGTGTCAGATAAGATCGCTACAATTGTTAGTCTTTTACAGACATCTCTATGCTGCGTAATTACTTGCTGTTTTGTTTAAGAAGAATGACAAGAACACAAAGTAAGGAGCATACATCGCATTTTCACGGTTTCCATCGTTTGATACCAGTACTCATTACTAATGATGAAAACAAAGTATTTTTAGTCACGCATACCGGTTCCTGCAAGTGCGATGTTACGATAAAAGTATGGTAGCTTCCTTTCCTTTTTTTCTTGCAGAATCATTCAGATCATGTACACTCGTCTGACAATTTCTTTCGAAGACATCGTCCAAAGTTGCTTTAAGCTGAATCGACTCGAATTTGATAAAGTTTTCATTGGCGTTGAAATGTAAATCTACCACAATGTACGTGTGAAAACATACGTATTCCCACAGGTCGGCCCCTGAATGTGTGTGTTCACGCGACTGGAGTAAGTTTCAATCGTTTCTCATCTTTCAAATCGCCCCGAAGTCACTATTCGTTCGAAATCAGGGGTCAGGGGGCAAGAGTAAATCCGCAAAAAAGCGGAAAAAAAACAAGAAGTAAACAACATCATCACTCGGACACGCAAAATATTTGGATACAAATCCGTAAACCGTATCCATGACAAAATCCCATGCCCTCACACTCGTGTTCCCCGCATCAATTCAAGCGCAAAAGGATAATCACTTCCTTTACCTGGAAACTCGGCAAAATTTCCACACAAAATAACTGAATCCAGAAGGACTACATGCAAATAATCAATTGCTCCCGGATTTGGGTAAACAAATTGTATCGTCTTATCGCCCCTCATCGTCGGCGCGCAAAAAGGGATATCCAAAATCCGTAAACACACACGCACCCAGCATCGAATTCCACTCCCTTTTCAGATGCAAATCTGCAACAGATTTCTTCCCTCGTCGCTTCATATGTCCTTCATTCCTTCAGTCCGTCAAATTCAATGCAAGAGTAATCATAACAATCACAGCCCACCACCACCACCGAAGGCGCCCCTGGGGGATAATAACGGTCAATAGAGCACTTTCTCAGAATGTTCCCTTCCACAGGACACACGCACACACATGTGTATGTCGTGTCACCTCTGACCCACCTGAGTGCCAATGAAAAGGGGATCGGTCGGCCCGGAAGGACGAATTCAAAATCGAAAGTCACTGGAGCAAATCACCGGTAAGTGGGTTCAATTCAGTATCTTTCATCTCTCCCCTTTATTGTTGGCTTTTCGTCCTCGGATTGATTTGTTGCTGCTGTTGCTATCGATGTTGGTATGAAAGTGATTGTCCGTTGATGGGAAATTTACATGTCAACTGCCTTCCCCTGTCCATTTTTTTTTTGGGAAATTGAATGCTTTTTGTACTCTGGTTGGTCGGTTGTAGTTGTTCTGGTCTGGTTGATAGAATCGAGAATTGAATCAATCGCTCCTTCGGAAGCCTCCTGTCAGAAGGAAGAGTAGGATTAGGAATTGAGTTTAAGTTAAGAATTCACTTTCGCCTTCACATGTATGGTTTTGACAGTTCACTTGACCTTTCGGGTGAACAGTATGGAAATTGGATTTCGAATTGTCCCGAGTTTTACCTTCTCGTCGATATGTGTATTATTGTTATGGCGGTCTGTGGGGAAAGTTGCATAATGGAAATCCTTGAGAGAATCATTTAGGGAAGATGGGATTAAATCAGAAAACTTTGTCACCACTCAATCGATGGGCATCATGAGAATTTAATTTGCTTCATGACAATAGGTCGCATTTGGAAGAAGAAGCATGGGCTTGTAAACCACGGGGGAAGTCGGCGTTTGAACACAAAGGCGACACATGTGCGTCCTGCCAAGGGCATCTTTTTAAACTTTGAGTTTCATAAGAAAAATTAAGTCTAAGGCGCGATACATAATCTACGACTCAGGCACCTAAATATTGTCAGGTTAACTTGGTGGAGTATGCAGGAAAGTGAGGTTTGCTTTGAACTTAGATCTATCTTTGAAGAAAATAAACTGCGATTAAGCAATTTCCAGAAACAGTACGTGACGGAAACCAACCAAAAATGGGTCTTCAGTCATGGCCTGGTAATGTTCTGGTGTAGTTAACCAGGTGAATAATTTCACGAGCAATTTCACAGCCTACTAAACCCTTACGACGCACATCATACTTAGTAGGCTCAATGCTAGAGTTCTGAGAACTGCTCCACATTCGAGACTTGAAATATATAGAGCTGTTGTGAGACAAGGTCCGCGGGTAAGGCGCTTCTGGATTGAGAACTAACAACCGCATCACTAAATATATGGCAGAATACAAGAATAAATAAGTGTGTTCATGACACGTACTGGATGACACTATTGGATGAGCGCCTGCCTTGGTTAGGGGGTTCCCCGGTTCAAAACCCAGTGAAAGCAACGCTTTTATTCGGTTTTCAAATTAGGTCCAGTCACCATTTGCCGTTGGGATCAAATTAACGCCACTATCACTGGAGTTGTCGATCAGTGGTAGTAGTCTGACTATAGGTATCACAAGTGTGCTGGCGATTTCGCTGACAGCCCACTTACCTTCCTACCGAGGTAGCTACTGGTAGCACAATGGACCGGTTTTGAGTCTGAGTGCTCCAGTCTAGCGTTACAAAAAAAAACCTCAGACAAAAAAAAAGTGTGTTCATGTCTGAAGGAACATTTTAGGATTTACCTACTAAGTCCTGAGTCCGAATAGATAGTGAAATTGTACAAAATCATAATGTTTTTATGTGTAATTTTTAATTTTTAGAAGAATTAATCTAATGAACTAAACTGAACGTATTGTATTGCGTATTTATGCATGGTCGTCTATTTTGTAGCTCAGAAAGAATAATTAACTTGTAATTATCGATGACTTATTGACACTCTTTTCGGACAATTATTCGCCCATAACTTAATAAATATTCGTTTTTAGAGGTTTGCAATCATTATTTTGAAACCAGTTTCAAGACATTCATATTTTTTCGAATACCTTATTCATTGCACTCACATATTGAGAATTGAAAAATCACGTGTACACTGCACAGCACCGAGTATTCGGGTCGGACAATTTAGTAAGACTAAGCACTCACTCATTTCGTTTTGAATTTAGTGCACTCTGTGTATTCAGTGTACTCGGTTTGTTTCGAACAATTTTGCCAGACACACTCCGAAGTATAGGCAAATTAAACAGTGTATTAATTTCGATGTTAATTGTTTCAAGGTTAATGAGGACAAAGCGAAATATATGCTGTCGACCAAAAAAAAACTGTGCGTCGAACACTACCTTTGACAAAGCACCACGATCGACCACTACAATTTCGAGGTAGTAAAGGAGTTTGTCTACCTCGGGGCAAAGGTGAACTCCACAAACGACATCACAGTGGAGAATCGCCCTTGGCAATCGGTGCTACTTCGGTTTGTCGAAACAACTGGTCTCAAAACTCCTGACTCGAAGGACCGAAATGATGCTCTACAAAACTCTTATTTTGTCAGTCCTGCTCTATGGAGCCGAATCTCTAAACAAAACTCCAAAGCTGATTCTTGGTGCCTCCGAAAGAAAAATTCTACGTCGGATATATAGTCCCGTATGCGAGGAAGTCGAATGTAGGAGAAGACACAGCCGCGAACTCTCCGAGCTGTACCAGGATGTGGATGTAGTCCTGAAGGCAAAATTCCGTCGACTGCACTGGCTCGGCCACATCGGGCGCATGGACAACAATGCTCCAGCAAAGAGGGTCCGCGAATCCGAGCTTCCTGGTTCGAACAGGAGAGATCTCCGGTATAAAGACCAAGTAATCGCGGATGCAAGGCAGCTTGCTCTTGATGACTAGAAGCAGCATGTCCAGGACCGCCAACGATGGAAGTCATTGCTCAGGCTCGTACCCTCCATAGGTCGCCGGCCTGATAAGTAAGTAGGTATTAATTTCATTATAAGGCGATGGAATGTTGTATACAGTATTCGTCTCTTGAATTTAGTACTCACTTATATTGTACGCTATTTTGTATGAATATAATACACTGTAAGAAAAGACAACTGAATGCTTTCATGCAGACTAGAGGTCACTAGAGGAACAAACATAATCCCCTCACTAGAGGTATAAACATAACACACAAAAAGAAATCCAACGGTAGCAAGTCCCATGATCTCGTTGGATAGTTCGCATCAGAAAAATACAAAATAACTCGTCCTGGACATTTTTCTTGCAGTCGTATTTTGTGATATGTGGCATCTTCTCCTTGAAACCACATGTGTTCCACAGCCATATTTTGGATTTGAGACCAAACTAATTCGGTAAACTTTTAACTAAAACGGTCATGTAGTTGTATGATTTGGCGAGGGTCTCATTATGAGACAATATCATCATCAGATCACATGTCGTAAGGCTAGAATCTCATCTAACAACCGTGGAAGCATTTGATGAGGATATTACTCTTCTGGTACATCGCCAATGAGATCTTCTCTGGCTATTTGTCTGAACGCCTGCAGTCGTTTATCAACAAACTAATAGGTCCCTGAAACTGTGGCATAAGGCTAGGTCAAGTTACTCACCACCTATTCGTTGATTTTGCCACCATGCATAGTTTTGCTCTTGTATTCTCGCTCCTCTATCAAGTGAGTAAACTAACTCGCTGAGACCTTCACTGTCAAAAATAGTTTTCAGAGAAGGCAACGTCCTGTCATGTGAGATTGTGCTCACAACTCACAAGCCAATACTAGAGGCACGATCTTCCAGGAGTCGGTTCAAAGGCTGATTGGAACACAGAACACAGCGAACAGTCAATAAGGCAACGAGAGGGAAGCGATTAAAATTGGTCTGCCGGTCAACGAGGGGAATATGTAAAATAGTAAATAATTGTTCATGTCCAAATAGGAATAAAATATGATACACCCGCTTATTAGAGATGTGTACAGCATCAGCTACCGCACCCACTTAAATATTTCTTTTGTATTGTCCAGTATCATTCCATTGATTATTGACGACTTCTGGCGTGACCACCCCTTTTGGGCGCCATTACGCTCAATGGGTGCCAAATACAAACTTAATGACACAACGTGCTCAAGTCTGAGCAGTGGTTGGCAGTTGCCGAAAGCAGTGTTGCATTTCAGGTTACTACACGGGAGATTTAAACAGTCACCGGCTAATCAAACGAATAAAGGAACTCACAATTCCACAGGTGAACCGAAAATCGATGGTTTTGTTTCATTAGCTGGTGTTTACGTCACCAGTCTCCGTCGGAGGCTCATGGTTGTCTTGGAACTACCAACATTGACACCCGGGCGAGGGTTCTTTATAAACTGTGGGAAAAAACTGCCAGCGCCCCTCTAAGAGATGAGTCGCATCTACCGTCGAATCCTTCTAGCTCCGAGTCTCGAATATTTCGAAGTAGCTCTAACGTACCTAGTAGCTCATTCTGACTAGGACTCAATTGGTCATGAAGCTAATCACTGATCAAACCCGGCATGCTTAAAAAGAGATGAGTCGTGCCGCAGACTCACTTTTCCTGTTGGGCCTCATCTTCGGTCGAAGGTGCTCACAGATTTCTTCACATGAGAGTAGGAGTGGGTTGACAAAAGCGAAATTCTGCATAAAACACCGAACCAGCGCTTTGAAATCCAAAATCTCAAGATCAAAACATTCGGGAGCTGCCTTAAACGGTGTTCCACAAATATTGAGTATTTCAGTCGAAGACAGACGACGTTTCGCATGTTTGAAATCCTCCGCACGGGCAAATTCATCTTCATCATTAATTTACTTGATCACAGGAATGCGCCGCAATTAAGACAAAGAAACTTCGTTACAAAGATTTTTGAATTGATTGTTGGTCCAATGACTACTTAGAGGCAGAGTTCCTCGCTGGACTCGTTACTACTTACACGTTCTTTCGATCAATCAATTTCAGCTTTATTTCTGGAAAGAGCCTTCAGATATGAGCGCACGAGCTCACAAATTACGCGAGGTCGGTCTACACCGGACATCTACCAAGTATTTCCTTTGATCCTCTGTGAAAATATGGCTTCCTTTTAATTTACAGCATCACAGCCCCAAAGGCAATTAATGACTTCAAACTTCAATCAACTTATCGTAGGGAATTAAAAATCCCATGGAAAGCTTAAAAAAACACATCAGACCTCCATTGATGAGAGTATCTCCATGGCGATCGAAAATATTTTTATCGCAACCCTCACGGTTCACGCAAGAGCACTCGAAAAAATTGTAAACAAAAATTAATGTCTCTCCCCCTTCCACCAGACCCGCCTAAGAGTTCTTTAACACTTATATTTTTGTTCAAAGTGAAAAGAAGGGAACAAATCAACACAAAGCACCACGAGCGGAGAAAATGTCGGAGTAGGAGTGTCCTTTAAGGTGATCCGACAGCAACATCGCCAGCAAAGAAAATTTTAATTCCTTAACAAAAAAAAACAGAAACAATTTTTTAATCCTACTTATGAACATTTCTCCCAGCAGCGCGGCGCGGCGCCGCGCGGTGCTCCAAACACAGAAACACTGACACACTGGCGAGGCGTATAATTCCTTTGAATCTCGTGCACCCCAAGACAATGCGATTCGCTCGTTTGCGCGACGAGGTGAGCCCGAGAGTATCTCCCAAAGAGTGCTATCTCACGGTAATGGTATTAATTTCATTTATTAATTTGCCAACCTTTTCTTCCACCGCCCACCAGCAGCATCGCGTACTGCTGCCGCCCACTCAACCGTGTCCAATGCCAACATCAATGGTGCTCACACCGACCGGAGGATACTAGTCCACTTCGAGTGAAGGCGGAAGAATAGAGGTACGCGGAGTGCGTAAACATAGAGCATTTTGTGTAAAAAAAAATCGAGGCACGTGAATTCTTTAGCTTCATCCGCGTGGAGTGGGTCCCGTTTGAGAGGGGGGGGGGGTCTGAGACGTCCTATAGGTACCATTTTACGCCCCAGTTCAGTTTCGGAAAAAAAATTAATTTCTCCTAGAGTGGTTTCCATTAAGAAGAACGCGAGTAGATATCACTGCATGGAGTGGGGGGACCAGTGGCCAGCAAACTGGAGATTTTGCGTCGCCTGTCTGCCTGGTTGCACAATAATGGGGCAGGGTTACTCAAACTAGTCGAAGGGAGTGTCCTTTATTTTTTTCGGATGGAAAATATGTCCTTTGTTTGTCATCCAGTTAAATAGTCGTGCTTATCATTTTCTGTTGGCACACAGTGATCAGACGAAGTCAGGCTGGATTTTATTAACTTCGTTGAATTCAAAGCATTAAGTCAGGTGTGATTTTTCTTGTGTTGGTAGTAATTTTAGATAGATGGTCCATTTTCAGTGGTGGCCCGTGGCATTGTGGGTGCACTTAGAATTGCCTGGCTAGGGTTGATTCCTCGTACGACAACTTTTCACAGCCCCACATCTTTCGAGTCACTGAAAATGCTCAAAGAGTATAACTGTCTAGAAAAAGCTTCTCAAACTTGACCGTTCGAAGTCGGCATTAACCTGTAGGTCCCTTCCACTCGTGAGAGAACAATAGCACTCACAACACGAGTGGTTGCTGAGAAGCTAGGCACCCTTATTATTATATTATTATTATAGATGGTCCGTCTTTAGCAGACAAAATAAAAATACTGACGAACAAGAGATGGCTGAGAAGGACCGACTGACAAGGAAAACAGAAGAGTTTGACGACGTGGTCGATCGGGGGACAGGAGATCCAGGAGTTATAACGAGGGTTGTATCATAGGACTATAGTCTTGCGAAGCATGGGCCATTCACAGCTTCGCTCCTTATAAATCTGCAGTCTAGGACGGCTCATTATGCTGCAAAATAATTCCCTTGCTAATGCCGATTTATTTAAAAAAATTTAAAAGCCATAGGAAAGATTTTCAAAAAAGTCACATAAAATTCAGAAAAATGCATGAAATCTTTATTTGAATCGATAGTAATTTAATTCTTGAAGATTATTTCATGCAAATGTTGACCTTGACTGCGCCTCAAATGGTCCATCCTCTTAGTCCAATTTTGGCATATTCTTTCCAACATTTCGGCCGGTATCTCACGAATAAATGCTTCAATGTTGTCTTCCAATGCGTCAATTGAAGCGGGCTTGTCTGTATAGACATGAGCTTTAACATAGCCCCACAAAAAATTGTCTAAAGGCGTTAAATCGCACGATCTAGGCGGCCAATTGACCGGTCCCGAACGTGAAATAAAATGTTCACTGAACTCGCCTCTCAATAAGTCCATTGGCATGTGGCACCGTCTTGTTGAAACCACATGTCATGCAAGTTAAGCTCTTGCATTTTGGACAAAAAAAGTTGGATATCATCTCACGGTAGCGCTCACCATTCACAGTTACGTTACGATACGCATCATCTTTGAAGAAGTACGGTCCAATAATGCCACCAGCCCATAAACCGCACCAAACTGTGACTTTTTCTGGATGCATTGGTAGCTCTTGCAATGCTTCTGGCTGATATTCACTCCAAAATCGACAATTCTGCTTATTTACGTACCCATTGAGCCAAAAATGAGCTTCGTCGCTGGGTCGTTTAAACTGACCATAAAATGGAAGAAGCGCGCGATGAACTTTCTTAACAGAGCACGCATTTTGATAATAAAATTCAATAATTTGCAAGCGTTGTTCGTTTGTAAGACAATTCATGGTTAAATTATAGACCAAACTGAAGATGTTTGACAGTGAAACAAAACACGAAACGTGCGTCAGCTGTTTAAACCAGTGTTGCCAAAAAGATAATAGCTAAAAAGTCACCCTTTATAAACATGTCCCCGACTCGTGGCGTCAAGTTCGGCTAGTCTTCATTGCTAACGAAGGTGGTGTGGACATGAAAGTGCAAAAGATTGCCGGCTTTTACAGTGGACTATCCCTAAGTCAAATTCTCACGAGATATCAAAATATGTTCGAGTTAGAGGGAGTTCGACTTAGACGATGGTTTTTTTGTATGGAAAATTGAGGGAAATGTCAAAATATGGCGAAACATATTCCGAGGTAGAGGGAAATTCAATTTAGGGAGGGTTCGACTTAAGGAGAGTCCACTGTATTTCGGTTTTTTTTTACACAGACAGTACATTACCTGGTCTTTTATTCTACAATATCTTAGATCCGCACTCATGAACATACGGTATTGCAGGTTATATGCCACGACATTAGGTATGTACTTCAAAAACTATGAAACTCACTTCTGTGGCTCAAATCCACACCCCCTAGGTCTGTTTGTAAATTTGTTCTCAGTTTAAAATCAATTTTGGCTTGTCCGCATGGACCACCGGCATCATATAGCAACAGAGTATCAGTTGTCCAGCGAAATCTCACTACATGACCAATCGCACATTTTTTGTTGGTCTGAGGTTACCTCCTAGCTCTGGATCGGTCGTCATTGACGGTTACAGCAAGCTGCGGTAGAAGTCTGTAATCCAAACAAAGCACAGTTTTCTTGAGAGAGAGTTTTCTTGAGAGAAAATGTTAAATCAGGCCTAAGTTAGGGCTGCTTTTTTCACGAAGACTTAACATCTCGCGGGTTATGAATTAAAGAAGCCCAATAGACGTCGGATTATTGGCACCCAAGACGTCGAACAATGTTCTCATCTCAGTGACGTTGAGACCTGGCCAGACGATTTCTGTTTCATCAATTATTTGACACATTTTCAAGTTCAGCTTAATCAAAGAAAATTGCGAAAATCAATCATCAGCCCATCATCCACAAGTTCGCAGTCCATATCTCTCGAAGGCCCACACGCCCAATGTACCTGAGAATAGCCGAATAGGGATTATGTAACCGCGTTTCGAGCATCTCCTGTACTTGTTGTGCCCAAAGACCCCCATCTGTCGGTGGTTGGGGAAGCGCTTGAGCTATGCGCGTAACGATGTCGAAAGAAATTCACATTAAAACATTTTTTTCAATTCTCCACCCACACCCTCGCGAGCATTTGAGTGCGCTCTTCTTTCTTTTCTTACAATTTTGTGCTGCTTAGGATAAAGGACGAAATGGCCATTAAAATAATTTCGAACCAAACAAGCTGATGCGAGAAAGGACAAGGCAATCCGACGCGCTACGTTGCCCCCTGATGAAGGGGTGCGTACTTTATGCCCAACGAGTCCAATGAACAGCAAAAGGACGCGCCAACCCAGCCCACAACCACCACCTCGTCCACTGCCGTAACAGCTCGACAAAATGTTACTGGCTGGGGTGTAATTTTTAAGGATATTAATTATTCATCTCAAGTGTAGTATGTACAAGGAGATTCCATTGCTGACACGAACGCCGCGCCGCTGGACTGAAAGGGGGTTGTTTAGGTATTTTCCACCACGCGGACTAGTTATCTCCCCCATTCCGCCATTCGCTCGCTGGTTCGTCCTCTTCGCCAGCGCGGCTACTGTGAAATTTAATTTAAAAGCAACGCAGAAGAAAAGGACTAATTCTGAAGATGGAAAATCTGCAGGACACGCAATTACACGGACTGTAACAGTTCTCTTTCTCCATCTTACACTTCCTTTTGTTGAGCACATCACTTGTTGGGCTAAAATGGACGAAAAACACGAACAACAACAGCCGAATATAACAGAGAAGAAAAAAAAAAACGATTTCGAAAAAAATGAAAATAGGCAACGCACTTAATTTTTTTGTGCGCTCCCCCTCCACCCGCTGGTACTCGACGCTGCCGAGGGCAGAGTTAAAGGGCAACGCGCAACGCAGGAAAGCCCGTTAAAAGGATACGAAATTAACGTATACAGCTGTAGAGTTTTTCAAGGATTCCTCTTCGCTTGTGCTTTCTTTTTTCTCTCGTTTTTTCCTCGCGAAGTGCCGAAAGCAATTAAAATTTTATGACAAAGGAAGCTGCGAGGAAGCACAAAAGGAGGAGTGGACAAAAAAAAATCATTATAATGCTGAGAAATTCATTTTTGGCATTTTCCACAAGAGGGATAAGCTTCGAGGGGGAAGGGGGGGGGAGTAGTGTGCCAAGCGCGGACACGGCACTGACGGAGGCTGCTGCTGGTACTGATGGCGATGGTCTTAAGATATTGGAAAACACATAAAACGCGAAGGTGCAGCGGAAGAATTTAGTCGCTGAATTTCCCCAAAACGCCGTTCTTGTTCGGTGCCTGTGGGTAGGAGCAGTGGAAACGTTAAAATCATAACGCATTCTCGGAACTACTAGTGACTCATTTGAAAAAGTACGAAAAAGCCGGAGCTGTTGAGAAAGGCTTCTCTTGGGAGTTTGAATCTACTCGCGAGATTCGCTCCAAGGACATGTTGGTGTGTCGCACATTTGTGCCGACGTATGAGCACTGGTACCTCTTTTCCAGCTTCCGCGACTAGCCGGTGGCTGCTGACTGCAAGATCTTCTGGCTGATACGACGTTGGGTGCAGACGCCGGCCGTCGAATGTTACCTGACTCATTTCGGTGTTTAAGCCGCTGGGACTAGAACCATGTCCTTTCACTTAACCTAACCTAAGGAAAGGCAAGACCATTATGTAAAACAATAAAATACATACTTCAATTTTGAACTGCTTTGCTCCAATCAAGTGATTTCTTTTTCCTTTTTTCGAGCTACAGTCCGGGGTAGACCTGGGCCTCAACCAACAAGCCTCTCCAATATCTGGCTTACTGCGTTCAGTTTCGCACGGTAAATTTGTTGGTTGCGCCACCTTAGACGCGGGTCTCAATGCCAACAAACATGGGCACTAAAAAAAAAATTAATGAATTAGTTATAAAATTAGTTATAAATTATAAATTATTAGGTAGGTTGGTTGCAACTAGGACTTTATTTTTAAAAGGAATATAAATCTTTCTTTGAAGAGAAAAATTAACCGAATCCAGTGACGGAGTTCTGAGATATTCAATTTCTCATACTAGGATCTTAATTAGGCCCAATTTTGCAGGAGGTGCGTTTTAATGTTTGTTGGGCTGTAGAAAAAAATGTCCAAGGTGCTTTAACGGGAAATTCAGTTTATCTGAAATCTGGAATCGTGTTCTAGTCATGGTGTAAAAATTATATCCATTTACAGACAACTTTGGCAAGAGCCTTTTGAGTGTGGCAATATGTTGACCTAAGCTGCAGACCACATATTGTGCAAATTTTGTATTAGAGCTGCAGAGGGATTGTATTGATGCAAGTAGAATGGAATCAGTTTTGAAATGTTAATGGCAAATGGAGATGTTTTATCTGTTATTTATTGTGGTGTCATCAGAGTTACGGTCCGGTCGGGATGTGGCAATGGACATAAAAATGGCTAATTGGGTTGAAATTACTATTTTACTGGATTCATGACTTCCGGGTTCGGATGTTAGTTTTTCATTACCAAGATTTTTTGGTTCTGAACACATTCAAAAGATGTTCGTTGGAAAACTGTCCATGGGGTAACTGTCACAGGAAGCCCCGAAAAGTAGAAACAAAGAATTTACAATACTAGGAAATGTTCCTGATTGTCAACTAATTTAGATGTTGCTCATCAAATACTGGTATCATCGGATCGTTAGATCACAAATTTTAGGCCTTAACCAAAAACGAAATATTTGCATCCATTAATTTAATGAAGCGCAGGCATTATTAGACTAAATATAAAATATATAATATAAGATAAAATATTTTAAATGATTTTATTTAAAGGTAAATACACAATCTATGCTAAATAATAAAATATATATTTATCAATTGAAAGACTTAATTTAACTAACATCAGAGATGAGATTTGAGAGATAGTTTTTGCAGTAAAACAATATTTCTATTTTTGCCTTTATTTTTAAACTACGTCTATAGTTTGTTTACCAAATTTCATTGAAATCGGTACAATGTTCTCGATTTAACAGACTTTTTTCCGACGGTAGTCATATCTGCAGATTTTTAACC
Source organism: Eristalis pertinax (assembly GCA_907269125.1). Classification (NCBI taxonomy): domain Eukaryota; kingdom Metazoa; phylum Arthropoda; class Insecta; order Diptera; family Syrphidae; genus Eristalis; species Eristalis pertinax. Next base: position 32,004,634 of record OU026146.1, read on the forward strand.
ATGTCATCGAATGCTAGGAGAAGATAAAGCTGCGCTTGACAGTCAAGCTCGCAGTGAATGATAACTGTTAGGAGCAAGGATAGCCAGAGCTTTTGGAGGACTACGCAAATACGTCCTACAATGAAGTGGATGTGGTCAGTAGCCGAGAAAAAGCGGTCAGATTATGATCTATATGGGTATATATAAATGGGTACCATAATAATTTTAGGACACCACAATACATTGATATATAATAGGATTAAGACTAAGTCCAGTTTGCATTGACCACTTGCATATTTGCCAGATCGTTGAACCAACACTGATCTTCCACTAATCCAAAAAGCATAGACAAATACAGCATATAGGTGCAGTGAAACATTCTTACAAACTGTGGGCAAGTCATTGATAAATAAACGGACTAGAATAGTCCCTAAGGTAGATCCTTGAGGTACATCCGCGAGTAGATTTATTAATTCTGAAGAATTTTCTCCAGACATGGAGTTCATCATACGAACCAAAATGCATCTTATATTTCAGATACAAAATATCGTGCTTTACCTTAACAGAAGCTTCGGAGATAGCCAACAGACCAAAGATAGGGTCACACCTGATCAAATGGATTCGACATCTGTATAGCTAGACTGACAAAAAAAGTGTTTTCTAAAGAGTGATTTTTTAGCTATTATCTTTTTGGCAACAATGGTTTAAACAGCTGACGCACGTTTCGTGTTTTGTTTCACTGTCAAACATCTTCAGTTTGGTCTATAATTTAACCGTGAATCGTCTTACAAACGAACAACGCTTGCAAATTATTGAATTTTATTATCAAAATGCGTGCTCTGTTAAGAAAGCTCATCGCGCGCTTCTTCCATTTTATGGTCAGTTTAATCGTCCCACTGAAGCGGCTATTCGGGCTATTGTGACTAAATTTCGTACCAAATTTACATTGTTGGACATTAAACCACCAACACGCTTACGTAGAGTGCGAACTGAAGAAAATATCGCAGCTGTATCGGCCACTGTTAATGATCACCATCAATTATCGATTCGTCGCCGTTCGCAGCAATTGGGTAACGTAACTGTGAATGGTGAGCGCTACCGTGAGACGATATCCAACTTTTTTTTGCCCAAAATGCAAGAGCTTGACTTGCATGACATGTGGTTTCAACAAGACGGTGCCACATGCCACACAGCGTGCGCAACAATGGACTTATTTAGAGGCGAGTTTGGTGAACATTTTATTGCACGTTCGGGACCGGTCAATTGGCCGCCTAGATCGTGCGATTTAACGCCTTTAGACAATTTTTTGTGGGGCTATGTTAAAGCTCATGTCTATAAAGACAAGCCCGCTTCAATTGACGCATTGGAAGACAAACATGCATTTTTCTGAATTTTATGTGTTTTTCTTTGAAAAACTTTCCTATAGCTTTTAAAAAATCACACTTTAGAAAAGTGTTGAGCCAAGTTGTTTCGACAAGCCGAAATAGCATCGGTTGCCAAGGGCTATTTTTCATCGGATCTCCATTAAGATGTCGTTTAACACTTGCCACTAGGTAGACAAACGCCTTCGTTACTTCAAAAAAGTAGTTATCGATCGTAATGTTTTGTGGTATTTGAAGAAACGCGTAGCTATTTCTGGACAGCATATTCTTCGTTTTGCCCTCATTGAACTCAAGGCCAGCTTGTTTCGCCAGTTCTTCAATAGCCGTCAAAGGTTCAACCACCATCTGCGTAATCCAATTTTGTCTGATTCGGTGAAAATTAGAGTGGTGCGCAACGGGCTTAGACTTTCACACAGTATGCTGGACAGGACCTTATAGGCGACCGCAACGTTTACCGCGGATACATGTAGATCTAAAGTTCTTGCTAGAGGTAGTATCGCCTTTCTTGTAAATGGGACTTCTGGAGCGTAGTCGTATTCTGAAGAGCGCTGCCTTTAAGACTTATTTATCGACTAGAGTTGGGATTTCTTCGTTCCCTATCGCTGGTCGGGTCCATTAAGCAGATGTTGAAAGTGCAGATAAGATAACAAGATCACCCTCCCAACTAGTATCTGAACTACGGCCAATGTTTATCTATGATGTTCCATGGAGGAAGCCTAATGTCAAAAGTTTTCTTATTTGAAGCTGAACCGATGAACTCGATCAGTTTACAAATACATTTCTCTACTAATATCGTCTCAATAAAATCTCCACCCTGGACGGCAAAGGTGGCAAAATATGTGCCTACGTGAGGCATAATATAAACGTAGTCTTCAATGAACGGCCAGGAACATTTGTCAGGTTGGAGAATATGTCAACCTTATGGATCTATCTGCAACTGAAGGACTAACTTCTTTTTCAAAAATAAGTGCGCAACGAAACTTCTCCAGTCAAGAAGCAACATCAGACATTGTAGCGGTTAAGATCACAATGGGGAACTTCTTTGCAGCAGTAAAGTAGAAACGCTTTGAACTACGTTCGCTCGGCTACCAACGTTCGATATCCTCCCAGCCATGCGATGGCAGTGCGTACATTTTCTCGAGGCCACCGTCCGCAAAGGACCGCATAATCAAGAAGACAGCAAATTATGCAGGAATTTAATTGCGGAGTCTGTTTATTCAATCGCATCGCTGCCTTTAACACAAACACACAAGACCTAAGCTACCACTCTTTTACTTTTCCACGACAACCTTCCCTCGATGCTCCGTATTGATTGGTGGTGACTCTTTTGTCCCCCGAAATTTTATTCGGTTTCCTTCTTGTTAATTTAATGAACGACAGAAAGGAAAACAAAACAACGGAATAATTCTCTGCCTCCCCACGTCATATTCAGCGTTCGTCATTCCGTCGTCCGTCCGGTGTTCGTCACCCCAAAAAAAAAAATATCAGGGAATCTCGTGGTCGAGGACAACCATTGGATGAGGTTTGAAAATGCCCTGTTCGTCCCCAAATCTTATCGGGTTGCTGCCGCTTTGTTGTCTTCACCACGCAAATGGGTGGCATGGTGTGGGGGGATGCTCGCTAATGGATGGAAACAATGGATGAGGCTCGAGGACGGGATGGAACAGGCGGGATAAGCCAAAGGAAAGGAAGAAAAAAAATGCTGAAGCTGACCCCTTCCTTGAGAATCTCGGGGGGAATGGCTCATCGCGTCCTGGTTGGGGGGAGGCACAAATTTCAACGCTGTAGTCCACTTTTGAATGGTTAAGTGGGTTATGAAATTTAAATTAGGACATGCGTACCTTTTGCTCATCATGGGCTTTATGGAAACCTCACGCCACTGTGAGGTTCAAAAAAAAAAAAAACAAAATATCAGAAATATTAAGTATTTCAAGAGGTCGCTGGAAGGCATTGGAAAACGAAAATGAATGGATGCAAGTCTGTGATTTGAGAGACGAATCTTTCATATCGTCATACGAACGCGAAGGTCAAAGATAATATAGAGGCACACTATACGCACCAGGCTACGATGTAAAACCTCGACTTTCGTAAACGATTCAAAAGGGGTCCGATACATCCGGCTTGTGGCTTCAGAATAAATATTAGCAAACTAACTCCTTTGACCATTGATTTCATCTGACAGCGTTTTTTATACGACATGTCTGTGAACACGCGTGAACTGTTGTGATCTGCTGAAACCCTTCTCCAAGGTCGATCCATAGAATTCCACTACTGTCTCTCTTGTTTGTGGTCGTGGGCAATCCAGAATTCTGGCCAAAGTTGGATATCTTCTTGCTCTCTTATTTCTGGATAGAAATTGAAATGCAGCCTGCAAGATGATTTATCTCCAGTTAATCTCCAGGAGTCTGATGGGGACTACGACTAAATCTCATTCGATGGAATTACACATGCAAACTTAGTAAGGTACAAAGAATGACACGCATAGGCCACAGAAGCGCATTCATAGGCTCCATCAGACGTCCTGACGGCCATGCTCCATCTTCTAAATATCGACGTTCACATACAAAATCTAGCAGCGCATAGTACGGGCGTCTCGGAGTCTAGGCTGTGGACCTCAAGACCATACGATCACAGTTCCTGAATTGATATCGAATGACTATGTATATTCCTTCTAAATTAGGTTTCACTAAGTACTCGTATATCAACGTAACCCTTCCAAGAAGAGCGCATTGGGACCTTTCCCTCGGGTACTATCGTAAAAATAGACGGCTCTATGAGCTCTGAAGAGTTCAGACTCCCAAATTACGTCAGTATCTTCCAAGCGGAAGTTCTTGTAATTAGAGAGGCGTGCCAACAAATTAGATATTACCTAAGCACAATGTCAATGCAAAGAATCTCTATCTTCGTTGACAGTCAAGCTGCCATCAAGGCTGTTGCATCGACTTCCACAACCTCAAAAATTGTTCGGGAATGCTGCAGTAGAGGAGGAGTTCATAGTAGCAATGGCGTAGAAGGATAAAAAAGGAGACGAAATGAAAGGAAAGACAAGGTCCGCCCTCTACAGATTGTCTGTTATCGAGATGTACACTCTACTTGAGCTAGTTGCAGCAAGAACTACAGCATGTATCGTGAAAACGGCTGGTCTTGGATGGTCGCGGTTAACTAAATGTGCCGTATCCAGGAAGACATGGCTCGGTTATAACATCACTAACGAATGATCTTCTAGAGAGGACGCGTACTAATTTTGGGAATATAACAGTAATCTGTAAGGGACACAGACCGATCGATGATCACGCAGTGAGATTGAGAATTCTCCACAATACCCACTGCCGCAGCTGTAATGACGTGGGTACAACTCATGCAGGTTACTAGAGAAGTCGTTAGCGCCTTTTAAAGGGTGGTTAAATTTTAAGGGCCGATGTTGAATGTGAACCACACCTAAACGTCAAGTTTTTTTTCCTGCATTTCATTTGACATTTCTCAATTTCAGACTAACTCAATTTGAACCATGGAAAGACACACAATCGAGCAACGCGTTAAAGTTATTCAGGCTTATTATGAAAATGGGCGTTCAAATCAAAATGCATATCGTGCACTTCGTGATTTTTTCGGTCAATTTAATCGTCCAAATGTGCATACAATCGGAAAAATCGTGCAAAAATTTGAGCAAACCGGGTCTGAAGGAGATGTGAAAACACCAGTGCATGCTCGTACTACAGAAAATATTGCTGCTGTTCGCGATAGTGTGGCTGAAGAGCCGTCCACCTCAACTCGTCGTCGTGCCCAACAATTGCACCTCTCACGCTCGTCGTTGATGAACATTATGCATAAAGACTTGCATTTACACGCTTACAAGGTGCAATTGACTCAAGAACTAAAGCCTCTTGACCATTTCAAGCGTCGTCAATGGTCAGAATGGTGGCAAGAAATGGCAACAGTGGATGATCAATTTTCGAATAAAATCATCTTCAGTGATGAGGCACATTTTCACCTCAGTGGATTCGTCAATAAGCAGAATTGCCGCGTTTGGGCGAATGATAATCCAAGAGTGATTGTCGAAAAATCAATGCACCCACAAAGAGTGACTGTTTGGTGCGGTTTATGGGCTGGCGGCATCATCGGGCCGTATTTTTTCCAAAATGAGGCCGGTCAGGCAGTTACTGTGAATGGTGTTCGCTATCGTAAAATGATAACGAACTTTTTATGGCCCGAATTGGAAGATATGAATGTGGACGATATGTGGTTTCAACAGGACGGTGCCACTTGCCATACAGCTAACGAAACAATGGCTCTTTTGCTCGACAAATTCAATGGCCGTGTTATCTCACGTGGTGGCGATGTCAATTGGCCGCCAAGATCATGTGATTTGACACCGTTGGATTTTTTTCTTTGGGGTTATTTGAAAGAAAAGGTGTACGTCGATAAGCCAGCAACAATTCGAGAGCTGAAGGATGAGATTATTCGGCACATTAACGACATAGAACCTCAATTATGCTTAAGCGTCATCGAAAATTTGGACCATCGGATGGAGGTGTGCCGCCGAGGTCGCGGCGGCCATTTGGCCGATATTTTGTTCCATACATAATTGAACCATACCAATATTATCATAATAAAAAGAAATGACAATAATTTCCTAAATAATTTGTGTTTTATTCAAAATCAACATCGGCCCTTAAAATGTACATACATGTAACAAACAATTCCGAAATCCAACTAGGTATAGAACGCGGCAGTTCAACTCGTTTTGTACAAAAACAATGTTCATGTGTATGGCAATGCTCACTTTGCTCTAAAAAACCAAAGCGAATTGTGTGTTCACTTTACACCGAGTCGAACCGTTTGCAATTTTGGTTTTTCGGCAACTCGGTTTAACATAATTTCAACTCGGTTCAACTCGGTTTGAATGTACCTCGGGTTGACTCGGTTTATCAATTCGAGTTGACCCATCTCTAGTCACAACCGATTCATCTGTGACAGTCATTCCTACCTAACCGAACCTACCTAAGTGTCATTGCTGATCGCAGTCAGTCACCTGAACTTTTTTCAAATCCAGTTGGCACTAAAAAATGTGCCACGTCATGTTCTCATAAATATAAATTGAGAAAACTATACTCATTTGCTTTTTCAGGTTTGTAGATGACGATTTTCCCGAAGTAAGTATCGGTATTCAATAAAATATGGATTTGATTTCCCATAAACCAGAACTATTATGACTCACTAAGGTATCCCTCCGGTCACTTAGCGCGGTTATAGGCAGAGATAGCCACCCAGGGTAGCAATTTCATATCATTTTCCGATAACATCATAAATATCACCTTGTCCTCATTTATTGTAAGATCTGCTTTGTGTGCTTCAATTTTCGCCTGGACCTATTAGGAATATGAAAACTAGCCCATCATCATGCCTAAGCACGTAATGAATTTTATTTTTAGAAGTGCAGACATTTGAAATGAAATAAAACACATAAAAATCGTGCTAATGGCTATCGTATAGGCTTTAATGGATAAATAATTTTATGGCATTACTGTTTAAATGTGTGTTCAGTGATATGGGCATCGCGGGTGGTTCTTGTTCTATTTTGGACTTTGAGGAACAATGAGTCAACGCTGAAAGGAATTCGTATGTATATTTTGGTCTGGATGTCAATGCTTCTGAATGGGGACGGTTTAGAAAATCCTCCTGAATGACCACTGCTTTGGTTTTCCAAAGCTAGTACTGGAACCATAAAGATCTACATTAGCCCCTTCTGTTGGTCTAGAATTTGAGTGCAACCTTCAGAAATTTTACAACTTTCCTAGACGGAATTTCTTGAATGTCTCTTCCTGTTACGGATGTTCTATTTATTATTTTGAATTAGTCTCGGGCAAGGCTTGGGCAGTGGATTATTAGGTGTGCCATGGTTTCCTTCACTTTTACCTGTTTTGTAGATATGGAAAAGGCATACGATCGAGTTCCTCAAGGTAAACTCTGGAGTGTACTGCAGGAGTATGGGATTGATGGTAATCTTTTAAATATCTTTAGCAGCTGTTTTCGGGTTAACGGTTCTAAATCAACACCTTTCATTGTGGGCGTTGGACTTCGCCAAGGGTGCGTCTTGTCACCTATCCTTTTCATTACACAGATATATGAACTGGATATAGCAACGTAGCCGAGGCGAGGATTGTTTCACATTGGAAGAGTTCTTCTTATTACAGATGACTTAGTTATCCTCACATCCTTCCAGATGCAGATTCCAGCGCGCACTCGATAGGTTTGTTGCCGTATTTGTTGATGCTGGGATGAAGGTTGGACACATTAGAGTATGTGGTAATTTTGAGAATGCCTGATCAATGCACTTAGTGCAGTCCCATTGGAGCAGGTGGATAAGTTTTAGCATCTCTAGGTCCTTTTGTGTGATGTAAGGAGTAATACTTTCCTAGCTGACTCAAATTGAAATAGCTTGGAAGATATGTAATCAGGAAGACAGAGCTTGGCGTCAAAGCTAAGTTAACGGTTTTCAATTCAGTATTTGTTCCAACCAAGTCATGAATGAGATCGCGAAATGAGATTTCTTCATGCGGTTGTGGGAAATTACTCGAGGGGATTGGGGGAGAAACACGGCAGTACGCGTTGACGTACAACGTTGAACCGCTGCTTCTTCGAACGGAACGGGCTATGTTTCGATGGTTTGGTCACGTGCCACGAATGTCCTCATCATCATGACTTCCGAAGCGTGGCTTGAATGCGGTTCCATTATTTAGGCGACCCCTTGGCAGACTCAAGACGAGGTGGTTGGACTAAGTACAAAATCTTGCCTGGTTGCGCTTGGGCATAACTCCGGATGAGTTGGAGTCGATGGCGGAGGATCGAGTGACCTGGAGATCTCCCTTGCGTGCATTACCCCCGCTACCTCTGTACTGGATCAAGCGGTTCAGAAGATGATGATGACAAATACTCGGGCTCAGTTGTAAATATGCGACGTGAATTTCGTCATTAGATCGGTCCTCATAATAACTGCACAATTCGTCGCAGCTAAAAAATATTTGAGCGTGAGTACACTTTCTATGACCTTAAGCCACCAACCGGATAATGATTGGTGCGAAACGAAATGAAACAGAGCAGCAGTAGTGACTCGTATCGAAGATGACCCAGAAGATGCCTGCATCCGTTCAAGATTGTGCTGAAGCACGAATTGGAGTCGGACGATAATAGACCACCTCCTGAGTTCGCTTATCCACAAGTACTCGACCAAGCATCAATGCATCGACAAAAATATACTGTTTGGTGTGCTTTGATGCATGTGGACATGGTGGTGGCGCTACAGCCCGTAGAGAGGCAGCGCCTAGCTTCTCAGGAAGGGATCTACGGTTTTAAGCCGATTCCGCACGGCCAAGTTTGAGAACGTTTTTCTAGACAGAAATACTCTTAGAGCATTGCCAGTCACTCGAAGGAGTTGGAATCGTGAAAATTATTTTTGTCGTACTAGGATTCGAATCTAGATGCCGAAGTTGTGAGTGCATTGGAGTTGACGTACAGACCCACATCGTCGCAATTGGGGCTACCGTTACCGTCAGTCGTCTCAGGTATAGGCTGATGATAATCGGCTTTCTGAGGCCAAAGCTTAACAACATCGATACATCTGAGCTGTGGTCCCAAAAGTATGGTGCTCCATGCCACAAAAGCGACGCAACGCTTGATGTTGTGAAGGAGACTAGGTCATCTCAACGCAAGTGTTCATCAATTGGCTGTCCCGATTATGCGACTTGCTCTGGGACTACGTCAAGTTCTTAGTCCAGGCTAACAACTGTTTCAATCATTTCAGTGTTTCAAATCGTTTCAATCATTAGATTGCGAACGATGTTGAACCATGTGGAGGTATGTAGCTCATTCATAGAAGGAATGCGCCAAGTCAGTTAGTGAAACAATGAATCTAGTGCTTACCATTGAATTGCCCTCCGAGATTTAACTTCGCGTAGAACTATTTATTTTTGGCAATGTTAACGATGCATCGGTCTACAACAACGCTTACTTTGTTATTCGCGAAATACAGACGCAATTAGGCGCCAACTGCAACGCGACGAAAGTTTCCATCAAAAGAACGACTATTTGCAGGCAGAGAAGAAGCGGACGTTTGATTTGACACTTCAAGCTGAGGGTCGCAATATTCTGGATTTTCACAGTGCCTCTAGACCCACATAAAATGCATGCTAAAACACTCCGCCATCTTGTAGAGATGAGATAGACCGCAGTTCAGGGAACTCTTCGAGTTAAAGTGTGTGTGCATCCAGACAATTAATCGCCAAATGGGAAACATAATATATGCCGATATCTGCGCATTGTTCTTTAGCCAAGACAAAGTTTCCTTGATTGCTAAGGTTTCTGCCTTGGAGAAGATGCCAAACCCATCACCTTCGCTCATCTTGCTTTCCTACCACATGTGCAGCAATTTCAGATTAACCGCGGTGCCGACTTCTCTCCGTCTGTCAATTAGTCTATCGGCGGAAAATTTGTTGCGGAGGTGATTGTTCTTAACTCACCGTTGATGCATAACCACATCATCCGTTGCACACGATTGAGTAATTTGCAGTTGATAGATTTTTCCAGCCACTATACTTATCAACCAGTAATCTTTGCGTCAATGATGACCTCTAGATCTTACAAGAGCTTGTGATACATCTCCTCCCTTTACTCACATCTGGATGATTGGAGCAGTAGAAAACTTCCCTGAAACCAGTGTCACCACTCAGTTGAAATAAAGTTCAATTATAAAACAAAATGTATGCTCAGTCGTTATTTATTCATCGTCAACAAAGAAAATACTTAAAAATCTAAACAATTCCCCTCACTTTCCACTCAGGTATGTGCAGTATGAGGAGTTCAATGAGCACAGCTTCAAGCGGTAAAAGTTGTACTTCATCAGGTAGCTGGCTTCGATGTTCTGCATCGTGAACAGGATGAAAGCGATGACTAGAACCAAAGTGAACAGATTGGCGAACATGATTCAAAATTATTAGTTTGATTAAAGCTTGATGATACTCAGAAAGCAACTGATACTGATGCTTGCGCCGAGTCGATCTTTTATACCTCGCCGACGCGTTTCCGCAGCTGCCGCAGTGAACTTGAAAATGTTTGCTCAAGACCAAGGGCAGCGCGTTACACTGTTACACCTTCTTTTTTTCCTCCAAATGTTTACACAGTGTCAAAGCTGCATCTGACATGTGGTTAAACTTAACCGCGTAGACCCCATTAAGTCAGTCACAAGGTAAAGCCGAATAAGAAACAAGGAAAAAAAAAAGGGAAGGAAATGAGAAAGAGCGAGGGAAGAAGATTTTGTGATTAAGTACCAGGACCAAAGTTTCATGTTTCATTACGCCATGAATGCGTAATGGACATTCCTTTGGAGCGACCACAAGGACGTGCACCTAATCCATCTCGCTCGTCATTCAAGGCTTTTCGATGGTTGCCTAATTTAATCTTGAATGGCTTCAACGAAACTAAGTACAATGGCCAAAGCAACGATGCGGTCGCGGTCGCGGTGGCATTCACGGTTACGGTGACGGCGGCGCGGCGGTGAGTAACGTTCTTTTATTCTTCTTTTAAAATTCATCTATTCATTTTTTTTTTTTTATTGGTGGTGTCCTGTCACCTACTTACCATGGTCACAGGGAAATACTTCATCCACCTACAGTCTACTACTGGGAATCCTTAAAAGTGCCCACCTTCAGCGAATGGCCAAGTAGGTAGGATTTCTTCTTCGCTCAAAGTAAGTCATTAGAAAGTTTCCAACGACGCGTCGTCGGTGGGTCGGTGACTGAAGTTCAGTCGTCGTCGTCGTTGGGGCGGTAGATGGGTGCCGAGTTGGGCGGAATGTGAACTTAGAACAAAAAGTGTTGCGATGGCCGGGAACCCATTTTGGAAATCCTCCCGCAAGCCAGAGCGGACACAGGGTCCACGAAAGTTTCTTGGTACTTCAGCCTCGCTTAATTTTTTTTCTCCTCTTCTTCATTTTTGTTTAATATTAGGAATAGGATAATGAAAAAAAAAAAATGCGAAGGAAAGAGAAGCGAAGACGAATAGAAAGGGAAGAAGAAGAGGAAAAAATGCTCTACACCAGCGACCAAAGTGATTAATCAAAGGACATTGTGTCCTTTATTTCGTGGAACTTTTCTTTTTCTTTCAGCATTTTTTTTTCCTTTTTGCGTTCACATTTTTCGACCGGGAAGTCCTAAGAGTTCGTCATCGTGTACATATATATATATAGGCTTTCTTTTGGTTAACCCACGCTGAGTGGGCGCTTCGATGTTGGGGTTGGCTGTCCACCATGCTTGAGTTGGGCGGCACTGTGTCACAGATTAAAAAGTTTTAAATGGAGTTAGTCGATAAGAGAAATTAATGTCATTAAGGTACCGCAGTACGAACACACAAATGCACGAGCAGCCGGGCGGCCGAGCCGTTGGAACATCCAACGTCTAATGCCCTCATGATGAAGGATCATAATGACTAACTGGAACTTGGAAATTAGTTAATAACATGAGAAGGGCATGGAAGTGGGTGAACTGTGGTTTCAGCTTATTGCTCAAAAATTCCATTATCACGTCAATAATTTTAATGGATGCTTAGTCCTTAAATAGAAGGGAATGACTCAAAGCGGATGAGGGTGAATTCAATTTCGCTGAACTGAAGCGATGCGGAAATGTTTCACTTGGACTGGTGGGTATGGAGCTGCCTATCGATGCTTCCGTGGGTTTGCAAAGAACACAACGTGCTGATTTTGGCTTGTGGAATGTGAAGAACCTCACACCTCTGTTGAAGCCAATTGATCGCTTTTTTTTGGGTCAAATGGGTACGTCTTGCGAATGTTGTCATGTAAATTATTTAGAAACGTGGATACTGCGAGAGTTAACCAAAAATTTACGAACGTTGATGATAGAGAGCGTATGTATGTCAAAGTCGAACGAAAAGTAGCCAGAAGCATCGCCAAATTTCAAAGTACACAATTACTTCCGAGAAATTAAAATTGCAGTAACAACAGAGAGTTTCGTATGTAGAGAGCGATTTAAATAGCCACCATTAGCCACACCAGAAAAGGCATTTGAACTTAGTGCGTTTGTTCAGCCGCATTTCTTGATGTTTCCCAAGCCTTTGACAAAGTTTGGCACGAAGGCCTGAAATATAAACTGAACCGATCCCTACCGGGGAAACTTTTTAGTATTCTAGCGATAGACTCTTCCGAGTAAAAAACACGGAAATGAATATTCTGCATTCAAAAATGTAAATGCTGGTGTACCGCAAATGAGTGTTCTTGGCCCTCTGCTATACCTGCTGTATACAAGTGATTTACTACAAGAAGAACACACTGTTCTAGGCACATTTGCTGCCAAAACGGTAGAAGAGTCTACATCAAAATTACAACGCGCACTGGATCAGATACACGAATGGATGAGCTTGTGGCGAATTTTCCCTAACGAAGGCAAATTTTACTTATAACTACTTACAAATACGTTTTGGTAATAAATTATCGTTCTATAATCTTCGGGTGAAGCTGTGGTTGTATATATAAATTGACTTATTTATCAAGTAATGCTATTATTTTAGTGCATTCATGTAAAATTTCATATAAATGTGATTCGCGTTTTATCTCTAGTTAAACAGAATCATAACGGCAACTTAGACGATGAAGGGTGAAAATTGAGCATCGCTGAGCTGTAATTAAATTTCTCACTAAGCAAGGAAAAAGTCAAAAAACTATTCATGAAGATATGGTGGCTGTTTACCACGTTTCCGTACCTTCATTATCAACTGTGCAAAAGTGGTCAAGTGAGTTCAAGAGAGGCAGAGCATTGATGACGACCCCCGCTCCGGCACCCCGGCTACTGCTTGTACGGGAAAAAAAACTTGTTCTTGAGGATGCCCGAATAAAGGTGAAAATTATGGCAGAGATCACCAAGCTTTCAATTGGTACCATTCACACCATTCTTCATGACCATCTTAACCTTTCAAAGGTCAGTGCAAGGTGGGTGCCACGAATGCTCACAGCGTCTCAGTAACAATAGAGGGCTTTTGGAGATGTGTAGTGAGAACGCGGACGGTGTTATGGATCGAATAGTTACTGGTGACGAAACATGTGTCTACCACTATGACCCTGAAAGCAAACAAGAGTCAATGCAGTGGCATAAAAAAGGAACAGAGCCCCCGAAGAAGTTCAGAGTCACTCCGTCTGCCGGGAAGCTTTTGGGACTCAAAGGGAATCTTGCTCATTGAGTACAAAAAAAAGGTGAAACCATCAACTTTGCATAATTTGCGGAAGGAAATTAAAAAGAAAAGACGGGTTAAACTCGCAGCGGGTGTGTTGCTTCTTCATGACAACGCTCCTGTTCACACGGCACGAGTTTCCAAGGCGAGATTGTGGTTTCGAAGAAATCCAACACTCACCCTATAGTCCAGACCTTGCCCCTAGTGATTATTTCCTATTTCCGGATTTGAAAAAATGTCTTCGTGGAAAAAGATTTTCGGATGATGCAGAAATTTATATTTTTGAGGGTTTAGAAAAGCTTATCTCAAGATGTAACAAATGCATTGATGTGAGGGGAGATTATATTGAAAAATAAAAACAATTAAAATTGAATTCGCATTTTCCTTCATATCGATACCGAGAATATATTGAACGCCCCTCGTACCTAGGGATGACTCTTGACCTAAGACTCAAGTGGAAAAAACGTGCATAACTTGACAAAAAATACAAAGATATGTACTAGCTTATTGGTAAGCACTCCAAGCTAAGTATTGACAACAAATTGCTTGTATACAAGCCAATCCTAAAACCTGTTTGGACGTATGACACAACTTTGGGGTTGTACCAAAGCAAGCAATATGAATATTATACAGACTTTTCAAAACAAGGCGCTTAGAACTATTGTATCAGAAACGACGATATCCACAGAGATCTAAAAATGTTACCAGACCAAGATGAAATCAAAAAATCGCTTACAATCATAAGCGCCACCTGGAAGAGCACACAAACTCTGCAGTTTATTCGATCCTTGAGGAAACTAACGTCTTGCGCCGACTTCAAAGGACTAAACGCCTTGATCTCGTGCGATAGCCTGCACCCGCCCATGGTTGTGGTGTTAGCAGGAACATTCATAGGAGAGTTACCTGTCAAACGTGTCTAAATCAAGAAATACAAACTACTGGAGAAGTGCTTCACTTAGTTGTAGTTGAACATAACATTTAAAGGGAGGTGGTTGGTAAAAATCTCACACTTCTATGGTCGAACGTTAGCCATAGAGTCTTGTTGAAGATTTCCAACCACCCACGGGGAAAAAAAAACCTCTGTAAGAAAAAGTGAAAGAAACTCAAAGAAAGTGAGTGAAGCTGACTGCACACGTCCATTTTGGTTGAGCGTGAATCGTTAGTCCTGGAATCGAAACATGAACCTTTCTAGAAAGACTCGACGGAAATAAGTCACAGCATTTTTATTTCAAAAAAAGGTATCAGAATCCAAACAAAGTGAACAGGGTTTTTATTGATCTTTGAATCATGATCTAATGGCATTCTGCTCCAAGCTGACAGTTCTGAATCATAAGAGGGAAAGGAAATTATGCCAGCAGAGAATGGCTTTTAGCACTTTTGGGACAACTTGGGCAATTCGCCTAAGCAATAAATCAACAAACTCCTTCCGTGCGACAAGAAATTGCTAGCGAAAGCAGTTTAAGCACTCACTGGCCACAATCGTTGAACGTATCATATGATATGAAAATAAGACTGCAGCGACGTATATGATTAAAAGGGGGATACTCCTCACTAGATCTGTCATTGCCTCAGTCTATGTCTTTTGAGAGATACAACACTGAGAGAGCACTGACTCATCTTCAAGGCAATCTTTCAGATTTCCAAATACACGGGATGGCTGAAAACAACGTGCAAGTGTTCGATTGTCTTCAGCAATTTTTGGGGTATCAACCCTTGATCTATCTCAGCTTAACTTCAACAACAACCACTCGAATTTGTGCGTGCTCTTATTCTCTCAAGAATAGAGGGCACCTGCAGTTTTATGCCGACTCCAAACGACGGACTTTGAAAAGCTCTTTCTAGACAGCGAAGATGGTCAAATCAACGCACCACCTCTCTCGAGTCACTGACAATTCTCTACTGTGCAATTCATCAAGTACTGTCATTTACATCTTATGAGATGGTGAGGCTCTTGAGAATCCACGGGATGTAAATATTGTAAATATTGAATATCAATAGCTCTAGTGGAGGTAGTTATAAACAAATTGAATTGAATTCAAAAAACGCAAAACTGTCTTCAAAATGTCGCCTATCTTCAGATGAGAAAGCTGATCAGTACAATAGTTGCCTATGCTGGCTGCCAGGACATAGAGATATGCCAAGAAAGTAAAGCAGACTAGTCAGGCAGGCATTCATTCTATTGGACACGACTCAATAGGGATACCCCTTGCGAACTGTAATCTCTAGGTTCAAAGGCAAGTAACCGAATTTAACTGAATTAACAGGCTGGCAAGATGATCTGGCTCAATCTAGATCCCAATCGTTCTAAACAACTGCTCTTGAGACAACAAGCCAAAACACTAGGAGACACCGCAACCGACTCCGAGTTGCAGAAGATGCCTGAATGAAGAAGAGATTCAAAGTGTACAATACCTCCTCTGATCCTGCTCAGCTCGGATGGCCACCATATTCCTAGGTGCTCACTTTTTCAACGATTCCAGCGATCAAAGAGTAAATCCATCACTAACACACATCTTCATTGTCAGATCTAAATTGTTCCCAAAAGCTTGATCACAACAAAATGGTCCAAGTGGCAGCACAATGGACCATCTAGTGCCACCCGCAGCCAGCCTATTCTACCTACTTACTCCAGATCGTGAAGTTATAACTGTTGCCATCTCCATTGCGGAACGATGGCTTTCTTTCCACTGGAAACGAAATCGTGTATACTGAATCCACCAGTGGCCTATTAACAGATACCTGAGGAACACCATTGAGTGAGCAACCAAAGATTGTTCAGTTTTTTATCTCAGTAGGAGGACGCAGCAACAACAATCATCAAAACTGCATGGAATTGATATCCCCATCTACCCAACATCACCCAGCTCAGCATCCTTCGGAGTTTTCAAGTTCTTCACAGAAATGTCACTCTATCTCAGCCCGTCTTGGTAAACATCTCGGACTTAACCTTGAAACAACCAAACACAAAATGTCCTCGTACCTTAGCAGTGCCAATGCAAATTCGTCTGGCCTTCCACCATGCCCCGTGCATTCATTAATTTGCTGCTTACGTGTTATTTCATTATTTACGTCACTTGCGATGTTTACGATTACACACAATCGATGAGGGTTACCCGATGAGGGTGACTGTGATAAATTATTTCGCTACCATGCTAAGCGGCGACTAGGCCCACAAAATGGTCCACGTCAGCCGTCAAACAATCAAAGTTGTCCCACTAATTGATTTCGAAATAATTGTTAGGACTTCCTCGCTACACTTGTGTATTTGGGGTTGAGCACACACCCCCACACAGCCTTGCACAGCCCCGTCAATAAACGACTACCCCTATCAATGGCGGCATTAATAATCGATTAAGCTCTTTACACTTGAATAATCCACACGACTACAGCAATGACAGGACCGGCCAAGTAGCTGACGACAACGACAAATGAATTATACACAACCAGGTACAGCAGGCATCCCGAGATATCGTCGCATGAGGAAGCACAGCCAAGACCCACTGGTGTCAGTCTCATCGGCCGTATCATTAATTAGGGGTATCCGCCTTTTGATTAATTTACCACATGCGGCATTAACGCAGATTCCCGAGGCCCGTCGGCCGGCGGAAGCGCGGGCAGCGGCGATACGCACATTGTTCGTCTCCATGCCACGGACAGTATCCTTTTTATGAGAAACGATGATTGCAAGTGACAGCCGCCCTTGGTTCAGAAAAACAAAACCGATGGGCACACAACCCAACCAGAGTCGGCCACAGCCCGTGGGGGAGGTAAAATTCGGTGTAAATGAGCAGTCGAGTCCCCACTGAGGTGGAAGTTTTTAATTGCTCCCCGCGCAGGCACACACCCCATTGGTTGGCAGCGACTCCCCCCTCGTTTGCATTGCTTTGAGATTTCCTTTCTCATTTGCTTTGTGCTCCGCAAGCAAACAGACGACGATGGCAAACTTTTTTTGCGAAAACTTTCTGACTTTCCTTTTGACGCAAGACAACTGTGCGCTGAAGTGTTTCGTCGAAGTTTCACGGAATGCAAAGTTTTGTTTACATTGCGGACCTCCCTGGCTGCGGATTCAATTAATGGCGAACCGTGAACGATTAGGGGTCAGCAGAAGCCGATGTTGTCACAAACAGGCATGACAGGAAATTATTCGCTTGAGCCTATTTGCTCATCACGCCTCTGTCTGGCTGGGGCGTGGGGGGACCTATAATTTCTGATTGCGTAGAATCGGGAGGGCGCATGTCTCTTGTCATTGATTTGAAAAAGGCCGCACATTTTTGCAAAAAAAACAAAGCCTTGGCTTATTTTCACTAAAAATGCCGCAGCAGAGAAAAACAAGGCCAGTCGCTGTTGTTTCTGAACGGTCTCCCAATAAGGATTTCCGAGCTTTGACAGCTGATAGCGGCCATATTGTTGAAGCTAAATCTGTCAAACTGGATGTTACTTATTCAGTCTATTTTGCCAAATCACAATGGATGGACGTAGCGTGCAACAACACTTGCAAATGATAAAATTGTTTTATCGAAGTGGGTGTTCTGTTCGGGCAACGTTAAATTTTACTGTCGTCATAAGACGCAACCCATTTCTGGATGAATGGGTACGTCAACAAAGAAAATTGTCGAATTTGCAATCCACATGGGATCCAAGAGCGTCCAATACATCTCGAAAAAGGCACTGTTTTGAGTGAATTTTTGGGCAGGCGGCGTCATCGATTCATATTTCTTTCAGAACGACGTTGGCCAGGCCATCACAGTTAACGGCGGGCGTTATAGGACGATAAGCAGCAACTTCTTTTGGTCCTATTCAGGCACCAACGACATTTGGTTTCAACAGGACACACAGCTCACGCCAATGAAAATTCTGCTCAAGCGATTCGCGGACATGTGTCATCTCCCATCCACTGTGGCCGTCCACCGTGATCGTGCGATTTGAACCCGTTCGACTTTTTCTGTTTAGGCCTTCTGAAGTCGCATGTCTAAACCACAAAGCCCTCAAATCGGCCCTCAAAGTCATCACAACCCATGCTGTCAGTCAGATTCATTCTGATTTATGCGCCAGAGTCATTTGACATTTCGGATGCGGGCCACCCAGAGAATTGGCGGACATTTGAACTATGTTACATTTAACATAATGACATCGATAGGCCTATCAAATGAATAAGAACTGGCTATGATCTCTCACACAAGGTTTGTTTTATTTAAATTTAAAGGTTGAAAGCGCTTAATGAAACGTCCTTTAAATTAGGTGCAGTAAAAAAACAGATGGCTTTAGTAATCTATATCTCGCGTTGTACACGTCCCATCGGCCTAACTAAATGTCATTAGAAAGATAAGATTCCGTACTTACTTAACGGTAATTGGTTTGGTTTTGTGATTGATTGACTTAGCTTCGAGCGCACATCAAAGATGGACAGCAGCAAAGAGAAATTACACCATATTTTACAGTTTTTCCTCGATAACAGAATCTAGGCGGCTAAAAATGTGAATAATGTTTAAAGCAAAAACGGTCGTGGGTGACTCGCGATGAGTCGGCGCATACGGTGGCCAAGCCAGAATTGACGGCTAGGGGTACTGTTAGGACATCGACATTGTCGCGCGTTCCCAACGTGCCGTAGTTGAGGCTTTTACGCGATTGAAGAACAGACGAAACGAACTGGTCTCAAGGTCAATGAGGACAAAACGAAAAACCAAAAAACGTTCCGTCACACACCACCATGGACAACATTTCACGATCGACAGCTACCTCGGGGCAAACGTGAACTCCACAAACGACATCACAGTGAAGATCCGTCGTAGAATCGCCCTTGGCAACCGGTGCTACCTCGGTTTGTCAAAACAACTGGGCTCAAAACTCCTGACTCGATGGACCGAAATTAAGCTCTACAAAACTCTTATTTTGCTCTATGGACCTGAAAGCTGGACGCTAAGCAAAACTGCAGAGCTGATTCTTGGTGCCTTCGAAAGAAAAATTCTACGTCGGATATATGGTCCCGTCTGCGAGGAAGGCGAATGGAGGTGAAGACACAGCCGCGAACTCTACGAGTTGTACGAGGATGTGGATGTAGTCCGGAAGGCAGAAATCAGTCAACTGCGGCCACATCGAACGAATGAACAACAACGCTCTAGCTAAGAGAGACTTCGAATCCAAGCCTCTTGGTTCGAGAAGGAGAGGAAGACCGACTTTCCTGTATAAAGACCAAGTAATGGCATACATTTACGGCCAAAGTAATAAAAATGTACTAAAAACTTTCCAAAATAAAGTACTAATGTTTTAGGTTTTGCGGAGAAAAATGAAAAGAACTGTTGCCGCGACTGTACACTCTTTAATTCTCTCCCGGAATCTACTTTACACCGGTTTAAATATACCGAGGTAAGCGGGACAATCGGACGACCAGTGTTAAATGCATTTAAAACGACACACAAACGCAGGAATGAATGTCTGGCAGACCACACAGGCTGTCAAGTTATAATGTTAGGACGAGTAGCACATTTTCGTGCCTACACTAAGCAGCGTCGTCAACGCACTTTGATACATTCGAGACGACGATATCCTCAGAGATATTGGAATTTAACCAATCCAAGATGAAATTAAGAAATTTTGCTGGTAAGGGTTGTTTTTTACGAGCGTGAGACACTGGCGTACTTGGTTCGTCTGGAGCTCTTTAAGACTCAGCCTCAGCTGTCCTTCCAATTCTCAACGAAAGTAACCTTGAAAGCACGATGAAATCAACTCGCGGTTACTTGCGGTGAAATTAGCAAGAGCTCCCAGTGGAGAATCTCTTGCCAAACGCAACTTAATTAAGAAAGTTTAACTAGTTATCGTTAAACTACTAGTTTACTAAAAAGATGCTCGAACATAAATTATATTATTTTATTTATTGCTTGAACTGAACTACTGTTCGCTCTGATCGACCAATAGTGTGCTCGTCTATCCTTCATTAGGAATACCTTGGGAAACTCCTCTCAGTGCTGCCAAGTCTCCGGATGTAGTCATTACAAAAGAAAAGCTGCTGGGTAAGTGTACAGCTTAGTTGTAATGTGAATATATCTTATTATTATTCACTGGGTAAAA
The DNA here is from genome assembly GCA_907269125.1 of Eristalis pertinax. NCBI lineage: Eukaryota > Metazoa > Arthropoda > Insecta > Diptera > Syrphidae > Eristalis > Eristalis pertinax. The sequence continues at coordinate 32,025,291 of OU026146.1, forward strand.
AGTCCTTTCCCTATGTGAAAACGGTCCCCATAACGTCTGTCGAAGATTTTGTGCCTATGTGGCATTGATAAATAAGTTCATGGCCTAGTTATATCTAGATATCGAAATTACAGCTTGACTCCTTCTCAATTTACTCCCGAAAGCCCACCAAATAATCCTCAAGATGAATGTTGAGGATTACAAATTGCATCATCCGTCCATCCGATCGGAACATTACTTAAACGTTCTCTGACTACGTGAACATAATTCGAAAATCCTTAAAAATAACCTGCTTATCCATCCATCTCATCGTAGGTTCATCTCATAAAGCCATACCATTCTCCTACCACTGCTTAAGGACATTATGACTACTAACCGAAAATAATCTCAAAAGTACACTCCACCAAATCACAATGTATCCCTCCAAGGAACGTCACACATTAATAGCAACCTAATAAGTGTGAAATTCCACATTCAGTCCCGATACTGGGACGCTACTCCCCACCAACTCCAACCCCTTCGCGCAGCGAGGGCACGTATCCCGCGAAAACTCTTCCTAATCATCGCTGCAAATCATCACCGCGAATAAAAGGGAAAATCATAATCAGGGATATGTGCTCCGCCGCCGCCGCCGCCGACGTACTCGGCGGGTGCGTGTGCGACAGAGTGACACTGGTGCCTCCCCGGGAGCGTAATGTTTTCATTCTGATTAAAATTTTAATGCACACACAACGCGGCAGAGACGCCAAGCCAGGAGGATGGTTTGCGAAGTCCTCAGTGGTAAGGAGGCGATGGGTATGCATATGCAAAGGATTTGCGCTGGTGGGCGAACGAGTGTGTGTACACACCAGCCTCCCTTCGTTTGCCAAACAATCCACCCCGCTCGCATATAATGATAATAAATATGCGTGCAAAGTTAAGAAGCGATAGCTACCTTACGCTTCAAGACGACGACACGCACCACCCCCCTTGACAGTGGCACGGCTACGAAGGGGTTGCATATTACCTCCAAAAACGAAGCGAGCTTCGTGCTTGTGCCTACGTGGCTAAGGGGTGCAGACGGTAGATGGCGAAATGAATGAATGTGTCTCCTTCAGCGCGTAATGAATGAAGTATTGCATTACTCTCATTTAGGATTCATCCATCCGCCACGGCTTGTGCACGCCAGCAGCAGGAGCATCACCATCCGACGCGTATTTGCCTATTATTATTTCACAATCTAATACAGAAGCGCTCGCTGTGTGTGTGCCCGGGTACACGGGCCGCGTTGGGTGGCCATAAATAATTCCACCCCTTGCCGGAGAAACGAAAAAAAAAATGTACATTTGTAAAAATTAACTGATGGGGTACGCGAAGCTAAGCAAGAGAGAGATGAAAAGGATACCGAAGCTGGAGGATCACACCGAAGCTACATCTCCGGAAGGCACAAGGCGCGCGGTGCGACGTAATAAAAAAAAATGCGGAAAGTCAGGGGAGAAAAAAATTTGCATATCGCGCTTTTTTTTTTTTTTTGTTTCGGCACTCGCTTCGTTCTCGTTACTCAGGCACTCACCCCCTTGAACGTGCGGTACCTGATGAATTAGAAATTTCATGCTAAGGGTTGTTTTTTACGAGCGTGAGACACTGGCGTACTTGGTTCGGTTTAATTGGAAGTTGGGCTTTAATTTTCGAAATGTATTCATTTAATTTTTAATCTCCATCGTGAATGTGATGGAATCCGCCCACATTTTGTCAAGTCTCTCCGACGACGTCACGGGGTGGGGCATATCTCCGTTTTGCTTGTTTTTTTTTTTTTTTTTTTTGCTAAAATGTTTGTATTTGAATTGGAATTTGGGGTGGAATTTAACCCTTTCTCTGGGATCGATGTCAGCCAATGGTTGACGGTTCTGTGGCAGAACATCATGCGTACGAGTGCTCGGTGGGAAGGATTGTGGTGGAGATGTCGTCAAAGGGTTGATGGCCGCCTCTTGCCATTGGTTTTGATGGGTGGGAGGCTTTTAACCCTTTGACAGATGGTGGTGGACAGTTGCGCAGTAGGGTTGATGTCAGGCCAATGTTGATGGAAGTGCGTACCGTGGCATGGCTTGTGAATGTATGAGTTTGCCAGGTTCAACATTTCAAAGGCAAATACATCAAAATGGTCTTACATTCCCTGTTGTTGTGGATAGCTGGAAGCACCCACCAGTGCGCAGAATATGTGTCTGACACAACATGGAGGTACGGAAATACACGCAAATGGAATGACCTGGGACTAATCCAATTTCCATTAAATAAGCATTGTCGGCCAGCAGTTGGTTTAGTAACCAAGTAAGATCTTAATCGTTCCAGTCCTGCTCGACGGCAAGGAAGGCGTATAAATATGTAAGGCCTTGGTCGCCAGCAAATCCATGAAGATGGCCATACCTTCACTCGTCTTTTCTGCAAGTGCTAGTCAATACGATTTACATCATAGTCCGCGTTGAACATGTTCAGTTTCAAAATCTATTTCTTCAATAGACATAGATTTTTGCATCACTACGTACAAAGACGCTGTATAAAGAGTGTTAACGTCACCTCTGTTTTCACCGGCAACTTCTTCTTTTTTTCTTTGTGTGGCACTTCAGAATGGTCCTCAACCAAAATGCCTATTCAGCTAGCACCAGTTTCTCGCACCAAGTTGGTTGAGGTTCTTTTCCACTTGGGTGCGTCACTTAGGACACGGTTGTCCTCAGTTGCGTTGTCCCACTGGTTTGGAGTTGAACACTCTTTGAGCCGGAGCTAAGTTATCCACGCGCTCTACATGGTCCAGCGTTGGGTCTGTAGACGCTTGACTAGATTCATGTCGCTGTATAGCCCGAACAACTCTTAGTTGAATCTTTTCCTCCAGATGCTACCAACGCAAACAGGACTTAGGTGAGCAAGCAGAACTTTTCTCTAGAAATTGTCGTTTTTGTAATTTCACAGTCAGAGGCGCCATATATTAGGACTGGGATGGTCAGTGTTAAAAGCCAACTTGTTCCTTAGAGAGCCCGCCATCTCTCTCTCTCTCTCTGCCCTGTTACTCAATTGCCCCTGGAGCCCATAGAAACAGCGTTTGCTCCCTGTACTGATGTTGTGCACCATAAGTAGACGAAGGCTACTACTATCTACCTCGAGTTTATAGCTGCCCATTGTGACGCTCTCACTAGGACGTCGGTGTTTTTTGCCTTCATTTACCACTCCCTTCTCAACGCCGGTAACTTTCATAAGAACACTTTCAATGCACTTGTTGATATCAAAACTGGGCTGTCTGGCTGGCATTGTACCACCATACCACTGGAGCATACGATTCGATTATTCTGGCACTCAACATGTTGACCTCGGCGAAATTTCCCACCGTTATCCAACACGCTTGCGCTGATGTAACATCCTTCTCGTCTTCCGTGTTTTATTTTCGGCGTGTTCGGACAGTTAACGTGTCTCTTACTTGAACCCTTTTTTTGTTTCAATAATTTAACATTCACATGCACTTTTTCGTTTTAACTGCATTGTTGACCATTGATTGACTCTTCAGTTTGAAGTACATTTGTAACCAAACCGGTATCAAGTCCAACATTTCATAGTTGTAATGATGCTTCTCTCAAATCTGATGTCATCGTAAATTTGGAGTATTCAGTGCGTTTCTCTGGATCAGAAGATTGGGTAGCGTGAACGTTATTCTAAACACATTTGGAGCAAAACATTATTTAACGGTAACCAAATACAGTACAAACTCGACTTGCGCAACCCTCGATTCATGCAACTCCTCGATATTCGCAACACAAAATCGTCACACGTCTTGACTGCGCAACTTTTCAAAAATGTTTGCAACGCTTGTTGCAACTTCTTGTGTTTATTCATCTGTTTTTCATTTGCATCTTGTCATTTTTGTTCGTCATTTCTGCCGTTATTTTACAGTTGGATTTCTTGGATTCGGTTCGGACAAATTTGTTTGTCAACGCACACACTACTTAAGTATTTTTCTTCAATTATGTCTTCATTAGTTTAGAAAATCTCGAATGAAGAAATCACGAAACGAAAACCTTGAGGACCCGAGAGAAATTAAGAGCAGAAATGAAAGTGGTGAAGCTGTCCCTCCTTTATATCAAAAATTAAAACAGAAGTTGTAGTTCGATCCTTCAACAAATACTTTCAATCGGCCGAAAAGAATAATACTAGAGGACGTTTTAACTCTACGAAGATAAAACAGTTGGAAGTTTTCAAATATGGTCATATGGAAAGAGGTATATGGAATCCAATAAATTGTTAATTTTTGTATGTATAAAAAAACTAAAATTTAGTACTCTGATTTTAAATAAAATGTGTTCAACTATAACGATTTGTTTTCATTTCAAAAATGTATTTTCTTATCACATTGCCACTAACATAAATATTTTGACAATAATTTCTTATTTAAAAAAAATGTGACTCGTTAAGTGCAACAACCTTGGTTATTGCATACTGAATTAATTTCTGGCAGTTTCTGGTTAAATTTTAACGGCCGATGTTGATTTTGAATAAAACACAAATTATTTAGGAAATTATTGTCATTTCTTTTTATTATGATAATATTGGTATGGTTCAATTATGTAAGAAAAAAAATATCGGCCAAATGGCCTCCGCGACCTCGGCGGCACACCTCCATCCGATGGTCCAAATTTTCGATGACGCTTAAGCATAATTGAGGTTCTATGTCGTTAATGTGCCGAATAATCTCATCCTTTAGCTCTTGAATTGTTGCTGGCTTATCGACGTACACCTTTTCTTTCAAATAACCCCAAAGAAAAAAATCCAACGGTGTCAAATCACATGATCTTGGCGGCCAATTGACATCGCCACCACGTGAGATAACACTGCCATTGAATTTGTCGCGCAAAAGAGCCATTGTTTCGTTGGCTGTGTGGCAAGTGGCACCGTCCTGTTGAAACCACATATCGTCCACATTCATATCTTCCAATTCGGGCCATAAAAAATTCGTTATCATTTCACGATAGCGAACACCATTCACAGTCAACTGCCTGACCGGCCGCATTTTGGAAAAAATACGGCCCAATGATGCCGCCAGCCCATATACCGCACCAAACAGTCACTCTTTGTGGGTACATTGGTTTTTCGACAATCACTCTTGGATTATCATTCTTATTGACGAATCCACTGAGGTGAAAATGTGCCTCATCACTGAAGATGATTTTCTTCGAAAATTGATCATCCACTGTTGCCATTTCTTGCCACCATTCTGACCATAGACGACGCTTGAAATGGTCAAGAGGCTTTAGTTCTTGAGTCAATTGCACCTTGTAAGCGTGTAAATGCAAGTCTTTATGCATAATGTTCATCAACGACGAGCGTGAGAGGTGCAATTGTTGGGCACGACGACGAGTTGAGGTGGACGGCTCTTCAGCCGCACTATCGCGAACAGCAGCAATATTTTCTGCAGTACGAGCTGTACGAGCATTCACTGGTGTTTTCACATCTCCTTCAGACCCGGTTTGCTCAAATTTTTGCACGATTTTTCCGATTGTACGCACATTTGGACGATTAAATTGACCGAAAAAATCACGAAGTGCACGATATGCATTTTGATTTGAACGCCCATTTTCATAATAAGCCTGAATAACTTTAACGCGTTGCTCGATTGTGTATCTTTCCATGGTTCAAATTGAGTTAGTCTGAAATTGAGAAATTTCAAATGAAATGCAGAAAAAAACTTGACCTTTAGGTGTGGTTCACATTCAACATCGGCCCTTAAAATTTAACCATTTATTTTAGTTGCGTTAGTTGCGTAAATCGAGTTTGTACTGTAGACACAATATCCTTATTTGCAGGAATAGCTTCGTTCAAAAGGGGGCAAACACTGTCCTCCGGCTGGATTAAATGTGTGTACTGGTGTGGTACTTAGTGACAACGTATGCAAAATTACTTTGTCTGGCGACTCTTAGTATTCGGACACTGAAAATTGTGTCGAAAGATTTAAAAGATCTCAAAAGCGGATGAATTTACGATTCCAAAGAGATAGTATTATGTAGTGTATTTTTTGAGAGGCGGTGAACTTTAGATTGAAATCTTACAGACAGTAATTTGCATATTAGTCTGAATATGATTTCGATCATGCGGCCGCCGTGGCTGGCGAGTGCATGTCGTAATCTGTTGGTCCAATTTCCACATACTCTTCTCAGTACATCAGTATTTCCAGTATTTCGGCAGGAACGCGTCGTATGTTGGCTTGCATGTCCAAGTGCTGCACAAAAAGAAATCACGACTCTCTGTACGGTAACCAATGTACCAATGATTCCACCGGCCTATAAAGTGCACCAAAGGGAGACATTTCCTGGATGTAAGTTTAGTTTTCACAAGAAAATTTTAAGATTTTGTAAGCATTACACCGGCGTGAATGTATTCATTATGGATTGTCAAGCAAAACTAACCTCATAACAACCGAGAACTGACAACTCAGCTGTCATAGAAAACAAAGTCGCCAATTTAAGGTTCTTCGCCTCTAAAAGAAAAACACCCTTTATTTGTTTGCCTTGCAATTTCCTCTTGGCGGCATTGTTTCACCACTCGTCTATCCATAGTGACAGTCTTAAACATGCTTCTCGCCTTTATTGCAAAGTTATCCAAGTGTACCAAGTCCATCGAGTTTGTCAAGGAGAGAGTCACCTACTTGAGTGATAGTAAACCGCAAACTCAAAAATCTGCCAAGCCTACCTCTTAGTTTCAAGTCAGGCTGTTTATCGCTCAATTCTTTAGTTATTGTCCACAAATCTTATCACTCGATGCCTGACACTCCATTTTCGAAAGCAAAAAATTAAAAGTGGGATGTCTGTCAAAGGCACCGTCAATGTCATGCGGCGCTTACAAGTTGATGCAGCCCCGTGTCAGTACACATTCGACTTTATACGCATTATATGGTTTAGTTTTAAAGGCACACAGCGACGTTCTATTCATGTAATCTGACACAATCCATTCCGCTTTCATTAACAGAAATGATGTTGCACTGTCGGCCTGTGTACTCTTCTTTGGCCTGTTTTGCGGTAAAGATTTTAAGTTGTTGACTTGTCCACATAGAGCAATGAAGACACTGGAAATAGCCAAGAGGCGTCAAATGAGCTAGCGCAGGTATGCAGTTGTGGGTTAACTTGTCGAATAGAAGGACGATACATGCTAACATCATCGTGAGGCGAGACTTGTTGCAAACGGCGTCCACGAACACTTAGCTCTGTACCGGGCGCCATTAGTAGTGTCGATATCCCTTAAAATCATTCAAAGAGCCAATGGATGCATGGTGACCATTCATATCAGCGGCATTTATTGCGAGATTTAATTTTCAATCAGCTTGAACTTGAAGATCACCCTAAAAAAGTACTAGAGATGTCCTTTCACGCCTCCACTGTGCACTCGTCCCCGTAAATATGTGAAAAGCATTAGTTTCGCTTAAGTCAGCGCCATCCACCGAACTTAAGAAGGCTTCCGCAGAGATGGAGATGTGATTTCGCTCGACACTGTCATATTTCGTGGAATTTCCATTTCCATTATTTATTTTCATTACGCTCATTATTTAATCTCCATGGCGAAGTACGCTGACATTTTCTCGAGAATAAATCATCGCAGGACCTCGTCATATTCGGTGGACAGTCATGGGCCGAGTGTCGCAGGGAGACAAAGGGGAGTTCGTGCTTAAGTGCTCGCACTGTAAAAGGATTTTAAGCAGGATTCAGGACTTTTTTTTTTCTCTCTCTCTCTCTCTCTCTCTCTCTCTGCTCATTCTTTGCCTACTGGTGCTCGCGTCAAGCCTCGCTTTCTGGTATCCTTTATCTCTGGCGCTATACCATCTGCAACCTCCTCATCACTCCTTGCCGCACCATGTCGTCCTTCTAATGGAAATTAGAAAATGTTAAGGAGGACGCACGCACGGGGGGGACGGGAGCGCGAAGGGAAATCTCAAAAAGTTTCTGATGCCCATTAGTCGAGAAGAGTTTTGTGTGCCATAAGATGTCGCGAACCGCGATGGGGTGCAGATTTCAGAGAATCCGCTGTGTATGTAGGTGAAACAAGCGGGGGTTGTTTTTCGCCTTGGATTCATTCCCTTTTCAGCCACCCCACCGCTGTTTGTTGTTGCTATCGTTTTTGGTTGCGAGAATTATCCTTAATGATGGTAAGACCGCGAAGGCGCCATTCAATCTCAACCACGATTTCCTTTTGGCTCGTTTTTTTATTATAATTTTTTTATCTTTCGTCTTTTTTTTCCCTTCACTTGGGCTTTGTTTGTGTTGATGTCACAGTGTCCCTGTGGATGTGGGTGTGCACTGTGCTATGGATGGTGGATGAGAGAGAAATTATTAAAGAGGAATTATTGTGCTGTGCCTTCGTTTGTGCGCTCAAGTGAAGAAGGGGTACCGAGTTCTTCATTTCCTTGCGTACTGTGCTCCATTGAAAGTTTTTGTTTCACATTGAGCGGGTGGATGGTGGAGGAGGGGAGCGGAGAAGGGCTCTTACTCTTTTAAGTGCAAGGAGCGGCATTGTCCTGGTGGATGGTGGGTGGTTGGGTGGTGGTTGAAATAATTTCTATTCATTTAATTTGGGGTGTCATGATTGGGATCTGTTAAAGCTCGTGCATAGACTGTTGATGGATGTTAGATGGAAGAGAACGGAAGATGAAGTGAGTTGTGCTGAGTTTACTTTTGCTCACGAAGGGAGTTGCCCTTATCAGTGGACTGTGATCGAAAAAAAACAACAACCGTGCAATGAAAAGCGGGAATATTTTTGATGAAAGTTTGAAGCCATATTCGTTCATTGTATATGGCTTCTGGGATACATCAATACTTTGACTTACTTGCTGGGTCTTCCTACAATTCCAGAATTAATATATATTTGTATTTGCCATTAAGTGAAAGTCAGTCACATTAATTTTGCTGCACGGAAAAACTTGGTCTTTCCCTGCTGATGTATCGCCCGTTTTGTACTTATTTTGGATAATTATTATTCTGTAGTCCACAGTCCACTACATCCACCGATGTACATCGATGATATTTTTGGTAAGCAACCAACCAACTGTGCAGTTCTTCTCAAGGCATGCTCTCAATGGTACGACCTCATCTTTGGACATGCCAACATTCTAGACGAACAAAACCTTACTTCAATTCACTAAGATTAGATCTCACCACGATTCTTCTCAGAAAACAACTTCGAAACCCTGATTCCGGACAGAGACCTGTGGTATGGCGGCACCATTCCCTTTGGTGAAGCCACTCACCTTTACACAGATGGATCCAAGACGGATGGTGGAGTAGGAAGCGGCGTTTTCTCGGAGGGCCTAAACCTGAACAAATCCGTTCGTCTATCCAATCACTGCAGCGTCTGCAGCGAAGCCCGAACGTGACATCCGCCCGCGATATCTGCATTTTCACTGATAGACAAGCAGCAATTAAATCCCTTTCATCGTTCTCTATGAACTCCAAATTTCAACATTACCCTGTGCTGGGTGCCAGGCCGTACAGACATTCCGGGAAACTGCAAAGCTGATGAACTCGATACACGCGCCACTAGACTGCTCGTTGATAGTTTCTCTTGTAACATAGGCAGTCTTATGACTACCTCCAAGTTACAGCTCAATAATCTCAATCGCAAAGAAAATCAATTCCAGATGGTCGACAGGTAATACCTGCAGATCTGGCCTAATCTTGATGCAAAAAGACCAAGTGATCTTATCTCCCTAGAGGGATCCAAAATTAACACTGCAGTGGGAATAATTACCGGGCACTGCCTAGTAGGCCTTCACGCAAGAAGACTAGGTTTATTTTCCAACCAATACCTGCTTTGCAATTGTCCTGCTCTTGCCTTAATCAGGAAAGTCAATATAAGCTCTTCTTCTACAGTCTAAACCATCTCAGAAAAATACCAGTCAAAGCGCTTGTCAAATTCGCTGAGAAAATCCGGCTGACTGTCATAAACCACGGGAAAGCTCTTTATTTTCTCTTTGGATCACCGACATGGCGGTACAATAAGTGCATTAATGCCACTACCTTCCTACCTACTTACATAGTCCACAGTGCCCAGCCGAAGGACTGATGTCTTTCTTTTTTAGAGGCTTATAGGCTTATAGGCTCTAGATGGCAAGGGTTGTGTAGTCTGCTTGCCAGCTTAAAGTAATCACCGAGCGTAGGAGTTGACCGCCCGTGGCCACCCTTCCGATAGAGCAAAAAACCAACAATTAATATGCTACAGTATCAATATGGTAAACGGCATCACTACATTGGCAAATTCAGTACTGGAATCACAAGCAGGACTCAGGGATGAAAAAGAGACTTTTGCAAATGTATCGAAATCTAAAAAGCAATTGTACTGAATAGAAACTACAATGCTGTTGTACGTTGCAGTTTGATTTCCTCCACATTGACCGGCTGCCGACTGCCGGGCGGGACAGACGATCGCATACTGCCACCATTCAGGCCTGGCGCACCATGGTAGGCGGTATCCAAGGCCAGTTGTGTTCTCCTTGTCATAAGTGGGGTTTGCACTTCGTTAGCCAGTTTTGGGTTGTATGAAAATATATTCATACACCCCGAACTTTTTGCCTGCCCCCCCGCTTGGCAGACACAGAACAAGGTGGTTGGTCTAAGTCCAAAAACTAGCCTGGTTGCGCTTGAGCATAACTCCTGATGAGTTAGAGTCGACGGCGGAGGATCGAGTGGCCTGGAGATATCTCGTGCATTACTCCCGCGACCCATGTAGTCGATCATGCGGGTCAGAAGACGATGATGGTGATAGAAACTACACAACAAAAATGTATCACACTTGACATTTGTCTTCTATACCACTGAACTAATAACACGGCATGTTCAGCGAAATTTGTAGAAAGTTGCTAACAAATTTTGCTACTAATACTACTAATTCTAATTCCTGCACATTGTCTACTTTGAATGGCTGTAAAACCCAAACTTACGCCGGGTGTACCAGGTTCAACCCGGGAATTGAGAAGAGAATGGATGAACTTCTCAAACTTCCCCGTTCGGAGTCGGCATCAAACTGTTGGTCCCCATCCACTCGTAATAGAACAATAGCACGCACAACACTGGTGGTTGCTGTAGAAGACAGACCAAGGGCCACCTTCGACTGACGCGCCACCCATATTATAATTATTAGAAGTAGGCTTCTACAGGTCGATTGGAAAGGACGGTAAATGGCAGCTATTCGGTGCTGATGAGGTGAGAGCTGATAATGTAGACTCGTCATCATAGAAGCACTGGCTAATATTCCTCCGGAAGACTATGAAATTTCAGCAAATGTAGGTTGCTGCGTAGATGGACCAATTCTCGAACCTGAGTGCTCCAGAAAAAAAAAACCTCTCATTCATCTATCGCTAATCAGACTTTTCGTAGCAACAACTAGCAGGTCGCTGAGGGTATACCGGGTGACCCGATAAGAATGATGGGAAAATAAATTTAAAGATAGCAACAACAGCAACAGTGTGAGGTATACATTCTGGCTTTATTTTGAAGCTGCATTGATACCATATTGTATGGAACAGCACATCATTCAAATGAGCGTCCGCGGATTTGCTGGCAGTGCTTTAACCGATTGGATCCTTTATTGATGACCCAGTCCAATATGTGATATGCGTTCTTCTGGCAATAGCGTCTCGAATGTTAGCCTCGAGTTAGTCCAAATTGGCGTTACTTATTCACCGAATATCCTACGCCTGGCTTCTTCGTATTCCTGCAGCCACAGATAAAGGCTCTTTCGCGGAGGAGAAACTTTGACCACCGGAGTCTCTGTTGGAGGTGTAGCAACACTTTGGCTCGGTGCGGTATCGCCCGATCTCGTCCGTTAGTTTAAGTGTTGCATTCTAGTCGTCTTCTTCGTGTTGTATCTAGTCTATTCCTGTATCTTAGTCTAGTCGGTCGTCTAGATCGGGTTTTGAAAACCCCTTATTAATGACCAGCAGCAATAAACACTCTATCCTTTGGCTCTTAATAGACCTCCAACTACATCACGAGATACACTGGCTCTTGGCCTGAGGAATATACAGCAGTCTTCAGATATGACCAGACAAGGAACATCAACAGCCTTGAAGACTTCTAGAAAGAGCGACAGAACAGTAAAATTTTAAAGAATGAAGAAATCTAGTTGAATGTGATTATCCAGAGTTCAGGGTCATCATATCCAAAATCATCTCCCTGAAGCCAATAGTAGGCCTCGAGCCGGTGTTTTGTGTAGTCCTGAGGCGTCGGACGCTAATTGTTACAACTCCCAGTCCAGCTTACTTACAGTGCTGTGTATGAACGTCGGACTTTAATATTTGCATCCGCAGAAAACACAGCAGTACGCTAGGGGCTCAACGTTGAGTAGCTGCTTTTTTGAACGGGCGCGAATGTCCTTATAATAGCAACTTCCGAGGAGTGCCTTGAATGCGACTCCATCAGGTGGGCGACCGCTTGTCAGACCCAGGACGAGGTGGTACTACCATGTCCACAAAACCGTCTGGTTGCACTTAGGCGTAGCTCCGGATGAGTTAGAGTCGATGGGCCTCGCGTGTGCCTTGCTCGCGCTACTCTTTTTTGGAGATAATGCGGGTCAGATGATGATGATGATGATTTTATACGGATGTAGGCCAAAAATCCAACCAAAAAAATAAACCGAGTAGACTCTCTGGCGATGGCCAGTTCAGCTGATAGTCGAATCGAAATTTCTGTCCTACGCGTCAAATCACTCATCGATGCCGATAAGCTAATACTGGCATAAGACATATTGCACGTGTTACTTGGCAGATATTAGCCGATATGCTAGAAAAAGTGACTGAAAATAGGACTTGTATGGATGGATGGGCGATTTAAAAAGGAGATGCGTTGATATATGCAGGGCCGATGTTGATTTTGAAGAAAATACAAATTATTTAGGAAATTATTGTCATTTCTTTTTATTATAATAATATTGGTATGGTTCAATTATGTAAGAAAAAAAATATCGGCCAAATGGCCACCGCGACCTCGGCGGCACACCTCCATCCGATGGTCCAAATTTTCCAAATGACGCTGAAGCATAATTGAGGTTCTATGCCGTTAATGTGCCGAATTATCTCATCCTTTAGCTCTTGAATTGTTGCTGGCTTATCGACGAACACCTATTCTTCCAAATAAACCCAAAGAAAAAAATACAATGGTGACACCATTTCACATGATCTTGGCGGCCAATTGACATCGCCACCACGTGAGATAACACGGCCATTGAATTTGTCGATCAAAAGAGCCATTGTTTCGTTAGCTGTGTGGCAAGTGGCACCGTCCTGTTGAAACCACATATCGTCCACATTCATATCTTCCAATTCGGGCCATAAAAAGTTCGTTATCATTTCACGATAGCGAACACCATTCACAGTAACTGCCTGACCGGCCTCGTTTTGGAAAAAATACGGCCCGATAATGCCGCCAGCCCATAAACGGCACCAAACAGTCACTCTTTGTGGGTGAATTGGTTTGGTTAGACAATCACTCTTGGATTATCATTCGCCCAAATGCGGCAATTCTGCTTATTGACGAATCCACTGAGGTGAAAATGTGCCTCACCACTGAAGATGATTTTCTTCGAATATTGATCATCCACTGTTGCCATTTCTTGCCACCATTCTGACCATTGACGATGCTTGAAATGGTCAAGAGGCTTTAGTTCTTGAGTCAGTTGCACCTTTTAAGCGTGTAGATGCAAGTCATCAACGACGAGCGTAAGAGGTGCAATTGTTGAGCACGACGACGAGTTGAGGTAGACGGCTCTTCAGCCACACTATCGCGAACAGCAGCAATATTTTCTGCAGTACGAGCTGTACGAGCATTCACTGATGTTTTCACATCTCCTTCAGACCCGGTTTGCTCAAATTTTTGCACGATTTTTCCGATTGTACGCACATTTGGACGATTAAATTGACCGAAAAAATCACAAAGTGCCCGATATGCATTTTGATTTGAACGCCCATTTTCATAATAAGCCTGAATAACTTTAACGCGTTGCTCGATTGTGTATCTTTCCATGGTTCAAATTGAGTTAGTCTGAAATTGAGAAATGTCAAATGAAATGGCGAAAAGAACTTGACGTTTAGGTGTGGTTCACATTCAACATCGGCCCTTAAAATTTAACCTTTTTATGTAATGGTCTCAGAAAAAGAAATGGCAAGCACTGTTTAATCAACTCGAATAAAGCCTGTACACACTTTGTCAATTTCCCTCTGCTTTTTTCTAGCAATTAAAAACCAAATGCTTAATAAATCATATTTTATCCGATTTCCCTGCTAACAAGGACGCTTATAGGACAGGGAATGCTTTTATTTTACGTAGAAGAAGAACTTAAATTAAGTCAACGACAGAGAGGAACGTCTAGAATGGTGCTCATCAATAAAGGAGTCATTTTAACGGAAGGAGAAAATGCAGGATAAGCTCTGTAGTCGGCTCGATACTCCATTCGAATGTTATTTCAGAGTGAAATTTGAAAGAAAATGAGATTGCATCTTATTACCGTACTTATCAAAAGGATGGCGTTCTCACACTTTTTCGGGCGGGTTATCGGGCGGATTATCGGGCGGCAAAGTAAATATTTACTTCTTTAAATTAATCCTCAAGTGGCGTAGTCATTCGAAAAAAAATACAGAAAATAAATTAGTCCTCGTCGCTTTCCCCCGACCAGTGGGCTACGAAATAATTTATAAAAATCTGTTTACATGATACTTTGCGTTTATTTTTAATTTTATTTTACCTATTTTTGTTTTTTTCTTATATTTTTGTTACTCTAAACTGCCTTTGATCTACGTTAATGAGTTTCCACCCACTGGCCCCATGCAGCCGTCAAATCATCTTGCTACCTGGCAATAAACGTCTTAATTCCCCGAGTTCACTCTCTGTGAGTTGTGTAAACATAATATCTGCTTTGTCCTTCTTTATTATGTCCTTTGAAGTTAATTTTTGAATTCTAATAGCTTTCCTCGAGCGCCACCCGTCCCCTGGCCGACGACGACGCCAAGGTACACCAATTTCGTATGGTTTCCTTCGTCCAAATGCTCCGTGGAGCGGTTTAGAACTCAACTACTGCACATCCTGTCAATCATAACTATAGAAGAGGCTTAGTTGGCTTTTCAGTTGCGACTGCTTAATAATGAATGACGCACCGAGTGAGCGATACGCCCGAACAGTCCACAAATAGCCTGATAGGCTGAAGGCATCGTTTTGAGAGCAATTACGAAATTATTAATTTATCAAGCCTAGTCGGCAGAGGACCTCGCAGCACGCACCATTTTAATCGCAACAAAGCGAATCGAATTATATTTCAAGTTTCAGGACCTCCTTCCCTTTGTAATCTCATCGAGAGAGAGAGAGAGAGAGCGGAAAAGGAAAATGCGAGTAATTGAATTCTGACGATTTAAAAGGAGTTTCATTTGTCTCTCGTCCTTTACGGCTAATTGATAGAAATTTTCAGCTTTTAATTCCATCCCACCGTGATGTCCTGTCCGAGGGGCACACGGGCGAAAGAAAATTACCCGCATTCTCATTGGCCGCTGCGGAGATTGTTGAAGGGAAGCAAAAGCAAGGAAAAAAAATGAAAAAATAATTAAGAAGAGGACATACGCCAGGAGTTTCAACAGCGACAGAGGTTGAACGGATGAATGGCCACGGCCTTAGGCGATTCCGGTTGGCTGATTGAAGAGAGGAACCCGCATCTCAACTCCTTGTGTCTGCCATCAACAACATACTAACAGCTCATCACGACCGAGTGGGATTCTGTGATAAAAGCGACAAGTGCGTCCTCTAGCTTTCAAGGATAGCTTGGTTCAACGGAGGAAAAAAGTCGCTGAAAAAATCAAAGACGACGGAAATTCATGGGTTTTTTTTCCTTGCGTGTTTGTGTGTTCTGCTGCTTTGGCTCTGTTCTTCGACGCTGTGTCGGTTGGATCCTCATCAAAATGAAGGGTCGTCCGGTAAATTAATTTGCCTCGAAGCATATCCTCTGAGATGGTGAAACGAAGCTTTTGATGAAGGCAAAGACACTGAGGAGTTGGGAAAAAAAAGCAGACAAAAAACGTCTCTTAACTAAGCAAACTCGAGCGGGAGAGAAAAGGATTTTTTTGCTGTTGATAATTTCAAGGATTTTTTTTTCCCTTCAAAGGGTATGGCTTGGCGTGGTGCATGTTTTTCATTGCTCCCGCGCCCATCCTTCCGCCTTGTGGTTGTGTCGTGTTGACATTTTAAGAATGAACACGGGGCACGGGCGGTGAGTGTGCTTAGATGGAATATTGCTTTTGACATCCTTTGGCCAGGAGCCATGTTGTCAATGAGCTTTTTTCTTCCCCTGTTCTCTACTCTTCACAACAAAATTAAACATGGCGGCGCAGAAAAGGTTAATTGGGTACTCGAGAGGGTAAAGAACGGAAATAGCTGTCACACTGGATGCCTTTGTACTTTGCGTGGATGGGTTGCGCGGAAATTGACATTGGAAGCAGGCGTCTAGTGCTGGAAAATCTGGGAAATAAGGATTATTGGCTACATGTCATGTGTCTAAAGAGTTCGCAATTAAATCGTGATTAGAGCGCGCATAGGCACAAGGCTGAAAGGGTGAGGCGGTAGGTGCAGGTTTGAAACAAAACTGAGTCCCTTTAAAAGCACGAACAGGACTGAGCAGGACACTGAGGAAGAGTGGCTATATCATTTAAGGGTCCCAGCAAAGAACAGCCATGATGGTCGTAAATCGTACGATCTCATATGCAAAACTAAGACTCCTTATGAAGGTTTGAAACACATTTCTAACAATACTAAGACAATACAATACTTGCTTCTTGATTGTTTGAGATATGGGAGAAAATAAGCAGAGTCCACGTCCATAGCATCATGTCAGTCAACATCCTTCGGTAATGCAATCCAAACATTAAGCTTCGTCTAAAATGGTGATTCAAAATAAACTAACAGTGACATGGACTACAGAAAATATCCTGTCAAAAAGTTGAAAATAGCTTGAAGAGATTGATTTGGTTGTTGTGCATCGGGCCAAATTGAAATACTGGCATCGAAAAACCCTTAGGTACGAGCAGAGATGGAGAAGGCTCGAAATTGCACCAGACGAGAGACACAATGAAGATCAGATTATGAAAGGAACCCAAACATACTTGCGGTTCGGTAGTAGAGGCATGGACAGACATAGACCATCGAAGGTACGTAACAGAAGACCAATTAAAATGACGAGTTTCAGTGTTTTTGTTCGAGTGGTGAGAAGCAAAATGTGACAGCACAAGCTACTAAACCTGAGTCTGTGGTGTCACTGGAAAGTGGTTGCCCAAACGAATTAATGGAATAAGAAGAATAATCGATTAATAATTCCAAAGATAACCCTTCAAAAATTACAAGATGTTAGTAGTGAGGTAATGCATGTACTTCCTATGCCAAGAGGACTGAATGAACTCCTTCTGACCATCACTGGCTTCAACCACTGCACCATTCTCGCTGACAACTTTACAACCAACAAAATTATGCAAAACTTCTTGTTCTCCAATAGAATTGTATTTCGGATCTGATTTCAAACCAGGCATAATATTCTTGAAGTTTTATCCGGTGAAAGTGCATCAGTCGATAAATCGAAGTCGTTGAGTGAAAGCAACAGCTCCCAGAGTTTCAAACCGGACATGATGAGAGAGGATTTTTTGAATATAAGCTGACTCGGTCTTTGGCTTTTAAATGAGAATAATGCTTTGAGGCAACGCACATTCAAGGATGAGTGACATGCGTTGTGGGATCTAACCAATCATCGGATGGAGTGAAAATCCTTGTCAGAGCCTCAGACTTCAGAGGACAATCGACGTTGTTGAATGACGGGAGATATTTTTTCAAGTCGGCAGCTTACACAAAACATGTAAATGATAAGCTTAAGTTGCTACTAACATGGCCTCAATAGTTCAGCCGTTGGATTTTCAAAAAAATTCAAAATTTAAGGGTACGTTGGAAGCGTCATGACTGCTTAAGACATCAAGCAGTAGTCCTTTACTGCAAGATATCACTGCCCGATTGTGTGCGAGCGATTTCAAAAGCGTGGATATAGAAGATGATGCAAAATGAATCACCCTATAATATACTCAAATGGCGTCGTATGTCCGTCTCACAATTTTGCCACGTTCTTGCGGAGTTCCATTGTTTGTCTGTTTGTGTACTGCAGCTGTCTACAGAGTGGGCCAAATACAAGTTTCTTTTTAAAAATTCAATATAATGAACAAACTTAAATTTTATCCATGTATTATGGCTTTATTAGTAAGACAAAACATTCCCATTAAATATGAATTACAACGTCGATCAAGTGGCTGCCACGGCTGACTTCGCAGTAACGCATTCTGTCATCCAAATTTTCCGAGACCTTGTTGATGGTTTCGGGCTGTAGCTCATGGATCTCTTTGATGATATTCGCCTTAAGTGATTGATTCGGTTCCAGATTGTCAGCATAACATCGATCGTTCACGGTTCCCCACAAAAAAAAGTCCAAAGGGGTCAACTTGCAGCTCTGATGAGGCCAATTGACATCACTAAGACGGCTGATGACACGATCCAAATCCACCTTCAAATCCACGTCTTCACTTTCAGTAAAAAATGGCGGTAAACATGGCTCAGCAACGCCCACCGTTGACCGAAACCTTGTTCCCAGCCTCATTTTCGAAGAAGGCCACAACAACCACATTCTCATTTAGGCGTACCGTACGACGACGGGGACCATGAGTGTTGTCCACCACCAACTTGCTTACAGCAGTTGCGGTGGGTGCGTCATTTCGGTCAAAACTTCTTCTTTAAAAAACAAACATACTGTTTGGCTACACAGCCCTCACTTTGGAAATAAGTTTTCAATATTTCCCAACGTTATTCAAGCGTGAAAAAATACTGACTTTCTCTCAACATTTCGACCGGGAAACAGCTGTCAGTGTCAAAAAAACCTATGATGTAGTCCACAATTGTCAAATATGACTGACGTGCGAAGCCATTTGCAAAATTATAGCATCTCCGATATGGTGATTCATATTACACTACCTTGTACGAGTAGCTCCAATGACAATTGAGAAAAAAATATTGTACATGTAAAAATCTCCAACTCGAATTTTTTCCAAAAATCCCTCTAACTCGGACAAATTTTGATTAAGAGAGTGCCAACTGTAGTGCATTTCATTATCGACAACTTAATATATTAGAAAATTTTACTAGAGTTTGAAAAGGTTTTGAGAAAATTTTTAAGAAAGTAGGATGTAGACAAGGAGTATCAGCTTGCTCGGTGAGGGTCCACAAGGCAATGCGGGGGTAAACTGGAGTTTTATCAGCCAGGCTATTCCAGCGTACTTCTTAGAATGAATACACGTCACAAACATTTGTCAACCATACTTTGGACGAACAAATTATGAAAGTCTTCTGATAAGAGCTGTAACTTACAATCCGTACAAAAATTTAGCAAAAAAAAACGTCGTTTGTTTCTACCAGCCAGTTCGTCAGGTTTGGACACAGGAAAATGTCGTAGGGGACTAAATCTGGGGAATATGCTGGATGGGGTAACAGTTCATTCCTTTGAAGTGGTCACATGATTGCGCTTATGGTAGAGTGTGAGCTATCGTGACATCAATTTTTCATGTCTAATGTGAACTCGCCAGGTACAAACTCCTCCCTATCAATAGCAGGGTTACCACATTATATGCCGATTGATACAGCCTACCATCTTTTGAAGATACATCTAGAAAGCACCACCTGCCTTAAAACAAAAGATATCTGGCCATCACTTAGCCTAAAACGGTCACTCAACCGATTTAGGCTCAGCAGATCCTCATGAGGGACTCTCATTGGAGTCATAACCGGGCACTGTCCAATTGGCACTCATGCTCGCAGGATGGGTGTCCCATATAATAATTTCTGCAGAAGTTGCATGGATAAAGAGGAGGTAGAAACCATAGATCACCTACTCTGCTCGCGAGCGCTCTGGCTAGTCGTAGGTTGCTACACTTAGGGCGTACTTACATATGTGTAAGCTTTTAATATTTTCTTCTAATGCATAAATTGGTGTAGATCATTAACAAGGGAAAGAAAGGAAACAAAGGATCACTGTGAACTTAGTCCTAGCACTCTTGTTGTGCATTCCATTGTTCTCTTACGGGAGGAGAATTAGAAGGTAACTACACTTCCTTATGTTCACTGCAAACGGCTAAGATTAGGACTATTTTCGTGCCAATCATACGATCTGAGCATTTACAGTATCTTGTGATTTTTTGACGTTCAATGGACAGCTTGTGCTCTGGGGACTTGATCCACGGCACAACGTCTGATGGTGTCTGCAACATGTGGCACTATTATTCAAACAATTCAGTTCCACTGCCTGGAATCGCCAAATAAGCAAGAAATTCATTTCGACCACTCAGCGATGGAATATTGTTTACTTGGAATACTAACTTCTTATAAGCGTCTTTATGAAGCTTATTTGCAAGTGGGTCTTCTGTCAGACTCTCAGCTACAATCACATTTCCGGACGAATACGACCGCAAAGCTTGGCGCGTCCGTCCAAGCCAAATTCTGGTTCGAATTTCGTTGTCAATATGACTTTGAGAAGAGGACTTTAAATCGTTGCTAGAGATATACGTTCATAAGCCAGCTTGTGTAAATAAGACATTTCAGGACAGAATTAATGAAGCCATTAACAATGCACGCATCAG
This sequence comes from Eristalis pertinax, assembly GCA_907269125.1. Classification (NCBI taxonomy): domain Eukaryota; kingdom Metazoa; phylum Arthropoda; class Insecta; order Diptera; family Syrphidae; genus Eristalis; species Eristalis pertinax. The sequence continues at coordinate 32,045,959 of OU026146.1, forward strand.
GCCATCACAAACGTTCCTTTATCAAATAAGACTGGTTACAGAGAAGAAAAAAAAACACCCAAACCAACTCACCCCTAGACTAATGACCCCTAACGCTCGTTTATCACCCCCCACGAATCCTATCCACTATACGAAATCCATTTAACTCCCCACTTGACTTTGCAGCCGTGCAGCTGCGTCGTTTTAAGTTTCAAAAAAATCTTTACTCACAAAAAAAGCAAACAGATCCCAAAAACTGTGGACTCAAAATCCATCCAAAAAAAAAGCCCAAAACACACCTTAAAAAAAAATCACCCTCTCAGTAGAAATTCATTAAGACCCACGAGCACCGTCAGTTCTCAAGAAAAAAAAAAAACTTAATTAGAATAATTAATTTATTAAGAAATCCTTCCTCAGATTACTGGTTACTGCAAAAAAAAAAGTCTATAAAAACGCTCATCACGGCGCAAAAAACTGTACACCCAGCGATGCATCTGTTAACCCTTCACTCACCGAAAATAATCGAAAAAAACTCGTTCTGAAAAAAATCTCTGGGGTGACATTTATTCCTGGGCAAAAGGGTTTCAAGACGCATCATCTCATTTCGTTCGAGGGGCAATTATACAGACGCACAGCACACGCGCCATAGCCTCACCCTCAGGATTTTTTTCCCAACCAAAATGTGACAGGGTAAGCGTGGTGAGATGCAAATTTCGGTTTTTTTTAATCAGATTCAAAAAAAAATGTTGGAAAGGGTTTAATATTTCACATTTGAATGACAAACAAAAAATCAGACTAGACCCTGACGCGTGTTGGTCCTAAAAAAATACACCCGTGCTATGTTAAACAAAAAAACTGGGGAACAATAATTGCGAAAAGGAGCGTTCCTTGCACTCGAAAAGGTGCAATCCGCAACGGGACTTGTGACTATTTGCATTACAATGCAAGAGAAACGTGCCATCAGGCTATGATACCGGCAGCTAGTTCTTTGTCATGGAAAACTATTAGGGGAACTTTAATTTGAAACCCATACTCATGGGCGGCGGAGGTTTCCTGCGATCGGGTTGGGCCTCAGCGTATTGTTGGCTTACAGGAAACACCTTGTGAACTGTATTTCTCGCTCAGCATTGATTGCTGTTTGCGAACCCCTTCTCTGATCTGTTACTAATTTCAACATCAATGTCGGCGTTTAATTGCTTTTACTATTTTCAAAATTTGCGTGACAAAAAATCAATTTGTGATAATGCATGAAATGGTTTGTTCCTGCGAAACATGTGTAGATTGTGCAAGAAAGAAATAGTAATCTGCTTCCAAACATGCTTAAAAAAAAATAAAAAAAAGCCAACAGATGACCGAACAATTTTAAGAGAAGTTCAGCAGTAGCATCGCAAATCTGCGAAAATGATAAATGCAGTTCAAAGGATCATAGTTTTCAAGAGAGTATCAACTTACCTATGTAAAGGGTGGTTACATTTTAAGGGCCGATGTTGAATGTGAACCACACCTAAACGTCAAGTTTTTTTCTGCATTTCATTTGACATTTCTCAATTTCAGACTAACTCAATTTGAACCATGGAAAGACACACAATCGAGCAACGCGTTAAAGTTATTCAGGCTTATTATGAAAATGGGCGTTCAAATCAAAATGCATATCGTGCACTTCCTGATTTTTTCGCTCAATTTAATCGTCCAAATGTGCATACAATCGGAAAAATGGTGCAAAAATTTGAGCAAACCGGGTCTGAAGGCGATGTGAAAACACCAGTGAATGCTCGTACAGCTCGTACTGCAGAAAATATTGCTGCTGTTCGCGATAGTGTGGCTGAAGAGCCGTCCACCTCAACTCGTCGTCGTGCCCAACAATTGCACCTCTCACGCTAGTCGTTGATGAACATTATGCATACAGAGTTGCATTTACACACTTAAAAGGTGCAATTGACTCAAGAACTAGAGCCTCTTGACCATTTCAAGCGTCGTCAATGGTCAGAATGGTGGCAAGAAATGGCAACAGTGGATGATCAATTTTCGAAGAAAATCATCTTCAGTGATGAGGCACATTTTCAGCTCATTGGATTGGCGAATGATAATCCAAGAGTGATTGTCTAACCAAACCAATTCACCCACAAAGAGTGACTGTTTGGTGCGGTTTATGGGCTGGCGGCATCATCGGGCCGTATTTTTTCCAAAATGCGGCCGGTCAGGCAGTTGACTGTGAATGGTGTTCGCTATCGTGAAATGATAACGAATTTTTTATGGCCCGAATTGGAAGATATGAATGTGGACGATATGTGGTTTCAACAGGACGGTGCCACTTACCACACAGCTGACGAAACAATGGCTCTTTTGCGCGACAAATTCAATGGCCGTGTTATCTCACGTGGTGGCGATGTCAAGTGGTCGCCAAGATCATGTAATTTGACACCGTTGGGTTTTTTTCTTTGGGGTTATTTGAAAGAAAAGGTGTACGTCGATAAGCCAGCAACAATTCAAGAGCTAAAGGATGAGATAATTCGGCACATTAACGGCATACTCGTAGAACCTCAATTATGCTTCAGCGTCATCGAAAATTTGGACAATCGGATGGAGGTGTGCCGCCGAGGTCGCGGTGGCCATTTGACCGTTATGTTGGTCCATACATGATTGAACCATACCAATATTATCATAATAAAAAGAAATGACAATAATTTTCTAAATAATTTGTGTTTTATTCAAAATCAACATCGGCCCTTAAAATTGTACCACCCTTTAAATGGCCTGCTACCCTGAGGAATAGTTGCCCTCCATACCTGACGGTCATCACGCTGCAGGCTGCTTCCAGCCATCCGACCAAGCTATCTTGCGCCCGCGATGGCTTCGGCTTTATATCGGTGATTCGGTGTATGTGATGTACTCCCTTCTGTTGGCCTAGAATTTGAGTGCTGCCTTCAGAAATTTGCCAACTTTTCTCGATTGAATTTCTTGAAACTCTTTCCCTGTTAAAGATGTTCTGTTAATTGTTCTGAAGCTTTCTCTAGCAAAAATCAAAATCTGGCAAGGCTTGGACAGTCGATTAGTATTTGATTCATGGGCAATGAAGGGTATCTGAGCACCTGTCTTGGCTTTCATATCAGCCTTTTCATTACCTTCATGGTTTTCAAGTCCTGCAACCTAAGTCAGCTTTAGTCTGTTATTTTCTGCCAGTGTGTTCAGTGTTTTGTGACATTCCCAGCCAACCTTAGCGTTGAATGTGTACCATGTACCGCTTGTTGTCTGTCGCTAATACGGTGAGCAGCTTCGTCGACAGAAAATTCAGCTTGAAATATTGTTGTGATTCAATCTCGGATCTCCACTAAAACGCCATGTGCAGAGTCAGCTTTCAGCCATGCCTGACTTTAGTTCAGTTGGATCCATTGTGGTGCCCGTTTTGGGAATAGCATATCTTTACTCCTTCTTTGTACCCGTCATCTGAATATTTGGGATATTTGTCAGATCCTGGAGGTCTGATTTCCAAGTATCCTATATCTCAACTGGCAGTCACAGGCGTAGTGAGGCGTGTCCTCCTTTTCCTCCAGCCTCTGCATGTAAAGTCGTTGGTTAGTCCCATTTTCATTGCATTATACTTCAGATAATTGTGACCTCTTAGGGTTCCAACTACCATCGTTAGCAACTCTTTGTCGCAATGAAAAAGCTTGTCAGTTTTTGCACTGTTAAACTTGGGTGCACCAGGTCGCAGGTGGTTAGAGAGTTCCACCTTTCATCTCTGATTGTGTCAGCGACTTTCTTCTTGACATCCGCAAGGCGTGGTTTGATGCATAGGAATGCCTGGGATGGATTGGTTTCGGGCCCTTTCTTGGTGAGTTTATCCGCTGCTTCGTTTCCCTCTATAATAATAATAATAAAAAAAATATGGGTGGCGCTACAGCCCGTAGAGGGCCAGGGCCTAGCTTCTCAGCAACCACTCGTGTTGTGCGTGCTATTGTTCTATCACGAGTGGAAGGGACCTACAGTTTTATGCCGACTCCGAACGGCCAAGTTTGAGAAGCTTTTTCTAGACAGTTATACTCTTTGAACATTGTCAGTGACTCGAAAGAGGTGGGGCCGTGAAAAGTATTTCTTGTCGTACCAGGAATCGAACCTAGACAGGTAGATCCAAGTGTGTAGGAGTCGAAGCACATACCTACAACGTCACGGGTCACCACGTTTCCCTCTATGTCCCTGTGATCTGGGACCCAGCAGAGAGTAATCGAGTGCTGCGTGCTCCTTGAGCTATTCGCGGCAACATACGACCTGTTTTGACTGTCGCTTGACTGTCAATTATAATGGAAATATAAGCCGAATGTATTCCAAACACTGATAAAATTTCCAGTTTAAAAATTCTGCCATAATCATTATGACTAAAGACAAAGTAGGGACTGGCGTACTCTCCGAGCATTGTCACTCGAGAAAGGTAGAGCCGTGAATTGTGAAAATTGTTCATCGTGTCGGAAAATAAACTAGCTGTCCAGCTGAAGAAGTCCACGCACATACCACTACTTTACCGCCGGCGGGCCTCTTCGGAGTTGCAAATCAGAGGCCTTAACACCAAAAAGACTCAATGAGGTAGATATCGCTCATGCTAGGTCATAACGATGAGTAGTGTACTCTTGTATACATACATTCTAAAGATCTTGTCAATTCTGAGCAGTCGCAACAACGAAGGATGCCCTTCGTTTCCTTAGACCATCAGCAGCACCTGCTTAGCTCTACAAAAACATTCCGTAGCTCCTTCTTACTGACCCACTCCCATTGCGAAGCCAACAGCACTCTATCATCCATTAAACCACTGCGCCCCCGTTGATAGTCAATAAAACTAAATTTTCACTTAAGTCCGCACTGAGCTCCATCACATCCACTGCTATGCGTTGACAGCATACGAGAAGACCGGAGCTTCAACACGCATTTCATCGTAAAAATCGCGTCACATGCATTATATAGAACACGAAACGTCTGACTGACATTTAAACACGTCACTTACGAACAATAAAATGACAATTCGATGACACTCGACGGATGCTGTGATCTCACTGCGACAGCCCCACGCTTCGTCTTTATGACGGCTCGCACCCCATCAGCAGCGCATCACAACACCCAGCGACCCGAATAGATAATGTTCGCACATTTATCCTGTCATCCCTGTCAGCGCAGAGATATTTGTCAAGCCTCCACTGCACTGCAGTCACTTTCCGCCGTGCGAGGCTTTTTTTACAATTTGAAAGCATTTCGCTGTATTCCGCTGATTCAACGTGGCAATAACAGTGTCTTTTACGCGCCTACACCGAAAAAGGCCTTGCCATGCGTGTGTTATGACACACAACCCCGAGTCCCGGCGAAGGTAGACAAGAACAACATACACGAGGAATCCTTGTGTGACTACCAATTAATCGTGCCGAACCCCATTCCTCTCCCCCAGCCGCCACTGGTGGTGGCTGGTGTAGTAGTCACTTGGAAGCAATAAACAAAAATGTCATCACAAAGTGAAAATAAAAACGAAGTCCTTTTGGCAAAAACAAAAGCGAAAACGAAACGAAAACAAACTCCCACTCAGGACGACATGGCATCCGAGAGAACAAACAACATCTGACACACACACACACGCACACAGGCGCTCATTTCCACACTATTTCGTTCGAGAAGAGTTGGCAAAGAGCCGATGGGGGCAGGTGGGTGGTGGCCAAGCGAACACTCTGCACTCCACTCCAGAGCCGGGGAGTTGTGTGGCATCCCTAATGAGAAATTAACAACTTAATTAATTTCATTGCAATATATCTTTTAAGGATGATCTTTATTAGGTCCTGTTCGGTCATTAGATTTATATGTATACGTACTGTCCGATGTTTGGATGGGGAGGCGGAGACGTACACTCAAACTTTTGCCGGATGCTGGTGCGGTTTTTTGGGGTCCATCGGACAAGTGTGAGTCCGAGACACAGAGTGCGGTAATGGAGCGGATGAAGCAGAAAACAAAGGAAAAGCTTTCCACACCTACAAGTTTAGCCATTCATTTAATCACTATAATCTCTCCGAATTGCGATACTGATTCAACACGTTCCCATTGAGCTCATTTGACGTAATCGGTGGGGGATGAGAAGAACTTTACTTTGTGCAGAACCTCTTCTGTTGTGAGTGGGTAGTGGTTTTGTGCGGTGCTAAGGTGGCGGTAACGATGACACTATCTATTGCCTCAGTGCTTTGCTCAGACGGAGGAGTTGCCGATCGTCGACTTTAGTGGTAGTTGAAGGCAATCTATAATCATCCAATGGGACTGCATGAATTTGGCTTGTACTCGTCTCTCGGGGGAGAATGGTGGCGATTATTGTATGTCCTCAGCAGAAAGTTGTAGACGTCGAACAAAAATCAAGCAGCAATCGTCTTGTGGCGGATCTAGGGATGGGGTGGTCATCAAAGGGAGAGACGACGTCGAAGAACTCCTGTAAAATAATCAATAGAGAGTTATTTGACAAACAGATGGATAAGCAAATGATATTGGAATCGTTGTTGAAACTATTAAAATGATGCTACTTCCTCGTAAAGGCAATACACTGTGGGATGCAGTTGCTCTACTAATTTAAGAACGAAATAAGATAGCATAAGTCGATGCCATGCGTCGTTACCCTTTGAACCCCGCATGCTTTTGTTGATGCGACTCCATCAACACTTGGCACGCAGGACGTTGGACTCGCCTGGTTACGCTTAGACGTAGCTCCTGATGAGTTAGAGTCTATGGCGGAGGATCGAGTGGTTTGCAGATATCTCGTTCGAGCTTTACCCCCGCTTTGTGGAACACGTGGGTCACTTCAGAGGGGCGATTATGACGATAACTTCGTATAATGCTCACGGATAGCCTGAAGTAAAGCTGTCTTCCATCCTCGACGATACAGGGCGCGCTGCTCACAGTCCTTAAGACAGAGTTGGTCGGTTTCCCTTATATGACTGGAAACGCTGATAAATCGTCAGCTTATGAAATATCTTGAATCGCGGAAGCTTCTTAATGACCGGCAGTACGGTTTCCGTAGTAACAGGTCCACTGGTGATCTGATAGCTTATCTCACCGAAAAGTGGAACACATCTTTGCATAATGCAGGTGAAAACAAGATCGTTGCACTTGATATTTCTAAGGCATTTGACAGAGTTTGGCATCAAGCTCTTTTGTCGAAAATGCGTGCATATGGTATCGATGAATCTCTTCTTCTATGGATTAGAAATTACCTTTCGAACCGTTCAATTCAAGTTGTTTTGGATGGGTTCAAGTCTGATATCCACCAAATAAATGCTGGTGTACCCCAAGGCTCTGTTCTGTCTCCGACACTCTTTCTCATTTTTATTAATGATCTCTTGTCTGCTACTTCTAATCCAATCCATTCCTTCGCTGATGACAGCACCCTCAGCTTTTCATATTCGTTCCGAGACTCACGACCCTGCCCTTCGGCCGTAGAATTGGAACGGCAGCGTATGTTAAGCTCATTGAATTCCGATCTTGACAGCATAATTAACTGGGGAAACAACAACAGAGTGGAATTCAATGCTTCTAAAACTCAATGCTGTCTGCTGTCACTCAAGCAAACCCTTGTTAATCAGCCATTATCCATGTATGGTGCTTGTGTCGATGAAACCGGAAAGCTTTCCATCCTTGGTATGTGTATCAACAGAACACTTAGTTGGAACGATCACATATTTGAGGTCGCCAAAAATGCTGCGAAATGTTTAGGTTTCCTTAATCGATGCAAGAAATATTTCACCCCCTCTGATTTGGCTTTCATTTATAAGGCGTATATCCGCCCCAAGCTTGAGTACAACGCTCATATCTGGTCTGGTGCCCCAAAGACCACCCTGCACCTACTAGATAGAATCCAAAAGCGAGCGATAAAACTTATAGGAGACAACAATGTCGCAAAGTCATTAGACTCGCTCGAACATCGACGTACCGTTTCTTCTTTGTCTGTATTTTATCGCTATTTCAACAAACGATGCTCAAGTGAGCTAGCCAACTGCATTCCTCCTCTCCATGAATTCACCCGCAATACTCGTCTCGCCAGGAATGCTCATCAGTTTACCCTTAAGCCTACTTTCGGACGCACAGTTAAATTTAGAGACTCGTTATTCAGCCGTACTACGCGAATTTGGAATACTCTTCCCAGCCCTATATTTCCCACAGACTACAATCCGCAGATATTTAAGACCAATGTGCACAGGTACCTAATCTCCCTTTCTCCCTCTATACCTTCGGCCCGTGCTGTGTCTTGACCCCGGACACTTAAGGGTATTAGCAATCCCTTGAGCGCGCGCAAATTATAAAAAAAAAAAAAAAAAAAAATGACATATCAATGGCGGACTTTGCCTGACGGACTACACCAACATCTTAATATCATCTCTTATCTTTTAGACAGGGTGTGCATGTGTGGCAACCTTGTTAGTTTTTTGTTGCATTGTAAATATAATTGAGTTCTTGAATATTTATAATGGATATATAAGGGGGGTCTCATAATTCATGCAAAGTTTAAATTGTACGCCATTTAATTGTATTTAAATGTCAACGGAAAAAAAGGGAAACAATGTGACAGCTGACATGTTGCATTTGAACAACGCATTTTCATTGTAGAGCAATATTTTAGAAATAATGTAGATTTGTCAGCTCTGGTCCGCAATTTTCGTACAAAATATGGCCGTCATAATGATTTAAAACCATCAATTGTGAGGGGAATAATTTAAAAATTCAGGGCAACTGGATCAATCAGTGATCTTAAGCACTCTGGGTGGCCTGTCTCAAGTCCTCCAACATATTTTGGGCTGGAGGCATTATCGACCCATTCTTCTTCGAAAATGCGGCTGGTTAGGCAGTAACAATTACTGGTGTTGGTTATCGTGACATGATAACCCAATTGTTAGTGCCTAAATTACAAGATTTTTATGTGACCAAAATATTGTGTCAACAAGACGGTGCCCCATGCCATACAGCCAGAGAAACAATTCAATTACCGCATGAACCATTCATTTCCTAAGTGGGTGATCGGCCATTTTTGCGATCAGAATTGGCCATCCAGGTTTTAGCGATTTAATGCCTTTGGACTTTTTTCTTGGGGTTTTTTGAAGTTTCTAAACTTAATTCTAAACTTAATTCTTAACTTAATTCTTAACTTAATTTTTTTTTTCAAAATTTGAACGTTTATTTAAGAAAAACATGTACAATAGTATTATTCAAAGTATTGCCCATCTGAAGCTATGACTTTTTTCCCATCTTTCTGGCAATTTGTGGATCACATCCCAAAAGAACTGCGCCGCCAAGAATGAGTCAAGCCAATTTTAGATATTCTGCTCTGATGTGAACCGTATTTCAGTGAGGGCGTTCTGCATCGACCGGAACAAATTGTAGTCAGAAGGGGCAAGGTCTGGGCTATAAGACGGGTGGGGTAAAACTTCCCATCCACTGTTTTCCAAATAGTTCTTAACCGGAATAGCAACGTGGGGCCGAGCGTTGTCATGATGCCTCGTGTCTGGTCGCATATTCCGGGCGTTTTTCGGCTACTGCTCTCTTCAAACGGATTAATTGTGTTCGGTAGCGTTGTCCATTGATGGTTTCACCCGGTTTTAGCAGCTCATAATACAGCACACCCTTCTGATCCCACCAAATACAGAGCATTAGCTTCGCGCCATGGATATATTTGGCTGGTTGGCCGGGTTTCACATATGATTTTTGGCGTTTAGGGTTGTCGTAATGGATAAATTGTTCATCACCAATAACAACACAGCAGCAGTTTTCTTCATATTAAAGTAATGAAGAAGAACTCCCTGCAAAAACACCTTTTCAGGTACAAAGTTCGACATATTTGATTAAAAAAAATTATTGCTTTTTTCGCTTCAAATTAATGACATGTACTGAAATGACGTACAATGACAGTAGCTTTCCAACGCATGTTCCAATGGAATAACAACAGTGGAATACAATCAAGCCCACAGCCACCAACGTCTTGAAAGAAGACATTTGTAGTTGTATTAATGAAACACATTTATGCGAAACGGTCGTAGAATAAAATGTTACGTACGCAGGGAAAATACCGCCAATATTTGAATGCAAGGCTGAGGCATTTGATAAAGATATTAGTCCCTTAATATTTTACACAGAGATCTCCTCAAGCGCTCACTAACTGTTTCTAGAAAGAGCTGTGCAGTCGCAAATGAAATGTGGTAAAGTCCTCCTCTCTGCTGAATTGTTGCAACTGCGACAATGTGCGTTGTGTGGGATACCTAGTTTGACGACATGATCCCCTATCGGCCAGTGTCTTATTCATACCGCCACGAATCTGACGATATCCAACTCGACACAATTGTTCGGATTGTTTTGGATTGGCTGAACTCAGGCCATATTTTCCTTGCTGTTGCACAGCTTGTCAGAATGGTCCATCTGAAGTTTGCTATTTCAAGGAATTGCGTGCACTTTTTTACCTTGACTGCTTCTAGTGTAATTTGCACCTCGTCTGCAAGCGAGCACTGAAGGGTTGTTCACCGCCTAGCCAGTTCATCGGCGTTCTAATTTCCTGAGACGTCAATGTGACCTGGAACTCAGGTAAGGATAGTTTGCTCTGTCCGTCTAACGACGCTAACTCAGCTCAGGATTCCTGAACTTGTTTTGAACATGAAGTAGCAGAGGCAATAGCTTGGCTATCATCGCATAAGACAACCTTTTGCCTTGGCAAGATATTTGGGTGTACTTTGCCAAGACGACACGCTTCCCGATTGGCAAATACATAGTTCCGTCTGGTACACACTTTTTGTTTGACATTGTTGACTTGTTGGACAGTCTCTAGGCTGTGGAAATGTTAACGAACTCCAAAATCGTACCAGTACACGGCAAGAAACGACTTCACGGACTTCTTAAAAAAACAGAAATCGTCAATGGCAGAGCAGCATCCTAATTTGTAGTTCCAACAAGATGAAGCGATTGCGCACGCTGCTAGGCAAGGAAGGTTGGTGATTGCTTTGCTCTGCTCTGATGACACACTTCCCCCTTCTGGTACGGGGTTAGAATATTGACGAGGTAAGGCATGCTTAGCGTAAGTGGCGAATCAAATTCTGAGCTTAGAGCTACTGAACGAACTCATAAATAAAGGAATATCTTAAACATAGAATTGGGGCATCTTACTGATAGTACACATTCGGTTGTGAAAGCCTGACCAGAGGCTATAGTCTGGTGCCGGTGGCGATTACGAAAGCCGCTGAGTGGTGCGTTGGTTTCAACCTGATCGGATAAGGTTGCCGCTCTAGCAGCATCGTGTTGGTTGTGGTTTAAAACGCGGGGAGAAGTGTGATCTCCTCTACCAGTAAGTCTGATCTCCACTACCGAGACGTAAATATTATATGATCCAAGTCGGTGTGGAGTTGCATAATACAACCGAGTGTTGTGACCCAAAGAGCAGCAGAGGTCTTAGATCGGCCTCACACTTAATCAAGCTAAACGTGAGTGTCTATGTGCATTAACCCAAAATTGGTACTTTAGATTCCTAAAAAAGACCTCGTGGTATTAAGCCTTATTGGAAGGAGATCACGTAAATCTAATGACCATGTGTGCCATTAATAGAGTATATTTTTTCTACCGTGAGACATTATTTTATTCCTTAAACCATCCAGATTCGTATGTGCATCTTGGTAGGTTTTTTAGTTCAACACCGCTTAAGTCTTCCAGTTCTGCGAGGAAGTGCTTTCCTAGGAACTGCTTCATTTTCTTAGATAGGGCTGGGTATTCGCAGACAGTTGGATATTTCTTTCTCGTCAACAATGCATGTGTTCCTATGGCACAGTGGTGGGCATGGACTCCAAACAGCATGCATAATTTTGCAACTAAAACTGATCAATGATAATGATCTCTTCTTGCCATAGAGTCCTTGCTGTTGCTCCAATACCCAAACCAACCCATCGAGTTCTAGCTCTATCTAGATCTTCGTCTTCCGGTTCTTTCCTTATGGAGCTAAGTGGCGTGTATGAACTCGAGATTGCCAGATATTCGCCCAGCTCAGGTCCCTTTTCCGCGAGACTGTCTGCTAAGTTATAAGGTCACCATAAACACCAAAAAATATATCACTGTCGCTTAGTTTGCATAACCTGACCAGTTTCGATGTCAGAATGCCTGATGATAAGGCTTTTAGTCCCGCCTGGCTATCTGAACAAAATGGGGATCAATTTTATTGTGGTCTCGCAGCGCAAGTGCTGCCTCGTGTATCGCATTCACTTCGGCTTGGAAAACTTTACAATCAGGAATGGAAGGGATTTTTCGAAATAGAGGCAAACTATGGACTATCCACATATTTCAAAGACTAAGTGTATGTTAAAAACCAAGAGATTCTTAGACAGCTGAAGCAGAGTATTCGAGACGAATTATTAAGTCTCCAACCAGAATAATGGTGTAATGGAATGGCGCTGATGAAGGGCACAATGGATCCAACACGTTGGTCTAAGTGAGGCACGACCATAAGGCCGCCAGGACACCTATTTCCCTACGTACCTATGGCGCTTATGAATAAAACCCACATTATTGCCATTTCAAGGTTCTTCAACAGGAACAAACAAAAAATGCATGCATTCCAGCAGTTTCCGCATACCAACAACTAAGCCCGCAATTAAATTAGCAGCTCGCAGCTTGCCATTACCTTCAAAACGAACAAAAAGCCTTTCCTGCTGTTGATCGTAAAAATGTTGTTCGGTTACCACACAATATCCTTTCAACTCGCAAAATTCCCCCACAGACAACATCTTAATGGTCAATTCACATGTCAACGCACACGTCACCCCCACCACCCGGCTAACGACTGACGGCTTAACCCCATCGCCAGTGCCGCAGCCATGAATACATAATTGCACGCGGATATCATAACGATTACCAACAACAGCACTTACAACTCCAAACAAACAATCTAATTGCAAAGCATGAGAGGCGAAAAAAAAAACGAAATGAAAATTAACTCCTTAATGCGATCCTTGGAACAAAACACTCGTACTCAGTGCCCGGTGGGGCGGAATAAATTTTAATTGCGTTTCTCTTCGACATAAATCCTCAGTTGGTGCGGCAACTTGTACGCTCTGCGATTTAACTCAATTATGAAACTGAAACTGAAAAGAAATGAAAGCACTGCTGCCCTAATCGAGTCATACCCCACCGGCACCCACATCCTTTCGCCGTTTGAGAAGAAAAGCTCATTAGCATTCGCAGCGACTCTTAGCCTTTGCTCATATTTTTGCATTTGCTTGTTTAATTCAGTTTTGTGCTGAAGATTTTTGTAATTATCCTTTTTTCTGTGTTGAAAAGGATACTCTCAGCTCGGTCTCTCTCCATCTCTCTCGCTCTCTCTGTCCGGGTCCGGGTACCCTCTTCTTAATCAGGGATTTCATTTGAATACGAAGTATCTGCACCGGTACGGGGCTGCAGACTCAAATTACGAAAAGAAACAAGAGACAAGAAGGTCCTTGCACAACGGTAAGGTATCACCTGCGCATAGGACACAAAAAAAAAAAAACGGAGCACAGACAAAAAATGAATGAAGTAAATTGCAGTTATGTACAATTGCGATGCGGAATGACGTTACACGATGCCAGAGGAGCAGATGAACGCTCGAAGGATTGCGATGCTATCAACAATGCGCACGTGGAACGCACGAACCGCCTAGGTATGCAATGAATTCGACATTAAATAATCCTTATGAGATCCTTTGGCATATGCCAACAGTTGAGGATGTTGCATAATGCATCGCGTGGAAATCAATCTTTTGGTTGCTCACGAGACATGGCCCAAGTGTCCTATGGCAATCGGTTATCCCTTGACAATCAATTCAGTATTCAGGACGATGGCATGTGTAATTACAGCAACGTATGCTTACGACAGAACGGACTTTGTGCTTGTGGTTAATTCCGTGTGGTGTTACCTTCGGTGGCACTGCGATTTTCCAAGGACTCATTACGGAAGTCCTGTGCAAGTGTATGCAGACATATAATTGAATTACACTTTCAATGGAGGCAGGCAGATCCTTTGATTTGTTCCACATGCTCAAGGAAGGGATGAAGGCCGAAAGACGAAATGCAAATAGCCTGTCAGATGCAGAGAAAGGATGTTGTTTCTTTCAATTGCGAGGACATAATGAAGTTCAATTTATTGTTATTATTTTCTTTTTCTTTTTTGTTCCCTTTTTTTGCATACGTTTCGCATGCACCAACTGCCAAGGATTAACGCAAGACGGAAGAAGCCTTTTGCATTCTTGATCTCCGCATGTGTGCGTTTGGCTGTTTGCAAATAAATAGTTCAAGATGTTTCTTGTTCTTGTGGCGGCGGCGGTAGTGTCGGGTCGAGAAAGAAAAAGTGTGAGGAAGGCTGGATGATGTCAGACAACACGTGGCAGTGTCTGCAATGGCATGCGATGGAATTTGGCGCGAAGGAATTCCAGCAGACACGCAGACAGAAAGGTGATTTATGCGTATTTGAAGGAGTGCTGCGGAGCTTGGGAGATGATTTGCATATCCTTCTATTTTAGCAAGTGTTTGAGGGATGCGGTTGGTAATAATGCATACATACATGAAGGCACTTCAATATCTTCATTATAAAATGTGCAATGAAGGATAAAATAATTAAAATAAAAGTACAGCAGTAAGACGCAGACGATGTTGGCAGCGAGGGACTTTTGACAATTTCAGCAGTCGCTTTCTAGTTTAGTTTACCAACCGTACTCTTTTGGTGTTATAAGGTTCAACTGAGTCACCCACATTATTGCAGTGACCATTAAGATATTAGATGATTCACCAACACTACTGCAGTAGGGACCCACTGTTTCGTGAAGGTGATGTTAGATGTATAAAGACGCCCTCGGTCTGATGTGGCTATCCATTGCCACAACAAACGTCCTTAATAGACAAATGTCGGGACGAAACTGCGATACAGTCCTGTTTCTACACGGCGTTGTCGCTCAGCCTGAAGCATGTCTAAAATAATCGAGAAATTGCATATCTCATGAGTTGTCTTTATCACTTCCAGGTTGTTAATGGTCAGTATGTCCTCGTTGATCAGCTTCAGGAAGTTGGCCCGCTCGTCTCCTGCCAGTCCTCGAGCTCATCGAACTTCATTGCGCCTTGGTTCTGCAAGCGGAGCAGCCCCTTCTTCGGGCACTTTTCGATCGCCTCGTCTGGAGGTTATATATCGTGAGGTCGTGGTTCTGAACGATTGTCTATTGGGTTCTTGCTGCTGCCACAGGGTGAGGTTCTGTTGGACTTAGATCAAGGCTCTCTTGTATTCCTACCTCTGGAACTTCGCGTACTTAATGTACGGTGTGGTCTGAATTCAAAGTCATTAACATAAAATCTATTCTTAGAAGGCTAGACAGGCTTAAATGTGTGATATGAATACTTATCACTGGGGTATCGAAAGCGTCATTAAGAATGATTATTCAGTTAGTTTAGTCTTTAAAGCGCATATGTAGACGAAAACCATTTGGACATGATACCAAATTGAATTTTACAAATATCAACAGGATAGTTACAAGAAAACAGTCTTGATCCAGGAAACTCTACGAACAGAGGTGGGAAAAAATTCCACGAGACTCATCTCAGTGCGCAGTTCCCAAGACGCGGCTCATTTGTACATCACTTAAGGGGGAGAGAATTTTAGCGAAATGGCGAAAAGGGCGTGAAGCTAAAAATTTCACCACTTGCTTAGTTTTATTTTTTTTATCGTTCCTCTTGGGAGTGTGGGGCTTGCACTTGGCATTTTCATCTCACTCATCTCACTCGAGTGGTTGCATCATTTTCCTAGTTCCAGGAGTACCGATCGTCTCCAGGTGTTCTTGGGACGACCTCTGGATCTTTTTCCTTGAGGATTCCATTACAATTGGCTCATCTCTTGTCATTTCTAACAGATCCACGTTCCTGATGGTGTTTGGCCAGAATATTCGACTATGGTACGGACACATTTGTTGATGAATACCTGTAATTTCTGTGTGATGTTGTTCAACCATCAATCAACCAAGTTTCGCTACCATATATCAGTATTGATTTAATGCATGAGTTGAATATTCTGAGCTGCGTGTTTTTCGAAAACTGGGAACTCCTCCATAAAGGTGGTAGTTGTCCGAATGCTGGTCTTGCCTTTCGAAGTCTGCTTATCAACAACTGCTTTTACGCCGCCGTATGGTATCTTAATCTTCTGGATAATTAACTCCAAAACGACGCGTCGTGCTTATCTTGCGAGGTGTTCTTGAGCTTGTTTGAGAATTGACAAATATCATTCGCATAATATATAATATACATAATATAATATTGGTGGCCCTACAGCCCGTAGACGGCCAGGGCCTAGCTTCTCAGCAACCACTCGTGTTGTGCGTGCTATTGTTCTATCACGAGTGGAAGGGACCTACAGTTTTATGCCGACTCCGAACGGCCAAGTTTGAGAAGCTTTTTCTAGACAGTTATACTCTTTGAGCATTGTCAGTGACTCGAAAGAGGTGGGGCCGTGAAAAGTATTTCTTGTCGTACCAGGAATCGAACCTAGACAGGTAGGTCCAAGTGCGTAGGAGTCGACGCACGGGGAGTCAACGCCACGGGCCACCACATATCATTCGCATAGTCGAGGACTTAGACTAGTCGTGTGAGACTCCAAGACGTCTCACGCAGCCTTCTCTCATAATTTCACCCAGGACAATTGTCTTGAAGTGAGAGTGGGCATCCTTGCTTTACTCCTGTATTTGAAGTGAAAGGTATTCGTACATTGCTCTAATGATGTTAATAATTTTCTGCGGTACTCCTTTCTTACTTAATGCTCTCCATGTAGTAACTCTTTTGATGGTGTCCAAGGCCTTGTGGAAATCGATAAGCAGCAGCTATGGAGGTATACATTCTATAGATTGCTCAACTATTATGCGCGGAGTGTTCGCTTGATCTACGCAGCTTCTATGTCGGCGGAAGCCAACCTGTTCATCTTATCGTAGATTTCCTTCGATTTTGTTTTGAAGTCTCCCTTGTATAATTGTTGCACTCTTATTGGAGGGCTCTATTTCCTGATTCAATAATTTACTCTTTCTACCAACAGCGCCATTATGTTCCTTCGAAAAACCAATTAACTTTTTTTATTTGCTTAAGTGTTTTTCGCCTTATATAACATAAGGAAGATGACTTCAAGTGGCATTACTTCAGCCTCGGCTTGTGTAGTTCACGAACGAACTAGTCCACAACAGAACTCTAGCAAGTGAACTAGTTGACAATGCCATTTTATTTTAGTGCATTTAGTTCAACAAACTTGGGTATACCTCGATCTATATAAAGGGTGGTTAAATTTTAAGGGCCGATGTTGATTTTGAATAAAACACAAATCATTTAGGAAATTATTGTCATTTCTTTTTATTATGATAATATTGGTATGGTTCAATTATGTATGGATCTAATATAAATATCGGGCAAATGGGGGCCGCAACCTCGGCAGCACACCTTCATCCGATGGTCCAAATTTTCGATGACGCTGAATCATAAAAGAGGTTCTGTGCCTCACCCTTCAGCTCTCGAATTGTTGCTGGCTTATCGACGTACACCTTTTCTTTCAAATAACCCCAAAGAAAAAAATCCAACGGTGTCAAATCACATGATCTTGGCGGCCAATTGACATCGCCACCACGTGAGATAACACGGCCATTGAATTTGTCGCGCAAGAGAGCCATGGCTTCGTTAGCTGTGTGGCAAGTGGCACCGTCCTGTTGAAACCACATATCGTCCACATTCATATCTTCCAATTCGGGCCATAAAAAGTTCGTTATCATTTCACGATAGCGAACACCAATCACAGTAACTGCCTGACCGGCATCATTTTGGAAAAAAATACGGCCCGATGATGCCGCCAGCCCATAAACCGCACCAAACAGTCACTCTTTGTGGGTGAATTGGTTTGGTTAGACAATCACTCTTGGATTATCATTCGCCCAAATGCGGCAACTCTGCTTATTGACGAATCCACTGAGGTGAAAATGTGCCTCATCACTGAAGATGATTTTCTTCGAAAATTGATCATCCACTGTTGCCATTTCTTGCCACCATTCTGACCATTGACGACTTTAGTTCTTGAGTCAATTGCACCTTGTAAGCGTGTAAATGCAACTCTATTTGCATAATGTTCATCAACGACGAGCGTGAGAGGTGCAATTGTTAGGCACGACGACGTGTTGAGGTGGACGGCTCTTCAGCCGCACTATCGCGAACAGCAGCAATATTTTCTGCAGTACGAGCTGTACGAGCATTCACTGGTGTTTTCACATCGCCTTCAGACCCGGTTTGCTCAAATTTTTGCACCATTTTTCCGATTGTATGCACATTTGGACGATTAAATTGAGCGAAAAAATCACGAAGTGCACGATATGCATTTTGATTTGAACGCCCATTTTCATAATAAGCCTGAATAACTTAAACGCGTTGCTCGATTGTGTATCTTTCCATGGTTCAAATTGAGTTAGTCTGAAATTGAGAAATGTCAAAACTTGACGCTTAGGTGTGGTTCACATTCAACATCGGCCGTTAGAATTTAACCACCCTTTACAAGTAATACGGTAAGAATATCTGAACTAAATCGAACTAAGCTGAACTAAATTGAGTGCCTTGCTGTGTGTGTGTGTGTGTGTGTGTATGGGCATTGTGCACATTAGGGTTATTTTTGTTTAACTACCATAGCAGAAGCAGATCGAGCATTGTTGCGTTGCTGTTGCTGCATGTATCTACCAAACGCCTAAAATCGCAAAAGACTATGTTTCCTGAGTGAACTACATTGAACTAGAAGAGCGACCTAGTTGAATCTCTGGAGGGAAATTCCATCTGGAACCCCACGGTTTGAGGTCACTAATGGATTTGAGGATTTGAGGAAGGTGCGAGATTGAGTGTATGGAAAGCTTCATACAATCTATGCAAGGTGCTTAATTCATCACCGACTCTGTTGTCCCCTTCTGATCCGTCCTCTTACACTTAATGTCACAGTTACGAGTCGTTGGTTGGTTCTTTGAAATGTTCAAACATCAATGTTGTTAGCTCAAGGTGGCCGCTGATCGATTAGAGGACTTCTGGTTTCATTTATCGTTGTTAACTCTTGGGAACCGCATTCTAAATACAGACAGACTCTGTCTTGTGACTTGAGCATTTTCGTTGTCATTTCCTGTGCTTTGTGCTGTCAAACGACTGCAACAGACTTGCCGTTCATTTTTCTTAATATTTTTTCTGTGGTATCGACCGCATGCCTCATGTGGATGGTCATAGAAGCCGTCACGAGTATTATGTTCTTGATCGCCGCGAAAGGATATCAGCCGCTTGGTTTCATACTGAATTCTTCATCCAAATGGGATCTACCATTTCAGCAGTTGTCATAGTAGATGTCGCAGCTTTACATCGTTCTCAGCCGTAATCAGGGCATCCTGTTAAGGACTAAGTGTGATGTTTTGTTTGTTTGCTGAACGTATGAGCCCATAACTATCCGAAACGTGGTGGTAGAAGAAGTAAACAGAGTTTCAATTCCAGTGCAGACTCACAAAATGAAGAAGCACCCACTTTGGAATCCGTATTTTCTATGGAAACAACTATAGAAGCCATGAAGTAAGCGAGACCATTTGCTTCACTTCTGTTGTTCTTTTCACTCCAACTCACAACAAACTACGAGAGGCGTTACCCCTACAATCTCATCACAATGGTCTCTCAAGAGTCATTCACATTTCATCCCCACGACCGTATTAACTAGAAGTGTTGTCCACTCCAAAAAAAAAAGCATCACCTCAATTCACGTTTACCCCTTTCAAAGCGCTTCCTCCGCCATCTTTCCATTCCACTC
The DNA here is from genome assembly GCA_907269125.1 of Eristalis pertinax. Lineage (NCBI taxonomy): Eukaryota > Metazoa > Arthropoda > Insecta > Diptera > Syrphidae > Eristalis > Eristalis pertinax. Next base: position 32,065,768 of record OU026146.1, read on the forward strand.
CCATCCAGGCCACAAGCAGTGGTCACGTCCGCATCACGTCCACACAGGCGTACACTTAACCCTTTCGCTCCACCCATTCAGATACCAGCAAACCAGCAACTTCTCACAACAACTCGATCCCCTAAGGACCTTCCTCTGACCTGAACAAAAATAAGACAAAACACAAAAAAAATATATTAAAATGGCAGTATAACCAGTTAGCAACCAACAATGTGAAACCTCTGTCAGCCCTTTTCGGGGTACAACAATTCAAAATAGATAGATGACAGCGCACAGGACCAACAAGGATATGCCAGGTTATGCGGAGCGAGGGAGAACACCAAATGAATTTAGCTGAGCTTAGGGAAAAACGTGCGCCGCCGTTCTTGTCGTCGACCGTGTCTCCTTTCTCTGAATCAAAGGACATTAAAATAATTTTTCACTTGCACCCTTCCACCCCTTAACAACGAACCGATGGTTGCTCTACACTTTGCACACTGACTGTGTGTGTGCGTGTGTTTGTTCTTTTTTCGCTTTATATTTCCGTTCATTCCTTTTCCTTTCCTAATTTGCATACTAAACTCTACCAGGACTACAAGGGCTAACCTTCATTTTCTGTCTTGCTTGCACTCAGCCATTCGTGCTTCAACCCCCTTTGGTTTCATTATTTAAATTTGCTCTCGGTATTAATTTACCACCACACGTACAGAGAGAGCACAACGCTCCTCCGGTTTTAATTCATTCATAGACACGAACTAAGACGACGAGGACGACGACTACGGCGGCGGCGATGATGATGACGAGGATGAGGATAACGACGAGGACGAGGACAAAGACCGAGAAAGCGAATGCCATAGAGGAGAAGCTCAAATTCCACCCCCGCCACGAACCCTTTTTCCCCTCCGCGTGTACCCTCATTCCGGTTGATGTTTTCTCATCAACATTAAAAAAAAAAGAAAGAAAAAAAAATTGATCAAGAAGGAGGTGGATGGCGAAGAGGAAATTCCAAACCGTTGAAGGAGGCTTTTGTGAGAAGCATGGATGGGGGTCAGAGAAATAAAGGATATGCGACGGCTGCCGGTGGGCTGTGGAGGCGAGGTGGGGGCAACGAGGCAAAATGCTTGACATGGAAAAATGACTACCGAACAAGATGAGTGCCGAATCTGAAGTGATGACCGAGTTGATTTTTTTTGTTGTTATTCCCTGATGAGTCCACCGAGGAGTGCTTCTTGAAAGTGGAGTTGAAATTTGTTGTCGAATTGCAGTTCTTAGTGGAATGTCTTTGAGGTTGATGGAGTTGAAAGTTCTGCCATGTGCAGGGAGGCAATAACACATTAATTGGTCAATCCGATCGAACTTTTGGAACCGTTATAGTAAATTTTATCGTTAATCGAGTTTGACTGACAACATTAGGCCGTATTTACATACGGATGAATGGATGAAAGGTTGAAAGGATTGAGGACAAAGTTGGTGGTCTAAATATGTAGACATTTCCAAATACGCGGAAAAAACGGTTTTATGTACCCCCGTCCGAGTTATCCTACATCCGCTCACAACTACAGTTTAAACATCTGGAACTAGAAACATGAAGCATTGAACAGTACTTAGTAGCTCCACTGGCACTGAAAGGCAGCACTAGCAATAGGTGTTTTTTTGAATTTGATTTTTCGATTTGAGAGCCCAGAATGTTGCCGATGTAATATGTGAAACAAATGTGGAATAATACCCTGAGCCAAATTTTGTAAAATGGTTTGTGAGTGATTTTGCGAAATGGACATTCTGCGACACTCTATCATACTTTCTATTTTGCGTAGCTGGTTAGTTGAGGGCATAAAAGACGCCTCTTTTCACTGTGATTACAGCTACAATATTACTCTGCAGAAAAAACGCACCTTACACGAAGTTACACCGCCGAAAAACACACCGTTTGCGAGATATAAGCGATTTGCGATTTCGCGAAATAAACCTTCTTCGACACTTTTTCAGCCGTATTTTTTTTTTCTGTAATATTCTGTAATGCCGCCTCTTGGGCTCTTCTTAGAGCTTCAGCTCTTCGTAGTGCAATCTGCACGTTAGCTATGAAAGAGCAGACCTCTGTCCAGTCGCTCTCAGATCTCGTCGTGTAGCGTACGAGTTCCTCTGTACGAGAGCCGCTGATGGCTCTGATTGCGCAGAGCCTGTACTGCGCCGACAACTTCCTCCTGCAGTCAGTAATTGCCAGGGCACCAGTCCATATCGGGGCGGCGCGGCATACAGCAGGACTTTGTGGGTATGTGCATCGATCACTACGCACTTGAACCTCCGAGTCTTGGTTCAAGTCCCAGTACAACAAGAAGAAATGTTCACGCCCCACCTCTTCCGAACCACAGACAATGCTCCAAGAGCACTCCTGTCTAGAAAAAGCTTCTCCAACTTGGCCGGTCGGACTCGGCACAGAACTGTAGGTACCTTCCACTCGTGAGAGAACAGAAGCACGCACAACACGAATGGTTGGTGAGAGCCTGGGTGCTGGCGCTATAGGGCTGTAGCGCCACCCATATAATATCTGTATGGTAGGAACTTTATTATGGCCTTTAAGAACAGTTTCGGACATCTACATTTTGAATACAAGTTCGAGTAAATATAGGCCCAGACCTTGCCGTACGAGATGTATTCTGAAGGTCAAGTTTTTGGAATTACTACGACCGGCCAATAACAAGAATAACGTTGGCTTCCAAAGCCTGAATCGTAGCTGGCTTATCGGGCTGGATGTGGCCAATTTGGTAGCGTATCATCCTATAACTTAGACTAGGACTTGAAATTGCGGGTGTTAAAGGCTATAACGGACTAGGAAGGTCAATGATGTACACCACATGTTGCTAGAAGTTTTTTCCACAGAACTCTGCTTTTTGAAATCTTCTTCTTCATCGTGTGGCGCTACAGTACGTGGTGGATCTGGGCCTCAACCCAGCGCAATCTCTGCGTCACTTGCGCCGCCATAGACGCGGGCGTCTTCTGTTGCGTTGTCCCATAGGTTTGCAGTCGGACTGGAGCAGTGTTGTCCATCCGCTCTACATAGCCTAGTCAGCTTAGGAGATCCGCGGGCGCCTGACAAGTCGCTGTACAATTCGTGTGTCAACCTTCTCCCCCATCCAGACGCCATCAACTCAAACTGAACTTAAGATCGCACACAGAACTTTAGCGCGGTCGGCTTGCTTTTTTCTTTTCTTGAGTTCGTTTCCAACTTTGATGGAGCAGCGATGATCTGACGAGTTTGGCAGGAATGTCAAGACTAGACATAGCGTCGTATAGCTGTCTATGCGCGCTGCCATATGCGGTCTTGAAGTCCACGAATGATGTTGGACGTCAATATGCACTTCTTGGGTATTTTCCAGGCACTTCTTGGCCTGATGAGATTGCGTATAAACGACTTCAATTGAGCAAAGGGATTTTGAATTGTGGCCTGAGTGCCGCATAAACTGACTATGGTCTCGTTTGATACAGTGTACTGGATTGATCCTACTAGCCAGTAAGATTCTCTTAAATCAAGGGTTTCGCATAATATGGGTGTTTGAAGCTTGAGGAACTAATCAACACCCAGACTGTCAAAACACTCAAGTTCGAGACGAAGCTTAAGTGTAAACTATCCCATTCTGCTCTCCTTCAGAAATTGTGCATCTTGTGAAGTATAAACTAGTAGGGATGTGGTCAATTGCATCTTGCATGAGCTACCAAATCTGGAGCTCCATCTCCAAGTCTCTCTGAATCTGGGTAAGTGAGTCGACGCATTGGGTAGTTGCGTCGACGAGGTCGACCAGTGAATTATGAACGTTGTTGTGTCCCCAGCTTGGGCGTCGACGCATTGGGTAGTTGCGTCGACGCCCAAGCTGGGGATTTTGAGTCCAAGGCCCGACACAACAACGTTCATAATTCACTGGTCAACCTCTTTCGAGTCACTGATAATGCTAAGAGAGTAGATCTGTCTAGAAAACAGCTTCTGGGCTCTTGGAGTCGACATAAGACTGTGAGGTACGCACGGGCGGTTGCTGTCGAAGCTACGCTTAGACCCACCTCGGACTGTCTCATCATCCATAAGTATTTTTGTTATGGGAGTTGTTTCTTTGGTCTTACAGTTACATGCCGTTGATTGGTTTGTTTTGTTATCTCTTGCAGCTCAAGCGCACGATCACCTACAACGTTCTCAAACTATTTCCATGAAAGGGTGCGTACTTGGCCTAACAAATGCAATTGAAAGTACATCACTCAAATATAGAACCAATATCCACTCGCACTTGCATCGAAACCTGCAAAGATCGTAAGGAGGTCTTGTGTGCGCTTTAGGCATCTGCAACGATCGCACTGTGACTCCATCTATGGCACTACGCATTCTTTTTCCACTCCGCTGAGTCAACAAACAGTCTTGGCGCAGCAACTTCATAGCTACCCCTCGTGATAAATGTCTATCTTTTGAAAGAGAACCACTGTCACATCCCAGTGCCGATCGATAATTAATGACCCCGTGCCAGATCAGGCTGTTGGAACGCACCGAAAACCCGTGACCGATCCAAAGTAGGTAAACCCTTAACACCATCCAAAGAAAAAGGGGATGATCGTTCATCTTTGAAAGTGTTATCCTCTTTTTTTTATGAAAACACCGTGGTCCCTGCTCAAGACGAATAATCGTTTATTCATTACAGCAACAGTGCAATTTGGCGAGAGGATTTTGGGAGGAATTCCTGCAGACATTGTCCTCCAAATTGTGATCAGCAACAGTAGACTAACGCAAGCATTCATCGGGAACAGTTATGGAATTGGATTTCAAAACGGAAAAAGGATATCCACAAGGTAAATCCTTCCTCAGACACTCCTCCTCAGATCACCCATCAAATCAATCACAAATCATTGTCCTCACGTTATCCTTCACTCGCAGAATGCACCCATGCCCTGCAATGGGTGTAGGATTGCTCTGACGCACAGTTATGTGCACTCACAAACACGCACACTTGCACAAGAATAGAAAGAAGACAATGTGATGGTGGCCAGGTGAAATGAATTATGATTCGCCTCGTCCTGCCTACGCGAGAGGAACGACGAGCTCTGCCAAGTGACATATATTATGGCATGAAATGACACAATTTCACTTTTCTCCCTCGCCGTAATCCTTTGTCCTGGTGCTATTTGGAAATGCTTCCTTTTCAGATGTCCTTTGTCAGCATCAAAGGGAGTCTTGCATGAAGGACACCCGCTACCTGATTGGATAGTCTGATGATGCGCGCGCTTTTCCCTTCTGTTCGCCTTCTTCATTCTTCAATCGGTACAGTGTGTCTTCTCCACAAAATGTCCCTCTAACTGTGCCGCATTGAATTGAAGAAGGACAATGCTGGAAAATATACTTTATTTATGTTTATCTATCAGCAACAGTGTCCCCTCTCTTCCGTTGGCTACGTTACATCAATCTTTGAGCTTCACAAAAGGCGTCCACGTACATTTGAGCATCCTTTATGCGATGTACGCTATGTTTGCCCTTGAAATTGTACGTGCGCGCTAACGTTCAGCCATACACAGGCACACACACACGTGGTAGGGAATATCTGTCTGCGTCCTTGAGGACCTACATGAATTCTTCGTATCCCCAAGAGACGCCTCTCTTGCTCGCCGGAAAATCCCGAATGGATGCGATGGAGACAGCATATCGCTTGCCGCAAGCAAACACTGCACAAGATCAATCGGATGTGTAATCCTTCGCAAAAAAAATTATGCATGAATGGTGGCGGATACGAAAAAATAAACGCTTTCGTTTCTGCTTTCGTTTTTCTCCTTTTTATTGAATAGGCCACCGTACAATGGCATAAGTGTGGCGATATTTTGGTTTAATCCTTTCTATGGACTCATCGCATTCATGAGTGCGGTGTGCTCGTTTAAAAGGACAGGAAAGGGATAACGATTGATCTTTTTTTTTCGGCCACAAAAATAAATAAATAACACACATAAACGAAGTCCTTTCTGTGCGCTATTTTCGGGCATATCCTTTTAATGGGTTTGAAAAAGAAAACTCCTTTCTGAGGAGAAATATTATCCTTTTTGTGTGGATTTTAAGCATGAAATTGGGTTGATTGTATGATTATTGCGGCGGTAACCGTCCGGAACGGACAGTGTGGGAATGCTGTCAGATTTGTGTCAAACGCTGTCTTGAGGATGATCTTCGATTGGGTGGAGGACGAACCGAGACTCGTTGCCGTTTTTTGTTGGGACTTCAATTGACCTCCTTTCTTCTAGCAGAATTATATTTTTAATCGTGTCAGCTAGGGAGAGTAATCTGAGGCAACAAGTTCTTATATGCGACCCATATTTGGCAGTGATCTTAACCATTTGTCAGTTCAAATTGGGATTAAGAAAAAAAACCTCACTCTGCTGAATTTGGAGGCACTGGCGTCCAGGCCTAGATCAAGGGAGCTGAGTGGGTCACGCTCTAGTAAAGAAATACTTCAACAAATTTTGGAACTGTGGTATAAAGGAGTTCTTCCATTTTTTGGTCGGGATCCTAAATTAAAGACGGAGGACAAGTACCATTTCGGCGGAACTGATGGTCCTGGTGACAGCGGACTTTTCGGCAACCCTTTATCCCCTGGTTTCAGAATAGGACTCGAACCTCGAACAGCATCTATGACTTCACTGATCTCCTAGAAGGAGGCATTGGATCAATCCTGGAAGTTTGACAAAATGGTTGCTCGATAAGACCAAACTAGACACCGAAGCCTTCTTGTCTAGGGTAATTGAGGATTATAGGCTGCAGCACAACACATCCGAAACATCAAGAGAATTATCGTATTCATCGCTGGGACTGTGTGTGTTCTCTCACATTGCGATGGGCATAAGGCATTTGCTCTTGATGTCCGAACCCTCCAATGACCTGCCAAAGCACTGACTGGACAACACTGACCCTGGGACAACAACGAAGGCACTCTTTGACGTTAGAATATTGCAAAAGTAGCTGTCGATACGAGCAGTACTACCAAGCTCAAAGCCTGCAAAAACATGCGCTGCCTGCTCAAAAAATCAGCAAAACCAAAGTGTGGTGGAAGCCGTTGTTAGATGTCGTTGGGAAGTTCTGCTCGCTTAGCAGTTTTAGCGCATTGAGGTAGCGTTGTCCGGGGATGGTGATTGTCAGATTCCTGATTGCCTAGTTGGGATGGTGGTTGATGTCTAGAAGCTGCTTTATGTACGGTTGCAAGAGGATGATGCGTGCTTCGTCGTAAAGCTTCTTGTTGCTGTAGTGCCATCGACGGACCCTGTCGAAGGGGAGACCGGTACATATTCGCAGTATTTTCCTTTCGAAAATTGTGAACTTTTCCATGCTGGTCTTAGAAATAATGTGCCATATTGGGAAGCCGTACGTCAAGATCGACCGTATTAGTTGCTTGTAATGCAGAAGCTTTGTCATCTGATTTAATCCATTTTGCTTACTCATCAAAGGATAGATGCGATGCCAGTTTCGAGTGGCTGTTGCACTTCAACGTTTCCGTGAAGTTAACGCCGTTAGGGAGCATTATCTTCATGCTCCGACATTTGACTGCTGATCTGCATCCATCTCGGGATGGTCTCCTTAAACACTTAACTAACGACTTTGGTGTACTTAGTAGTCAAATTTTGTTCGCTGTCTAGATTTCGACCCTTCGCTTCGGCGATCAGTGCTGACTCCACGCTGGCATAAGTCAGAGAATCATCTAGGAATAGACTACAACTAGACAACGGTTGATCTGATGTGTAGATGTTGAAGAGCATCAGTCCCAGCTTCAACCATTGCGCAACTCCCATCATGGTGCTCCGCTCTGGTGATAGGCAAATCAGTTTAGCTGCCATTGATGTATGATATGAAACATGAAACCAACTAGCAAACACTTCTTGTTTGACACAGAGGCAACGCCGAAGAGAGAGTACTCACTGTCGGTTGCCCAATCAGCAAGAAAACCAAACATAGGAGTCTATGACTGCATCAATTTATCGAAGATCCAGTCTTCGCGTAGAAGATCTCTGTCGTATGACGTCTGAAAAATTAAGAAATTTAAAAAATTCTCACCCTACGTTGGATCATCGAAAAGACCTTATAAATGTAGATCGACACCCATCACCCATCACCCATTCGTCGATTTCAAGGCTGCCGATTAGATGTACATTCCTGTCAAACTCATGAGCTCACTTGGCTCACGACAAAGAGTTCTCTCTGTACCATCAATGTCGACAACCAACTCAGAATATCAGAAAAGAAATTAAAGAAGGCGGAGTGTGACTTCTTCAGCATCATTCTTGGGAAGATCGTGCAAGGCTCACATGCCAACACAAGAGGCATGATCTTCCAGAAGTCCGTACAACTCTTAGCATACGCCGATGATATTTACGTGATTGGCAGAACACGGCGAGTCATTCATAAGGCGTTAGCTGGTATTGAGACAGAAACTGCTAAAATCGGTCCGGCGTTGAACAAGAGAGAAACGAATTACATTCTGTTCTCAAGAAAGGATATATTTGCAACATCGACGTCCTGAACAGAGCACCACAATGGGCAGCTCTAACTCCTACCTTCGGCCTTCGAATGGAAGTGATGTTTAACCATCACACCCTCTTCTTTAACCTAAGTTAACGCCGAGGTATTCAAGGAGTTCGCCTACCTCGTCTCCGCAGTAAGTAGTACGATCAACATCAATACCGATATCAAAACCTGAATAATTCTTGTCAACGGCTGCTTCATTGAACTTTGGGGGATGGAGCACTCTCTCGACGGTTCTTCCAGCTGACTGTATATCATTAAACATTAATCTTCCCAATCCTGCTCTATGGAGCCATGGGCTATATCAAATGCCGATGTTTGCTTAGTGTGTATATGGGGAAGATTCAACCATGAACAGTACACGCTGTATAGCGACTTGAGTCTTACCAGGCGTCTCCCCGGATCCAACGCCTAATCTGAGTAGGATATGTAGTGCGCATGCACTACCTGATTTCTGACAGAAGAGTCCTCGACACCGAGCTAGTGGGAAAACGCAACGCAAGACGGATGAAGAAGACCTTGTCCTTTTTGAGAGTAGAGTTCTGCATGCGATCGTTGGTCTGCTGATGTTAATGCTGATTGGAGGATAATTGATGATGCGGACTGTAAAGCGGCTCAAGTCTAGTCAGCCGGCGCAGTTGCTTAAGTGCCTGCTCCTGGTTAGAAGGTTCCCGGTTCGAATCCCAGTGAAAGCAATGTTAATACGCTTTATCCGGTTTTCAAATCTGGTCCAGTCACCATTTCCCGTTGGGTTCAAATTAGCGGCACTATCACTGGAGTTGTCGATCAGTGGCAGTAGTCTAACTATGGGTATCACAATGGACCAACATGGTCTAAGTGCGCTGGCGATTTCGTTGGCAACCCACCTGCCTACCTAGTCAGCCCTGTACGCATTCAAGGCTTAAAGTGGTTAGGCTATGTGGGCTATGATTTTTTTCACGTTTGTTTTAACGTCTATGCTGGCCGAACCAGTGGGACAATGCAACAGATGACGTCCCCGTTTTATTTGACTAACGAGGAGAGATTTTTTAGTTAAAGCCCAGGTCCACGACTGACTGTAGTGCAATAGAAGACAAAAGTGGAGGTCGACTCAATAACCTACTACTCCAAGCGGCCAACGAACGATGTCTTAATTGTAATTCTACAGGGTGGGCCAAGTACAAATTCTTTTTTAAAATGCAATAAAATAAACAAAATTAATTATTTTCCATGCATTATGGCTTTATTAGTAAGAACAAACATTCCCATTAATTATGAAATACAATGTCGCTCAAGTGGCTGCCTCGGCTGGTTTCGCAAATTCGTGTTTTTAATTTCAGTAAAAAAAAGGTGGTTAACATGGCGCTGTAACGTCCATCATTTTCGAAGAAGGCCACATTTTCACCAGCGCGCACCGTACGACGTCGGAGACCATGAATGCTGTCCAATACCATACCAGTCTCACGACCTTTTTTTCACCAACTTGCGTACAGCAGTCGCGGTGGGTGCTTCATTTCGGCCAAAGAACATTATGGGCCACACGGCACTCACTTTGGAAATAAGTTTAGTAAAGCGACTCATTCTGTTCCGCTGAAGTATGTACGATACTGACTTTCTGAAAACCACTAGATGGCCCACCCTGAACTATGTGCGGTGGTGAAGCATGTAGTGGACACAGGCTAAGTTTCTACAACAACCACTCGTTTTCTAGTTTTTGCTATTGGTCTTCAACGAGTAGAGGACACTTACGGTTTTATGACTAGTTCGAACGGCTTCTTTTGGAAAATCTATACTCTCTGAGCCATTGGCAATGACACGGTGCATTCGTGAAATATGAAAATTGTTCATCGTGTATCTAGACACCAGGCGATTGAATTAATGCACACACGCACCACGACAGCGGCCATAGAACGAAGTCTTCGCCAATAAGTGATTTTTCAAACTTCAAACAGTCTATCTTGTCATCATGAAATGCCTTGCTGAAAATAGATCATTGTTCTTCTTTAATCACCATTGTTTGTCAGTCCCTAAGACTGTTTACAACCCCTTGAAATCCACAGGCAGTTGATGTGACTTGAGCGTCCTTCTGCTGGATCGTCTCACTAGATCACTTCACCTTTCCGAACCCAATTTACTAGTCACATCACCTGATTGAGCAGATTACCATCCGAGCAAGTATCACAAACAGCCCCCGCAGGATAATCTTCTAATTTATATACAATTACGTCTGAACCCATTTGAATCCTTTGCCACACGCATCATTTAACTTGACATCTATCTCGTCCCAGTCCACCCCAGAGGATGCAGTCCCAACCAGATGTACAAACGACACAACACACACCTTTCTCTCCCCGCTCCTTGATCTAATGATTACATGATCCACTACAACCCTTAATGGAATGATCGCATCGAAAGGAAAGGAGCCGATGACTCCTTAAGATCACAGAAAAAACAACCAAGCACGTAGAGGCAAACAAAAAAACACATCCGAAGTGGTCGGATCGGAAGAGTGCTCCGACGTGAGCTGATCCCGGGGTTAATTTCCTTAACTCGCGCTAGGCACTCGACACTTTTTTATGTTTCGAATCCGATCTCGACACATTTCTTGGCCCCGCATAGGGGTACCCTGTCCCACATCTGACAAGCGGATGAGTTAGTTCTTCAGCAACCCGTACCACGCTGAAGGGGTTCCTCAATCCTCATTCCAACCAACATGAGCCACACATGAGCGTGTATGTGGCGTAATAACAGTAATAACGGTTTGTTTCATATTTGATTAGATGTTATACGAGCTCTTAATAGACTCGGTGTCGATGGTGTGTGCCATCAGAGATGGGGGAATCCTTTTCTTTCCTTTTTTTTCTTGTAAAAAACTTCCTGTTTTTCCTTCAAAATAAAAGGATGCTCCGTTCCAAGGAGCACTCGCCGAGGGGATGGAATCCTTAGAAGGGTTGATTTGTCTCCTGTGTGTTTTCCTTCGGTATTGGTTGTGTGTTGTCACCATTTTGTCGGATTCAAGGGAAACCGTTGCATTAATCTGTGTCGCGTGTTGAGCGGTAAGTGGCGGTTACATGATATTTTGTGTATCAAATAGAAGGGGTGGCCCGATGTGTGTTGTCTTGAGGTTTAGTTTATGACGCAGAAGTGTCATGTGTGTGCCTTGTGGGGGAGGGAGCGATGCATGGATTTGATTTATTGCCTACTGTTGCTCTTGTTGGGAGTCATCCACATGTTCCATTACACATGTGCATCCAAGTCTTGACAGTGTGGTGGGGAAGGGAGGGAAGTGTTAAGTGGGCAATGTTGGTGGCTTGTTGAGTTTCTCCCGTTTTCTGTTTTCCTGCTTATTTTGCAATTTGTTCTGGAGTTTAGAACCCCATTTGAGATGTGAATTTAAACAATTTTGCCGGAATTGAGGCAAACAATTGCTGGTGTCGCGAAGGGGCGGCGCGTTTTGTCTGTGTAAGTGGGGGGAAGCATTCTAGCTTTTGTTCTGGTTTGGATAAGTATGAATCTTGGGAGTGCGTGGGGTTGACTGCTATGTGATATGATGATGTGCTGATCTAAATTTGATGGAAGCGGGGAATTGGTAGTCAAATTGTAAGAGCAGTCGGTCCTTTATGCACCGTGATGTTGTAATTTTTCTTAATCCAAGCGAATTCTTCCCAAATTGATGCTCTTATCCTACCGCACGTAAGAAGCCAACATGCGAGGAGAGGCGTATTCAAAGACGCTGTAGAACAGAAATGTATCAAATGGTAAATGAGCGACGCGATGCTAGCTAAAGAAACTAGTTTCTTCGAAAGTTACTGCACTATGGCAGCCCCAGTGGACAAGACTGTCTTCAGAACAACATATAGGTAGGGAAACATACTCAGTTCAGTCATTGCTGCGTTCTGTGTAAGCGCCAAAAAAGGTTATGGCAATGACGACTGAACAATTATATGACTGTGTTTATTATGCGCACCAAGCCAGATCACAGTCTACAATCTCTCTCACGGACCGTGATCAGAAATGTTGTACAGACACATTAGAACGGATGGTGGCTAGGGCGGAGGGCCTGAAAATCATTCAAACAGCTATCAGGTCGATAAATAGACACTGACTTGTATTAAACATATGGAGGGATCTAACAACGAGCCGTCCATGAGGCGTTTACTGCCATTGTGTCTGGCGGTGAATGAGGATGCAACGAAATATGTACACTGTACAGTGATGGACAAAATAATAAATACAGGGGTGCCAGCACATAACTTGAAACACTCGAGTATTGTTCATCGTCATTTAGCTCCATGGTGGAGGGAATATAAGATTTGCTGGACAGTTCTATCTAGGCCCTACGTGACGTCATCGCGGGAATTTGTATACCAATAGAAACATAATGGCGGAAACACATAAACATTTTTAGCACACTTAAAAACAGAAAAACAGATTTCTCATTCAACATTTCGCTACTCATTATAGTTTCTGCAACCCTTAACTGCACACTGTTGCATTTTCCTATATAATACCAGTTATAAATGAAGCAAATCCATTCATCTTACATCAATTTGTAATTCGATTCCTGTTTTCCATTCCTAATTTTTTAATATACGAAATTGAATTGTGATGTAGGCTTAAGCAATTCATCTATCCAGTGTCAAAAACGGACCTTGAGGGACGTCACTAAACAAAAAGATGGCGGTTTTGACAAACTGTCCAGCACACCTTATATTCCTTCCACCATGATTTAGCTCGAAACGAATGTGCATTTTCTGGCAGCATGTAACTTGAAACGAGTTTTATTGTGACCTGTACATAAGGTTATTGTGAAGAAAAAGTGAAATGTCAATTGGGTAGCTATTTCAATTCAATTTTGTAGGATGTAGAGGCGCCTAGAGCTAGAATCAAAAGAAGATGCTTAAGAGATACTAGAAACCCCTTGGATATGAATGAAAATAAGTAAGTACAGTAAAGACTCGAAAAAGTTTAGACGCGCCAAAGTAAATAAACGGAAAAGTTAAATAGGTTTCAGTCTCCATTGGTGTCTCTAAAAATTAAAGTTTTGTCTTAAGTCATTTTTGTTTTTAGCTTATTTTTCCATTTTCGCTCGTGTGTATAATAAACTCATGTAAACAGTGTTGTACGTATGTGGAGCAAATGAAAACCATTAGTTCGGACAACTGTTGCATTTGAATTGTTTTTCTTCAGTGCGTGTTTAGATGAGACTGCAACAATGTCAGGAGGAAGGACATACGCAAACGGTTATCAATTGCCGAAAACCGCAGCATTTAAAAGAAAATATAAAAAGGCATTTGGCTAATCAATTGCCATGGACTTTGATGTGGCTGGAGCTCCAATTTGAAAATAAAAAAAAAAACCATTTATTCTGCAGCGTCCAACATATTTGAAGAAATGAAGAAGTCCTTACATAAGCCAGAAAACGTGGATGTGGAGAAGCAACTTTACAAATGGTCCTTAGATCAACCCGAAAGAAGCTGTACAATAAGTGGTTATATTTTGTAAGCTAAAAGGTGTGTGGTGAAATTTTATCTAGCAACACATGAGCAGTCACCCAATTCATTCATGGTTTACGAGCAAAAATGCATGAAATGGAAATTACAAACGGGCACCTGTACAACTCTTATGAATCTAGTCCCTTTTTCCGATGTCTTTCTGATAAAACCTACGTTGCTTCTTGGTCTTGGAAAAGTAAAAAATTCACAAAAGTTAAGCAGCCCAAAAAGAAACTGCTTAACTTTTTCTAGTCTCTACTATAATTAGAACGACAAGATACCATGGACAACATTGCAAAAATAAATGTTAATTTTTAGTTTTGTCCAGCAATTTAGATTAAACAAGGAATGTTTCATTATAGTGATGAGCTCGATAGGCCTCCCAGGACAAATAAGAAGCACATCAGTTCAAGTTCCAAAGGATTTTGCTGTAGGCACTCCATCAACTGATGCTTTCAGGCCGACGCATTCGATAATTTCTTCTTCCAATACATCTATGTATGTGCTTCTGCATGTATCTATGGGCCATCGCATGAACCCTTTAAGTGGATCTTACTCGTCCAGTGTATATTATTCACTTTATTCTATATAGTCTTGATGACCACTCATGAAATTGGTGAACATTTCTGTTTGCTTCTTATTGATGGACATATTTTGCTTCACTTCCATGACAAAAATGACAAAAACTGTTTATTACCTAAAGACAAATAACTTTTCTCTGTCGACTAAATAATTTTGTTTCAAGCGTCATATTCGAATTTGTATGCTGCCTACTTTGACGATACAATCGAGGATAGTCGAAACAGGTTCTTCCATTGGTTCATGTAAACTCGATTGTTTCAAATTACTTGCTGGTGGCCCTGGATGCAGGTAGGAATCAAGTAAAAGATGTTGTGATATGCCGTCCTCAAGAAAGGATATACATCGCCGTCTTGGACACAGTGTCATTATGGCCACAGCTATAACCTCGTGGTAACTCGGCTTCACTCTGAACAGTACGAACAACATCAGTGCCGAGAACAAAAGCAGAATAACTCTTGCCAATAGGTGTTACTTTGGGTTGAAAGACTCAAATGGGCAATAGAAACACTGGCTTTATGTAAGACACTGTTCATCGCTATCCTACTGTACAGATAATCTCAAAGTAATTGAAGAAATTCTGCGTGTGAACTTGTGCTGTTCAGCGACACGAACTACAGCGCATGAACTACTTAGCTCCACCCCGAAGAGGGGTCGCGTCTGTGGTGGGGCATTCATGTGGAATAGGCCCTCAACCAACTTGTCGTGCTAATCTGGAGACAGCCAACCAGAGATCTCGCTACCTAGAGAGGCTTCTTGGTTGAGGTCCAGAACCCTGTGAGGCTGCTTTCAGGAACATGAAGGTCATTGCTGAATTTTTGGGCGATGAGTCAACTAAAGCTCCCAAGGATTCATCAAACCAGAAGGCTAAGAAGACGAGTGACGAATTGGAATATGCTACCAAACTAAACAGGTAAGCATATTCATTTTTTGGCGTTTGTTTTTAATTGTCAATAAAAACAGAGAAAAATGTTGCGCAATTTGCATTTGTGTTGATAAATCAATGATGGTCATATAGGAGTAGTTTTAAAGCTTAATTGATGTAAATGTTGCATACGACTACATTTTATGTGGTCCATGAGTAGTGTAAAATTGCAAGTCACTTTTTCAAATCATATTCGCTGGTACCTCGCGAATAACACGTGTAATATTGTCTTCCAAGACTGCAAGTTTAAACGAGCGTGTCGGTATCGACGAGTGATTGAACGTGAGTCCTTGGAAAATAGTCAAAATGGGTAAAATAGCTCGACCTAGAATGACAATTTACCAGACTAAGAGATAAATTGCTCACCAAACTCATTCCTAAACTTGGTCTTATCGATTCGTGTACTGTGTTGAATGTATGTAAAGCTTGAGGACATATACAACGCCGTGAGTTTGCTGGAAATGTTGGTATTGAGGCGAACTCAAACCACAAGTGTTCGATCAATAGTACTAGGTATAGAGTGATGTTAACCAACTTTCGGTAGTCAGGGCTCGACAATGAATCAATATATGCGAGCTGTGGTTTCAAAAAGACGGTGCTCTATGCCACAAAAGCCACGCAACGCTCGACGTTATAAAGAAGAAATTTGGCGACTCGATCATCTCACGGCGAGCGTTCATCAATTGGCCGCTGCGATGATGCGACTTGACACCACTCGATTATTTTCTCTGAGGCTACGTGAAGTCCTTAGTCTACGCTAAAAAGTCAACCATTTTGGGCGAGCTTGACGACACCATTCGAGCCACTATTACCCGACTAACGCCGCATATACTAGAGTCGAGTCATCAAAGATTGTGCCGATTGCGTGAAGCGCTGCCAGTGAAGCCAAGGCGTCCATTTGAATGATGTCCTGTTCCATACATAATTGGCATGGATGCAGCTTCAAATTAAGCCAGAATCAACTTTATTTTTCTATCGTTCTTTCCGATAGATAGAACGATGATTAAACTGAACAACAAAAAAGACGTAAAAATGTTTAAGTAGTTGAGTCGAAAAGAGCTCACAAATGCATTTTGTTACAACGTTTCAATCTTCTTGTCAAATATTCCCACCTGCAGAGCCTAATTCTAAGCCACGAGGTCCCACTGACCTAACGTCATCGTCGCAGCTGTTCAATGTGCCCTCTTCAAGTCCTCAGAAAACCAAAAAATAAGCACTTGAGTGCCTTAAAACAAAAAAAAGAACACGTCTGTCAAATTGAATAAGTCACCAACGTTCGCTGTCAAACATGTTTACTACCACAAATTCCCGAAAACCCGATTTGAGACACTCCACCGATTTTTTTTACGTTCAAGCAAAAAAAAAAAATCACACCTGCAAGAGCCACAGCACGACCCCTTTATAGACGAACAGAAGGCTTCGAACATTTCAGGCGTTCACTGCTCGGAAGCTCGTGCGAGACCCCAAATCTATGCCCAGACAAGGTCCTTCACCGCTGTATGCAAATAAATTTCCTAGAGTCACTGAGTAATGAACAGTTGATCAACAATAGAGCTCAGCTTTCAACCCTTTTCGCCAACAATGCAATACAGAAAAAATCCTTTTTTTTCCATCCATGCTCAGTGTCCTTAAAAAAAACGGTCACCCCTCGCAACCGGGGTACACAGGCTCACAGATTTTTTTTCTATACCACATCTCTCCCGTCAGCTGACTTTAAACTAAAAGTGAATATGCGTGTAGTCCCGAGGAGATTTGCAACCCTTTCGGTCTGGGTTTGAAGGGTTAACGCCGAGTCTCTCTATGAATCCTTTTAATTTGCATTTTACAGTGTGGAAGAGAAGGATATTAATTTTTTTTCAATTCACCACTGGCTTTGTATTTGACAAGTGAATGCGTGTGCAGGGAGTTGAGATAGGGTTGAGCACGAACAACAAAAAAAAAAAAAGGTCGATTGTCTGGGTGAGCAGGGACCCCTGGCAATAGTTTTGCTCGTATCCTGTTTTTGACGAACGTCACAAAAAATGTGGGTACTGCAGCATGTGCTCTGTATGGCTGAGTGCATACCACTTTATCCGTTCCTCATGTGTTAACTCTTTTTTTTTTCGTTTTCCTGTAATTCGTTCATTTGCAGATGAGCTCAATACAGGGTGATTAGGAAACATCAAGTTTGAGAGAAGTGGATGCTGATTGTGAAGACATAAGAGACGTATCACAAACAATAATAACTGCAGGTAGTTCACATTTTAGGAACAATATGATTTTCGTCTTTAGCTGCCGATCTCCACGGTCGTCATGACCTTTTTACACATATCCTTTGAAGCTTGGCACATTTGTGGCGCCAACTGTGTGCCGAAACGATGACTCATCAAGCAATGTGGTAGAGCTGAGTATCAACTAATCTTTAGAGTTGATGAGCTCTGTGGTTTAAGATCATTGATGGATCATGTAAGGCGTACGAATGATCTTCCGTTCAGTAAGATGGCCCATACAATTTAACTTGGGAGCCAACATATGGATTCGACTATAAATGGATTGTACCGACTGCTGAGTAATCTACTTGAACCATACTTGGCTCTTTAGTTATCTACTTAAAGCATTACGCTATCCAGAGATATGATGCAAGCTTGGACAACAACAACGTTATCCTACGTCTATGGCTGCGTGCATTGCGTCTTCCAGGCTTGCTGTGTCTTAGAAAAACGAAGTTGTCAAGGTGTCAACGATCGGTGCAAGCAATGGCACTATGCGTGAAATATTCTTGTTCTCCTACTGCTAGCTGAAGCTCCGTGGGTGGACCTGGGCCTCAGCCAACAAGTTTCACCAGCTAGCACACCAAGTTGGCTGGGGTCCTTCTTCACTTGTATGCGCAACCTTACTTAGACGCGGGCATTAACTGTTAAGTTGTCCCACTGGGGCAGAGTCGAAGACTCTTCGGGTTGGAATAGTGTTGTCCATGCCCTCTACATAGCCTACCCATCTTAGGCGTTGAATTCGTACTCGCCTTGTTGCTGTACACCCCATAAAGTGGGTGGTTACGTCTTCTACTCCCGCAAACAAAACCAATGATTGGTATGTCATCTGACATCGTTTAAATAGCTGCCGCAGTGGCTGGGTTGCTGGGTGCTGCACATCACAAAAGCCTAATTATCAACGTGAGGGTGATGCGCAAGATTATCTATTGAGGAACCAGCAGCGTGGCTCAACAAAACAATCCAAACCACACAACGACTTCTTGCAGATGCATTATCACTTGATGAACCTCGTTTGAATTGACGTCCTCTCAAATCCAATAATTCTGCTCGTTTGCGTAAGCCGTCAACCTTAAGCTTCTGGTTGAGCTGGATTGTGTGAAGGGCCCAACGCGACGGGTACAAGTGGATGTCTCCAAAAAGCCAATATTTTCGAAATGAACGAAAAACATAATATCTGTACTCTCTTTCTCTCTTTCTCTTCTCTCTGCTGACAAAATGCACATCCTGGTGCTATTATTACACCAAGCAAGCCTACACTTTGACAGGGCAGTGTCTCTCCCTAAGGCAAGGTTATTTGCAAGTGACAAGCTAAATTAATGAAGCCAGTCATCGTTATCTTTCAACTATTTTGTGACCCATGATATTAAAGTAATGATCAAGCAGACTTAGCTCTAAGGCTTCCTTTCTGTATTTTTGACAGCTAATGAGGCTTCCCTTTTGTAATACTGACAGCTAGCTGCACATATTCGTTTCAAGAGTCACGACATGTGGTAACTACGAATCTCTTCCTTTATGGATTAGAAAATACATTCCGAATTTTTATTGGATGGATTCAAGTCTTATATTCCACGCTGGTGTTCCTCAAAACTGAATTCTGTTTCCGAAACTCTTTATATTTTTGGTATAAATTATCTCCTGCCTGCAACTTCGCTGATGACAGTACTCTTAGCTTTTCCAATTCGTTCCAAGACCCACTATCCTCCCCTTTGGCCGAAGAATTGGAACGGCAGCATATGTTGAGTATCCGATTTTGGCCGCACCATTCAGTTGGGGTTAAAACAATCGAGTGGTATTCCACGCTTCTGGAGCTCAATGCTGTCTGCTGTCTCTTAAGCGAACACTCAATAAGCAGTCATTATCAATCAATGACGCTTGTGTCGATGGAATGGATTAGTTATATATTCGCTGTCGCTTGTTATGGTTTCATCAAACGATGTAAGATATAAAGGGTGATTTTTTAGCTATAATCTTTTTGGCAACACTGGTTTAAATAGCTGACGCACGTTTCGTTTTTTGTTTCACTTTCGAACATCTTCAGTTTGGTCTATAATTTAACCATGAATCGTCTTACAAATGAACAACGCTTGTAAATTATTGAATTTTATTATCAAAATGTGTGCTCTGTTAAGAAAGTTCGTCGCGCGCTTCTTCGATTTTATGGTCAGTTTAAACGACCCAGCTAAGCTCATTTTTGGCTCAATGGGTACGTAAATAAGCAGAATTGTCGACTTTGGAGTGAATATCAGCCGGAAGCATTGCAATAGCTACCAATGCATCGAGAAAAAGTCACAGTTTGGTGCGGTTTATGGGCTGGTGGCATCATTGGACCGTACTTCTTCAAAGATGATGCGAATCGTAACGTAACTGTGAATGGTGAGCGCTACCGTGAGATGATATCCAACTTTTTTTTGCCCAAATGCAAGAGCTCCAACAAGACGGTGCCACATGCCACACAGCACGCGCAACAATGGACTTATTGAGGGGCGAGTTCGGTCAACATTTTATTTCACGTTCGGGACCGGTCAATTGGCCGCCTAGATCGTGCGATTTAACGCCTTTTATTTTTTGTGAGAATATGTTAATGCTCATGTCTATACAGACAAGCCCGCTTCAATTGACGCATTGGAAGACAACATTGAAGCATTTATTCCTGAGATACCGGCCGAAATGTTGGAAAGACTATGCCAAAATTGGACTAAGCGGATGGACCATTTGGGGCACAGTCAAGGTCAACATTTGCATGAAATAATCTTCAAACATTAAATTATATGGACCGTACTATCGATTCCAATAAAGATTTCACACATTTTTCTGAATTTTATGTGTTTCCTATAGCTTTTAAAAAATCACCCTTTATTTCACCACCATCAACTAGGCTTCAATTTATAAGGCCTGTATCCGCTTCAATCTTGAGTAAGCTAAACTGACTAATTGCCAACAGGTAGCAGTCACGCATTGGCCAACTTAGTACCTACTAGATCGAATCCAATATCAAGCGATTAAACTTATAGAAATGAGCGATATCCTCAGTCTACTTTCATTTGTAGTCCGATTTCCATGTATTGTTGTATTTTATCCCTGTTTTGTCGTTGTTTCAATAAACACTACCCAAGTGAGGTGGCCAATTGCATTTCTCTTCGCCATGAGTTTACACGCAATAGTCTTCTCGCCAGAAGAGATCATCAATTCGTTCAGAGACTCGCTTTTTTCAGCTACACATCGACAATCGGGGTCTACGTCCGGTGAGGTTATCTTCTAGTGACGAACACCATTCATGAACTCCAATTTGATTTTGATTAAATTTTGAGACACCATTTATATTCTTCAGAATTATAAGTTCAAAGTTACTTTCATTCTCATTCCTTGCAATCAGATGTCGCTCCATAGAAATGCAATATCGTTGTTTTAAATGTGTACTTTAATTTCTAAAAATATAATTATACTACCCACGAATCCGAAATCCCGAAAAAAGAATAAAGTCCCAGCTCCTTCATGACCACCCTGTACGATTACATTTTTTTAATCCTCACCGCTTTCCGGTTTTCTCTGTCTCGGTGCATTTTTAAGAGTTCGTCGCAAAATCGAGAAAAAAAAATCAGGGGGAGTAACTCGACATAAAAAAAATTATAAATTCACCCAGACAAAGGGTTGTGAGAGAGAGGGTTAAATCACGAAAGAAAAAAACTCACCCATCCAAGTTAATAATGAAAAAACGGGACCAGCCTCACCCAGCCGCCTCGACAAAAAAAAAACCTATCTGCATAGACTTTGAAAAAAAAAAAAATGCATCCACGCGAACGTCGTGCCCCCAGGGTAAGTATCTACAATCTCTCCAGGGGTGGATTGAAAATGAAATTGACAAAAAAAAAAAATCGTTAGCTATGCAACCGGCTTTTTAATGTGAAAAATATGCGCACAAATTTCTAGTGCACACTGATGAGTAAAGGGCCAGCTCCGACGACTGTCTCGTTCTCGCTTAGCCATCCATCCATGGCTGGAGCAGACAAAGAACGAAAGGTTACTCGGCTGAAGGTACACATCACGAAAGAGTTAATATTGATCACAGCGCAGGAACTGACGAAAAAAAATGAGGGTGGAGACAGATTGTTTTTTTTTTTCGGTTTGGTCCCGACGCGTGATGGTGCGTTTTTTTGTGTTTTGTTCATGACCACGGTACGGGCATCAAAGTCCTTAATCAGACTACATGCGTTCGTTTTTTTTTCTCTCGTTCTGTGGGGGTTATTAAAAATTCTAAGTAGGGTACTCGAGTGCTTGAGGACTGACTGTGAATTTCTGCTTCGCAGGGGACTCGACTGGCGAAGTGGGATAGGTTTGAGTGATGGCTCGTGACGGGGAATATGGTTTTGGGAATTTGTGATAGCTCATCAAAGATGAAATCCTTTTGAATTTTTGGGTTATTTTCTGATGACGCTGACACTTAAGTAGATTTTCCACGATCGAGTGGAGTCTCCTTGTGGCAAAGCGATGAGTCGGGTTGTCGTAAGTGTAACCCGTTGTCACGGCGCAATCTGAGATAAGACACGATCGTGTCGGAATGGAGTTCAGTTGTGAATGGCATTCCATATCGATTTTGGCATCTCGCCAGCGATTGACGGTAGGGGAAAGTACATTTTGTCTAACATCTATGGGAGACGACATGGGTGGGGAAAGAACATTTAATTTGAACTCCGTTTAGCAGAACGGTTACAATGTCAGGATGAATTTTTGTAGTTTTGTACGTATTCCGCACCACAATGCAGGTGAATTTACTGCGGACTGATGAGGGAAAATATGAGTCGCAGTGGAAGAACGTAAGAGGAGCATCTGGCTAGAAGAGGGTGGAGACTAAGCTGAATTGAGCGGGTTGCATTTACTTAGAACCTGCGACTCAAGGAGAGGCCACAGAAATTGCACATAATCGAGCCATAATCGCCCGTGGGATAAACTTGTTTTCGTCCTGTTTACTATCACATGTCGTTCACATCAAAATCACCCAATTTGGGCCAAACGAGGTTTGCTGTCATCGATCGGTAGCACTCTACAGTGATGGTGATGGCAATCTCGTCGCAGTTTATTATGAAGAACGAAACGTTAATGCTTGACTTTTGGGAGTGCAGTGTCTCACTTCTATTGGCATCCTCTCAAATCTGAGAATTTTCCTTGTAGTGGTAGCCGTTCATTCAAAAATGGTGGAAAATGATATTTGTTACTGCTGCAGAACGGCGCACAGTGGGATTCATTCATTTTATTTCATTTTTATTTACTTAATTCGTAACAAACACTTAAATACTGGACAAAAATGCTTAAAACTAGTTGATATGCACTGCCCGTTTTTAACCCGGGTCTAAAGGGTTCGACGAGGGAGGTCCCTCACTGCACAGCCACCAGAATTTTCTGCATTGCAACGTCCCGAACATCTCGCCTTGATACCGCCGTACTGAACCGGAGGAGACCCTCCTCCTCGGTTGAGTCGCCCATCCACAGTCGAACGGGCGATGTAGAAGAGGAGCGGTACCGCATTTTCATTTTGAATCAGACCGTGTTTGTCCAAATGGAGGAATGCTTCTGGGGGGACGAAGCCGTTATGACGTACCCTTTCGTGGTATTGGGGATTGGGGTAGTAAGCCCCCGAGATCAGGTTATTGGCCGAGTTCATCGCTCTAGCAGTGTGGCTTCGAATCAATTTCAACAGGAAATTGTCCACTCGTATCAGGTTCGCCCTGTTGTATAAAACCTCATTGGAGTAGAATTTTCTGTACTGGGACTCTGGTGTTCTGTAAAGGCGAAGGCAAGCCCTAAGACAAGCCCTCTCAAACACCCGAATCTTTTCCATCAAGCTTGCACTCACGTTGAACCACACGGGACAGCCATAGGTGAGCATTGGCCGGATGAGGGCCATGTAGCAGATCACCTTCACCCTCGCATCGAGTTGGCTGTTGTAAAACCGTCTCTTTGTAAGAGCGAAAGCGCCTCGGGCTCGGGCCAGTGCAGCATCTACATGTTTGTTAAAATATAGATATTGATCCAGCCAGATCCCCAGGTATCTGACTACAGTTCCTTGCGCCGGTGGTTGCCCGTGTCGCCCAACAATTGAGAACTTTCGCCAATTCTTTTTTGTATCCGCCGAAGCCTTATACAACGGGGTCCTAAACAGTATGGTTTCAGTCATCGCAACTTCTCATGAATGAGCCGAAGTCACCCTGCGCGAGAGTAGTGACGTCCTCGATCTTTTTGCCTGATCTGTACACGATCAAGTCGTCGGCGTACGCAATTGCGTGAGGAAAAGAACTTATCAGATCGCTCAAGAAAATGTTGAACAGGATCGGCGAATTAACGGCACCCTGTTGGAGACCATTATTTACTTCAAATATACCTGCAGAGGTTACATTGCCATTCTTTACTACGAACCTTCTACCAGTTAGCATGTTACACAGTATGTATAGCAGTGGTTGGCGCACGGTGGGATGGTTTGTATGGGAGAGCAGAAGAAAGTCTGATAAATCGACTAAACCAGTGTACCAAATTCAATGGAATTTGGAACATGTTGCAAATGGGACGAGCTTGTACTATGGTAAACTAATTATAGAGGATGATTAAAAATTAAGGCATAAAATAAAAAAATTATTAAAAATATAAATGTTTTAGTGCAAAATTATATTCCAAATCTCATCCCTCATGTTGAATTAAGTCTTTCAATTAATAAATATATACATAATTTAGATTTAGCATACATTGTGTATTTTTTATGTTCAATAAAATCATTTAATATATTTTATTTCATATTATTTAGTCTAATAAGGTCTGTGCTTCATTGCTTAATGGATGTACATGTTTCGTTTTTGGTTCAGGCCTTAATTTTGTAATCCAAGAATCCGATGATTACCAGTATTTGATGAGCAACGTCTAAATTAGTTGACAAACAGGAACATTTCCTAGTATTATGAATTCTATTCTATCTAAAATCTTTGTTTCTACTTTCTTTGGCTTCCTGTGATAGTTACTCCACCGACAATTTTTTTAACGAACATCTTTTGAATTTGTTCATAACCCAAATATCTTGGTAACTAGAAACTAACATCCGATCCCGGAAGTAATGCCATTTTTATGTCCATTGCCACATGACTATTATGGCACCGCAATAGATACAACATTAATATTTCAAAACTGATTCCATTCTATTTTGCATCAATCCAATCCAATCCAATCTCTGTGGAGCTCTAATTAGCTTAGGTCAACATATTGCCACACTCAAAAGGCTCTTGCGGCCAAAGTTGTATATAAATGGATATGATTTTACACCATGCCTAGAGCACGATTACAGGTTTCAGATAAACTTAGTTTCCCGTTAAAACTTTTTAAACATTTTTTTCTACAGTCCAACAAACATTAAAACTTACTTACTTATCAGGCCGGCGACCCATGAAGGGTCCGAGCCTGAGCATTTGCTGCCTTCGTTGAAGGTCCTGGGCACGCTGCTTCCAGTCATCAAGACCAAGCTGTCTTGCATCCGCGATTACTTGGTATTATAGTATATACCGGAGATTCGGTCTTCCAACCAGTCAGTGCAGTCGACGGATTTTTGCCTTCCGGACTACATCCACATCCTGGTACAGCTAGTAGAGTTCTCCAATCGCCTTCCTCGCAGACGGGACCATATATCCGTCGTAGAACTTTTCTTTGAAAGGTACCAAGAATCTACTCTGCAGTTTTGCTTAGCGTCCAGCTTTCGGCTCCATAGAGCAGGACTGGCAAATAAAAGTTTTGTAGAGCATGATTTTGGTCCTTCGAGTCAGGAGTTTTGAGCCCAGTTGTTTTGACAAACCGAAGTAGCACCGGTTGCCAAGGGCGATTCTACGTCGTTTGTGGAGTTCACGTTTGCCCCGAAGTAGACAAACTCCTTTACTACCTCGAAATTGTAGTGGTCGATCGTGAAATTTTGTCCAAGGTGGTGTGTGACGGAACGTGTTTTGGTCGACAGCATATAATTTCTTTTGTCCTCATTGACCTTGAGACCAGTTCGTTTCGCCTTTTCTTTAATCGCCGTAAAAGCCTCCACTACGGCACGTTGAGAACGCACTACGATGTCGATGTCATCTGCGTACCCCAACAGTTGGACCGACTTGTAGAAGATAGTGCCTTCCGTGTTTACAGTTTCCCTCCGCACTATCTTCTCCAGTACCAGATTGAAGTAGTCACACGACAGCGCATCTCCTTGCCGAAATCCAGTGCAAGTTTCAAACGGCTCAGAAATCCTTGAGCCGAACTGCACGGTGCATCGCGTATGTACATTGAAACGCACCCCTGTAAAATTGGGCCTTATTAAGATCCTAGTCTAGGAAATTGAATATCTCAGAGCTATGCCAATGGACCTGAACATGAACGAAATGGAATTAAAGTGTTCTAGAGAGTTTTTTTTTATAGTTATCTGGGTATAAACATTTTTTTCGTAATTTTATTTTATTTGGAAGTATTAAAAAAATATGGTGCACATACGTGTACCTTGGGTTTTAAGATGGTTCAAATCTTCTACAAGTGTGATAATTCTCAAAACAATTATTTTTTAAAATTCATAGATATACATTGCATTTCACACACATGCTGCGACAGCGTGAGGAGCACATTGGATGACGACATTTAGAGGCGAATTTGTTGCCTACAAATCGCGGTAGATGACCTACATTGTCAAGCCTTATTTCAGATTGTGGTTGTCGCACCACTGGTCGGTGTTGTTTGTAGGAGGGTAATTTCTGCATCGTAGCCCATTGTCTACAGGATCCGAGTTGGAACTTACCGTGGGGATAGAACTGGGACAAGATCTAGAGCCACGAAGTGAACAATTGGGATCAACCTTCTCCCCTCATACTTCATCATTGCCTTGGCCAAATTTAATCTGTACTGAAGTAAGCTCAATTTGTCATCACCCAGCAATTGACGACAACCAGGTCGAGAAAATGGCAAAAGGTTCTCACAGTGCATTTTCTTGTCAGCATTGCAGTTCGGTAGTCAGCAATCAGTCTGTCGCATAATTCAATACCACCCATGCAGGTGTTGTAATATCTGACGATCTATGTCAATTTTTCTGTTCTGTTTTTTTACACCTGAACAAGTGGAAAGCATTGTTACAGCCTTTGTATCCATCCACTTTGCATCAAATACATTCTCTTCGCTCCTCCTTACTTTTTCATCCCACTGTCCCCTTTTCAGCGCCTTATCTGTCTTCAATTTATTTGCTGCAGTTCCCGTCCTATTTGTCATTACTGTCCCTATCAGAAAAATATCCTTTCCTTTTCCTAGCAAGTGTTCAGCTAGTTTCAGACTCGTAAGGAATCTATCTGTATACAAAACACAGTTGGATTCAACAGTTCGACAACGTTTTTCAACGATTCCCGCACCCAGTTTAAGATTTTTCATCACATCTTGAGGTAGTGTACCCTTACCAACATAGATCTCAAAATCCAGTACCAGCCTCGGGCAGTTTTTTTAGTCCAAGTGGATTGGGTTTGGCTGGGACATATTGGCGGTACTCATCGTCTATTGCCATATGTTTGGATCGTGGCAAGCTCTGGCATTTTTTTCAAAATTTGTCACCAGTATTTGGGAAATGTATGTCTACAAAGTGGAGTTAAAGAAATCATAAGCTCGGGCTATCTAAGAGTACTTAGACATAAAAACTCAAAAGGCTACATATGACTTTCTCCAAAGACCTTTTTTCCGCTCTCAGACCACTGTGCGGCGCGTCGTGTCCATGGTCGATTTCCTTCATGGACCTTCGCTAAAAAAATGTCTTCTAACATCAGGCTGAGCACCCGTCAATGTATAATTGTCATGATCCATCATGTGGTGTTGAAAAACGTGATATCGTCAGCGTAATGTAGAATGGTTACCGTTTATGGTAAGCATAAAAAGACCATGACGACTACCTTGGGGGACGCCAAATGTGACTAGGAAAATACAAGCTCCGTTGTAGCGAGTTTCCTGACAAGAATACAACCTTTCTCGAAAAGATTGTCTTACAGTGGATGTCTAGAGTTTATGTTTATTCGTTTGTTTAAGCTTTTAAGTGACTGTAGGTTTTTATTTCAGAAATCGGTGCTGTCGTAGGGAACGTTAGGTCTAGTTGAACGATAGATAACTTTAAATTGAAATCTTAAACGAATAAAAAACCTCCTTGATGGTTTTGAAAATCAAATTTTGTATCGTTTCCCTTACAAACTTACAACTTCTCAAATGGTGACAGAATAACAAAATCTTTCTTAAGTAAATCGCATGACTGTTTAGTGTTAGAAAACACTCACAATCCGAATCATACACATTTGAAAATGCTTGCACCAATTCAGTTGGAACGCAGTGTATGTTTACAGAAACTGTTGAACTGCCACCACTTGCTCAAGCAGATCAACCGGAAACACCTCAACATCTACCATCCCATCGATTCTCTTCTCATTCCAGCGGCACGCCATCAATCCCGAGCCAGCCGCGTACCCTTTGCGTTGCACGAGAATAAAAATTTCATTAATTTTGATTTACCGCTTAACAGATGGAATACACTTTTTGCATAATTTGAACATTTAAGCATTCGAAGCCACTGGTGCACTGGCGGCCCGCGTCGCCCTCCGCGAAGGAGTACGAGTAATTCCCCGAAGCAATCCTCCTCAACCAACGGCTGATGTCGAGTCGAGCCAAAGCGGAAATTCTTTGCAACAAATTTACATAGCCCACGATTACCCATATAATGGAGGTGGCACTGGCAATGGCGATGGTAGTGGTGGTTCTTTGGCTGGGTTACAGGTCTCAGCTCAGTAACCCGGGAATGGCCTTCCTCTATTCCTTGGACCGTAACCTCACGCACACAGTTGCAGACCTCATTTACTGTTGCTGTTGTGTGTCACCCAGTTGCGAAAGAAATGCTTATCCAAGAGCCTCTCTGCGTTCAGTCATCATCATCAATCGCGTATCCCCCACCTTTGCGATACAACCCCATCAGGCACACCACCCACACCCACCCATCCACAGTCACCCCTCGTGCAAACACCCGAAAGAAGAACAGAGAACAGAGTTTAAAACGAAAAAAATGTTTGCTATTAAAAAGTAAAAGCATCGTCGAAGATTTGGGTGAGTGTTGTTGTTGTTGTTGTTTTTGCTCCAGCATGTCCTCAGAACTGAGTCTTAAGGGGTGAAAGAAATTAAGTAGGTACAGAAGGAGAACAGCAAAAAAAAAAAAAAAAACGAAACGAAAGAAGAAGAAGCTGTGTGGGGTGGCTGATTTTTTTTCCTCATTTAAAGTTGTTACCCTTTACCCCGCTTCGAAACATCGAACGCATCCGTATCCGTTCTTGGTTTTTTCGCTTGTGTTTTCGACTCGTGGAGGTTTTTCGTTTTCGTCTCTTTTTTTCTGTGTCGACCGTGGGGGGTGGTGAGGGTGAGACACAACAACAACAGGAGTAAAAAGGATTTTTTTTGTGTTGAACTCATTTTCTGGTTGGGGGAAGTCCTTTCTTCGATGCTCTCAGGCGTTTATTTCTTCTTACATATATTTTTTTTCTTGCCGTTCGTACTTAGTTTGGAGCAGGATAATTTTTTTCTTATCGTTTTTTTTTTAGACAAAAACGGGTTGGAGAGTGATCGATATTTTAATTTTATTTTTTTTCTTCTTTCTTCGTTGTTGCTTTTTGTCGGCGGTTCTTTGGCGGGTGGGACGCGCTGGGGGACTTTGGTATTCATTGACTTTCACTGGAGGGAAAAATTAAGGAAAAGTTATATTGATTAGTCTGCAGTTCGTGTGCGATACATGGACGCGACTGTGTGTGCAGAGGGAAGAGTTACGTGCCAGAAGATGTGGCGGGTGTGGCAGAGGACAGTGCTCTTGTGAATTCAATTTGGGATCGGTTTTGTGAAAGGTTTTCACATTCCCCCAAACGTAAAAATGCTGAAATTTACGTCGTTAAAAGGTGCTGTAAGATGGCTTGACAACGTAGCCAGCGAATGATGTTGTAGACGTTGGATTGTAAACGAAATGAAAGATTAAACAAGGCGTGCGAGCTTATTTGGGTGTATTGAAGTGAGAGTAGGGGAAGTGTTGTATTGGGTCATCCAATTCGTGGTTCGGATTTGGCATACCCGTTTGGATTGAGAGTGTTTATGCTTAGCTTACGACTTGCCGTTTTGCACTATGGATCGCGAAACAATCGCTAAGCTGACTAAAATTGTAAAACCTCGCTAAGGAGGTACCGATTCTGTTACAGGCACATCACGAGTAGATTATGGTGGAAATAGTCGTCCAACTGAGCGTACTATAGGAACATCTGTACAAAATTATAGAGACTGACTCTGCAGTTTCACGTTGATATAAATTTTGGTGGTTAAATTTTAAGGGCCGATGTTCAATGTGAACCACACCTAAACGTCAAGTTTTTTTCTGCATTTCATTTGACATTTCGCAACGCGTTAAAGTTATTCAGGCTTATTATGAAAATGGGCGTTCAAATCAAAATGCATATCGTGCACTTCGTGATTTTTTCGGTCAATTTAATCGTTCAATTTAATTCTCTTCATTCATTCATTCATTGAATTCAGAAAAGAAATGACAATAATTTCCTAAATAATTTGTGTTTTATTCAAAATCAACATCGGCCCTTAAAATTTAACCACCCTTTAGTAAGGCCTATTCTTCATTTCAGTGCACACCCGACAGAAAGTATGGATGCCGTTCATGAAAGGGTTGAAGAGGAACTAGGCTTACGCCGGTCGGGTCATAATTCAGTGAATTAAACAAAATTGTTTGACAAATAAGCGTTTTATTTCTCAAAATATTCTCTTGCTGGAACAGTACTATCTTTTCACCAACTGCCACCGTACATCAATCAATATCGAATCTGTCCAAACGCTGTGACCATGACCAGGTGTGGAACTCGGTCTTCTTCAATTCAAGTTCACATGGAGACACTCACTTTCTTGATTGTTCCTTGCACTCTGAAGTTGTGATGGATCCATTTTTCGTCCACTTTAACGAAGCGGGGCATATGCCTGCTCGGATTGCGACTAAACATGGCGACACAGGATGGGCCATCTAGTGGTTTTTTGGTTAATTTATTTTTTATTTTGATACTGACAGCTGTATCCCGCACAGAAAATCAGTATCCTACCTCTGAGGAACTAAATGAGTCGCTTTAAGCTTGGACAACGTTAGGAAATATTGAAAACTTACAACAGTGCGTTTTTGGGAAAAGAAGAAGTTTTGTCCGATATGAAGCACCTACCGCGACTGTTGTACGCAAGTTTGTGCAAAAAGTTCGTGAGACTGGTATGCCAGTGGACAACACTCATGGTCCCCGTCGTCGTACTGTGCGCGCAGGTGACAATGTGACTACTGTGGCCTTCTTCGAAAATTAGGCTGGGACCAACGTTTCAGTCAACGGTGGGCGTTACAGAGCCATGTTAACCGACCCTTTTTTTACTGGTTTTAAAGACATGGACTTGGACGACCTGTAGTTCATGCAAGATGGTGCGCCATGCCACACAGCCCCTGCCAAAATCGATCTTTTGCACATCAAATTCCCAAATCGTCTTATCAGCCGTCTTGGCGACGTCAATTGGCCGCCTCGGATCTGCGATTTGAGCCCATTGGGCTTTTTTTTTGTGGGGAACAGTAAAGGACCGATGTTATGCCAACAATCCGGAAATGATTCAAGCCAATATCATCCAAGCAATCCGTGATTTCCAGCCCGAAACCATCAACAAAGTCTTGGATAATTGGGATGACAGAATGCACTACTGCGAAGCCAGCCGGGAATGTTTGTTCTTATTAATAAACACATAATACATGGAGCACATTTGATTTTGTTAATTGTATTGCATTTTTTAAAAGAAACTTGTGTTTGGCCCACCCTGCACAATCCTTTGAAGTAATCACACGGTTGCTCTTATACTCGAGTGGGATCGCAGCACCACTCGCACAGATAGCTTTATCATTTCCAAATTATTCATGTAAAATGTGATGTACCCGCTTAATTGACAGATTCAGCCACCTAATGCACTTCAATACAGTTCAATTTATTGGATTTTATCGACGGCTTCTTGTGCTGATTCGATCACAACGGATCTGAGCAAAAATTTCTTCACCATTAAGATTTATGGTTAATTTATCCAGATTTTCCTTGGTTCCGGCACATGAAATTCACTTTTCCGATTTTTTGTCAAAATTCACTGCTTTCTGGCTGCCACATAAAAACTAAATGACGGACCTTGCTCAAAACTTGACAGTAGTCTATATAAAAGACGGCAGTTGATTTGATGCAACCCTGTATTTGAAGTTACTGCACGGAAAATTCAAAAAATTCACTGGCTTATCAAACGACTCTCGAAATGATTTCACTGCGATCACAGTACTTGGTCTTATTTTGAGCGAAGATATTGAACAAAGACTAATAAGTAAACACGTCTAGACGCTTTAAGCAACGACGAACGCACGGCATATTGTGGTTTATTTTGCGTTTGAATTTTGGTCACAACACACTTATAAAATTAAACTTGCTCAAGAATTGAAGCCGGCTGACCACAAAATGCCGATTGGCGCTCCAGCATCCACGTTAGATGACCAATTTGCACAAAACATTGATGGTCTTTACACGAACCTCTTTATCATGTTTCACTCGGGCTATTTAGATTCGGCAATGAAACAAATTTTCGCATATAGCGAATTAAAAAGAAACATTGAAGTGTCGAAAGCCTCACTGTGGAGACACTGGTCCCCACCTCTTCGAAAATGGGACTTCGTCGCCTTACCTTGCAACATGTATTACGGCTGGTTAATATAACCAAGTGGTGTTGTTTCCAAAAATGCATTGTCAAAGCATTTTCAAACGAGATGGTTCCCACTTCAACTCTGTTACCCAAATGGGTGCCCGTAGTTTTTCATATACGAGTCAACCTCCATACTTCGATAAATTTTTAGAAACGACTGTGATGCGGCAGCTAAGACCTCAGATGGAACATCATTTAATCAGCATTTGATGACGCTGTCGATAAGACACAAATCTACCTTTAAGGCGAACATAGAAAAAGAAATACCGTCAAATTTATGCTACACATGAGGATTCGTAGATATTAAGCTGATTCTCTGGCGGGAATCTGACACTGCACCCGCCAAAGTCTGTCGCCTTAACCTGAAACATTCAGAACATCTGAAGCAACTAACTGACGAACGATGAAGAACATAGATTTCCTATGGGAGCACGGTTTATGAGGGAGGACATCTATGTTGTCAATTTTCTTAAATTTACAAACTCCCTCTCTCTGACCGCCGCCACTGTCACTGTCACACTTAGCAAAAAGCTCCACTGTCACACCAGCACACACATCAGAAAGCCTTGCCTAACAAAGCTTTTATCCTTTTAGTTGCCCTGAGTGTGTCCATTTCCATGCCAGCTACTACACACTTCCTAATCATTTCACTCATCTGGAGACACACACACCCACACACACACGAACATACATCAATCAAATTTCGTAACATAACCCCATTACCCCAACGCGTGCCACCGAAGAGAGCCTTTTAATCCTCGATCAGTGTTCCACTCGTCCGTTTCCTTTGAAGTGACCATCACTACACTTAGGAAAATGTAATAATCCAACCTCAGCAGCAGCCGGATCAGGAAGCAAACCCGAAAAAAAAAATAAGAAACGAGAAAGAATTCAATTTCGCCACCAAGGACTCGGGCTAATAACACTCCTTTAACATCAAAAAGCCCATAATAACAGGGCCATTACATTAGAAACGAAAGTGAATCCTTTTTGCACATAATAACCACTCGACGAGAAAATGACACACGTGTCAATGTAAACATATACACATCCGGCGACTGCCCTCCCTCGCCGATGTCACTGCGATGCGTGTGTGTGGAGGCACTGACCTAGCCCACCATCTCACATGACTTTTCCTCCTCTTTTCCCTCAAAAACTGTGCATTTTCAGGGTTGGCAAGAAAAAGGGAAAAAATTGAGAAAAAAAAACACTAAACATCCTTGCACTAGGTCAATGTTATCCTTCGCACATCCTTCTTCCACCCCATTTGATGTGCATATGCAGATACCCCACCCCAGCACACCGGAACGACCGCACTCCACACATGCGGTGAGGATTTTCCAAAAATCAGGAAAATCCAGCACCACCCCCGGACCACGGTGGCATACATTTTACATTCCCATCCTTGTGGCAGGGATGTTTTGTGATAGAGAGACATGAAATGGGGGCCAAGGACATTTGTTGCGGGATTTCACGTGTTTTTTCCTCCTTTTTTGTGGATTTTGTCTGGCTGTTCAATCAGCCAGTCGTGCAAATCGGTGAAAGTAGTCGCGCAACACACAACCAGACCACACATCGTTCCACTGGCGGCGCACCGCCAACATACCGTGAGTGGAGGACATGCGACAGGACCAATATCCATGAATGACTCGTTCGCTTGTTCGTTGCTCCTTTTTCCAATAAATTTCCTCCCGTTGTTGCCCCCTTGTTTACATCGCAACTAGTGTGTTGTCGTCTCGGCGATACGCTCATGTGTGTAACACCCCCACTCCCATCAGTCTGATGCCATCCAAAGGATATCAGAGATTGAAGGACGTGACATGTCGGATGTAATTTTGCCGGCTACGTGGGAGTGAGAGTGGCTGGTGGGAGGTGGGAGTTGAAGTGGATGCGTAATATGTTAATGGTGGACAATTATTTGCTTTTATACACACGCTCATCTCTGGGCCCGGTGAGTTGTCCTCGGGCGCAGGCAGAGTGTTGTCCCTCGTCGTCGGACAGGTTGACATTCGCGTGGAATTGGCGTCTGGGAAATTGATGGAGAATAATGTCTTTGATATGTGCGTGCGCGTGTACTTGGCGGTGTAGTAGCGGATGTTTGAAATTTGTGCATGTGTCCAAATTGAGGATCGACGACTAATGGAGCACGGATGTTGTTTGTTGATTTCAAGGGTGGGGAGGGGAACGAGTGTGATTGTTTGAAGATGGAGCACGGCAACGCCAACAAGAGTTCCTGGACTTCCGGTATGTGTGTGGAAGCTGGCTGTCAATATTTGATTGATATATGTACGAGTGTGGACTGTTGACTGTTTGCTGTTTAGGCCAATAATGCATGGTGGATGAGATTTTGCGGAATACTGCTGATTCCATGGGGACGTGCAGAAGATAGAACGCCATGCCCAGAGGAGTGCCCGAGGATATTCGTCTTCTTCTTCTTCTCTGGCTGTAAGTGGAAAGTTTGTTTTTGCGATTTTAAAGTTTTCACTCTCCGGGGGATGTATTCATGGTTGTGATACACTGTGGGCGGGATTATGTGTGCCGCCATGGAATGGAGTGAAATGACGTCTGAATTAAGACGGACAGTTGGTGATTGGATATTTTGATGTACAATTTAATAGTCGTTCACATTAAAGTTAGCACTGTCTATGGAACTACGCATTATGGTCACAAATAGCTAAGTTCAACGGAGGAAGACAGTTTCTGCTCATGTGGAATTTCATACCTAAGTATTCACAAACGCGTGCAACTTGCGATATGTATTCGAACTCAGTCTGGGTGATGAGATGAAATCGCGAGACATTGTTAGTCAAAATGGTCGAACAAGATCAATGTGGTGTGCGACCTACTAATCGTCATGTGACCTAACATGAAATTGAAGAATCTTCGGACATTAATTTGACAAGCGCATGATGTGTTCCAGCTTAGAAAAGCTGAGCTCGTATTAGACCTCGAATCGATCGAAAATAATTGATTGCGGCGAATTGCGGCTGTTATTTGCATTGAGACAGATGACGGGCTTATATGTGCGACGTTTTATCAAGACGTTCACTCACACAATAAAAGATTTTCACGCTTAAAGTGTACATCACATTTTTGCATTTGGTGCTAGAAGCCTAAGAGAACAATGATGATCGTGATGTAATGCATCGTTTGTTACGCCAAATGTCTAGGTTCACAGTACTACATCTCGTGAAATATTGAAAATGTTCCCACTCGAAATCGGTTTTCATACTCAACTCCTGGGTAAACACGAACAGCTTTGACGTGGTAGGCCCAAGTCCGAACTCGATTACAACGCCACTTGACGAAGAACATTCACCATGACGATGCAATTCTCCCTATCGTCTCAAATAACTGCCGCCTCTTAGACCACATGAAACGTGCGCTGCCGTCGAACATGCCAATTCAGTCAAAATATCTTGCCTTTTGCTATCCTGAATCAAGTTCGCTGCTCCCTACATACATAAGAAGTTCCTAGCTCCCTGAGCTATATTCGTTGCATCCTTTATCACTCTTGGCGGCTCTTCACTTTCTTTCGCCCAACATCGATCTTCGTACCAGGGCACGGCCCGCATCAAGTAAAGTGAAGATCGCTTTTGTTGAGTTTCATCCTTAGTTGCCGACCCCATAAATCTAACCCATCTGCTAATCTCACACACACACACACTGGTAAGGCTGAGGCATTCGAGTCTCATCACCCTGGATTGCTGTTGGCAGCAGCCCCTCAAATGTAGGTACATACTACGCATTTGAGCACTATTCGAAGACCGGTCCCGGAGAAAGTCAAGCATTTTCTGAAACCCTCTGCTAGTCTCATTCCTCTAAGGCACCATTGATCGTAGGCCTACTTATCTTTGATCATAAGTCTTCGTATCAAGGGCAAATAGTCTTGGGAGGTATGGTACATATCTTCACCAGAAGCTAAATTTTGGCAGCACGAATGGCCAGGAGTCCCTGAAATTTAACAGCGGCTCCAGTTTGATCAAAGCCTTTGGGCCGTGGGCCTATTCAATTATAGAGTCGTGGTGACTACTGTTTAAACCCAAAATCGCGGGAAGTATTGTAATTGGATGGAGTTTGGCGTTTATCACGGCTAATGTGTCTCTAGTACTATGCGACTCAGAGACGTCAATGGCACAACCGAGTGTTGTGACTCCAAGAACAGGAAGAGATTTTAGATCCGCCTCGCATTTCCCAAAAATGGAGAAACTGTCCATAAAACGTAGACTCAATTGGTGTTTGAGTGCCGAACTGAAGACTTCCGACCCCCTTGGGGGAATGGACTTCGTAGTGCCTTTAAGACGTGAATCCAAATAATAATTTGTATTGAAATGCCTTGCCATTTCAATACAATTCAATACCTGGGATTGTGAAGGACTGTTTTCTAGTTATCCTTCATATTTTGCGCCTTGTGTAGGACCTGACAATAGTCACAAATGGACCGCCTTGACTGCAAACTATTTGACAAATGCCTCAATCATGACATCTCTGAAATTTACCGCCTGTCATACATCCTCTTAAACTTATGATTCCTTGTGAAGCATCTTCCAATATTGAATTCAGAATTTATTAGTGAACCTGCGCCTGTCCAATTCGCTATCATTTATTCAGTCTGTTTTGCCAAATCCAATCAATCTCGAAATTATTCGAGGCTTTTGTTAAGAAGAAAATATATGCTGAAGTCCGAAAGCATTTATCACAATTTCAACATGGCTTTGTGAGCGGAAGATCAACTTCGACCAACTTGGTTATTTTTACAAATTTTTGCATACGTTCCATGGAAACGAGACTTCAAGTTGACTCGGTATACACTGATTTCTCAAAAGCATTTGACCGAGTTCAACATAATATACTCATAAAGAAGTTAGAAAAGATTGTTTTTTTTTATAGTAAAATCTTGAAATGGTTGACAAGCTATCTTACAAATAGTAGACAGTTTGTAAAAATAGGAAATGATCTGTCACTGGAAATTTTAAATTTGTCTGGGGTACCGCAAGGTAGTCACCTTGGCCCCCTTTTGTTTCTTCCTTTTATCAACGATTTGCCTTCCTATGTTTCCCATTCTAACTGCCATTTATACGCTGACGATGTAAAACTTTATAAACCAGTGCGATCATTGGCCGATGCGATGGAGTTACAAAACGATATCGCATCTGTACAGAATTGGTGCGAATTGTATGGACTCCAGTTCAATATTAGTAAATGCTCAGTTATGACATTTTCATAGAATTTTATCATCTATAATCTATGAATATAGGATTGATAATACAATCTTAAAGAGAGTATCTTCACATAATGATCTAGGAGTTATATGCGACATTCAACTGACTTTTTGAATGCACATAGACTAAATTATTTCGAAGGCCAACTCCATGTTGGGATTTTTGTTTCGAAATGCAAAGGATTTTCAAGATCCTTACACTCTTAAATCAGTGTATATTTCTTTAATTCGTTCAATATTAGAATACTGTTGTTTAATATGGAATCCTTTGTATAACAATAGCGCTATTCGTATAGAGAGAACACAAAAGAGATTTACGTGGTTTGCTCTTCGAAAGTTGTCGTGGAATTCAAATATTCCAGATTATAATGCTAGATGTCAGCTTATTGATCTAAAGCAAGGACTTATTATTCAGCTCTTTTCGCTCATGACGTTATAACTGCTCACATTGATTGTCCGGTGCTACTTTCTATGTTCAATGTTTACACGTTTACAAGTCTCATTGTCTGAGGCCTAGAGAATTCTAATATTTTTCGAAGTACAATAGTACAAACTAGGGGCAAACTGATCCAGTAACTAAAGCTTGCATAAAATTCAACTTAATAGCTAATGTTATAGATTTTAATATGAGTAGAGAAATTTGTAAAAATAAAATTTTTAATTTAGTCTAATTAAATCAGAATTGTATGTTATTTAATGCTTTATTATAGAATACATTATTGTTATTATGCAATGATATTATTATTGTCAGTAGTCTGAAAAAGCTTGTACTTGAAAGACGGAAGAGAAATAAATAAAAAATTGCTTCATCAAAATCGGTGTACTCTTCGGGCAAAGCTTCGCGCGCTTCGCCCTATCTTTCATCGAAAAATCATCTTTAGCGATGAGGCGCATTTCTGGATGAATGGGTAAGTCAACAAACAAAATTGTGGAATTCGGGACAATACCAATCCACATGAGATCCAAGAGTGTCCAATGTATCCCGAAAAAGGCACTGTCTGACGTAAATTTTGGGCTGGCGGCGTCATCGGTCGATATTTCTTTGAAAATGACGTTGGCTAGGCCTATATAGGCTATAGGTTGACTACCAAGTTCTTTTGTCCTGGATTTGATAATATGATCACCAACGGCAAGTGGTTTCAACAGGACGGTGTTACGCGGCAAACAGGTGACGCCACATTGGAAATTCTCATAGTCATCTCACGTTGAGATGATGTGAATTGGCCACAGAGATCGTGCGATTTGAACGCGTTAGATTTATTCTTGTGAGGTTTTCTGAAGTGGCAGGTCTACGTGAATAAGCCACAAGTCACAGCCGCCGTCAAAGCTAACATAACCCATACCACCGGTCAAATTCATCATGATCTATGTGCCACAGTTACATAAATGTCGTGGATGACAATTGAACTATGTTATAATCCATACGGCATACATAAAGGTATCAAAAGGCATTTCAAACGAATAAAAAATGTCGACGAGATCTCAAACACACTTTGTTTTAATTCTAACTCAAGATAGGAAGTGCTTATTGAAAGACCCTTTATGCGCATCGCTCAATGGAACACTATGTCCTATCGACGTGGCCATGTTTCAGTACACCCCTGCTGGTCACTACCTTACTGACAATGAATGTCCAAGCAACCACTTCTACACACAACCGAAACTGACCCAGTCCGACAGTTTTTGCAAATTCGTACAGCCACAGAATGCCAGGAGTCTCAAATTCGCAACATTACCCATGCAACAACGAGAGCCTTTCCAACAGAAGCCTCACGTAAATTCTCGAAACTCCCGCACAAATGCGCCTTTGTTGCACGCAAACATCTCCGCACCTGAAGGCGAAAACAGACTGCAGGGAGCGCATTGCAGGCCACAATTGCTCTAATTATTTCCATCCAATTGTCTGCCAAACAAAGGGACCTCCTCATCCTTGATCCCATTTTCCCCGAAACACGTTCAATCACTTTTCTTTCGCCTTCGCTTAGAGTGTGGTTTGCAAATTTGCATCCGTAACGAATTTTTGCGAACATTTTCCACACAATACCCTCGTACCCCCGTAGTCCTTTGCCAGGACTCTGGCAGGACACTCACTGGTGGGATGTGAAACAAAAGCCGATGCCATGATGAAAGGGGTTGTTGTCTGTTAGACGCACACCACCAAAACATCCTCTCAATCATTCAGCACCACCACCGGCATCGAATCTCGCCTCCACTCGACCGTATTGCCCTCCACGGCAGCGGGCACTCTGCGCCAGAGCGAGAGAGCACCTCCTCCTGTATTTCATACTAATGGCGGCTTAATGGGAATATTAAATTACGCGCTTGTTGTTTTAATGGATTAAAAGGGAAGGCAAAACAAACTCTCAATACTACAATGGCCCGAGAAGCGTCCAGAGTGTGGGTACAGTCCGACAGTGCTGTGCGCTGGCGACGATGATGGCGGGATACACTTGAGTTTTTAGCCCTGGTCGCGTTTGGGTTCAACTTTTGTACTCCTCCTTCGCGAGTCAACCCGCATTTTCATGTTTCACTGGCTGAGCCAGAGTCCTCCGCATAGCTCGACCGTCGCGTCGTTGTGTGTTAATTTCCAAGTTATGAGAGATTCCATTTTAGTGCTGGATATCCCTTTAACGCATGCACAAAAGCCAGAAAGGGGGGAGACGCACACACAGCCACAGACACCTCCACAAACGTTCTTTCAACTTTTTGCGCGATACCTTTGGTTCGGGATGTTGAATGGGGGGGGGGGGGGGGGAAGGGCGTCTTGCGCTCAAGTTAAAATGTCTGGATTAACGAAGAGCGCAGAAGAACACAGAACAAAAAAAAAAGAACAAGAAACAAGGAAAGGGGTGGACATGGACGACGAAGATGCCGCCATATCCTTTGCTTGTTATTATCATCATAACTAAGCTCTGCCAGCAGTGGCGGCGGAGTACGAGGACGACGAGGGCAACAACGATGACGATGACGACGAAGACGACGACAGCGACGACGACGGATGTTTTTCAGCTGATGTTGTTGTTTTGCTGTATTGTTGTGTTGTTGATGTTAAGCAGAACTGTGGAAGTGGGTGGCTTATTGTGGGTTGTTGTGCCTCGTGTAATTTAAATGTAAGTAAGCTTTTTAATGGCCGCTGAAAGGAGCCAGAGGAAATTTTCATTACATTTCTGCTTCTCATTTTATTTTATCATAATTAATGAAAGGATGAAAGGAAAGGATGATGATCCTTGCTAGTTAGGCTCAGGGTAAGTGGATTTCTTGTTCTCTTTTTGCGCTTTCACTTCACTGAGACGAGGGTTGTTTCTTTGCACAGTTTTTTTGTTTTTGTTTTTTTTTCTTTTTCTATTGTTTTGCCTTCCTCTGCTCTCTTCGCTTTGCTAATTCAATTAAAAATTGTAATTTAGATTGTAGCACCATTATGATGCCATGGCGGATGAGATGGGTAAGGATTTCCTAATGAAATGTAGATTTCGACGATGGCGGCACGGGAGAGATGGAAACTGGCTCGTGCAATGTACATCATTGAGTGGGGGGAGGGTTGGCTGATGAGCGCTAAAGGAAGGGTAATTACTTGGCAAGGATTTGTCTAAAGTGGGCGTTTAAGAACAGGTATCACTGGACGTGAGCAGAGTGGACGAGTGGGCGTAGCTGGTATTTTTAGAGGGACAAGTGAAGCAGTGGCCATAATTGCCTTAGGCCTTTACACAATCCCCCCTTCAATGTATAGCTCTCGGTCCATTTTGGCAATTAAAACGATCTGAGTGCCCCACTTTGTTGGAGGTCGTCCTATTTTGTGTTGTCTCAAGGGTTCCAAGTTGAAGATTCTTCTGGGTGGAGCATAGCTTGGCACTGAAATCATACTAAGTCATGGACATTTTCGAAAAAAGGGAACGTACGGACCTGTAAACCTGAGGAGGCCATATGACTGAATACGGGAACAGAATTGTACATATTTCTTGAATCGGAGTCAGATACTTTGAACATTAAGATCGATTTAAGCAACAATCTAGACCAGTTGCATCCATCCATTAGTACATGTTATTGAACGATCGCTCCACCACAAGGAATATACAGTGGCAGCCTCCCTTGACATCGAGGCTGCCTTTAACAATGTCTACACGTGTGTAAGAATGAGAGCACTAGCGATACTGAGGGGAGATATGGGCAGCCTGAAAAAAAAACACTGAAGAAAACTCAATCAGATGCATTTGACGTCGTCCTAATTTCGATTACATATGGTTGCCAACTGGAAGTCAACACCGGCATAAAGTGTCTCTTCTCTTCACAGGAGTCCACATCCATTAGTCCCTCGGTAATTCTTAGAG
The DNA here is from genome assembly GCA_907269125.1 of Eristalis pertinax. Classification (NCBI taxonomy): domain Eukaryota; kingdom Metazoa; phylum Arthropoda; class Insecta; order Diptera; family Syrphidae; genus Eristalis; species Eristalis pertinax. Next base: position 32,107,846 of record OU026146.1, read on the forward strand.
AAGAATATCGATCACAAAGCACATAGTTACATGCTTTCAAACCCCCAATCCCGAAAATGTCCACGCCGATGGTTGTCCAGGACCAGGACTCACTTACCGATCCACATATCCCGCTTCTCTTAACTTGAAGATTAACACAACGATAGGACGTTAGAGATGATGAGGACTCTGGCGTAGCCAGTGAAACATGAAAATGCGGGTTAACTAGCGCAGGAGGAGAACAAAAGGTGAACCCAAACGCGACCACTGCCGACTGCCGACCACACCATCATGGTCACCAGGCTTACGAATATGTACCACGTAACATTCGCTGGTTTTATTATCATCATTACTATGAGAGTGACGGGGCCAGAGGGCTGGAGCTAGTCTAGCTATCGTCTCTAGAGAGATCTGTTTGATATCAGGGCATAGAGACAGCCCAGGAAACTGTGCAGTGGACGAACTTGACAAGCATGCGACAACATTGCCACTCTTATTTGATTGCAGTAACGTAAGCAGATACATCTCTGCCCCGTATAAAATGTCCCCATTACCCAACAACAGATGGGCACAAGCACAACACGTCAAGAATAATCTGACCTAAGCTAGATTCCAAGTTCTACACCCCTTTTTCACCCTCATAGATCCAAACTCTGCATGATAGTGGCGGTCATCAGACACTGTCTAATAACGGGGCATCTTAAAATACTCTCCGCCACCACCAGACACTTCTGCAGAAGCTGTCTTGATGAGGAGTCTTGATGATAGCTCTGATGGCCATCACATTTAATATCCTTGGATAATATATTACGCTTAATAGAAAACCCAAATTTGTGTCCTGTTCTCCTCAAACAAGAGGTCTAAGTGCCTAGATTCTTAGTGCACGTTAACACTTTATGAACTGAATGAAAAATATTCAAGACTTAGGTAAAAACCTGTCCTTTGCAATGCTTTGCTGGATGTGTTGCATTTATATATTTCTCCTGTGGTGCAACAATCCGAGGGGGTTTGATCGTCGTAAATCCCTCTTATCGACGCTCTCACTCTAAATGGCACCAGCATTCCGTTCTCGAATAAGGTGAAATAACTCTCGCCGTATACTGGAGAGCAGACTGAACTGGAAACTCAACACAGAAGAGAGGGTAAGGAAGGCCATTACGGTCTTATACATGAGCGAGAAAGCCATCGATCACAACGTCCTCTCAACATCGGTATCCAAGTCAATAAATTAAGGAAGGTACAGAGACAAGCCTGCGTCTGCATCAGTGGATCCCTTATAACTACTCCCACTGATTCGCTGGAAATTATCCTGCACCTTACTCCCCTAGATATATTTGGTAAGCAAACAGCAACCAACTGCGCAGTTCGTTTAACTGGTCTAAACTGTCTGGCTGTCATAAACTGCGGCAACCCTCTATAATTTGAAACACCCACGTGGCAGTACAATGACCTACTTTGGACTAAGTGCATTAATGCCATTAACTACCTACCTTGATCCGTCCGCAAATGTCCAGTGCATACCCCATATGGTTTGAAGAAAATCATCAGAGAATGCATTTCCAAAAACAGAAAATCATCTGGCATCTATTAACAACAACACTCTTTGCCAAGATCAAGGGCATCACTCCCCTGCTCCATCTCATTATACAGATTATCTACGATAACTGCGAGAAGAACACTACTTTTTCAATCAACATCCGTTACTTCAGCTCTCTGATCAGCATTCTCAGCGAGGCGTCCGACTCCACTTTCCGATTGTAGGAGGAGGACAGTTAATTCACAGCCCGATTGTACTTGCAACAATCTCCAAATTCGTACAGAGACAGAAAGCTCCTCAAAAGACCTCAAATTCTACGCTGGTGTTCCATGATTCGATACCGGACATACCAACTGTTAATTCTTACCGCACCAACTCTCTTGAGTCAATGCTGACAAGAAAAAATGCATAAGCCACACCAATAGGATGCACAACAGAAGTGGTTGGTGAAGATGCTTTACACAAGCTCACCACAGTCTTTAGCCTCTCCCGAAGTTACGAGACGATAGCCTTCAGGACTTTAATTCATTAGTTTCAAAGTGCTTATCTTGTCTAAGGACATTTTCCAGACTCTGTCGTGTATAAGGACCTCCTAATTATTTTAAGCAATTAAATGACCTTTTCAATCTTTCAGAAAAGCCTCTCAAAAAACTATCATCCCTAGACTCACTCCTAAAATACAGACACATGAGGACAAGAAAATCCCATCAGAGAAGAGTTGAAAGACCACGAGATGCTAAAAATAAAGCCTCAACGTTACAACCACCGCATCTGCTTATGCCTAATGTGACTTCTCCTTCGTAATTTGCATCAAGTGTTATAAAGTCGAAAGACACGTCCCTCGGCGTAACGTCTGTCTTACACGGCCCACGTGAAAAAGGATAACAAAACCACCTCGCCCTCCTCCCGCGCAACCTCTCGAGGCACACACAAAGAAAAAAAAGAAATGCAAAAAAAAGAAGAGAAAAATTTCACAAAAATTACCGCGTGCCACCCCTTTCGAGCCAACCAACGGTAACCACCCCGCCGCGATATCCTTCCATGTATCAACTTCCTTATTATACATGCCTATCCTGTTCTACATACAGTTCGTTTTCTTAATTTTAAAATTCTTCTTACATTACATCATGATCCCGTAAGGATTCATTACAGGAATCTCCACAGTTCTGTGCTCTGTGTCATATATATTCAAATTCCGTTCACCAACACAGGGACATCGGGACCGACGCAAATGAGTAGACATAGAGAAAAATTATTTAAAATTGCCGAACCGGGGAGAGAGACGAACAAAATACTCGTATATATCCACAGCGAAGAACTGCTTGTGCTCGCCCATCACTCGCGACAAAACCCCACCCGAGCGCCACCCCGCCACCGGCATTCATATCCTTTTTGGCAAGGCGCGGTCGGGGGCCAGGTCGTGAGCTCAGGTTGGTTACACACGGCTCGCTGGCTTCTCTCCTTTGTGAACAGTGAACTTCAAAGGACGCTTTTCATTTTGCCTTCTGCTGGGTGCTTGGCGCAGCCACCCGTCACCCGTCACCCGCCGTCCGATGCCGCGCCGCCACCCACCTTCCGCCTGCATAGCCGGTGGTATAATCACCAACACAAACTCCATCAAGATGGTTTCATAAGAAAAGTTCGAATTAAAAGAAAGGAGAGGAAACAAAACGAAGAGAAAAGGACGCACACACAAACGGAGGAACACCACCAAAGAAGTCGTCGTCTACCGCCCCCCCGACGCCACCGACACCGCCACCATCGATGCCAATGCCGCCTGCTTAATGTGTACGACGACTACAGAGTGGAAATATATTTCGTCCTGATTGTGGAGCGAAAGTAAACGAAAGGGCTGCTTTGCATATCCTGATGATGATGATGATGACGATGAAGGAAAAGACGAACAGAAAAAAAGGGGCCAGTACAGAGCCACCAAAGCGAACGCACACCATCATAATCAATGAAATGAGGATAAACAGTTCGTGGGCGACTGCGGGAGGCTTACAGGAGCGACGGCGGGGGTGAAGCAGTGGGGCTGATTGTACAAGTATAAGTACCACGGAGAAGTGCAAATGAAGGAGTGAAGGAGTAAGACTGTTGGGTTAGACAAGCAAAAAAGGGGAAAAGGATATATATTAAGAATTCTTCAAATGCTCTGACTCTGGCTATGGCTGGTGCTGGCTCTGCCGTTCTTGGGTTTCTCTTCACCTCTCACTCCACCTTTGTTGCCTTCTTCAACAGTCTAAGAAGAAACAAAAAAAAAAAAAAAACAAGAAACGATGAAAAAGAAAGGAATACGCAAACGAAAAGGGAAGAAGGACATTTTCATTAAATTTAAATGAGAAAGTTTTCTGAAGGATTCTTTTTGGTGTACTCTTTTCTTTTTTGCTCTGCGTTGGTTCCTTCTTGGTTTCGCGTTTCTCAAGCCGCTTGCGCTATTTTCTTCTTTATTTTTTTTTTTCATCCATCGCTCCCTCTTGTATTTATGTTTGTGTTCATTTCCATGCAAATGGGGTTAATGGAGGCGGGCGAGACTGGTGTGGGTGGTGGTTAAAGGGTTCTCGAACGAGATGTAATTGGAAACTTGAAGTGACTTTGATAATCAATGGCAGACTGAAGCAGGTGAGCTGCACATGATGGCGCGATTGAATGTTGAAGGAGGCGACAAAAGTCATTGAGACTGTGATGGTGCGCCAGTCAAAAAAAAAAAAAAAATAACAAAGTTGCTGAAGGAATGGCTTGGTTTAATGCATCGATTCTAAAAGAGTGACGACGAAATGTGTCTGTTCTCTACAAAGAAGAGTATAAAATTCAGCAATCCTTCAGGCAAAAGTAAGTCCTGTACTTCTGTCACTGACATAGACCTTGGACTGCAATTCAGACGAGCGCCCTTGGATGCTAATGTTTCAGATGCAACGGCCCTTCATTTCATGGACACACTTCGAAGGAGTTCTTGGGTGGATGGGAGGATTGTTATTTTAGGATCATCAAACATTTTCTCTCTTCGACATCGTGAGGAATCGTATCTGACGATCTTCAGACAAGCTGTGTATATGCGCACGTCTATCAGGGGAACGTTAAGTAGCACTCCATCTGCTGGACTTGTCATGCGTCTCCATCTCCCTCCGATGGAGTGACCGAAGACATTTCGACTATGGACCGAACTCAGAATCGGTCACTCAACTCGAATTCAATTTCATTCCCAAATCGCTTTCATCCTCTGCCCACATTCGCGAATAATGTCTGTATTAGCGCTTTTATCAGAATGGAATGGAAGTCTGACAATCAGACACTGGACGATGCTCTGCGAATTTACACTGACGGATCGAAGACGGGTGAAGGAGTGGGTTTTAGGCGTCTTTCAGGCAGAACGCATAGCCATCAAAGGGACACCGTCTTGGCTAAAGACCAATCTGGTATCCAAAAGGGATATCACTGTCTGTTCGGACAATCAATTCTGATTCAAAAATATTCGTTAACTGTCGGCTGTCTCTTAACGAGACACACCTTATGTGGGTGCCGGGACAATGCGACATACCGTGGAACTGCAAGGCCGATGAACTCGCAAGGCGTGGTAAAACCTCTCCTTCATCAGTGCCACTCGCTAAAGCCTACCACCTTCTAAAGATGCAAGCAATCAACTGCGAAGAATGAACCACTTATATTTAAATAAAGCAAATATGGCCAACACTTAATTTCAAACGATCGCCCTCTCTGCTAAGACCAAGTAAGCCAGCACTCATGACTCTCATCAGCCTCATTGCAAATGGCATGCAAGTCCCCGTGATGGGAACCCCAGGCAATGATTCCAGCAGAATCTGACTGGATGAACAGGAGGAGTAGTCCACACATCATCTCTTCTGCAATTGCAGTGCTCTGGCTAAAAATGGGCATCCACGATCACTCATGAATGTCACTCCCGGCGTGAGCCCCCTCATCATTCCGGTGGATGCCATTGCGTGTCAGAGTGCGCATTTATGAGCGATGGAATTCAGACATTTTTGAATTCCGTATTCATGCGTGATGGTGGACGGCGATGAGTGTCATTCTCCCATTTAACTGTCAGTGTACACGGACACCACGGAAAAGCAAGTGAACAAGTGAACGATGATAAAGAGTTAAATTTATTTTTTGCTTGCTGTTTTTTTTGTCACTCAAAACCTTACTAATAACAGTTAAGGCCTAGGCTTCACTCATTTTAAACACAGTTAACAAATTGTTTTGAGAACCTGTTATCGCCGCCGTTGAAGCAAAACTAAGGAATGACATTCATGAGTGATAGTGGATGCCCAGCTTAACCAAATTAACTCACATCTAGGGTCCCAGTTTTTGAATAGTTTGATTGCACTGAACGACATCAGGATAAGCCAGCCGAACCCGGGCAATTGGTATCAGGTATGGGAGTTAGTCAATCCTCGTGGTATCACAATGGGCCTACTCTGGCGTAAGTGTGGCTGCTATCTGCAGCTAGTCACATTAACTGAACTGAACGACATCAGCATAAGCCAGCCGAACCCGGGCAATTGGTATCAAGTATGGGAGCTAGTCAATCCTCGTGGTATCACAATGGGCCTACTCTGGCGTAAGTGTGGCTGCTATCTGCATCTAGTCACATTAACCACATCACACAAATAACATCCGCGTTGGCTTCAATTTGTACGGACTTCTAGTGTCGCTTTCAACAGCTGCTTTACGGTGACGACCAGGAGAGAGTGATAGGGAACGCAACGCCACTCGATGCGGTAGTCATCCCACCTAGCTTTGGAGAACTCGACACAGCCATTCAAAAGCTGAAGAAAGTCAAAGCCTAGAGCTCTTCAATGCCGGTGGCGATGTTCTGGTCGGGAGCGCGCACCAAATCAGCTGCAGAATTTGGGAAGACGAAAGTATGCTCCACGACTGAAATATCAGTTCCATATACCTAATCATGCACAGAAATGATGAGCCCACCTCTTCCAAGTACTATAGATGTACATTCATATATCCCTGTCCAAGGTTCTGTTGAGGTATGTCCAGCGTACTGTGGAAACATCTAAGCCCGTTTAAAACTCGTCGGCACACGCCAGTGTGGATTCCAGCCCGGCAAATTGACTATAGACCAAACATTCACACTAAGGCCTGGCGATGACTATCAAGTTTGAGATCCATGCACTCCATGCTTGTTTCGATTTTAAGCCCACATACGACAGCATTTATGACAAGGAACTATTCGATGGGCAAATTGCCTAGAAAATTGATCTGGTTTGTTGCACCACCAACTCATAAGGTATGCGCCCTGCAGTTTGAAAGCTGCACCGGATTTCGGCTACGAAATGCGTTGTTATATGATTGCTTCAATCTGGTAGTGATAAAGATAGTGCGGCGGGCTGCTGTTACCACAAGGTACTACTAATCTTCGACGACTGAAGAATATGCTGTCGATGAAAAAATCTGACCATTGCTCACTAGCTAGGGCGAAATGGAACTAGCGTCAGCTACAATTTTGGGTTAGTTAAGCAGTTTGTCTAACGCGGAGCTAATGTAAACTCTACAAATGACATCCTGGTGGAGATGCGACGCAGAATCCCCTCGGCTACTTCGGTTTGTCGCATAAACTGGACTCAAAACTCGAAAAAAAATCGTGCTCTTCAACTCCAACTCTTATTTTGCCAGTCCTGGTGTATGAAGCCGAAAGCCGGGCGATAAGCAAAACAGCGGAACTGCTTCTTATTTTTTTTCAAATTCACCTACCTTAATTTTCGTGGCACCATCTCTCTGGTCAATGAGAGTCAAAGAAAAGCTTTTCAAACATCGGCATGAAACTATAGACTCTTGCACGTACACGACGTGGGCTTATTGGAGCAGATATGCTCGAGTCCTCTTCCGGGTGTGGCACTATCTGGCAGAGAAACCAAGTGAGTGCAACTGCGATGAGCATAACTAAAAATCAGGGTAAGTCGGAGCAACTTCAATAAAATCGAATTCAACCAAGCGTTCACCACTTTCGACGGATCATCAAATGCTTCGACTTGATTACTTCAAATGAATTGCCTTGAATTAGCTGGCGCTTAGAGCTATGGGTGATGTATGAGTATGAGGGACAGCGGGATGGCTATCTGTCAGTGTTGCCAATCCAGAATTGCTAGGACTTAATTTATCTCTGTGTCTCTATGTCTTTTTAAACTCTAAACCATCCCTGCTGCCAAAATGTAAACAATCAAACTACTGTCGTGCACTTGAAATCTGAATCTGTGCATCTAAACTAATTCCCAAAGCAGCATACTCGTACCTTGTTATCGTTCTTCCAGTTGTCACAGGATGGCCCAACAACAACACTCTTCACCATGTAATCAGGCAGCGAAGGATGTTAATGCGATGCGACAAAAAAAAATTGTCATTGGAAAGCCAATTCCAGTTTAGACCCAGATAATGTCCTTCTAGTCGTTACCAAAAGTTGCGTGAGTTTTCCCTCTAACCACCTGTACCTCTTGGGAATGAGCAACACTTGACGAAATGAATGCCACTTGGCTCAAAATGTGAAACCACACCTTAGCTGGAAGTAGTTAGCTTATTGCCAACATCTCCGTGCCATCAACAGCCACTGACTCCTATCAGTCTACGCGTCAGCACACCGACCGATGGCAATGGGATTGCCACACAAACGCTCATTCCAGCTCCACCCGTTCATATCTCCAGCTCACCGCACCGATCGTGGGAAGGCCTATCAGTGTCACAGAGCCTCCATCCCCAGACAAAGTCATGGTTATCTTCTATCTACGCCAAGTTGAATCCGTGACTGTAGTGGTAATGGGCTTAGGTACATTTTAGGACGGCTAATGCAAATGAATGGTGAGAACGATTTCGCCGAAAAGGGTAGATGGGAGAAGGAAAATAAGCACACCCACCCAACGCACGGTGGAAAATGTGACCGTGGAACGGAGAACGCGAGTGATAGAGTGCCTGTCAAAGAGAGAGAGAGAGCGGGAAAGAGATAGAGGCAGATAGAAGTTAAGAACTCGCTCGCTCTCTCAAAGGACAACAACGGGAAATTTATTTAAATTAGGACGATGATTACGCGTTGCCATTCTTTTTTTCTTTTTTTTTCCTTTTGGATATAAATAAGGGTGAACGCGGTTGGTTTGGGTGGTTGGAGGTTGACATCCTGGTGTTGGTGGTACACGGCGGTATACTGTATACAGTTAGAAGTTCGCATCGCGATTTGAAAGGAGTAAAGCGTTAGCGCGCTGGCGAGAGCTCCGCGCAGCGGTAATAAGAGACAATCAGCCATGGAGCGACTGCGAGGCGCGAGCATGGGGGCACACCACCCGAGCAAGGCTTTGATGAGCTCCAAGGGTTGACAATTTTTTCCTCTCCGGTGTTGTTGTTCTTCGTCTTAATTTTTTTTTTCGTTATTTTTCGTTGCCTCATTTTGGGTTCCCTCTTGGAGTCGTCGTTGTTGACTTTGTCGAAGCGCTCGCTTAGCCCTGGGCGGCAAAAGAAATGTTCAAGTATTTGTCTAGATTAGAATTTGAATTTAAATTTGGTTCCCTTTAACTCGCTCGTTGGCTGTGTTGTTGGGGGCGGAGGGGGCGACTGTCAGTGGGTGGGCGTTATTAATAGGGGTTGTTTTATTAAAAGAAAGTATTGATTATTTTTTTCTCGCTTGGCATTCCATTAATTTCATTTTTTTCACTTGATGGGACTCGCGGAATGAATTGTGGATTTGGGATGCAATTAATTTCTGGAGATGTGCTGAGTTGCCTCGGCGGGACTTTGGAGACAATTAATATGACACTTGACGGCTGGGCGACAAATTACTGAAAACCTCTTGTGGAATTCTGTGGAGGATGATTCGAACAAGAAACTGAGTTTCTTTTTGAAGATAATCTATTTTCTTGGGCGTGAGGTGACATCTTAGAAGGCTCTTGATGCTCTCCATTGATGGCGTCGGCTTTACGAACTCGAATTGCGTTAATTAGTGACGCGTATTTCGCTTTGATTTCGGAGCTACTTCAGCGCGAATTGATCAAAGAAATGTTGTGTCCAGTATTCCGTCCTTGTTGTTTCGCGATCAAATCAATGAACTAGCAAATGGTGCATAGGCTGGGCTTTGAGCAAGTTCAAAAGAAGTGGGCAAGCGGTACGAACGAGTGGTGAATTGCACGAGGCAAAACCACTTAGCCGGTTGTATTGTGATGGGATTCAAGCAAAGATACTTCAAATATGACTCGATCTCAGAAACAAAGAACAAAACTGGTGGCTCAACAAAAAAGAACTCGCATTGATCTATTTTATAGAATGGATGATTCACCGATAGACAACAACAATCCCTGGGCGTTGATTTTAGAGGCATGCAATGTTGAACCGCCACAAAACGTTTGAAGAGAAGTTCCTTTTACACTTACTGTGAGCAGTAAAAAATATTTTTTTTTTGTAAATATGTCGAGATGCGTGACGTTGCCGATTAGTATTATCCCTGTTATGTTCACTCTTCTATTTCTTAATGCACTACAATCCAAGGTGGACCTGGGCTTCAGCCAACATGCCTCTCCAGTCAGCACGATCTCTCGTCAGCTGTCTCCAGATTCGCACGCCAAGTTGGTGGAGGTCCTTCTCCCCTTGGTTGCGATACCTATGTCCTTAGTTGCATTGTCCCACTGGTTCGGAGTCGACGAAGTCTTCGGACCGAAGCTAGATTGTCCATGCGCTCTATATGGCCCAGCGTTTGATCCGTAGACTAGGCTCATGTAGCTATACAGCCCGTACAGTTTGTGGTTCAATCTTCTCCAACAGATGTCATCAACAGAAACAGGACGAAAGCTTGCACGCAGATTACTTCTTTATTCGTTTTTTTAAAATTGTCCGCAAAGCAGAGCAGGTATGATCAGTGTCTCATATGAAGTCAGTTTGGAGACGGCTCTTTGTGGTAGGCAGGTGAGATGACTAGCATGTTTATTGTAAAAACTATGTCCCACTTAGGCATCTAAGGTCCTGTATTTCGTCACTTTCGCCGTTTTGCTCTGACTCCTCGTTGACCTTTCCGCAGTTATGTAGTTTTTTTGGAAATTCTTATTATTTTCAGTTATGTGATCTTCTAACGAATTGGTGCTTGTGAGGTATCATAGCATATCCTAGATATTTGTGTTCGTCATATCTTCAGGGTTGTTAAAAGAATAACTGCCTGTAAGAGCGGGGCAGGGACCGAGGTAGAGTAGTACAGTTTATTCTTCCTCCTCATCCATGCAGTCTTCTGGCTTGATTGCTTATGAGGCAGTGTCCAGTTATTACGCCTACCAGTTTACCTACAAGTATCAATTTCCGTGCATTTACAATTGGACTCGTTTATGACGTTTGTCAGTAGCAATGATCTTATTGCTTTCAGTGGGGGATGGTGTGTCTCCTAATTGTGTGTCATTCGACCCACCCGCTTTCTTTCTAATTCATCGGATCTTTCTTTGCCCGGAGTGGGCTTGTGCACAGGTAATCGGTATCGGGTAAGGTTGCATCTAGCTCCTTTAGAGATATGCTGCAGATTTTAACCATCTTGAAGTTGATTGTTGGTGTTTCCAGAGCCTTTATGGCTGCCTGACTATTTATGCATGCGACAGTAGATCTACCGTCTATCGGAGTCATTGATAGTCGGAGGGCAGCCTCTTTACAACGTAGACGGAGAACCATAGAGATCTCTGACGTATAGTCCGGAATCTGTGCCTTCTGTGCAGATTTCCATTACAGCCGGGTTACGGACTTTATCTCCGTTCCATTCCTCTCTCATGGATCATTGTTTTGTGCTTTATTTTGAAGCATTTTCAAAAGGCGTCGGCTAATCCGATTGTTTAGGGGTCAACATGCCCTTTGATTTAAGTTTTACCCCATCAATTGCATTCACTTAGTCAAGCGCTATGTTACTCAAATGCGCCGAGAGCCCAAAGAACCAGTGATTGACAAGAGTTATTCTGCGTTTGTTACTGTCGGTACCGATGTTGTTCGTACTGCGGAGCCGAGGCAGACGAAGTAGTTCTTGATTACCGCGAAGTTATAGCAGCACACGATCTGTCCAAGACCTCGATGTTGTATGAAAACCTATATGTATCATACTTTACTTGGCCGTTTCCCTCAATACCAGCAAACCACACGCTGTTTCAAAATTCAGCCAGCTTGGCCAATCCTACAGGAAAATTCAGCGTTACTCCTCCCATCGATCGTGAAAAGGCCAAGATACCCGAAAATACTTGAACTTCTCCACCTGCTTCAATGAGACTCCACTAATATCTAGAGTGTATTGAATAGGCGTTCTGGAAATGACCATTCAAGAGGTAACAAGTCGCACCCTTGGCAAAGTCCAAAGCCCACGATGAAGTGAAGGTGTTGATTTAGCACCGCTAACCCGAATACAGCTGCTACCGTTTGTGTATAGAGACTGAATGACTCTCCAAAGATTACCATACTCCTGCAGAACACTCGAGAGTACCTCGGTCGTATTCCTTTTCCAAAACTAGAAAACAGCTGTAATTCGATTTGGCATACTCCCAAGCCTTCTCGAGTACCATTCTTAGAGTGAAAAGCTGGTCGGTTAAACTTCTGCCGGGACGAAAGCCACACAGTTCACCCTGGACTCGACCATAGCTCCTGGACTCGACCATAGCTCTATAACGCGCCTCCAGCACTATTTGAATCAAAAGTACAAAAGTGTTCGATTTATTTTATTCTACAATTTCAGCTGACAAATATACGCATAATGTCATGCACGAGTCAATTTCAACCCAAAATGCCGAGTAAAACTACAATTCATCACCATCATCCACCCAATATACAATAAGTAAATATACAAACCATACCACATGTGGAATGGTAGCACATGTGATTCGGTTGCACGCTCTATTCAATAGATGTCGGTAGTGTAAGGTTCGCAGTTGGGTAGTTGGTTGGTATGCTTCGCAGGGGGTTGCCAATGGAATCATGAATGAATCCCGTCAAGGGGAACACATGTAATGCGCATAGGTTGCTATCTATCTGAAATTAAATGAGATAAATTGAAAGTAACGTTCCCCAGAAGAGAAATTCGTTTGTGAGGAAATACTCGTAGTTTGAACATTTTTAGTGAAGTTTTTGAGAAAAGTCGTCTATTCTATTTGGGCGGGATTTATTTATTAATTATTATGATAATCGACTATGGCAACCATTTCCAGTTTCAAAACACAACTGGAGGATACAGTAACCATGAAACTATGTGCTTTCTAAGCTTCAGAGCTTGTGTGTTGATGTAAGACATGTCTGCTGGCGTGCCTCCAGTGTCCGTGGGTAGGACAACAGCAGGGTCTTTGTTGCTCGGCTCAGCTTAACAAGCGACTGCCTATAACAAGAAAGGTGTCGCTGATAGAGAGGTGTCCGTGAAGAGAAGTTTCGCTGTATAAACCGCGACCTCGGCGGCACACCTCCATCCAATGGTCCAAATTTTCGATGACGCTTAAGCATATGCCGTTAATGTGCCGAATTATTTCATCCTTTAGCTCTTGAATTGTTGCTGGCTTATCGACGTACACCTTTTCTTTCAAATAAACCCAAAGAAAAAATACAACGGTGTCAAATCACATGATCTTGGCGGCCAATTGACATCGCCACCACGTGAGATAACACGGCCATTAAATTTGTGGCGAAAAAGAGCCATTGTTTCGTTAGCTGTGTGGCAAGTGTTCACGATAGCGAACACCAATCACAGTAACTGCCTGACCGGCCTCATTTTGGAAAAAAATACGGCCCGATGATGCCGCCAGCCCATAAACCGCACCAAACAGTCACTCTTTGTGGGTGCATTGGTATCGACAATCACTCTTGGATTGTCATTCGCCAAAATGCGGCAATTCTGCTTATTGACTAATCCACTGAGGTGAAAATGTGCCCCATCACTGAAGATGATTTTCCTCGAAAATTGATCATCCACTGTTGCCATTTCTTGCCACCATTCTGACCATTGACGACGCTTGAAATGGTCAAGAGGCTTTAGTGCTTGAGTCAATTGCACCTTGTAAGCGTGTAAATGCAAGTCTTTATGCATAATGTTCATCAACGACGAGCGTGAGAGGTGCAATTGTTGGGCACGACGACGAGTTGAGGTGGACGGCTCTTCAGCCACACTATCGCGAACAGCAGCAATATTTTCTGCAGTACGAGCTGTACGAGCATGCACTGGTGTTTTCACATCATCTACAGACCCGGTTTGCTAAAAGTTTTCCACGATATTTCCGATTGTACGCACATTTGGACGATTAAATTGACCGAAAAAATCACGAAGTGCACGATATGCATTTTGATTTGAACGCCAATTTTCATAATAAGCCTGAATAACTTAAACGCGTTGCTCGATTGTGTATCTTTCTATGGTTCAAATTGAGTTAGTCTGAAATTGAGAAATGTCAAATGAAATGCAGAAAAATACTTGACGTTTAGGTGTGGTTCACATTCAACATCGGCCCTTAACATTGAACCACCCTTTATATATGCTTTTACCATCAGAAGAGGTTTGAAGGGCGAATATAAAGAACCTAGCAGGGATCTGCAGCACTATACTGTTCATAAGTTGTATTGCAGGTTTACATGTCTTTTTTTTAAATTATGATCGCATGCCAGTCTGTGGTAGCTAGCCTAAGCGATGGATAAGATTTCTCAGACGAGAAAGACCATTGCTGGTTGGAATTATGCATTACACCTCTTTTTGCTTGGATCGCTTCATCGCTATGATTTCCATCACCATCAAATTATTTCATGTACCTAAATATTGACTACGTTGTCTTAAGGTCAATCGTTGTCTTAAGGTCAATGAGGATTAGACAAAATATATGTTGTCGAGCAAAAAACGCTCCGCCACACACCATCTGGGGCAGAACATTACAATCGATAGGTACAATTTTGAGGCAGTGAAGGAGTTTGTCTACCTCGGGCAAACGAAAATGACATCTTACATGGAGATCCGACGTAGAATCGCCATTGACAACCGATACTACGGTTTGTCGAAACAACTCGAAGAAAAATCATACTCCCCAACTCCAACTCCTATTTTGCCAGTCCTTCTGTATGAAGCCGAAAGCTGGACGTTAGGCAAAACAGCAGAGCTGATTCTTAGTGCCTTTGAAAGAGACGTTCTACATCGGATATATGGTCCCGTCTGCGAGGAAGGTGAATAGAGGAGAGGAGATAACTCTACGAGCTATTGAAAGATGTTGATGACAACCGTCGACAGAACTGGCTCGGTCCACATTGAACGCATGGACAACAATGCTCCAGCAATAAGAGGGTCTTCAAATTCGATCCGGCTGGTTCGAGAAGGAGAGAGAGAGAGAGCGAACCTCCGGTATAAGGACCAAGTCATCGAGGACGCAAGACAGCTTGGTATTGATGACTGGAAGAAGCGTGCTCAGGACCACAGCTATTGCTGAGGCTCAGACCCTCGGTGCGTAGTCGCCCTGAGAAGTAAGTAGTAAATGTTGACCACGGCAATGTTTTGAGCTACCATACGAAGAGTCCAATTTTGGCATGCTCTTTCCAACATTTCGGCCGGTATCTCACGAATAAATGCTTCAATGTTGTCTTCCAATGCGTCAATTGAAGCGGGCTTGTCTGTATAGACATGGGCTTTAACATAGCCCCACAAAAAATAGTCTAAATGCGTTAAATCGCACGATCTAGGCGGCCAATTGACCGGTCCCGAACGTGAAATAAAATGTTCACCGAACTCGCCCCTCAATAAGTCCATTGTTGCGCGTGCTGTGTGGCATGTGGCACTGTCTTGTTGAAAACACATGTCATGCAAGTCAAGCTCTTGCATTTTGGTCAAAAAAATGTTGGATATCATCTCACGGTAGCGCTCACCATTCACAGTTACGTTACGATTCGCATCATCTTTGAAGAAGTACGGTCCAATGATGCCACCAAACTGTGACTTTTTCTGGATGCATTGGTAGCTCTTGCAATGCTTCTGGCTGATATTCACTCCAAAATCGACAATTCTGCTTATTTACGTACCCATTGAGCCAAAAATGAGCTTCGTCGCTGGGTCGTTTAAACTGACCATAAAATGGAAGAAGCGCGCGACGAACTTTCTAACAGAGCACGAATTTTGATAATAAAATTCAATAATTTGCAAGCGTTGTTCGTTTGTAAGACGGTTCATGGTTAAATTATAGACCAAACTGAAGATGTTTGAAAGTGAAACAAAACACGAAACGTGCGTCAGCTGTTTAAACCAGTGTTGCCAAAAAGATAATAGCTAAAAAAATCACCCTTTAGTTAATGACACGTATAATGTCGTCTTTCAGGGGTTGACGCTTGTCGGCATAGACGAGTGTTTTTACGTATCTGCGTCAAAATCACCAAATCCACGACCTAAGCGGCCAATTCACCGGTACTAAACGAAAGATAAATTGCCTACCGAACTGATTTTTCAGTTGATGTGGGTGATGTGTGGCATATTGGCTCCTTTACCTTGGGACCATTCAGTTCGTGAAATTTGTGGAAACTCGTAATCATTGAACGAGCGCCCTTGATATAGACATTCGTTGGATTTTCGCTGTGTCGCCGTCATACGCTCCCGTTCTGCTACTCCGGATTGGACTGGTTAGCTGATTCCACGGCTCATCGATGTTACATGAAGTCACACTGAACAGGATTTCAAGGTGTCACACCATAAAAGTAATTCCGAAATAAAAACAAAAATGTGATGTACATTGTTAATCATTTTTTATTTAAAATTCTTTTCGCAAATTATCATCCATATTTGATTTATTTAATTTATAATTTATGTCATTTTTTTTTTTAAGTTTGTCTGTTTGTCAGCTTTTATTGATAGTAACTACTTAAATATACGTCAAAACATCAACAATTTGGATTTAAATTTTTCATTATAATTTTTTTTTTTGTTCATTTTCTTGAATTTATCTTCTTACATACATGAGTGCGTCTGTTTCTAATAAAAATTTGCAATTTTCCTAAATCAAATAATAATTACAATTATCGATAAATCTATTTACTATACAACTTTACACGAATTACTCAATATTGCACATTTAAAAATTGTTACACATTTAAGTTAATCTCTTATTTAATTATAATTATATGTTATGTTTTTTTTTATATATATACGTCAGAGGTGAGCCTTATATTATTTACAGAGGAAAAGAAAATACAAATCTTTTGAGGTTATAGTACATATTTTGCTTGCGGTCGTCTTATGTTGGTTAGGCATAAATGTTTAGTTTATGTTTCTGTTTAAGAACTGAAATAAATAATACTTCGTATATGCATATGTTTTTTTTCAGTAGTTTAGTACATTTTTTTTTTCTTTATAAAGATAAGTATTTTCATTAATTCAATTTTTTTTGTTTTCTTTTTGTTTATATTTCTCTCACTATTTTCTGAGGAACTTGTATACCATACTTTTGAATGATTGAAACGAAAGGATTTATCGTTACAAACCAAAAAAAGATTTTTTCTTAATAAGAAACCAAAAATCCAAAAAATAAAATATATATATGAAAACTTTTTTTTTGTGAAACTAAAGAGTATATATGTATATATATTAATTTTGTTCAATCTATATATATATGTTATGTAAATTTATGTATATAATTTATTTTGTTTTGTATATAAATATTGTTTTTTTTTTTTTGTTCGTACACATAGATATATATTTATTTATAATCTTATGAATTTGGAGGTATTTGGTATTCCTGGATTTGTCTCGAAAAATTACACGGGAATGGGGGGCGTTTTTTTTTCTTCCTTTCTTGGATATCCTTGTGCCAAAATGAAGAAAAATTTCAAGCGAAACGAAAAAAAAGAACCAAAAATCTTGTAAAAAAAAGGGGGGGGGGGGGGGCGGGAGGAAAATAATAAAATCAAATAAATAATTTGTTGATAAATTCGCATTTTTATTCCTTCTAACTTTTGTGAAAGTGTAAATATATATAATTGAAAATATATTAACCAAAAACAAAAACAAGTTAAATTAATGTAAAATCTATCCTAAAACAAAGTTAATAGCAATAAAAAATACACAAAAAAAAAAAACATTTTCCTTAAATAACTTATAGTTAATTTTGATTGTTGTCGATCATTGTTTGTTTGTTTGTTTTGTTTTGTTTTGTTTTGCAAAGCGCTGAGATTCTTTAAGAACATTTCATATTTCATTTCATCTTATTTTATTTTCGTTTTTTTTTTTTTTTTTTTTGTTTAAAGTTAGATGTCATTAAATTAAGCAAACAAAAAAAAAAACAGAAAAAACGAATAAATTTCTTAACAAATAATAATTTTTGATAAATATATACAATTTTCTATCGCCTTCTGGGCTACCCTACACTATGAGAGAACAGACTTAAGATCCGCATGCGAAAATAATATGAAATCATAGCGATTTAATGGCACAAGTTAAGGGAAATATCGAAGAGTTGCTTCTTGTCTTTTTCGTCATCAATTTTGTTCGCTTAATAAATATTTTGTACATTTAAATTCAGAATTGTTGTTGCTTCTCGTTTTATATAAAAAAATTTCATTCATCTTGCTTAGGGGTTGTACTTAGATTAATTCCTGTTTCTTTTGTTTTTTCATTTTCTTTTTGGTATGTACAATTTTTTTGTTTTCTTTGGTGACTTATGCGATGTGTACGTTGCGGCTGAGGGCAATCATTTGCTCTTCCATAAGCTTCTGCTGTTGCTTCATGTAGAGGGTGGCCGCATCGTCGAGGTCGTCCAGATCGTCGTCGTGGTGCGATGACATGGGTGATGCTGATTCGCGGTGTGAACGGGGCGAGTGCATGCTCAGATCCTCGGGTTCGGTTTGCACGGGGATGTCTGTGGGGATGTGTGCAATTTGGGGTGGGATGCGGAAGACCCGACGGATGTCGTGTGGCTTGCGTGATCGTTTCTCGCCATCGACGCTGCCGCTTGTGGATAGGGCGCCGTCTTCGGAGAGGTCGAGTGGTGTCTCGTAGTTGGCTGGGGTGATTGGGGCAGCGGACAGGGACATGGACTCTTCGGATCCTGCGAAGGAACTGACAGCGGATTTCTGATCGCACATTGGGTAGTCGGAGGACATGGCGGGGCTGATGGCTGGAGTTGGGGGCGATTGAATGCCGCACTTGTGGTGCATGAGGTGATGACGCCGACGGAACTTCATGTGGCAACGGTCGCACTCGAAGGGCTTCTCGCCGTTGTGGATGAGCATATGGGACTTGAGTTGATTTGAGTCGCTGAATCGGCCATCGCACACGTCGCAGTTGTAGGGGCGTTCGCCGGTGTGAACCCTCAAGTGGCGCCTCAAGTTGGCCACCTGCACGAACTGACGGTCGCAGTGGCTGCAATGGTAGGGCTTCTCTCCAGTGTGCAGGCGCATGTGAGTCTTCAGATGGTGGTCGCGTGTGAAACGCTTGTGACACTCGGGGCACTCGAAGGGCTTCTCGCCGGTGTGGGTGCGCTCGTGGTTCTGGAGGACATGTTTGTATCCGAATGAACGGTTGCAGATCTTGCAGGTGAAGCTCTTGTCGCGAGATGGATCCTTTGACACGGGTCCGTCATTCGTGGAGTTTGGCGAAGATCCACTTGATGGTGGGGAGATTGGACCGCTTGGGGTGTGATACATGTCGCCGCTGATGCCTATGTCCATGGGAGTCGAGGGCGAGTGGAGATCTTTCTTGACGGAGATCTTTCTGGGTTTCTTCTGAGCAGCGTCACTGTTGCTGCCCACACTTGTGGGCGACTGCATGAGGTGAGCGGAGTTCGACTTTGACTGCATGATTGGCGGTGAAATCGGGCTGGCTGGTGGCGAATGTGGTCCAATTGACATACTTGCAGCGGATGCGGGTGGCCAGGCGCCGAACAACGCCGGATGATGTGGGAACAATGTGGAAGCCAGTGTTGACATGGGCAACTGTGCGGCCATAAACGCAGCGGCTGCATTCCGATTTGCGGCCAAAAGCTGTGGTGACAGCATTCCGAAGGCGGATGCGGCAGCGGCCTGCATCGCTTGACCACTCGAGTACATTACTTGCTGATTATTGCCTGACATTGGCGGTGACATCGAGAGACTGTCGACTTCTTCACGTTTCATACCGGCTAGGGCGGCAGCTAATCCTGGAATGACAAAGAAAACCATTGGTGAGTTGTGTTTTATATGCAATCGCGGCGGGGTGCATTGGGACTTCGGAATGTCCCGCTGCGAAAATTGTATCAAGGAAATGACTTTTCATTCTGTCTCTCTCTCCTATCCTATTACAGTTACTGTTCCTGTCACTGACCTGAGGGCGATTCTGTTGGGTAATATGATACAAATAAAAAAGGACACCATTCCCGGGGTGAAAGTAATTCTCTTTTTTTTTTTCTTTTTGATCCCGAGGCTGTTTCTAACTTTCTATCGTCCGTCTTTGCTCGTCACCTTCGGCTCGCTCACTGTCCTTGGATTGCGATTGCGATTGCGAATCTCTTGCCGTCCCTCTTGCGGGCACGTGCGTTTGTGCAAAAATCCAAAATCATCGCACATGTAATTGACAGTGCAAAGGACCTTAACCTTTTGAGTTGTGTAAAAACAAGAAAGAATGAAAGAACACGGAAAACGAGGGTACGTACACCCCGAGACACACATTACCGTTCCTTTTCAAGGATATCCTCACCTCATATGTGAGTGAATTGCCGGTGAATCAGGGGAAATGTCTGTTCATCCACCGCCGCTCACACACACTCGTAGGTGTGCGGTGAAATTTAAGAGAGAACCACTTGCATAGGTGTGCGTTGCACTCCATATGAGAGTCGATTCTCTTAAGTGTGGTCTGGAGTGGTGTGTGCACTGTGGTGTGGGATTGGCACTGGTGAGGTGCTTCGAAATATGGGGGCGTGCTGTGCGAAGTCTTTCAACCCCACGGTACACCACCGCGCCGCCTCAATCGTTTCGTGATCAAGAAACAAAAATAAGAAAACAAAATCAAAGCAGACGACAACCGGCAGCGGCAGAGAGCGACTAAGCCATTGAGACGTCGTAATTGCTTTGTCGCTAGACATGTGTGTTGTATCCATCCTTGAATGGGGGGCAGCCACAATGTATCTGATGGGGTTGTGAGGGGTGTGTGTCTGTGTGTGGGCGGTTGAATTGTTGCTGTATCACATCCCGAAAGGGGTGAATGTGAAGCGAATACAAAATGGTGATGTGCAAATGGCGAGAGGTGCCATATAATGTTGGAGTTAGGTGGAGAATGATGGATTATGTTATTGTGAGGCCTTGAGACGTAGTGTTCTGCTGTGTCAGACAAGTGTTTCAGAAAATTGAGACTTGATCGTAAACACAATCAGAAAGACGGCCGATTGGATTTGGAGCCATCCTCGATTGGAAACTGCCTTGACAGTCTGAACTTATGGGCAGACACGGAGCAACGGAATCCTTGTTGGAAATGCACGTAAGACTCTGTCTTGCCTGCACAGATTCACTTCTTTTTTTTTTTCAATCTAAGACCGCTCCTACCGAGAGACAGTGTTCAAATTCCTAACAAGAGCTTTTCAAAGAAAACCATAACTTTGCAAGAACATTGCCAAGATACATACCTCTTGTTTGCGCGTCCTGAAGCAGTGATAGAGCCATAGTATGATTGATAATTTTCCGTTTGTCTTGAGTCACCAAAGAAACTAATTTCTTAGTTTCCAATTATTTGAGTTCTTTTTTAAACTTGTTCACAACACCATATGAAATTGAATTCAAATTGTTCATAGATTCATACGAAAAACAGAACCGAAATTGTTTCACTTTTGTAATAAGCTTTGATTGTTGCTTGTATGCTACGAGCGATTAATTTTAAATTTTGTACTTAAATTGAGGTAGATTTTGTATTTATTTTGTTTTTCTTTTTTTTAAATTTTATTCACTAATTAACACTTAAGATTGAACTTTTTGTATATCCTTTGGTTGGTTGTTCATATATGTGAGGTAGTAGGTAGAGTTGAGGTATTTCGTTTGCACTGTTTTGTTCTTAAAACAAATTCAAAAAAAATTTTAAATAAATTATTATTTCTTTTCTTGTTATATGTCCAACTCAAGATGTGAGTTTTTGTTTTTACGTTTGATTAAGACACGTTCGTGCTTCTTGAGGTTTGTTAGTCGAGTGATTGCTTGAGTATCCTTTCAACGTTCTTAAATAGTTTTGAACTGGTTTTTATCCTTGCTTTGCATTAAATATACTTCTTTCCAATACATAAATATATTTACTTTATGTATGTACGAATGGCGGATAAGAAAAAAAATATAACAAAAATTATAAAACCGAAAGTATCCCGTTCTGCTTTCCAATTCACACAGAAACTCTGTACTGTGTTGCTTGCTTTTCTTTTCTTTTTTTTTCTTATTTTGTTATTGAACTGTTCTTCTGTTGATAAAAACAATTCGCAGATAGACTCTAATGGTTCACAACTCAGTGAGAGCCAAATCACGACTGAAGTAATTCGGTACGATGGTCCTGTAGAAATATCAAATCGAAACGTCTCAGCGAAGCAACCCCTGCACACAGTCGAGTTATACACTACACACCACTACAAGGGTAATCGGTACATTTTTTTCGGTCGTTTTGTCAAACATTGTTGTGTGCTCTTGTGTTATTTTGTTGTTTTTTTTTTTTTTTTTTTTTCTTGTTGTTCTACTGCTGATGTATATTTCTTATGCGTAGCTATGAGCAGCGCGCATATACCTGGGTTAGAGGGGGTTGCTTTTGGTGTGCGTGAGTTAGTTCGGTTGTGTCATTACTTTCGCACCGCAGAAGGAGAGAAAGAGACATCGGATTGGAGGCAACTCGTCGGGAGCAACAACAAAATTCCTTCCTTTAGTTATTCACAAAATCCAACGAATTTTTGTTGGTTTTTTTTTTTTTTCCTTCCCTTCTGATGATTATTATGTAAGCCTTTGTGTATATTCCTCTCATTCAGGCTGTTTAACTCTCTTTGACCGAGGATGGCTGACTCTTAATCAAGACTATATACTTTCTCCGTTCGATGTCGATGCTTTCTTATGTTTTCTTGTGAACCAGCATTCTAGGGGTAGGAAAGAGCTCCACTGAATCCACTGAAGCCCCTCTCTCTCTCTCGCTCTCGTTTCGTTCATTCTCCACACTCCGCGAATGTATATGGATTCTAAAGAGAAACGGTCAAAATGTTTCCCATTCACTTTCCCTCTTCGCAGATAGTCTTCTAATTTTCTGTGGAATCTCTCGAGCCACATATGTACATCGAATTGGTAGAGTCGAAACCTCGGGGCACCTTCGAGGGTGCCAACCCAGCCAACCAGTCAACCAACCAACCAACCGCCTGTAGCGTGCTATTTTCAGAGGTGCATATGGAAATGCATTTTTTTCTTGTTGTTGTTGTTGTTACGTGTGAATAACGCGCCGCGCTCCTTGATCATTAAAAAATTAATGAAAGCAATAAAATGGTAAAAAACACCGTGATCACTGGATACGGAGACTGTGTGGAAAACAAATGCAAAGGCCTCAACTTATGTGAGGGCTTCCGAATTTTTTTTTTTTTGCTTTTTTTATTTATTTCCTTCAGTTTATTAGAATCTCATTAAAAAAAGGACACTTTTTTTTTGTCGGTAGGTGTTTCGTGTGTTAGTCGCTCGTGTGCGAGGTTTCTTAGGTAGATTAGGTGGCGCGCGCAGATCTCTATTCATGTCGTTTTTTAGTGCTTTTTTATATTTTTGTTGTTTTAATGAACCGAAAAAGAATAAAAAACGATTGACTTTTTTAACAGCGCGCGTGCGGTCTGTGCTGATAAAAGAGAAACGGACGTTTGCATTTGTTTGATTTTCAAATGAGTGCGATTGCACTTTTTTTTTTACTACTTTGATTGTGGTTTGTATATTGTTTTCCTTTTTTGTTTGAGTTTGATGATCTGTCAAGGAGGTCACTTCAATTTCGGCATTTATTGGTGATTAGATGCGGGGGGTGACAATCGCAATTGACTCTTCGATGGAGAGGTAGTTCAATGGAGACGATTCAAATTGGTCGATGTGATTAGGATGCTGTTGGGTTGAATGAACTTCCGAGACGGATTCTAGATTTTTCACAGCGAACATACTTTTCTGGCAGACGAGTATAGAGCGAAACAGCTCATTCTCGGATTTGTGCAGTGGGACCAAGATCGTGCACTGCAAACAGCACTTCACATCTCAAACACCACTGCTCTAAGTATCCAATCGGTACGACCTCGAGACGAGACAGTCAGTCTCCAGCTAACTGGTGCAGATCCTTCTTCACTTGCACCTCATTTTTTGGATGCCGTTGTGCGAAATTGTATAGATGAGCTTTAAACATTTCTCACTTGCGGAGAAATTTCGTCAATTTCCAATGGTGACGGAGGACCAAGATCAAGAACAGTCACATTTATGGAAAAGGAGTATGAATACTCCGTTTGACTCGAAGCACATTAGTCGTAAATAGTAAATGGCATGTCTTTGTTTTGAATGATTTTAGTGATCTACCACCAATCTGAGTCGGAAGTCACATCGCTGATCTTATCTATGTTCGTTGGTTGGTTGAGAAGATCGCGATCACCTTTTCCACATGATCATTAGGAACGAAGAGCTGGATGATGGAGCATTACCTTTAGCTTATCCAGTTCTGTTTTTATTAGATCGAGCTTAAGTTAGCTGAAAACTGAAGATTTTGTTGAGAGCTGAATGGATGGACTCGTAGGTTGAGCGACAAAAATGCATCGATTACATTGCGCACCACTGAATTGCGTAAGTTAGTGAACAACAATGTATCCGTTAAGATAGTAAAAAAACTCATAACAAACTTTGACTAATATGTTTGGAGAGGATTGCTATTTGAGGGCCAAGTCCACACCGTACTTAGAAGATGATGATTTTGAGTCAATGACATTAGCAACGTCGCAATGAGAGTTATCGGCGGCAACATTTCAAGATCTCGAATGGAAAGTTGAAGCATTTCGCATCCCTTCTCCGACATCAAAGTCACTTCATAATGTTCACTCTCAGTGTAAAAGGATATCCTGTTAGAAATCAGAAACACATCACAGATTGCTCCTTCGATCTTTCTTTCACGAGTTGAATGGACCTACAGTCTTATGCACGGCGTTTTTTGCGAATAAGTACTCCTTGAGTATTGACCGTAAGTCTGTAGAGGAGGACGAGTGTTATGAAATTTGCTCCTGTCGGAGATTGAACCAACAAACTCCAACGTAATCCATGTAAATGTTCGAAATCTTTACAATTCATTCTGCTGAATTCGTGTGCAATAGTAGGATGCAAACATGTTGTTCATTGGGCTGTGCATTGTCTGTCAACGAATTTAGCATTTTCGTATATCAAGTCCATCCAGATTTTGATAAAATTAAGATGCATGAAGACCATTTAAGCTCATGAAATGGATTTCAGTAGAAGGAAACTGAAAGAAACATGCGCTTCTATGGTTCATCTTGACATTTTAATGCCGCACAAGAGCAATTAGACAATCTTTAGAGAAAAATCGAAGCACGAACCAATAGGACGAAGCATGTTCCACATATTTCTGCTTATCATCAGAAAGGTGGGAAAGCAAATAAAATGCTACTGAATCCTTCTGGTATTTTGTAGGTTTTCACACATTTTTGGCGAACAAGCTAAAATCTTTGCGAACGGCAGTTACAGAATTTTTGGCCATTCGTCCAGAAGCCATGACTGCTGGCAGACAACACATCGATCAAGAAATGCATGTGAGTCCCTTTAAGGCATCTCCGCATCGTCCGTCTCCCTGAAGTTTCATAGTAATGACGCCGCTCCACGATCGTTATATGTGATTGAAAAACAACACCTTCTACACATACATTCCTAGCTTTGATCTCGAAATCGATGCGAGCGTCAGTGGTTTCTCTCAAATCCATTTCGATCATCAAATCCACAGTACCATTTCGTCGACAGGATAAAATCTTGTTCTTGTAGGAAGTCCGCACGGAGACTGAATGAGATCTTGACTGTATTTGAATTCGATTATTAGTCCAAGTCTCCTTTTTTTCTGTAGATAGGTTAAAGAGGAGTTGTCAAACCAGAGTTTGATGCAGGCCCAGATTCACCCCGGATGGCCACCAAAATGAAAAAGGCGATATTTAATGTAATCCATACAAGATCGATCAATTTATGCGCCAGAAATGCATTGAGAACGAGAATGAAGTCACCTGCCAGAATGGTATCTTATCCATTTTCAAGTGACGCTACAGAGCGATGCGTCAGTGACTTGTATCGATGAAATGAAAGTTTGTACATCTGGAATCAAACTAAGATCTTTTTTGTCTAAAATGGCGCTTTTTGAGCAGCCCTACGGCCTTAGATGGACTCGAGCCTTACTTCCAACACTAATGGATGATTCAATAAGACCTGTTATTTTCAATTAAAACATATAAAATGAATTTGGAAGGTGGTAGAGTAAAAAGTCGGAGTGAAAAAATAGGCCGAGACCTCGCCGTACAAGGTCCCTTCTGAAGATCCAGTTTCGGGTGACTACTTCGAGCGATGCGACCGATATTTGACGAATTATGCGAGGCTTCCACATCCTGGATCGTAGCTCTCTTATCGGCGAAGACGAATTTACGAATGGTAATGGCAATAACGCACTCGGAAGGTCGATGATGCACACTATATGTCGCTCAAGTGTACCATTTTTCATAGAACCCTGATTTGAAGAGTCATTTGGAGCCGTTGTATTACATGATGATTTGTCAAACAATACTGAATAAGAACAAGTCGACACCATGAGGCTAGGTATGCGAGATCTGTCAAGAACCTATTGAAAAACACAAGTAGAAATGAGTCACAAGTTACAAGCTTTTTTTGATAGATGTGCTCTCTTAAGGAATTGTCAGTGATTCAAAAAAAGTTGGTGTGTTAAGAGTCGAAATATGGAGTGGTCCACGAAAGGCAATCACGTGGAAGTGGTTTATGCGGAAGTCGATCAAATGGTTGCATACAGTGACATCTCCTGCAACTTCCTTAGGTTGACAGATACCTTAAACGAACATATTCACCCGATCATACGCCTCAGTTTGCATTCATTTGATGGTCCTTCCTGGATAGACAACTTCCTTAGGAAGTAAACACGTTTTGGCGCCATGGATGTCCGCCTGAGAGAGCGGAAAAATGCTCATCATGACTGGAAGACTTAGGGAGATTCCAGTGAACATGGCGGAACATCGTGTAATATTTTGAATATTAAATCAAATGTCGCCTAGCATTTGTGCACACCAAGGTATGGATCGTATCGCTGGCGCAACTCGGGCAAATCTGAAGCATAGCAAGCTCCATGAACCGAGTACGTTCCCCACGCACTCTATAGCCCACCAGGGCTCTGAACATGTTTTACCATGCAAAGAAAAATGCTTCGCATGATATTTTTCATATTTTTTTTTTTTTTTTCAAAATAAATTTCCCAACTACCGAGAATGTCTTTCATAATCAACAGTTTGCATACGTAACACCCCACCATATACGCATAAATAACAAGTCAAACATGCCACACTACTGTCTCGATCTCAATCAGAGCGACCATTAGGCTAAGTAAGGACTGTCCAAAAGGTAAGCAATGCCCCTTGGCACGTTGACATTGACTCTGCCATTGTCGTTCGTTCCAAATATCCAAAACAATGCACCAACGATGAATAAGAAAATACTGAAAATCAAGTCGACTTTCGAATTTCATTCATTCACCGTTCCACACCTAAGTACATACCTATATAAAAATGCAAATAAAAAAGATACTTTCATACGAATCACATTGTTTCGCGTATTTAGTGCAAAAATTAGCATACGCACATACTCCCGGTGTTTCTATGTGCATTCAATCTGCAATATGATATGCAATAAAAAAATAAATATGATTTTTTACGAGCGAACATCCCCGGAAGCTAGGTAGCAGCAGAAGTTTCTCACAGAAAAAAAGTCAAACTAGTGTTCTTATCTTTTCTCACTGTTTCTTCAGCTTCAGTCTTCTGGATGCACTGCTTTTTACGATTTGTGTGCGTTGTTTTTTAGGGGCAATTAAACCAATTACTACCTGATTTTGGTGCACATAGGTAATCGAGTTCACCTATGAATGCGAGATTTCTCATTTGCCAGTAAATGGGAAGAAAAATCGATTCATTGGAATATGTTAAGGTGACGTGTTTTTTTTTTTCTTCGTTTTTTTGCTTTATGTGCGATGATCAGTGGGTGAAGGTGCATTTTACAAGATCATTAACTTCTGTGCGACTGACGGTGGAATTTCTTTCCCACTGGCCGGACATGTACGCGGAGTCACATTTGAACGGCAATTCGTTTCGACTTTCTGATCGGTTAATGACTTTAAGGCTGCACCTTGAGGTGATCGTTGAATCGGACATGAATTTCCGATTCCCGGAAGTAGCTCATATTAGTTCCTTGCCGCAGGACATCAATTGATTACACGTACACAAATTGTATAAAAAAAATAATCCAAGCAGACAACGACTATAAACCCCTTCTCACCTTTATTAGTGGCTAAGTCGAGATTAGTAAGAGTATGCAAACCTGTTGCACACGGGCACAAACAATTAAGATTCTGTTTACGTGAAGGTTGGGTAATTACGTTAAACAAACCGCCTCTCTTTCAATTATCTAATTACAATTCATAACGTTACTATTTTGTTTTTATTTTTTTTTTAATAAATTTTACACAGGTAATCGGATTAAAAATGGTGTCAAGAAAATGCCATGCTCGCTTAAATACGGTACGGGAAAGTTTCCAAACAAAAAAAAAAAAAAAGCAAATCAAGCGTGCAGGAAAAATAAAAATAAAACGCCCGCTTCGAGGCGAGAGTATTGCGTGTGCAGGCAAAATGAATTGCCCGGTTAAGAGTAAAAAGTTTTGTAGAACATGCTAAATTACATGTTTTGCTTATTACACGTCGTTTCTCGGAATCAAAGGTGGGCTCAGATTTAATGGCAGGCACAACCTGTATAATTTTGTGCTAATTTTCTTCTTTTTTTTTTCGTTTCTACCAGGTATTGTGATGGGATATTGAAGGTGACATTGTGCAGTTTTTGCGTTAATCCTCTCAAGGATTTGGATTTTGTGTCTTCAACCAAAACCCGGAAAGAAGAAGTGTGTTCTAGGGTCCACTTATTGGATTCATTTGAGAAGACAACACTTCCCGTTGCTGGTCTTTAAGGAATCAAATGATCGGATGTAGCTCATTCATCCATCGACTGTTAAGTTCTTGTTTGATCAATTTTTCGACTGCATTCCTACGTCCAGTTGAAGTTTTAACAACGCTTTGAAACTCTAAACTCTAAGTCGACTGCTAAATTGATAAACAACCTCAATTGAGAAGACTAATTAGAGAAGTTCGAAAAACCAAGCTCTTCATCCTGTAAACTACGCTTTGGCCTAGCTTAAGTTAGGCTGAGTGACGGCCAATATGCAACAGTCATTCTAAGCCAAGCGTAGACCCGCCCTGTGTTAACACGCGGATCTAGGCGGTCCTACTAAGCAAACTTGTTGGCGATTTTGACAAAGCGATAAAGATGGACAGCAAGACATTGCTTACTTCAGCCAGGTTATTGAAGAAGTAAGCATCTAGGTGACAGAAGAGAGGCCGCTGTAATCACGAATAATCTGCACAATAATTTCCTCATCTCTCAAGCTTCTGCAGAAATCGTTGAGGCGTCAGTTCCAATGGCGCAGTGCCCAATAGTCGTCTTGCTCATTCTGATCAAGCAGAGTGATCATCTCCCATTGAAAGTTGACCACAATTGCTTCATAGTGAGGCACTCCGTGCCATCATATCATCTATGATTGGTGTGATCAACCGTTTCAAGCTTTAAAAGAAGTTTTCCAGTACCGATCGGCAAAGACAGAGCACTGAACTAGAGCCTATCGCGTTTTTATTAGCTTGCCAAATTTCTGCAATGTTACAGTGTGCCGACATCCACGTATTATGGGCACCGCTTAGCGGCTACCACCGATCGCACAGCTTTAAGCGATAGGCGGCAGTTCAGGGAAGTCGTCAAGTTAAATGTGAGATAAACTTAATCACAGATTGGCTAATGGTCATAAATTCATAAATTTTTCAGGCTTTTCTAACGCCTATCTCGTACGCAGCGAAGAGCTCAGAAATTTACGATCCGCTCAGAATTTTACTTCCGTCTTTACGGAAGTACGAAGAAAATGCAAATTGCATCAAGTTCTAGACAGAGGGCAAATTCACCTCCCTTTTTTATGACACATCCTCTCGTGAGTCATTAGGCAGGTAGTCACTGGTGCAGCCCAGACCAGACCACTAGATGTGTTCTGTGATACGAAGTTGAACCCCCAGGAGTCTGTCTCTTTACCCTCGATGTCAACTGATTGGAGCTTAAACGAAGCGGAGTGTCCTTTTTTAGATCGAAGAAGTCGCCTACTGTGTTAGAGCAGCATTCTTCCGCGTTCAGAGCCATCCTTGCTTTTTGATTTCTTGAGAAAGAAGACAGTTTTATTTTGGAAAAAAATGTTCTAAATTGTTTGCTTTCTGTGGCGGAACAACCCACCTCATCGAAGTTGTCAATGTGCTTTACACGGCCTAGCCACCTTAGGAATCGAATCTGTAGACATCAGGAGTCCGTTTTGATGAAAAATGAGTCACAAAGAGCAATGATCATTTTCGTCAAGATCGACTTCTTTGATATTGCCCCGTCTTTATGGCATGGCGCCCAGCACTGGGCATTATTGAGCTGTTGTATTACCGCGGAAAGAGATGATTCTATACTATCCTAAAACCGACTAATTGTGCGACAGTCTATAGCTTATTTGAACCGCGCTAACTTTCGAACACGTCAAATCAAGTCAACGCCAAATTTTCACACGAAAGGTGAGACATTCCGGATAAGACTAGTGTGCTCCATTTTTTGTTGATTTTAAGCCCTACTTGAGATGATTTTGTCGTCACTCATTCAAGGAGTTTTATGACTACTAGAGGAGAAAGGTAGGCCGCTATGATGTTCAATTTAGTCGCAAAGGGGGCGCCTTTCAGTTTTGTCCAAAAAACCTCCTGGTTCATATTGGATTTCCTCAAAACACCATCTTAAGTTTATTTCTACTTCTCAAAGAGCATTGAGGGAAATCTACATTAGCCGGACAGTGATGGTAACAAAAGTTTCCTCGAGCTCTGCAAAATGGGACGAAAGTGCGTAAGATTGAGAAAATGTATCCATTGCAGGGATCTGCCTGCAGATACACCTTATCCGCAATATCAAGTTTCCTGCATCGCGGCAGCTACTAACCAGCCACAAGCTAAATAAAGGTCAAGTGGGGTATGTTTAACAGCTCTAGTCAAGAGTCCTGTCTAATATCGCAGCAAAGCAGCCACGACTAAAGGTGGTCGTCACACATGAGTAGTCCCTCAATTAATCTGGTGTACTAAACTTTAGCTAGGTGCGTATTCAGGAGCCCATGTATCAAACAACAGCTGCTCTCTTAGGTTTATCTAAATTCTAGTCCAGTAGTCAGTCTGGTGTTGGTTAAAGTCAAGAAGAAAGAAGAGACGCAGTCTGCAGAAATGACTTGACCTGAAGACAAGGTTTTACTTCAACCAACTGCAGCCCAATGAGTCCCCCGACTAGAGTTCTACAACAGATCCGTCAACACATTGACACAATTGATTGAAACCGCAACAGCCAGCGACAAAAATGATGTTTACTACATCTGTCTATAAGTACACCAAATCTCGGTCCCCATCTATTTTAGCAGCCTATTCCGCTGAACTTAGCATCAACGATAACCCTTTAGAAGCCCATCCAATTCACAATCAATCCGTCGTCTTAACCTCTCCCCGATTACAGAGATCATAAAAAAACATCAACTCTCCAACAGTTTGGGACTGTTTTCGAGCCAAATATCCGCTGCGAGATAAGAAAAACCCCATCTTCCATGTTGTGAGCAAAAACCATCTGTTTACACAGAGCTCACATCATAGTCGACTCCGAGGCGATCAAACAATTGTCAACAAAAGCCCATGGCCGAACTCAAACTGACACTGCGACGATCATGGTCAAGGACAGCACTCAACTACGTACTCCTCAACTGGTTCGCCAAGCATACCGAAAGACCATCGAGATAACTCAGTTCAGTGCCATCTCGTCGGCGGTTCACAGACTCGCCACGCACACAGAAGCGGGCGAATATTTCTATCAACAAAACAACATTTTCTGTCTCCTCTTGGGAGCCGACAAATGACCACATAATTATTTCGAAGACCACAAGTTTCGCTTGATAACCGCACTTGATTAAGACTTCCCACCAGAGGCCCAAAAAAACAATAACTCTCACTTAACCCCTTACCGCACGAAGATAACCAACCACATGCGGACTTCGAAATACATACAGTCTCCGTCGAAGACCAACTACACATTCTCACGAACGCCAGAAATCCTTATCAGTTGGCGCGCCTATGCGTAGTAATTAGTCCGCCGCCGACCTACCCCAAAAATAGTACGCACGACAGTGTTGCCTCTGCAGTTCGACACTCATTCTACTTTTCAGTCCGCAGAAGCATTGAAAGGTTAACCAGGAAGAGAAAGGATATCGGTAGCATTTACTTCCTCCTTTCGCAGTTCACTTCCCCAACACGCATTCCCATGCGTAAGAGAGCGGAGGAAAATTCTCCATTTCTCCACCCTTGTGGGCCGAGTTCGGAGTTGCTGCCCGCCATGTAAAGCAACCCTCTGAAAAGTGAGAGTAAATGGCACTTTCCTTTTCCTCCAACGGGTATATACCCGTGCATACAAGACGGAACGAAGGGAAGAAAGGGATGTGCCGTGCGCACCGTTCCTTGGCTCTCTTTTTGAAGAGCACTCTCGAATGCGTACGCAATCGGGGGTTGCTGCTTCGTGCTCAACTTTTGGGCCTGTGTGTGTCCAGATAGAGGAGAACTCTGTGGAAAAAAAAGGATATCAACACATGGGTGCTTCGGGAAATTTGATGGATACATAAAGGTAACAGGCGAAGAAGACGAGGCACGCTGTGCACGAGCGCAGGATATTTTATTTTTTGTTTTTTTTTTTTACGAGTATGTGGCTTGTGATAAATGATTCCTTGCCACTCGAGATGGTGTATGTAGATGGTACTTGGGGTTGACACGATGGAAAGGACTGGCGGTGTTTGAGGAGATTTTTTGAACACTTGCGTGGCGTTGCTGGTTATTTTCCGAGTGAGTCTCGCTGTGAATGGTTTTGAGAGAGGTTGGCCTCCAATGTCCTATATAATCCACCGCGAGACCCAGTGGCGTTTACATCGAGAGTGGGAAGGTGTTTTTTGCGCGGGGAATGAGGTGCTGTTTCGGAGTTAGAGATCTTATCACATTAGGCACGGCATATGTATGCGAGCTATCTAGTCAGCAATCTACTTAGATAAGAGGCAACAACGCTACCAACGCTGTGGAGACAATGAGATGTCAGTCAAAGTCGCAAGCCTCAGGATACTAAGCAAATTTCAACGTTGCATGTCCACCAGTTTAACATCAGTCTGGGGTATGTTGACTCGGTTATAGGTTCCATCAGTGCTTCTAGATGACTGCATCGCTGTCAATCAATGTTTGTTACCAACGTCTGCAGGGTGTATGTGTAATCCAGCGGCGACAAGCTAGTCCTCTCACCAGTTGATCAAGCATCTGATTCCTCCGCCCTGCACAGTCACCACCCAGGCGCAATTAAAATATGAACAAAATTTTCAAAGTGCCGACTCCAGACTGAAGTTAGTGAGTATTCTAGAATTCACTGGATTCACCCGATTCTTTGGCGATAATTTTCGGTGCGGTTGAGTTAGTTTGTCACCAGCACACAGCACGGTGACATACAGAAGTGCGGACCTCATGTTGGTCGCTAAGGGATTAAATATAATTCTGTCGCTTGTGTCTGGAGCTGATTAGGTTTCGCTTGATAATCGCGGTTTTTGCGGTCTTCAATGTCGAAACGAATGATTTAAGAATCGGCGACTGTACATAGTTTTGGGTGCTTTCATGTGAACAAAATTCATGTTTCACTAGGGGATTGGTGGTAACCACTTATTGGTGTGCTTCGCTGGAATGAGGAGCACTTCTGATGGTTCTTTCTTATGAGCTTCCAAAATGGACAGAATTATGTTCCTTTATATAGATTAACTTTCATACCAAAGACAAATGAACTGTGACAGGTTCCAAAGATCTAGAGTGCCTTGTATGTTTTAAGGTCCTTCTTTTTGAAGACTAACCCCAGATACCATAGCCAATGTAGTCGCATTAGACCGACTATGGGTCCACGAGTAGATAGTCTGTCTTGGAGCAGAGTTTCACTTAAGGAGGAGCATTACTTCTTAATGTACCTCCTATCACTGGAACTAGGTCGTCGAAAAGTCACAACTTACACGAGTGACATCGCCTCACCATCAGATCTGATGGACGTGAGATCATGAACATCCTGAACTTTAACGAAATGGACGTTGCCGGAGTCAAGACCAAAACTGACATTATTCTCGATAATTTATCAACTCAGTGATCGGATGCGTTACACTGGCGCGTTATTCAAACATCCAGATAAAGTAGTCTTGCGTCCGCCACTTGATCTTCACACTGAAGCTGCAATCTCTCTCTTTTTCTCGAAGAAGGAGGCTTGGCTTCGAAGACGTTCTTAGCTGCAGCACTGCTGCTAGGCCCCTTGTGGCCGTGTCAGCCGACGGAAGTCATACACGAGTTCTGTTGTGAGGTCATTCGTAATCATGACTTCAGTGTGCAGAGAATGGCCGGACCGTGGAAACTTTAAACTCTTTTGGAGCTTAAGCCACCAACCAGATAGAGACTTATGCGAAATAAAGCCATAGCGACCGAAATATACCCAGAAATGTCGCTTCGGCGGCGATAATCTCAATTGGATATCGTCAGAGAGTCAACACGACTACATTTGCGTAAGATTGTGTTGAAGCAAGGATTGAAGCTACTGGGCAACACCTTGAATTCGCTATTTGGACGCCGGATTTTGGACAATATATAAGGCCCGCGGCTCAGTTCACCGGCAAAAATGCCGAAATAACGCCGCACTTATTTGACCGATTCATTACAAATTGGACCAATCGCTTGATGCACTGCTAGCGAAGCCGAGGCAGTCATCTGAATGAAGTCATATTCCATACATAATGACATGAATGTAGCTTCAACATAAAACTAAAATCAAATGTATAGCTCACGCCGTTGTTGTTTCATTTAAATTTATTTTCCTATCGTTCTTATCTTGGTCGAACAAAATCCAAGAAGGTACCAAGTCACAGCTCTGCCCGTACTGCTTAATGTTTGTCGCCTAACCTCCAGCTCCATTCACTGGGGGAGTGAAACATGTTTAGCATGATTTTGATGTCCTTCGAGCCGCCGCCGAGGGTTATGATGGCCTGAACAGGGTAGTTTCACGTTTCTGAAAGTTTATTACAAACTTCGTTGAATTCAATGGAAGTCACTCTGCAACAAGTAATTTATTACTTCGACTTTCGGGCCTGATCTGAGCCCTATTAAATGAAGCATAGAACCTTTAAGATCTCAAGCCTCAACCTATAAGAGCCTTCTTCGTAAAGCCTTAACGTGAAGTACCATACACATATTCTACGAAAATTTGAGAACAGTGTTCCCGGCGCGTTCGTGTAGAGCGTAAATTCGTCGAATTCTACGTTGAAGTTCGCGTTTCGATTCTAGGGACATAGACCATTTGTTTCACAGCAGCACATCCCCGACAGTCACTGACAATACTTGATTGACGAGGAAAACGTATGAAACTATGTGGTCCCTACATAAAAATAATCCGAAGAACCTAGCCAGCAATCCGACTCGAACTGAAGCGCCATTCCGCAAAAAGGCCTCACTTTAAAACACAACACTGATGTTGACTAGGTTCACAGCCATGCATATGCAAATGACACAGCAATTGTAGCAATCTCCAAGCACGCTCTACGTGCAGCTGAAGAAAATGCAACAAAAATGTTGTTACGATGACGTCTTGGTGTTGTCAGTTGTGATTATAATAAAACGGCGATAATGAGCTCATACGTATGTACATGCCCTCTGCTCCAAAAATAATCCAAAAAAATCGAGTGCGCTGTCACAAGACTAACTGGTATCAGCAGGTGGGGTAAGTCCACAAGTAACTAGGCTTTCTTCGTTGGTTTTAATCGCAAATGCTAGCGAGGCATGCTCAACATGCTCTTTCTTCAGGAAATTCCGTTGGATTCCTGCTCCTTTGAGAATAGTATCGTAGTGCAGTTCTGCTCCGCCAGCCTTAAGTTTAGGAGCTAATTTTCAATTTTCGAGGGATGCAAGCACGCCAGTTTCAAATACTCAGTCTAAGGTGTCGAGCCAGAGGGACCACGCAGCAGAGGACAACCGCCTTGGAGGTGACGTACACAAGTGACGATGAAGATCTCAAATTCTCAACCAACTAGGTGTGCTAGCGTGATCTTGTGCTACCTGAAGAGCTGTTGCTGCGTGGTTTTTGGCTCAGCTTCACTCTGATCACATGCAAACCACAATTTGGACTTCCCATCACTGCCCTCGATTTCAACTGGCCAGCCGCATCCCCCTATAAGTGGCTCTGCCCTCAGATTCTCTTATTTGACAGAAGAGTCTGTTCTAAGTATGGACACAAATGTTTTGCTATCACCAGCCTTACACACAATAAATAGGTCCTCAGTTTTAACCAACTGCTTAGCCCTCAAACCAATCGTCGACTACCACAGCATAATCGACCCCCGTTCCATGCAACTGGGCTAAGCAAACATTTTCTACAACCAATCGACTCAACAAAACGTCGCCAAGTTCATGCCTGCACCTCAGATCCATTCAGAATGCAAAGGAATGTCAACAATCCACCAGAACTCTAAATCCTATTCATTAACAATTTTCCATTCCATATGCCAGGAGTCAAAGTGCACCCCGGCATTTCGTTTATCCCGAGGCCGACGCTACCAAAAAGGCCTACATGCCGACTGCAGAGAGTGCATACCTCATTTCAGATTCATGTGTCCCCTCCCCCTCCCTGCATCGTTGCATCATTTTTTTACGCGCGTGCCTTGATGCCCTCCGACAAACCGCCTTAAGATGTTTATTCCTGTTCCTTCGAACCTACCCTCGACCCGTCGTCGTCTCGCATTCAAATGCAACACACATGCACTTCAAGAGCGCACCTTTCATTGTCATGTGCCGGTAGTTAGCGTTAAAAAACGAATCCAAGGCACACGGAAATGTCCTCTCCATTCATCGGATCGAAATTAAGAACAAAAAAATCCTAACTAGGGGACGGGAGGAATGCACGCACACCAGCCCGGGGACACACACATCGGCTTCTGCGTGCTGATCTGCATCACCGAGGAGGGATTCGATTTTCTTGCATTCCTCCAGGATCTCCTCAGTCCTGGCTGTCGTGCGTTTTTTACATCGATTCTCTCCCTCTTAGCACGCGAGGCTGATGATGCAGCAAACCCAAGTGTGTGTGCGAGCGATCCCGGCTTGATATGATTTTTATTCCATTCAATTCGTCCTCGTGCGCCAAGCGCATGCTGCGCGCACCACTAGTGTGTTTTTGAACGATTTTTTATCCGCACCCTACTCGGGCCGCGCTCGCATGTCCTAAGGGGAGGCGAATCGTGCCGTGTGTAGGGACTGCGATACAAAACATTTTTATTGACAGTTGACAGATACCATGGCATGTCTCATTTATGCGGTAAAAAGTTGCGAAAAACTCCCGAAAAAAGGTCCTTTATTTCATCGTGATCGGGGAGTGGTCCTGAGCCGACGTCAAAGCAAACACACATACTTCAGATTGTCAACACAACGCGCGGCGCACGGCAAGGGGTTGCTCGATTTGCTAAAACGGGGTGTGAGTGGATGATGCCATCGAAAGGGGGAAAAGGATTCATTCGGCGTGTCTCGTCCCTTATTTGTCCACAAATTTCAATTTGTTGCCGATGATGTTGTCGGGCGGTTGTGAGTGATCGTTTTGAGGGGGCTTAGCCCATTCGCACACGCACACACAGAGCACGCGCACAGTGACAGATAAACCGTTTAAAATACTCCCCGGAGATGGACTAATCCTTCATGTGTTCAAACAAAGCGAGTTGAAAGAAAAATTCCACTCATTAGGGGAATCTGAGGTTTTCTTAAAGATCACCCTTAAGTGGTGGCATTAAGAAACCTCAGAATTGTTCATCACGGATTAAGACTTCCATTAATGAGCATTCGGAATCGCCAGGACCAAGGTGTCTTTAGGTGGGATTAAGCGTGCTTGCTTCGCGAACGGAATGGAATGGTTTACCCTTTAAGGAGATTCCGTATCGTGTGTCCTCATGTGACAGCAGGTAGTGTCCTTTGATAATCCTTTCAATCCAAGTTGCAAGTCAGAGGACGACTTATGGATTTGGAATTCACTGAGTTTTGATAGGATGCCATGCGAGTATGGCGAACATATGACTAGAAGCCATCGCTTGTCGCCCCTTAGAAATGGATTAATTGCGGTGAGATCGGGTTAAGCACATGGTTCGGTTTGAATTTTGAGTAAGGCGCTTAAGACTTCTTTTTTTTGGCCTTTTTGGGTGTGAATTGATAATTCTTTCAACATCCGTTACCTGTCGAGATTAAGTGTGGACTTATTCGACTGTTGGCTGATAATGAAATGGCAGGGATTACATTTGACATCGACGGGCATTATCGCGGTTTTCTGGGAAAAACCACAAGGAAAGGGTTGATGTTTCCTCGGATGTACTGGCGATTGAGAATTTC
Organism: Eristalis pertinax; assembly: GCA_907269125.1. Lineage (NCBI taxonomy): Eukaryota > Metazoa > Arthropoda > Insecta > Diptera > Syrphidae > Eristalis > Eristalis pertinax. The sequence continues at coordinate 32,146,126 of OU026146.1, forward strand.
CGGAAACTTCTGACTTCTTGCTGAGTGAAGAATTCTTGGATTTTGAAAGGGGTTTATCGCCGTTTTAGCCGAATCTGGGACCTCTCGTTTAGCAACGTGCAGATGCAGTCAGCGCAAGCCAATGCACCCGGTCAGCAACAGATATTGCTGTTCCTTTAAGTAAATCCATGTCTGTGCAAGTCAGTTGTAAATTCAACTCTTGTACAATGCTAGAAAGGGACGATGCAACTGGAGGTGCTTAGTCAGTGAGTAAGGATAGATGTGTTCACCGAGAAGAGTGGTTCTGATCTCAGTCACTGGCACAACATCTTCGTTTTCCTGTCGTCACAAATTCCGCGCATTAAGTTTACTAACTTATCAGGCCTGGACACATGAAAGGTTTGAGTCTTCATCCGTTTCTCCGATTAATTTTTCTTTTTGGATTTTGCGTGTTAGCAATCTCCACCACCGCCACACTGGACAAGTTGGATATGCGTCCTATTGCCTAGAACGTTCGCTGCATAAATTGGTTCACCTTACACCAGATGTTGTTTGTTTGTTTGACCCGAGGTAAGGGGAAATACCATGTCGCACAACATTTGAAAGGAGTTCAAGAGCCATGCCTTTGGAACGGAAGCAGACTTTTTTGTATTGCTCTAGAAGCTGACGTGGACTTTGACCACTACTACCGCTCATGTTCTTCACATTGCAAGAAAGAAGCTATAATAAATTTGTACTGTGTGTTTCGTTTGCGATTAAGTTAGCTTAGAGTGAACGCATAAGGTTGTTACGAATAGTTGAAAAAATATGAAACAATAATGTGTGTTCGTATGTTCCGATCTAGGAAAACGCTACAGTTTCCTTCCAAGTGGAGTTTCAAGTTTAATGCCACGCTCGTATTGAGAAGTTTGAAAGGATGTACTCCGCATACATTCGAGTTGTCTGTGATTCGAAAGAGGGTCTAATATCTGGCAGCATTCTCTCCTGAAGTCTGACTACCCGACGCTGAGTGGTTCTCTGCGATTCTTGACAGAATACATCGAAGATGGGCGAAGAATCAACATTTTTTGCCGAATCCTTATAGCTTCATTCAAGAAGAAACTGTAGCGATTAACGAAGTTTTTTATCGTCATAAGTTCTGGAAGCCAGGCCGCGTTTCTGGGTTTAGTCACATTCGACTCAACGACTTCTCTGAACTGCCGTCTGTCTCATCACGAGTTGGACTAACGTTTTAGTAGCCAACTTATGTGAATGCTGGGGAACTGTGATATTCCAGAAAATTGCAAAACTGACAAATTCCCTAGGCACTAGTTCAGTGCGCTTTCCCGGTGGAGATCAGCTTGAAACGGTTCGTAGATGGTCGAATGGCACAAGGTGCCTACATGGGAAATAATGACGGCCTACTGTCAATTCGAGATGATTACACAGACCAGACTGACTCTTATGGCTCTTACCGATGTCTTCATTTGACACTGCGCCATTGGCCATTGATTTGGTCTACAATGACTGCCGCACAAGTAGCAGAGGCGAGAACAGAGAACGACAGCACAAATCCTTTTCTACAATCGCAACTTTCCCTGCTTTCGATGAAAAAGTCACCAAGGGGCTTAATTCTTCAATAACCTGGTCGAACTAGGTAGCATCAGTGCCAGTAGAAGGTGTCTACTCGGTTTCGGAATGTACTTTGTTGACCGTCCGACTGAAGACTGCATTTCGATGAAAAAGTCACCAAGGGGCTTAATTCTTCAATAACCTGGTCGAACTAGGTAGCATCAGTGCCAGTAGAAGGTGTCTACTCGGTTTCGGAATGTACTTTGTTGACCGTCCGACTGTAGACTGCCTTCCAACTCTAGACAGCCTTCTGACTCTACATCACGAGACGAATTTCAAATCTGAACTGTATCAGTTGCATAACTATTGCGCATGAGACATTTAGCTTGATGCGCTACATTACCGAGTACTTATTAGTTGAAGAATCTTGCTCTGGAATATTAAAACCGTCCCGATCAAGTTTCTTTTTGTCATGCTTTGCTTTTGACGCTAATGGAAAAGACATTCAGTTTTGGTTCGGAATTCTTGTCAGTTCTTGTCTTGGCACCACGCCGCATCCTTGTAGTCTTCACTTCTTTTCCAGCCAACCAGCACTTCGATATCCGAATAATTTAACTTTCCATTTCTGCTTTTTTCCAAGACCTACTGGTTTTTAAAACTTGAAGCAGAACAAATACGGACTGACAAGAGTAATCATAAGCTCGTATGGCGTTTTAATGTCAAGCAATGGATCGGTTAGACGAGGGCAGTTAGTAGACGATATTCATCTTTTGACAACTAACAATGATATGCAATAAAACCCCAATATTCATACCATGTAGTGAGCGACGAACAGCTGAGAAATCGAACGACCCCTTGAGCGACGAGCGATAATGCTACGCATCGGAGTCACATCATGTCGCAATCAATCCCATTTTATCGTTTTAGTTCATCGCTGAACGACGGTTTTTTGTTGGCCTCCTGAAAGTTCTTAAATTTGTTGCTTCAAGGTTTGATGAAAACTGTCAAAAAACACATATTCACATATTCACAGCTCTTGCGCTCCTTGAATGACCACTCGTCGTTCAGTTGCTTGCCGTCCCCTAACTACTTGAGCTAAGGCTTCTTACGATCAATCGTGGCAGCTAAGAGGGGTTGGTTGATTCGAATTCAGAGGTGGCCCTACCGCCAACTCTCTTTCAGAGAACCCAAAGGTGGTAGTTTGAATCCATGATATTAATTTTGCACCACAAACGACTGTTGTATCAAAACAGAAAATCGGCAAATGCCATCAGGTGTCTGTCTCATCACAGATTCTCTAATTGCGGAAGAAAAAAAAATCATCCGACAATCAGTAGCCAAACGGTTGGCAAAAAAATCACCCAAAATGCCGTGCATGCACTAAAAAATACAGAAGTTTACGACCCCTTGTAAAAAAGAACTGCAAATCGAGAATCCGAATATGACTCTGGACACCCACCAGCATACCCATCCTCTTGCAATAAAAAGCGGAATGAGAAGGTATCCTTCGGTTGAGTTTTTACGAAATTACCTCCGCTCGCCTTAGCTGTGCTCCAATTTATTTCACCTCTCCGGTGCTTTGTTCTAGTTCTCCAGAAGTAGCGAAATGTCAACGTTCGCACCTTTCACCGATCGACAAACGTAATCAACTTCAGTTCGCGGTACTCCTTCAATTTATTACCCTTCCGTGTGCATATGCGCTCGCCGCCTGCTTACCTGATTAAAAGAGTAGCAGTGCACTGCAAACGGGAATGAAAGGGTAGAAGTTATATGTTTTAAGGCCCACAATAATCATCAAGTGACTGCACATTTCTTGAAAAAAAAAGAAAAGGATTAGCTTCCACTGCGAGGATGCGAGGCGTTAACACCGCCAACCCATGGGAACTCCATGCACATTTTTTTTATTCGCATGCGAAACAGGTCAAAGCAAATAAAATCCGTTGGAAAAGAGAAAAAATAACTGTTTCCCCTTACCTTGACAATCGGGGGCGGGTTTTTGATATTTTTTTTTTTTTTACGAACCATTGCCGTCCACAAAAGCAAATATCGTCTTATTCGCTGCAGCATATGCAAATAATTTGTTTTCCTCGAGCGGCGAACCGAAATACGCGGAAGCGATGAAAACAAAAAACAAACTATCACAATGCAGAAGGGACTTGGCTGCGCAGTCGCTAATAAAGATTCGAATGCGATCGCGAACACAATAAAAATCCAAGCAAACAAGGTAACCTTGTTGTGAGAAGATACTCGTAAAAAAATATTCACTCTCGAAGAAGAAAAAAAGGAACAATGCGAAAAAATTGACTCCGATGAAAGCGTTTATTTAGTGCGCGACCTCGTTGTGCCGTCAAGGTTGCGTATGGGTTGCCAATATGTTATCTAATGTCCCTTTCTCGTCGCAGTCGTGCATTCGATGGAATACTCACTCGTGAGCAAATAACCAGCCGGCGGTCAGGATAAAGATCCTGCAAACGTAAATAGAACACCTCTAAAATTTGCAAGCCCATAAAACAAGGATTCGCTGGATTTGGTGGCTATGGCAGGAACACGGGAGAGAATGAAAAAATTCCATAATCCCCTTTAGGCACTTACCTGCCCGCATACTCACCGTCCATCCATCCTGACTGCGAATGAGAACGCTGAAATGCATTGTTCTGCATCGCAGTGACCAATTAAGCGTGAGACACACACAAGAGGGATTACCTTTGCGACGTGTCCTTTTTATGTTTTGTTATGAATGTGGGATGGTCAGGACATAATTTAAATTGCAAACATTCCTTGGAAGGGTTCTTCGTCGCTGCTGCTGCTGCTTGACCTGACACTGATCCGAGTACCTTAGCACACCGTTTTGCAAGGCATCGCGCACTCGGGCGGTCGGCTAGACCAAAGATTTTGGCTAGACCATAGATTTGGACGGTTTTATTATTTCCTTCACCAATGTTTGGGATTATGTTTAAGTTTTGAATGCAAATTATTCCCTTAAGTCTCTAATGCGAACGGGATGTGTGCGTGTCATAAAGTGATCGGCTATCGGATTCATCATCCGATTACTTCTGGCGTTTAGATGGAACACGATGCGCGTGATTGTCGACGATCTACACATTTATTGATCTTATTGAAATGCGTTTTGTGTGCGAATTTTTTTGATCGATTTCCTTCATTTCGTGGAATGTTCTGCGATTTTCACGAAAGTCCATCCATATCCCAGAGGAGCTCAATAGTAAAGCTGTATGCTCCATCTGCTTGTACATTTGACACGGTGAAGCTAAAGAAATTGTCGCTGGATCACTAATACCAAATGTAATCGCAGCCCACATCTGGTGATGGGAATGTTGACCGGCCTCCTTAGGCAGGTTGACTAGGCTTGGAGATGCCCTTGTTCACGACTCTGCTGCCTGTCCGTGTCCCGATTTATGCTTGTAGCCCTTTTCGTGCCGAGATTTACAACCAATTTAGTCGGAATAGACTAGCTCTGGCAGGATGATTATCTTCTGTACATCTAAACATTCGTGTGAAACTACTGGTCGCCATTTGAGCAAGCAACCATAAAAAACTACAAATCGGTGGTCGTGTTGGAAACATTACTTCTATCTCTTTGTCCATCTACATCCCATTTGCATCGCGTGTTGTGTTCTTTTAAGTACAAGACCATTAGCTGAACATTGAAGATAAAAAAAATATTGCAAACAATTACGACTGCTTGTCAAATTAAGAACACTATGAAGATAGTATTAAACGTCAGCAGTCAAAGGCTTTAAAATCAGATGTAGACGAAGATCGGACCCAGTCTGATGAAGGAAGACGAATGCATTGGCGGCAGGCTTTCTGAAAGAACACTGATGCTTAACTTTTGTATATTAAACCTTAAATTTCCGAACTAGAATCGAATTTATTTGTCACCGATCAAAAATCGTCAGAATTGAGTTTTAAACACTTCTGATGTCTCAGCGAAAGTCTCTCGATGCGAGGGGAATCTGTTGAGAGCCTATTCAGTGAATGTCGTCAGACAGAGACGTGTAAGCTTCAAATCAGTCTTATTAGACAATTCTCCAACATTCGACTCCAGCATGTTACAGCAATACAACACCAGCTCATGGACTGTTTTCCAGTATTGAACTCTTTCGCCGAAGGCTATGAGCCGCCACATGATAACGAGTGATTCGTTTAGACTTCATTTCGACACGTACCTGCCTACATGATGATGACGTGTTGTTCTTAATCAGTATTGTTTGACAAATCATCACGGAAGGACTCAACCACAGCAACGTCTCCAAATTATTCAGTCATGTTAAGAAAATCGGGGTTCTGTAAAAAAATGTGCAACATAAGGTGTGCGTCATCGACCGCGTCCGTTATTGCTTTTACCATCCGCAAATTCGAGTCTCAGTCTACCTTATTTTGGGTGACACGCGATCGAATAGACCACATCCAGCCCAACAAGCCAAGCCAACATTACTACGCAAATACCCGTCGCAACACTGGAAGCAGTGATCCAAGATTGGACCTTCAGAATGGACCTTGCACGGCTTAGTCGTGGACAACATTTACACGAACTTATATTCAAGGAGTAAATGTCAGGCTCTGCTCTTTCATGTCGTAATAAAGCTTCCACCATCCGAATGAATTTTATTGTTTTATTTAAAATTAGAAACCAAACAAATCTTAATGACGCTGGGGTTTTGTCAATACCATCAATGACTCGTCCGATCCTCCATATCAAACCACCTCTTACGGATGTCTAGAAAAAAGGATAATACAATCATAGAGTTCGCAAAACAGAAGGTGGGACTCTCTGACCACCTGCAAGGGTGCTGTCCATGTTACTAACGATGGTAGTTGGAGCAATAACTGGCCATAATCGTCTGAATTACCATGAAATGAAAATGGAACTAGCCAATGACTTTCTACCAGGACTCACTACTAGTTGATACGTAGAACACTGGGAGAACATTTCCTTTCAGACCTCCAGGATCTAACAAATGTGCCCTTTTGTGTTTATTAGGACATCAGAATGGCTGAGCAACACATCAACATTAGCATAAAGTGGGACGAAGTAGGACCAAAGAGGTTACATTCCCCCATCGGACATCATAATAGGTCCAACTGGACCTAAGTGAGACGTGACTTAACTCCGTCTACCCACCCTTTATAAACAGAGGTAGAAAGGAATATAGCAGAAGTCATGTGCATCGGCATAAAGATGTGGCAAGCAGATTTGTTGAAGCGGAAAGTGCTCTAAGTTAAGAGTGTTTGGATTAACGCGATCTTCAGTATTTAAGGCTTGCACCTAGGTATCCATTTAGCCAAGGAGTTCACAACGTCGTCAAGTACCAATTGATTTCAAGTTTGATGGCCAGTTCCTTCACTTTCGTGAATAGCGATGCCGAACTAAAACATCTTGTTGCTCTTAGGGTCGCAGCACCTTGTGCAACTTCACTCCGCTTTGAATCGTATGTATTTAGGTCACATTAATCCTCATAAACTCCACTCTGGTCAGGCTGAGATCGCTGCCGAGTTTAAGAGGCTCCTGATCACCCGTGGTGACAGAATATTACCTCTGGTGAAGCTTACACAAACGAAGCTAGGTGCTGGAACGTTAGAAGTTAGAACACCCAGAACTGGTGGCCTTTTAATGTGATTTCCACTCAATGAACCACAATCTGTGATGAAATTGGGGATACAAGAATTGAGCTCTGAAGTAGGGCTCTAGCTCGTGCGTTGGACAACAGTAGAACTTATAAAGTCAATGCAAGTGTTATATAGAACATATTGAGTCGCCAAGAGTCGCCAAGAATCGTGTTTAGCCTTAAATGAAACTCATTACGTTTGTACACTAGGGAGAATGGCAAGCTTTAAGAAAAAGATACCATTTTGTGCAACGTTGCATCGATCCTGCGTTCGTCCAGAAGACATATCTTGTCAAGTATTTCGTTTCGTATTCTAGGTTACAGAGACTGGATTCTCTTGGGGGACTCTGCTTCTCCGGACCGGTACACTGAGGCGCGAAGAACTTGCAAATTAGCTGTGCGAGCAGCTAAAGAGCAGTCTTGGAAGGAGTTCGGCGAGAAGCTGGAAAGCGATCATTGATCTGCGAAAAAGGTGTTCTGGCAAACCATTCGCCGACTCAGAGGAAGGAAATTCAACATCATCGAAGGAGTCAAATCCAAAGATGGGGTGTTGTTTCCAATGAGGCGGATATCTTTGGCAGATGGTCACTCTTTGTGGGTGCATTGGTTTTTCGACAATCACTCTTGGATTATCATTCGCCCAAATGCGGCAATTCTGCTTATTGACGAATCCACTGAGGTGAAAATGTGCCTCATCACTGAAGATGATTTTCTTTCGAAGTGCACGGTATGCATTTTGATTTGAACGCCCATTTTCATAATAAGCCTGAATAACTTTAACGCGTTGCTCGATTGTGTAACTTTCCATGGTTCAAATTGAGTTAGTCTGAAATTGAGAAATGTCAAATGAAATGCAGAAAAAAACTTGACGTTTAGGTGTGGTTCACATTCAACATCGGCCCTTTTAACCACCCTTTATAAAGTCATCGAAACATTTGACCAATTGATTTTTTTAGATTAGAAGACTTAATTAAGATGTGTTTTAGTACATGTTTCGAATGTTGACAGTCATCGCCCATTTGCTGTTAAGTCGCTGACCATATGTAGGTTGGTGGATCGGTAGACAGCGACAGTACGTTTGGATCGTTTTGGATCTCTTGAAAGGATACCTACTTAAGGGAGATATTCATTTTTGCCACCGCCGCTGCCAAACACTGACGTCTACTTTTGGATATTTGGTTGAGTAGAGACTGTGAAATAGTCTGGAGTTAAATTTGCATCAAGTTTTTTACTCGCAAAATGGTTTTCATTGACGTGACTTACACGTCCAAACTTTGCTTAAAGAGACACAGCGCATGGGGGCAATACGATATGTCTTTTATCTGATTCGTACAATGAACAGAATGAAGTTAAAAGGACACACTTCCTTGACGTCTTGGCCAAAAAGCTGCAATGAACATGTATAACTTCAATGTGTACATAACAGCACAGAAGTCATTGTGAAGGATCGCTCTTTACAGCCACTGTTTTCCGGATATAAGATATGAATGTGAAGGTATCAAGTTCACTTTCGGCATTATTGTCCTATTGCACTGTGACGCAAACAAAATCGAATCGAGGCTCTGAGATTTTTCAAGAGAAATGTCCTACGATCATTGCCCATCAAGCGGTGTAGGCTAGATTGAGTCAAACAGTGAGCAGTCAAATCAAGGGCAGCGTAGGCCTAATGTCGTAAGTAGAGTATATATATATATATATATATATATATATATATATATGGGTGGCTCAATTAGAACAACATGTTGACTCTATTGTCTTACCACCTAACCACTGAACTTGTAATGAAGCAACTAACATGACTGACGCTGATTTATTCAACTCGCTTTCTTTTTCGAGAGCGGCACTTTATCTTCGACTAGAGCGGACTTTCCTTGATCTTGTCCTCTTTCCCTGTTTGCTACTCATACAGAAGTTATTGAAAGGGATATGCATTCATAAAGTTTTTTCTATAATGGCGCCAATGAGTGCCCTAAGCGATTTCCCGCTGATTCCCCGCTAATTATGTGAGCATTGGTGAGTGATTTGACATGTGTCCATAAAAAGCAGTTTCGTTTGTTAGCAAAGCCATTCAACCAAAAATGAGCTTCATTGCCGTAGACAAAATGTTCGATCATCGTCCAACTTTCGTAAGCCCCCAGCCCCACGTTGCTACTAATCTGTCAAAAATAGAACCCAGAAAAACCAATCATGCGAAAAGCAAAGAGTTAAGCCTGCACTGAGTGCAATCATTTACCTTCCCTTCGCTCCCACGCATATCCACAATTGTGTATCAGGTAAGCTCCTTAAGGAATTCTTCTGATAACCTGCTTCCCAAAAACACCACCCGCTAATAAACATCCATCCACTCCATGCAGCAATTCCGGCCATAAAACCTCCACTGGTTCTCGCATACAGGTCCCCAACACTCTACTCACACAAGAGAAGAAACAAAAAAAAAAAAAAAAACCAGTCAACGGTAACGCAATCTTTATGTTTTTTATTTTTTTACTAAAAGCAAACAAATCCTTAAAAAGTCAACTACTCTCGTAAAAAAAGACACAATCATCCATTCCAAGGACGACGACACACCGTCATTAAAAAACTGACGTGCGTTTTTTTTTTTAGGTCAGCTTCCAGTTTTTTACCGTTGTCGCCCAACGCTGCCGTCAGGACTTCCTGGCGAAGGTAGGCGATAAAAAAGAAAACAAACTTCGAGGTATACAAAATCTACATACATCAAAAATGGATTACCTAACTACTTCCTAATTGACGTCAGCAGTTAAAAGTGAAACTGCACTGCAACGCACCTCTACACCCGATTTCGGGAAGCATCATTCCGCATTTCGAAGGAGATGCACACACACACACACACGTGTGCACACAATTGAATAGGCATCCCTAATAAAAGTGTCTTTTTGTTACCTTTTTTACTAGTTATCTGGTATTTTTGCATCTTGAACCGTTTGGCAGACAATGCAAATTGACTCCACGGCCCAGTTTTCGTTACCTTTTATGATTTACGTCACCCTATATAGCGGAATTCGCGAATTTCGTGTCATTCTCTTGTGTTTCATGTTTTTTCCTTTTTACCTTTTTTGTGCTGAGAACGACGATGTCAGAGTCGCCGTAATAAATAAATTTGCAAAACGAGGACATTCTTGAATCAAAGGGATGCCACTTCCGCGAAGTAATCATGTTTGTTCGAACAGAGGTGAGCAGAGGTGGCTAGATGTGATGTGAAAGGTGACTAAATGCGACTAAAGGTGAGTAGGTGTGGGCAGGTACATTGATTCGAATTACCTGAGATTTTCTGCAATATTTTGGAAATTCATAATTACAATCCATCGATGGGTGTGACACTTAATAAATGTTCATATTTTGTTGACGATTTTCATAATGACTCTTCGTGTCATTCTGCTTATAGGCTGACGACAACCTGAGTTTATTAAGGATACAAACTTATCAGGAAGTGAATCGTGATCTTGACTCCTTAGTGAACGTTGAATTGAAATGGCAAAGCAACTGGGTGATGGCAGACTACCATGTGACATGGCATGGCACGCTCTCCAGTTCATTCCGCTGGACTACATCCATGTATGCCAACAAATAGCTTCATGCGATTAGTGCCAGCAATCGCCGAGTACAATGTACAATGTACGTAAATCTGGCCAACACTTATAGTCTACCGAATTACTCACCATCTCTACTCATGGAATGCCATTAGGCATATGTACGTAATTCCTTAACCTTTTGACAGGGCCTACACAACATTAGAAACCCCAACATTGTGATTTCATTGCAAATGGAAATGATACCTGATTGGTATCTAGACCGAACCTCGGGTATAGAGACCAAGTCATCGCGGAAGTAAGACAGACTCGCCTTGATGACAGGAAGGAGCATGCCTGGGAGCGTCAACGATGGTCCTGCTCACTGCTCATGGGTAGCACGGCTGATTAGAATGTGAGATACCTGTAGCACGTGTTGATCGCTTGCAGCCAAATCGTTTACAAATTAACGTCTTCACTCGAGGATCGATCTCAAATTCTAGCAGAATGAGACCTCACCAGACACACCAGAGTCAATGAGGTATCTGATTAACAACCCCCCGTTCAACATCCTCACCAATGTCAAATGAACACAATGTCACTGGATTGATTATGTCATGTCCTGTGTTCCATCGAATTTGAAGTAAGGCACCGCAGCATTCTACTTGAATGGTATCCCAAAGTTCAGAAGCAAATTTTGATTCAAAAAACATTGGTTTCTGGTCAATAACGTACTACATTATGTGTGGGACAGAATATAAGGGTTCTTCCCTTGATTTATTGATGGCAGCAGTCATACAACATCGACGTCTTGGACAGAGTCCACAGTGGACAGCTATCACTTCGAGGTAGTCAGTGACTTTGTCCACCACATGAATAGTACAAACAACATCAGTACCGAGATCAAACGCAGAATAAGATGTACCACCTTTTTCTATGGGCTCCAGAGGCAAATTGAGCCAGACAGCCGTCTCTCCGAGGACCAGTCAGACTTCGAAGTCAGCTGGACTTCATACAAAACACTGATCAACCCACTCCATCTGAACGGCGCAGAGGCGTGTACAATCTCAAAAGCGGATGCAGAAGTCCATGGTCTCTCCGAGAGAAATATTCTGGGAGGGATCATTGGTAGAAGAAGTACATACATACAATACATCTTCAATGACCCGCATGTTCCACCAAAGGGGTTGCACGCACTGGAGATCGTCAGGCCACTCGATCCTCCTGCGTCGACTCTAACTCATCAGGAACTAGGCCTAGGCGCAACCTGGCGAGTTTTTTGGAAAAACGGTCGCCTATCTGATGTATTTGGACTCAAATCGTGATGATGGGGTCATTTGTGCCACGCGGCCAAACCATTGAAGCATAGCCCTTTCCGTTCGCAGAATCAGCTGCTCCACATTGAGTACTGCTGTATTCCTCACCCTATCACGAAGAGTAGCTCAACACGAAGAAATCAGCACCAAGCCATGTCATTTCGGTTTTAGCTGTATTCGTGATGTCATTCTTTCAAATCTCATGACCATAGGTGAGAGTTGGAACAAATACTAAATTAAAAACCTGGACCAGTTTTTGAGTCTGAGTGCTCCAGGGTAGTGTTCAAAAATCTTCATAAAAAAATAAAAGTTTAAAACCTTGGCTTTGACACCACATTCGTTCTCCCTGACTACAGATCTTCAAGGCTGTTTCAAATTTGGCCCAGTATGGCCAATCCTGCAAGAAATCTCACCATTACTCATCCTATCACTTGTGAAAAAGACTCCCCTCCATTCGATTCAATGGGACTTCACTAACATTTAGAATGCATTGAACAGGCCTTCCTGCAAATAACTATAGCATCTGATTTGTCCACGTTAACATTCCTCCCAGCATCAGCACATACGGCCACAAAACTGGAGTTCCGTCTGAAAAGATGTGAGGATAACTAATTTATCTGCAAAAAGAGGACCGTACTTTTGCAGAACACTCCAAAGCTTATTTCGAGGAACTCGTTCGGATGCATTTTCTAAATCAGCTGTGGATCAGTTTGGCATACTCCCAAGCCTTCTCGAACATCATTCTCATAGTGTAGCACCCGCGTCACAGACTGCTCGCTTCGTGTTGCAGTCTTCGTTCCAAATCAGAAGTGGGATTCGAATCCATGCCCACAGTGTAGGTTAGTGTTGTTTAGGGCCTCGCTTCGTCGCCGCTCCATCTCGTCGCCATCCACTCCCCTCTGCTCTCCCAACCCGAAATACTCCTCGGCGTGTATGCGAACAGTAGCTCGTGTGGGCTTGCCTTCGTTGTACAGTTCCGCGAAGAGTTCAAACGCCATTGTACTGCCCGAAGGTGCGTTGCCCAATCCTCCCCCCTTTCCTGCGAATGCATGCATCTGAGTGACGAGAGAATGGTTCGGTTGCATCTATCGACCTGGTCGTTCGCCCTGGGTGTCCTGACCGCTGTCTTGACGTGTTCCACGCCATGCTTCTCACAGAATTGCTCGAACATACCTGAGGTGAAAGCCGTTCCTCGGTCCGTAACATTTCTTCGTGGCAGACCAAAATACCCGGCCACTTCGTTCAACACGGCGATAACTCCTCTGCTGTTCGCGGACTTCACTGCCCGGAGTACGATGTACTTGGTAAAGTTATCTACCAAAGCCAAAACATACCTCGTACCGCCGTTCCCCTTCGTGAACGGCCCAAGGTGGTCTAGGTGTACCGTATCGAAGGGTAGTGCAACGCGGTCTATGCTGTGGAGTTCCCCCTCGGCTCTCCCTCCTCTCTTCTTCGCATACGCACACTCGACGCATGACCTGCTGTAACTCCTCGTGAAGCCCCTCATCTTCGGGAACCAGAATGTCTGCTTCACCCGGTCCAGTATGCTGGAGCAGGGAGTGATCCGGCCATCATACTCCGATTATTGCGCACCGGTCACTCTCACGAAGAAGAAGGATGAGAAGGACCGATTTTGCATCGACTACCGGGCACTCAACAAGGTGACGGTCAAAAGAAACTTCCCCATGCCGGTGGTGGAGGAGGTGGTCGAATCGCTGGCTGGAAATAAGTTCTTCACGACGCTGAACCTAGCATCGGGTTACCACCAAATTTACATGGAGGAACGGAGCAAGAAGCTGACGGCGTTTGCGACTGACGACGGCATGTACGAATTCAACCGAATACACTGTGTTGGTGTTTCATTTCGTGTTGCAGTTTTCTTCGTTCCAATAGTGAAAAGCTGGTTGGTTCTACTTCTGGCCCGACGTAAGCCGCACTGTTCCATCCCCATCCTCGACCACAGCTCTACAACGCACCTTAGCGTAGATCTTACCAGGGAGACTTTAAAGAGAAATGCCTCTATAATTGGAGCAATCTGTTGTGTCGCACTTTTTGAAAAGAGTGACAATCTAACCGCGTTCTTAGGTCACCTAAACGACTCTCTCCTTACCCATTGCCTAGAGAATTTCTGACCGCAGCACACCATCTTTCGCTTTGGCTACCTCGATGATGTTGAATTTCCCCGGAGTCGGCGAATAGTTTGCCAGATCACATTTTTCGCAGATCCATGGTGGCTTTCCAACTTCTCGCGGACTTCCGTCCAGAACTGCTCTTTAGCTGCTCGCACAGACAATTTGCAAGTTCATTGTGTCTCCGTGCACCGGTCACCAGGAGCAGAGTCCCCCAAGAGAACCCAGTCTCTTTAGGTTTATAAGAAGCACTTAATTTATTTCTGAAAGGTGGAAGAGTGTTCCACAGAAGCCATAGACTAGAGCAGCCACTCAATGAGGACGACCAATACCTAGACGATAATCTTTGGCAAAATCACTAGGATCAGAAAAATTGAATCGATTTTTGGGCTGGGTGGCATGTGGCGCTGTGATATCGGTTTTTTTTTAGAAGTTGTATAGTCTGATGATGCATCCAGATCAGAATTCACACCGATCGGCGACACGTTGCAGGTCAAATCTTCTTCTTCCTGGAATCCAGCTAGAGCAGATTATTCTTCTTAGACTGTGCAACTTCTCTTTGCTGTGATGTATGCAGTATCCGGTAGAGACTATCACGACTGAAAGTGACGAGTGATACGACTAGTTCTCGTAATCTCTTGTTGTCCATCGCCGCATGGAATGCCATTGCTCAACCTCTAGCTTCTTTCTTCAGATAAATGAGTGGCATATGTTCAAGCATGGATACCACACAAAAGCACGATCAAAACAGCGCTCAGTCACCAGGAGACAACTTTTCACGATCCTCTCACGAACTCAACATTTAGCTTGCTCCACCATAAGCAAATCAATCAATCCGTGGTCTTCTATTAGTCAATCAATATCAAGTGGAGCCCTCATCAGCTTAATGCCAGCAAATTCCGGAAGCTGGAAGGTTGTACGTCCTTCAAGACACTGCCTTAAAAACGAGGTCCTCTTAAAATCTCCACATACGCGCGAGGTGACATTTGAAGAGTTCCCTTCTGGCAGGACCCAGCCAAAGCAGGTACGGATTTCCGAATCGCCCTCGCTTTGATCATTCCATGAACTGGTTGTCTACTTGGAAATCAAGTACCATTGACATATCCTTAATCCTTGCATCAGTTCACTCTGAATGTGTGGTGTACGTCTTAAATGTCCTGTGTGTGCATATGTCCACGTCAATTGCAGAAAGGACACCCACTGGCAATTGCACAATAGCCCAAGAGATGAATACCCAGATGAAGACCAAAATTGTCCTTGAGTGACCAAGAAAAAGAGAACCAGAAGGGATGTCTTGCACAAGGATACACACGAGTATAAGGCGACATGCATTGTTCAGTGTGGACACACATCCCCGACATGATGAAGGACAGCCTCTGTGTAGTGTCGTTTTAATTTTGACAGGCTCCCGATGAACGAATATCCTTCCGCTCTCTATTCACGCTCCTGCCACTGTGCATCTCTTCCTTTATTTCTTTTCATTTTTCTCTCTGAAAATTGAATCGACGAGCATTGTTGCGCAATGGACTCGGAATCAGGATACGGATTAAGCATCAATTCAGCTCAGTGTTGCTGTTGTTTGCCACTGGCAATAGCACTGGCACTGACCAAAGCCTCGAAGGCTGCCGAAAATGACTTAATTGCGATCCTTGACTGCACACCTTGGTTGGGTAAGGTTTTTAATCGGATAATTAATTCGTAGGTGAATTGTTCGGTTGTATGGTGTTTGTTGCAAGGATAATGGCTGCTAATAGGAAGCTAGTAGGTGGCAGCTGGCAGATGGTAGATCTGTGGATTAAAGATCCGAACGAGATCAATATCTTTTCTAAGGATGTTGTGATGTGATGACATGAAAAGGAGGCAAGTATACCGAACACGTGCTGGGGACCACTCCGGATTTGGGGAGCTCTGACATGCATTCTGGTTGGTTGCGTCCTAATTTTACATTTATGACTATGATGCTTGAGACCAATTTGAGTAGAACAAGACGATGTGACGGACGGGACGTAATGAATCGGCGCATTTTCTGACGGAGGAGAGGAATGGAATCGCGTACTTCACCTGAGCCTCGTGTGTTAAAATAGCGATAGAGCAAAGATAAAAGATGCGATCGACTTTATGATCCAGAATGTTCCACTCAAAGCAACTGACGATGATAGAAGAGAGTTCCGTCCTCCCGACGTAGGCTTCGATATCGAGACTTAAATCCAATAAAGCTTCTGGTACAGATGCACTCGTCAGTCTCGTCGGCTTGCAGAACTCTTTAAAACAACCGCAGGTAAGCTGGTTGGGTTCATGCACCAACTCATGGTCCACTATCGGCCAAATTTCCACACTACCGCAGATCCTAGAATGCAGATTGACTCTCTACTCGCCACATTTTCATCTATTCTTTGGCCACATATGATAGCCTGAATAGGGACGAGCTACAAAGCGTCACACCTAGTTTTCGCATTCCTGATAAACTCGTCGGATTGTGCTGGAGTACGATGGAGAATATGTCCTGCTCCATCTAGGTCAGCAATGAACGGATTTAGACCACGCGACGCGCTATCATGTGACGTTTTCAACATCGGTTTTGAGAAGATTGATGTACAGAACTCACTCGCCAACACAAGAGGCACGAACTTCCTGAAGTCTATACAATTCTTAGCGTACGCAGATGACATTGACATGATTTGCAGACCGTCAATGAGGCGTATGCATTAAAAAGCAATACAAAATGGGATGTTTGGCGATATTGAATCGGGGGCGGCCAAAATGAGTTTAGCGGTGAATGAGGACAATAAACGTTGACACAAATAACGCTTGACACCACCAGAGGCGGACATAAGCTTTATATTGTTGTGGAAACCCAGATTTTTGGCGGTATTGAGCTCACATGTTCCAATCAAAGATGGAAAGTTCTTCGGTTTTATCGACACAAGACCCATTGTTGGATAATGGTTGATTATTAAGGTCTCGCTTGAGTGACAACAGAGACCGGATTGAGTATTGGCAACACTACTGTACTCTGTTGTTTTATGCACCTGATCAGAAATAAAGTAGTATAGAGACAACGGACTTCTACCTCTCTTGCCCCTTAAAACTGTTTCACATCGTTTTTTTATGTCGTTGCGTCGAACCCAACTGACCAAATCTCAGAATTCATTTTCTACTGTCCCAATTCTACGACGGAAGGATAGAGTCATGAGTTTTGGAACAAGTATGAAAAGCTGAGACTATGAGCTGTCATAAGCGAAGGAATGTATTTAATTGGGATTAGAAGTGCCAGATAGAAGAGCTTTTGCAAAAACGAGAAAAAAGTGTCGGAGATAGAAGAGATCCTTGCGGAACACCTGTGTTTATTTGTATGATATCAGACTTAAACCAATCCAACACAACTTGAATTTAACGCTTCGCGAGGTAATTCCTAATCCATAGAAGAAGATATTGATGGATACCAAAACCCACGCGTTTTCGACAAAAGACCTTGATGCCAAACACTGGTCAATGCTTAGAAATTTTAAGCTTCGCAAAGATTGGTTCCACTTTTCGATGAGATGTGTTGAGTATAGTTTGGACTGGAATAGGAAGATGTATTTCATACAAAATGGTTGCACTTCAATTCGTGGTTGACCATCATCCACAGCCAGCACTCATGTTGTGCGTACCGCCCATATCTCAGAGTAGCCTATAGTTTTAAGCTTACTCAGAAAGGCGAAATCTGACAAGCCTTTTCTAGGCAGAAGGTAACTTCTGAGCATTGTCACTGACTCGAAAAAGAAGGAGCTGTGAGTTATCAAAAGTGTACGTGTTGAAAATTGAACATATGACCACCAGCGCTACACTGGAGTACTCAGACTCAAAAAAAAACTGGTCCATTGTACTACCAGGCAGCAACCTACATTCCAGAGGAATACCAGCAGGCGCTTCTGTGATGAGGAGCCTACATCATCAGCTCTCACCGCATCAGCACCAAATAACTGCCACCTGATCCGAGTAAAGGCGGGACAGTGGCAGAGGAAGTGCTCTGCAGTGTCGTCGTCTTCTCCACAGGCGTCGCAGAGGGTTTCGTTGCTTAGGCCAAGCACATTTAGGTATTTGGCGAAGGTGTGGTGGCCCGTTAGTACGCCGGTAAGTCGTCTGCAGTCTTTTATGTTAAGAGATAACAAGAATGCTGCGTATTTCTTACAGACATTAGGGAGCATATATAATAATAATATGGTTGGCGCTTAAACCCGTAGAGGGCCAGGGCCTAGCTTCTCAGCAACCACTCGTGTTGTGCGTACTATTGTTATATCACGAGTGGAAGGGACCTACCGTTTTATGCCGACTCCGAGCGGCCAAAGTTGAGAATTTGCCTATGTTGAGAAGCTTTTTCTGGACAGTTATACTCTTTGAGCATTGTCAGTGACTCGAAAGAGGTGGGGCCGTGAAAAGTATTTCTTGTCGTACCAGGAATCGAACCTAGACAGGTAGGTCCAAGTGCGTAGGAGTCGACGCATATACCCACAACGCCACGGGCCACCATTAGGGAGCATGCGCTTGGTTTTTCTACATCCTGGGGAGTCATGCCACCTCTGGTTGTGCTCTCGAGAAGCCCAGTCATCGATGGAAGCCCTAAACGAGGACGCGGATAGTCCCAGGAGTATCTCCTCTGATCCTTGTCTAGCAAGTTCATCGGCGATCTCAGAAGACTTGCATAGAGAGAGAAGACTTGCATTCTTGGACTATCTTGGAACTGGTCAAAGGTTTGAGCAGGGCCTTAAGTACAGCTTGGCTGTCGCTACAGACACAAATACTTCACCCCTTCCACCTGTTCTTTCACAATATAGTTCGTGGCCATCAGGATCGCATGAGTTTCTGCTTGGAAGATCGACGCAGATTTACCTAATGAGGTGTGCAGTCTAATGTTGTCGCTCTCTACGAAAGCGCCAGCGCCAGATCCTTCATTGGCCTTGGAGCCATCCGTCAAGATTCGACTACATTCTTTTCCTAGCTCATATTCTGGCCAGAGCCAGTCCTGAGTGCAGAGAAAGTCGACTTTGTATGTGCGTCGCAGCTGGATTGCTGGTGTCCTTGCGTCAGAAGGCATATCCATGAGTCTGTGGTCAAAAAAAATGCGATGCGCAAGGTCATCGAAACTCCAGTGCGAGTTGTACCAAAGAACACTTCTTTTTAAACGAAAGATGGCCGAAAATTCCCTTACACTGCCAGAAAACTGAAAAATAGTTTTCGATTGAATGTGTTTTTTCCCGAGAAGTTTTCTATCCAAGATAACACCTAGATATTTAGCTTCATCGGAAAAGCGGATGGTGACACCTTTTAGTACTAGTTCAGTCACACCAGTCAACTTTCTCCTCCTCGTGAAGAGAACTACCTCTGTTTTAAGAGGGTTAACTGAAAGCCTATTCCTAGTACACCAGTTGTCGATCACTAGCATAGTCCACTCATCTACTCGGCCGGAAGTGGCATAGTCTCACAGTTTATTGCTGGCCCTTCAAATTCTCAGAGCCGACTGCGACCATTTACGTCTCGTCAAACTTCGTGTGCTTTCTTTTTCCTCTCCACGTACTTTACCGTTAATAGAGCTAACGAACATTTCTAGTAGTGTTGCCTTGTATGCCTCCAGCTTTGCTACCTGAATTGGCCGTTAAACTTGGTGTTTTTTGCAGAAAATAAGCTTATTATGCCTTTATTACCATGTCCTATATGTTGGTAAAAGAGAGTTGGAATAAGTTACCTCCTTTGGGGTACAGTCTAAGGCAAGTTTGGTGGGAGATCTAGAACATACACAGCTGTGGTGGTATTCAGAAAGGTAGTAAACGGGTCAGGCAGGAACATTTTCTTCATTGCTAAGGTGTAATTATGGCGCACAACCCACTTGGTGGCATCGAGACAATGGACGCAGGCTATTTCCTAGAGGCGTCAAACTTG
This sequence comes from Eristalis pertinax, assembly GCA_907269125.1. Lineage (NCBI taxonomy): Eukaryota > Metazoa > Arthropoda > Insecta > Diptera > Syrphidae > Eristalis > Eristalis pertinax. Next base: position 32,166,174 of record OU026146.1, read on the forward strand.
GGTGGATTTTCTGATTGTTGCTTTGCGAATTGAGATGGACTTGAATAAGATGCTTAGCAACATCTAGGATGTCATTAGCAGCTTATATGAATGCCAGAACAATTTTATTAATAGGGCCATTACAAACATACCATCATTAGATAATCATAGCTCCAAGTGGAATACTGGATCAAAGGATCAATTGAGCCAAGTACGCCTTGACGCGAGACGGAACACCAACTGAACCAACGTGAGATTTTTTCTTGAAGTGTCATAAGACTAGATCAGATATTCGCTATGACGCAGTGCCATAAAAAAGAACGACAATGATCGTGTCTTCATTGAAATCTTACATACAATCATTACATACACCTAAGAGAAAAGCCGCATCGGCAGGATGCATTCTGCAATATTATCAGTGATACGTCATTTTGTTGTTAAATTAAGACTATACATAACTGGTTTTCACTTGTACATGATCAAATCGACGTTCACGCAAAGTTATCGTTGGCCGCGACTACAGGAGCATTAATTCACATGCATACAGCCTTAGACGAACAAGCGGTGATGCTGTAGCCTCTTGCGAAGATGTAACAAAGGAACGACAAGAAAAAAACAGTGCTCCTAGGACGGATTTGACAATAAACCACAAATTAACTATTCATTTATGCTCAAGAAAGCGTACAATTATGTTCGACCAAGTACGGGGGACCCAGCACACCACGGAACACAAAGAGTTCGTCAACAATGTCGCCTCTCAAAGCGATTTCAATTGGCGTTCACAATTTGAAGATGCACAGATTAACATCCATCATCTCTTGAAATCGATTACGAATTCTAATTCCTGATCCAATTACGCCGATAGACCACCACCATATGGGCGCGCCACTTTCTCCTTTCATCTCGACCAGCTCTTGAGAGGAATTGCTCGCAATTAGCTCAAATCAGAAACGAACAGCTCCTTGGCATAGATACACGCAACATAGGGGTCAATTGGGCAAAGTCCTTTGGAGACCGATATGGTGGCTCTTGACGGCTGGCACCCTTGGGAAATTCATAGCCGCTCCCTCCCTTGAACACAGCGCAGCGCAACGCAACGCAACTGTGGATTTCAAAAAGGATTCATGCATGACCAATTGGTAGCTCCGATTCGATGATGACCACCGGAAGATCCAGGTAGCGGCCCAGGTTGCACAATGACCGTGCAAACACGGAGATATCTGCGGGAATATGAGAAATTCATTTTGCATTCTCAAGTATATCCTTTCGATCCTGGGAAAATGGAAAATGCATCGCCCATCATTTGTATGAAATTCCATCATCATCAAACATCATCAACATCATCAGCATCGTCCGCATCATCCTCTGCGGCCTATTCAATGCGAAAGGAAGGACCGCATGAATGGCGATGGACCCTTTCCCACATGACTGCGACACGACTTTCTCACACACGATGAAAAGGACTCCTCCTCAGTTCCATAATCGCAACAAAACCACCGACGCTTGGTGGTGCAATGGTGTCTCTGGTGTCGTCTGGTTACATCGTCGCACATCCAAAGGATTGCATCGCAGGTGGAAGGGCCCCATCTGGCTGCGACTGGTTCTCGTGTGAAAATTGTCCTCCTCTCGCTCTCGGTCGATGTCGTATTTGTCAAAGGATAACATGCTCGTAAAAATAAAAATAAACGCTTCAACGAGAAAAGGACCTGTCGGAGCAGAGACTGACTGTTTGGTGCTGGTAAAGTGTCTGTCCCTCGGTGAAATGGAAAGTGGCGACTGCAGTCGTGTCTGAGTTCACACACACAGGAAGTTGATTTTGTCTCGCCTTATTGCGGTGATCCTTGAAGAGAGGAGCTGTTGCACATGCAGTGCTATATCGTTTGTTTTCCCTGCGGTGTTGTGTTTCCTTGCATGTGGTGTTGCGCAAAGCCGTGGAGTAGTCTGCTGCGGTGGACAAACATCCGCCCTGGGTTGGCGTTTTTCTCTCGGTCGAGGTCGTGGTCCAACAGGTGGATGGACGGATGATGCGGAATGGGTCAAGTGGTCTTGATGTAATCTGATGTCGTCCAGCAGCGTAGTGCAAATAATGGTGGTTAATGTGGGGCAGCGACTACTGGTGGGGAACTGCGGACAGGTGGGGTGCCCTCTTAGATGTTGATCGAGGTTCAATAGTGCAACGAACAGGTGACGTTGATGTCTGTAATTTGAAGGTCTGACAGAGTGTATTCGCTCTCGTAACGACGGGAATCTTCGGGGGAATCTTGGTTGGTGGTTGCTGTGTCGTGTAAGTCGATTCAGAGTCAAGGCTTTGATGACCGTTTTCTTTGATCATCGTCTGGTCCAGTCCCAGTCTTTTTCGCCAGATGAGACAGCAAGGAGCATTACGAAACCGTTCGTCTCAAGATGTCTAGTTTAGAACCAACTCTTGGTATCATCACCACGACAATGAACTGGTTCACATATTCAACGATTCTTTGATACGGTTCCACAAGCTCCGTACTAACCTAACATGGCACATTGTAAAGGGTGGTTAAGGGCCGATGTTGAATGTGAACCACACCTAAACGTCAAGTTCATTTCGCCATTTCATTTGACATTTCTCAATTTCAGACTAACTCAATTTGAACCATGGAAAGATACACAATCGAGCAACGCGTTAAAGTTATTCAGGCTTATTATGAAAATGGGCGTTCAAATCAAAATGCATATCGTGCACTTCGTGATTTTTTCGGTCAATTTAATCGTCCAAATGTGCGTACAATCGGAAATATTGTGGAAAAATTTGAGCAAACCGGGTCTGTAGGAGATGTGAAAACACCAGTGCATGCTCGTACAGCTCGTACTGCAGACAATATTGCTGCTGTTCGCGACAGTGTGGCTGAAGAGCCGTCCACCTCAACTCGTCGTCGTGCCCAACAATTGCACCTGTTACGCTCGTCGTTGATGAACATTATGCATAAAGACTTGCATTTACACGCTTACAAGGTGCAATTGACTCAAGAACTAAAGCAAAAGTGGATTATCAATTTTCGAAGAAAATCGTCTTCAGTGATGAGGCACAGAATTGCCGCATTTGGGCGAATGATAATCCAAGAGTGATTGTCGAAAAACCAATGCACCCACAAAGAGTGACTGTGTGGCGGCATCATCGGGCCGCATTTTTTCCAAAATGAGGCCGGTCAGGCAGTTACTGTGAATGGTGTTCGCTATCGTGAAATGATAACGAACTTTTTATGGCCCGAATTGGAAGATATGAATGTGGACGATATGTGGTTTCAACAGGACGGTGCCACTTGCCACACAGCTAACGAAACAATGGCTCTTTTGCGCGACAAATTCAATGGCCCTGTTATCGCTCACGTGGTGGCGATGTCAATTGGCCGCCAAGATCATGTGATTTGACACCGTTGGATTTTTTTCTTTGGGGTTATTTGAAAGAAAAGGTGTACGTCGATAAGCCAGCAACAATTCAAGAGCTAAAGGATGAAATAATTCGGCACATTAACGGCATAGAACCTCAATTATGCCTCAGCGTCATCGAAAATTTGGACCATTGGATGGAGGTGTGCTGCCGTGGTCGCGTTGGCCATTTGGCCCATATTTTGTTCCATACATAATTGAACCATACCAGTATTATCATAATAAAAAAATGACAATAATTTCCTAAACAATTTGTGTTTTATTCAAAATCAACATCGGCCCTTAAAATTGAACCACCCAGTAGTAGTGGTGGCAACACCCCCCAATTTATTAAGCTTAATACAAGCGACAAACTTAAACAATCTGAACTTAAAAACTAATGCTTAACCTAGATGGTAGAGAGAGAAAGGCAGGACTAGCGCGACTAGCAAGACTGGAGGTGAGGTTTTGCTGGGATGGACATCGAAAGAGTATTCCATAGCGTTACCCAGGCTTAACATTCTTGATAGTTTGAGCTTAAGCCGTTATTAGTCCGATGTGGTCTAATGCGGAAGAGGGCTGCAGACCTTAGATTGTAGGGGTTGACGCTAAGAGACACAAATTCAAGAAGTGCGGGGCAGTCTGTATTACCATTAATCAGTTGCTGGAGGAAGAGTAGATCGGCAGTTTTGTGACTGTATTCCAGGGACTCAAGTTTAAGGCGATCAAAGTAAGGAGGTATGTTGGTTTTGTCAGTCCAGGCAAGATCACGAAGAGCGAAACGTAGCTTTGATACGACGAATGTGGACCGCGTAATGAGGTGACCATACTTGGCTGGCATATTCGAGAATGATTTGAACAAATAGATGTTCATGTCATCGACGTAAACAGAGAGATGAGAGTTCTTAATAATACGGTCAACATCGTTGATGGTAAGTACGAATATTAATAGACCGAGGTGGCTACCTTGTGGTACGCCCGAAGTGGCTTTGATGGGCTTGCAGACAGACGATCTGAAGGTTACTGCGTATTCTCTGCTTTCCAAATAGGATTTGATCCATTTGACGAAGTGAGGTTGAAAACCTAGGGTTGTCAGTTTAAACATCTTTTTCCCATTCCCTCGACTCGTGTTACCACTTCATTGTAAGCGGTTTGGGATGATTGAGCCGATGAAGGAGAATTCGCAGAAGGAGCTGAAGGCGTTTCCTAGCCTATTGAATTATCAGCAAAATCATTCATTGCTGCATTATTTTAATAGCTCAGATTTTGGAGGGCTGCTTTATACCTACTGCCGCCTTTGGAGTCATCAATTTCGATGAAACCCCGAATAACAAGTCTATAAAAGCTTTTGTTACGGGTTAACCGCTGAAATCGTGAAAGCTGTTGGTGGTGATATGGTTGTGCCCATCGGTATAATGAGTGGCCAGTGAAGTCTACGGCATATTCTGGAAATGATTCAAGAAGTGCAGATCTACATTCATCAACATGTCCTAATAGAACAGCGTGCATAGATACGAGCTATACACCGCCATGTCTCGGTCATAGACTAGACCTTATTCTTACTGATACATTCAGAAACTGCAAAAAAGCAATTTCCAATAACCACTGAAACATAGGGCTTAAATAAGTCTACAGTAGACTACAACTAGGTTGACTCTGTTGGGTGGTAGAACTATAGACTCCCTAACCTAACCCAACTTGCGCTAGTTTTCCGACTCATCAAATTATGTATACAATGTCAAACGACGGTCAAACGGCAAGGCTGCGGGCTGTCCTTTAGATTTGTTTGACATCAATCTTGAGAAGATCGTGCAAAACTTGGAGGTCAACAATAAGGCACGATCTTGCAACGGCCGCCATTTGTGACTGATACCACCCATAGTACACAGAATTCCCGTCTCCTTTTTTTCAATGGTTGTGTGTCAAAATGTCACGCAAATACTAGTACAGGAGAACGATGGCCAGAAGAAGAAATTGGACAATATTCGAAGCATTGTGGTGAAAATACGGTTTGGTCAACGATGCAACTTCGGAAAGGCATTTTGGCAAGCATTAGGCCATTGATTTTGCTTTTCTAATGCCTGAAAGAGAAGTTTGAAGTAGAGTATATCCTTACTCACCGGCTTAATCAGATAGGCTAGAGATGTTTATTGGTGTGATACCTGCCAAAGGGGGTCTCTGTGAACATCAAAGTTCAAATATCGTTTACATTCCTATTTAGTCGGTTGGAATAAAGAATGAACATCAGATGGTACAAACGTGGAATGCTTTGTTGAACGAGAAACCGATGTACGAGCTGGTGTTCAGGCCAAATATGTGGTAAGTAATTATCCAAAAAGTTCCTACTGAAGATCACATCTAAGGTGAAGATGAGGGCCCAGAAGCTGTGATGGAAGACATGTAAGATATAAGGTACGACACCGTATTGGATAGCTCCTGAATAGGTCTTTTGGCAAAAGTGGGTAGACTTCTGGATACCTACAGAGTGACGAGGGACAAGAACTACTCTCCTTATACGTGATAACCCCTCGCGTATTGTGCGTGCTATTGTTCTTTCACTAGAGGAAGCGACCTACAGCTTTATGCCGACTCCGAACGGCCAAATGAAACGACGTTGCATACGCAAAATAGCGCGGCTTGGTACGGTCTATGGACTTGTTGTGTCAGCGGACGATTTGTCCTTCGCGAAATGAGTCTTATTGGCGTGTTATGGTGAACGAAATTCGGCCAAGAACCATCGTGGTGGTACGTTGGCTCGATTGGACATGGCTGATAATGAACTGTGCCTCTAGATTGGCTTGCTTTAGAGAATTTCGATGTCCTGCCTGGTCAATGACACCCCAGAAAGTATGATGGCCAACAAAATCAGATTCCCGATGGAATTAGCTAAACAAGACGACAAGCAAAATGAGTTAAAAACGATTTGTGTGGCCACTCAAAAATACCAACAATCTGGATTGAACCCGATTTCGAGTTCCTTCCAGCTCCAATCGATTCCATTCAATTCATTCAAACTCAAAGACATCCTTCATTCCCGCAGCAACTGCACATGCGACCTCCAGGTGCAGCCTTTTAAATGAATCCTTGCCCATGAAAAGGCTCCTTCGCAGCATCAGCCACCCACAGACATGACAAATCGATCGCACCTCAACACGGCGACTTTAACGAACGCTTGACTAGAGACTGGGCTGCTTAACCAGTGCCAACCAGCCAACCATAAAAATCGTGATGACGTACGACTTTTTTATTTATCCCGTGAACATGATTAATGAGTTAACGATGCTGTATGCGCGTGTAGATGTGAGTGCGAGTGTGTATAACGATTCTAAGCAATTCTTGAAAAATTCGTCACAAGTCCTTTGACTTATCCACGCAACAAAACATAATAATCTGCGCACGGCAAAGGACACACACACACTGTCTTTATTGAATCGGTCTCGAACTGGGTCCTTCTCAATAGCGGCACTTGGGGACTATCGCAGGACAATCGGGACACATTGCTACTTCAGACGTTCCTTTTTCTCTTGTTTCCAACGTTACCATTCATAAATCAAGGAGCCCTCAAGGATATACAGTTTTTTTTCTTTTCGTTTTTGTGTTTAATTCTCTGCATTCAGCACTTTTTTTCTTTCTGTGTCCACTGGCTGGTGGGACTCTCTTGCGAACGAAAATTATTAACAACTCCATAAAACATGCGATGATTTATCGTCGGATTGAAGTCTGATCGAGCCAAAGGATACTTGCCACCGGAGTAAATTTTAATTTGTTCCGCATCTCGAACTCTTTTCGAGCCGGAGGTCCTTGTAGTTGTGTTCGCCAAATTTACATATCACTTGCAGTATGACATTCAGTTTCGTGGCGATGTCCTTGCCGTGTGTCCTGTTGAATAATGACCCCATGTTGAGCAGTTAATTTGAATCCCTACTCTGGGAATCGGTAAACCGTTGCAAATCCCTTGTCAACGGGACAGGACGACACTTTTCAGTCACTGTCATCGGTGATTCGTCAGAAACCATTCACCAATCACTCGGAGTGTGAGTGACATGACTGTTGACAGTTTTCCACGTGGAAATTTGATACTTTTCCACAAAAATGGGGAACAAAAAAAAAACCTACACCAAAGTACAACTGTAAAGCGCAATTTGCTGTTATTCATGGGACGCACGGTGAACGTTATCCCCTTTTTGGTGCCTACACACGAGCAACGGCTAATCAACCGAGGGATCCTGTTTTAAGGTTTCACCCGTGCGGAGCGGTGGTTGGAAAGTTTAGAGAAGTCCGTTATTGTCGTCCTTGTGAACAAGGCGCCTCTAATTGGATCAATATGGGTAAAGTGGCGGAGACAGTTAGGTCTGCATTTCGTAGCGGCTTAGAAGTTTTGTAGGGTTTCCCATTCGAACGGGTGGGGGGGGTTTGCTTCGAATGGCTTCTGTCATCGGAAGCCGTTACAGCTGACTTATTCCTTCAGCTGATTGAGCCGGTTAAGGTGACATTGTTCGGTGACACATTGAATGACAGCTTGGCGCCAAAATTCTGTAAATTCAATTTGGTTTCGTTGAAAGTTGAGGGTATGCCGGTCGGACAAGGCGACTTCGTGGAGAGACTGAAGTTAGGTGGGTTTTTCGTCTCGGAAACAAAGTCCAATCGCAGGCAGGGAATGGATAATCGTTGGCCTCTACAAAAATGTCATCGAATTCCCAAAGCGACAAACTCAATTAACACTTCAGACGAGCGGATATTTGAGGAGTATGACGACATGTTCGATAATAATTTTTTTGCGATTGTGGAAATGCCGCAAGTCTTCAGCTTGCCAGGTTCAGGTTGTGACTCGAGTAAATGGGGAAGGAGTCTTACCGATATACTCTCACGTAGTATGTTGGGTTCGCAGAACAAGCTGGACCGCTTTGAGTGAAAGAGCGCGTTGTTAGAACGCAGACACAATGGACTTCGAACAGCGTAATATCAGACATGTCCAAACAGGGCGGCGATAATTGAAGTAAATGGAAGAGGCTGGTATCAATTTATGCAGAATGTTGCTTATTCCACAACATAATCTGAGTTTGCGTCGCCATTCATCTACGACAGCTCAAGTTGCTTATTTTTTACTCGTAACCGCTTACTTCTCGGCCTGTTGACCGATGAAGGACCTGAAACTGAGCTGTTCTTGCTAGTCTGTCTCCTCAGATGTTAACTTTCATCCTCTCCCTTTTTATGTTGCGCTGTTTGCATCAAATAAACATGCAGATATGGAACCTGGAACACAGCTCTCCTAGTAAGAGGTTAGTTAATCTAAACGAAGTTGAAGGAAATATCTTACGAGCGCCCTGGCTTGAGTTTACAGAACCAAACCGGTCCAATCACTCACGCTCACCACCGCCCAGAATTTTAGGATATTCAACAGGGGTCTGGGCTCCGTGGTAAACGACAATAAAGTACGGACACTCAAAATGAGAAGACATTTTTGCTAATCGCTGATATTTTATGCTCAAGAGTCAACTAAACAACATGAGCCTTCCCAAACCAATCCTGCTCTACGGCACAGAGGTATTGACAACGCAATCGACGATAACTTCTGCGTGGTTGAAGATCCCGTAGGCAAAAGTGGAGGTACTAGGCGAAGTCTTTCAGGAAGAGTGTTCGCCCTATCAACGACCTATAGAATCGCGTGCACAACTCTGAACTTCGAGATTATTTGCAGGAATGGGGACCTGAGAACATCGACTTGTCGTGATCAGTGGCGGTTACATATCGAAGACGGAGCAACAAACGGTCTTCGAATCACTAAAAAAAAAAGCATCGTTAGGAACATACCACAAAGAGTACGGCATAAGTGTTGTTCAGAAACGATGATTCAAGAATTCACAGTTACCTGCTACCTGGCAAAGACCTGCGACACGGTCTGGATAGAGGGCCTCATCTACAACCTGAATCAGGTGGGATTCCCCTCCAACCTCAACCTATAGCTTTCTGATTCTACTTTTAAGTCGAATGCAACCAATTAAGAAGGCAACCTAGGCTTCTATCGCATCTATTCTTTGATGCGTAAGTGATATGGATTAGGCCAGAGCACAAATCTGCAGCTTATACGGGCTATCTTAACGTACAGCTTCCGAATATGACACGCCATTTCTTTTTTTTTTTTTTTTTAGTTGTGGTTTTGTTTTATTTATATTAAATTTTCTTACTTGCTAGACAAAAATACTTAAAACTAGCTTAACTATCTTAACAATATCTTATTGTGTAATTAATCCTAACCTACTGACCGCCTTCGGGTACTCTAAGCTAATCTAATCTAAAAATATTTTTGTGCCTTACGGCTTACACTTCGTTTTTTTTAGTCTTTTCAGACAATGTTTATTTTAAATTTTGAAGTACCAAGAAAACTATGAAAACTTGGTTTAACCTAACTAAAAAAATTATATTATAACTAACTTAACCTACACTAAACTAACTTAACCTAACATGAACCTTAAACTAACTTAATTATGTCCGTAACAGACAGACGCGTGCACCAGGGCGTATATGTCATGTATATGCATAACATATATAGACTATACGCCGTGATGCACCCTATTTTTTTTCTCTTAAACTAACCTTAAAATTAAGTAAGTTGGCCACCAAGGTCCACTATCTCATCGTTAGCTAGCGGCAGCTGAGACCTGTTCTGGTGCAACCACCAGTAAAAGTGCCGTTCCTTGGCACACTCTCTCCTGTCGCGAACAGAGATCGCTCCACTGAACCGGAGGAGATCCCCGTGGCTGCGAGCTACATCCCGTTCGTATAGCAGTCGCCTGTCCACTGTTCGGCGTACGACATGGAAGATAATAGGACATCCTTCCTCATCCTGTATCAGGCCAATGGTGTCGAGATAGAGGAATGCTTCAGGAGGAATAAAGCCGTTGAGGCGCACTCTTTCATGATACAATGTATTGGGGTAGTAAGCCCCAAAGATCAGACTGTTAGAAGAAGTCATAGCTCGTGCAACGTGTCTTCTGATCAGCTTAATAATAAAATTATCTATCCTGTTCAAGTTTGCGTCGTTGTACAGGTCCTCGTTAGGATAGTACTTCTTGTACTCAGACTCGGGTGTGCGATACAAACGGAGACAGCTCCGGAGACACTGTCTCTCGAACAACCTCATCTTTTCCATCTGGGAAGGACTCACGCTGAACCACAGGGGACAACCGTACGCCATAATTGGCCGTACTAGGGCCATGTAGCAGATTACCTTCACCCTGGTATCAAGTTGGCTGCTGAAAAACAACCTCCTTGCCGCAGCAAAGGCTTTTCTGGCTTTCGTCAGAGCAATATCTATATGTTTGATATGACACGCCATTTCTAAGACCAGCATGGACAAACTCACAATATTCGAAAGGCAAATACTGCGCATATGTACCTTCGACAGGGTCCATCGAAAGCACCACAGCAACAAGAAGCTGAACGACGAAGCACGCATCATTCCCTAGCAACAGAACAGGAGGCAATCAGTACCTCAACGCGTTAAATCTACTAAGCGAGCTACATGGCTTCTACCATACCAGCGATCACATTATAACCCCCTCCCAAAAAGGACCAACATAGACACACGGATTTTAACAACCCGATGTAAGCACATTATAGGATATAGAAGATAAACCCTAAACCAATATTGTAGTACCAACGAATTTACATGAAGATTTTTTTTTCCATTTCTTTTCCTTCAAAAGCATTCACGAGCGGCTAAAAATTGTAAACCTTGATAATAATATTCCAGAAGCAAGATAAATATGTATCAAATCTCTGTATGAACACTTTATAATGTATGAAATTTATACTGGAAATAAATCTATCTAATGTAGTACCAAATGTTAAATAAAGCAATGTACATCGGCAGCAAACACCCTGACCATTAGTTTTGAGCCTAGCTGTAATCAAAAAAATTATTTTTGTTCACATTACATTTTTAAATAGCCTTTTTAAATTGTTGATTAAATGAGGCTGATATTTCTTGAATGGAAATGCTTACTTAAACTTGGTCAATCATAGAGGCCCATGGGCTACATATTCTACTTCTCTCTCGCGTGATGCCTATGCTCCTAGCATCAGTATTTCTTCCACAGTGTTCGAGACTCCCATCAGTAAGCGTTTATATTTGCAATTAGGATTGATCAATGATGGTATCATTTTGTGCAAAGCGAACCATAGGTCGCCGGTCAGTTGCTAGAACTCCCCCTCTGCTCTCCTATCGACCCCATAATAACTACTCTACTTACGTTAGGTTAGGTATAGATGGGTAGAGGGCGAAAGACACGTCTCACTTAGGTCCTGCTGGACCCATTGTGATACCCGTTGGGGGAATTTCACCTCTTTACTCCGTCTTCATACTCGTCATGTCAGATCATGATAGTGTCAGCTTCGAGAAACGTTTGTTTTTCAAATAAAACCCAATAATACGACAAGTTGCTCAGCGAGATGCGACAAAAAGGTTGAGCCTTCAGATCTTCAGTTTCAGCTTCCCCAACATAGTCTGTTCATTCTGTGTTATTGTTGTCGCTGAGTATGTCGCCAATGCCCTATCCACCGAGAATGCCTGGAAATGTTGCTCGGCATTTGACTTCTCACAATTCTTTGGTTCTTGGAGAACGAAGGAAACGTTCCGCCATGATACGACATTCAAATCAGTGTGACACATCATCCCGCACATTAGCTGGTCTCTCTAAAAAAAAAAAAAATCCATCTCAAACATAATCACTCTCGTATGGGTCAAAAAATGGCCAAATATCAAGCACCCCTACAATATCGAATGACATTTCGATTGTTACGCTCCTTGCTGGTAATCCATAAAAAATCGCCCGACCATAGAACAATGAGCTCATTTGCTTACCATTCAATTAGCCAGGCAGTCGTCACAGTTGCTTATTAAGCATAATTCAATAACTAATCACAACGGACCCCATCGAGAAGTGAATATTTATGTGAGTGCACCTCCGCGCTCGTATCCATCAATGCACCACCATGTCTGGCATGTCAATCGAAAGAACGCGCAAAAGAGGAAATTTGCCATAAACAAGGATTAAAAGCCATTCGACAGGCGGGCGGGCATGCTCGTAATCCAAGTCACCCCGTCCCATGTCCACAATGACCACTTACGATTGATTAACGATTTATTTGGTAAACCGCAGCGAAAAAATGATGGAATTTCACTTTAAGAGTAAAGTGGTGGGTTTCTTTTTTTTTGCCGCTGCCTCTTACCTACCGGAAATGCGGGTCACTACAAAACCACAAAGTCGGGGAGGAGGAGAAGCACAGCATCCCTCGTGTGTAATTACTGCACTCAATGGACCGCTGCTGACGGAGAGTCTCTACAGGAATTTGTTGTGCATGCATCGCAAGCGACCAATGGAATACAAAAGTGCCACTTAAAAGCAAGAGCGGGTTCGGTGGGGGATACCGATGTTAACCGCTCGTCAAACGCAAGGGGTGGGAACTTTTGTCATGACATGCAGATCAAAATTTCGGAAAATTTCGATAACACTGCAACGGAGCTCTGGATTGGGTGTGTGAGTGGATGCAGGGCTGTCATATAAGAGGGATATGTCGATTGTTGCAGCTAGGCCCATGGATTGAGAAAAAATGGCTGGCGCTTTGTTTTGTGGATCACAATGTACTGGGGCGTCGTGGGATTCGTAATATGCGCTGTTTACCGAAATCTGTCTTCTGAGCAGTGGCTTGCTACATTTACACCGAGTTGGCTGGGGATCGATGCGAATCTGTGTTGGGCCAGGTTGGTTGCTTACCAAGTTTATGTTGACAGCAAACCATAACTTGCGTTATCTGAAATAGGATTGCATTCCTAGGGCATCTTTGCTGATGTGCCCCTCACGGAGGCAAACTAGGTCCTGTTGTGTTGCCAGTCTCCGTCCGTAGTTATGGTCCTAAAATGTCAATTTAGAGACGCTGAGAAGCCCACTCCGTAATTATCTATTTGCCCATCAACGGTAGCAATTTGGCAATTTGGTTGGAGACTTCGTTTTCTTGTCTTCTTGCAAGTTGTAACCATCCCTTGTCAAAACTATTTCTGCCTTAGCTTGATTAAGGTCTTGTGTCTTGTGCTCACCTGCATAAGCTGCAGGGCAGTTTCCAGCCAACTTCCACGCAACTCCGTCGTTTCATCTGATCATGGATGTGGCGTGTATGTGCCATGCCATTATGTATGGAACAGCACATCATTCAAATGTTCTCCTTCCTGGGCGGTGTTTCAAACATTCTGTCCAATTTGATGACACAGTATGCGCGACGTTAGTCGGGCAATAACGTCTCGAATGATGACCTTGAGCACGTCCAAAGTGGTTGGCTTTTTAGCGTAAAGTAATGACTGAACTGGTGGCGGCCGTGGCGTTGTGGGTATGTGCGTCGGCTCCTACGCACTTGATCCTCGGCGTCTAGGTTCAAATCCCAGTACGACCCACCTCTTTCGAGTCACTGAAAATGCTCAAAGAGTATAACTGTCCAGAAAAAAGCTTCTCAAACTTGGCCGTTCGGAGTCCGCATAAAACTGTGGGTCCATTCCACTCGTGACGGAACAATAGCACGCACAAAACGAGTGGTTGCTGATAAGCTAGGTCCTGGCCCTCTACGGGCTGTAGCGCCACCCAACTTATTATTATAAGGACTGGACGTAAACCCAAAGAAATGCATAGCAGCGGTGACCAGTTGATGAGATGTTCCAGTCACCAGATTTTTCCTTCACAACTTCCAGCGTTGTGCCGCTTGTATGGCATATAGCCTTGTCTTGTTGGAACCGATGTTGTCGAGCTCTGACCACGGAAAGTCGGTTAACATCGCCCCAATACTTGACAACATTGATGCTGACGGTGTCTCCTTCTTCACTCGGAAAGAAGGCACGCCATAAACCGCACCAAACAGCCACTTTTTGTGGAAGCATTGATGCTTGGTCGACCACTTGTGGATTGTGTTCGCTTCAATATCGTCAATTTTGCTTGTTCACATAGCCACCGAACTGAGCCGTAGGCCTCACTGGAGAAGATTATTTTTTAGACAGAATCCAGATCTCCGTACAACATGCCCAGCGTCCAATAAGCGAACTTACAACTTTGTCTATGGACGTCCGTCTTCAATTCTTGCGTCAGCACAATCTTAATCGGATGTACAGGGTGGGCCATCTAGTGGTTTTTGTTTAAATCATCGGTTATTTTGATACTGACGGCTGTTTCCCGCTCGGAAGCTTGACAGAAAACCAGTAGCATACATCCGGGGAGCGAAATGAGTAGCTTAACGCTTGACCAACTTTGGGAAATATTGAAAACTTGCTGTGTAGCCGAAACAGAGCGTTTTTTGAAAAGATGAAGTTTTGGCCGAAATGAAGCACCCACTGCGATTGCTGTGCGCAAGCTTGTGCAAAAAGTACGTGAGACTGGTATGCTAGTGGACAACACACGTGGTCCCCTTCGTTGTACGATGCGCAAAGATGAGAATGTGGCTGCTGTGGGCTTCTTCGGAAATGAGGCTGGGAACAACGTTTCGAACAACGGTGAGTGTTACAGAGCCATGTTAATCCTAGCCATTGAAGACATGGATTTGGACAGCCTCTGGTTCATGCAGGATGGCACGCAATGCCACACAGCCCATGCCACAATCGATCTTTTGCGCACCAAAATCCCAAATCGTGTTATCAGCCGTATTGGCGATGTCAATTAGCCGCCTCGGAGGTGCGATTTCACTACTTTTTTTGTCGGGAACCGTGAAGGACCGATGTTATGCCAACAATCCGGAAACAATTCAACCACTTAGGGCCAATTTCATCCAAGCAATCCGTGAGCTACAGCCCGAGTCCATCCATAAGGTCTTTAAAATTGGAGTGACAGAATGCGCTACGGTGAAGCCACTTAAACGACTGTATTTCATAGCTAATGGGAATGTTTGTTCTTGCTAATAAAGCCATACTAAAGAGTGATTTTTTAAAAGCCATAGGAAAGTTTTTCAAAAAAAAATCACATAAAATTCAGAAAAATGCATGAAATCTTTATTTGAATCGATAGTACGGTCCATATAATTTAATGTTTGAAGATTATTTAATGCAAATGTTGACCTTGACTGCGCCTCAAATGGTCCATCCGCTTAGTCCAATTTTGGCATACTCTTTCCAACATTTCCGCCGGTATCTCACGAATAAATGCTTCAATGTTGTCTTCCAATGCGTCAATTGAAGCGGTATAGACATGAGCTTTAACATAGCCCCACAAAAAATAGTCTAAAGGCGTTAAATCGCACGATCTAGGCGGCCAATTGACCAATCCCGAACGTGAAATAAAATGTTCTCCGAACTCGCCCCTCAATAAGTCCACTGTTGCGCGTGCTGTGTGGCATGTGGCACCGTCTTGTTGAAACCACATGTCATGCAAGTCAAGCTCTTGCATTTTGGTCAAAAAAATGTTGGATATCATCTCACGGTAGCGCTCACCATTCACAGTTACGTTACGATCCGCATCATCTTTGAAGAAGTACGGTCCAATGATGCCACCAGCCCATAAACCGCACCAAACTGTGACTTTTTCTGGCTCTTGCAATGTTTCTGGCTGATATTCACTCCAAAATCGACAATTCTGCTTATTTACGTACCCATTGAGCCACAAATGAGCTGACCATAAAATGGAAGAAGCGCGCGACGAACTTTCTTAACAGAGCACTCATTTTGATAATAAAATTCAATAATTTGCAAGCGTTGTTCGTTTGTAAGACGATTCATGGTTAAATAATAGACCAAACTGAAGATGTTTGACAGTGAAACAAAACACGAAACGTGCGTCAGCTGTTTAAACCAGTGTTGCCAAAAAGATAATAGCTAAAAAATCACCCTTTAGATGGAAAAAAAAATAATTTTCTTTATCTTATTGCACTTTTAAAAATAAACTCGTATTTGGTCCACCCCAACCTCAGTACCTGGCGATGCCCAAGTCAGCTGATCGGAGTCGAATCGATATTTCTGAGTATTCTTGGATACTGGCCGCTACGGCGACTACCTCTGTCTGGTTGGTGGCTTAAGGACCAAACGCGTCTACCCACGCTCAAACTATTCCACGTTCCGACGAATTAGCTGCACACCGAATCCAAGATGACAACTGACCTCACGACGAAATTCAAGTGAATACGTATTTACATTTAATTAAATTCAAACGATGCACTATGGAATGTCAAGTCTTGTCGAATATTTTGACAGCTAAATGCCGCAGTAGCTTCGACAGAAAAACTATCATTTATATCTGGTCACCCTTTAGCTCCAATAAGTCGTGACAATCTTCTAGAGGCAGTGCCATGTACGCGTTCTTGCCGCTGATCTTCCAACGTGGGACCTGCTACCGAGACCTGAAGCTTAAGAGGCTGGTCAGTGATTAAGCCTCACCCACGGTAACTCCGAGAGAATGCCAAAAATGTTTCCCGCATCAACCACTCAGTTTCGGACGTTAATTTTTCAATATCTGGCATTCCCTGGTCCACCCCCTGGTTCATCCAAAATTAAACATTTGTTGTTAAAATTTCCAAAACAAAAACTCCCCATAAACGCATTAATTGCGCTCATGTTTATTGAATAACACGCTAACAAGAAAAAGTTTATCTCTATCAGTGGCGACTTCTAATCGTATGGATGCGATTTGTGTCGCCCGAAAAGATGCTGCTGGCGGCGCTCACATTGTTCATTTTTTGGCAAAATAAACTCGCTTATCAGTTGAGCGCTCGCTTGGTGCTTGGTTGTGTCTGCATTATGCTGGACTTGCTGATACCGAAGCGCGCTGATGTCCCCGCAACCGGGTGGAAGCATCCGTCCGGTTCAGCCAATGCAAGAAACACTTGCTCGCGTCTGAGTAAGTCAATATGCTTATTTTTGGGTTTAGCATTGACTCTGCGTCAAGATCAAGGATACATCTGTGCTTATCGGCGGGTCGGTTAATGCACCCAACGGACTCAGAATTCGTTGGCTACAAAATTAAAATTTAATTGAATTCAAAGAGTGCATGCTTCTCGAATACACGCACGTCGTAGAAATATTTTCTGCTTGTCACTGCCTAAGAACGGGGGCTGTGTATGGTGGGGAGGGGGGGGGGGGAGGTCTGCGAACCTTGACACCAGACTAGACGAATGGAATATTCACATTTCATGCATGTATTGCATGATCAAAGTGTTGTTTGCGATTGTGGGCCATTTGAAACGGCGCAGAGATTGCCGCAATGTGACTGTGAGGTGATGGGGTTGGCTGGACTGGTGTTGCTAGGAACTCGAAGAGCATGGGAAGATAAGGTCATCGGTGGATTTCTGATTATAAATTGTGGAAAATCCACTACGGACTTTCGTCTCATGACATATTGGCTGTGGACAACTATCGGGAGTCATCATGTTTGTAGTTGTTGCGTTGCGTTAGTTTCCTGATAAGTGTGCTGATTTGTGTGTATTGCTTGTATTGGGCTAAGAAAGCACACACCTTACTTAACGGGGCACCGCTAATCTTCTCACTGACCTTGGACTGTCTGCCTAGAGGTGCGGTTCTCCTCTATCAGTGATTGAGATTTTAAAATACTCGCTGCCGCAGGATAACCAGTTTCAATGCAACCGCAGGATACCCACGAACCTCCGCAGTCTGGAACACAATCTCCGGCAGCAATCACGATCGACTAGCAAGAAAACGACTACCAAAACGACATCCCATTCCATCAGCTAGCACATGAGACCCCTATTAAGCGTAACCGTGCGCCCTTATCTCGTCCCGCCATCGACTAATTCCTTGCGAATTATGAATGAAATCTGAAGGAAACCCAACCGAATAACCATCAACGACAATCGATCACATTTTTCGTGGAAAAACAACACAGATCGACCCAGAAAGGGAAATCATTTAATAATATTCAACCACAAAGCCACTCACATTACGGCCATGTGAAAAACCAACAACGATGCCCTTCGAGAGGGACAGGATACCGACCTCAACCAAACAAAACTGAAAAGTGAAACTTAACGACCACCTTCCATTCCATTCGCTTTCATTCACCAAAACGGAGGACCAAACAAAAAAAAATAAAATATCCTTTTTCCTTCCTCTTCCCAGTGCATCGCCCAGTGCTCGTTTTCCACAACGCAAGCAAGAAAAACACACTCAGTGTCTAATGCAAAGGACACTCTCACTCTCACCACGGATAGGGATAGATTCCTCCGACAACGACGACTGGTAGCTGCGTTGGGCGGTTCCAATACGGATCAAATTGCACTTTCACTGATTGCAGCAGAGAGTCCTTGTTGGTGAAGGTAAATATTAAAAACGCCTCACCTCATCGTCCTTGATTTAACCAATATTTGACAGGATCACAATAAAACCGAGCAAAATCGAAAAAAAAAGAATCAGACCAAAGAGAAGACAAAAAAAGAAAAGAATCGAAAAGTAAATCAAACCAAGGATGTCCTTCGATTGGTTTCAAGTGTCTGCCAGAGGTCGTCCCGCTGCATTGTCTGGTGGAGATCCTGTTTACGTTTTAAATGAGATTTGCTGCACCGTACACAGGATAATGCACAATACAAACTCGCATTGCATAAAACGACATCTGAGTAAACACCGAGAGTCCTTGGGGGCTGAGGTTGAAGACGTTTCCCTCCCCGAGGCGACGCACATGTGTAAACATTTGGCCACCTCTCCGCGGCAGGTGTTTCCCTGCGACACTTTTAGTTAATCAAACCGCCTGCAGGCGCAGTCGACAGGACACAAGTCACAGAAAACGATTGGAGTGGTGGATGGTGGCAGGACATCATCCTTTCCGACTGCGCCGCCGCCGCCCCAAATAGTGATTCAACGCAATTTCGTGATAAAACACGCCTGCCACGGATTATCCTGAGAGCTGAATACACACGGTACATGTCATACATCCTGTTCGATGTCGACAATGAAACATTTGTCCCGCTCCACAGCTTCATTGAAATGTTAATGTCCTGTCGCGTCGTGGCAGTTCACATCAAAGAACGGATTGTCAGGATCCCCGAGAAACGCAGAGAGATTGTGTCTTCATTCGAAAGGACATAAATTATCATTTATTCAGAGCGAGCGCACGGTGACACCTTGTACGCTCCAGGGTACGTTCCAGGCGTGGAGGACAATGGGGAAAGGATAACCATCATCATCGCATGGGTTTGACATTGTGACAATATCACGTAAGAGTGTGACGCTTATCACGGATCGGTGTATCGGTGAATCGATATTTTATGATAATCATGTTGCGGTGTCCTTTCGGTGTTTGGTGGCTGTTTGGTGGACAATTTGTCTCTCCGCATGCGACGGCATTAATTTGAGCGAAGAAGGATTAGGTGCTAGGAAGAGATGTTGAATGGGGCGGTCGATCAAAGTGAACGAGGAGACATGTCCTCACAATTGGTTGCTGTTCGTGAGTCGATAACCGACCGAATGGGTTTTGTGTGTGTGTGTTTATAATTGAAGGGGTTTAGGGTGTTTAAGAGGGAAACATCCGTTCTCGTCTCACCTTGAGGGGTCATCTGTGTGCTCAGTTGGTTTTTTATCGCAATCCGTGAGTTTCTTGAGAAAAAAAATTCAATCAAGTGGAGGCACTCATTCTTGAGCTGATATGATATGATCAAATTCATTACTGGGTGCAGCAAAACGGACGATGACGGTACCTGCATTAAGCCTGTAGATCGAAAATCGTCTGATTCTCAAGGGATGTGAAATGGCCACAACCGCCGACTGTATGAGTTAGGATGTAGTCCGGGAACACAATGACCGACCGACGATAATGTCTCACTCATATTCAGCTCATCTTAAAAAATCATCCAACAAAGAGGGTATTCAAATTCGAGCCTCTATATTCAAATCGTAACGGACTGAAGCTTCAGTATGAAGCCTTACGGTCCTACCATAATTGTCTTAAGACAACTTGTATGCGGACCGAAAGGAAAGTAGCCAGAATCATTATAAGGTTTCAAAGTATAAAAAGTATTCAGCAGAATACGTAGAGACGATTGAATTTTCTCCCACTTAAATAAGCAAAAGTTAACGGAACTTAACGAAACTTAACGAATCTTAAAGAAACTTAACGAAAATTAACGAAACATAGCGAAACCCAGAAAGAAAGAAATGCTTTGCTGGAGCATGGAGGCCATAAAGTAGTGAGTAGGAATGGCTTGCCACGGATCTTGACAGCATTTAGAATTTACTCAAGTTGTAGGCTTGGCTCTAAAAACGCATCCGACGATCGGAGATGTTAGAACCTCAGCTAAGAAGTAGCAAATCCCTCTGAATTCGCGACATGCTTGCAGGCTGACTTGTAGGGTAACCATAGAGTCAAGTGCAGTACTGAATTTCTGGAAAATTATTCCGGCTGGAGCTACAACTTGAGTAAATTCTAAATGCTATCAGTAGTTGGCAAGCCATTCCTGCTCGCTACTATATAGCCTCTATGAGCCAGGGGCGTCTTCGGACACGACGTCTATATCAGGTAGACTACTTGTAGCACATAAACAAAGGGCTTCTGGTCGTGTCTTCGACTCCGAACCAGAGGGAGTCTGTGAAACTGGGAGCAACTAGCAAAATATCGTGATGGCTGATGAGGCTTGTTGACTGAGGACCGGGAGCATTTTCATCCGATGTCAATACTTCTTGTCTCTTTGCCGTATGTTAATTTAGGTTAGTCTTCCATGGCTGACTGAATTTAGGAGTCACACTTATGCCCGAGCAAACCCATTGTAGTCGATCCCAGTCCATCAACCAGTTGGTGTCTTTTACAAAGCGATACAGCTTGTTGATGCTGGCAATACTTAGTTCGTCAAAATTGTCGAAAGGGCAGCTTATGTAAGCCTCTTCGTGGATTTTTCTTCGATAGGAGGATCTTCGGTTAGGAGCCATCTCTTCAACTTCTGGAGTGGAGTGGATTGCTGGCTCATCGCATTTTGAAGGCGAATGTTCCAATGGCTCAGGTCACGAGAACTCTGGGACCTGACCAATAATTGGTTCGTAGAGACCACTTGATGCCTTCGTAGGGGCCACGTGGTAGCGAAATACATATGTGGTAGTGGTAGGTTTCTACACGGAAACAGTTATGAGATTTTAGCGAGTTGAGAGAGTTCGTCAGTTTCGCAATTTTCGGGAATGTTGCTTGTCTTCTACATACGATATATTTTTGCCCATCTTGTTAACAGATTGATGGCTGTTGCCCGACTGTGACTGTATTCAGCGACTTGATCAACGCTTGATTGTCAGAACAAATTATGGTTCCTCTTTGATATCACATTGTCCTTGAGGCAAGACAAAGCTTCCTCTATCGGCAATCGAAATGATAATTGAATGCTTAGATAGTTGGAACAGGATCTTGAACCCACGGCCTTGTTCATCTCCGGTTCGTCTTTTGCTTCACTGTCACTCTCGTTTATGAGTTTAGGTGACCGGGTTAGGTTTAAATCAAAATCTGATAAGAATAGTATAGTACCCAGAGTTCCGTCCACATGTGCAGTAACTTCAATCTAATCGCTGTGCTGGCCCCTAAATGTCTGCCGATTATAACCAACGGGGGAAGCTTAAGGCGCATGTTCAGTGAAGCTGGTGCATACGCAGCTGTCCACCATATTGCAACTCCCTAGACAAGAATGGCCCGGTTACTGGTACGAAAAGTGAACAGCAACCATGCTAGACTTCATCCCATGGCCTTCTTTCAGCACTACAAAGCCGTATAGGCTTTGCTGACACACTTGATGGATGTTCGGTTAGCAGCTCAAATTGGTATCGATGAAGAGGGACCTGTGTTTCAGCAAAGAGGGGGTGGGTCAGCCAACTACTGTAGAACGGCAGTAACTCGATGCAAGTATTTCTCTTCCTCCGAGGAAGGGTCCTACAAAGCAAGTGCTTCAATGTAATTCTGTGACGCGGTGAATCGCAGAAAGTAAAGCAATCGTTGGTCATTAGATTGCCTTCTAAACTACCTCACAGCACTGCAATCAGAGAACGTCATTCAAAATTTAAACGAGGTTCAAATCACATTCGCAGCACTACGCCTCAGCTGAAACAGAAGATAACATACCGAAGGCCATTAAGCATTCAGTGGAGGTCCAATGAGCAGTAAATAAAAGTGTTTTCTATTTTCCGTCGCCGAGAGCTTCAGAAAAGACTTTGCTAGTCGCATCGAGAGACGAGATTGTGTGCAACCACACCGGCCACATTGGGCACTCTTGCTGCCCCCACGTCTTATCGCCAGGGCGACTATGTGCTTCAGTGAATTTCTCTATTTCCAGCTGCGGTAACCTATCCCAATGCAAACGCTATTGTTTGCCCACAACGGAGCTGAAAACAAGCCTTAATTACCTCGGCAAACAGCGAACCGGTCGCACCAGGCGCAGTAATTACCCAGAACCCACACTATCACGGGTGGTGGCAACCTTTCGTCGCTTATCACCCTTAACTCTGACCACATTCTTGTTGTCCGACGGAATCCGAACTAATCGCACTGGTTTTCCTCCTGCCTTTCGTATTGTTTTTCAATAATTTTCGGTGGCAAACAAATTGATAGCGCGACCAACAACAGTCTTACTCATCGCGATAGTCATAGTCGCCGGTTGTACTTTCACCGATTAGATGATGTCTCCTCGGAATCTGTCGGGCACGCGATAACCCGATTCTGGCGAATTCGACTTGGAAAAAAGTTTCAGGAAACCTTTCTGCTTGCCTTCACATCGGCCGAGATTACCTCATCGCATGAAGGCTGGCGTGCACACACATTTCCGTCTTCTATTTGGACTGTGGCACACTATCAGTCGGGCGGTAGTGGTAGCTGGAGGCGATGTATGTAAGTAAACCGCCTGCAGCACCCGTCGACAGCGACACCGTGTCGCGAGGAGGAGAAGAATGCGCTGCACAGGAGGGTGCCCTTTGTTCGGCGACAATGAAATAGCGATTAAGTGACAGCAAATAATATGCAGCGCGCTTATTGTAACCCTGAACTTGGCCGCGGATAATGGGTGACACGCCAATGTCCAAGCGACGGGCGGTCAGACGGCAAACGCGAACGGATGGCATTTGTTGCGGGGCCATGTCTGTACGCAGCCAGCCGCAGGCAGGGCGTTTGTCAGACAAACAATATTTGCCAGCTTATCGCCAAGAACTAGTATCTGCAGTTGATTGGGTCTCGTAAATAGCATGATCTTTCGAAGAAAATAGATTTATTTTCTAATTCGGGGTGAACTGGTCAAGTTTGGTGGAGAAACTATGTATTTTCGATGTTCCTCCATGGCAGTACGAGTACACCATTACCGCGGGCGTCTTATCGCCAGCAACGCGATCGTCTTCGGCAATTAGGCGAACCCGAAGGTCAGCCCTCGAGTCGTGAGGGTTATCGAACGGACTGAGTTATGGGCATTTTGCATTTGGAATAATTGAAGGTTTATTGGATACCTGATGGAGTGCCCTTGAGGGCAGATAACGCAACCGCATAAGTAACCGTCGGAAGTGTTCCGACTCGTAACTCAGTTGGCTGTTGACATGAGAGAGACCTGCATTAACGTGCGTTACACTAATTCACCGGAAAATTTACACTGAAACTTGAATGATACGGACGAGGAAGTGAGCGTCGGCCATTATCGAGAAGTAATTAGTCGAATTGGACGGTGATATTTTTAAGCTAGGAGAAGTCTTCACACTGGGATCGTCGTCGAGCCAAACATTGGGGCGAAGTGTCTTGTTATGTTGGACCACGAGGCTTAGGAGAAACTAGAGAATTATTTGATTCTTGCTAAAAACCATCAGACCTTCAAAAATACAAAGGTGCAGGGAGGGTGGGCCAAGTACAAGTTTCTTTTTAAAAATGCAATAAAATGAACAAAATTAATATTTTTTCATGTATTATGGCTTTATTAGCAAGAACAAACATTCCCATTAGCTATGAAATACAGTCGTTTAAGTGGCTTCGCAGTAGTGCATTGTCTCACCCAAATTTTCCAAGACCTTGTTGATGGTTTCGGGCTGGAGCTAACGGATTGCGTGGATGAAATTGGCCCCAAGTGCTTGAATCGTTTTCGGATTGATGCCACAACCTCGGTCTTCACGGTTCCCCACAAAAAACGTCCAAAGAGGTCAAGTCGCAGCTCCGACATTGCCAAGATGGTTGATAACACGATTTGGGAATTTGGTGCGCAAAAGATCGATTGTGACATAGACTGTGAGGCACGGCGCGTCATCCAACTTGATCCAATTTAATGTCTTCAATTTCAGTCGGTTAACATGGCTCTGTAACTCCCGCCGTCGACCGAATCGTTGCTCCCAGCCTTATTTTCGAAGAAGGCCACTGCACCCACATTCTCATCTGTGCCACATCTGTGGCGACCAATTAACATCGCCACGACGTGAGATAACACGGCCATGGAATTTCTCGCGCAATAGAGTCATTGTTTCCTTGGTTGTATGGCAAGTGGTGTCATCCTGTTGGAAGCACATATCGGCCAGGTCCATATCCTCGCATCAGTGATGTTCTTGAGATGTTGAATTGTTGGGCACGACGACGAGTCGAGGTTGACGGCTCTTCCGTCACACCGCGAGCATGCACAAGTGTATTCACATTTAGTACAGACCCAGTTTGCTGAAATTTCGGGCACAATTCTACCAATTGTGGACACATTTGGTCGATTATGCTGACCAAAAAAATCACGAAGTGCAATGAACCCCCATTTTCGTAATGCGCTTCAACAATCTTAACGCGCTGTTCAATTGTGTACCTCTATATGGTTGAATTTGTCAAACACTGAAAGTAAGAAATGTCAAATTAAGTTGGGCAAAAAAACTTGACGTTAACGTGTGACTAACAATTAACATCGTGACTTATGGTTGGACCACCCTTTATTTCCGCCACATCCTAAGCGGGACGAGTTAGTAAAAAATGCTTGTTTTGGACTTCGCTACCAGAAACAGTTCAATTTTCTCTTGCCCAGCACTCGCTTTGGAAATATTGTATTGTAAGTTTTCAAACTTGTCCCTAAACTCCTGCAAAGCCACTAAACGCACTGACACGCCTTTAAAATTTGCAAGCACGCACTCAGAAAAGCAAAGCCTCCATTTGAACTGTCTACAAATGTGCAGAATGAGTTCTAAGAACATATTGTCTTCGGTAAAATGTGGCTTCGTTCTTATTAGACGTTCATTTAAACCCAATTGCCCTTTGCCTGCCAGACTAACTCATCACCAACTCCGGGACTCATAAGCATCCCCCCTTTGCCAAAGTCAAAACCAGCACCAGCATTACAAAGGATTACAGAATTATTCGGTCTTAAATCCTAAAACAAGAGTGCCAACTGCCACGGCCATAAGACCCACCCACTCCATCAAACAAGCCAAGAAGAAAACCAAATTCAAGAAAAGTCATAAAGCAAAGCCTCATATAAGGTGTCCTGTCACCGCATTGCCACCGCCTGAACCGAAACAAAACAAGCAAATAAACGAACAAGCGGAGAAAAAAAGTCCAAAACGACCCATAAAAGTCGAACATCTCCACTTAGGTCCTTCGATATGTTATGGGGGCAAGTCACCAACCCCAATGCCGTGCCGCAGCCGCCGCCGCCGCCGCCGCCGCACAGTGAAAAGTACTTTTGCCCGATATACGAGTATTGCATGCATAAAAACTCCGCCACCGCACACAATCGCCAAGGATAATGAGTTATCCTGTGCGAAGTGCGTGTGACGCATCAATACGTCATTTTATCGCCCACCATGACATGAAATGTCATTTCGGACGCAAGGCAGCGCGACAATTTGTCGCGTTTTTTCCCTCTCACATCTCACCGACGCACGGCGACTCCAACGAAAGTCCTCACTCAGAATCGTGGTGCTCGCCATCCGAGATGTCAGGATGTCTCAAGTGAGTGTCCGAGGCGGCTGGCTGCTGTATTAACCGAAGACTAAACAATAACAAAAGAGTGCCTGCAGATGATTGCATTTTTACGAGGCACTTTACCAAACATTGGTCTACGGAACGATATCCTTTTTTATGCGCGCAAATGTGTGTCCTGGAGAAATCTAAGAATCTCTCTCATGTGAAGGAGTTTTTTTTTTCTCGTCTTACTTTTTCTTGACTTTTTTGTGTGTGTCGTCCTTTAGATCTTTTTGTCAACTTCCGTCACCGTCAAATATTAAGCACTTTTGTGTCGAACGCAGATTTGTTGGTCTTTGTTTTATGTCGTCCTTGTCCGAGGGGAAGAGAGAGATGGAGAGGGAGCCGGGTGTTGAGGTCCTTAGAGGACACGCACAAAAAACACCAGCAATGTGACGGTAAAAGGAAGCACCAAAGCAAGGATTTATCTGTTATTTTCTGTACGCATCACGGCCAGCCGACATATGTGAGAGTAAATGAGATCCTTTTGTATATCCGCATCCTACGCACTTGGCGAGAGGTCCACCGAAAGTGGCGCGTATAAGTGCAATCTGAGGATT
Source organism: Eristalis pertinax (assembly GCA_907269125.1). NCBI lineage: Eukaryota > Metazoa > Arthropoda > Insecta > Diptera > Syrphidae > Eristalis > Eristalis pertinax. The sequence continues at coordinate 32,193,001 of OU026146.1, forward strand.
TATCTGGAGGATCTTAAATGCGTATTATGGTGGCATAAAACCGACTTAATCGTTCCGTCTCCTTGGGTCGCTATGTGCGTGTGTGCGAGTGTGTCATTTTCAGTTTGGGGACGGAAATTGAGATGTTGGCACACTGAGCGAGATAAGGGTGCGGTTGATGTCGTGGAGGACTTGTCTTAGAATGTGGAACAAGCGGGTGTTGCTTCCGAGCTGACACAGCAACTGGGGGTCAGAGGTGCAAAATGTGCATAACGCTGAGGATGCCTTTCTCCGTGGTCCCCATTTGTTTGTTGTACCGATTTATCTAGGGCGGGTGTATGTTTTTTATGAAGCGCAGCAGAAGTAACAGCAGGCATCATTTGAATACATCGTCACCGGGAAGCGCGTGTTGTACAAATGTAAGGATGGGTCGAAGGGTACAGTATGCACCCCATGCGTGCATACCGAGGGATTCACATTTTTGTTCATCTGCGGCAGCGGGTGTCTGGCGTGTCTTGCCTGTCAGTGGAGTGGCATCATGGGTGTGTTCACTTCATCTAGAAAGATTTTGGATTTATCCTGACTGGCAAACAGTGGAAGACGGATCAGGTTGCTTACTCGCGGTTTAAGACTTCGATCGAGAAGATCTCTCGTTCACTTAGGGTCGAAACAAGCAAACAACCCTTAGAGCTGCAGTTCTATGAGATCACATTCAAACCTTGAGAAGCACCTGAGAGAGGGGTTTCGTACCGGGATTTGTGTGGTCTGTCCAGATTGTTGTGGATGAGTCAATCGTTCGGTTTAATTTGAACCGGAAGCTATCTAGCACATGCCTTTTCTTTTCGAAGTAGGCTCGTGGCATTTGGATTTGAAATGGGCTCATTCAACGATAGGGTTCATCCCCAGGTATTTCGGTAGCAGACTTTTAACCAAATTCTCTTCGTCAAGTAAGGTTGACGAGTGTATGAATGGATTTGCACAATTTTTACCAATTTCCACCCAATTTGTACCCGATCTAATGGTACCAAATGCCAACAAGTTAAAATGAAAGTATAGTAGGGGGCCACAGTCACTTCCTTGAGGTACTCAATATTTTTGGGATTTCAACACGTAATATGGATGGTCTTCAGGTAAATCACGAGTAAAGGGTATTTCTCTTTTTTTCAGCAGTAACTTCCAAGCTGTCAGATTACAAACATTCGGTTTAAGTATTCAGTATTCCTTGCAATTTCATCATGATTAACTACACTCTTCAATACTTTCTCACAATTTTAGATATTTGACTGTAAATTCAGTATGGTGGATTTAACTTCTAGAGCTCTTGCTTTATATTACACCAACTTGATGGACAATCAGTTATACCCTTTGACTCAAAACTCCCAAAGCTAGCCTTTTAGAGTCTGCATAAAACTGTAGGTACCATCCCACTTAAGAGAGCAGAATAGCATCCACAACATGAGTGGTCGGTGTCTAAGCTAGGACCAGGTCCTCTATGAGTTGTAGTTACTGCTATGTTACAACATTTTCCTTACACCGAAATGCAAAAGAAAACTGACACAGAAGAGGACTGCTGGTTAAGGTTCGAACTGCGAGGATATCGTGGCGACATCCTTCAGGACAGGTTGGTCTCTTTCTGTCCAATGAATGGGCAAAGACTTACAAGACTCAGATCGAACAACAATTGGAAGCGAATGACCATCGTTTGTTTTGGAAATTTCAGTGAATCGCATTTGAATCCGCTGTTTTTCAGGTTATGGACATACATATATGCTCGCTCTGTTCTGTGTGAACGTCTAAAGCCAATTTGTCTTCAGACTGGTCGCTCGTCAGTCTTCAATCTTGTCTCTCTTCAGTTTCATCAGTCTTCAGTTTCATCAGTCTTCAGTCTGGTCAGTCTTTAGTTTCGTCAATCTTCAGTCATTCGCACCAGTGAGGCTTCCGGTCCGACAAATCGACTATAGACCAAAATATTCACTCTACGGCAGATCTTGGAAAAGACTAGCGAGTTTCAGATTAATTCGGATTTTTTTTCGATTTTAAAGCAGCATACCACACCGGATTTCGGCAGGGAGCTGCTGTTATGTGGTTTCTTCAATCTGGGTCTGGAGAAAAAGGCGGTCTTCTGACTTGACATGCCCAACTGTTTGGTTACGCAGAAGACAGACCGTGGTGGGAGCCTGTTATGTCAGGGTTATTGCACAACTCTAGGCCTTTTTAAACTCTTCATAGGGTACGTTTATTAGAAGTCTATTTTTCGTCCTACCTCAATGCCAGAATCTACATTTGAATCCATCGTAGGTTGCCTGGATAACAGAAACTTTAGACTGTTCTTTTGGTCCAGCTACGAGCTGCTTCCTCTTCTTCTGAAACTAGTGCAGATTTTGCACAAAATTTCTCCTCATCTTCGTGCATAGTTTCGTCTACCTGTTTCCGATTCTAGGTGTCATAGAGTTACCCCAAGTCTTTCGTCGAAGCAGAGTCACTGATCACCAATTTTAGCATTTTCAGCTAGTTTCATCTTGCAATCAACATGAGCACCAAACTACAACAGTTTTGTTCTGACGACTATCCATGCTATCGTGTCTTCGAAGAAGGCTTTCTCCAGAGAACCAGCTAGAAAGCAATGAATCGTTCACAAAACAACATGAACAACTGTATTGTACCGTGCGATGACCCATGTTGACAGAGGACAATGGAAGATACAAGCGCTTGAAGAAAATATCACAGTAGACAGTGGGCAGTGGGTCGTGACAGTTGGAGCATACTGAAGCGAAGTAGAAAACCATGAGAAACCAAATCAGACACTCGAATGCGGGTGTGCGAGTTCGTCTGCCTTCCAAAATGCTGCCAAACAGCAACCTCCAACCGATGAAGAGCACTTTCTGCGGCGTCACAAAATTCACGATCAACTTATGCAGTTGGCATGGTGGACTTAGAAATTGACATCCAAAGTCGTCGATGTGATTCTCAAGATGGATGACACTCAGGACAAGTTCTCATCACTTCACACTTTCCCATGGATTCCCGCAGACACCACTGATAACATCGTCTCCAATTACTCATAACAAGACTCCCATCAGCTGAACATCCTGATTGTCGCGTATCCCGTTCCCATTCATTAGACAGGACCAAATCAGCAATTGACCTGTCAATTGAATCGACAAGCTCAACTGGAAAACCACAATAAAGTGCTTCGAGCAATCTCCGCATCGAATTTCCTCTCAATCAGCTTCGAATATCCAACGAATCGTGAGATGTCCTCCTCATTTACCGAGATGTCCCAGGTCTCAAAAAGGACATCTGTACTTATCAGATCAGCGCCACGATGATAAGGAATCGCATTCCCACACAGCACAGTCGGATAGTACCCCACACACGAAGCCGGATAGTACCTGCACACGGAAGAGTTTCGAATGACTCAAGTAAGTCCCAATCGGCCGGGATCTCAATTTATCCTTTTCAGCATTCATCGCAACTGAATGCCGGCTTCTCGTGCGTTGGCCTGCATGATCGATGGCTGAACACTTGTCCGAAGACATACGAGAAACTCCGCAAGGATTAGGACACACTGAATGCCGCAAGAGTTTCTCTGGCAACTGCAACAAAAGCAAAGGATACGCATCCTTCTAAGGTTTTCGCAATATGGTCAACATATTGGGTCCGTCTGAATTGTTACACTAGACAGATCAATAACCAATGATCCTCTCGTAATGATCTTCAGTATTGCACAGACAATGACGCAACCGGGGGTGGGGATGGACAAAAAAAAAACGAAGAAACAAAAAAAAAGGATAATAACGATCGACTGAAGAGAAAGGAGCCCATGTCCAACCATGCTCGTTTGTCCATCTTAAGGACTCTCTCTGTAACATTATATCCCACTTTCCAGTCCGATTGAAGCGTGCAAAATTTAATCTCGAGGATACCTCCGTTCGCCTGAAAATTTCCACAGAAATCCGGCATTGATTGTCGGAGCGAATGAAAGGGACACTTGAATCAAGTATATCCGCGTATGATTAGATGTATTGAAAGGACCCCGAATCGCCGCTGCGGTGTGTATGAAAAATCATTTCCGGTGAGACGGATAGACAGCGCCATGGGGTCCTTTCTTGTGTGCACAAATACAGGACAAATGTTCTTCGTGCTTCCTCCATTCGAAATGGTTTTTGTGTCGATTCGATATCCAACCGCACTGGCACGCCTCCCAGACGGAATATAAATCACATTCAAATCAACACAGGTATACACTTCAGCCGCTCGACGGTCGACTGTTGTCGAATGTCGAACCACAAAAGGTGAATGGAAATGAAAGTGAAATATCCGGAAATCGGAGTGAAACCGAAATCGAAAACCAAATGAAAACGAAAATGAATGTCCTTTAATGATAAGTTATCAAATTGCTGGAGTGCATGAAATATGGGCGAAGGATTTATTTTCGATCCAGCGGGAGAATGGGTGATTGGGACTTTCACAATTGAGTCCAATTTTCGTGACGTGTCCTGGGACTGAAAAACACTATTCATCCCTGAGTCGCTGGGAGACTCGATAAGGAAGTCAAATGGATCCATCCGATTAAGATGAGTGTTCATCCGGACCAAAGTCTCGTCAGTCTTAAGTCTCATCAATCTTCAGTCTCGTCAGTCTTCAGTCTCGCCAGTCTTCAGTCTTGTCACTTCAATCTCGTCAGTCTTCAGTCTCGTCAATCTTCCGTCTCGTAAGTCTTCAGTCTCATCAATCTTCAGTATCGTCAATCTTCAGTCTCGTCAGTCTTCGGCCTCGTCAATCTTCAACCTCGTCAGTCTTCAGTTTCGTCAGTCTTCAGTCACGTCAGTCTTCAACCTCGTCAGTCTTCAGTCTCGTCAGTCTTCAGTTTCGTCAGTCTTCAGTCTCGTCAGTCTTCAGTCTCGTCACTCTTCAGTTTCGTCAGTCTTCAGTCTCGTCAGTCTTCAGTCTCATCAGTCTTCAGTCTCGTCAGTCTTCAGTCCCATCAGTCTTCAGTCTCGTCAGTCTCCAGTCTCGTCAATCTTCAACCTCGTCAGTCTTCAGTTTCGTCAGTCTTCAGTTTCGTCAGTCTTCAGTCTCGTCAGTCTTCAGTCTCATCAGTCTTCAATCTCGTCAGTATTCAGTCTCGTCAGTCTTCAGTCTCGTCAGTCTTCAATGTCGTCAGTCTTCAGTCTAGTCAGTCTTCAGCTTCACCAGTCTTCTGTCTCGGCACTTCAATCTCGTCAATCTTTAGTCTCGTCAGTCTTAAATATCGTCAGTCTTCAGTCTCATCAGTCTTCAATCTCGTCAGTCTTCAGTCTCGTCAGTCTTCGGCCTCGTCAGTCCTCAATCTCGTCAGCCTTCAGTCTCGTCAGTCTTCAGTCTCGTCAGTCTTCAGTCTCGTCAGTCTTCAATGTCGTCAGTCTTCAGTCTAGTCAGTCTTCAGCTTCACCAGTCTTCTGTCTCGGCACTTCAATCTCGTCAATCTTTAGTCTCGTCAGTCTTAAATATCGTCAGTCTTCAGTCTCATCAGTCTTCAATCTCGTCAGTCTTCAGTCTCGTCAGTCTTCGGCCTCGTCAGTCCTCAATCTCGTCAGCCTTCAGTCTCGTCAGTCTTCAGTGTCGACAGTCTTTAGTCTCGTCAGTCTTCAGTCTCGTTAGTCTTCAGCCTCAGCAGTCTTCAGTCTCATCAGTCTTCGGCCTCGTCAGTCTTCACTCTCGTCAGTCTTCAGCCTCGTCAGTCTTCAGTCTCGTCAGTCTTCAGTCTCGTCAGTCTTCAGTCTCGTCAGTCTTCAGTCTCAGCAGTCTTCAGTCTCGTCAGTCTTCAGTCTCGTCAGTCTTCAGTCTCGTCCGTCTTCAGTCTCATCAGTCTTCAATCTCGTCAGTCTTCAGTCTCATCAGTCTTCGGCCTCGTCAGTCTTCACTCTCGTCAGTCTTCAGCCTCGTCAGTCTTCAGTCTCATCAGTCTTCAATCTCGTCAGTATTCAGTCTCGTCAGTCTTCAGCCTCAGCAGTCTTCAGTCTCATCAGTCTTCGGCCTCGTCAGTCTTCACTCTCGTCAGTCTTCAGCCTCGTCAGTCTTCAGTCTCGTCAGTCTTCAGTCTCGTCACTCTTCAATCTCGTCAATTTTCAGTCTAGTCAGTCTTCAGTCTCGTAAGTTTTCAGTCTCGTCAGTCTTCAGTTTCGTCAGTCTTCAGTTTCGTCAGTCTTCAGTCTCGTCAGTCTTCAATCTCGTCAGTCTTCAGTCATCGTCGTCAGCCCTGAGTCCTCAGCCCTAAGTCCTACAGTTCCCACGTACGATCCCCTTGCCATGTTCCACATCCAATGCGCTCCATTCCCATGACGTCCTTTCAATGAATGAATGACAATGAAAAAGGATTTATCCAAACACCTTTCAATTGTGCAAATGCATTGTGCAAGTGCTGGTGTGGCAATAAAAATAAATTCCCTCTCATCTATCACTTGCACAATCATGACAGTCTGTTGACAATAAGTCAAAGTCCTTGTTGCATGTGCGGCATTCACAATTCGAAATCCAGTTTCCCACACACATACACAAAAGGATACGAAGCAAACAGAAGGGTTACCCAGCTCCGACGTAACCTGTGCGTAACCAACCTACCTGCAGTGGCTTAGGTGCATTGAATCCTTTTTTGGTGTGTGAGGAGACCCTTTGAAACGGTTGAGGCATTCAATTGGAAAATCACTTTGTTGGGACGATCCTTTATCCTTGCCTGCAATCGTTTTCTCTGCAATGTTTTGATAAATGATGATGACGTTCAGGATCGATTATCTGTTGCCGAACGAAGCGTTCTCGTAGGTATGTACCTCCTTCATGACAGGGGAAGGAAAGGGATAATTGCAAAATTGATGTTTGGAATGTCGGTTGATAAAGTGAATGATTTGACATTTCTTTGATGCGAAAGGGATAGGCTATTGTGCCTCCTGTGAATCAGGTGAATTTGAAATATTATCCGAAACTATTTACAATTAAGATAGGAAAAAACAAACTCAGTGAAGGCTGCAATATCAAGCGAGGTTTTAAGCTACGTGACCGGGTGATTTTTTCTAGCAGTATCATTAGCTGAACATAATGTCACCATACAAAGCCTCGTAAGATTAAATTGCTTCAAGGATCTGCGGTCATTCCTTCATTGGTCAAAACAAGACACACTAAAGCCTATTTATATCCACAAAAATCGGTGTTCGGTGAACATTTCACGATGATTACATCTGTGGACCAGCGAAACACATTCTATTGCAAATTTAAAAAGAGTCTTCTTCTGATGGCTGAATGGCTTGCAATCTCCGTTTCCTTAAACTCTAGGGGCAATTGCAACAGAGTTTAATTTGGAGCACACAAAATTGAAGACCACATAAAGCTGAGGTGCGGTCCTAGAGACGGCGTAAACAGGATAAGAAAGGGAGACAGTGCAACCTCAATGACAAGGAGGCAAGCCAGATGGGATACCTCAAGCAAAAGTAGACTGATTCCAATAATAGAAACGTTGACAAACAGAGCACGTCGTTCCTGTCGGACCACGGCTCCTATCAGAAATATCTTCAGAGATTCGGGAACGATAGCTCTGCACTTTGTCCAGAATGTGAGGACATGTGCTGAAGACACAACGCACGATTTTCTACTGCGGGCGATTTGAAGGGCAAGAATAAACCCCGGAGGTCCTAGTCGGCCATATGACAGAGTCAGCCGAGAAGTGGGAGCGATTCTTCCTGTCAAATGTGCAGACCGAGCTAAGAAGGCTTGAAAGAGTAAGGCGAGCCGAAGAGGCAAACACGGTGGATTCAACTTGATTTGCTAATCTGCCCCGCCAAGTAATACCCAACGGCAAAAAAGTGCAGGGGTATGGCTTAGGACGTAGGAAAAAGAAGAATAATGTCCCGCGAATCACTCATGCTGCTAACACCGGTTATCAGCATCTTGAAGAAGATTCCACATCAATTGGTCCAAATCATAAAAACTACCGTCTTCGCGTGACTTGCATTGGATTACCTTGCTTCGCGGCCACTGCCGACAATGCGTCTTCGTTGGGATCCATTGGCGGCACTGCACATTGACGACGCATACAACTGGAGTAAGCCCACAACCAACTCGGCGCACGTTAGGTTCCACCACGAAGGCCAAAGAAAAGAAATGCTGTCATTTCTTATCAAAACCACAAATAATCTTTCTGCAATTTCGACGCCGTTCTGCCTACTTCCCCACATCCAGTGAGACGAACAAACTCACAACTCCCCAGTACTTTGTGCTTTCAATGACTCAAGTGCCAGTAGTCCAATTAAAATACGAGTCGGAAGCAACTCACTCCCCGCTCAAGACCTTCAACCGCCATTAACTGGAATTGTTGATATTGTCACGAGCTACAAACATTTTACTCACCATGTATCAACAACAGCCTCTTAATCCCAATTAGGTAGCTAAAAGCTTGTAAAACCCATCCACACTTACGGCACTCACACAGCCGCACACGCAAGCTCATCCAACACTTTCGCACAATCGAACCATAAAAATCAATATCAACCCTCAAACACTCATACACACACACACTCCCACACAAAAGCCCACACACCAACACGCAACCCTTTTACTCATTCATCACAATCCCCAGAGCAATTCTTCACATCCCATCACAGCTCCACAGTCCACACACGCCACATCCGTTGAGGATAAGGCCACCCCCCGCATTGCTTCAACGCCATCAGCGTCAACACCACACATCTCCACACTCACTGGTGACGGAGACGGAGACGGAGACGGAGATTGCGTCCCATAAACAACAAAAATTAATCTGCAGCAAGTGCGGCGGCAACCATCTTGGATCCAGACACACATCGGCCGACGCTGTCAGCCGCAAGAAGCCTAACAAAATCCACCATCGGCATGAGGTAAGGCAACAGCAGCAACGACGAACACAACAACCCATATAGCGTTTGTTAACCCCTTGGCCAACAGACGCACATGTGCTTCCTGAAAGGGGTGCACTCCGGAGGGAATCCCCAAAGCAAGAACCACACACTCGCACCGAAATGTAAACAAAACAAGGAATCTCCTTCGCCCATCGACTGACAGGTTGAATGGCAGCCATGATGATGCTAACCGGTGCGCATGTGCCCCTCAGACCGGCCTCCCCCCGCACAGAAGGTCGACAAGTAAGCCTTTCATGCGGGGAATACACCCACACTCATGGCGCGGTGCATACGAGTGTGCCACATATCGCATATGAGACTCCCGCTCGCTCTCACTCTCTTTGGGACGAACTCTCTTAAATCCTACACCTCAATCAGGGCTACCCCTTCCGCTTATATACTCTACAGTCAACAGTCTACGGTCTACCCCTTTTCAGGCGAGTCCATGTGTGAGTGCCAAGAGAATCAACGAATGAGAGACGATGGAACTGCCAGAGAGCAGCTCATGTGCGTGACCCTTTTTAACCCCATTCCTCCTCGAGATTCTTCTTCGTTTTCGGTTTGTTCATCTTCCCAATTCGCCGAGAGCGAAAGTGATGACGACGGACGATTGAATTGATGACCGGGAGCGAGAGAGACTGAGACTCGGCGAGACTGAGAGCGAGAGTGAGTACGTGTGAGAAAGGGTGAAGTTATAAATAACCCTTTTGACAGTGCGGGCTGGCAGGGAGTTTCCAATTAAAAAATTGATGGGACCGGTTTCTTTCGCTGGTCCCTGTGAATTTTGAGAGGCGGAGTTTTGAGAAGTGCCGTTGAAAGGATTGTGAGACGGCGAGAGAGTGGTTGCGAGAGTGTGACTGAGAGGGAATGAATAGTTGTGAAGGGGTTAGAGATGGCACTTTGATTGACGGCATTATGAAAGAGGTGCCACTAGTCGGATGATGGAGATGGGCTTGGGAATATGGACGGGTTTGGTTTGTTTAGCGATGGAGAAAAGGGGGTGCTTGTAAGCGATGGTACCAGTGTCCTAACTTTAGCAACTGGGAACTTCAGAAGTCATTGTAAGGAAGCTAGGAAGCATTGCGTTAACTTTCGGCTCTAAGTGGTTCTAAATGCAAACGCAGTAGAATGAGCGTAACACGTTAGATCGGGGATAAGCAATGGTTCGCATGATTTTAAATTTACTTTTTGCTTTGGTGTAGGCAACGTTATTTATAAAACGACGGGCGGAACTGGTGTTGGAATCTTGCAGCTCAATCCAAAACTTAGAGGCGAATATAATTTCGTCAGTCTTGTTGCCGCAGCATATATAGAATTAAGATCTCTGAATAGATTCCTTAACGAAACGGGATGACTCTAAGGAAATGCCAAAAATCATCAAACGCTTAGGACAGCGAGGAATTAGGCTGTTAACAAACTGTGATACTCACGAAGGATCTACCATGGGTCTAAGTGACCGCAGTACAGGTACAAGAAGTCCATCGTCATCATGGCTTCATCATGGCTCCTCATGGCTTCAGCAAACTCGTTTGGATCTTAAGCCACCAACCAGACACAGACAGGCACCGTAGCGAGCATCGAAGAAGACCCAGAAAAATGTTGATTCGACGCCGATCAGCATATTTGGGCATCGCCAGCGAGTCAACCCGGCTTATTTGTCCACAAGATTTAGGCTAGATTGTGCTGACGCAAGAAGTGAAGCCTAGCGACCGTAAACAATGCTGTGAGTTCGCTATTTAGGGATTTTAAAATGTTGGTCGGAGTTCGGTTTACTGGCCAAAAAATGTCCATCTTCTCGGGCTGTCTAAGAGTCATCAAAACTTGGACCGATCACTTGAAGCACTGCCAGTGAATGCGAGGCGGCCATTTGAATGATGTGCCATTCCATGAATATAGATTTAAAATAAAGCCAGAATCAATTTTCTACCTAACACCGTTGTTGTGTTAATTAAATTTCTTCTCCAATCGCTCTTATCCGGTCAGCCTGTGTATTTTCTTGTTTTAAGTGCTTAAGGGCATTCAAAAAAACTACTTTCAAGTACTTTTCTTATGAAACAGCTTTTGCAAGATAACGAGAAAGAATGGGGTGGATGGACTTCCGATGACGAAAAGCAATCGTTTGAGCGCAGCTGTCAGCAGCCTCCATCGACAGGGTTATGGTTGCCATAAGAGATAAGAACAGTAACACACTGCATGGAGGCGCAATAAAACAATGCAATCAATGGTATACTCGAGGATCATGTTCCCTTTTTCGTCTGTCTCTGAAATCCGAATGTGCTTTCTTCATTTGTTTTTATAGAGGAGTCTACTTTGTGAATTAAATATACACAATAAACACATATAATGCATTTTTCTTTAAATATAATTTCCTGTATACGTAGTCCGCGACTACGCCGCCACAGTGTGTTATTTCGCACATCTAGTGGAACTTTATTCCTGTTGCGCTTGATATCGATTAATTATGGATTTACATGTTCGGTGACTGAATAAATGTAATTCTACGAAGTTCTTAGAATCTATAAACATATGTGTTCAGTGATCAGGGGACATGCGTCATACAGTGGTGGACAACCAAATAACACTCGTGCGCTTTTATCAATAAAAAGGCAGTTTTTCCGCCTGTAATGAATGTATTTTGAAGTTTTTTATTTTATTTGATATAATCCTAATTAAAACACAACCGAAAAATGAGAGTATTCTGCTGGAAACAAAAAAAATGTCGTTAAACTATACATGGCCACATAAATGGCAAATACATTTCAGCCAACCGCAATATCAAAATGTTGTTGAAAAAACCTTATTTTTCAGCACTGCTGCACATCACCTTGCAAGACTTTCACTCTAATTTGACATGGTTCCACTAAAAGTTGACATCGATCTTTAGAAATAGAATTCCATGCGATTTGAATTTGTTTCCACAATTTAGCTGTAATTCTTGGCTTTTTAGTCTCGATGTGATGTTCTACATCGTTCCACAGGTTCTCTCATTGTTAAACGGTGACATTTTGATCGCTAAGGTAACCCTTCACAGGCGAGAAGTGTGCTTAGGATCGTTATGATGCATAAAACGCCATATTAGTGGCATATTTCCTTCGGAAGTAGGTATCATGTGCTCTTGAATAATGTGTTTGCACATATGTTGATCCATTTTTTTGTCTACGTTTATCATTGGCCGCAAACCATGCCATGAACAAGTTGTCCACACCATCACCGCCACCGTACTTAACAGTTTTTTGTGTGTATTTGGGGTTGCGTTGTTGGTTGTCCGATGCGAACCGGCAAAACTTGGATTCATCATTCCTAAGCACAGTTTTCTAAAAAATCATCGGCTTACGAAGAAGGCTCCAAATGACTTTCTTACTTTTAATTTTTTTTGTCACAAGTGGCTTTTTTTTGTAATGTGCATCATCTCAAGCAGCAGCAGATGCCTTCTAATTGTCCTTTCTGACACAGAAATGATGTTATTCGAACACAGCTCTTTATTTGATTAGAGCTTGCAAATGGATTGGATGGCAGCACTAGCTCTGTGTAAGAGACTGTCTTCTTTTCTCGTGATTTTTCTTGGACTTGGGCTCTTAGCACTTTTTTGGAACTACTACAGAGCTCCGTGAGGTGTTGTAAATAATCGCTTGGAACAATGCAACTGGTTTGCTATTTCAGTGACTGTTGAGCCTCCAGTTATCAGATCGTAGATGATTACATTTAATGAGTGATCTGTATTTAATGTCGCCACAAGCAAATGACAAATTAACTATAAACAAAATGTGTGCTTTTTATGTGGCAAAAAAAAAACACTTCCTTTCACACTGAAATCGATCTTCTAAATGATTGTTTTTGATGTTGACGTTTGGAATTGAACGTAAAACATGCACGAATACGAGAAGAAGTGTATGCATTCGATTCCTTGCTATATGTAAATCGAAATTTAACTGTTTGCGAGAATAGTGAGCCACATAAATGTCCCCGCCTGCATACCCCACTGTTGTTTAACTCAAAAACATCCCTTAATTGCAGGCTGTCTCTTAATGAGATGGCTGAGCATTGTAACATTCACCTCATGTGGTTGCCGGGACACTGTGACATATCAGGCAACTGCGAACCCGATGAACTCGCTAGGTCTGGTACAACATCCTGCCTATCAATAGCAGGGGTACTACCTTCCACGCCGATCGCTACAGCCTACCATCTTTTGAAGATTCATACAATAAAAACCCCCAATAACAAACGGCTAGATTGGCACCACCTGCCTTAAAACAAAATAAAGCTGGCCATCACTTAACCTAAAACGGTCACTCAGTCTACTTAGGCTCAGCAAACACTCATTAAGGACTCTCATATGAGTCATAACCGCGCACTGTGCAATTGGCACTCATGCTCGCAGGATGGATGCCTCATATAATGATTTCTGCAGAAGCTGCATGGATGAAGAGGAGGTAGAAAACACTCATCACATACTCTGCTCGTGCAGCGCTCTGGCTAGTCGTAGGTTCCTAAACCTAGAGGCCTACTACTTCAATAATCTCAATGAGCTAAACAGCGTCAGCACCAACTGGTTCCGATGTTAGGAGATGTCAATCCGCGTGGTATCAAAATGGGCCTACTCTGGCCTAAGTGTGACTGCCCTTAGCAGTCAGTCACTACCACCTAACCTATACCCAACCACATCCACTCATCATTAACTTCATGGTTACGAATGTCTTTAACTAAAAGACCACTGGACCGATTGTTTTTTTTTTTTTTTTTTTCTATTTCATTTTTGTTTATTATTTCAGGATAAGCTTATATACTAGACAAAAAAGCTTAAAGCTAGTTGGACGAACAATTTTACTATTTCTAACTTACTGGCTCTCGGCGAGCACTCTAAGCTAAACTTAACCTTAAACTATGTCTTTTGACCTAACCTAACAATGAATAAAATATATACTAATATTGAAGGACTAATTATTAAATTATGAAAAAATTTAAAAAACATAATAACTTAACTGTTTTTTTTATTTAAAAACTACAAACTACCTTACATTCTACCTTAAAATAAACTTAAACAACTAACTTAAACTAATCTACATATATATGCATATACATATGTGTATACCCATATACAAATATGTATACGCATATATCCCTATATACATAAATGCATATATATGTATCTTCTTGTATACATATATGCATATTTCGTCAATTTTTTTTTTTTTTTTTTTTTTTTATTTATTTACATATACACATCTTAAATACTACCTTGAACCTACCCTACGCTATGGAAGTCGGCCATAGGTTGCAGCTGATGGATTTTGAAGCTATCCACTGCAAGACAGTGACCGACTGCGCCCCATAAGGGGATCTGTACTACCCTTTCCCTAACCAGGGTCTAAAGGGTTCGATGATGGAGTTCCCTCACTACACAGCCACCAGAATTTTCGGTGTTGCATTGCAACATCCCGAACATCTCGCCTTGATACCGCCGTACTGAACCGGAGGAGACCCTCCTCAGCTCGTTGTGCGACGGAACGGTCGTGGTTGAGTCGCCCATCCACAGTTGAACGAGCGATGTGAAAGAGAAGCGGTACCGCATTCTTGTCTTGTATCAGGCCGTGCTTATCGAAATGGAGGAATGCTTCTGGGGGGATGAAGCCATTATGACGTACTCTTTCATGGTACTGAGGATTGGGGTAGTAAGCCCCAGAGATCAAGTTATTGACTGAGTTCATCGCTCTGGCAGTATGGCCTCGAATCAATTTCACCAGGAAATTGTCCACTCGTATCAGGTTCGCCCTGTCGTATAAAACCTCATTGGAGTAGAATTTTCTGTACTGGGACTCTGGTGTTCTGTAAAGGCGAAGGCAAGTCCTAAGACAAGCCCTCTCAAACACCCGAATCTTTTCCATCAAGCTTGCACTCACGTTGAACCACACGGGACAGCCATAGGTGAGCATTGGCCGGATGAGGGCCATGTAGCAGATCACCTTCACCCTCGCATCGAGTTGGCTGTTGTAAAACAGTCTCTTTGTAAGAGCGAAAGCGCCTCGGGCTCGGGCTAGAGCAGCATCTACATGTTTGTTAAAATATAGATAATGATCTAGCCAGATCCCCAGGTATCTGACTACAGTCCTTTGCGCCAGTGGTTTCCCGTGACGCCCAACAATTGACAACTTTCGCCAATTCTTTTTTGTATCCGCCGAAGCCTTATACAACGGACTGGACCGATTGTTAGTAGACCATTAAGCTGCCTTCCTCCAACCAATTAACATACATACCTCCCAATATAGTTTCATGAAACTAACACATTCTACGTTATTTTATTTTTCGTTCTTGCACTTTGGGTGTGCCTTCGTCAAATGTCTTCGAAGGTCGTCCAGGATTCGTTGTCATGCTTGTTGCAATGTTGCAACTAGATCATATAACTCTACCGACAATCCAATTTCTTGATCCGATCATTTCGCATTATCCCTGTGAAGCTTTAGCATTTTTCGCTTACCTTGCATGCTGCTTGCAACTCATAGGCCTTCCATTTGTCTGTAGCAATATAGGAATTTCATTGGTATACAAAATGCCAAAACTTTCCATTATGTGGACCGAAAGTGATTTCCACACACTAACAATTTCATCGATTTTCATTATATTAACATTGGCTGAGTTAAAAAAGCGTCCACAATTTCAATTTTAAATCACTTTACTTAACAAAAATCCTGTCGATCTATTATCGGCGACGGGCAACTCACAACTGAACTTTTTAATTCTACCTAGCTTACAGAAAACCTAAGCTATTTTGTGTGAAGACTGCAGCGCTGCAGATAAGGATTTATCCTCAATTTTAGGGAAGCTACTCACTATCAGCTTTCAAATGACATCCTTTTTTTTTTGGAGCGATGGAAAAATGGTTGTTTATAGCCTGAACTGAAATGATAAGAAATTACATGCTAGGAATGTCATTTGAAACTGATAGTGTGTAGCATTCTTTAGAGCAGCGGAGTTGTACTGGTCGTAAATAGATAGATAATCGTAATTTTTGAAAACGTTACGAACTTTTGTTTTAGCTGCAGTTTGATGCCAACATTTTGCCGTTCGAATGACTTTGATTTCGCAATAAAGCTGATGACTAGATGTGAAAAAAATAACACACTGTGCCACTCTTAAGGTCCAATTTTGGATCACTGCTTGAGTGTTTCCAGCGTTTCCTAGATCGCGGCTGCCCTATGTGGTATATTCGGTCGCATATCATCCAATAACGTTCACTGGCACTCGAATTTGTGGATTGTAAAGTCATTAACGGACGCGGAAGGACAATGATGTTCACCATATGTTACTGCTAATATTTGTAATAGAGGTGAATTATTTGGTGATGTTGTTAAGATATCACTCTATCCACAATTAATATGCGTCTAAATACATCACCCGTTACTAGACAAAAAATGCTGAAAGTAGGCGAACGAACAGAACAGTATTACCTTCAAGTTGTTACAATGTAGAACAAGGCTGCTGGAGACCATACTATTCACCCAGACCTTATGACATTCCCCACACAATAGCATGCACATGTGAGCCCTCAACTCCATTCACCACTCGACAACGAACCCAAGCGCACCCATTCCAACAGTGATTTCCAATCAATCAGAGTTGAAAGCCTATGTGTCCTCACTAGTTTCCAATTTATTAGCAATTCCTTGCTCCTGCATTCACTGCTCCTTCCGCCCAAGTCATGCAAACACACACAATTCAAATGCAGAGCACAATGGCGCAGAAAAGGGATACATCATCGTCCGTGGTACTCCCATACCTTGGCATTCCTTTCAAAACTAACTGACTGACATGTCTGGCCGACGTCGTTGTCGTTGTCGTTGCCGTCATCGTCAGCCTTTTGTTGTCAAGCAGATAGGAATTCTGCAACACAGTGTAACCGAAGCCGGAATGGAAAACAAATGGAATGAGTTCCGAGCATCTTACTCAACCAGCTGACCGAGTACTCTTTGCCGCCACTCCTTCTCCATCTACCTCCCGTCCTTGCTCGTCGTCCTCTCCTCGTTCGTTTCGTTTTTCTTAATTTTGATGATGTCCGAAGGCCATTGTCTGTTGCCATTTTGCTTCTGGACTACCCCTCCCCCTCCCTCCGCTGGGCCATCGCCTGGTGATGAATGAGCGAATCCTTACATGCCAGCCCACCAGCAGCATCAACCCTTATTCCATTTCGTTGGCACTCGTGTGCGGATGTGTGTCTCGCTGTGTATCCGTTTTCGATGGCCACATGTGTACGTTCCATCATAATTTCTGATGGGTCACTTGAGGATATGGCCATATTTGGTATCAATCCGATACTCCTTCTCCATTTGGCCACTGCGTGGATGGCCCGCCGACACGTTTCCCGCTCTCGGCCGCCTCACACTGCCAGCGAACTGGTAATTAATCGATCTGTTAAAGATGACCATGCGGAAGAAGGCGTCCAGCACTTTCCACGTGTGTGGGGGCTGCGCTTCTTCCGCAAACACAGAGATTGTGTTACTGCCCGAACTCGGGCGATGCCTTTAAGAATGCGACTGCTCGTGGACGGAGGGGGTGCAAAGATGTGTGCCATCGATGGGCGGCGGACTGCGAGAGTGGATGAAGTTTTTTTTTGAGATTGAGAGATGGGAGTGCATTCATCATTCGATCGGAGGAGCAATCCGTCAGCGATGTACGGTCACGTGATGGCAGATAACACCGAATGGACATTAATACAAATGGGACTTTCATATTGTTTAGACGGGGGCTGCCAGGGTGTCCTTTAAGGATACACTGTGAAGGGTGAGGTGAGGTGTACGTTAGTGACCTTAATACTCAGGATGTCCTCGATCTGAAGAACGATTTTCATCAGCTACATTCGTGTGAATTTCATCACGCGCAAGTGGAAATCATTTTCTCTGGCTGATGGCCTTCGGTGAGATGTGCTTAAAACAAGGACCAAATTAGCACAAAGGCATCAATTGGTGATTTATGTGACTCTTCGGTGACATGGCTTCTTCGAATGGACAATAGACAATCAGCTCGATTTGTTCTCAAAATAGACCAGATTGGTAAGGAATTCTTCATTCAGTTCTACTTCAGACTTTTACCTAGCTCCAGAGAAGGGTTTTCGTCAAAAAATACATTTGTCCCTTGACCAGTACTTGACATGAGCCTAAATTTAATCATAGCTTCCAGTTAAGGCTGCATGTTCGGTAAATTTGTACAGCGTCGCCTCTATCTAGTACAGTGTAAGTGATGTTGCTCTTAAGCGCTTCAACCTATTGGCCACTTGACTTCGTCTCTCTCCAAGGCTGACGACTCCTGTGATATGGACATTTGGAATGATAGTATCCATCTCTATGGAGCTGTCAAAATGCGTTTAGCAGTAAATGAAGGAAAAACCCAGTATATGCTGTGAATAAGAAGGGATACACAACATTGACGGATTGGACAGAACGTTGCAACCGGGCAGCTATAACTTTAAGGTAGTAAGGGACTTTGTCTATACACTCTGCTATAAACTCTTACAACAACACCTCGGCAGAAATAAAACGAAGAATCACTCTTGCCAATCGCTGTTTCTTTGGACTGAGCCGTGGACATGAGGGGATACAATGACGAACTATACACCTACCTAGTCAAAAAACAGCGAATTAACCGCTTAAGATGGCTAGGACATGAACAGCGAATGGACACCAGTTCTCCGGTCTCGCCTTAGTTGTCGCGCACAAGTTGAAGGGGACATCAACCGGCTTGGAATACGCAAATGGAGGCACCTAGCTAAGAACCGTGCTAGCTGAGAGGCTTGTTAGTTGAGGCTCAGGTTCATCCCGAACTGTAGCGCCGCCTAAGTAAGTAAGTAAGTAAGCGGCTCCGTGCTACCTTAGTTGCCCACGCTATCGATCGCTTGAACCCTTGAGGCGATCTCACAGGCAATTGATCCGGAGTGCGCCGGTCGATGGAGCAAATCCAATAAATGATCAGATTTGGACACTCTCCGATCCAAATATGTTTCGAACCTCATTTAGCTCGTCTCATCAATGTATGTACAAGTGCCCCATCGACAGCAGCACACTTCAACATGAGCAGCAGCGACAGGTGCATCCAATCGAATGTATCGCCCTCACATCGGCGCACACAAATCGCAAGAGAACTCAACAAAAACAACTCATCAATCCACGATCCGTCTGTCAGGCTGCGAGCCCCTCACACAAATTCGTAGAAGTCATCTCCTCGGCGATCTCCTCAGTGGTCCTACCAAAAAAAAAAACACACACACACAAAAAAAAAACAAATGAAAACAAAAGTCCTTATCAAACAGCATTTCCACCGTTCAACCGTTTTTCACAAAAAAGTCCTATCTCCCATTTTAATGGCTAATAATTATCCTTTCTGTCTCAAGACGAAAGGTGAAGTCGACGTGTGTCCTCGTAGAAAGTGAGGTAACAGTGAAAGGCAGCAGCACACGTTCGGCAGCACCATCGCCTCTTGTCAGAGTAAACGACGAAATTATGACATGTGGCTGATCAGTGTTTTGTAGTTGATCCTGACATTTGAGGGTATGTTAAGGATCTGACTGGCGGCGTTGTTTTTCTCTCTTTTTTTTATCACTTTCTCCTCACCGCTTGAGTGGTTGCCTTGCAGCAGGGTCCTTGTCTAATTGAGAAATACACGGTTAACCCTGCCGATAATAAAAGGATAATCGATGGCTTGTGTTGCTTTTATTTCTCCATTCTCTGCGCGTTAGGCACGCCATAGCGGTGCTATCGTTGCCGTGTTCCAAGTCATTTCTAATTGCGCAATAAACAACCCCTTGCATCCTTTCCCCGATCGAGGCGGAGCGGCGCGGCACGGCGTAGAATCGCACGGAATTTATGGATTTGCAGGTAAGCGTCTGCAAGGAGACATCTGAAAATCCACTCCAGGACCTTCCTTACGCGGTTTTTTCTTCTTCTTTTTTTTTTCTCGTGCTCTTCAAACTGCGGTTTGGGTGACGCGGTAACAACAAAACAAAGGAAAAACACGAAACCCCATAAAAAGGATAATGGCTGCGGTTGTTTGGCGGATGCCCGAACGCAAACAGACGCGCTCCGCGTGTGTGCAAGTGTGTGTTCCCTTCCGCCGGTGAAGAGTTCTTCTCCGCTAATTGGAAGGAGGGGCAAATATTTGCCGAGACTCTTTGGTTGCCGAAGTGAAAGGATGCGAGTGCGAGTGTGAATGGGATGATGCGCCGTCTGCGACTCACTCACCGATGTTTGCACGAGTTTGGTTTTTTCGATTTCTCCTTCGCGCGGTGCTAATTTTGTGGCAAGCCATGTGAAGTGATAAGCCTGTTTGACGGATCTTTGCTTAGGACCAGCGCTGTGTGCTGTCGGCGATAAGGAAGTAAAACAAAATCAACCTGAGTAGGCTGCGCCGCGCAGGTGATCTGCTCTCCATCAAATGGCACACATTTGACGGGCAGAGTGGCTAGGTGTTTGAGCCTATTGTTTGAGTTGACGAGACGTGAATGCTCTCGAGTGGTGTGGTGAGAAATTTAGCGTCTGCGGGGTGTATGAATCGCCTGTCGGTGGATGCGCGGGAGATACGCTAAGCTGAACACACTTGTCCTTTTGTCTTATCAGGAGGAAGTGATTGCAGGGTGTTTTCTTTTCTGGATCCATGTGCTATTTCATTGAGGCATTGTTCAAATCCTGGGCGCTGACATCTGCCTGTGGTCTCTGTTATCTTGACCGTGGTTTTTCAAAAGATGACTCACTTCCTGGTCAAGACTTCACAGGGGTAGATTTACTTTAACAGAAAAAAACGGTGTTTTTCCAAAAACGCGCGAATACAAGGGGAGTTCTGATACGCAACAGATTATTCGTTCAGTTTGTATGGGAGTCGACATCCGTTTGATGCTGCGTATGTTAGTTTAGACTAGAGTCTAAGAGAGGTGAATATTTGAATTTATGGTGCACAGCAGCATTTCCATGGACACATCCTGTCGCCTAATTAGACGTTCGAGTGTGCCCACTTCTGACCAAATTTCTACAGATAATATTATGTAAATATTTCGTCTTGTGTTGTCCATTGGGAGAGTCTTGCTTCACAAGCCTCCCCCTTGAAGCAAACTTTTCACCAGAAAAATCGTTCGCCATGGACAGGAGCAGGTGGTAATCACTAGGTCCTAGATCTATGTCCGGACTATAAAGTTGAAGCATAAGGACCTCTCAACCAAGCTCCTGGAGCTCCTGGGTAGTCGATATCGATGTGTGTGGCCTGGCGCTTTCTTGATGGAACACAATTCCTCTTCCATGGGCCAAAGCTGGCCGCTTCTGAACTATTGCTTCCTTCGACGGTCCAATTGTTGACAGTAAAGGTCCGAATAAAGAGTATTGCCGTAGGAGATCTGCTCATAGTACCTGATTCCCTGCCAATCCCAGCAAACACACAAGAAGACCTTCCTGGCCGTCATGGCAATCGCTTCCGCCGACACACCGCCATTCGAAAACTACCGTTTTCGCTTGACGTTGTCGTAACTTTTGGTCACCAGTCACCGATTCAGGTGGAATGAGGTCCATGAGGTTCATTAGCGTTAACTCGCGTGCTACCCATATATCAAGCTTCTTTTTCTATCCAGCCTTGATTAAATGGTTCCAACCGGTTTTTTGTACAATGTTTAGCTTCTAGGTAATCGAAACAGTGCTTACATGATGGCCAGACTCGACAATTTACATGATTTTACCTACATTTGGCCTTCTAGAGCGTGGTGCATCTTTGACATCGAAATTACCAGAACATCGGCTCTACGAACGTGGGTCTAATTCAGCCACGACCGTAAAGTCGTCAAGGCTTATATATTGCATAGTTAAACGGGGATGTGTAAAGGAGCAGTACCCTATTTATGTCTTATACTAGAACGGAGCTAGGTAGGTAGGAATGTAGGTGGGGTGCCAGCGAACTCTTCAGCACACGTAGACCATGTTGGTCCATTGTTATACCCATAGTCTGACTACTACCACTGATCGACAACAGCCGTTAATTTGATCCCAACGACAAATGGTGACTGGACCAGATTTGGAAACCAGATAAAGCGTATTAAGTTAGCTTTCAATGGGATTCGAGCCGGGTACCCCTCTAACCAGGGACAGGCACTCGACCAACTGCGTCATCCAGCTGCTTGTCTGACACAGAACGGGGCTATAAAAATGGAGAAATGCTTCTGGCGGAACGAAGTCTCTGTGACGAACCCTTCGTGGTATTGGGGATTGGGGTTGTAAGCCTGCCAGTAAGACGGCGAATTATCTTCAACAGGAAATTGTCCACTTTTATCCCCTGTTGAATAAGACGTCATTGGTGACGAAGGCAAGTCATAAGGCCAGCCACCAAACACTCTAATCTTTTCCATCAAACTTGCACTCACGTTGAACTACACGGGACAGCCATACGTTACCATTGGCCGTATGAGGGACATGTTGCAGATTACCTTCACTCTCGCAGCGAGTTGGCTGTTGTAACACAGTACCTTTGTTAGAGCGTCTCGGGCAGACATCCCAAACAAGATATTCTCTGCCATTTTGTGAGAATCAATGTCGTCTGTCAATGTGGTTACAGGATTGGGAAGTCCACAACTTTGGCAGATCATTAAAAAAACACCCAAGTGGTCTAGATCGACACCCAAAACATATTAATCCATTTCAAGGCCGCATGTGACAGCGTGCATATTGACCACGCATATGACAGCCAAATTGTGCGGGATGTAGATGGAGAAGTCTTGGGGCTCTATTAAGGTCGGTAACGAACTCAGCGACGTTAAAGCAACGCGTTGTCTTGTGACTTCTTCACAATCGTTCTTGAGAAGATCGTGCAAAACTCATTGACCGATCGATTTTGCAAAAGTCCGTACAACTGCTGGCCATCGTGCAAAACGGAGAACACTGACATGATTAGCCTACAGCTTTTCGTCAACGAGGCATTGAGGCGGAAGCTAACATTGAACTGGAAGCAGGTAAAATGGCTCTGTCGATAATCAAGACAGTCCCCAAGAACTTGGCTGGACCGTCACAATGGACAGCTATAGCTTCCATATTGTCATTGGCTTCGCTGTAGTTAATATCACATCGGTACTGAGATCGAACGTAGAAAATCGCTTCGCAATCGATGGTTCTTTGAGCTGGAGAAAACCACTCTCGAGGGGATTAGTCCGACACAAGCCATTGATCACCCTAATTCTTCTGCACGTCGCAGGGGCGTGTGCATTTTCCAAGGTGGATGAAAAAGTTCTTGGTCTCTTAGAGACGAAAGTTGTGCAAGCGATCTTTAGTTTGGCTTGCAGAAGATGATTCAACAACGACTTGGATGTGCTCAATAACAAAAGTTTGCATCACATCAAAAGAATCGACTTCAATACCCGCGTTTAAGGTCTGGCACGTCGGTGAATCGATCGTTATATTTTCTGATAACCAAGCAGCAATAGCGGCATAGCATCAGGAACTCTGATATCGAAGCCAAAAAAGACAAATCGTCAACAAACCATCAATGAAGTATCCGAATTCGATGACCCTCGGCTGGGTATCGGGACACACTGGAATCCAATGAAACAAGGAAACGGACAGTCTCGCTAAGAAGGGCTCGGAACTGGGGTAAATGCCTGGCAATCTCGTATGCGCACACGCCGCTCAGCTCCTTAAAGAAAAACCTTCAAGACGAGTCCTTGGACTGCGCCAGTACTCGCTGGGTTGGTCTGAATATTGGAGCTACAGCAAGGGCTCTATGGCTGGTTCTGAAGCAAGAAGAGACCAACATCTAGGTTTAGCTGCAAAGAAGTCCTTACCGGACGCTATACCATATGTACACATGCAATGCGACTGAACATAGCGCACAGCAACTTCTGCAGAAGCTGCAGAGATGAGGAAGAAACAGAATCTAACCAACATCTGCTCTGCGATTGCCCAGCCCTAGCATGGAAAACGAAAGCACTTTCTAGGAAAGCACTTCTTCTTGGAGCTGAAGGTCTTTAGCGGTGTTGAATTGAAAAAACTCCTAAGATTCATACATAAATCTGGCTACAGTATGTCTCAGGGTGGTTAACACGTCCTAGCATATGCACAATGGACCCAACACGTTGGTCTACGTGAGCCACGGTCGGAAGGCCGTAAGAGCACCCAATTACCTACCTACCTAAGATCAGGCGCACAAGTGGAGAGGGACCTCAACCAACTTGGTGCGCGAAATTCCAGGCAGTAAAGCCAGAGATCGTGCCAGCTGGAGAGTCATGTTGCTTGAGCCCCAAATTCAATCCGAACACGCAAAGAAGGAGAGTAGCGAAGCAACAACTTCTCTCACAGGCCCGTTGATATCTAAATTGATTGTGACAGTCGCCGTATGTCAAGTTGCTTGGCCTTGTTCTCAGTGATTATGAATTCAAAAGACTATGACCATTGTGGCTGTCAACGATTATGTCTCTGATAAGAGCCAGCAATCTGGTTCAGTGCTCCTTAAGTAGTTTCCATCCTACGGAGGCTGATGTCTTTTCACTGCCCCTCCCCCCCCCCCCCCCCACATCAACCCTTATCGTATGACGTTTCCAAATTCAAAAAATGAACAAAATGCTTAACTGTCGCATCCAAATCCATTGCGACGTCAGCCGCACACTCGACTACAACTCAATTTAATGTCAACTAATCATAATCACTGACAACAGAGGGTTAAATTCCTCATGATATCAATTTCTCTTATCGCCTTAATCAAATCAGAGAAAAACGAGAGGAGCACGAAACTCCGCCTTGGCTGTCCGTCAATCTACTGCAGCGGACGCCCCCCGCGTCCCCATTCCCGGCAGCACAGTGCTTCAATTAAGCTCAACCAGAGAATAGAATTTTTGGCAGCCCAGAAGTGGTTCTTCCGCTCTGTCCTCTATTCAGAGAGGCGTCGCACAATCGCCACTTCAGTGTCAGAGCGGTGATGCGTCGCGCCGGACTGGCATGGTTATTAGAACTAATGTGGGAACATTATCCGCACTATCTTTCCCAATCGTCCATCGTCCAGGCAGACAATGGACAGCGGCCAACCAGTCAAGCAGCAGACAAAACGTTCCACCAGTTCTCCACCAAAACGGTGGGGTTGTTGCAATGTTACACACTTTATGGAACAGTTGTCAATTCGAATCAATTTATCCTCACACCCTCTCGTGGTCCCGGTCACCCGCTTCGCGACAGTTCACGGTTTCTTAATCGACAGCGTGTCGTGGTCGACTTGGTTGTGATGTCCGTGTTGTTGTGTCGTCGTCGTCGTCGTCGCGGCTCACAATGGCCGGTCCATAAGCCGATCCGGCAGCGGGCACGGCTGACTTCGTCTCGATGGCACACAGCTGGGCGGGGTAAGCTTAAGAAAAGGGAACGAGGCGCTAATTAGATTATTGTTAGATACTTAAGGGGGCGGCGGTGGTGGCGGTGGTGGCGGTGGTGGTGGTGAGGCCGATGGGGACGCACAGGCCACTTGACACTGTGCGTGTGTGCGCATTGTACTCGTGCGTCTGGCGGTTGCAGCGACGGTGAATTATGTGAGAAATGGATGCGGATGCGAGGCGGATGAGATGCTGATGCAGGAGAGGGCGAGTTGAGTGTGTGCAAGGCGGTTGCATTGTAATTAACGTCTTCGTTAAATTAACTTGTCATAGCGGTCTTGTTGTGGGTAAGTGAGGCCCTGCCTGGATTGGATTGGACAGTTGGACATGGAGCTGGAATTTATGAGTTTTCAATGTCTGTGGGAACAGGCACCATGCTGTGGGGTATTTAATTGGCGTGGCACCTTCGGCGCACTGACGCGGTTAATGACTTTTGAAACGTTTTCGGAAGCTGCGACATTTTTTTTCCGGTAACTGCACGATGTCTGCGGAGTGTTTCTTTCTTGGATGGCAATGAGATCCTCAAGCTGACGATCTGAAGCTGTAGTCAATTTCTAGAACTACAGGTCGGGCATGATTGGACCCAATGTCGGTTGAAAACAACCGCGAATTGAATCGCAACCTACGCGCTGATCTCGATGAAGTGATGGGGACCTAAACTTTTAAGAAAAACAGAACACCAATGTCTTGTCAAAAGATTGCATTTCCGACGCTCCCATCAACTCCGCATTCAAAAGCAACCCCAGCAGCAAACACGTTCCACAATCTTCTCCTCCCCCATTTCGGA
Organism: Eristalis pertinax; assembly: GCA_907269125.1. Taxonomy (NCBI): domain Eukaryota; kingdom Metazoa; phylum Arthropoda; class Insecta; order Diptera; family Syrphidae; genus Eristalis; species Eristalis pertinax. Next base: position 32,219,036 of record OU026146.1, read on the forward strand.
CTGAATACACACTGATACCTGCATCTCTCACATAACTCTCGTCCACGCCTAGTTAATTCCGTATATTGCAAGCCCATTTGTATAAAACACGAGCCTGTGTCATGTCAACTCATGGGAGTCGATTACGTGTCCAGTCGCTGCCTTTGATGCAACTACTCGCCTCGATTATGAGGGCAAGCGCATTGCCTAACACGAAAGCGGGATGGCCCACAAACAAGCCGTAATGAGCTCCTGGACAAGACAATTATCATTGCCATTCAATATCGATAAATCGAATGAACGACAGACAGATGAGGTTCGTGCTTGCTGAATAGTCCGTGCGGCTAAGGCTAAGGGCCTCCTAATGCATTCCTTGTTAACGTTTGCCAAGTGAATTGGTTCCGCTTTTCAGGGTCAATCGGGGGAGTGTGTATGTGTGAGCGAGTGTATCAAATCCATACGGTTGCCATTCAGGCGTATGCATCAATTGAAATCGATTCGGTTTCTGGAGTCGTTAACGACTGCTTTCATCTTGTCCCCTTTCACTTCTTTTCACTTCTTGAACAGCATTTGGCGGGCGGGTGCCGATTGGTCCTGCGATCGATGGGAAAGGACTGCGTTATACTGGTCCGTAAATGGGGTTTTGATGGAATTCATTTAAGTAGGCGGTGATCACTTTGTCTCATCAAAAACCTTTCTCTTTTGGGTGAGCAGAGAAATGCTCTTCGACTTCATTTTCAGTCAGAATGTTTCTGTGAATCTCACATTCATTCCAATTATCGTGTTTTAAACGAAACTTGCTCACGTTTGGTTACTGCTTGCGTTCGCATCATCAAACAGTGTGAGGAATTCCTGTTTGTGGCAGTTAACTTTGCATGCTGCCACTGACTCGTTAACTGAAAGTGCATGGTTGGATACTGGGAACACCAACTTTCACCACCCGTGCCTTGTGCATTTACCCAATATATGCGTTCGGAACTCCTTACCTACATAATTGCCAGGCCGACCGCTACGTTTCATGGAGGATCTCAGCCTGAGCAATAACTGCCTTTCATCGATGACGATCCTGCACTACTGCACAAGACTTGGTGACTGGAAATCAAGTCTTGAGCTCACGATGACTTGATCTTTATTCTGGAGACTCGATCTTCCTCGAAACAGCAGACTGGAATGGTGTTCATGCGCTCGATGTGGCCGAACCAAAGTAGTCGACGGTTTTTTGCCTTCCGGAGTACATTCTCATCTTGGTACAGTTTGTAGAGTTCGCGTTTGTGTCTTCTTGCCCATTCACTATCCTCACAGGCATGGCCATACATCTGACACAGAATTGTCGTTCGAAGGCACCACGAATCATCTCGCTATTGGGTTTTATTGAAGACGATTTAGGTCCTTCGTAGCAGGAGTTTTGAGCCCAGTTGTTTCGATAAACTGAAGTAAGTTGGCAACGAGTGCCAAGGGTGCTTCTGCGTCGGATCTGCACCAAGATGTCACTCGTGGAAGTAGACTTCACTACCACACATTGCAGTTGTCGATCTTGATGGGACTATTCTTACTCGACAGTATACTTTTTGCTTTGTCCTCATTGACTTAAAAAAAAGTTCTTTAGTCGCCGTGAATGCTTCTACCAAGGAATGCGCGATGATGTCGATGTCATCATCCTAGCCCAATAATTGTAATCACTTGTTGTGTGTACTTACCAGTGAATCAGAATATTCTCTTAAATAAGCTTCTTCTCATTCTGCGCTGCTGTCCGGGGTGTACTCGGGCTCAAAAACAAGCCTCTTCAGCTGGAACGATATCTAGCCAGCTGCCTTCAATTAAGCACGCAAAGTTGACTGAGTGCCTTCTCAACCCCTGTCCTATTTCGGTTTCGTCGGACTCCTATAATGCGTTGTCCCACTTGCTTGGTGAGCAAAAGTTTTAGTTCGGGAAGATGCTCTGAAGGAGGTCAATCTTTTTGAAGTTGTTTCACTTAATGCATTTCCACCGTACTAGCACATTTCAGGAATGGGATGTTATTATTACTGACAATGATGAAGACGCTAGCTTCTCAGAAATGGATTCAAACTCAATTCTGAAAGTGAAGCATAGCGCAGCGAGTGAGCATTTTTATTATTAAATGGGCCGAAGATAAGAACGTTGATCAGTAAACCTATTTCTCTGAAGAAACCTCCGAAAAATTCTAAATTGGTGTCCGTAAACTCAATCGAACATCATCGTGACGCACATTTCAACAAAGTCTCCAAATTATTTACAATTGCTCCAAGTGAATATGTAATGACATGAAAACAAACACAAGTTGCACGAGGGTTAGAATAAGTACAAGTCATCTTCTTACTAACGAACAAATAGATAATAGCTCGATCAATTACTAACTAAAAATTGTACTAAAAATCTACGAGGGGCGTTCAATATATTCTCGGTATCGGGGTGAAGCTGTCGTTGTATGTATAAATTGACTTATTTGTCAAGTAATACTATTATTTTAGAGCATTCGGGCATCCTCAAGAACAAGTCTGTCGACTTCTTTGATGCTTTCTCCCGTACAAGCAGTAGCTCTCTCTACTTCTATTGACCTCACTTGACCACTTTTGCACAGTTGATAATGAAGGTGCGAAACCCTGGTAAACAGCCACCATCTCTTCATGAATAGTTTTTTTGACTTTTTCCTTGCTTAGTGAGACATTTAATTACAGCGCGATGCTCAATTTTCACCATCATCGTGTCAGTTGCCATTATGATTCTGTTTAGCGAATTAATAATCACATTTATATGAGATTTTACGTGAATGCACTAAAATAATAGTATTACCTGATAAATAAGTCAATTTTGATATACAACCACAGCTTCACCCCGATACCGAGAATATATTGAACGCCCCTCGTACCTCATAGTCGAAATCGAACAAAAAGGGTTCCTTAAGTGTTCTTTTAGCACAACACGAAATTACTTTCAAACTGATTCTGTGGTATTTTAGGCCTGAAATCGCTTCATGTGGCGTAAATTGGGGATAGACACTCTTACCACCTCTATCAGTATAACGAGGCACCTCTACCAATATAACTTCGAGCAAGATATGGTGTGCATCATGGAGATTGTCTTTACCTTGTGAAATATGTTAAAAATCTTCGCCAATAAGCCAGCTCCGATCCAGCCAACATTCCGTTATTGGGCAACTACCGGTCGCAATGCTGCAAGCACTGATCCCAAATTGCAACTTCATAATGGACTTTGTACGGCGTAGTCGCGATGCAGACAAAATTGTAATCCCGATCGATAAGAGACCATGGAACAGTTCGACAACATCTGGCTATTGGTTGTTTTATAGTAAGTCTAATGTTACTGGTGCAACAGTGAGTGAGTGTACAGTGAACCTGAAAAGAGGCTTAAAAGCCAAAAGCATTGCCACTGAATACAAAGCCACTCTTCGTCTGATGAAGACACTGCACGGGTCACAACGAGTACATTTTCCTCAAAATGATTTTACCAGCTGAGCGACAATACATTAATGAATGACCCTCTGCCATTGAATCAACTTTGATTGAATGTTAAATTCTATCGCATCGGGTGTGGGCACATTGCCCACATTTCAACATTTCAATGCGAACCTTTGACAATTGGACAAGCCCTCGGGGCTTGAAGTGTGTCTGTTCACATTTGCAGACACCACACTCTGCCCGGGTGCTTGGAAAGACACAAAATTAATCACTTTCCCTTTCACCAGGTAACCCTGGGCAGTAAGTCCCTACACAAATATGCATGCAGATATCCTTTTCATGGAGATTGAATCACAATTTTGGCAAAATACATTTCGCAACATGCTCATGCCATGCCAGGTACACCGGATTCCACCTTGAGGCCAGATCACACACGAACGGACGACGACTCATCGTCTTATCAAAATGGAATTGAAAAATACCACAGCCATCCTACGACCAGTTGGCTTCGAGTCATTCTCGCTCGCTGTGGACAAAGCGAGTGGTGAAGGGCAAAAGAAATCCAAAAAAGGACTCTGTTTGTATCTATGGCGATAAGAAATCCCAGCCCGAGGCTGAGGTGGAAGTGAAAGGAGTTCTCCCGATGCCTGCACCCCATTTGCGTGCGAACGTTATCCTTTTGGAAAATCTCTTCGTTTTCATCTAACCGACAGAAAACATCTTCGGACCGATGTTTGTGTATCTTGCGTGATTGAAAATCCTCACCACGTGCATAGAATTCCTTGTAAATATTTGCATCTCTTTATCCCCTTTGTCGTGGCTGGTGACTCACTGTCTCTCTGTCTCTGCCCACCAGACCACATAACAGGTGTGACATCTGTTCAGGCATCGGGATCTCGAAGACTTTATCCAACGCGATCTCACCCACATGGAATTGATTTCACCATATGGCACGTGTTTCCCCGAATCCAATCTCGTGATTCCGTGATTTCGTGCTTCCCCCAGCCAATTAACCGAAAAAGAGTTCCCCCAAATTAACCCATCAACTCACCTATCAGTCACACGATCGAAGGAACGTGGCGCTGCTTGTGCCGCGCAGGCCCGGGGCTATGATTGCGTCAGTGGAACTCGTAGCGGTTGGGGGACGAAAGGAAAGGAAAGGAAATTAGGAGAAGCCAATTAAGAGGAAGGGGTTCACACATCTTACAAGCAAGCGCACGCCCCTCGATAAACGGAGAAAAAACAAACCGATCCAAATCCGGCGAGATGATCGACGGCGCTTGTGCCGCCGAGGATCATTAAGGGTTAAGTGAGTGAGTTGTCTTCGAAGGGCGGCGGCGATAGGGTACTTAAGTGGATGGATAAGGTTACGCGGCACATCTGTGCTCTGCGAGCAGTGTCAAAGGGGTGATCTGAGACATTTGGAGGATGTTTTGTGTTTTTTTACGTTGCCCTCGGTTTTGGGTTGACGCCTCCAAAACGACTTTGATTGACACGACATTCCCCCTTGAATGGGTCTGGAAAGAGGTTGATGAGGCTAAGAGTTCTGACATGAAGAAGGCTCATTTGTGACACGTCGTTTTGTGGGACAACCACGCGGTAGGTGGCAGAATTGATGGGGAGAAGTTCCCTGAGCAAGGTGCTGCTCGGAAGGGTGTCCAGCAGGTGCTGCTGGGATTTTAATGACTTTCAAAATGATAAATGAAGTCTTTGAGGTCTGAGTGGGAACAAGTTAAATGGATTTTGTCGGAGTGTGTTGCACTGGCGGAAATGGGAATGAACATTTGAACAATTGCTGCAAAGGATGGAAGGGTCGGTGGGTAAAGTAGATTTTGTTTTCTTTAAACACAGTTTTTAAAAGGAAAATTAAATGCTGTGTTGGGCTCAGGAGAAAAAGAGATAACAGTTTTGATGGAAACAAAGTTTTGCAAGAAGCTGGTATCGATTGAAGCACAATCATTGTTATTCTCAGACGTCTAAGTCCGAGGTAAATTATTCTGTTCAGGATGCCACTCCGCATAGTAGTCTGAGAGCGGAAAAAAGGTCTTTGTAAAAAGTCATAAGTAGCCTTTGTAGTTTTATGTCCAAGTACTCTTAGATAACCCGGGCGTATGATTTGAAAGTATTTTTAAATATATATACTAAGCTAAGCCTATTCGGCACAAACGCCAGAAGGATGGCAACCCCCCTACAATGACTTCTGCAGGAGCTGCAGGAGGTGCAAGATGACCACGTTTCACTACTTCGGTACCTGCCCAGCCATTGCGAGGACAAGGAAAAGCGCGCTAGGCAGATATTCACTTAATAGCCTAGAAGAAATGTCGGATATTATAATTCTGGACATAGCTAAATTTAAAAAAAACACTACGTGGCTGTTAACCAGCAAAGGAGTGCAACAATGGGTCCAATCAGAATCTAAGTGGGCCAAAGCTGCTTAAGTCACGGCAATCACATTAATCTAACCTAACCTAAGCACGTATTTACAAGCATTCAAGGGTAACAAAATACTTATTCAAATTGTGAACCATATTGCGAACAAAAATAAAAAATTTTCATAGAAGCCTCCGATTGGTAGCCTCAAAGAAAACAAGGTTCTGATGAATACTTCTTGAGTTTTAAATTGCTTACGCCAAGGTACGCGTAGTGACGTACATCAACGTGTGCTTCATACTTTCACGTTACAGCACAGAAAAAGTCAGTTGCATATTCTTTCGTTTTTCGCAGTTATGTTCAAATTTGCTTCGCTGTATCAGATTTTAAAAAAACACGCTTTTGACTTTGGTCATGTTACAAAGGTTATATTTTCTTGGCTAATTATGCTTAGAAAGAATGCAATAAGGACTTTATTTTCTAAAGAAATATAAATCTTTCCTTTAAAACGAAAATTAAATGAAACCCATGACGGATTACTGAAATTTTCAATTTTTTAAACAAGGATCTTAATTAAGCACACCTCCACAGGGGGTGCCTTTTAATCTGTGTTCATGGTAGTATTAATTCGATTATATCTCTAATCTTTCTTGGGCTACCTCTGATAGTTACCAGACGAGCAATTTTTTAACGAACATCTTTTGAATGTGTTCATAACCCAATTGGCAAATATTTTGGTAATTAGAAACTAACATCCGATCCCGGAAGTCATAAAACCAGACGAAAGGTCTCAGTTGTTGGGCGAAACGGGCATCCACTGGCGCACTGGTGGGGTTTTCTGAAGTCGAAGATCCATGCGAATAAACCACAAACTACAATGGCCCCAAAGCCAAGATAACCCATGCCATCGGTCAAATTCAGCCTGATTTATGCGCCGGAGGCATGAAAAAATGTCAGATCCGCGCCACTCAGAGAAGCCGCGGCGGACATTAAAGCGCTGTTATATTCCATACATAATGACACCGATAGGGCTTTTAACAAATAAAAAATGTCGATGATATTCCACACACTCTTTGTTTTATTTAAATTCAAAGGAAACGCTTAATGAATGGCGCACTTTTTACTTTCTTGATTCAGACGCGTTTGGCAAGAGATTCTCCACTGAGAGTTAGTGCTAATACCGCAGTTAATCGCGGGTTGAATTCACTGTGCTATGTCAAGGGGCTTAGACCTTTGAAGACGGCGAAAAGCGTTACTTTCGCCGAGAATTGGAAGGACAGCAGAGCTTATGTGCTCTTCCAGGCGACGCTTGTGCTTATTGTATGTAAGCAATTTGTTGTCAATGCTTAGCATGGAATATTTTCCAATAAGCCAGTACATGTCTTCATATCTTAATTGATGCTCTTCACGTTTCTTTTTGACGTGTTCCATCGAGAGTCATCCCGACGTAATTCGCTTCATTACCGAAAGGTATTTGTACATTATTTGTAAAAACGGGCAAGTTATTCACATTCTTATACTTAAAATTAATATGAACGGATTTTGCTTCGTTAAGCTCAATTCGCTGAGTGTTCGTCCATTCGTGTACACATTCGGTCTCTCCTATCAGCTGACACATCGACCGGTTTTGGCAGTTACCAATAAGGCGGCGGTGTCGTGAGAAAATGTGCCTAACACGGTGCCTACGGCCTGCGGTGTATCGCTGCTATACAGTAAGTAAAGGAGCGGACCAAGAACACTTCCTTGTGGTACTCCAGGTTGTATAGGTTGAAAGAGGGAGCATTCTTTCCCATATTTCACACGGAAGATCAGATAGATACTTTGATCAACTTGTGTAAAGATTTCTCGGGAGGAATTGCCGAAGCTTGTTTTTCAAACCTTCGTGCCAAACTTTGGCTTCCGAAACATCGAGAAATACTGCTGAGCAGACTTGGTTTTGTTCAAATGATCTTTCTATAACATCAGTTATTCGATGTACTTGGTCAATTGATGAATGCTTGCTTTTAAAACCGAACTGGTGATTAGAAATAAGTGATTAGGAATAAGAAGAAAGACTCTTTCATAACCGGGCTTAAACGTCTAAGTAATAATCGTTTGAACACATTAGACATTGCCGGAAGAAGTGAAATCGATCTATATGATCGGCACCATTATTACTTTCCACTGACTAGGGCCATGTTCCAATCTAAAGGCGGCGTTAATAAGGTAGAGAAACATATGAAGCGCTTTCTGAGGTAATTCTTTCAGAACTTCTCCCTTGATTAAGTCATAACCAGGAGCTTTCTTGAGTTTCTTGGCATCTTGTCATCTTGTCATCTTGTCAATGGTCAACAGCTGCTTTCTATTTGCTTGTATGAACAAGCAATAACAGCATCAAACTGAAAGTATCTGAAATATAGATGTTTCTCGTCAACTGAAGTGTCCTGAACTGTACTGTACTGTACTGAATTTGAAAATAAAACTGCATTAGACACAAAAACTTGGTGATTGAAACTACACAGGAAAAATTGTGAAAGTGTACAGAATTGTTTTTAGAGTCGATAAATGAATGCTTGATACCACAACTATATTTTTAGTTGTCCATGCGAAGCATCCAGTTTTGAGTCACATTTTCGATGATATTGGCTTGCATATCGCCAATGTTACGTGTAATGTTGTCTTTCAAGGCTGCAGTTGACGCCGACTTGTCGACATAGACGAACGATTTGATATTTCCCGATAAAGAATGGTCTGGAGACGTCAAATAGCACAATCTTGTCGGCTAATTCCACGTAGTCGAGTCACACGATTCCAATTGCTGCGAAAGGCAATGAGTGGAATGAGTGAACTTCCTTAACACCGGCGGATACAGTTGTATGTACGCTCGATGTCCAATGGTGTAAAATTGGTGATCCCTATGCTTAGAATTGCAGACGACGGTAAAATGCTTCACAGAGCACAAATTCAATATTTTAAAAACGTTGTGCGGGTGGAAGGAATGAAATTGCATTGCTAACTGGATTGGCACGTCAAGAATCATTCGTAACCCCTGCCAAAGGTAGAACAATGGAAGCACAATTTGATTGGTGATGTGTTAAAACCCGATGCTTTGACTTTGAATGGCTGGCGGGTTATTTAACTCGGCTCTGACTCGGAATGCACACAATAAGGTAGCATAGCAGCAGCTCTCAGGAAAACGCATATATTCCCAAATGTCCAAGCTATGACAGAGGCCAGACCAGACAGGAGTCATTTGCCATCTACCATGACCTCCTTTTTCATTCTGCCAAGTTTTAAAAACTTTGTTTGTGTGAATCTGTTTTAATTCAAGTTACCATCTTCGCAAGACTGGTGGCCCAGTGAGACGCAAGTCCAACCAGTCTATGCCATCTTCAGACATGCAATTCTTTGGCTTCAACTCCGACTTCCTTGATGCATAAACGCCGTACATACGAGTCTCTGTCAACACTGCGGATCCCTTTCACTACTGGCCCTGATCATCTACTCGCTGCACATAATTGCAGCACCAATCACCAAAAGGGTTGCACAGCCCTTCACTTCCTTTTCCAAAATTGTCTAATATTTTCACATCAACACTTCAAACATGGCTCAGTCTGCCAACCAAAAAAGAGTTAAAGCCTTCCCATCACCAATCAATACCCACCCTTGAGGGCAAGAAAATCGATACACTCATCCCTTCTTTCCGGTCGATTCAACGAAGGGTTCCTCTTATATACCACGGCCGATGCTTATGTACCGCATTCACCCCTTTTTATTATCCCCGACGCCCGTAACCATTATCACGAGGAATCGTGAAGGGGGGTGCGTATGGTGTGGTCACATGTGTGCATAATATAAACGCACTTCCCATCTCGCTGGCGGTGGTGGAAAAAATATTCCAGAAAGGGTGCCTGGTGACGGGGGGAGTTGCGCTCACATTCCATGGATGTATGTGAACGAAATGGATTTGCAATCGCATAAAATATTCCAAAAGTATGGTGGGTGTCGGTGCCGATGCTGTCGGCGGATGTAACAGTCGTCACGGTGCTCAGTTTAATTTCAACGCTCGTGCAAATGGCGACCGGCATTGACTGATGCACGCACATGTATGGAACATCAATCCTTTTAAGTGTCGAATTTTTGATCTGAAATGTAATGCGTTTGTGTTTTTATTGCGAACCAGGAAGGGGGAGGCTGCTGCGCTGCCAGCGATTTATTGGCCCAACTGGTGAGGGAGCGTGATGACTGATATATTGTGATCCCATTCGAGGAGTGCGTGATTTGGCAGAATCTGTGTTGATTGATTTTGAAAAGAACGGGCGGCTCTGGCAGAGAGGAGCTCTTAACCTTGGCAGGACCTACGCAGATTTATTCACTTGAGTTGCTCTCAAGTCTGCTGAAGCAAAAAAAAAAAATACGTGTGACTTGAATGCTTGCGTGGGATTGAAGTGTGCATTCATCTGTTCAAAGTCGGGAAAAAAAGTGGTTCATACCAAATGGAACAACTTCAAGTAAGGACCCCCCCCCCCCCCCCCCCTTCGGGCGGCTTTCAAAGTAAAGTCCTTATGCATGTCAAATAAGAGCACACACCCAGCCTTAATCGCCATCTGATTTTGATCAGCTGACGAAAAGGGAACTGCTGTCTTGAATGTTGCTATATTGTTTTGCTCAGTCAAGTTCGTCGTGAGCATTCTCGAAATGGAATTTAACTCGTTCAAGGTTTGCTATTGATAAGAGGCGCTTGAATTCCTTTTCCCAAAAGCCAGACGAGTGTTAACCTTTCTTTCACTCAGACACATTTATAGTCAAAGTATTGTCGCAATTATATCATTTTTGGTCATGATTCTTAGTTTAGATCTATAAACGGCATCTGCCTGGTTTCAGGAGTTCATTTCCTGAAATGAACAACTTTCGTCGGTCAATTACAGAAAGGTTTGAGCAGTTTGAAGGATGTAACACACAATTTGCTAAAGCTTAGGCCAGTAATGTTATGTTCCAAAATTCAACTGAAGAATGGGATCCCAAACGTAGGGATTGCCCAGGGCGCTCATTTCGGGCCGCCGCTGACCGAGAGTCTTCTTGCAACTAGTATAACAACCTCCGGCCGCCACTGTCTGTCCATTTTTGTAACCAGTTTTGAAATGATTCCATCACGCCTGATGGTAGCTTCCTATGGCTGGTGAAGCTATCATCTGCATAAGCTTGCCTCCAATGCGATTTAGTTCCTTAACCTTCTGACTGTCAATGATTTTTTCACCATAAAACCGTTACCTGGGGTCATATAGACCCCACCCGTATTCAATACATTTTGTATGGAAAGACAAATTAAAACAAGAATTCTTTGGTAAAATTTTTGAATTATTATATTTAGTGCTCAAAACAAAACAACGAAACTTTTTTTTTTATTAAATGTGATTTTCCTCTGCGGACACCTTACCATGTTCAGTGGCAGCAATGCACAAACTGCAAAACATTTGTAAATGTTCCTTGCACGTAAACTTTTTGCATGAGGAACAAACTGTGCTTACTTTATTATCTTTCGATCTTGGGAAGACTGCGCATCGGGCGCGTTTTAGTTTTCCATCTACGGGCACCTGGACTTCCACAATCGAATATCCCATGTTTTTTATGGCTTCTTAGCTGGTCTAGAAAAATGTTCCAGATGTCTCGGAATGAAGCCAATTTATCTGTGCGCAATCGTCGAATTGTATGAATCGAAGCAACTGCTCACATCGAACTTGAGTCATCGTGGTTCGAAATATGGCTCGGTTTCGTTTGTCGAATAACTCGGTTAGTGGCTCGTCCCACGATTTGCATGCGCCTGCAAAGATCAGCATACCAAATAAAGCGTATAGTTCCTTCTCGTCTGTATTCACCCACTTTCGAATCGATTTGCTTGGATTTGCAGAACAAAAAGCATTAGCTTTACGGTTGGTCTCTCTAGCGATGATTGTAACTATTACTGGAGGAACTATAGTTTTGAAAGCATCGATTAGAGAACAAATTTCTTGCAAAGTATGAGAAGTAATACATTGTTTTTCGCGGACAATTTGCATTGCGCGTATTTGTGATTGTGGTAATGGCGTCGTAGACCATATGAGCCTGCTCTTTGCAACGCACATTTCGACCGTTGTGGGTGCCACTTCTTGCAGTCCAATTTCATCATCTTCTTCGTCTGTTTCAAGATTAGGCATTAGAATGTCTTCAAAAATTTCGAAATCTGATATTGTCGGCATCTTCATGTACTGACTCATCGTCACTATCGATCAGATCAATTGCACTCATACTATATGCAAAGAAAAGAAGAACTAAGTTTTTTTTTAAATATAAACATTCTAATACTCACATTTGCGACTTGAAACGAATTTACACTAAAAAAAATGAAAATGCAAGATAAAAATACCGACTTTACGACGGGTAATACCGAACTTTCGTCGCGAACTGTGATACCGATAATGATCTGCTTTTGCTTATGATGAAATTGTATGGCTTTATCAAGACATTTCTTGAAAAGAAGAAAATAGGCGCCACCGAGTAACAGCATTTTTAAAAATATATTTACACGAAATTGGGAATAAGATGTGCTTCTCTCCTTCGAAATATAAGAACAGTTGTGTGGGGTCTATATGACCCCAAATGGCGGTTTTAAGCTGTTTTTGCTTTCAGGCCAAACAAATATACCTTATCGGTAAGCTAAAGAGCTGAATTTGGTATTAAAATGTGTGTGTCGAACAACTTGAGGTTGTCGCAGAGAATCAGCCAAATGCAATCATACATATTTAAAATAATCAACGTTTTATAGCCCTGGGGTCATATAGACCCCAACTTACAGTCAGAAGGTTAACATACAAGTATCCAGAGAAGAGGAGAAAGTAATGAAGGTGCTGTCACCTAAGCCAATCCTTATCCACTTATTCTAAAATTTTATTGATCCGCGTAATGTATTAATCTCTCATCGTTGAAAGCCTTCTTCAATCAGCTACTGGAGAAGATAGTGCGGCGGGCTGCTGTAAATACGGTAGACACTATACTCTACAAATCAGTCCAACTACTGGGATATGAAGATGACACCAACATCGTCGCGCGTTCCCAACGTGTTGTAGTCGACGCCTTCGCAGCAATTCAAGAACAGTCGAAACGAGCTGGTCTTAAGGTTAATGAGAATAAGACGACACCATTTTGGGGCAAAACCTCACAATCGACAGCTATAATTTTGAGGTAGTGAAGGAGTTTGTTCATCTCAGGACAAACGCGAACTCTTAGAATGACATCTTAGTGGAGACCCGATGTAGAATCGCCCATGGCAACCGATGCTACTTCGATTTGCCTCTTTTGCTCTACAAAACCCTTATTCTGCCAGTTGGCAGGCTACATGGAGAAGAAAGTTGAACGTTAAGCAAAACAGCAGAGATTATTCTTGGTGCATTCGAAAGAAAAAATCTACGTCGGATATATGTTCTCATCCGCGACGAAGGTGAATTGAGGAGAAGACATAACCGGGACCTCTACGAGCTGTACCAAGATGTGGATGTAGACCGGAAGGCTACACTGAATCGTGCACATCAAGGGCAGAGACACCAATGCTCTGGCTAAGAGGGTGATCGAATCCGAGACTCCTGGTTCGAGAAAGAGAGGTAACCCGAACCTTCGGCTTAAAGACCAAATCATCGCGAAGGAAGACAGCTTAGACTTTACGGGAGGAAGCAGACTGATCAAGAGCGTCATCAATGGAATACAGCTTTTGCCTAGGCTCAGACAATCCATGGAACGCGAATATTGAACTCATGGGTGGGTAAATTGTAACATGTGTTTGTGGAGCCCTCGCTTAAAAGCCATTTTTCGGATTTGGATGTAGTGAAATAGATAGATAGATTTAATAGATAATAGATTGCTTATGTTCTGGTTTAGAATATAGGCTACAAACAATAAGTGTACTCAAGTTGCCACAAGTATGTGCTCTTAACTCTTCCCGCGGCCACATATCCTCCAAAGCTTGAACGGCTAACCAGATATAGAGCGGGCCAAGTACAAGTTCCTTTTAAAAAAATCCAATAAAATTAACAAAATTAGATTTTTTCCATGTAGTATGACTTTATTAGTAAAGACAAACATTCCCATTAATTATGAAATACAACGTCGTTCGTATAGTCTACTCAGCTAGATTCGCAGTAGCGCATTCTGTACCCTAATTTTCCAAGACCTTATTGATGGTTTCCGGCTATAATTCACGGTTTGCTCGGATGATATTGGCCTTAAGTGCTTGAATCGTTTCCGGATTATTGGCATAACATCGGTCCTTCACGGTTCCCTACAAAAAGTCTAAAAGAATCAAATAGCATATCCGAGGCGGTCAGTTGACATCGCCAAGACGACTGATAATAAGATTTGGGAATTTGGTGCGCAAAGTATCGATTGTGGCATGTTCTGTGTGGCATAGCGCGGCATCATGCATCGCCTTCAATTGCAGTAAAAAAAAGTCTGTTACCATGGCTCTGTAACCATAGCAGCCGGAACATCATTTGCGCTTACCGTACGACGACTAGAACAATCAGTGTTGTCCACTAGCATACGAGTCTCACAAACATTTTGCACAAACTTGCGTACAACAGTCACCCCGAATTTGTGTTTAATTTCGTCGGCCAAAACTTCTTTTCAAAAACGCACTGTTTGGGCTACACAGCATTCACTTTGGAAATAAGTTCTCAATATTTCCCAACGTTGTTCATTATTTTCAAAAAAAAAACACCCTATATGTATGTTAAGGTCTATCCATCTTCTATCTATCTTCTCCTTTTTTTAATCGGTCCCATAAGCCCGTGGCGTGACTTGGTGGGATATACGCCAAGGATGTGGATCATTGTGTGGTGTCCAATGATCCACAACCGCCAACAATTCAAAATGAAGTGCTTGCCACAAATAAATCACACTGCTTCTTATAGAACATCATTTGCTTTCTTAAAGTGATCAAAATTAGCCTCGATTTCTATCGAAGCTACTCCATTCCATCAGAACTTCATTTGAAACATATTTATATTTCCCCACCCCCATCAGTGGAGGGTGTTGTAGAGGTGCCTCCACCCCAAACACCATCCACCACACATCAACACTGAAGGACCATTGAAATGATTGTCGTGACATTTGTACTATAAATGGAATGAAACAGGCTGTCAAACACAGTCCGGGCTATGACAACGAAAGCCTCTATTCGAGTCAAAACAAAAGTCATTTGCTGAAGTAAATAAAAAAAAAAAAAAAAAATACCACCGCCTATCTGAGAGTTGTATCTGTTCGTTCAACCCACCATGTCTAATCCCCACCTGATGTCACCGTGACAGCAAAACGTAAACCGTCCCTTTGACGTACTTCTTTATGTTTTATGACAAATGATAACCCGGGCATTATCCTTTCCTTTCACTGTGCACGCAAACAACCGAACACAATAGACCGCGTAATTTATGTCTGTAATGTCATGCTTTTGACTTTTCCTCTCCCCCGCAACCCCACCAGCAACCCCAGAACACACCAATAACTCGTTTATCCAAAAATATTCATAATTGCACCCTTCACAAGTAGAGAAAACCGTATACTCGTATTAACCCCTATTCGTTATCGAACCATACGATTTCCCAACCCCATCCACCCACGACTCAGGCAGAACTTCAGAAACAAACTTACCTCTGCGCCTATCGGGCGAACTATCTCTCGTTGGCGTGTTCAAGTAGGCATTCTCAAGCTCCGCCGAAGTCCCCCAACCCCCGCGCCCGTAGCTTCGTTACATTGCACATTGTCATCAGGGATAATTGAAAGGCGTGTCTGTGTCTACAATTAACCCCTTTTACAAGCACCACTGTAATGGCCTCGCTCGTGCGGGGTTAATGCTGAACGCCATCAGTGCGCTGTGCCTGGCGTGGAGTCCGGGCGGTTGACAACCGAGGTAAGGTTAAACGCTGCTCGGTCTCTAGTTAAATGCCTGTCACCCAATTCTTTGCCGTTGTTCATTGAAGAGTTCTCCTCTTTGTCCTCGTGAAATTTACATGAATGCCGCGATCGCGTGCCGTTGTCCTCTCGAAAATCCCTGTGAAGGGGGACGTGTAGGAACACCTGAAAATTACCATATTCTAGAACGCCATGGTGGTCGTTTGGTACAATTTTCCTTTGTTGGCCGATTGCACGAATAGTGAGCTGCACATGGCAGGGGACGGCCGCTCGAAAGGGTTAGGGGGTGGACGGGCGAGGGGTGGGCAAAAGAAAAAAAATCAATGAAACGTACATAGTCACTTCTTTTGTGCTGTCTATTTGGGAAAGGGTTGGCTCTGCTTTCGCTGGAGGGGTTGGTCGCATTCAGTGAGTGTGTGGAAGAGGGACAAGGAATGCGCAGAAATGGGCAAAAAGCGAGCAAGTGGCGAATGCGGTAAATAGGGTGAAAAAGGGTTGAAATGGAAGGGAGTTGACACTCGACAGTGGCGCCATTTTATGAGGCGTTCAGTCTGAGAGGTGTTTGCTTGGAAGGATTTACTGCGACTAAACGAGTGAGAGGACATGTCGGCAATTGATTTATTGGCGCCGAAGAAGATGTGAGCTGAAATCGATGTGTCAAGTACACGACTGGAGTGGAAATCGTCACCATAAACTCGCTTATTACTACAATTTCAATGAAGACAAGAGCTGAACAGACATGCTGTTGTGGCAGAAGACGGATGGTGACGAACATTCTTATGAAGGGATTATATCGAGGCTGGAGTTTTATGTCTGCTGAGTGGGCTTCTGCAACTGGAGAGTTGAGATGTGAGGCGTGTGTTGATGCCGCCTTTCTAAGCTGATTGATCCCATTCCGTGTTCTAGAATCAAGTGTTAATGATCATTGAACTCAGCGATGTAATGCAAACAAATTTTGATGAACGCATATTTCTCTTTGTCATAGCTAGCCAGCGGTTGTTGCCTTCTTGATACTTGGACGGTATAGCAATGGAATGGTGTGACGATGCGGAGCATTGTTGACGCTATTGCTTAATTTGCAAGTGCCACATTTTTGTAGCGTCAAAATTTGTTAATATTGACATTAAGGAAAACAAAAAAGATGTTTGAAAAAATCCAACGAACTCTCTTGACGAAGATTCACATCTTGCATCAATTGTATCAAATTCTCGACAGTGATCATCCTTGAGTGGCGCTACAGTCTGCAATGGAAAAAACCTCTCCGACTAATGCACTTTCCAACAAGCGCACACAAAGTTGCTTCAAGTCCTTCTTCCTTCTTTACATGTGTGCCAATCAAAGCGCGACGAACTTCTCTTGTGTTATCACACCGAATCTGGCCGCGGGTAGAAGTTCGCCATACGTAGTGCGTACTTCTAAAATAGCTGAATGTGTTGCCGAAGCTGGCCGAAGCCGAGGTCGAAGCCGAAGCCGAAGCCGAAGCCGAAGCCGAAGCCGAAGCCGAAGCCGAAGCCGAAGCCGAAGCCGAAGCCGAAGCCGAAGCCGAAGCCGAAGCCGAAGCCGAAGCCGAAGCCGAAGCCGAAGCCGAAGCCGAAGCCGAAGCCGAAGCCGAAGCCGAAGCCGAAGACCCCTTCCACTTGTAGGAGGAAATAATGCAGTACAAGTCCACATCGGTTTGGAGCGTCACACAAAAGAGAAGAATAACAGCCATCGTTATTGATAATCCATTTCCAGTTTATCAAAGGACCAAAATCGGTATTTGTTAAAATGTTCAAATGGGTAATGTGAAGGAACACTGTCAACTGCCTGTCTTCAGACCTAATTTGTCCCTAACTGTCGATGGTGTTTCTTGTCGCGTTGCTTATGTTCTTGACGAGACGTAGACGTCAGTTATTTCACAATTTCAAAGCGGAGGGTGTTACTTCACTCTCAATCGCTACCATGGCAGGTTGGGATTGGTTAAAGTGGCTGTCTGCAGATAGGCCAGTCAGACTTAGGCCTCTATCGGCCCATTGTGACACCACGTGGCTGACTTACTCCTATTCGTGGAACCAATTGGCCCTAAGCGGTTTAGCAGGCTTATGGTGATGTCGTTCAGTTCGCTCAAATTATTGAAAAAGTAGGACACTAGGTGGTAGGAGCTTCTACAGTCAGGCAGAGCACTGTACACGCAGAGTGTGGTCTCTAACTCGTCATTGTATAGGGTACCCATCAGTTGTGCGTTGATGAGACGCCTGAATGCTGACCTAATTAATCTGAGCAAGGAAACCGTTTGAGATGGAGTGTTAGGGATATTTCACAATCTCCGGCATAAGGACCAAGTCATCGCGAACGCAAGACAGCCTGGTCTTGACGGCTCGAAGCTGCGTAGTCGGGACCGTCAACAATAAAAGGCAGATATCAGGCTCAGACTCAGCCCTCCAAATAAAGTAAGCCTGATAAGTAAGTACATTTACTTTGTTTTAAAGCATATGGTGCTTTTTAGCCATATCATGGTAAAGTGTTAGGGTCTTAAGCACTGAATAGCGGGCCCAACTCGAGCACCAAATCGACGAATCTGTCCAATGCTATGAGAGGTGAGCTTAAAGTCGTAGAAAATGTTTCAAAATGTTGCCTATAATGGACTCATTGAGCCTGCAACCACTCTTATATGAACCAGATCCCCGGCAATGGCATCCGGCGCTCACCAAAGACTTAAGCAATAACCTTCTACGCGCTAGTGAGGAGAGGTCTAAAAGTCTAGTAAATCAGTCAAAAAGACAAACTTAATTGAGCGAAGGCAATGTGCGACACGGATAAACTTCTTCTTCATCAAACCACACTGACTGCTAACTACGCCAATCAGCACCAAGGTCGAGCTGCTTTCCACTTGCCCCGACGACCAAATTGAACTTCGTTGTTCATTGTGAAGACATCCTGAAGCCACCCTCCTCCACATCGTTCAGATATTGACAAGTTTACGCTATACACAGGCAGACATAAATTATCCTTTTCTTCCACTTCAGTCAAGCACCCGAAAGGCATTAACGATTAGATGGTCAGTGGAATGAAATAGAAGAGCGAAGTAAAAAGCCAAGAGCTACGGCATTTTAAAGGACATCCAAGTAAATCACACTCACACGAAGGTGGTCTTTATACGCGTATGTACGTGCGCACCCACACATATGTAGCGACCATGCTCCATGCCGTAGTAGACGAACCAGAGTGCAAAACAAAAATGAAAATATTTAACCCTAAAATAACAGTAACGTCGCACCCCAAACCCAATAACTTGACCCTTCAACCGATATACGAGAAAGTATGCCTTGGGATGATACCAACAAGACACACATGCAGACGCACGCACACACTCCCACATGCGCTCATGCGGTCGAAAGGGAAAGGGATCTGAGTTCTGACCCGCCATGTGTGGCGTAGAGTTACGTTACAGGATACAAAAGAGAAACACATGCCAGCAAGTTATCCCACTCAAACGCACACACATACACCACCGGCGCCCTCAACCCCCTTCGCTGGTTATTCTTCGAAAAACACGAACATCACGGTTGGTTGCCGGCCGTCCTCCTCATCGTCGTTGTCGTCGTCGTCGTTGTTGGCGTTGTCGTTGCCATCGAAATTGTGTTGTTAACTTTGAACCCATCATGTGTTCAGGATGCCGAATGAAAAAGAAAAGGGATATCCAGCCATTCCCCTGACCACTTCCCAGCCACTGCCACCGATGTCCTTTTCCTGCCCGTTCGCTCGCCGTTCGTTGACGACGACGACGACCACCGCCTTGCCATCTTGCCATCTAGCCGTAGTCGTTGCTGTTGTTGGTGAAAGTGAATTTTAACGATATTGCCTCGTTTGAAAATGGCCGAACATAAAACTTATCCTCACAAGGATACACCAGAAAGTTAAAGGATTTCGTTATTTCCCCCTCATTTTTTTTTTGCTCCTTGCGATGAATCCTTTTTTAACTGGTCAATCTGTGTTCCTTGGAGGGATGCCGACGAACACTAACTCGCACACACACTCCCACACACAGGCAGTAAGAGTGTTGGATGACTTGAAGAAAATGGAATTCAGGACGCAGGACAATGCGGAGAACGAGCTCAAATATTTATTGACGTATACGAAGGGATAATCAATCATCGTCCGCCTCTCGGTGGTGGTGGGGCACTGCGTGAGTGAATGCCTACGCATCCTTTTCGTTGGGCTCTGCTGGGTCACATCGCTTAATCCTTGAAACGAAACTCGAACCCGAGTCTGTATGTAAATAAGCATAAAAGGATTTTCCCATTCGAACATAAGCCAGAAACTATTCTAAAAATGGAAAACTAAGCAGGACACGGTCGTAATTTTTGCATAAAGGTACCCTCACGCACTGCGGACGAAGAGAGCCGCTCCCGCAAGGACCTTGGTGATGTATGTGCGCTGGTGCAGAGCAGTAAGTATGACATTTCATCTTCCCGCAACAATTCCATTCTCATTCCCCATTTGAAAAAAGGTAAATCCTTTTGCTGGCTATAGGCACGGAGAAAATGAAAAATGTTATTCTTTGAGGATCCTGACACAAGTCGGCCAGTTGCCAGTTGTAGTTGTGGTTGCGGTGTGGCCGGCGAAAGCAATTTTCTTTCCATTTCATGATAGTCGCTTTTTTCTCATTTTTTGACTGCTTTGTTCCTGTTTTCCTCCGCTGTTGGGTATCCTTGCTCAACCTATTTTGAATAAAAGGAGAAATGAAAGATGTCCTTTAAAAAAAAAATCCATCTTTTCTTTGTTGCTTATTATTTTTTATTTTTTTTTTTGTGTAGCCCTTCGTCTTGTTGTTGTTCAAGTGTGTTGCACACACAATGAGACGTGGGTGGAATAGCAAATAAGATTCTCTTCGTCCTTCGTCTTCACTTGTGTTTCTTTGTGTGTGTGTGTGAGGAAGAGTGTAGTCCTTTTTCGTTGCCAAACTATGGTCGCCCTGGCTTTTTGAATAAATGACATAATTTCGGTTCGGTTTTAATGGCTTAACGAAGGAGTGTGAGAGAGAGAGTGGGTATCCTGGTGATGGTGTAACTCCTTTTTTGCATTCGTTCCTTTTTTTCTCATTTATTTTTCTTGGGCTATTTCGAAAGGGATCTTAAGTGGCCACCAGGTGGTCGGACTGTTGGACAATGGTTAGTAATGCGTACTCTTCAAGGAGGCGACTTCTGGAGAAGAGGGTGAACACTCGCCCCGCTGAATGGTTTTTCTTTCGTATTTTGAAGGACGCTATGAGCGTGGCTTATGAAAATTTAATTTCTTTTACTTGGCGCTGCTGGACTAATCTGCATGGGGACTTGGAAGGGGATGAACTTAAGAAGAGAGCTTGAGCTGTATGTAAGGAGTGTATTTTGGGGGGAAATTCCAGAACATGTTAATTGTCAACGATTTCAGAAATCACGTAGGAGGGTCGTTTGATAAGTCAGTGACTTTTTGCATTTCCCCCGCAGTAACTTCAAATCCATCAATTAATAGAATACTTTCATGCTTTGAGCTGGCTGCGTCATTTAGTTTGTTTTGAACACCAATTGAAAGCAGACAACGTCATGAATTTTAAAGGAAAAGTGCCAAGGAATGGCTTGGAAAGTGGTAGACGGACGGTGCAGAGTTAATTTCAATGGGGTCGAAGTGTTTTACTGAACCCCTTTGGAGTCGTACTAGCTCAAGGGACGCCGAACGGTCAGGTCATCCAAGAGAGGCCGTCACGATCAAATCCCTGGAATGCTACCAGATGGTGGACGATTTAAATTGCGTGAGGTGACTGAGGCTGTAGGCATTTCAACTGAGCGAGTACGCCACATTTTACATGAATATTTGGACATGCAAATCTATGTGTGGCGCTATTGCTCATACTCGGCCATAAGCGCAATCGGAACCTGCTTTTAGGCCGATTCGTTACAGTGGAGCAAACATGGATCCATCACAATACAGCAGAGACCAAGGAACAATCAAGACAGTGGTTGAGCAAGCACCAGGGACGGTCAAGTTTGGTCTACCAACCAACACGGTCAGGGGCACAAATATATTTTATTGAAAATGTCAGTGAATTGTCAAACGACCCTCGTATTGTAGAGATATCCAACTTCTATCGCTCGGTAATTTTCAGACAGCCTTTTTAACAACGTTTCACGGGCCAATCGGAGAACATGACTTACATCATTTCGTGATTAATTGTGAAAAAGTCGCTCAAATTCGTCGGTGGTCAAGGAAACTGTGAAGTAGTTGTCTATAATGGTTGATTTTATAGTTTAACTGAAGACACAATTTCTTAATTGTTATATAAGCAATCTTTTCCTTTGCTGTTAGATCAATGCTCATGGAATTCACAGGCAAGGGTAATATGGGGGCATTGAAAAGTCACATGTGATTGAGGAATTTCAACGCCGTACATCTACCTATCCTCACACACCCCTTTAGTGGAATGTGCGAGTCCATTGCGTCACGACCACGTCACACTTAGGCCTGTCCGGACCCATTGTGATGCCCAGTGGGGGAATGAGTTCCTCCGTATACCCTTATCGTACTGATCGATACCGTTTGCGAAGTCCTTTCTGGCCCAGCTAGCTCGACATCCTAGTGCATCTGAAAAAGTGGGATAATTAGATAATGAAGAAGGTCCTGGAAGAAAAATTCTCCCATGGTACTGTTGGCAAATGCTGGGGCAGCAGCAGAGATAGTTAGGAGTGTCCTCCCTTTCTTCCACGTCGCCGCATCATCTGCATATGTGGTCATGGGATTATCCCATTTTTGTTTCGTGATACTTCAGTTCCGACTACCATCCTTAGTAACCTATAGCCGCATTGAAGGAGTTTATTGGTTTTAGTTCTATTGATATTGGGCCATAGCTAAAGGAGAAGCGGAAACAAGAGATCTCCAGGCCACCTGATCCTCCGCCAACGACTCTAACTCATCAAGAGCTATGGCTTAGCGGAACGAGGCGTGTACTGGGCCTGACAAGCGGTCGCCTACGTGATGAAGTTGCATTCAACGCACAGCTTGGAAGTTGTGATGATGGGGACATTCGCCACGTGATCAAACCATCGAAGCATAGCCCTTTCTTTTCGAAGAAGCAACGGCACATCATTTAGTTCCACCCGCTATCCCTGCGAGTAACTCAACAGGAAGAAGTCAGCACGAAGCACGAAGAAATCTCATTTCGGCAGCTTGTATTCGCGATCTTATTCTTTCGATCATAACCTAAATTCCATGACCATAGTGAACCGGTTTGGCCAATCCCCCAGGCATTGCCATGGCTGCGTCTTTCCTTTTAATTATGTATTTGGGCCATTTTGATTTTAATTTATTTGCGCATATCCCTTAATACAACTCTGAAAAGAACTGTATGTGAGGGGAACTCGTAACAGAGCAATCAGTAGATCTATAGGTCGCGGTGCTATACACCCTCAACAATAATAATAAAAATGCGGAGGCCCCTTAGTCGCTTGGGGTACTTGGTCAACAGAACCAGACAAGGCATGTAGAACTTTCCTCTCGCAGTGACCATGTGCTTCTTCATCCCCTTTCCATGCCATGAGCAAGATCGTGGTGATCAATGTCTTTTATAAAGTCAAAATGTTTCTTGGAGAGAGGGCTTCTATTAATCAATATCCTTATGACCCCAAGATCATTTGGCAAGAGTTAATCTGTTTTGTTTTTCGATACTGAAGAATGCAACGCGAAGTTGATGTAGAAGTCCCTGACTATCTCGAATATCTGCCCGGTTTTTTGTGCCATTTGTGCCAGAGATCGATGTTGTTTATTCCTCCTCGATCATCCAACAAAAGCCGCTTCCGTCGCAATGCTAACAAATGACTCATTGACGGCACGTTGGGTTCGTACCAGAACTGTGGTAAACTTCAGTTTGCCTGGTGGGCCTGATTCTAAGCTAATGCTGTCCTTCACTATTGCCGATCCCGCGCAGACGTAGAATGGCTTCACAAATGTGGTTTCTTTTTGCATTTGTCATATTACCACACATTTTCAACGACCTCTCGTTATTTTCGCAACAAATTGTCTCTGTTTTGTCCAATGAAACGCGTTTCTTTTTTTTTGGAAGCACATCTCTGAATGCCGTCAACGTGCAGTCTGTGAACCTTTAACCATCATGTTGAAGTCATGTGTTAATCCAATCCACAAAAGTTTTGACAATCCAACAACTTGAGGTCGGTCGCATTTCTTGTCCACGTTGTTGTTCTGTGTTTAATGGCCATTTTTGATTACATCGAAGGACAGAGTAGTGTGTTCTTCTGATCGACTGGTACGCTTTGTCTGCCACAGAGCGTTGGCATCAGCATTAACAAGACAATGGTACGTTTCTTTGTCTTGCAAGAAATGGTCGCTTTAATCCACTTAGCATCCTAAAAACCAAAAACGCATTACGACTGTCAAAAATACATATTATATTTCTACGCAAGAGCAGTGATACGTGTGCCGTCAGCGGTCGTTCGGTTGAGCAGAAGAAACAAAGCAAGACGATCCGGAGAATAGTGCCGAAAAACTATTGACGGATGTTCCAGCGCAGCTGAGTCGAGACATTTTTCACATTAGGAGAGTTGAGGTCAAGTCATCTTCTTTTTCCAGATGACTTAGTCATCCTCATATCCTTCCAGACGGATCCAGAGCCCATTTGATAGGGTTGTGGCCATATATGTTGATGCTGGGATGAAGGTTACCCAGAGCTTATGGTCAAACTAAACTGTCTTAAATCCATGTCCGCCGTGGACAACTAACTTGTCTTGTAGGAAAGTCAGCGGTAGCGGAGTCTAATTTTGATGAAACCACCAGTAAGCGCTCGTTTCTTTGGCACTCAATCTTCTCTCGCTAGTAGAGATCGTTCGACTGAACCAGAGGAGATCTTCGAAGCTGCGAGCGACATCCAGTTTGTAGCGGAGTCGGATCTGTCGTACATCTTGTATTAAACCCATCGTGCGTAGATAAAGGAATGGTTCGGTAGACCTAAAGGCTTTCAGCCTCTTTCACGCTTAATATAGGGGAGTTAAGCCCCGGGGATCAGACTGTTAGATGAAGTATCGTCTATCAAGTTTGTCACATTGTACTGGACTTCTTGTACGCATGCTCGGATGTACGTTGGTGTCGTATCGCAGACACTGTCCCTAAGTCGACGCATCTAGTCGCGGTGGACTTAATGTCGCAGACGATGCACACAAGAGTACATCAAAACTGCACATTTCAGAGAAAGAATATATTTGAAAGTGTCTTTGAGACGAAATGGGCCTACAAGCATGTTCCGGAAGGATAACGACAAAGACAATTCAAAACTGCAGATATTAGCACAAAAAATGAGCCTCTCCACTAGCAGTTGTTCACACCAATTGGAGCCGACCATAACAGCTGTACAATACACGTCTAAGTCTAACAATGATATGGAAACTTGTTGGCTTAATTGGTTGGAACTGGTATCATAATTTCACCGCATGTCTTTTTCTTAATGGCGCCCGGTGCAGGTCCTGACAAATAATTTCCTTATTTTGGCTGATGAACATCCACAATTGTGCTAGGTCTTGACAATTTTGGTCGAAGTGGTCTAGTCAACAGAGACTACCAATTTGAGTTCAATATTCGTGATATACTGTGACAATGGTGTGGTTTATATGTTGGCTCGGAACCAGAAACGGTCGTTTATATTTTCATTTTCACTGCAACGCGAATAAAATATCAATTGTAAGTGTTTTTCGACGATTCGTGACCGCAAACCCTTTGAAATACTAGAACTGTTATAGGCTTATGTTCACCAAACGGGTCTGCGTTGACCACTACTCTATGAAATCCACTCGATGAACGACAACCACCATAAATACGTGTCTTTAAAGATCTCTAGTCACCGCCAGCATTTAAGACTATGCCCCACACACCCATCTTTCGAAGCATCACTGTCCGTTCCATCACTGAGTTCTCCTTTCCACAGCCCACTTGAAGTTTGTTTTTCAAGCAAACAGAAGCAATTCATTGCAATTTCCACTCTGCCAGTTCCGCTTACATCCGGTAGCCGCCGCCTTAGCCTTAGTGAAATTAATTCCAAATTTTTGACTACCATCGAGCCCCATCCCCAAGGTTGTCGATTGAAAATCACTTCTTCAGCCCCGTGCTCGTGTCGTCCGCGTATTCCGTGCCGTACCCGCTTATATATTTAATTACAAATTACTCAGCGAATTGTTAAATAGCTGCGGAGGCCGCCTGCAATAGAGACAAGAAAGCAATTAATTCCTTGCTCTTTTGATCCTTTGTTTACCCCAACATCGGCGCAGGCAAAAAAAAAAAAATCAACAGACTCACAAAGGAACGAAGGAGAAAAAAAGAAGATTTACTCAGCTTTTCAGAAACACGCCGATCCCCTCCCCCGAGCAACGGCCGTCCGCCCGCCCAGTAGTCGCTTACAACAATGCCGGCTCCAAAGCAAAGTCCTATTTCGTGGAACTGCCCCGCAGCTGTAAATTAAAAAGGAAATAACCGACGGACCAGCAACGAGGCGAGTGCAAAAATTCTCCTCTGTTTTGTGTTTCTTTTTTTCTCGCAGCACTCGTTTCCAATGTTTGACGGGAAAAAAAAATTAAATTTCAATTAGCTAAGCCCTGCGAGTAATGTATCTCTAACCCATGCTCGGACTAGCTCGTGCTAGGAGCGCCCGGAGGTTGTTGAATGCGCTATTGCGTATCGTTCCCCCAAATTGTTATAAACGAAAGCTAATTTCAAAGTGCTGCAAGGGTGCTGCTAGCGGGTGACGGTTGAAGGACATCGATTTGGGGGAACTGATTCGAGGTGCGATGGACATTTTGTTAATGTCAACTAGTCTTCCATGGAATAGTGTGGAAATCAAAATCGGAGAATATTCCAAAAACTGAAGGTCTTTTGACAAGACGCCTTCTTCTTCTTTGCATGGCGTTACAGTCTGGGGTGGAAATGGGCCTCAACCAACAAGCCTCTCCAACTAGCGCGATCTCTGTATGGTTGTCTCCGTTTCCGCACGCCAAGTTGGTTGAGGTCCTTTTCCACTTGGATGCGCCACCTTAGACGAGGACGTCCTCTTTTGCGTTATCCCACAGGTTCGGAATCGAAGACTCTTCGGGACGGAGCTGAATTGTCCATGCGCTCTACATTGCCCAGCCACCTTAGGCGTTGGATCCATATATGCCTGGCAAGGCTCATGTCGCTGTACAGCCTTTACAGAGAGTATGTTAGTTGTACACGATCTCCACCAGGCGGATGTTGAAGAAATCAGATGTCTAAATTAGGTTTTCTGATATTGAAGGTCTCGCTGAGTTCGTTACCGACCTTGATGGTAAAGCGAGAATTCTCCATCGTCACCATGAACAGTCTGCCGCACTAATCGGCACGTACCAGTGCCGCTTCCGGCCCGGCAAATCGACTATAGACCAAATCTTCACACTAAGACAAATACTGGAGAAGACCAGTGAGTTTCAAATCGATACGCATCACCTGTTCATTGATTTCAAAGCCGCATATGACAGCATTCATCGCAATGAGCTATTCGATGCGATGGCCGAATTCGGGATCCCGGGAAAACTGATCCGGTTGTGTCGCACCACGCTAACATCGACGCGATGCACCGTACAGTTCGGCTCAAGAACCTCCAAACCAGTTGAATCTTGCACCGGATTTCGGCAAGGATATGCGCTGTCTTATGATTTCTTCAATCTGGTACTGGAGAAGATAGTGCGGCACGCTGCTGTAAACACGGAAGGCACTATCTCCTAAACGTCAGACCAACTGTTGGGATAAGCAGATGACATCGACATAGCCGCGCGTTCTCAACGTGCCGTAGTGGAGGCTTTTACGGCGATTGAAGAACCGGCGAACGAACTGGTCTCAAGGTCAATGAGGACAAAACAAAATATATGCTGTCAACCAAAAACCGTTCCGTCACACACCATCTTGGACAAAATTTCACGATCGACAGCTACAATTTCGACGTAGTAAAGGAGTTTGTCTACCCCGGGGCAAACGTGAACTCCACAAACGACATCACAGTGGAGATCCGTCGTAGAATCGCCCTTAGCAACCGGTGCTACTTCGGTTTGTCAAAACAACTGGTCTCAAAACTCCTGACTCGAAGGACCAAAATCATACTCTACAAAACTCTTATTTTGCCAGTCCTGCTCTATGGAGCCGAAAGCTGGACGCTAAGCAAAACTGCAGAGCTGATGCCTGGTGCCTTCGAAAGAAAAATTCTACGTCGCATATATGGTCCCGTCTGCGAGGAAGGCGAATGGAGGAGAAGACACGCTACGAGCTGTACCAGAATGTGGATGTAGTCCGGAAGGCAAAAATCCGTCGACTGCACTGGCTCGACCACATCGAGGGCATGGGTCTTTGAATCCGAGCCGACTGGTTCGAGAAGGAGAGGAAGACCGAATCTCCGGTATAAAGACCAAGTAATCGCGGATGCAGGACAGCTTGGTCTTGATGACTGGAAGCAGCGTGCCCAGGACCGTCAACGATGGAAGGCAGCAATTGCTCAGGCTCGGACCCTTCATGGGTCGCCGGCCTGATAAGTAAGTAAGTACATAGGCTCGTGGCAGAAGAATGCCAAGCACAGCAGATCAATATCGGTCTAGGTTGTCAGAATTATTCGGCGGGGCATGGATAGTTTCCGCGTTAAGGGATGGGGCATTTTTGAATGGGGCAAGTTTCACCCAATGATAGGGCTTACTGTCGGTCATCAGGACATGCGTGTGAGCTCATTTCAGCTGAACGTGAACCGTCGCCTACAATAGAGTCACTAAGCACCATTTCTACCAAAAACGAAAATACGAATCTACGGTCTCGTTATCAACCCTCTTAACAAAGCATTCGACTCCACTGCAGCTCATAAGCAAAAAAACACACAAACATGGGTAGACAATGACGTTCCAAGCCTCAGTCTTTCATAGTGCCTGCTTCTTGCTTTCCTCCCTCTAAAAAATAAAATTATCAGTCGTTATGTTGGAAATTGGTTAAATCGAGTATTCGTTAACGTCCACTGTATTCATTTTATTGGGTAAAAACCTGGCGAAACAAGACCAAGGACGACTAGTTTTTCCACCATCAAGATTATCATTACATTAGGTTAGTTTAGGTGAGCTGCTAGACAGGTTTTTCTTCACAAATGAATGGAATGTAACGCCTTTGATCCTTGTTCGTCCCACTTCATGTTGGTGTTGATTTTCATCCTGATATCCTGATAAACCTAAAAAGGGTTTTTGGAAGGATATTTGTTAGTGCATGGAAGCCTTTGCCTGTGCCAGTTGAGACTCTATGTCTATGACAGTGGCAAAGGTAGTGAAGACTGTCGTCTTTATTCTCCACGTCACCGCAGCCCCTGCATATAATGCCGTTGGCTAGTCCCATTTTAATTTCATGGTACTTCAGATGATTATGGCCAGTTAGTACTTCACCTACCATCGCTAGTCTTTGTCACACTGGACGAGTTTGTTGGTTTTTGCATTTTTAACTTGGCTACATGATGCGAGTGGATTTGAACCAGGTAAAGCGTATTAACTTTGCCTTCACTGCGATTTGAAACGGGGACTTATCTAACCAAAGGCAGGCACTCAACCAACTGCACCATCCAGCTGTCTTAATAGCTGTCTCTATGATCATGTCATTCGCTTTCTTCTAGACACCCCCAAGAGATGGTTTGATACATAGGATTGATTGGAAGGATCGGGTTCGGCCATTCATGTTGAAAAAAAAATGTTGTCGTATCACACATTCTCATGATGCTCTCATATTGGGTAGTAAGTAAAGCATCAGATTTTGAGTTTACATGTAATCAAACGTGATTAAGTGGCATGAACGTGAAATCTGGAATATTAGTACATTCACGTGAAATGTATAACGTGCGTGTAACGTATTATTTCACATGCCAGATGATTTCAAGTGCAATCGTAGACTCTAGTAAGTAGCAGTAACCCCCAAAGATCAGACAATTACCGCCTTCGCCTGTGCAATAGCGAATCGATTTTATCAGAAAATTGTTTATCCAGTTCAAATCTGAGGGTAGAGTAAGATAGCCTTAGCCCATATTGATGACTGCTTCCGTTTAGGAGTTATGGCCAATTTTTGAAGAAATAACTTGAAATGGAAAATACAGGGTTGAAGTTATCTCAGAAGAAGTATAACTGCCCTCATGAAAGCTAGTAAGTCTTGAGTAGTGGAGTTTTTTTTATAAACACTGAAGTGAATATCTCCCTATGGAAGATACGTTTCTCTAACCGTATTAGTGCCGGACATTCGCACAAAATGTGCTCAGAAGTTGCATCCTCTTGGAGGCAGAGCCGACAGACTTTGTCTCGACGCAGGTTTAAACGGTTAAGGTGGTATTTCAGGCCACAGTAGCCGGTAAGAAAGCTTGTTAGCAATCTTATGTTTTCTCTGTTAAGATAACGGCAACACTTACAATACCTGTTTTGAAAGCCAGAAACCTGTTCTTTAGTCATAAACTTAAATAAAACTATTTTCGTCAATAGTTTTTGAAAAATTCACAAAATTTCGCAAAATTTTGAAAAAAAATGAAGATTATACAATTTTTTTTCAAAATTGTGAAATTCTGGCTCGAACGCAAAAAACTGAATGACTTTATGTCTTTTAGTTTTTGAGAAAATTGAAAATTACTATTTTTGTTTTGATTTTTTGACATCTGTGAATGGATGTACATATGTACGTGGTCTTCCTTTGCGGTATTTAAGTGAATGAATAATAGATTAATCGTTTGGTAGGCGCCTATACTAACATTTTTTTTTAAATTATCAGTACAGGGATGTACCTCTTCGTGGGATTAAGAGAATTGAATTGAATTGATCTTTCCGAATGCTCACGCAACTTCGTTGCTCTGCTCGGGGTAGGTGCTTTTCGTCGGGCAGGCTCCTATATCAATTTTCTTTTTAATAATCAGTACCCGGTGGCCGTTACCAATTTTTGGCCCCAAAATGATCGTATTCGTGCCAAATTAGAACTTTAAATGGAAGTGTGCAGCGGAAGACTTGTTAGAAGACAATGCCTCTGGAACACACTCATTTTGTTTATCCATTCACGTTGGATACAATCGGCAGCTGTACGCAACATCAAGACATTTGGCCTTGAAATGTGCCACCTCGTCTATACCAAGACTAAATGGTTATCCCAAAGCAACAGAAAAGAGGTGTCCAATGAAATAGACTGCCGTCCATCCATCAACAGACCGTCTTGTCCAACTACATGCACATATAACACGCGAAAAATCAACAAAGCAAAACTCACTTAAATCAGTTTGAAGCATCTTGTCTGGATTAAATCTCGCGTACTCGTCATTTCTGCAACGTTTATTGGTAGCCGCTTATTCCCTTCTTATCTTTTTCTCTCGCCGGCCGTTCAATCCGCTAAAGAAAGCGAAAAGTGTACGGTCAACGAAACAAACTATCGCATTAAAGGATACACAGCCAATTTATGACCAACCCCGGCCCCGAGTGCCCGTCGCCCACACCGCCACGGCGGATAATCATTCGAATAAAGGATTTCCAAAACGAAATTGCCATCCACTGTAATGCTTATTTCATCCAAAGACATAAAATATCTCTAGGATACTTTGTCCCAACGCCACGCAACGCCAGCCAGCACACACCAGACCAGATAACACATTCATCCGCACGCACACACACACACACACATCCCTTTTGCTTGTGCCGCCAAGCCGTCCCCCACCCCACAAGTAATTAACCATGTTACACCACTTGCATCATCATAAAAATTTGCAATCAAATTTATATCCTTCGAAAATAAGGATGACATTGTTATGCGGTGACCCTTACGTGGGTTCGTGTGTGCGTGCGAACGTTTGTGCTGTTTTGTCAAGATGCGAGATGATGTCCTTCCCTTGACATATGCCCCATAAGACAACGCACACGATAGAGAAATCATAAAAATCCATCCACAGCCACATCTCAGCGAGAGATCTCTCCATCAAACATCCAAGCATCCTTCTCGCAATTGGCAACCCTTAAATCAAAGCTCCACCGAACGACCGACCAACGACCAACGACGAAGGAACGAAGACCAAACGACAGAACAGCAACAAATAGAACGGCAGGCGAAGGAGCCAAACGCAAACGCAATTCCTTTAATAATCCTCGAGACAATATCGAAACACCATAACAATATCCTTTGATGATTATGGTCCTGTGGAAGCAACAGTAGCATTTATGATTATTGTTACACCACATCCACCACAGCCAGCACATCCAGCGAAGGGCTTAGTGTGTGCGTGTCCACGTCGTACCACCAGGGTACAGGTTCCTCGTAAAACTATTCCAACAGAATCCTTGCGCTCTGATACGGGCGACAATCATTTTCACAAAATCGTGTGTGTTGGGTGGGTGCCATTGGCAAATGCTTTCGCTTCTCCTTTCACTTTCACTGCGGCTAACTCCTTGCCATGCGTTCGTCTCTGTGGAGCGGTAGAGTGGCGGATGAGTGTGCGGAGGACTCTCCAGCACTGCCGACGTGGTCGGACGGTTGTCTGGCAATTTAATCAAACTAGAATTGGTGTCTCTGCTGCTTGCCTAGACCGAGTTACAGCTTCCACTGCCACTGTCACTGCCACTGCCACTACTACCGCCCCGTCACTCCCACCCACCACGTTCGGCTGCCCTCCCTTATCCTCGGATCTTTACTGTGCACTTTCGTTGATGTTTTGTTGTTATTGTCTGCCAGAGTGCCGGCCACTGGCCACGGCAATCGGAGAAAGGATACAACAAGATGTGTCCATTCATTCATTTCATTGAGAGTGGAAGTCGATCGAATGGGGTGACTTTGAGCTCTGACTATCTCTCAATTTTCTGGTCCCCGTGGCCTCGTGGATTTGATGTCCTCCCGTGTTCCAGTGAAAGTTCACAAATCGTTGATGTAATGGAGTTTAGGATGGCTTCGGTCTCCATCTCCTCCATCTTCGTGTGCCGTCCTGCGAAGGAGTTGGGGTCCGGCTCACGTCGATATGTAATTGAAAGGATGTCACATTGGCCGGTGTGCAGTGCGAAGGGGAATCGATTTGATTGTTTCGGGTTAGGTGACGTTTTCAGATTTCTATCTTCTGCTTGGTCTTGTACATCGTCCAAGGACTGTGTGTCGCTTTAACTCCAGTGATGGCTTTTTTTTTTTTTTTTTTTTTTCAACGAAATCGATTCATTTTGTGTGGGAGGGAAAGTGATAGGAAAGCATTTCATTTCGTAAAAAGGATTTGTGCAAGGATGGCGTGTTTTTGTTTTGTTGACTTTGCTGCTAACAATTTGGAAGATTAATTTTGAGTGCTGTCGGAGGGAGTGATTGCCTGTTGGATGAATGATTTTTCAAAACCGAGGAGGAGTCTTTATGTGACTTCGGCTGGAATTGGCGAGCTTGTGGGGGGGGGGGACCTTGCTTAAATAAGAAAATGGCGATTCAAGCATGATTTCTTTACCCACTGGTGGGGAACGGTGGATGCTAGATTGCCTCTGACTGTCAGCCAAATGAAGCAGTCTAGTTAAAAGTGTAACGAAAACCCTACAAAAATGGGTCAGGACTTGATAGTTTAGTTTATCCCCAATGATTGGCTTTGTCCTATTCACTCATTCCTCTGTTCAGACTGCCAGTTACAGAGGGCACATCGCTAGCTCGGAGGTCTCCTTTAGTCAAGGCTCTTCTCTCCATGTGAAGAGTGGTCAAAGAAGAACCCAATTTCATGCTGCAGGCCCATTTTACGTAGTGTGCGCCGTCGCTCCATCTTGTTGGAATCACCGCCACTGGCCGAAAAAAGTTGTCGATTATTAAGACGACGGGATTCGTTTCTAGCGTTTCATTCTCATTCTGGAGGAAATAAGGACCAATAACTTTTTCAGTCATAGCACCGAAATGTAGCCGGTACTGTTGAGTTGCTCCTGGATTTTCGGAGCTCTACAATCTCCATTTTTGCTTTTTGACATAACCACCTAATCGAAAATGTTGAAGCGCCGTGTACACACTTACATCTCACGCTACTGGAGGGTCTAAGCCTGAGCTACAGCTGCGTTCCATCGCTGATGGTCCTGGGCACGGAGCTTTGAAGTAAATATTTGCAGACCAGTGGGTGTCAGTAGCCCAGTGGCCTCTTGAGTAGCGCTCACTTCTAGTTGGAATACTCTAGAGAAATCTCTACCAATGTGGCGAAGAGCCTGTGCATCGCAGAGCCTTCTTCTTCTGATGGTCTTACAGTTCGGGATAGACTTGTGCCTCAAACAACAACTCTCTCCAGTCGGGACAATATTTTTGCAGCTGCCTCCGATTACCCATGCCAACCTCTTCAGTCCTTCTCCACTTGAGAGCGCCAATGGATTCGTCGCCGTCCTCTGTTGCGTTGTCTCACTGGCGCGAAGTGGAAGACTTTTCGAAGTTTAGCAGTGTTGACCATGGCCTTAGCCATCTCCAGCCATCCAAGTTCCAACATCGAGAATACTGTGATCAGTCTGGTTGACAGAAGATTGACCAGGTGACCACCAGCACCAGGCCAGTTCGGGTTACAGAGAGGTTTCGCTCCGTCACGACATCCACCAGCCTGAGTACATTTTCGGATCTGTTGTCATGCAGGCTATGCGTTGTGGTGACTCTGGCAAAAGATCTGCTGCCCAGATTGCCATTGAAATTTCCTAGAAAGATATTGCTGAAATAGCTATTCCCTTCGTCATCTTTGTACTCCGTTGGAGCGTGGTCGCAGATAAGGCTGATGTTGCTGAATTTAGACTCGCCGTAGATTTCTATGAGGCACTTAAGACTTCATGTCTACGTCTGCCTCGAACAACAAACATGCCTTCTGTCTGCAACAATTGCCGTAGTAAGTGTCACATCTTTTCATCCATTTTTTCCTTCGGCACATCCCATCGAACTGAATTGGCGTGATGCCTGCCTTGTAGACTTCCAGGGATTCCGCAAGATCTGGGGCTGCATGTGGTCTGTTAAGGGACTTCAGATTCTTCGTGCAGAACCGTAAATCGTGGTCATCAGCAGTAAAATCAGCTTCTGAACCATAATTCTAAAATAAAATATCCTAACATGGGGGACGTTGCGTACCTTACATCACTTCTAAGCGGTTGATGCATAGGCTATCCAGATGGCGCCACGGGGAGGCTATACATATCTCAACTTCATCTGTGGATTTACAGGAATCATTGCTAGCATCTCGCCTGGTTGAGAGCAATTAACAACTTTGACTTAGCTGTACAGTCCCATGAACTCCCCTTCTGCGTCCAAGAATTTTCTTGCAGATGGTCTTGGTCTTGTATGTTATGTTTCCAGTATCGTTTATGACGCCCAAGCCAAGTCAGAAATACCTGGTCTCTCTGTGCCTTTGCTTTGCTGGCGTTACAAAAACGCCTGGCGAGTCTATCCACATTGTCGCGGTGTCAGGGCTTAAGTAGTTCTAGTGATAATAGAATCGCATCTATTTATGGACCGAAAAGTAATAGATAGTCAAACCAAATCTCAGTGGTGGAGTGAGACCAAACCGCGCCCAGGACCAACAAGGAATGAGCTCCCCAGACACCTTGGCGAGGGTCTGTTGTCTACAGCCTTAGCCGTGCATGGTGGGCCTGCATGGCCGGACTAATATTTTCAGGTCAGGAATTCCTCAAAGCGCGGCGCCTTAAAGACATTTAAGGGTTTTTCGTCTGTCGCTGAGAAGGAGAGGAACTCCCTAGCATAGCCAACTGAGGTCATAGCTTATGATGAGCTGCCCAGATCATGAAATCCAAGCCAACCCAAAAGGCCTGAGAAGAGTTCAATCTTGGTCTGAGTACTGGAGCAACAGCAAGGGCGCTATGGCCAACGTTGATCAAGAGGAGATCAGCATCGTTGATCGAATTTTTGTCGCAAGGATGTACACATGCTAATAGGCACTCTCGAGGGAAAACATGCATTGTGTCTGACCACAGAGCACAATGACTTTTCTAGAAGCTGCAGAGATGAGGAAGAAACAAAATCTATACAACATCTGCTCTTCCATTGCCCAGCCCTAGCAAGGAAGAGAAGGCAGTTCCTAGCAAAGCACTAGGAGCTGGAAGACTTAGGCTGTGTTGAACTGAACGACCTTCTAAAATTCATATGTGGATCAGGCTGGTTTTAGGACATCGTTGGCACTAGCTTGTGTGTGGTATTTAGAAGCAATGACTCTTAGTGACTCGAGAAAGGTGGAGGCATAAAAGTTAGGGTTCGAATATTCGGAATCGAACCTACATCTTCAATATAGGAGTTGCCACACATAAACTCTACTCTGCGTGGACAACAAATAGGCCAAATATCTTGTTGAATATGAACTCTCAGCTCTTCACAGGGTGACATCATCTCAGTTAATGACATTCTTTCACATGGTTTGCCATGAAAATGACGACAAACCTTCATGACGACATGACTCAGAAACCCTTTTATCTCAAAGCAACGTCGACTGCTTTGGCGGCATCTACAGAGGTCTCTGAAAAACTGAAGGAGTAAATACAGACGCAACGGACACAAACATGTCACAGTTCCGAGCATCTCAAAAGTGATATCCTTAAGTGAAGCATGATATCAAAAAAAAATGTTTACTTCCACGATGTGACCTGATCCCCCATGTCGAAGGACATCTATCCAGTATGCCTACTGAAAGGATTCATCAGATAAAATGTCGGTTTGAGTAATCGCCAAGCCGACTGTCTGAAGAAGTCCTTACAAGAGGAACCGCAACACTTACTTACCGCCCGATACGATGGACAAACTGGCCTCCTGCATGCGTCGGGCCATTGTTATCGCGTCAGGCAGCGATGTCCGGCATCCAACACCCAATTAACCAATTACACATACGAGCACCTGCCGACCGCTTGTCACTGCGTGAATACCTGCTCATCCAGTCTGTCCATCGGACATCGGCCGAACGACGCCGGACACACAAGCAGCACCATCTACCAGCTACAACAACAACCGCGTGCATAAATTTGTGTATCGCGCACGTTCCACTCGGTTAGACATTCATTGTTAGTCAGTCGTGGATACAAGACGATCGACGATAACGAGACGCCGCATATGATGAACCGAACGCATTGTTCCGTGCTGTTGCATCCTGCTGAGCAGTAGTGGCTCCCCGTCCTCATCCAGCGACGACCGCCTCTCGCCGTTGGTCTCCCATTGTCTGCGTTCAGGGCGACAATTAACAATTGCTATGCAAATGACAGCAGTCGTCGACTTCCATTTTGTCGGTTTGTTCTGTCCTGACTAATTAAAAAAGCAAGCACAATGGAGGCGCAGGACAAACAGAAACTTAAGGATAACAACGAGAACTTTAGATAAATAATGTCCATTCGTGCGATTTTTAATGAAAACAAACTCATTTCAGTGGAAAATTTAGATAGCGCCGCAGCTCGCATTCATTACTGGGAAAACGATAGGCCACCACCCTTCTCCATCCCCGAGGCGAGGCGAGGCAAACTTCGCGCTTGAAGGTGGGATGGAGGGACGGTTTGTTTTTTTCGTACTGCTGCTTCAAACCGTCATTTGTGTAGGCCAACCCGGAGGAACGATGCAGAGAGGAGTATTCAGATGAAGTATTCACAAAGCACCTCTCACCACCTTTACAGACATTCAGCCTCAATCCCCCAGCGATGAAAAAAACGAAACGAAAGGAAACAGGACAAGACGAGACGTAGAGGAATCCTTATCGCCGCTGTGAAAGAGTACCCGCACATAGAGAGTGAACGAACGAGAACCCCCACCACGTGCGCTGCTGCTGCTGCTGCCCTTTGCAGAGTCCTTGAGAGACGATGACGACGACGATGGCGATGAGGACGAGGACGAGGACGCGAAGACAAAAGCCTTTATTTAATTTAATTTTTCTTTCTCCCGTATCCTGTGTGTAAGGATTCCATTCTTTCTTTTTGTCGTTTTTTGGCAGGAATAGGAATTTATTCAAATTCTTTGGCCACTCTCTCTCTCTCTCTCTTTCTCTCTGTCTCTCTGTCCCTTCACCACACTCGCTCCCTCGTGTTCCTTCTTCTGAAAAGGCCGTTTTTGTCAGCCCTGTTAGTCCTCGCGATAGTCTACTCCGTGCAGTTTTTTACTCGCCGTTGTCATTATTCATCAGCAAAGATTCCTTTTAAGCGCCATCGTCCGTTCGTCCTTCTTCGGTCTTCCTCTGCTCCGTTTTCACTTTTTATTTCCCGTTTCTGGAGTGTGCTCCTTTTTTAATGGAGGAAAAATTAAAATTGGCCACGATTTTTCCTTGTCCATTGTTTCATTTTTTATAAAGGACCGACCGGGCAGGACAACGGGGATGATGGGAGGTGGGTGAGTTTGTTCTTGGTTCGCGGATGAATATCCTTTTATTTTCTCAGGCCTCGTTGTTTTCGTCGTGTCCTTTCGTTTGGGAGAAGACGAAAAACACTTTTGTCCTGTTCCTTCTTGGGGTTTGCTACATCTGCAAACCGGCCCACCACCCCCCCACCATCGCTGCCCACCACCTCTGCTGATGACCCGCTTCGGTTGGATGTAGTCCATCATGATTGTCGGGAAATATTCAAAAGAAGTGAATCCAATATTTCATGGGGAAATGTTGGAAGCGAAAGAAAACAAAAAAAAAAAAAAAAAGCAACACAAGTCGCTCCCTTGTCGGTTTTCGCTGAATAGGCCCGGACCCGGATCGAGTTGGAGAAGAACGAGGATAATGAATAAAAGTGGAATGTGTGGGTACGGGTGTGGGCGGCTGGATGGGGGTAATCAGGACCTGAAAAAATAAGATTAATTGGATAATTTTTTAATTAAAGCACTCATTGTCGGGACTGGCAAAGGCGTGAGAGCTCAAAGTTTCGACGCTAAGGACTTGAAGATAAATTGAAGTACTTTTTTTTTTGTTCTGTTGATCTATCTATTTGACTGGATGGTGCTTACGCCACCCACTCGTTGGATAGAATGGGAGCAGTGCTTTTTTCATCGTGAGTCTTCTGCTTCCTGTACTCATAGCCCGAAGCTAAACTTGGAGCGGTTGCATGAAGAGGAAGCTGTTAAAATCATGTGTTTGATAGAAATCGATGAAGGATGGTGCGCATTGATTTGAATGAAATTCGCTAGTCCTTTACACGATTTGTCTAATTGTAAATATTTGTTTTTCAGTAGAAGACGCCGATACGTACCGACTAGAGCGACGTTCACACAATAGCCAACGGAGGAAGACCAGCAGGCGCTTTTACGATGAGGAGCCTACGTCATGGAAGTGCTCTGCAGTGTCGTCGTCTTCTCCGCAAGTGGCGTAGAGGATTTCGTCGCTTAGGCCAAGCAGATTTTGGTGTTTGGCGAAAGTGTAGTGGCCCGTTAGTATGCCGGTAAGTTCCCTGCAGTATTTTCTGTTAAATGATAATTAAAATGCCGCGGACTTCCTACAGACATTAGGGAACATACGCTTGTCTGTCGACATCCTGGAGAGTCATGCCACCACCTCTGGTTGTGCTCTAGAGAGGTCCAACTATCAATGGAAGCCCTAATTAGGGACGCAGCCAATCCCAGTGCAGTGTCCTCTGATCCTTAGCAAGTTCATCGGCGATTTTATTTCCCATGATCCGGAGGTGGCCCAGAACCCAGACAAGTCTTAGCGAATTGATTTAGAAATGACTTGCATTCCTGAACCATCCTGGAAGTGATTAAAGGGTTGAGCAAAGCCTTAAGCACGGCTTGGCTGTCGCAACAGACAAAAATACTTCGCCCCTTCCACCTGTTCTTCACAATAAAGCTCGTGGCAATTAGGATCGCATAAGTTTGCACTTGGGAAACCGACCAAAATTTACCTAACGTTGTGTGCAGTCTAATGTTGTCGCCCTCCACGAAGGCGCTAGCGCCAGAGCCTTCCTCTGGCTTGGAGCCGTCTGTGAGGATTCGAATAGAGTTCTTGCTTGGGCAGAGCCATTCCTGAGTGCAGGAAAATTCGACTTTGTATGTACGTCGGAGCTGAAGTATCTATCAGACGGCGTATCCATAAGACTGGGATCAAACAAAAATGTGGTGCGCAAGGTCATCGAAGCTCCAGTGCGAGTTATACCAAGGACCACTGCTTTTTTAGCGGAAGATGGCCTTGAAAGTGCTCACCATGAAGTAGTTATCAAGGGGGGAGGGGGGGGCGAGGGTATTCAGTACAATAAGAGTAGAGCGTGCGAGGGACCCCTATCCACCTATCGACACAAACCGTGCAAATGCACTTAGATAGTTTTTGAAAAAGGTAGGATCGCCGTCTGTGTAGATGCGAGGGTCGTTTATTTTGATTTTCCGCGCTGTAACTACTCTTGTCAACTGCCATCTATTAACAACCGACTCATACGTTTTGACCAAGCTGCTGATGAACCCTATGGGGACTCTAGACCATCAATTCAACCATCAAATGGTTAAGGAGTGGATAACTGAGTTCCGCTGTGGTCGTACCAGCCGAATGTTTAGGTCGCCACAGCTCGACGATAAAATCCATGGAATTGAATATCCGTTAATTTGGTTGGTACTGGTGATCAAATCTGGGTCGGTACATCACATTTTGCATACAAATTTGGACATGAAATAACTGTCTGATAGGTGCCGCGATTACTCGACCATAAGCGCAACCGTGTGATCACTTCAAAGGAGCGTGTGACGAAGTTCAGCCGCAAGCCGAATGAGCTTTTGCCCCGTTGCCATACCGTCGACGAATGATATTTACATAAGAATGCACCAGACATCAAGGAACAATCATGACAGTGGTTGAACGAGTACCAAAGTTGGTTATCGTGGGTCTGTCGGCCAACAAGGTCAATTCCACAGTTTTCTCCTAGGACGGAGGAAGTGACTAATCAATGTTTCTAAACCTCAAGTAAGGGCTGGTTTGGGTCGGATAAAGTGGTAAAACAAACGCATATTTTAAGAGCTTTTTGTTGATGAGAAAAAAAAACGCATATTCAAAAAGCTGTGGACCTGTCAAAGTTCTCTAGACTGCATGTGAAGGCGATGAATGGGTCGAAGGGGGTGTCAAACTGTTGGCTTAAGGCTATTTGGTGTCCATTGAAGGTCGGAGCAGATCGCCGGAGCAGAAACAAAGTCTGATGATCCAGTCCGATGGTAGAGAAAGTCGTTGAATTGAAAATACCAAATTTCGGAAGGTCTTTCGGTCTTTCTGTTGATGAACGAGGAATTGATGACTCAACTAGCAACGGGGACGATTTTTGGATACTCTATGGTCTCAGCAGCGTACAAATCGGGGTTTACCAATAGTGTCTGTTGCCATGAGACGCTCACTCGTCTTCAAACTCGAAGAAGGTACCCCAACAACTGAAGGATAAGTTGGTAATTGGGTGCCCTGCCGGCGTTATGGCCCTGGATCACTTAGCCCAACGTGTTGGGCACTTGCTAGGGATATTATACTAGCCGGAGACCTACTGTAGTCCGAAAGGCAGCTAGATCCACATTGGAATCTTGGGGGATTTTTCAGTTCAACACCGCTTAAGTCCTTCAGCTTTATTAGCAACTGCCTTCGTTTCCCTGCTACGGCTGGGCAATTGCAGAGCAGATGTTGGATAGATTCTGTTTCTTCATCGTGCGGTGTACACAATGCTAGTACAGTGACCGGTAAGGACACCGCGTACATGGTTGCGACTAAAACCGATCAATGAATATTTCGGCGTTGGCCATAGAACCCACGCCGATGCTCCAATACTCAGACTAAGCCATCGAGCTCTGGCTTCGTTATCTAGTTTTTCCTTATAAGGTTGAGCGGTGGATGCGCATAAGGGATTGCTAGAGATTCCCGAGGCAGTCCGACGTTTCCTTTCCTTGGATTCCAGTATGCCCCGGTACCCAGAAGAGGGTGACGAGTTCACTAAGGATACAGCCTAACTGTACAGCCTAACCAGCTTTGATGTCAGAATGTCTGATGCTATATCCTTTATTGAAGCTTGGTTATCAGAAAAAATGGTGATCGATTTGTGAATGTGATCTCTCAACGCGAGTGCTGCCTCATATATCACATCCACTTCATCTTGAAAGACACTGTAGTCGTCTCTTAGTGCGAGGAGGTCATAGAAGGCACCGAACCTGTCCCCACGTTAGTCTTGGAGCCGTGATCTTCTGCTACTACAATTTGTTCCTTCCCCCGGTCCCTAGTCCGGAAAGCGCTGATTGAAGTTCTTCTCTTGCGCCGGGGATGGTGGTAAGTAGTCTGTTTATTTTATATTTTGTGCTGCTGTCCAACTAGTTAGCATGACTGCGTGACACTCTCTCTGAGCCTTAGGACCGATGAGGTTGCACTTTAGCAACATAATAGGCTGAGAAGAGCGAGGAAGAGGATTAGCTCGAGAGCTGCCGTCGGTGTTGTTCTGAGACAACCAGTGGTTCCGAGGCAGTCCGATCTTTGGCATTTGGTTAGCCGTGTGAGAATATTACAAACAGCCAGTAAATCACCCGTGGCATGAGACTACATGTTTTACCTAAGGCAAGTTTGCACATGTAGCACGCCACATAGCCTTCTTTACACGGTTTTTTGCATTTTCCTTCCACATAAGTTTGGAATCAAGTATGAGGCCTATGTAATTTGCAGTCTTTGAGAGTCTGAGTTGAACTCCATCCAACCACGTAGTATCGGAGTCAGTATTGCTGCACGCACAATATTGCATATCGAACATTCTATGCTCCACCTCAAGACGGATGACCTCTTCCCGTCTGACTCCGACAAAGCCAACGCCAACGCTGGATCTAGTTGGGAGGTTGCGGCTTCTCTGGACTGAACTCAACCACCCGCCAGACTAAGCCCCAGTAGAAATTATTCTAAAATGTTCACAAAGCGAGTTGTGTTGGACGACAAAAAAAAACTAAAAAGCGTTCAAATTTGAAATGAAACGAGTCGAAGTTACCGCGGGGTATCGGCTAAACCACGAAAATGAAGTTAAGATTAAGAAAGCAAGCGAAGCCGTTTTTCCTTAGCTTACACCGGCACTATGATTTATTGTTTTTTCATCGTTCTCCAAAATCCAGCATTATCTCCAACTGCAAAGCGGAATAACCGTGAATTTCAAGACTCGGCTGTATTTCTTCTTCTTTGTGTGGCGCTACAGTCCGTGGTGAACCTGGGCCACATCCAACAAGCCTCTCCTGCCTGCACGACCTTTCGCCAACTGCCTCTAGTTACGCACACCAAGTTGGTTGAGGTCGTACTCCACTTGTGGGCGCCATCTCGATTATTTCACGGCACCGAATAAAAAAGGCGATTTAATTGAAACTAATCTAGGGATGAATTGCTCTAACTTCCAGCTAACCTTAAGAACAAGTGCACGTTTTAACATTTCCAAGCAAATACCAATCTGATTCCAATTGATCACGTAATGGTTCGAATAACTTCTCCGTAATGATCGGAGAAGACATCTTCATTGCGTCAAAAACACCATTCGATTGAATGCCCGAGGTCCACCCACTTCAAGGTCAAACTAGACGCCATCATAAATCACAGTGAAACCTTAATTTCTCCATCCAGACAAATACGTCTGACACCTTTGAGGAGCTAGCGCCTTGTAGCTCACACAACTGACAGGGCCCAGGTACCGCGTCACACACATGGTCCGCTTCCAAGTGTATTCAAATGCAAAAATTTCCCAAATCGATTGGTTGCATCAGTTCGGCCCGTCACTCAGTCAGTCCGCTCATCTTATCGTCGTTCGAACAGCAGGGAGGACAGATATCAACATGACCAGCGAAAACAAATTGTTCCAAGTACCACCGAGCACCGGAGCACCTTGCCTACCGGTCTGC
Source organism: Eristalis pertinax (assembly GCA_907269125.1). Taxonomy (NCBI): domain Eukaryota; kingdom Metazoa; phylum Arthropoda; class Insecta; order Diptera; family Syrphidae; genus Eristalis; species Eristalis pertinax. The sequence goes on from OU026146.1 coordinate 32,262,520, forward strand.
TTCTCCATTTATCTTTATGTCCACTCCGGATCCGAGCATTGCGAGTTCGCATGCGGAGTTATTTATTATTTTTTTGTTTTTGTTTTTCATCTCACCCCATGTGCGCAATGTGCAGAACGGTATTTTTGAAACACAAAACAAAGTAGTCTGTTTTTTTTTTTACGAGTTTTCAACAAAAATCGCCATCGAGATGTGTTTTCTGGGAAATGTCCAGTACGTCTGCGTCTGGATGTGTACCTAGAGCATAAAAACTAATGATCCACAAATTGATGTTCGCACAGTTGAGGGGATCGGTCAGTCGTTCGTCGGACAGGTGCAAATGACCCAAACAAACCCTGGTGGACTGGTGGACTGAGTGGGTTCCGCTCAATTGCGTTCCAATTGAAAGCCACTCGACGCCGTCGCAAGGGTTGTTTCTCCCACGGTGATGGTCTGTGATCAAATAAACAATTTATCGGCGACGACAAATTGCCATCGCACCCTATGCGATTAGTGTGACTCCTCAAGCTCAACCCTTCCCATCGCAAAAGGGTTGATCAGAGGCACCAGCACCCCTTTCTGTTGAGCTGTTGTGTCGTTGTCACGATTCTGACTCTATTAACGATCAATTAGGGAAGCCAGCGGATCACACGATGATGGTGATGAACAGAAGGGTTGAACGGGTTGTTCAATTGCCCATCGCAACGGTTGGTCGACGGAGAAGGGTTACCCTTGCGGTGTTTAACTTCCAATTATCACTTGACGTTTATATGAGTCATTTGTGGTGTTGTCGTTATTATGATGTTGACAGCGAATAATTCCGACGATTGAAAGGGTTGAGGGGATTATGAGTGCAATCGGTGAAAAAGGGTTAGTCGATTAATTCGTTGCGCTTGTGCGGAAAGGGAGTCTCAAGTGAAGGGTTGCTGGGAAGGAAATCACCCCTTTCATTCTGAACAAGGTTCTGTGGTCCTGCAATTGTTATTTGCACAAGTTACAAGTGCTTTGATTTACAAATTAGGTAGGTTTGGCTGCAGTCATGGATGAGGGATGTATGATGGCGTCGTGATTACTTTAATCGCTTTATGGAATCAAAGTCAGTGTGATGAGTGACACGCAAGAGAATTTCGCTGTGCTAAGCGACGACATTCTGAAGATAGGCTCGAACGTCAGTTGGACAGGTTCAATACGAATTGAGAGGCTGTGGTAGTATGGTGAACAAACTTTACGGGCATATTCCAGGCGAAGTGATGTAGAAGGATTTAGTAACGTGGTGAGACGAGACTCCTTTGGACCAGCGTTTTATGAAGCCAAGGTAAGAGTTGGCCGATGTGGGATTGGATATAAAGTTCGCTATCCCTCGTCGTCACAAATAAAAGGGACTATGGGTACATGCTTGAAGATAGTATGTCACAGGTGGTGGGGTAAGGCGTTTTCAAGAAAAAGGACAGGGATTTACCAACGTTCACGTAGTTCGAGAAAGTTTTTGGACAAAATAGAGAAGGAAACACCGACATTTTGGAGTGCGAGCGAGTTTTTGTCTAGAATAGAATGGAGTCACGTATGATATATGTGACATCATTTATCGGTAAGACAAAGATCAGAGGACCAAGGAGACTGCCTTGCGGAACGCCTGACGAGACAACAATGCTTTCGAATGTTGGGTGTCTGAAGAATACTCTGTAGTGGCGTTTCTTGAGACACGATTGAAGCCATGCAATGATACATATGGGGCGGAAAACCAAAAGCCTCACTGAAGTCTGTTGTAACGACATTCACCTCAATATAGGCTTGTGTAGTTCAAGAACGAACGAGTTCAAGAAAAAGGGAATTATGCACATCAGGGTCGTTTTTGATGATTTTTTGAACTAAAGCAGCACAGGCACATTGGGCAAAAATTAAAAGTCTATGTGATGATATGACGACCAACCGCCGAAAATCGCACAATCAATTTCCTGACCAGTGAACTAAATGAACTAAAAGAACGGACCAGTTCAGTTGGCAGATTTCAACTAAATCGAACGCTCTCTGAACTGAACTAAAATGCACAGGCCCACTTCAAGACCTTGTTCCAATGTTGGCATAGTTTTTGGAGACGAATTCTGTAAGGCTAGTTGTAGTAGGAAACCATGCTGGCGTGATGAAAAGATGGGCTTGCAATGGATGAAGATCTGATGCATTTTTTAATGGACTATGGCTGGTATGACATCATGGTTAGGAGCGAAGTTGTGTTGTAAGCTACTTGAATTGGTACTTTAAGCAGATACCGGAAAAAATGCACTTGCAACATCAAAAGTCTGTCAGAAATAACTCGCCCTTGGTCGCAGACCACAGGCAGCGAATTGACCAATTTCATGCCTAGTACGACCAGAGTCTCTGGCAGTGTTGGCTTGTCATCTCAATCAATTGTTGCGGCAGTCCAATGTGATTAACCAGCACTTCGCCAACTGTCTTCATTTATATGCAAATTTATGCGGTATCTCATTCTTGGTCGTCTCCTGTGGTACTACATACATATGTCAGTATCTTCGATCTGTGCATGCGCTCTACATGGCCTATCCAAGTTAGGCGTTGACTTTGTTCTTGACTTTGTTCGCGTCATCTCCTCCGGATGTCAGCAAAGCAAACAGAACCACCGATCGCACTCTCTCGAAATTATTAAGGATTCTTTCATCCGCTTACTTACTGTCCGTGTATCATTCCAGTAGAGTATGAATTGTGTGATCAAGGGTTTGAACAAAGATGGCTTTCTTTTCGTGTAGGCCTCCCGAGTCCATTTATTGGCCATTACAAGGAATAAAATCATCTCAATTTTTTGGGGATTTTGGCCAGTAGTTGTAGTCGACATTTCCAACGGATCTATCTTCATCTCCCTACAAATCCAACTAACTAGACAGACGAGCAGAACTATTGAAAAAGGCGGTGCAGCAACAACTCAGGCAAATGCAAATGGAAAGTGGTTTCCCTTTCCTCTACTCCATCATCGGTATAATTAAATCCTCTCCGCTGTCAAATGAATAATCCAGCTTAACCAGCGCACGACCGACACTCCCCCGATGACTCAAGGCACGCCAACTGACAAAAGAAAACTGAACATTTCACCTGTTCCCCCGACTAACGACCAACGACCAACGGCCAGACGATCAAACATCAAACCCGACACCGAATGGCCGCCGCCGTGCGCCCCGAACATCCTCATTGACATCATCCCGCACCTACCGCATCATTAAATTCCTGGCTTACATCATTCCAACAAAGGACAGAGTCCTAGATCAATTTTCCTACAAAATTTATGATCAGATAAATGCAGAGCGATCGATTAGAATCGTCCCCGGTCGGCGACAGGTGAATTCGTGAACTCCCCTAGATCGGCATACATTCATAAATAAGGACACTAACCCAGTCTCGGGCGTCGTTGCTGTCAAAACTCAATCGATGTCATACAGAAATTCGACATCAGCTCAAATCAAATGGAGATGGTCGGTCGTATTGTGCTCGTTTCTCTCGGATTTAGTCTGTCGATTGAAACTGGGCTGGGGATAAGGATCGCAAGGAGGAGCCAAACGAAAGAGGTAACCCAAATCGAAGTCAATTCCATTTGTTATCGCTTGTGGCCCATCTACGATGGTCCCAATAATTGCGGTTGCGTCTCAATCGGACGCACACTGGGTCGAAGGAGGCCCAGGAGTCGAGGTGGTAGCCGATTTATACCCTTCTATTGTGGAATCCCTTCGATTTGACATAAAAAACAACGACTTCACCAGGCAACGTTTCCATTCTGTGTGTGTCCTTTGTCCTCGTTGTTCGATTTAGTTGTTTGCAGTGTTAATGGGGGAAAGTTTTTGTGCTGTGTCTGCGCGCTCGCGAGAGCAAGGACATAAAGGATAAATTGATATTATCCCTTTTTGTGTGTGTCACATCGGTTGTTGTGCGTGTGCTCGATGCGATGGGATGGTCCTGATTGTCCTGAATCCTTCCTCTTTTTTGCGACAATTTGCTGCTAGGTCGGTTCTTTTTAGTTTTTTTTTCGCATTTTTTGTTGTGCCTGCTTGATCATTTCAAGTGGGTCCTTCGCTGCCAATGGGAGACATGACAAAAATGCTTATTTACTGCACTTCCATTGAGCCGGTCGGATGGCACTGCGGTCATGGGGTGGCGGAGGACATCATCAGCAGAGGCTCTGAGTTAGAGACTTTATGGAGTAGAAAATTTAATGACTACTGCCTGGTTGCATTGTGAAAAGGATTCTCCTCCCGACCGGGGCATGAGTGTGTTTTGTTTGGCGTATCTCTGCGGTATGTGGCGCGTTGATTCCGCAATTACGTGTTGAGTAGTGGAAGTCATGTCGTGCTTTTTATCGTATCCAATTCGCCACTAAGGACAGCCAGTCCGGAAAGGATCTTGGGATCGGTTTTTTATTGCCCCCTCGATGGCACTAACGGCTGATTAATTGGTTGGGATTTTTATAGCGGTCTCATAATTTTATTGTTGATTGATTTTAGTTTAGCGTTGCGTTGCGTTGCCTTGCCCTGCTCCGGGGGCGGGTGTTCAGGCGCGCTAGTTGTGTTTTCTTTTTCTTTTTTTTTGATTAATCGGTCGTCCTTTTTAATGGATTATTAGAGTTTTAAGGATGTCATTGGCTCACTCCCTGTGCCGCTGATGGCAATTAAAATCGTCCGTTAATTAGTTAAATGGTTTCGGGATAATGTGTTTGAGTTGAATTTCTGGGTTGTTCCGCTGCGCTGGGTGCCACCGAGCGGTGGAGTATGGTTGTGTGTTCCGAGGATTTGATGGATGCGTCGCAACTGGATACGGCTGATTGCGTAACACTTAATTTCTTGTATTTTCTTGAGTCTCAGTCATTTGGACCGAGTAGAGGGGGGCGGGGAAATGTTTAATTTGCCTCTTAGACCATTATCGTACATGTTTCCGTGCACCTCTCATACCATAACATAATCACTTGTCTTTGCAGTGAGTGTCCACACAGGAGAACGCACGCAGTAGGGCTTTGATGAAATTGACTGAGTTACAATCGACTTGAGTCGTTGGCGATCTTTGCTAAGTTTTGCTTGTAGACACCTCCCTGATTGGCTTATTAACAACGAGGTGGGTGAATGTATCATTACGAATTGCTGCTGCATGAGAGTGCTAAGCGACGAGAACGGCGTTCATACATCTCGGAGCCTTTGAAATGACCCGTGAAAGGTGGAACTTTGAAGATAGAGACCAGGTGACTGGATAGAGAATCGAACATGGCAGGTTGACATAGCCATCGAGCGGCTATGGTTACATGACTACTGCTACTCCTGGTTTAAGTCGACAGAATCCATTACAGTGAGCAACAAAAGTCTACATTTCCTTTTTTTTGTGAATTACGTTACATGTTAATGTTAAATTAATTTCCTTTATGGTGTTATATTAATAAAAAGAGTATTCAAACAAAATTGCATCACTACATTTGTTCACGTTTCTGAACTCCCCAGGTTGTAAAAATAGGAGGGGTATGTAGATTTTTGTTGCTCACTGTATACAGGGGAGTCCCAGTTTGTCCATTGTGATTCCTATGGGCGAAAATTATCGTCGCACCTTCAGATGACCACTATATAACGATGGTAGATGGATTTCGCGAGCCGCCATTGTCTCCGAAATGGAAATGGGATTAGCAATTAACTAGACACGAAGGGGCTGTAGCGTTGATGAGGAACACGGGATTACTCCTCACTGCAGGAGCGTGACGCTCCGTTGGTATCTGGAGGTGCCGTTGGTTAGAGGGGTCCCCGGTTCGAATCAGAGTGAAAGCAAAGCAAAGTTTGTACGCTTTATCCGGTTTTCAAATCTGGTCCAGCCACCTTTTGCCGTTTAGATCAAATTAACGGCACTGTGATGGGGTACCACAATGGATCAACATGCCAACATCAACCCAACCTAACCTAACATCTGTAAGTGGTAGTTTGATTATTCTTCTTTTTAGGGTGCTACAGTCGGAGGTGGACCTGGGCCTCACTCAATATGTCGCTCCAGCCAGCACGAACTCTCGCCAGATGTTTCCAATTTCGCACACCAAGCCGGCTGAGATCCCCCTCGACTTGGGTGCGCCACCTTGTGTGTGAGCCTCTATTGCGCTGTCCCGGACCGAGTCGAAGATTCTTCGGGCTAAGTTGTCCATACATGGCCTGGCGCCTGGCTAGACTCATGTCGCTGTACAGCCCATGCAGTTCGTGGTTGAACCTACTTCTCCAAATGACAGGACTGTCTCCAACCCAAACAGGATCTTAAATCGATTGATTCATTCCGCACTTTTATGTTTTATTGTCTGTTATATCCCTGTGATACATCACAGATTTATCGAGTTCTGCGAAACAGGACAGCTTAGGCTTGATATCTGTGCCCGAAGTTGCTTTAATTGTCGCTTAGCTGCCAATGCGAACAGTAACAGGAAACGGTGGTACGTACAGTTTTGATGAAGGTGTTTGGACTTTTCTTCTACGATTTTTTCCTTAGGCCTTTCGGGACATTTTCCGCAAAAGTTTAGACTGTCACATGTCCGTTGTCTGACTGCCACATTTCATTTATTCCTTGATTGCATCAGGAATCCCTTTATGGGCCTGAATCCTGCCTACACAAGATCGGTCGTATCGGCTCTTTCCCATCACTGTTCTGTGCCCAACTCTTGGATTTCACTGTCCACAACTCAGCGACATATTTCATCTGCTTTCCGGTGTTAAGGTCCCATAAAATGGATTTCTATATCTAAAGGGTGGTTACATTTTAAGGGCTGATGTTGATTTTGAATAAAACACAAATTATTGTCATTTCTTTTTATTATGATTTTTATATTGGTATAGTTCAATTATGCTGCCGCGACCTCGGCGGCACACCTCCATCCTATGGTCGAAATTTTCGATGACGCTGAAGCATAATTGAGGTTCTATGCCGTTAATGTGTCGAATTATCTTATCCTTTAGCTCTTGAATTGTTGCTGGCTTATCGACGTACACCTTTTCTTTCAAATAACCTCAAAGAAAAAAATCCAACGGTGTCAAATCACATGATCTTGGCGGCCAATTGACATCGCCACCACGTGAGCGATAACACGGCCATTGAATTTGTCGCGCAAAAGAGCCATTGTTTCGTTAGCTGTGTGCCAAGTGGCACCGTCCTGTTGAAACCACATATCGTCCACATTCATATCTTCCAATTGGGGCCATAAAAAGTTCGTTATCATTTCACGATAGCGAACACCATTCACAGTAACTGACTGACTTGCCTCATTTTGGAAAAAATACGGCCCGATGATGCCGCCAACCCATAAACCGCACCAAACAGTCACTCTTTGTGGGTGCATTGGTTTGGTTCGACAATCACTCTTGGATTATCATTCGCCCAAATGCGGCAATTCAGCTTATTGACGAATCCACTGAGGTGAAAATGTGCCTCATCACTGAAGATGATTTTCTTCGAAAATTGATCATCCACTGTTGCCATTTCTCGCCACCATTCTGACCATTGACGACGCTTGAAATGGTCAAGAGGCTTTAGTTCTTGAGTCAATTGCACCTTGTAAGCGTGTAAATGCAAGTCTTTATGCATAATGTTCATCAACGACGAGCGTGAGAGGTGCAATTGTTGGGCACGACGACGAGTTGAGGTGGACGGCTCTTCAGCCACACTATCGCGAACAGCAGCAATATTTTCTGCAGTACGAGCTGGACGAGCATGCACTGGTGTCCTACAGACCCGGTTTGCTCAAATTTTTGCAAGATTTTTCCGATTGCACGCACATTTGGACGATTAAATTGACCGTAAAAATCACGAATTGCACGATATGCATTTTGATTTGAACGCCAATTTTCATAATTACTTAAACGCGTTGCTCGATTTTGTATCTTGACATGGTTCAGATCGAGTTAGTCTGGAATTGAGAAATGTCACATGAAATGCAGAAAAAAACTTGAAGTTTAGGTGTGGTTCACATTCAATATCGGCCCTTAAAATTTAACCACCCTTTAGAATCCAAATCCGTAGCCTCTTTCATCGAAGTATGAATGCCTCAATTGGTCGAAAAGTCAATGTGTAGCTTTGAAACCTGAATCTTGAATCACTGACCATCTGTGTCCTAAGAAGATCAGAAAGAAGTTCTGCGTTCTGTACTCTGACTTGGTCATTATCCGTCTACGGATCGAACACTAAAGGAGGCTAAGTAGAGCGTATGGACAAGCTTCAGCTGAACTCCATACCACGTTTAATGTGGCGTACATATGTGAGTAAAGAAGGACCTCAACCAACAAGATGTGTGCAATGGAAACTCGGTATCCAGCAATAACTTTTTCCAGCCAATATGATCTCCTGCAGTGTTCCATTCCAATGTGGTTGCAACATCTTCGTCAGCTGGCCTATTGTCGCGCCGAATGATCGCGGAGGTAGAAGATGAGAAGTCACCTAATCTCGGCATATCTCCGGTATGTGCTCCATTCGTAGAGGCATGTCTTTTTCAACATCTCTGGTTTGCACAATACGTTAGTCGCTGAGTCTGGAAGACAGTCCTGATTATAGACACAATGCCTTGCAATGACACACTACTTTTGTCCAAGACTTCGCTGTATGCCTGCCTCCCTTTATCTATCGACAAACACATTTGACACTCCCCTCAGACTGCAGAAAGCCATTTCATTCTCAGTCATTACCCGTTCTGGGGCAGGTGCACTAGTAGGACTTCTCAAAATCCACCTCCAAGGGCGTGCTACTCTCAAACCTTCCACCATGTCAGCCATCTCAAAATTGCATTACACCAATTATTGATTCAAACAGCAATTACGCCTTCAGGGCCAAAAAAAAAACGAAAAAGGATCAAAGGGAGGACACTCCGCAGGTCCCTCCGCAGCGAAGGAGAGAAAAAAAACTGCAAATTAAAGTGTCACCCTCATGTCAGAGTGCGTAAGCCCTAAATTAGGTGCGTAAACATATGTAAGCGAGTTTCGCCGAGTTCTACATCTCGACAGCATACGCAACAAAAAAAAAATTGCTGGAAAGAATCCTTAAGCCGTTTTCAATTATCCCTTTTTGGAATTTTTCTCGCATGGCATTCCTTTGTCGGTTGGACGGCTTCGCCTATTGTTGGTGTCGGCGATTTGGTGCAGGGAACGCACTTCAGAGCTGATGCGGGGCAAATTGCGAAACACCCAGGCGCCAAACATCAAGGTGAAGTGTGTGAGACTGAAGAGGTCTTCAAGGCGAAAGGGAATCAAGAAAAAAAAATGCTCGTATTTATGAAAACAATAAATGACGCACGACCGCACTGCACATTCGCATAGAACAAAAGCAGCTGAGGTGCGTCCACGGGAGAACAATGGGGGAGAAGAACATATGACGCTATTACAAATCCTTTAATTTTACATCATTTTCATGCGTCACTCGGACGAGTAGTTAGCGTGGCTAGGGCTTTGTTTGGACAGTGTGACTGTGTCGGTGTGTAACAACGACGGCAACAATGAGGACGGTGTGATGGTCATGTAATCAATTTGATTTCAGAACAAGAGGTAGTGTCCTTTTGAGGGTGTCGGGGTCTGTAGACTTTTTGACCATAACATATACAAAGCAATTTGCGATGGCATAGTGTGTGGAAGGATGGTGCATCTGTCTCCAAAATGATAGTTGACAGAGTGATGAGAATACTCGAACGGGTCGTTTACTCTCGTCAATGATCGCTGTTGAGTGTCCAATACTGATTAACGTAAGTTCAGGCTTAGGACGTAAAATGTGTAGCCAAGGAATCCCATGATTTTTTCAAACAAATGGCGTTTATAACCTGTAGCTCACGATAAGATTTCGTACCAAAAACACTTCTCTGGATGTTTTGTGATCGGCTCAGTGTGATTTGAGCACGCTCCAATATATAGACACCAGAAAGCAGAAAATACTCCACATTTTATAGTTTTTCTTGAATAATGGCAAAAACGCGGCTGAAAATGTGCATAAAGATGGTGGTGCTGATGATGTAACAGCCAATTATGGGTTTTTTTGGTATTGTCCGGTAATTTCGATGTCAAAGATGCACCACGCTCTAGAAAGCAAATGTTAATAAAATCATGAAATCTGAGGTAGCTAAACATTGTACAAAAAATCCTATATAACTCGAATAAGGCTGTGGGGGCACACGAGATGTCGCGACTCGCTACAAAATCGCAACAAAATCGACCCATTTCTGAAGCTGAGGGTGACTGGTGCTGAAAAGTGGATCAGTTACGACAATTTTAAACAAAAACGGTGCTGGTCGAATCGCTGGTAGCTGGCACAACCGGTAGCGAAGCCAGGATCGACGGTCAAGAACGTTTTATTGTGTTTTTGGTGGGATTAGCAGGTAAACATCTACTGAGTGACCAGATAAGAACAATAGGAAAATATATTCAAATGAAACAACAACGATTGGACATATAACACTAATTCTCGTTATATTTTGAAGCTACACTCTTGACATTATGTTTATGGCTCTGTGTCCTTGGCTGGCAGTGTTTCGCTGTCGGTCCATTTTGTTGATGTCTTGGTCCAACATGTGGGGCGATATTCTTCATCGCGTCTCGAATGCTGCTGCAGTCGTCGTCGAAATTAGTTGGTGACTTGTTAGCGCAGACTAAGGACATCACATCATAATCGAGTGATGTCAAGTCGCATGGTGGCCAATTGATGAATCGTCGCCGTGAGCTCTTCTGAGCACAACTTCAATCGTTGCACTGCCTGTGTAGCATGTAGTGCTGTCTTGTTGGAACCACAGCTCGGATATATCGATGAAGAAAGTCGCTCTACACCTGATACCATTGACGGTAACTTTCAAGTTCTTCTTTCAATTCGAAAGTCCAAAATGCCGCCGTACTATAAGCCGGACCAAATAGTCAATCATTGTAGACGCATTGACGCTTAGCTTAGCACTTGCAAATTGTGTTCGCTGCAATGACGACAATTCTTCATAATTTTACCTAGCCGCTGAGGTAAAAATTAAGATGAATTTTTGGCTAAAATCCGGATATTCCAAGCCAAGTTATCCGGCGCCCAATAAGCGAGCTCACGGCGCTGTCTACCGTCGTCCGGCTTCAATTCGTACGTTAGCACAATCTGATACGGATGTTAGCCCAAAATTAATAAGACGATTGGACCACTCACCTGATCGACCACTCACCTGATACTGGCCACTACATGATTCTCTATGTTTTCTTATTTTCGCCCCAATTTTTCAGCCCGTTCGACAAGGTGATGAAATGGCAAGCCTTTCTGAACAGTTTGACGTCTTTGGGAGCTGAAGCATGACAATTGGAGAGACTATCATTGCTGCCTGGTCACATTTTACCATGCCTTACTAACTGCTCCCCGACTACAGAACTCTTAAGAGGCAAAGTAAGCAAACACTCAGAACCGGCAAGCTTTGAGCAATATAAAAAGGTTTTTGGTGATTCGCCAGGGCAGCGTGGGGCCACACGCCTCAGCCACACGCATTGATAGTGACTCGCCGGAAGCTCTCTGAGCTTGGCTGGAATGTTCTTATGCACCCAGCTTATAGTCTGAACCTGGCACTAAGTGACTACAACATGTGGCCGTGCATACCCGTCCCTTTTGGATAAGCATTTAGTTGCTCACCTCAGATCTATGTCCTTCCTGCAGTGACTCTAACTCGTTTTCTAGTTCCGCGAACAAGGGATCTCATGGAAACCTCCCTTCTCAACCTCCAACAAAGCGTATCCCTTACAACCTTCGATTCATTCAACAACTTACAAAATCACCTAACAACGCCTCCACCAACGAATGCGTCCTCGTCAGCGACGAGAAATAAAACGTCTCAGATACTCAGAAGTGAAATAGTGATTGGTCTCTTATGAAACGCACTGTGAATTGGTTTAAAGCCCTTGAAATGGACGAGTAAAGGACATCTCGAAGTGTTCCTATCACTCTCGATGGACAATTCTGTTTTTCTTCATTTTCCTGACTGTCATGGCAACTCAACTGGAGGACAAGCTGCAACAACAACAGCAAAATACACGCAGAATAAAAGAATCAAGAAAGCACGGAAGGATCTCCAGTCTCCACCAAACAACCAGCAGTCTCATTGAGGGAAAAAAAGAGGGACTACTTATCGAAATGAAAGAAGAAACTTGAGTCCAAGTTCTTTTTTTTTCCGCCTTTCTTCTGTGTGTTGTCTTCACTTGAGCAAAATCGAAGAAACTTCTTCAAATCGCTCTCACTCCTGTTGTCCTCTCCCCCCCCTTCAGATGCCAGTGGGGGGTACACAAGGGCAACAACAAAAATAGGCTTACACCACCCACAACTTGGCATTGTCCCACACTCCTGCAAACTTTTGATTCCTTGTGCCTGTTTTTGACAACGAAATCCATCGCTGTCTTCTGTTTTTTTTTTCTCTTTAAATTTCATAGGAAAGCAAAATAAATAAGCAACAACACAGTGGGAGGGGGGGAGGGGGGGGGAGATATAGGGACTGGACTGATGAAGAAAAGAATCACCACGGATGTCCAGTGAATTAGAAAATTGAGGAGTTTCCATTGGCGACTGAGAAATGCCGTGTGGATCCTTGATATGCCCGCTGAGCTTCTTCTTGTCATTTTGTTTTTTTTTCATGATTTTTTTTCCTGTTGTGCCAACCAGCCAACCATTCGGATTCCGTGATTCCCTAATGGGGTTTGAAAACCCGTTGCCAAGGACAATACACAGCCGAGGCTAGTCTCAGTTCATCCACCGAGCCATTGGCATCCTTTGAACACAAACAAACAGAAAAAAAATATCGCTTAACTCAATTATCCTCATATTATGTTTTTTTCTTCTTCTTCTTCTCCCATTTCCTTGGCAAATACACCTCCATCATTATGTGTGGGCTGTTGGGCGACTGTGTGTGAGCGGGTAGCCTTGTTTTTGTTTTGAATCAAATTTTTGGAAATATATCATGTTTCGTGAAGGACATGATTGCATTTGTCAAGCACAAGCGAACAGTTGTTGTTTTGCTTTTGCGCGAAATCGAATCCTTTATGTTTATCCTTCGATATCCCAAATACCAGCAGAGTTTGGCCGGGTCTCCCTTCGCTGACTCGGGGGCGTAAGTGCAATCAATCGGTTCGGCATTCGGATTTTCTTTTTCTCTCCCATGTTTGCCAGGAAGAAATGAAGGACCAACATCGACTTGGATTACATGTTGTATCCTTGATTTGTTTGCTGTTAAAAAAACACAAGGAAGAAATTCAAGAAATAGAAAAACGAAAGCAGGAAGAGGAGAAAGTATCTTGACTCGTGCTTCCACCTCGGATGTGGGCTGTGATGACGACTTAAAGAATTCGAGATGCGAGAGTGAAAGCGGAAAACAACTGAGGGGGCGGGACGGAATTGATCCTCCGGAGGATGTGAGTGCGAAGGGTATTATTAAGAGTGGCACGAGGAAATTACAGAGGACGTGCATTTAATCCTGAATTGAAGTTTCGTTTGAATGCGGCTGCATGCAGCTGTGGCAATTAACGATAGTTGTTGCTTGAGAAAGTGAAAGGGAATTGCACCAAAACCGCAGAGTAATCCAAGAAAGGTGTCTTGTGGTTCTAATTAGTTCTACCGTCAAGAGGGTGTGCAGATTCGTTGTGGTAGTCGAGATTTAAGCAAGGTTCGGCTCAGAATGAAAACAGCTTGCATGTGAGGGAACTTGCCTTAAGATGAACTGAGGATTTCGTAGAGGTTTGAAACAACCAGTTGACTCTAGCACAGCCGACTTAGGGGTCGACCACGAAATGTTTGATCAAAATTCATAAAATGAAAGAAAAGCAATCACTAACTAATGTGTTACAGAGTTTTTAACTTGCAGTTGTAGAAAATGTTGACAGAGACTGAGAGAGTTTAGACTTGATTTTCGAATCATTGCTGAAAAATGAATGACATTTGATATCAATATTTGGACATTTCGATCGGGGAACATTTTATGCAGACATCTTGTGTTCATTTGAGCACAGTAGTGGACGTCAAATAGGGAAATCAAAAAAATACTTATGTAGTTCTATGCATACATGCCAACGACAGGCTTTTAAAGTACACGTATCTATGTGCACAGAAGACGCGACATGAAAAAACAAGTTGCGTCAACGTCAAACAAGTTGACTTTATGTCGAATCTGGATCAGCGCCAGCGCAGAAACATGATAAATTGGGTTACGAATGCCCTTAAGTGCCCATAATCAAGTGATATCGCGGGCCGAAGCTGCAGAAGGAGAAAGGTATAACCGTACAGAAAGGGTATGGTAAAAAACGAATGTCCAAATTTGCGTCCGAAACTGAAGTCGTCCGAATGGTGAACTCATGAGCGGGACGATTGGTTTTTTCACTTGAGCATCGATTGTTGAATTAGCCATAAAAAGGAGACAAAGAAGACGCAGTATGTCGGTGTTCAAGCGAGTCCATTGCCTTCGTCTTATGGGCACCAGAACAGATATTAGAGTTATTCTCAAGCTTCGGGCGGATATACCTTTTTTTCTTGGATCGATTGAGGAAACCTCCACACTTCGCAGCACTTTTGGCTTCATTGAATATGTGATATTTCCAACCAAGAGTTGTGTTGATGCACTTACCAATGTTACAAAGTCTTTCGATTTCATCGACACATTCATGGATACTGGCTAATTATTAAGGGTTCGCTATTGTTTTTATCATAATTGATTATGTTATCAAGATGGTAGGCACCATACGCTGCTGTTCCAATTCTACGACCAAAGGGCAGAGCCATGAGTTTTAGAAAGTCTATGAAAAGTTTAGAGTGCCGCCATCAGTCAAGGAGTGAATTATATTAGAAGCCACTGAAAAATGAGAAAAAGTATGGAATACCAGCGTTTATTTGGTGGATGTCAGACTTGAGCCACTCCAATACAAGTTGAATTGAACGACTCGAGAGCTAGATGACGCATAAAATATGAATACGGTACGCATTTTTGACATGTGACCTTGTTGCCTTGTTGTACCTTGTTCAATGTTCATATCCAGCGCAATGATCTAACTTTTGTCTACGTTGCGCAAAGGTTTGTTTCACTTTTTAGCGGGGTATGCCATTCGATTACTGCCTATCTGACTGACTACTGACTGACTGACACTGATTTATCAGCGTTTCCATGACCTTAGAAATGACGTTCGTGAGTACTACGGATCGGTATGAAATTGAGGCAGTTAAGGACTGTGATTGGAGAATCTTATTGGTACGGACTCAGGTTCACCCAGGAGTGTATCGCAATGTCGAACATAAAAAGAGAAGAAGAAGAAGAGACGTGTTTCAGATGCTTGCACATTATATCGACGAACGATCATCTAAGTGTCAAGTCGTGGCCTAATCCTTAGACTTAAACTTTTGAATTTCGCCTCATTTGTACGCTAAGGTGTAATAAATGAAAGAACATCCAATTTGGAGAAGTGAATCTACGAGAGAGATTGATTTGTGTTGTGTGCTGCTTTTTTGAATTCATATGTGTATGCACCGAACTCTTCTTCAAAGCATGAGCGTGTGCTAATCGAATTTTGTGTGCCAAAATTACATATTCTAAATGTACACCAGAAAACGATGCCTAATGTCTCGTGTTGTTGGCCGCCGCGGAATCGCTAAGTGGCGCAAATTCTCAATGACTCTGGTTCACCGATCAGGCAATATTTTATCCATGACAGCGGACATGCGTCTTGCGACCTAAGAAGACTCCACAAGAAAAAGTTAATCCGCTCAAGTAGCACAGTCTTGTGAGATAACTATGTCCTCAAAGCTCGTGTAGAATGTGCATTCTGACATCAGCTGTGTGGCACTTAGTGCTGTGCTGTTGGAACCACATACTGCCAAAAGAGATTGGCTATCATCGATCGGTAGCTCTCTCCGTAGAGCTAATTTCACCATCGTTTTTGAAGAAGAACCGGCCGCATTCCACCCACCCCCGCATTCGACCCCAAAATCTAACCTATAGATGCGTTGCCACTTGATAGACAACGTGTCTATTCATCTGAAAATAGACCTCACTGCTGATGATTTGGCTTGCTGACTTTGAAGTCCGCTTCAAAGTGCATTGTGTATCGTCGTTTTCCTTCAGCTCCTAAGCCAGTTGGATTTGGTGGGGACGCAAAATTCGCCTAGTCTGTAAAATGTCTAGTTTTTATGCTCAGCGCGGAATTGACTGCCTCGTCTTCGTCTGCACACTCTAACAGACTGCGGCGATTCGATGACGAATGGCTGTTGGTTGATTGTTCACTGAAACGGTTAACTCGAATTTGACTACCAAAAGTTGAATAATCAACCATTTAACCCTTTGAAAGCCTTCCGAAGGGAACTAGGTGGCAATGCAAAATGTATAAGTCATTTCCTCAAAACCGCAGTGCCTGATCACTGCCGTGGTGTGACCGCCGAAACGAGAAAATTAACGAACCGAAACAATGATCATTGAATTAACGGAAAATGTACACATTTTGTGGGCACGCGCGTTGTATCTTACGGTGAAAGTCCGTGGTTGGATTCTGGTTTCATATTTCGAATTATTTCTTCTTCAATAAATGCATCAGCAGATACAATAAGTCGACTATGTAAAGGGTGGTTAAATTTTAAGGACCGATGTTGAATGTGAACCACACCTAATCGTCAAGGTTTTTTCTGCATTTCATGTGACATTTCTTTTCAGACTAACTCGATTTGAACCATGTAAAGATACACAATCGAGCAACGCGTTTAAGTTATTCAGGGTAATTATGAAAATTGGCGTTCAAATCAAAATGCATATCGTGCAATTCGTGATTTTTACAGTCAATTTAATCGTCCAAATGTGCGTACAATCGGAAATATCGTGCAACAAATTGAGCAAACCGGGTCTGTAGGAGATGTGAAAACACCAGTGCATGCTCGTACAGCTCGTGCTGCAGAAAATAATGCTGCTGTTCGCGATAGTGTGGCTGAAGAGCCGTCCACCTCAACTCGTCGTCGTGCCCAACAATTGCACCTCTCACGCTCGTCGTTGATGAACATTATGCATAAAGACTTGCATTTACACGCTTACAAGGTGCAATTGACTCAAGAACTAAAGCCTCTTGACCATTTCAAGCGTCGTCAATGGTCAGAATGGTGGCAAGAAATGGCAACAGTGGATAATCAATTTTCGAAGAAAATCATCTTCAGTGATGAGGCACATTTTCACCTCAGTGGATTCGTCAATAAGCAGAATTGCCAAATTTGGGCGAATGATAATCCAAGAGTGATTGTCGAAAAACCAATGCATCCCCAAAGAGTGACTGTTTGGTGCGGTTTATGGGCTGGCGGCATCATCGGGCCGCTATCGTGAAATGATAACGAACTTTTTATGGCCCGAATTGAAGATATGAATGTGGACGATATGTGGTTTCAACAGGCCGTTTGGGGATTTTTTTGGAAGAAAAGGTGTACGTCGATAAGCCAGCAACAATTCAAGAGCTAAAGAATGAGATAATTCGGCACATTAACGGCATAGAACCTCAATTATGCTTCAGCGTCATCGAAAATTTCCACCATCGGATGGAGGTGTGCCGCCGAGGTCGCGGCAGCCGTTTTCCCGATATTTTGTATATAATAAAAAGAAATGACAATAATTTCATAAATAGTTTGTGTTTTATTCAAAATCAACATCGGCCCTTAAAATGTAACCACCCTTTGCATGTGTATCAAGCTCTAAGCCAAGACATCTTCAAATTTGAGTAAATCCAACACTATGCTTGCAATTTTTACCAGCACTATATTAGACCAAGTCAACAGTGATGCGCAACAAAGTTCATGACGACGTTAATCTCCTTGGCGTGCGTCACACACTCAACACTTGAGTTCGAATCATTCACCGAACAAATCCTTTCACAAACTGCAACCAGAGCCAGAACAACCGAAGAACCACCAACATTTCATCCCATTGCACCCCTTTTCCTCGATTCGCTTCGTCATTCAACAGCAACGATATCCCTCCGATGAAAATCGAGAAAACAAAAAAAAATCATCAAATATTGGGCATTCATACAAATTTCAACATAAAAATTTCAAGCGCGAAAGTGAAAAGTGCGCCCCGACATTTCGGTAACATTCGACAAGGAAGACGATTGAAAACATCGCAGCTGTCGCGTAACCTTTGCCCGGTACAAGTCCTGTTCCTCATTTGCTTCCTTGTTCCGTGCGTTCAGGTTCCAATAGCACAATGGCCTTCCCTCGGCACAACCATACAACACAATGCAAAAACCTGAATGCCTCTTCAAAGGGACAGTAAACAGCAGCAGCAGCTCTGCCACACCAAAAAGGATAACACCAACAACAGGCACACACACACACCAGGTTGCCATAACGAAATCGAATTCGATTGATTTTACCCCAAAAACGAGGCAAAACAGACGAACAACAAAAAAAATCCAACCGAATGCTGGAATTTTTCAACAAAACGCCTGCCTCTATGTGTGTGTGTGAAATTCAAAAATGCAATTTTTTCCCTCAAAAGCCGTCGTGCTTCATCCCCCTTCATCAACCGCGCTGCACGTGTATGCATAACAATAAGGGTTGGACGACGCGCCGCACAAACACTCGGTGCGTCCGATCTAAAGGATAAGCGATGACGTAACCGAGGTATGAGTCGAATAAAGCAAAAAAAAAAAAATGCCGAATTCTGCTTCATCATCATCGCCGATAGTCCACGTAGATCCTTTTTGGAATTCATAACTCCCGCCGGAGGACTGAGTAACATTAGGCACACGGAAGTCGATTAGAATGGCAGTCATGCCAGAAAGGATGGATGATGAGATGAGCGCTCGCGTATAAGGGGTTGAAATGCGCACAGCCACACTCACGTGTGGTGCGAGCACTGACCAATGCCGGACAGTATCACGCAATTCTGTTGGCGTTGGCGCTTCCGGTTGAGGAGCTATATGACAGCCGGCCGTGTTGCTGCTGTGTGTGTGCGTTTGGTGTTGCCTGGGATAGGATTAATGGATTTTTGCGTATAAGCCGTTCGTGCAGGGGAAGGAAACTCGAAAAATGAATTGATTGACGCGTTGGCATTGAATTGGCGCCAAGGCATATGGTCAGTCACAGAGGCTACCGAGGGTAAATTGCATTTCATCCCCCTTGTTGTCGAGGAAACTGATGGTCAGCAGGGTGATGGGTTAAAAATAGCGTGATATACTGATACGCATTTTGAATGTTTGCCTGTTTGAACTGATGACCGTGAAGGGTGTATCCTTGCAAGCTTGGGAGTGGACATGCACATAGCCTAAATATAATGTATTGTGAATATATGAAATTGTAACTGACTGAGGCATTCTAAGCGAAAGGCCTCGGCCCATCCATGTTGTCTGAGGGGTTTCTGTTCGGCCAGTCGATGGAGGTTAGGTTGTTTCAAGTTAGAAACAACTTATTTATGAAGTTTACACATGCGCCTTATTCCAGTTCATTTACTCGGGCTCTCTGTCGGAACACAAGGCTTGGATGTAGGTGCTTACAAGACCACGATGCAAGAACTCGAAGGGAATGTATACCGACCCGACGTTAAAAACAGCGCCCACATGGTAATTTCCAAATTTCCACAAGACAAATATTCGACATTATTTCTAAATCATCGTACAACATCAGAGCGGATATTAAGCGCAGAATAGGTCTTGCCAATGGCGCAAGGATACAGGTTCAGGAAAGACAAGGTTATTGACAAAATGAATAAAAGAGGCCTGATTCCGTACAAGACCCAGATCATCCAGGTTCAGCTACAGACCACAGAATCATGGACAATATCGAAAAGTTTCACATTTTCCATCCACCCTTGTTTGCATTCATGACATGACAAGTCTGGCAACGTGGTGTCTGAAGATCCTTTGACTCCGAGCTTGTAAAATCAATGCAACAGAGGAGGTCCACGGTTAATGTGGTGCACTCTAGAATGAACTTAACCCCTTTGAGGGTGTGGAACTGGAGGAATGATGTTTGCTTAAGGGAGACGGTTGTTGAGATCAGGACCACCGAAGTGAAACGAGAAGATCACGACGTGGGCGCAATTACTCGTACTTTGAGGTAGAGCACGTGATGTCTTTCCGTACCATGTGCAGCAGCTTCACAATTTTTGTGGAACGTCACAGTGGACTGCCATATAAGGTGAACGAAGAACAAGTTTAGGTCATTGTCTTGTCAGTGTCAAAATAGCCTATGATAAAAAAAAAACAATAGATGGCTTGTTTATCATGCACTACAGTTCGGGGCGGACCTTGGCCTCAGCCAACAAGCCTCTCCAACTAGTGCGATCTCTGACTATCTGTCTCCGATTTCGCACACCAATTTCGTTGAGGTCCTTCTCCACTTGGGTGCGCCACTTTAGATGCGGCGTCCTCTATAGCGTTGTCCCACAGATTCGGAGTCAAAACTAGACATGGCGTTGTATAGCTCGTCTCTATGAGCATTGCGCATGTCAAATCGACGAGTATGTTCTGGGTTTCGATTTTCACTCCTTGGGTCTTTTCCAGGTTTTACCGTAGTGTGAAGACCTGGTCGATGGTGGACTCCCCGGGCCTGAAGCCAAAACAAATGCAAATCAAATTGTTTATAAAGGGCTATATTCGCACACATAAAACGGCAAAAGACATCTTATATGTGATGGTAAGGAGACTCCTTTGATCTGCGCCAACTACAGAGGCATCAGTCTCCTAAGTATCGCATATAAAATCTTATCTGCCGTACTGTGTGAACGCCTAAAGCCATTCGTCAATAACCTGGTCGGTCCATACCAGTGTGGTTTTAGGCCAGAAAAATCCACCATCGACCAAATATTCACACTGCCAAAACAAATGCAAATCAAATTGTTTATAAAGGGCTATATTCGCACACATAAAACGGCAAAAGACATCTTATATGTGATGGTAAGGAGACTCCTTTGATCTGCGCCAACTACAGAGGCATCAGTCTCCTAAGTATCGCATATAAAATCTTATCTGCCGTACTGTGTGAACGCATAAAGCCATTCGTCAATAACCTGGTCGGTCCATACCAGTGTGGTTTTAGGCCAGGAAAATCCACCATCGACCAAATATTCACACTGCGGCAGATTTTGGCGAAAACCCAGGCGCAACAAATCGATACCCACCACCTTTTCATCGATTTTAAGGCCGCGTATGATAGCATCTATTGAGACCAGCTATACAGAGCAATGTCTAGTTTTGGCATCCCTATCAATCTCGTCCGTTTGTGTAGGATGACGATGGAGAATGCACGCTGCCCCATCAAGGTCGATAAAGACCTAACTGAGACCATTGATGTCAAAAAAGGATTCAGACAAGGCGACGCGCTGTCATCCGACTTTTTCAACATTGTTCTTGAAAGAATTGTTCAAAACACGAACGCCAACACCAGAGGAACAATCTTTCAGAAGTCGGTCCAACTACTCGCATATGCCGACGATATTGACATTATCGGAAGAACGCAGCGTGATGTCAATGGCGCTTTTGTGGGTATTGCAACGGAAGCCGCGAAGATGGGTTTAGCGGTAAACGAGGGTAAGACCAAGTATATGCTGTCAACGAGAAAGGACACCCAACACCGACGTCTCGGTCAGAACGTCACAGCAGACAGATATAACTTTGAGGTAGTCAAAAACTTTGTCTACCTAGGTACCGCTATCAATTCAGACAATGACACCAGCGCTGAAATCAAACGAAGAATAACTCTTGCCAATCGCTGCTTCTTTGGCCTAAGAAAGCAATTGGTAAACAAAGCCCTCTCTCGAACATCCAAGGTAACGCTTTACAAGACCTCAATCGTCCCAGTCCTCCTATATGGCGCGGAGGCATGGACTTTGTCAAAAGCGGATGAAGCTGCTCTTGGTTGCTTCGAGAGGAAAATTCTTCTCTTGTGATTTTCGGTCCCGTCTGCATAGATGGTGAGCGGAGGAGGAGATATAATGACGAACTATACGGGCTGTTTAGCTTATTGAGGTGGCTAGGTCATGTAGAGCGGATGGAAACCAATGCTCCGGCCCGAAAAGTCTTCGAATCCACCCCCGAGGGACGGCGCAGTAGAGGAAGACCGCGACTCAGGTGGCGCACGCAAGTTGACCTCAGCCAACTATGCGTGCGAAACTGGAGACAGCTAGCTAAAGATCGAGCTGGCTGGAGACGCTTATTGGTTGAGGCCCAGGTCCACCTCGGACTGTAGCGCCACCTTAAGTAAGTAAGTAAGGAGACTCCTTTCTTGTGGATTTGGATTTTGTTTTGGGAAATCACGCTTAACTAAGTCATGGAACTACTCACACCTCAACAACGTCTCCAAATCTATGAAATGTTTTTCGTGCTCCTCGAGCAACACATGGTATGCATCATCGACTTTCCGAGTCAAGTGTAGGTCTCAGTCTCAAAGTATTTTATTAGATAAAAGACGACGAATAGACGGCATCCAACCCGATACGCCGGCTACGACTCAGGACTTGGAAGTTATTACATTACTCGCATAATTAGGCAAATACGGGTTGCAACACTTTGAGCTGGATTCAAAGTTAGACCTTGCTTGGCGTAGTTGCTGGCAACATTTACACGAAATTATATTCAAAAAGTTAATGTCAGACACTACTCACCATTTAAGTTGATTTCATGTGTTTTACTTAAAATTTAAAAAAATCAGGTCTTAATGAAGCACCCTTTGTAACCCAAGGTTGAATAGTGGAGCCTAATGATACAATAATCATACGAATTAGCAGAAGGAGTTGCCAAACAGACTCGATTACGGAGAATGTGCTAAAAGTCTGAGTGTTTGAATTAACGTGATCTCCAGTCTTTAAGGCTTAATGTGGGTGGCGCTGCAGCCAGTAGAGGACCAGGGCCACTGTGCTGTGCGTGCTATTGTTCTCTCACAAGTGGAAGAGGCACTCGTGGCACGTACAGTCTTATGCCGACTCCGAAAGGCCAAGTTTGTGAAGCTTTTTTTAGACAGACAACCTTTGAACTTTGTCAGTGACTCAGTTCAAGTACGTAGTCGACGTACAAACCCATTACGTTACGATACCCAGGCTTTAAGCCTTACACCAGGATATCCATTCACCCAAGAAGTTCAGAAAGGCTTCAGTTCAGCAATGAAGTACCAATTTATTTCAGGTTTTACGGACAGTTCCTTCACTTTCATGAATTGATGGGCTGATCAAAAACATCTGATTCGTTTTAGGGTAGCAGCACTCAGTTTTGCAGCAACTCCACGCCCATTTGAATCATATTCATCATAATCACGTCTAAAATTCACGATGAACTACACTATGGTCAGGCAAAAGCCACTGCCGAGTTTAAGGAGCTCCCAACCAGCCGTAGCAAGAGAATATTACATGTGGTGAAATTTTCGATATTGAATGGCAAGTAGGAATGACTGCCGAATGCTGACAAAATTCACGCTGTTCCCGAACTACTTACCTGCCGAAGCTTCACCGAGTCTTGCATCAACGAACGATGCCTTCTTCTAGATAGGAGACCCAAGAACTCATGAGCCTGGGGACCTGTTTTGGGTATCTTTCGTACTTGTTCTTATTGCAGTTATTAGCAACGAGGTGTGATCTCAACACCGACGAAGGGCGGAAGTACTGCCGAGAACACACTATACCTAGTTCATAAATCGGATCTTCAAACTTCTTCATCAACGAACGAAGTGCTGGAATTCGGTCGAACTATCCCCCCTCTCATTGAAGGATGTGAGTACAATGAAGTCTTCTTGAAAGGCTTATTACCAACTAGCGACGATGGTTATGCCCAGCTGCTGGCCCGGGTTGTGTGTGGCAAATATTCTCGCAGGAGAAGTTGGAAGTTTTGTCAAAATTGTGTGTCAATTTCAAAACAGATTCTCTTTTTCAGAAATAAATTGTGTACCCCCAGTTTTTTTTTTGAGAATCCGTCATTCGAATCACTCTAAAAATCTAGTGGCGATGGCGGCTACGGTAGCCGACTCGAAAATTGACAGATACGTGGTGGGTGTCAATTTGCGGCTTCCTGGCTATTTCCAGGCTAATGTGTGGAAATCCCACTTCAAGCTACACTGTTATCTGCCAAGTTTGTGAAACGCTTAGAGGCCAGAGACATTTATACAATTCATATCAGAAATTAAGTACTTTGTAAATTAGGTACGGCTTCACAGCTGACCTTCACCACAGCCCTTGTTCATCGACGAATTTGAGCAACTTTTTGGCAGTTATTCACGAAAATGGCATTCTCTTATTTGTCGAGTTTCTCAGTTTGTTTCGAGAAAACAATGTAAAAAGACACTGCTATCTCTAAATTAGTGCTCGACCTCTGATTCACCTGATCGAGTCGTATTTGCTACTTTTACCCACATGTTAATACAGACGGTTAGGCTGCTGTACTGGCCCTCTTGTCTTCAAACGATCCGATGCAAGTTCGATAACAGTGCATATTCGCCTATTTCGCCATGCAGCAGAGTCGCCGTTCTCCGGCTTTTTAAAAAAAAAATTGCCTCTATAACAGCATAACTGACTCATTCACAATCCAAAACGGCTTCCGGTGCACATGAAAAAATTCCTAATGCCCACATACATTTCGTTGGGATCGTTAAAAATTTAAAATAATCATCGTCACAGTCCAAGCCCACATTCATCCCTAAACTACATCCCACCTTCTGCTGCACAAGCCTCACTCCTTCACCCGGCTTACCCCACGTGAAACTAAAACAACACCCATACAAGGAAATCCTTTAAAAAAAACGAACAAAACAACAATTCTGTCGCACAAATGATTTTACGGTCCACAAATTATCGCATCATCATTCCAGCCATCACCACCAACAACCACCATCATCAATATTCTCTACGCCACCATCTTCATCGATTCTAAACAACAGGACAGGACGTTTGTCAAAAAACCAAAAATAAAAAAAGCGTTTGAAACCAACAAAAAAATACCCCTTCCCCGAACCACTGACGTGTCCTTAACACAATCATTCGAATTTAAACGCATCACGCATAATCGCAACAAAACACACGACAAATCAGACGAAAATCATTAAAAGGACGAAAATTGAGACCAAAACGGACGGGTTTTCCCTCAAAAAAGGATAAATTCGCAAAAACTGTATCGATTGAGATTATGTTTGGGGTTGTTGCGAGATTTATTTACTCGCCTCTCCCAGCAAACACCAACCCTCTCCTCTTGTGTGTGCGTGTGTATGTTTCAATTTCTGGGGTGCGTGCGGCACATGCCATGCACATGACACATGACGCCCTGTATATACGTACGTCTCTCGAAAAGGATTCAATTTTCTGATCAAAAAGACGCAAAAAAAAGGGAAAAAAACTCAATAATACTCGAATTCGTCGATATGGGAGTTTTCACTGCCCGCAGGATAATTGCATAGTGCCACGTTGCATCATGCCGAGGGGGGTGGACACTGTCTACACGAGTGGAGGGTTGAAACACGACACTCAGCCGAACTGGGTTGTCACTGACCGACAGGCCCTGCTGCTTCCCACTGCTAAGGGGTTGCCGCTGTAATCCTTATGAGGAATTAAACACAGAAAAAGCAATAATACAGACCCTTCCATCAGCGAATGGGGTTGAGGGCATGAATGTGTGCGGTGTAGCTGATAATGATAATGTGTCATCTGGCCCTGCAGTCCACAAGTAAATAGACAAGCGACCGTCCACCCCACGCAAGCCCACGCATTCCTCGCTTACGTGCTCTGCCATTCGAACCCTTTTCCTTCGGAGAATCCTTCCCCCTTTCGAAAAGGGTAGCAAAACGGCCTGTACATACATGGGCCGCATACATATGACCGCTCACACATATGTACACTCGTTGTATTTATAAATTTATATAAAAACAATAAAAGTGAATAAAATTTTGCCATCCTGCCAGCCGACATGACGTCGTCTGATGGTCCTTAAGGAGACGGCGATGCGGAGGAAAGGAAAAATAAAGCCCAAAAGGGAACTTTTCCAGCTTATGGGGGGCGGCTGGAGAGTGAAGCAAGGAAAAAAATAAAGGAAGAAAAGAGGAAAACTTTTGGGACTAAGGGACTAAAGGACTAAATAGAAACGAAAACTCCTTCACTTGATTGAGTGTCCTATGAGATATAGAAAAGGATGTCTTTCATATGTGAGATGATGTTTGCTTTCATTCCATGACTTGGGGAGGAGGGACGAGACTTTTCTGTTTTTCTTCTTCTACTCCCGTGTCCCCATTCTCCTTCCACCACCCTCAGACGTCGTAGCTTAACTTTGCGGCCAACGAGAGGGTTGACGAGATGGTAGTTAAGGTATGGGAGTCACACACACCCAAGGCACATCACATATAAACATGTGAGTCCTTTGGCTGTACCTTGACAAGGGTGAATCGTAATGTTGCTAAATTCAAAAAAAAGAAAGAAGAAAAAGAAAACAGCCTAAAAGGGAGAGAACAGTGAAATTTATTTTCTTAATTTTTTGTTTCGTCCTTTTTTTTTGCTGGGCCGAACAAAAAATGGCTGAAATAAGTCCGGGGACGGACATAACTGGTAGGCCTTCGCCTGCCGGAGATTGCCTTAAAGTTCAATTCGATATTTTTTTTCCTTGCGTTGGGGTTGAATCACGCACATAAGGGGTTGATGTAACGATTGCAATATGTTCTGTAGCTTTATCCTTTCCCAGGAGAAACAAAAAACACACACTCGTATCTCGGTCAGTGGGGGGGAAGGAGGCGATGGCAAGCGGCCACATTGGTAGAGAATGGACACAAAAGGATTCTCGGGGCAGAGGAAAAGTTTACAGAAGTAGAAATTGCGTTATAAATAAATGGAGAAAATCCTTTGAGGGCTTCGCAGGCTGGGGGAGCGTTCTGTCCTTTTTCGAGATAGAGATCTTTCGGTGGAGTTGGAATCAGATGGATGCCAGTTTGTATTTATTTCTTTTTTTTTTTTTTGGTTTCGTTTCTTTTTCGGTTTTTTGTTGGGCTCCTTGGCAAATGATGCCGAGTTCAGGATCAATTGTGGAGAGAGCTGTGGAGAGAGCTGCTACGAGATGAGGCGTGTACGGTGCATGGTGGCCTGAGAGGGGTGTGGATAGAGGTGGGTTTGGTAATTACCAATTTTGATCTGTCCATGTGAAAGACTTTTCGAAGTTCGCTTCATCAAGCATCGTTTTGGGTTTAGACTGGAAATTGGTAATTTGATTTCACACCAAGTCTGGAGGAGGCAGAAACTCAACAATGAGAGGCACTTTTTTTTTTCAAAAAAATGAAGTGGTTACTCGTCGGAGTTCTAAGCATCACATCTACGACAAACAACTAAGTCGTGTCGATGCCTACACGAACGACTACAGCAATCTCGCCGACAACGACTTCGCTATCAACAGCGGTAAATTCGAAATGGTAAGGTAGTGAGTGATTTGCTGTCTAAAACAGAAGCCACAGGCGTGGCAGACAGATAGCGGCCAACATAGCGGTTATACTGAACTCGTTGCAATTCTGGAAGGAAGTCCGTTCTGAATACTCAAATTTAGATCCGTACCTTCAGACACCCATCTGCTACTAGCTAATCTCTTCTTTATGAACAACTCAAACATCATCCCCTCCAGAGACTACTGGATGTCTGGTCACAAGACGCGGGATGGCCCACTGCCACAGATGGATGGAAGGCATGGATCTACCAAATATGAATCAATATCCAGTAGAAATAGAACAAAAGAAACTGTAGCGATAAAAGCTGCTTTGCCATGACGAAAGAACAATGAAGTACCAAAGACAGATCGCGATTGAGCCAGAGAATCAATGTAGTCACATTTAACTTAAAGTCTTCCCTGAACTAACATGTAGTTATCTCAACAAGATGACCGAGTATTTCAGCATCCATCTTATCTGTGTGCCGGGACAATGTGCTTGTCCACAAAATTGTGAAGCTGGCGAACTCGCTAGAAAGAGCACTGCCAGCCATGCATCACACTACTGCAAAACATCTCTAGATGCTTAAAACGATTGACTACACCAATTGTAGATGGTCTGATGGCACTGGGTGGCTCTACTACGAAACAATTACGGTCTTCTCACAATCCGAGGCAATCACACAGCCTGATCAGACAGATTAGACTGACTCTCAGGACTCTTATCGGCGTCATCACAGGGCACTGCGCCCTTGGAACCCGCGCATTCAGATTGGATCTAGTGTCCCGAATGACTTTTGCACGAGCTGCACAGACTAGGGATAGGAGGTAACCAATGTGCATCTTCTTTGCATTTGCAGCACCCACTCATCCCGCAGGAAAAGACATCTAGGGAGCTTACATCTTCAATAATCTAGCCGAAGAGTGGATCCATCTTCATCGGTCTAGTAAATGGACCAACTGGCTTGTGGAATGATAGCGCACACGGATCAGTACTAACGTAATGTGCCTACATTGGCCTAGGTGCGACTGCTGCATGGTGGTTAGGTTAACCTGAACTAACCTTACCTACTGCCCTAACTTAAAGACCGTTCGCGGAGACTGATGAGTGTCCTGATGAGATTTTTCATTGGACACGTCTTGGGTCGATAGGTAAAGCCTTCTCGCCCCCTGCTTTCTCCCACAGATTTGGAATGAGCCTTCTAAATGTGTAGAAGGAACTCCTTTTCATTAATATACAACTGTTGCACAAGCCAGCACTATCTTTCAGTGAAACTTATCTTACGCATATTTATACATATGTAGCTTCTGTCGGTTTTACATATAATATACAAAATGAGCCACATCTCAGAAACAAGGCTTAAGCTAAGTAAATTAAGCTAAAAAACACATGCCACTTGCGTTGGATCGTATCATTACGTTGCCGTTTGCAAAATCTAGCTAATGGAGAGCATGAAAATATTGCCTCAAAAGTTGAGGAGCCGAAATGCACATCAGCATTGAGTGGCCCCACAGTCTAAGGTAGACTTGATCATAGCTTCTATAAACACCACTAGTTTTGTGAGCATTATTTTTCTCTCACAAGTGGAATACAGCGCTTTGTCTAGTTTTGACATCCCTGCAAAACTCCCGTCCGTCTTTGAAGAATGACGATGGAGAATGCCCATTGCTCCGTCAATTTCGGTAAGGATTTCACCGAGACCTTTGATGCCAAAAAAGGATTCAGACAAGGCGACGCACTGTCATGTGATTTGTTTAACATCATTCTAGTGCGTAACTCAAACGTCAACACCAGAAGCACAAATCTGTGCAACTGCTCGCATATGCCGATGATATTGACATCATCGGAAGGACACAACGGGCTGTCAGAGGGGCGTTTGTGAGCATTGAGAAGGAAGCGACTAAGATGCGTCTTGCGGTCAACGAGGGTGAGACAAAGTATATGCTGTCAACAAAAAAGGTCCACCAACACCGAAGTCTTGGACACAACGTCCCTATGGACAACAATAACTTCGAAGTAGTGAAAGACTTTGTCTACCTAGGCTCCGAAGTTAACGCACGAAATGATACCACCGCGGAGATAAAACGGAGGATCACACTCGCCAATCGCTGTGTCTTTGAGCTTGGAAGGCAATTGAGAAATTAAGCCCTCTCCCGAAGAACCAAGATATCCCTATATATAGTCCCAGTCCTGATCTATGGCGCAGAAGCATGGACACTAACCGAAGTGGATGAGGAGATTCTTGGAGGATTCGATAGGAAGTCAATTATCTTTGGTAACGTATGGACTGATGATGTTAGGAGGAGGAGACTGAAGGACGAATTGGACGAATTGGCTGTCAAACAAGTTTGAGTCTCTCGCCTCTGATGGCTAGGTCATGTAGAGCGAATGGACACCAATGCTCCGGCACGGAAAGTCTTCGACTACAACATCGAGGGACAACGCGATAAGAGAAGACCACACCTCCGTGTGGTCACAATCAGCTGAATGTTCTAAGCTGGAATCAACTAGCACATTACCATTCTAGATGGAGAGCCACACCGGACTGTAGCGCCAGCGAAAGAAGAAGAAGTGTTCTATGCCGACTCCGAACAACGAAGTTGAAGTGAAGCTTCTTGGCAGTTATACTCTATATACGTATTGTCAACGACGAACGATAAGTGGTGCTGTAAAATGTAAAAGTTGATCGTGTGGGAATTTGACCTGCATGTTCTATGCTTCCGATTAACATAGCAAGAGAATACGCTAAAAAATACCGTGATGTCGCATTGATTGCTTTTCAAAATTCTTGCAGGCGAACACAATGTCATTGGAAATACTTCTGTTTTCTTAAATCGCACGTTAGACAGCTGGATTGCGCCGTTGGATGAGTACCTGCCCCTGGTTAGAGGGGTCCCCGGTTCGAATCCCAGTGAAAGCAAAGTTAATACACTTCATTTGGTTTTCAAATCTGGTCCAGTCACCATTTGCCATTGGGATCAAATTAATGGTACTATCAATCGAGTTGTCGATCAGTTAGTAGTAGTCTGACTATGGGCATCAAAATGGACAAACATGGTCTAAGTGTGCTGGCGATTTCGCTGGCAGCCCAACTAAAGGGTGGTTAAATTTTAAGGGCCGATGTTGAATGTGAACCACACCTAAACGTCAAGCTTTTTTCTGCATTTCATTTGACATTTCTCAATTTCAGACTAACTCAATTTGAATAATCGAGCAACGCGTTAAAGTTATTCAGGCTTATTATGAAAATGGGCGTTCAAATCAAAATGCATATCGTGCACTTCGTGATCTTTTTTGGTCAATTTAATCTTCCAAATGTGCGTACAATCGGAAAAATCGTGCAAAAATTTGAGCAAACCGGGTCTGTATGAGATGTGAAAACACCAGTGCATGCTCCTACAGCTCGTACTGCAGAAAATATTGCTGCTGTTTGCGATAGTGTGGCTGAAAACCCGTCCACCTCAACTCGTCGTCGTGCCCAACAATTGCACCTCTCACGCACGTCGTTGAGGAACATTATTCATAAAGACTTGCATTTACACGCTTACAAGGTGCAATTGACTCAAGAACTAAAGCCTCTTGACCATTTCAAGCGTCGTCAATGGTCAGAATGGTGGCAAGAAATGGCAACAGTGGATAATCAATTTTCGAAGAAAATCAGCTTCAGTGATGCGGCACATTTTCACCTTAGTGGATTCGTCAATAAGCAGAATTGCCGCATTTGGGCGAATGAACCAAACCAATGCACCCACAAAGAGTGACTGTTTGGTGCGGTTTATGGGCTGGCGGCATCATCGGGCCGTGTTTTTTCCAAAATGAGGCCGGTCAGGCAGTTACTGTGTATGGTGATAGCTATCGTGAAATGATAACGAACTTTTTATGGCCCGAATTGGAAGATATGAATGTGGACTATATGTGGTTTCAACAGGACGGTGCCACTTGCCGCACAGCTAACGAAACAATGGCTCTTTTGCGCGACAAATTCAATGGCCGTGTTATCGCTCACGTGGTGGCGATGTCAATTGGCCGCCAAGATCATGTGATTTGACACCGTTGGATTTTTTTCTTTGGGGTTATTTGAAAGAAAAGGTGTACGTCGATAAGCCAGCAACAATTCAAGAGCTAAAGGATAAGATAATTCGGCACATTAACGGCATAGAACCTCAATTATGCTTCAGCGTCATCGAAAATTTGGACCATCGGATGGAGGTGTTGGCGGCCGAGGTCGCGGCGGCCATTTGGCCGATATTTTGTTCCATACATAATTGAACCATACCAACATTATCATAATAAAAATTGACAATAATTTCCTAAATAATTTGTGTTTTATTCAAAATCAACATCAGCCCTTAAAATTTAACCACCCTTTACCTAAGCTAACCTACATAGTTCGCATGTGCCCTGGACTGCCGCGTATTGAAAACGGTCGCCTTTGGTTCTCATATCAGGAATTACGAAGAATCTTTGCCTAGTTCCACAAGCACGTGAATGTTTTCTCTTGTTCTCTTCAGCAAAACAATGGCTATGATAGTCCAACGACAATGGAAAAACCTACACGTACATAATCCGAAAGAAATTAATGAATAACATCAAAGACGTCTACTGCACTTAAAGACGTCACTCCACATTTGTTGATGAAACTCAGCAAGTCACATAATCTGCGTTCTCTTGTAGTGAGTTCATTAGTTGAAGCAGCGAAGTAAGCATGCCGCTAAATGTTTCATTAGGCTTTTGCCCTCCACTTCACCATAATCTTTCTTTTAAGCACGACTGTATAAAATGAGTTGCCATCTTCTTTACTTGGTGGTCAACTGTTTTGATCACTCCTTTATCTCACCAGTGCAGTGATATATTCGACAGTCAATTATCAATCGAGGCATAAAATCTGCTAAGATAAGTAGCAACTCAATGCTCGCAGATAGACATTTTGTTCCTTTGCAGTTCTTATTCGTCGCTTATAATGTTGCTCCTTCTTTTTATTGAAAGCATAACATTGTGCCAGACAATACTGCAAAAAATCACCACACGACTCCTCTGATCAAAAATGCTATATTCTCCAACATGTCCGCGGTCTGATCACTGATGTGGTTATGTTTTACATCAAATACCCCCTGAGTACCTAAGTAAGTTGGCACACGTCCACATCGTCGACTGCCTCATTGACCTTCACCTCAGATCTGCCTCAAGTAGCATAAGATATCATACTTCGAAGGTAAGATTAAGGTCAGCTACTTATTCATTTTTTTTCAGCATCTTCCCTAAAGTAGCAATTCACCCTAAAGATGGAATCAATAAAAAATGACACATCTTCGCCTCGTGCCAAGAGTCCCCTTCAACAGCCCAAGACAGCATCGCCGCACTTTCTTCACGTGCCAAAGATCTATCTCACTTTTTACCGTCTTCTCCTTCCAGAAAACAAAAACTGCCTCATCAAACCATCGTTAACCTCACTCTGCTTCCCAGAAGCCCATTGTCAAACGCAAAACTGTTGACAGCGGACCCGACGCTAAAAAATCCATTTCCCTGCAAAATTTTTACTTTTATCACGAAAATCAAAAAACACAAAAAAACACAGACAAACGAGTATCATGCGGAAGATTAAAAAATAGCCCGTTACAAGGGAACCCATGCAGTCCTCCCCTCGTTGGGATTGAAAAATTCTGAGCCGTTTGTGACCCCGAACTGACCCCACACAACGACAATGCACATCATTCCGTCACACGGAGAGAAAACCGTTCGTCCTTTTTACCCCCTACTTCCCGCCAGGTAAGACTGCAGCTTGTGCTAAATTAAAAAAAAAGGAAAAAGATGCATAAAGGAATCAGCTTCCGTGTCCATTTTGATGAGCGACAGGATGGCATAATGGTACGCAAATACGAATGCTGGCCAAACAATGCCGGCGACTCTCAGCGGCTTTGTTGTGCGTAAATTAGAAAAAGAGGGGAATGCTGTTGTGTGCCCAATTGACCGTTGTCGGGACTTACCTCATCATCGCTGCAGATCTCCTCGGACGATCCTTTTTTCCATCGATTCCGTGTGCGTCTTTCACAAGGACTGACCCCTATTTTGATACGGTGACTGGCCATGGCTATTAAATGCAATACATCAGGGATCGGTATTTGCATCCTGACGTGAAATCAAATGAAAAGGACTCATAAAGGATTCGACCGATCGGTTCCCCCTTTTCTGATTGCGCACGATGCATCGTGATGATGGGAATCCTCTGGTCCCTCGGTGATTTTTCGTGATATTTCGATTTGTTAAGGCTTTTGGCGCAATACATCGATACCCATCCCTAGTGGGAATTGAGTACTAGCATTTCGCGCGCTAATGCATTCAAAATGGGTTGCAGTTACCGAAAAGGTGTTCGCTTGATGAGCGGCGTATGTACGTACATACATGCAGTAGGGTGGAAATGTTGTCTTGCTTAAGAGGAAGCAGAGACGGGGAAGGAGGTGATTCAGAGATCGTGTGAAGAAGGCCTTTTGCGAGAGGACCACACGCTATTCAGGATGGAAAATGCAACTAAGGGATAATTCAACAAGAGGTGTCATTTTAAATTTATACGCGATCAGTACATTTTTATGAGAAATGGTTACCTATTCATTTTGGTCGAGAGTAGAATCTTTGGGATTTATAATATATGCCAAATGAACGTCTCTGTCAACAAAACTAGAAGTGATACTCTCATTTAATGAATAAATGGTTGACGGAGCATTAGCAAAGACTTCGCTTGAAAAAGGAAAATCCATCGTCATTAAGTCCAACGATCTCGGTGACCGATTGGAGTCTCCTTTTCGGCAAATCACAGGTTCGACAATAGAGCCACTCGTTCACCAGCTATGTAGCAGGTGACGCTGTCCCTTTTTCCATGTCCAAAGCATCAGGTTTCAGGCAAAGGAGGCAGTCAACGTCACTAGGTATCGCAAAAACCCAGACTCAAGGCACAACTTGTTAGAAAGCGTCTAAGACTGCGACTCACGGTGGATGCCTAGCTTGTATCGCCATGTATACATTGAGTCTTTAGCGTCTAGAGCGAACCAAACAAACCCTAGCACGGTGCTATACACACACAATACGCTGCATCTACAACACGGACAAATGGTGAAACTGATCACTGATCACTGATCGTGAAAACATTTTGGAATGGTGAATTGTGGCGCCTTGATCAAGCAAAGAAGTTCAGAAAGCCAAGCAAAGTTCCTGCAGATGATGCCATGGCAAGTGCTGATTACACATGGATTGCATCTAACATCTGAAAATAAAATTGAAGCCGCTAATGGTCTTAAAGGGAATTCGAATACGCTCGAAGCAAAAACTGCTGTGGCCTCTTAACCGCGACCGAGTGGAAGTGCTTATAGAGAGCAGTTGTACAATCGAATGCTACCCAACTGCATAGAGGTGTACACTTGTAGTTGGGAGTCTTCAGATTTTGGTCTCTTTGGCTCATATAAGCCAAGAGTGGCAGATTGGAAAGTAATTCGCGACAGAATTCATGGTAGACCACCTTCGGTGTATATGTAGACCAGGACAATCAGAGTCCGGGAGTGGTCATCGTTTTGAGATCGGTACTATAGCAACATCAAAATCAATTTCTCCTCACATAAGGGACATGTAATAGTGTCGGTGGCTCTACTTTCCGAGCTGCACATGGGCCAGGCTTCTATCATTAGTAGATGGGACCTAAAGCCGACGCCGAATGGAAAAGCTTTTTGTCTGCAAGTAAACCCGTTCAGTCGTTGGCGATTTCGTATAGAGAAACAACATTACACTGCATATGACGTTATTTAAATTTCAATTTTGAAGGGGAAACCTAATCGATCCTAATGGCCACGAACTATTTTATATACATATACAGGTGGAAGGAGCGAAGGCTTAAGGCGTTGCTCAACCCTTTAACCACCCAGAATAGTCCAGGCATTCAAGTCTTCTATGAATTGGATCGGCAGGTTCAATTCGCTAAGACTTGTCTGGGTCCTTGGTCAGCACAGGATCACAGTCGCCGGTGAACTTGCTACACCAGGATCAGAGCAGGTACTCTCAGGACCTGAACCTGTACTGGGACTGCCTGTGTCCGTTCTGTTAGGTCTTCCATTGATGGTTGGACCTCTCGAGAGCACAACCAGAGGTGACATGACTCTCCATGATGTAGACAGACAAGCACATGCTCCCTAATGTCTGTAAGAAATCCGCGGCATTTTAGTTATCTCTTGGCAGGAAAGACTACAGGCCATTTACCGGCGTCCTAACGGGCCACTACACCATCGTCAAACACCTAAATATGTTTGGCTTAAGCAGTGAAACAATTTGCGATGCTTGTGGAGAAGATGACGACACTGCAGAGCACTGCTTCAGCTATTGTCCCGGCTTTGCTCGAATGAGGTGGCTTATGATGTAGGCTTTCCAAGTGCCTCCTCCAGAAGACCAAGAAATTCCAGCAAAAGTAGGTAGCTGCCCGGTAGTACTATGAACCAGTTTTTTGAGTATGATTGCTCCAGTCTAGTGTTAAAAACCTCTGACATGAAAAAAACTCCTTTCAGCAATGCCAGTGATTCGAATGAGGGTGGGGTCCTGATTTTTAAATTTCGAGGATTGAACCCGGACTTCCATCGTAGGCGTAGCCATCGCGGCCATAAGGATGCTAAGAAACAGTTTTGTCATTTTATCGTATTTCCGGCATACGAGATGTATGCCCACCGCAGTTAGGTCTACTGAAGCGGAGGAGGAACTGTTGGTCTAATTAGACGCAGCATTATCCAGTCGCCGCAGTCGTACTTAGGCCAGCATAGGCCAATTGTGTTATCACGGGGATCTAGTCAATCCTACTCCAGAAACCAGTTCACAAAGCGATGTAGATGGTCAGCTTGTTGAAGAACGAGATGACGGTGATGCAATTATAGAGAAGGTACACAATAGCTTCCTAATCTTCCTTGTCTTTGTAGCCATACCAATTCTAATGGGGTTCCAATGGCGAAGTGCACACTGGTGATGGCGATAAGAGTACGGACACTCGTTCTACTAATTCTGATCAGGCTGTGTGATCGTCTCGGATTACTTACTTCGTAGAGAGGCATCCTGTGCCAGCAGGTCGATCTTCAATAGATTCGAGCTTCAGGCAGAGTTCGTCCGCTTCGCAATTTTATGGAATGTCACAGTACCCCGGCACCCAAATGAATTGGGTCCTCTTTGGATTACCATCGAGTTAAGAGAATTCTAAGGCAGATACATTTGATGGAATATATATATGCACACTAGTGCGTAATTTTCCAAAAAACGAGCGCTTCCCAGATCAGAGACTGTATCAAAAGTCAATAGATGCCACGTCCCATCTAAACATCGATATTTCAATGCATCAAAATCAATTATCGGAGATGAAGGCGGATCAGCATGTGTCCATAACCAGCTCATGATTGCTGAATCAGCCCCTACAACGAGGCAATAACCGATGACTGTGGATAGTTGGCTTGATCCATCGACTCTGAGCAACGAACTCTTGAAGATCTGAGCTTGAGCTAATAGTTCACTGCAGTCATTCGGACCGAATTATCGTATCTGTGCTGCCTCCAAAGACAATGGGTGCTCACTTGGAGATCCTGAATGAAAGTGGCCATATCTGGGCACAGACTGAAACCGCCAGTGATTGACGAGGCACAGACCTCTAGTAATCGTTTCACTGAGTTGGACGATTGAGGAGGATTCCTATTAAGGAGGAATGCACAGTGAATCTAAATCTCCACCACTATTAATTCAAACATCCTCATCAAGGTGCCAAATCCATCCACCCTCAGCACAGCCATAGAGAAGATTTATACCGGAATCGCAACAAAAGTTGTCCCAATAATGCACACAAATCAAATAGACTTCACCAGGTCTTCATTGCAAATTCGACAACGTTGTGCCTCATCTTCTAAGGTCACTCAGCCACCGATAATGGAAAACAAACCCCTCCCCTCGGTGAAATCTTCTTACAAAAAACATCATTTCCAGCACGTGTTTGAAGTGCGTCTTGAGTCGCATTCCCTTCCCAGTCGCTTGATGAGCCAAGACAAATCCTGCATCTTCATCTTTTTTTACCGCCTGATCATCGGCTGAGATTCCCCTTCGAAGGTGATCAGGTAAAAAACAGCAGAGTGCCGGTAGAAAGATACGCGCACACGCCGAGCGACCTCACGTCAAATCGATCCCCAACTATCCCTCCTCGTCGGCAAGGATGCGGTGGCTGCTGCTCGGAGAATGGCTTTTTATTCCTCGACTCCTGGTGAATATCTTTTTTCGATTCAATGTCGATGATGGCGTACCGCTCCGCTGATCTCTGATGATGACGATGATCTTCACCTTTTGTCGTGCGTCTCTTCATATGTTCTGTCGCGTGGATGAAATGTAGAAAAAAAAACAAACCGCGGCACATGGGCCGTTCGTAATCTTTTTATTCCTCCCTTCTCGGGCCTCGTCGTCGGGTGTTTATGTGAGGCGCACTTCATTGACGAGGATCGGCTGAGGCGGCGCGGCGGTGATCTCCCGAGGCGGCGACGGTAGCGGTGGCGGAGGTTATTCGATATGCGCGCTCGATTAAATCGGATTTATTTTGGGGTAGAGGGGGAGAAAGTTCGACTTGCTGGCGATTGATGATGATGACGCTGATGGGGGGGAGGCCGACTGCTTGGCGCATCGTCGACAAGGGGAGAGTGCGACACTCGTTGCAGTTTTATGTTCGGTCTTGTCTTGCGGCTTGTGTCCGTGGTGTTTTGTGTTATTTAAGGACTGCCAGTGACTGTTGCGGGGCATTTTTTATTGGCGTCTCCACTGCGAGAGAGTCTATTTTCGGCGACACAAAGAAGGGGAAACACGATGTACGACGTACATAGACTTGCGCGCTCCTGAGGAGTTAAATGACAAATGGCTCGTGCCAGCAGTGACAGGTTTGTTTGGAGTGTTTTTTTTTTTTTGTGATTTTAGTCTTTTTTAAGAGACCAACATCTTGGCATGGTACTGGGCCCAGGACTTTTATTTTATTTGTCATCTGTCAATTTGGGACTAATGTGATATACAATTCCTGAGTGGCTTCCTCTTTTGTTGCCCGCCGAGAGATCAGTGGTGGATGGGTGGGAGTGTGTGTGTGTGTTGTGTTGGATCGAGGGTGGGGGAAGATTGCCAGGAACTCGATACGGTCTGGGAGCGATTATTCAGGGCTTATATTTCAGGCCATACGAGTAATGGCCATGTAAATATGAATAAATCGCATATCACTGAATACGAAAACCGAATGAGTGACCTTGCAGAAGAATGCTTGGCAACCCCGTCGAATGAGGGATAGCTTTTCAAGGAGAATGGCTGAAAGAGAAAAGAGTTCTAGTGGAAAAGAGTTGCCTAGCCGATGTTGGTTGCCGCTGAACGCAAAATCATCTATCGCTCCTACAAGACGATGTCAGATGCAGAAGTCATCGCCTGGAAGACGAGATGCTGTAAATGACGTCTCTTGGCTTGGCAGTGACGCCAATGCTTCCGTAAATATCGCAGGTCTCTTTGGATGCCCCTACAGTCGGAGATGATCATAGAATACGGAATTGACTTTCACTTCTTAAACCAATGTTTTTTTTTTAACAAATTCATAAAATAGAACTTTAATTTGTACGCCATGGTTCTCCTACGAGTGGAGTGAAGACCTAGAGTTTTTTACTGACTTCAGGCTAAAATGGAGAAGAAGAATGTAACATCTGTACACTCTAAGCGTCGCCAGGAACGCGAAATAAGTGGTGGCCGGACTTTGATTGCCGAACTTTCGATCTTGGAGCTGATCAGTTGATAGGCCGGTGAATATGTCAATTTCTGATTTACTGTGTGACTGTGGCATAGTGGCTTCTTCACGGATCCACATCGTTCGAGTCAATTGTAATGCTTAAAGACCAATCCTGACTAGAAGACGCTTCTTTCGGAGTCGGGAGAAAACTGTAGGTCCCATCCACTCGTAAAAAAAAACATTAGCACGCTCAACACCAGGGCTGTCTAGTAGAAGCTAGGCCCAGGTCCACCACCCATTTATTATAAAGAGTCCTATATCAACAACATCTTTAGATTTATATCCAGTTGTGAAGATTTCGCAGACGAGTATCTAGCGGTTATCGGCCCGTCTTCCAATCTAAATCCTGATTGAGATGGTTGTCTAAAAGAAAAGTTAATCAATACTTTCGAAAGTGTCTTCAGAAAGGGATTCAAATTTGTTGTGAATAGTGGAGTATCCCATACAATTAATAGTCGGCAAATGTAATGACATAAGACGTGCTGCTATGCAGCAGCCTGCACTCTCTGTCTCTGTCATCAACGACAGTGACAGTTTTTTTTCATACAGTTGTATTATTGTGCCGCATATTGAGGAAGGGTCCAGAGGCGGAATGCTATACTTCCTTCTAATAAGCAGCAGTAAGCTTAGAGGAAACTAGCCGACTTAGAGCCTCTTTGCGTGGAAACAAGTTTGCCGCACATTGGTACTGCATCATAGGCGAATATAGACAACAATTCAATAACATCGTCATGGCATATTAGTTATGTGAGTCTGGTCTGTCCGATACGAACTAATTTCATAATGCACGACTCTACTGATCTCTAATCACTGACAATGCAGGTCCACTTTAGACTGTCAATTCAATTAATTTTTATTTTTAAATTCAGTGGAAACTTACGTACTAGACAAAAAGACTGACAAAAAGACGGATGTTCCATACAAGAGGTTTGAGCGGGCCACTTTGACGTGTGCCTCCATCTGCAGAGTGTATCATCGGCATGTTAAGGGATCGTTACTTTCCTTGTAAGTGTCTTGTGAATAAAAACCACTAAGCTACTTCGATTCTGAGTGCAGTTTGAGGACAGTTCTGTCAACGCTAGTCCTGCAATATGGAGCCGATAGCTGGATCATAAGCAAGACAAAAGAGCTGATTATTGGTGCCTTTGAAAGAAAAAATCAGCGTCGAATATTCTCGTCAGCGAGGAAAAGAAGGCATAAGCGTGAGCTCACCAAGCTGTACCAAGATGTAGATATTATCCAGCAGCCAAAAAGCCGTACACTGCACTGGTGTGCCCACTTCCAGCGTTTGGAAGCCAATGCTATAGCTAAGAGTGACGTTTAAACTGAAGCTCGTTGTTCGAAAAGGAGAAGAAGATCGAATCTCCGGTATTACACTAGTTCCGGCCTGGTATTGCGGACACAAGGCAGCTTGGTCTTGATGTCTGGAAGCAGTGTGCCCAAATCTGTCCAGATGCAGAACCTCCATTGATCTCTGGCCTGATAAGTAAATAAGAACTCAAGGCTCCTTCGATGTTTTGACAGGCTACAGAAGCGAGTTGTCTATAATCAAGAGGTTCTTCCAAAAGCTAGTGAATGGCTGTCTTCTTAGAATTGGCCTTGTTGTCGGCAAGCTGAGCAGTCATTAGTCTGCTACGTCGGATGTCGGATCAAGTTTGTGAAGAATTTTGAGTTGAATGATGAAAGGATGAGCAAGGTTTCGGGACCTGATGTGAGAATAGAACAGGCTGCTTTAGATATAAGAACTACCGTCATTTCCACCAACTATATAACAAGACTTATAATGTTTCTAACTACAACTTGCAGCTGACATTTTTTAGACCTCTCTGGTGGAGGACTTTGTTCCAAGTTTTGGTATTGTGCAAAGCTTGTATGCACTAAAAGGGGACTGCAATGAATAGGGTCTTAAATGAAGCCAATTCGGTATAATTTAAGATCTCTCTATACATCATCGTCGACATGTATTTCGAGTCCTGCTTATTCAGAAGAAACAACTTTCACCAAGGGAAACATCTGCAAAATAAGCGACTTACATACTTGCAAGGTCCTGTTTCCAGACGAGCCAATATAAAGCAGTTTTAGCTTAAAACAGAATCTGATGAGACCGAGAAGATGTACTTAGTAGTAGTTTGTGGAGATTTTGCTGGGGTGTCATATCTGTCCCGCATTTATCTCTTGCATAGCTGCGTTCAAGAACTACGAACATATAAAGAAACCCGGCCACAATCCCACGGAGATGCACAGTTTTCCCAAGATATGTGTTGGTACTACTTTGTCCCTCGAACTCAGAATACAAAACAGTTGGCCTGAGTGATTTCCCCGAAAAGGCAGATGATGCAAAACAAAATCCAATTTCTCGTACAACCCCTGTACAGACCGTGATCAACGGCGCCATTTTCAAGTCGCATGCATATGAGCATCCCCTTCAGCCGCACATGCAATAGCATCCATTTGATTCGCATGCAAATGGGTGTTTACCCTTCAGTTGAATCCATTTCCATCAACTGACATCATCCCTTCTGCAAACCCTCATCGAAGCACACATGCCGCCGATTATGCAGCATCAAACGCGAACCCTTATTTTTAGCTCACCACACCTCAGACCTCGCGCAATCCATGATGGCGGTCTGGTTAAAAAACGCAGCACAAGAACAAGAACAAAAAAGCAGATCAGATGAGCAGCAGTAGCAGAGAGCTTCTCAATTAAAAACGAAAACGAATGAACAAAAAAATACGTGTTTGTCTTTTATTTTTGTAATAAAACTCGGCGCAGTTTACGATTCCATAAATAATGTTCTCCGGTGCTTCCTTCGGGAGAGCTTAAATAAATTTCGTCATGTCGATGAAAGAAACGATTCGGACGGCGAGGAATTCGACGAAATAAAATTCAGTGTCGCCATTAATTTGAGCGCCGTTGACACTTTCTGCACGGTCCTCGAAATTTCTTCGTCTTTCGTACTCGTACCCACGGCTGGAGTCAATTTGAATGGGACCGTTTATGAGTGGTGCGCCAGGGCCTCTGAGGTATTTTCGTTTTAATATTTAAAAATGCATGTTGGCCACAAATGCCGGTGGCTTTGTTCTTCCGCCAGCACCTCCTCTGAGGACGCGTGAACAGATTTCGGTCGTGTGTCCCCTTTCTTTTTCAATTCACTGATTAAAAGAGCTTGCGGACATATTTCTTGTTGAAATGATGGAGTATGTGCCGAAAATGGGGGCGGTCGCATAAATTCTCGTAAATGGCAGACAATCGTAGGGTTCTGTCGTTTCCATTCGCCGACCGGAGGTTCTTGGAGGAATTGCACAGTTTAACAGGCATAAACGACGTGGCATTTAGGACTTGATACAACGAATTGACGATCAACTTCATCCCTGACACTCCGGCAGAAATAGTCGACCGAGAGTGCAGCCAATTTCCAATGACGCAAGGCCCCTCGCCAAGGGTTGGTCAAATCCTAATTGTTGGTCTTCTCATTCGGATCAAGCAGAGCGAGGACATATGCAAAACAAGACCCTCTGTCCGCCTGCTGGAACACTGTCTGTTAATATCTTTTGTTCTACAGAATAGATGAGAGACTACTCCATCTTGCGGTTTGCCTCCACTGACCGGTTTGCGAGTCGTGGTGAGGCGCTCTGCTAGTAAGTGTCTGGTGGACAAAATCCACTAGATTCTCTTCGAGTCTGAGTTTGGTGAGTGAACTTGGGAGAACCGATGTTTTTAAGGCCTCCTCTCGTAAAAAAAAGGCTGCAGAGTGAATAGCTTGTACTCAGAGGACTTCTAATTTATGTTCAAACTTGCATTCATTTTTAGGGATGTTGCTACTTGGTGCAATTTACAGCACAAATATTCAACAAACGGACCATTTCGAGTTTTATTTTAGAAAGAAGCAGCAAGAGGGCAGTATAACTCCTGTCAGTCGCTTGTCTGTAGTGTCAATTAATTAATAAAAGCCTCTCTTGAAGGACCAAGCTGACAAAACATTCCACTAGGCCACGGACTAGAGACATCAACTAAAATTCAAAGAAAAATTAAGGTTACGGCAATTGAGTCGTAGACCCCACTGTCGAAGGACTAAGCTGACTGCATAACATAATATCTTGACCTGTCCCGCTCCAGAACGCGGAGACATGGACAATCTCAAGAGCAGATAAATGAGTACTTGTTCTATTTGAGAGAAAAATTCTACGTTCAATCTCTGGTCCTATTTTGCACTTATGGAGATTGGAGGAGAACACTCTAGCCACCCGTCCACGGATCCAGTACCCGTGCTAGCTGGGCCATGTAAAACACATCGACAACTTGTTTGCAGTCAGGAGGATATTTGACTCCGAGCTAGTGGTACAACGCAATAGAGGACGCTGTTAAAGTGCGCTGTTAAAGTAGCACAGACTAGTGGAAACGACTGCACTGTTGTGTGGAATTTGAGATAGCTGTTCAAGAACCGAGCTAGTTCGAGAGGCTTGATGCCTATGGTCACCCTTGCGGCATATACAGATATAAAGGAGACAGTGGCACTGCATGCAACGACTTCAGAATCACCTGGGATTACCTAGATCCCTTCTTTTTCGTCCTCTTCTGCCTCTTATTTTTCTTCTTCTTCTGATGGCGGCACAGTCTGGAATGGATCTGGGCTTCAACCAACAAGCCTCTCTAGCTGCCAGGTTCCACAAATTACACACGCCCAGGTGGCTGAAAGCTCCATTTGCGTGCGGTATCGGTTTTGTGGGCGTCCTCTATTGCGTTGTCCCACTGGCGCGGAGTCCCACTCTTCGGGCTGGGGTAGTGTTGAATCCGTAGAGACCTAGCTAGACCCATGTCTCTGTACAACCCATACACTTCGTGGTTGAATCTTCCTGTGCAACTGCTAAACAGGAGCAAAGATTGGACGCAAAAGTATTCTCTCGAAAAGACCAAGCAAGGGCATTCTTCATTCTTCATTTAATGATAATAATAAGGCCCGTAGAGAACCAGAGCTTAGTTTATACACCAAATACTCGTGTTGTGCGTGTAATTGTTCTCTCACGAGTTGAAGGGACACACAGTTTTATGCCGACTTCAAAAGTCCAAGTTTGAGGAGTTATTACTCTTTGACCATTGTCAGTGACTCGAGAGAGATGGGGCCGTGGAAATTAGTTTCGTCGTACAAGTGCGTTGGAATCGATGCACCACGATCAACAACACCAAGGCATCGACTTCTTCTTTACCTGCTCTTGTTATTATCCATGTCCGCGCTCCATAGACCAGGACAGGGATGATCAAGCTATTTCACAAAGTCAGCTTGGTCCTTCGGGAGACGATTCTACCACTCAATTGGCTCTCGAGTCCAAAGAAACTGCGATTGGCAAGAGTTATTTTCGGTTTAATCTCGGTACTGGTGTTATTCGTACATTTTACTTCGGAGCCAAGGTGGAT
Organism: Eristalis pertinax; assembly: GCA_907269125.1. Lineage (NCBI taxonomy): Eukaryota > Metazoa > Arthropoda > Insecta > Diptera > Syrphidae > Eristalis > Eristalis pertinax. Next base: position 32,307,069 of record OU026146.1, read on the forward strand.
GAAGTCATGACATTGTGACCAAGTCGTCGATGGTCTGTGTCCTTCCTTGATGATATAGCATATAAACTCATTCTGGCTATCAAATGCTTCATATCACGTCATTGTCGCCGTCATATGCTAGTAAGTTTACGGATTTTTGGAAGATTGCGAATAAGCTCTGCACGACCTTCTCAAGAATGATGTTGAAAAAGTCACATGACAGCACGTAGCCTTGTCTAAATCCTTTTTTTGACATTAAAGATCTCGGTGAGTACGTTACCGACCTTGATGGAGCAGGGCAATCGCGGTTCATTCTAATGATTTCTGCAGAAGCTGCATGTATGAGGAGGAAATATAAACCACAGATCACCTACTCTGCTCCTGCAGCGCTCTGGCTAGTCTAGTAAGTATCTAGGGACACCAAGTGGTTCCTATGTTAGGAGAAGCGTGGTATCACAATGGGCCTACTCTGGCCTAAGTGTGACTGCCTCCTGTAGTCAGCCGCTCTTGCCTAATCTAACCTTGATGGAGCAGCGAGAATTCCTCATCATCATCTATCAAAACTGACACGCTGACATATGCGACCTTTAAATCGATGAATAGGTGGTGGTTGTCGATATTCATTTCCTAGGGTTTGCAGGATACGCTCTAGTGTGAATATTTGGTCGATGGTGGACTTGTACGATTTGAAACCATTCGCAAATTGTTTCAGGCTCTTACACAAAACGACAGAGGCGACATTTGGGAGACTTATCCCTAGTTATTTGGAGCAGTTTCAGATTCTGAAGGTACTGAGATTCCACCCACAGGCCACCCGCAGGCTTTTCTCCGACCATATCTTACAGTTGAGTTGGTGCATGAGCCCAACTAGCTCATCTCCAGTTCTTCTGCAGACGTCTGAGCACCTTGATTCGACTTTAGGCTCTCAGCCGTTATCTTGACGTCTTCTAGCTCGGGGACGGAGTTCTTTCCTATCATCGTCCTTTGTGTTGAATGCAGCTGTCTCAAATCAGTTGTGTGGTGATCAAGACAAGCGAATGTTTGTTAGAAGAACATGCAAGTGACGTTTCTAAGGCAACCTGGATTCGGAGAGAGACTTCTTGGGAAATTTTGCGAGACGTCTTTGACTCGGAGTTCTTTTGAATCGTTGCCCAATCCGCGCAAATACCTGCAGGCATGGGCAGACACGAACAGACATCCTCAAACATTCCAAGCCATGTTAAAATAAATGAGAACGACTGGGGCAGACTGCAGCAGGCATGCGTTAAGACGTTTGAATCTTCACCTCTCTTGCGACCATCACCGGAACGCTTCAATTTGATTAATGCCAACCGCCTAGTAGATCAATTCAAATTAATCTGGTCTACGTGCCTACCCTGCCTAGTCCTCTGTTTCTTCTGTTATCAGAGTCCTGCAGATCATGCTTAAACGCTTTGATCTGGCTTTGCACCGGTCGCCATGATATCAAGTCGACGTTATTTTCACTGACTTTAAGAAGGTAGCATCAACGAAACTGATGCAACTGCAGCAACAAGCTTCCACAACGCTTTGAAAACAGCTTCCAATCATATTTCAAAACACCTCCCGAGACGCACTTCAGTTCTGACATAAGTCATCGAAATTAAGTCAACTCCCTCCATCCTTAACTGACACCACCAAGTCCACAAAAAGTAAATGCCTCACTGTGTGGCATCTTGATAGAACCCATCGCCTGACATGTTCGCAGGATTGACACGACGGAGTACCCCATACAGTATGCAAGGATAACAAATGATGTGCTTAAGTTAGTTTTCCCCTCCCCCTCTGCCACCCTGAGCAGGGCAAAAAAAAAAAGAGAACAGTTTAAGGTTGCTTCCGATTGTGTGCCTTGACACATTTGTGGATTCGTCCTCTTTCAAATTGTTCCATAATCACCACGGCACATCAGAGCGCGCGAGGGGCGAGATACCAACAGACCAAAGGACGGACATAAACTCAAAGATAAGGGCCACGAAAAATTGGAAACCGTCACACCACACGTCGCCAGTGAAGCAGAAATCATTCGAAGTACTTAGCTCGACGAGAACCATATCCTTATGGAAATCTGAAGGTAAATTTGTTTCTTTTTTTTCTCTTCCGTTTCGTGCTCCAGTGTTTACGTGTGTGTGTGTGTGTGCGGCCTGATGTATCCTTGTTGGTATCAAGCATCAAGCGGCCGAACCCACGTATCCTGTCCAAATGACCACTCACAAGGGGAAAGTTTGTTTTTTACTCTTCTTTCGATTGACATAATCGAGTGCCATCAGGATTTGGATGGAACAAGGATATGTGCTGCGGGTTGTGGTCGTGGGCGCATATTTTTTGGGACTTCCATTGCCGCCGCCATTTCGATGTCTCTATTCGGTGCGTTGCTTTTTTTGTTTCTGGCTGTGTGTTTGTTTAGTTTTTTATTCCGTTCGTGGTGGACTGGGGAGGGTGGTTGGGATGGAGGATGCGAAGGCCGAGGAAGTGGTAGTGAGCCGAAGTGATTTTTTATTGTCATCCGATTTCGGGAATTTGCTTATTTGGAGATACTTTCGAGCAGATTGTTTGATTAATGGCTCCGTGAGAGGAGCTGGAGTGATGTCGAGATGGCCGAGATGTCGAATCTACGGCACTGATGGCCGGTTACACACACGGTGCGGGGGACAGGACTTGTGTGGACTTAATGGCTTCGTGTGTTCTGAAATGAGATATTTGACTGCAAATGGGACATTTAGTTATTCGTTGCGAGGGTGAACAATAAAAGAGAGAGAGAGATAGAGAGAGAGCGAGGAGGCAGGCAGTGGGGGTGATCAAGAAGGGAGGGTGCCTCGAAGTGGTGGCCATTGCATGATGGAAAATTTGACTACAATCAGCTGGCACGCAACGGTTATTGGAGTTATGAAGTGATTGCGGCTGCGATATTGCCAAAGGATTTTGTGCAGGCTTTGGGCAACTGTCGTGGGTTGGGTTGTTTGCTGCGGTAATTTGAAAGTTAAATGCTTTCTCATGGCTGACGGTTTATTGTTATGACAGGAAGGAACGGTTCTGCGCTCCATTTGTCTGCTGTCTGCGAACGGGAATGGGTTAGGAAAGGTGACAGCTGTCAATCGAAATGTTGAACTTGATTGGGGGTGTGAACCTTGTTTTTTTTTGTATTCGTTTGCGGTGTAAGTGAAAGAGGTACAAGCGTGTTACCGTGTGGAATTCAGTCAGGTGCTGCATAAATGTGGCATTGTAATTATGCGCTATCAAAATGCGAAGTGAATGATTGTTGGAAGTGAGTCAACAGGAGCACTTGTTCAAAATTGTTTGTCAGCCTGATTGTGGTTAACAGATCAATGTTCATATGGATGATTTTCCGCACAGGTATTCTGATTGAGGATTGACTGCCACGAAGCAGAATTCGGCGCGTTTCAGTGAGCATCCCAAAAGACCAGACCAGCACTACGTCTTGTTGAGATTGGTCCCCATTTTTTCTCTCAACAAAGCAGAAAGCCTTTAGATGGCGTGCCTCGCAAAGAAGTTCTTATTGGCGTGGCTCCAATGCCATGAAGAACAAGGATCAATTCTCAGCACAGCAATTGTCATATTTCACGGGTCAATCGAACTTATCCGTCTCCTGTGTGACAGTACTTAAAAAGCGAAGATATGAAGAAAAAACCTCCCCTTTCGGAGACAGTATAAAACTGGCCAGTCCATTAGTTAGAAATGGAAGCATATTCCAGGCCGGGAATGACTATAACAATGTATGCCTCCTTTCTTGATTTAGGACTTTAGAGCTATCTTGAGAAGATTGAAATTCTGTGTAGATGGAACGTCCGCAAAGTCCGTCCTGTCAAAGTAATTATTCGTTTTTTTGTTTACATCTGCTTGATATCAGATTTGGACACCCGACGAGGAACACCTGTTCTTTGGTTTCCTTTAATTGTCCACGGTGTCTAGAGTTTTCTGAGCTGCTGTGCCATATTTTGTGTAGATTGTACGAGGGGCGTTCAATATATTCTCGGTACCCATATGAAGGAAAATGCGAATTCAATTTATCAATTGTTTTTATTTTTCAATATAATCTCCCCTAACATCAATGCATTTTACAAATATAAAATTCCTCTTTCTCTGCAAAATACCCATTTATTGCCGACTTGAGTTCTTCATCATCCGAAAATCTTTTTCCACGAAGACATTTTTTCAAATCCGGAAACAGGAAATAATCACTAGGGGCAAGGTCTGGGCTAAAGGGTGGGTGTTGGATTTCTTCGAAACCACAATCTCGCGGAGCAGCCTTGGAAACTCGCGCCGTGTGAACAGGAGCGTTGTCATGAAGAAGCAACACACCCGCTGCGAGTTTACCCCGTCTTTTCTTTTTAATTTCCTCCCGCAAATTATGCAAAGTGCAAGCGTAGGATGTGGCGTTGATGGTTTCACCTTTTTTTTATATTCAATGAGCAAGATTCCCTTTGAGTCCCAAAAAAATTTGGCCATGAGCTTCCCGGCAGACGGAGTAACTTTGAACTTCTTCGGGGGGTCTGTTCTTTTTTTATGCCACTGCATGGACTCTTGTTTGCTTTCAGGGTCATAGTGGTGGACCCATGTTTCTTCACCAGTAACAATTCGATCCATAACACCGTCCGCGTTTTCACTACACATCTCCAAAAGCTCTCTACAGCATGCGATTTTTTCTGAGGCGCTGTGAGCATTCGTGGCACCCACCTTCCACTGACCTTTGAAAGGTTAAGATGGTCATGAAGAATGGTGTGAATGGTACCAATTGAAAGCTTGGTGATCTCTGCCATAATTTTCACCTTTATTCGGGCATCCTCAAGAACAAGTTTTTCGACTTCTTTGATGCTTTCTCCCGTACAAGCAGTAGCCGGGGCGCCGGAGCGGGGGTTGTTTTCAATGCTCTCTCTGCCTCTCTTGAACTCACTTGACCACTTTTTCCCAGTTGATAATGAAGGTGCGCAACTCTGGTAAACATTCATCGCTTCATGAATGGTTTTTTGACTTTTTTCCTTGCTTAGTGAGAAATTTAACTACGTCGCTATGCTCAATTTTCACCATCACCGTCTCAGTTGCCATTATGATTCTGTTTAACTGGAGATAAAACGCGAATTAATAATCACATTTATATGAAATTTTACATGAATGCACTAAAATAATAGTATTACTTGATAAATAAGTCAATTTATATACATACAACCACAGCTTACCGAGAATATATTGAACGCCCCTCGTGGTTGTTTTGTAATGGCCTGTAAGTGCGGCTCATACTATCCTTAGATCAGGCTTGTTCCTGTGATCAGCTCTCATTCATTTTTTGGAGTGCATACGTTCCTCCTGACTGCCCCGGAATTGGATGCGACATTTAAATATTTGACCAATTGTTTATGTGTTGTTGTATGTCCATGTCGCTAAGTGCATTAAGAGGGAAAGTCCGAATAAAAATAGTTCTTGCCCCCCTTTCAGCTTGAACGTCAGCCATTTCATTAGCATTGTATGTCACCACCATCGACACTTCCAATTAAAATCCGGTGGGTGTCACTAGTGCAGACATGCATGTGTAAGGCAGCGAGTCTAGGGGTTACAGACAAATTTCCCATGAAGCGACGATATTGCTGAGTATGCAGTTCATGCGATCATCTGTGCAGTTACATTTTTTATGATGGATGCATCCACACAATATGGGGACAATAATAGACGAGAATTCCGTCCCTGCCCGACAAGACGACCGCATTAAATCGAAGCAACAAGCGGCGATTCTGAAATCAAACAAAGTTGCTGGTGCTGGGACGGGATAAATTCTTCAATGCAGTTGGATATGATCAAGTTAAGCGCATACGCCATCTCATTCGCAGAATATGGTCAGAGGAAAATATATATAACATTTGTTTGGATTCACAATCACATCTGCGCCAACTACCGGGCGATGAGTCTCCCTTAAATCGCGTATGAGATCTTCTTTGACAATTTGTGCAAAACTACACAAATCGACACTACCTTCTTATCCGAACGGATTCAGGTCAGGAAAATCCAAAATAGACCAGATCCTCACACAGCAGCAGATTATGGAAAGACCCAAAAAAAAAGTCCTTCAGACAATGTGTCGATCTGTCATGTGACTTGTCCAACATCATTCTTCTCAACTCCACAAGTCAATAAAGACGACTTTCAAAACACTCCGTACCTTTTACGACATTATCGGGTGACATGGACGTGATTATTTGAACATCGAGGGCCTTCAATGACACAATGGACGGAATAAAGTAAGTGATCAAAGGTTGATTTTGTAAACGTTTGGTTTTTAATTGATAGAAAAAAAGTACGGATTGCAAGAATTTTTACGTTTAGAAGGTCCAATTCGGGCTATTAGCTGGTATAATATGATAATAGCAATATAATAATATTGGTGGCGCTACTGCCCGTAGAGGGCCAAGGCCTTCTCAGCAACCACTCGTGTTGTGCGTGCTATTGTTTACGTCTATTACGAGTGGAAGGGACCTACAGTTTTATGCCGACTCCGAACGGCCAAGTTTGAGAAGCTTTTTCTAGACAGTTATACTCTTTGAGCATTGTCAGTGACTCGAAAGAGGTGGGACCGTGAAAAGTATTTCTTGTCGTACCAAGAATCGAACCTAGACAGGTAGGTCCAAGTGCGTAGGAGTCGACGCACATAGCCATTAGCTGGTATATGGTTATTTTATTCCAGCGCTACAATTGACGCTGGCTTAGCAGCGGGCAAGACGAATGATTCAAGGTACCCCAAAAGGCCTCAAATGGGTGATCTCGTTGTCAAACCACAGCGATGGTTGGTACATAATACGAATATGTGTAGACAAAGTTCTGTTGCATGGTGCTGACATCATTGAAAGTTTCCAATCCCCATCGGACAGCTTTCGGAAGATGTCTTAAAAGCTCGTAAAAAAGATTACAAAACATTTCGAAGCGGGTTTTCAAGAAATATGCATCCAATATTCTTGTGATCCGCAACAAGTTGATATCGTCTGATCCAAAAAAAAAAGCCATTTGCGTCATCTACCAACTCGACAACACAGGACACTATCTCCTGAAGTTATGGAAATGATTTCAAAACACATTTGCAATCAAACAAATTAAAAAAAATTAAATTCGAATTAAGTCCAGCTAATGACACTAAGTCGAACACTGTGCGCGGTCCAAAACAAGGACTTCATCCAAAGCATGAGATAAATTACTTACTGTATCCGTCTGGCAGGAACCACCTGTCTGCCAGGTTTAGCTTGTGAAGCTCCGAATCATTGAATGAAAAAATAATACGAACAAATGACTTCTCTTGAAACCAGCGGATGCAGCAGTAAAATCTTCTTCGGTACGCACTCTACGCATCTCGACGTCTAGCAGCTTGAATTACTTGCTGATCGCAATGAGCAAAAAATATTTTCTACAGAGCAGGCGCACAACAAACTGTTGCAAACAAAAGCGGTTTCATGGTGGGACATTAAGCATCGGGAATGGCGTCTTATATGCAGAGGATCATGAGCCAACTACACGAATGCCTGCGTGGCTTTGGGCCTAATTGTTGAAATAACTTTATTCGCCTGTCTTGAACAACCGACTAGGCAACCCAATACTGTACCAAATGTGTAACATGTTTACCAATTGATGGTTCGTTGTAAAGGACGGTAGCTCTACTTTACTGGTTTATTCGAAGTAAAAGTGACATCCGACAAGAGGCTTTTAGCTCTCTAGTCCTGTTTAACAGTTGATCATGCAATTGCGTACTGATTGATGCTGGTAAAGTTAACATTCCTAGTAAACATCTACGAGTCTGTACATCTATTTCCACTTGAGACGCTAGACTCCATAATTTCCCAAGACCAATTGGTTTAAAAAGACCGCACCGCTCCATCACAGACCGTTAAGTGGCAACCTAGTGTTCGGTTTTAAAGAATCAATTCTGGGAACCGTTTTGTCGTCGTTTGATGGACTTAGACACACGTTGTCGTCGATTGCTTCCCAACATTGAGCTGAAACTAAACATGGTCAGGAGGTTGAAAGCTAATGCCAAGACACGCTGTAGTGTGCTCAAATCTTACGTTTGATAGGTTAGGCTCGGTGTGATGTTCAAAAGTCGAATTCCACAAACGTGAACCAGTCACTGTGCATTGAGCACGATCTTTTACAAGCCCGACGATAAGAGAAGCTATTTAGTGCAAAATGCGGCTGTGAGCAAAATATGTTGCAGGTGACAAAGCCCAGTCCGACCTCAACCGAAGCAGAGCTCCCACTGAAATGACTAAGAAGAGCGAGTGTTTTTGCGTTCGCTCAATGTGTCCATGTTACTATCGAGCTTCTCGACATGATTTCGTCTAAAAAAGCATCCTCTACGCCTACTTAACGTCGACAAAACCAAGTCTGACTCAAACAGAAGTTCGAAAAGGTTCCTACTCGAGTGTGAAAAAACTCCACCGCCAATCGCTCAGCTTTCCTTCCCGAAATGTCCCAAATGTCCTCCGTTGATCACCCGGTCACCTCCATCCAACTGACACGTCAAACTTCATGTGTCACCCAAAATCCTGAACCCCCACCCCCCTCCTCACATAAGTTCGAATCCCCAAAGACAATCGCACCAGCTATCCATCTTGTCACTTTTCTGAAATCATCGACATATCCCGCTGAGAGTGTGCCCTCCCCATTCAGCCTCCGGTTGCCATTTGAAATTCTGTCATTTCCTCCATTTTTTTGCGAATCTCAAGTGGAATCACTTCACTGCCGGAGCAACCCTAAACTATATCAAAAAGAAAAGAAAGGCAAAACTCCATCTCTTAACGCAAACATCCGTGTGTGTACTCGTACGTACCGAACAGGATCCTTCCCTTATGCTAATGCGGTTGATTCAAGTGTGCCTTCCCCCATTGGTGCGTCCGCGTCCGGAACGGCAACGACACACTGCTCCCACATTCGATGTGCACGAGTATGTATCACACAATGGGAAAGGGGTGGGCGAAAGGATGGATGGATGCCCGGATGCCTGGATGCCCTGCCCCTTGTTCATTGTTCCGTGGCTCTTTTCTTCTTTCTTGCTCTCCGTGGCAAACATGAAGAAATGAATACGCTTATGTGGCGTGGTGTGGCTAAAAAACTAGGGTTAAGGAACCGCTTGCTGTTCTACGGTACATCCCAGAATGCAGATGAGACGAAGAAGGTCGTCGTTGTCGCTGTCGATGCCGATGTGGATGTCGATGTCGTCGTCTTCGTCGTCGTCGTCGTCGTCATCCTCGTCGCTGTCGGTCGATGTTTGTTTTAGCGCGCACGTGTGGGTGGGGCGCAGAGGACAGGCACGTTCTCCTTTCGGTTTGAGTTCCCCCCCTTTAGCTGTCAGTCGGTTTATGGTTCTTTTTATGTGCGGGAGATAAAAAAAAGGCCCCAGCCAACGAAGGGAGACTTTTTTATTTATTTTGCCGTTGGATTTTCCACTCATGAGCATAAATTTTCCATCTGAAGGGTGGCATGCGTGTGTGTGTGTGTGAAACATCCCCCCACCCACGGTTTTTCTGTTTTTTGTTGACTGCTTCTTGATATCTAAATTTACATATCCCCCCACACACACACACATACACACATTAGCACCACCGCCCAGAGAGACACACATATGGAGAGGAGGACTAAGAGATCCAGAACAGATGGGGACTCCCCCTTTGAGTGCGCATTTTTCTCGTTGTCAGCTCCTCTCCCTGAAGTGCTCCGCTGCGCTGGGATTGGAAATGGATGATGGGGCTCCGGCTGCTCTTCGGAATCAGAAATCGGATGCGATTGGGTTGTCTCGTTAAAGGCGCACACACTCCAAACACGGACTAAGGGCGCTTGCCAGCAATCGGACGTGTGACAGCATGGTCGGATGCTGTGGGTGGAGGGGGGGCAACCATTTGAGATATTTAACCATCGAACTGTGGCATGTTTATTTTTGGCGCGAATCGCTTCCATCCATCCACACACTCGCACACTCCAACACACAGCCGCGGTGGTGTGCAGGTTAATGTCTCTCGATTGCTCGAGTCCAATTGAAATGTTTGGTTCCTCGGGAGCCGAGCACTCTGGCGTTGCTGTTCACTGGAATTGAAGTATCTTTCTGCTGACCTTTTGATGTGTCACTTCACAGAATGCGTGTGTGTGTGCTGGCTGGTGATCGTATTTTTATTCTCGGTCCTGGGTCGCTCTGGTAACTTTGATTGTCGCAAATGGTGCTGGAATTCCTTTTTGTCACAAATTTATTCCTGATTTTTTTTTGTTTGTCGTTTTGTGAAAAGAAATTGCTGAACTTTCAGTCTTATCAAAGGAGGACAAGTGTCCATTAGATGACTCTTCAGAGTCAAGGGAGAACACCGAAGATTGGTGTGACATGTTTATTTGGCCTTTGATGTGGAAGCGCAGGGAAAGCAATTCGTTTGCTAATTGAAAACGAGAGCTGGTCGCAAGGGGGCACGTGTGTGCGTGTGCAGGTAGAGCAATGCAAATGTCAAAATATATGTCAATTCTTCACACATGACATGTATGCTTTTTGGAATGTCACAATGATTGGAGGGCCGAATGGCAGTGAACTTGGAATGAAGTGGGCAGCATTTTCCGAGAGAAATTTCAAAAATTCGAAGAAACCAAAATAGGGCGTGTTGGTGTAGGCGGGAGGTGGCCCTCATGGTCATGGGGGGGAACTTGGAGAAGTTGGCGAATGGGAGGCATTTGAACGGACTAAAAATGAGCAAACGCCTGTGGTGTCAGCAAAAAAATGAATACAAAAGTCCAAAAACACAAAAAAATATGTAGAAGGACGGTCCCAAAACTATAAGCACAGTCGGTCATAAGCCAAAAATGACAAACAAATCAACCTTCTAGTCTTTGATTTTAGGTTGATCTTGATGCGAGGTTGCCCTTGAGAATGTTCAAGTAACCAAATCTATTTATTTTTGATCAGTGGACACCAACTTGGCCACACACTAGATGCTACCATACATCCTGATATCATAGCGGATGCCCCTACATTTTTCACATGTATGCATACTTACTTTCGTGACTGACTGTATGTAAAGGGTGATTTTTTAAGAGCTATAGGAAAGTTTTTCAAAAGAAAAAACACACATAAAATTCAGAAAAATGCATGAAATCTTAATTTGAATCGATAGTACGGTCCATATAATTTAATGTTTGAAGATTATTTCATGCAAATGTTGACCTTGACTGCGCCTCAAATGGTCTATCCGCTTAGTCCGATTTTGGCAAACTCTTTCCAAAATTTCGGCCGGTATCTCACTAATAAATGCTTCAATGTTGTCTTCCAATGCGTCAATTGAAGCGGGCTTGTCTGTATAGACATGAGCTTTAACATAGCCCCACAAAAAAAAAAAGTCTAAAGGCGTTAAGTCGCACGATCTAGGCGGCCAATTGACCGGTCCCGAACGTGAAAGAAAATGTTCACCGAACTCGCCCATCAATAAGTCCATTGTTGCGCGTGCTGTGTGGCATGTGGCACCGTCTTGTTGAAACCACATGTCATGCAAGTCAAGCTCTTGCATTTTGGGCAAAAAAAAAGTTGGATATCATCTCACGGTAGCGCTCACCATTCACAGTTACGTTACGATTCGCATCATCTTTGAAGAAGTACGGTCCAATGATGCCACCAGCCCATAAACCGCACCAAACTGTGACTTTTTCTGGATGCATTGGTAGCTCTTGCAATGCTTCTGGCTGATATTCAGTCCAAAATCGATAATTCTGCTTATTTACGTACCCATTGAGCCAAAAATGAGCTTCGTCGCTGAACACAATTTTTCGGCAAAAAAGTGGATCTTTGGCCAACTTTCCAAGAGCCGCATTTTGATAATAAAATTCAATAATTTGCAAGCGTTGTTCGTTTGTAAGACCAAACTGAAGATGTTTGACAGTGAAACAAAACACGAAACGTGCGTCAGCTGTTTAAACCAGTGTTGCCAAAAAGATAATAGCTGAAAAATCACCCTTTAGTTGGTAGTTATGTGAAACCGAACCTAGATTGTGTACAAATGTGAATTAAAATTAACACAGTACTTGATGCAAAAGACCATGCGGTTGAAGTAGTTTAGAGAATATCAGCAGAGGCTTGATCCACACGAGAACATTACCATTCTCTTCGTCAGTAGTGCAGTCTTGAGATCCATCAGCTCAAGCCAATTCAGATGCAAGTAACTATGAGATTGTTTTCAGTTCCTGCTAACAAACCGATAATGCTAGTCAAATTCACAGACGTGAGAATACACTTCACTGCGCCAGTGGCTGGCCATGCTGTCCAGGAGTTAAGAAGGTTCGCCCATTTTTCTTATAACTGTTGCTCTAAATACAATAGAGGTTAGTTCAGTTACTAAATCGAACTAAATTGAACCAAATTAAGTGCATTGCTTTGTTGGTGTATGGACATTGTGCACATCTACCGCAGCACAAGCACATCAAGCATCGTTGCGTTGCCTGTGGTGCCGTGGATCAAAATGTATGTACCAACCGGCCAAAATCGCACAAGACTCAATGTCCTGAGCAGTGAACTACATTGAACTAAATTAACTAGAATAACGAAGCGATTCAATATACATATTTGAACTAAACTCAGCGCTCTCTCTGAACTGAATTTAAATGCACGAGCCTAGACTACTCTCCTTAAACGTAATTGATACGACATCAAGTGGTATGCACACACGCTATACATTTAGCTGTCTTGCAAATTTGATTCCCTTGTCTGAAAGGTAACCTAATGACAAATATAATTTCAAGATTAAACAACGTTGTGATTTTATTCGAAGTTTTAAACATTTTGACAGACTCTACTTGTCAGCTTCATAGCAGCAGCTTTTCCGACATTGACAAGGTTTGTTCGATTTGTGCTACAAAACTGCATCAGAACAGAAATCTTATACTCGTGGAACATCCTAGAGATTTGGGGAATATGTCGCCTCAATGTTTCCGAAAAATCGGGGCGGTTTAGTATAAAATTTACATTTCATTGGAGAACGTTTGCAGTAACTCTGTACAAGCTCAAGAAAGATTAAACAGCTGATGAGGACTTTGCATGGCGGAAGTTGGCTTGAGGGACTCTAGTCATTATGAGGTTTAGGGGACTTTTCGTCCTCTTCCCCAGTATTTCTGGACGTTCCTGCTACGTCATCCTCATTATCCTTGAGTTGATTTTACCGAGGTTGATCTGCCCAAATTTGAAGCATATCTTATTGCTTATCTACTCCAGAGGTTTTGCTATTTTTTGATCTATGGAAATCACCAGCATTGCAGATGTGCCCTTGTTGACTTTTTTTAGCATCCTACACGAGTCGCTCTGATCCCTAGAGTATCTATGCGGTGGTTGTGCCGGCGGCATTGAGAAAGTATACGACTAGTGTACAGGGTTGAAGAATGGTTTTCCCTTTTGTAGCCCACAGGTCGACTCCCTCAAGCCTCCCAAAACTTCAGCAGCAGTGCGGCCATTTTCAGCCATTTCACCGTATTCTCTGTTATGCAGATTAAAGTTTAAAATTCTGCCTTAAATGTGCAGTGTTGGAATTGGGGCATTATGCTACTGTCATTTTGTGCTAGGATCCTTGTCATCTGCGCTGTTGTGAGTTTTACATTAGAGTAGTCTTTGGGTAGAACTGCAATGTTTACCCAAATAAATACCTCTTTATGAGTGGCAGTCTGTACCGTCGAACCTAACATGCTAGTGCGGAATCTTTAAATTCTGGAGGCGACTTCTCTGATCGTATTATTTTTTGAGTCGATTTACCAGCTCCTATTATGGGTTTGAGTGTATCCTCTTTGGCTTGCTCTTAATACATTCATTTATTCTTAAAAGGAATGCGAGCTTTTTTTTAGCGGATTTCTAAGCCTTTTTTGTCTTTCTTGGATAATTAGTTTTTTCTATTTTTACCAGGTACCTCTGCACTCTTGAATCAACTGCTAATTAAGGTTCCTTCGAACTTTTTGTTGGTGAGTCATTCAGGGCTCAGGCCCAGCCTTTTTTTTTGTGCTGTGCTTGAAATTATATTCCGACGAGTCAGTTCCGCCAGAGCTCCGTATTAACACATATGGGAATTTATTGAGGAGTGACCTAGCCAGGGCATCCCCAGTCCGCATACTAAACACTAGTTAACCCACTAGCCATACATCTCTTGACATATGCAGTTCCACCTTGGATTTGGGGTGTTTTTTAAGGAGTTATCCTTCTCCCCGCCGAACTAGACTTGGCCAACCATCCAGCAGAGACATGACCGTACTGAAATGGTTGTTACCGGCGATAACCACGAGGAGGTACTAGTTGCACTTCCATGTTACTGCATGTGCACTCCAAGGAGTTGCTACATGTTATCTCCCTACTCGAACGCATGGTACGATCATTAGCTTTGACAAATCACCTCTACTGCTCCTTTAGCGCTCTGGAAAGCCATAGGTAATCACAATTTCAACAGCCTCCGCGAACTAAATAGTGAAAGCATTAGCCATCTAAACCGCTTTATCACAAGCACACAGCTGGTTCCATGTTTACCTAACCTAACCCATTAGCCTCAGCTGTAGCTGTTTTTCGTCGATGACATTCCTGGGCACACTCCTTCGAATTTTCAATGCGCCGCGATGGAGATCCATTTTTCCTCACCTCAAACCAGGACGCACAAATTGGAACACTCTCTTAGCTGAACACGTTCTTAGTGCCCATGTACTCGTTTTAGTCGAGCCAGTGCAGTCGACAAATTGTTGACTCCCGAACTTTATCCACATCCAAGTATACAAGTGGTAGAGTTCGTGGTTATGTCTCCAACTCCATTCTTCTTCTACTTCCAACGTAGATAGGCCCTTCTGTTTTGCAATACTCAGGGTGGGCCAAATACAAGTTTCTTTATAAAAATGCCATAAAATGAACAAAATTAAATTGTTTCCATGTATTATGGCTTTATTAGCAAACATTCCCATTAATTATGAAGAACAACGTCGTTCAAGTGGTTTCCCAAGTTTCAAAGGCCTTGTTGATGGTTTCGGGCTGTAGCTTATTGGTGGATTGCTTGGATGATATTGGCCTTAAGTGCTTGAATCGTTTCCGAATTGTTGACATAACATCGGTCCTTCACAGTTTCAAACGAAAAAAAAAGTCCAAAGGCGTCAATCGCAGCTCCGAGGTGGCCAATTGTCATTGCCAAGACGGCTTATAACACAATTTGGGAATTCGGTGTGCAAAAGATCGATTTTGACATGGGCTGTGTGGCACTGCGCGCCATGCGGCATAAACAAGATATCGTCCAAATCCATGTCGTCAATTTCAGCAACAAAAAATGGCTCTGCGACCCCCACCGTTGACCGAAACGTTTTCCCACCATCATTTTCGAAATGATCCAATGATGCCACCACTCCACAATCCGCACGAAACTGTCACTCTCTGTGGATGCAATTCGTTTCTTAATGTAGCCGCCGACATGAGAATGCGCCTCGTCAGAAAAGAAAAATCGTTGTCCAATTCAACCTGCTCTGAGACCCAAACTGCAATGCAATAACGAAGCGGATGGTCGCGCCTTCAATTGCTGAGTCAATTGGAACTTGTAAGCGAATAATCCCAGATCTTTGTGCAGAATTCTCCTCAGGCTAGAGCGTGAAACGTTGAGCCGTTGAGATCGATGGCGAATTGATGTTCTCGAATTGAGGCTCACACTCTCGGCCACAGCAGCCACATTCTCATCTATGCGCACCGTACGACGACGGGGACCATGAGTGCTGTCCACTAGCATACCGGTCTTTTTGCACAATCTTGCGTATGTCAGGTGCTTCATTTCGGCCAAAACTTCTTCTTTTAGAAAAACGAACTCTGTAGCCCACAGCACACACTTTGGAAATAAATTTTCAATATTTCCCAACGTTGTGCAAGCGTAAAGCGAATCCGCGGAGACTTTCTGTCAAGATTTTGATCGGGAAAGAGCTGTCAGTATCAAAATAACACATGATTTAAACAAAAACCACTAGATGGGTCACCCTGTTTTTTGGGGCATGATTGGGATCCTTCGAATCAGGAGTTGTTCCGACAAACAGAAGTAGCATCAGTTGCCAAGGCTGATAAGTCGGATGTCGAGTATGTTCTCATTTGTGGCGTTCACGTCCTAGGTCTTGTGTGACGGAACGATTCTTGCTCGAAAGCTCTATATTTTGTTTTGTGCTCATCCCATTTCATTTAGTATGATCTTTAATAGCCCGGAATGCTTCTGTGAAGGCACGTTTCGTCTTTCGAACGCGCGACCTTATCGACGTGAATTGTGGAACCCAACAGTTAGACTGACTTGTAGAAGCTGTCCTCCGCACTATCTTCTCCAGTACCAGATTGATGAAACGACACCGCATCTTCTTGCCCAAAACCGGTGCTGAAACCCGGCTTGGAAGCCCTCGCGCCGAACTCCATGGTCAGCGTGGTGCGACACAACCGGATCAATTTTCCCCGCGATCCCATACGTCCATCGCATCAAAGAGTTCTTTGCAATGAATCCCGTCGTATGGGCCCTTAAAGTCGATAAAAATATGGTGCCCATCTAATGATTCCCTGGGATATCATAAACAGTCCCCTAATTCGAGCTCAAGCCAGTAAAAAAAAACAGTCTTAAGGTTGACTGCAGCCTTCAACAACACCTTGGCTGCCGCCTGCCAGTCATTTTGACCTAAGCCCCCTTTGAAAACAATCTTCCCCTGAAATGCACACTTGAGTCACTGAATCATTGAATCAAAGGCAGTTTCCAATTATAATTTTCCTTTCAACACAACTCCTTCGTCTGCATAATCCATTCGACCTACAGCACGAAGGCTCCTTACAGAACACCGAATGCCCAAGAAATGGTTCTTCGCCGGCAGCCAGTCGTACTGCACTCTGTGTGGTCGAGTATTTTTGCAATTCTATCCTTTCCTCAGTGTAACTTAATCCTTTTAATGTTCCCACAAAAAGGCACTGTCTCGCCAGAGGACTATGAAGTAATCTCAGCCAAAAAGGGGAAGGATAAAAGAAAATCCACAAGGATTATAATTCATGTTCCTTCGAGTCCTTCGCATTTGTTAAGAAAATAATAATTAGTCTTAATGGCCAGCAGGGATAATGGCTGTGGCTGGTGTTTTTGTTACACTCCTCCACCGAGTGCGTAGACAACTCTTTGAATCCTTGGAGAGTACGAAACGAGTCTCAGCGTGAGTTGATTCCTTGAGGATCTGGTTGTTTTGAAAATATCCACTCTCGTGCGTAGGAGATGATGAAATGGAAACATTTCGTTTGTCCCAAGAGTGCGTACAATTCGCAGGATCATTAATTTCATTCGACGTGGTGCTTAATTGGTTTTTATTATCCTTTCTCAATTCCAGTACCTGTCCGAAGCTGCCAGCAAAGGCCAGCAGAAGGGTTCGGCCGTTCTACCTTGGAAATCGGTGCTAAGTGGACGGTACGGGAGAAGAAATGACCTTAATGATCCCGAAAGGACGAATGAAAAATTGTGATTTCTTTTCTTTGGCACCGGATTAAAAGGAAACCCATCTTTGGTGTTAAGGCAGCAAAAAAAGGGATTCAGGGGACCTAAAAGAGTTAAGTGACGATAGAAATGGACACGATAATTGTCTGGAATGCGAATTTCACTCGACCGTGGCCTTGGCTTCACCAGAAGTCTCCGATTCTGAATGCCGGCGGGACATTCCAGAGCCTGTCTTTGTACCGCAGACAATAGAAAAGTACAGTTGCGTCCGTGCAAAAAATATACAAAAATTTGCATTACTGACAAGAATTCGAAATGTTATGCAACAAGGATGTCCTTTCGCTGTGAGGGTGCAATAAAAATATTCGCATTCTTTTTTCTCAGAAAGGTGCATTGCCTCGGCTGTTGGGTCACGGTGCGCGCTCTACTTTTTAATTTTTGTAGACCGTAAACAGTGATTCGGGATTATGCGAGTCAAGGGCTGGTGCCACTGCGGAAGGTCAGCGCAACGAATTGCGTGACAGGATACACTGGCGATAATGCTTCCTTTGGCTGAATGCGAGAATGAAATATTACGTACTTGGAGTCCTTTTTCTCATTTTCATTGTCCTGTTAGACTGCTTTCGGTTGAATTCTCTTATTTTTTCTCCTCTCACATGCAAAAATGAGAAAGTGTTTATTGCTGGCTGTTGGTGAACAGAGTTTTTCGAGAAACCTGATTGCCGTTGGTCCGTAATTCGAAGATCCTTCCAACTAATTCCCTAAATTGATTTGTGATAACCCAGCCAGACGGTTATTGTACAGTTTTACTCGCGAGAGTGCTTGAGTTGAAAATTAACTAACGAGCGGAGGATTTGTGCAAAAAGTTATTTTATTTGTTTAATTATTTTATTTGAATTTTATGCTTTTCTTGAATGTCAACAGCTTAACAATTTATTATATTCTTATTTAATAACTAAGTTCATATTCACATATTTTTACGGTCAAGTTAATTTTTTGCATTCATTTTATAAAGGGTGCTTAAACTTTAAGGGTCGATGTTGATTTTGAATAAAACACAAATTATTTAGGAAATTATTGTCATTTCTTTTTATTATGATAATATTGGTATGGTTCAATTATGTATGAAAGAAAATATCGGCCAAATGGCCGCCGCGACCTCGGCGGCACACCTCCATCCGATGGTCCAAATTTTCGATGACGCTGAAGCATAATTGAGGTTCTATGCCGTTAATGTGCCGAATTACCTCATCCTTTAGCGCTTGAATTGTTGCTGGCTTATCGAGGTGCACTTTTCTTTCAAATAATCGCCACCACGTGAGATAACGGCCATTGAATTTGTCGCGCAAAAGAGCCATTGTTTCGTTAGCTGTGTGCCAAGTGGCACCGTCCTGTAGAAACCACATATCGTCCACATTCATATCTTCCAATTCGGGCCATAAAAAGTTCGTTATCATTTCACGATAGCGAACACCATTCACAGTAACTGCCTGACCGGCCTCATTTTGGAAAAAAATACGGCTCGATAATGCCATCAGCCCATAAACCACACCAAACAGTCACTCTTTGTGAGTGCATTGGTTTTTCGACAATCACTCTGCTTATTGACGAATACACTGAGGTGAATGTGCCTCATCACTGAAGATGATTTTCTTTGGAGGTGCACGATATGCATTTTGATTTGAACGCCCATTTTCATAATAAGCCTGAATAAATTTAACGTGTTGCTCGATTGTGTATCTTTCCATGGTTCAAATTGAGTTAGAAAAAAACTTGACGTTTAGGTGTGGTTCACATTCAACATCGGCCCTTAAAATGTAACCACCCTTTATTTTCATTCTGTCTTAATTTGACTTCAGTGTCAACATTGCAATCCTAACTTCGTTTAGGTTCGAAGCGTGGAACTCTGGTCGCTCATCGTCCAAGATCAGTGACACAAAACTGTAGTAATAATATGGAATGCCATCCGAGGTGGACCTTAGTCTAGGTAGAGTAGAGAGGCAAAGTGTGTGCAGGTTTTTCTTGACGGGAATTCTCTCTAATCCATAAAGGAAAGCTGCAACCTCCATTCAAAACCTTCTCAGAATCACATATTTCAGTTTAACTGACAATTATTCAAACGTGTGCTCTCCAACCCAAAAGCCCGCAGATGACAACGCCATCCAGTCCCAAGGAATGCAAGTCTAATTTGCCTTTAATTACACCCCGCGTAGGGTTATCAACATTGAATTAGTCCAATCCCCAGCTTATCCCATTCAATCAACAGCATGTTTTCGGATAATCGAAAATACATTACACGCATTCCCCTTCCGTGATGGACGTCGGAAAAGGGTTCGAATACCAACTCAAACAGTTGTTTGATTGCTCAGCTCACTGCTGTCGTTAGGAATCCATTATGCTCGTAGTTTTCAGTTTATTTTCAAATTAGCCAGTGGTCACGTTAACTATCGAATCCGCTGACCAGCTGACACTTCTCGACCCTTATGAGTGCTCGAAGGTCTTGTGTGAAATATGAACTCTTGCCGCGCAGCTAACCCCTTTCTAATGAGCGGCCATCAGATGTTTGTCTTATGAAATTGGAAAAAGGGTTCGGTGTGGGAAATGTTGTTTCATGGATAATTTCGAAATGAAGTGTTTAAAGTGGTGTTCGATGTGTCTGCCTGTCTTTGTTTCTGAAAGTGGTTATTTTGTTGGCGGTGTCCTACTTCTGGGAGGTCGCGATGGCCCGTAAAATTGTCAACACCAACTCTTCGCTTGGAATATGACACCAAGACTCACTCTCTTTCATTACCATTCAACGCTCCATCAATGTACTTGCTTGTGGTATGCACCCAGTCAATGAGTGCATACACGCCACCGCAACACCTGCACCTTTCCAAACACTTCTTGTCAACCTAGTTACTGATCGCGACAAACACGTACGAATAGTTGTTTGATCTTTACTGCATTGCCCTCCGTTACCAGTTGCTCAAATATTGATTCAACGCCTTCAAGGCATTGACTGGTACACCCATGGTCTTGCACTGAATAAACTCAAAGTTTCAGTTCATTCATATAAAAGCCTAGAGCATAACCGATATGACAACAGAATTTAGCCACGATTCATTCATCATGTTCTCAGTCTTCAACTTGTTCCTGCTGCTGGTGCTCGTCCTTTTCGCTGTGCATCAACTGGACGCCGTAATGACCTACACTTAGAGGTATACGCTGATACGAATGAAGATGTGCAAGTTCAACTCGTCTTACTGCGGCTATCTGTCTGGGAAGTAGTTAAGGGAGATTATTGAATAAAGTGTGAATGGAATTTGTATTTGTATTTGCGTATTTTTCTTGATGTTAAAGCGACAGATTCTGACGACGAAGGTCCAAATTCTACTGGCAACAATAATGTTGCATTAAATTAAAACAAACTCGAGCCAACTTCTCTATATTTAGAAATATAAATCTGTAAAGGAGACATATCCAAGAAGGACCGTCCCCTCTACATCAGATAAAAATATCTTCTGAATACGTCGCTTTACGTGAACACCTAAAATCGTTTTCCAACAATCTGATAGTTCCTAATTTAATCTTTGTTCCAGGCTTCTGGAGTCTAATGTCCTAAGGCCGCATGCGACAGCGTGCGTATCAAGTTTTGACATTCGTGCCAAACTTGTCAATTTTTGCAGAATGAGGATGATGAGAGCAATAGCTGCAAGGAACTCAATGAAATTGTCTGCCTTGGTTTCTCGGTAAACAGTGTCAAACAACAACAGAACCGAGATCAAACATATAATAGCTCATGCCAGCTACTGGCTGAATGGTAGAAGATTTCAATTCAATTTATTTCATTTGATTGGCTTGCACATTAAGACAGAATATTGTGTAAAAATATAGGTGAATTGCACTTTTAAGCTTGGCATATTTTGATATAGCCCTTAAATGATGATATAGCACCCTTTTTTTTTACAAATTTTTGCACACGTTCCATGGAAGCGAGACTTCAAGTTGACTCGATACACACTGATTTCTCAAAAGCATTCGACCGAGTTGAACATAATATACTCATAAAGAAGTTAGAAAAGATTGGTTTTCATAGTAAAATCTTGAAATGTTTGACAAGCTATCTTACAAATCGTAGACAGTTTGTAAAAATAGGAAATGATCTGTCACTGGTAATTTTCAATTTTTCTGGGGTACCGCAAGGTAGTCACCTTGGCCCTCTTTTGTTTCTTCCTTTTATCAACGATTTGCCTTCCTATGTTTCCCATTCCAACTGCCTTTTATACGCTGACGATGTAAAACTTTATGAACCAGTGCGATCATTGGCCGATGCGATGGAGTTACAAAACGATATCGCATCTGTACAGAATTGGTGCGAATTGAATGGACTCCAGTTCAATATTAGTAAATGCTCAGTTATGACATTTTCAAGAATTTTATCTCCTATAATCTATGAGTATAGGATTGATAATACAATCTTAAAGAGAGTATCTTCACATAATGATCTAGGAGTTATATGCGACATTCAACTGACTTTTTCAATGCACATAGACCACATTATTTCGAAGGCCAACTCCATGTTGGGATTTTTGTTTCGAAATGCAAAAGATATTCAAGATCCTTACGCTCTTAAATCGGTGTATATTTCTCTAATTCGTTCAATATTAGAATACTGTTGTTTAATATGGAATCCTTTGTATAACAATAGCGATATTCGTAAATAATAAAATTTTAAATTTTTTTTATACCAATTTAGTCTAATTAAATCAGAATTGTATGTTATTTAATGCTTTATTATACAATACATTATTGTTATTATGCAATGATATTATTATTGTCAGTAGTCTTAAAAAGCTTGTACTTGAAAGACGGAAGAGAAATAAATAAACAAATAATTAAATGTGAAGTTAAGGAGTTCCATAGTCGCACAGTGTGAATGAAAAACAAACGTGAAGAATTAAGAAAATTGCAGTGGTAGGGAATTAGATTGGTAGTGACGAGCGGCTAAACTTAAGCCTGTTATACAAATAAAACGAACTCCGATTATTAATAATTCTATATAAGAATATACAGTTCCTTGCGTTGATATATTGATGCAAATCACAACCTAGTAAGTCCCTGGAGTATGCAGATATATAGTCATGCCTACGAATGCCATGGATGTAACGCACTGCATCATTGAAAGCCACTTGCAATTTACGCTGGGATAACGAGAATAGACTGCTATATACAAGCTCAGCATATAAACGGTGGTTAAATTTTAAGGGCCGATGTTGAATGTGAACCACACCTAATCGTCAAGGTTTTTTCTGCATTTCATGTGACATTTCTCAATTCCAGACTAACTCGATTTGAACCATGTAAAGATACACAATCGTAATTATGAAAATTGGCGTTCAAATCAAAATGCATATCGTGCACTTCGTGATTTTTTCGGTCAATTTAATCGTCCAAATGTGCGTACAATCGGAAAAATCTTGCAAAAATTTGAGCAAACCGGGTCTGTACGAGATGTGTAAACACCAGTGCATGCTCGTACAGCTCGTATTGCAGAAAATATTACTGCTGTTCGCGATAGTGTGGCTGAAGTGCCGTCCACCTCAACTCGTTGTCGTGCCCAACAATTGCACCTCTCACGCTCGTCGTTGATGAACATTATGCATAAAGACTTGCATTTACACGCTTACCAGGTGCAATTGACTCAAGAACTAAAGCCTCTTGACCATTTCAAGCGTCGTCAATGGTCAAAATGGTGGCAAGAAATGGCAACAATGGATGATCAATTTTCGAAGAATCATCTTCAGTGATGAGGCACATTTTCACCTCAGTGGATTCGCATTTGGGCGAATCGGGCGAATTGGGCGAATGATAATCCAAGAGTGATTGTCGAAAAACCAATGCACGCACAAAGAGTGACTGTTTGGTGCGGTTTATGGGTTGGCGGCATCATCGGGCCGTATTTTTTCCAAAATGACACGGCCGGTCAGGCAGTTACTGTGAATGGTGTTCGCTATCGTGAAATGATAACGAACTTTTTATGGCCCGAATTGGAAGATATGAATTGCCACACAGCTAACGAAACAATGGCTCTTTTGCGCGACAAATTCAATGGCCGTGTTATCTCACGTGGTGGCGATGTCAATTGGCCGCCAAGATCATTTGATTTGACACCGTTGGATTTTTTTCTTTGAGGTTATTTGAAAGAAAAGGTGTACGTCGATAAGCCAGCAACAATGCAAGAGCTAAAGGATAATTCGGCACATTAATGGCATAGAACCTCAATTATGCTTCAGCGTCATCGAAAATGTGTACCATCGGATGGAGGTGGCCGATATTTTATTCCATACATAATTGAGCCATACCAATATTATCATAATAAAAAGAAATGACAATAATTTCCTAAATAATTTGTGTTTTATTCAAAACCAACATCGGCCCTTAAAATTTAACCACCCCTTATTATGAGTGGCAAGAGTTGCTACCAGCTTTTTTTCGCTTTTCCAGTGGAGTAAAATAGGCACTGAGCCATAACTTACGAAGGCATCCATATATTCGACCAATGACCACGTTGGTGTGATTGTAACCAGACAGATTACGGTTTATTGAATAGCCAAGGCTTGTGGTGGACTCAGCAGCTTTAATTTTGTTATTATTTAGATATAAATCAGGAAAAAGATTAAGATTACATTTTTTCTTTGATATTGGAATAATTTGAGATTTCGACGGGTTTAAAAGTAATCCATTTGCAACTGACTGAAGTATGAATGCGTTTCAGATCATCGTTGATGATAAAAGCGAGTTCGTTAAGGCTGAAGAATGGTTTAGCCAAGTGTAATTGAACGTCATCAGCATACAAATTGTACAGAAGCATGTTTACACACTGACGGGAGGTCATTTAAAAACATGCAAATGAGAATCGGTCGTAATATTGAGCCCTGTGGCACACCTTGCTTGATTTCCGTAAGTGATGAACTGCTTTCACCCGAAATAACCCTCTGCGACCCACCGGTAAGAAAGCTACTTAACAATTTGACAGCCCTATCACTGAAACCGAAATGTTCTTAAGTTCTTAAGCTTCCAGCACAGTATATTATGTTATATTACTTTATCGACTTGCATTCACTTATAATCAAGCTCGACACTCAAAGGTGGCTTATCGTTTAGTCTGACTGCTTGTCTAAGAGTTCAGAGCTTAACCAACGGGAGAGAATATTCATCTGTAATCCTCAGTATTCTTTGTCGCATAATTTCCACTGCCTCAAGTAAGCGATACGTTTTCTAAATAAATGTGAAGGTCTTTCCCGACGTCGTGTGTTCTCTTAAATTTGCCTTAGATTCATATCAGTACAATCTCAAAACTGCGAAGTACACAATTGACCGAATGTATGCAGTGCAAATCGGCACGCATCACTTTTGCCTCGTATACGATAGTCGGTTTTTTCTTTGTGCAAAATGGCTGTGAAGTGCTCCTGCGATTTATCAAATTATGCACGGTTCTCTACACGCTGACTACGATAGTCACATTGACGTGATAGAGTGAATATAGAGGCAGTCGTCAATGAGGCGATTGCAGAGAGCGGCTAAAACGAGACATTCAACAAAAGATGGCAAAACATAAGCAGAAACACGTCGTTTTCTACCGTTTTCCTGTTTCTTGAAAAGCTGTATAGCATGCTCCTCTTCAGCATTCTGAGTTCGTAGGATTATATTCAAAAATTCGTCAGGGTTAAGGGATTTACCTTGTCCTTAAGTAAAGGAGCGAACACTCTTTTTACGGAGTGCACTTAATCATGGAGTCACGCATGTTGTTCGTTGAGTGCGATGCTGATATGTACCCGATCTTTAATTGTCGTGCGTTCATAACCACTAACCAGCCTCACTCACTCAAATGTGCATCATCCAGCCTAGTCAAACCCACCCCTTTCCAACCAGTTATTATATTACAGTGCAAGATCGACTTCGGCTTCAGACGACTAGCAGCTCCATCTGGCGCGATCTTTACTTCGCATGCTTTCAATAACGCACGCCAAGTTGACTGAAACCCCTCTCCACTTGTGTGCGCCATCAGTCTCGTGAGTGTCCGATCTGTTGCGTTGTCCCACTGACATTTTGGTCCAGCCTTGAATCCGTAAACGCTTCGCTAGACTCATCTCGCCTTACACGTCTTGGTCTTCTTCAAATGCCATCAACGCAAACACCGAGGACTTCTTTATTTGCTCTTGACTCTTGCCCATGCTCCGCGAAGCCTCCACCTAGTGCCCGCCTAATGCGACACACTTGTTTTCCCTATTCCCTAGAGTCAATTCAAAGTCTCCAATTCAAGCACTTACTCGCAACGACCTTTCAAGGCAATTGAAGCCAATGCAACTCATCCAAAATAGTCATCAATTTAGCCTTTTTTTTCATTCAATATGCTGTCCCCGTACTAACACGCAAGCTGGCCCGCACGACGCACCCATTTGTGTCGCTCCACAAAGACCGGATCAAAGTACAATGATTAATTTACAGCCCGTAATAAAAACCCCCGAAATGAGCACTCGCCACCGCCGGAGAACAGAAGTCAAATTAAACGTCTCTCCTTGCATAATCTCCTCGGTTAAAGTTAATGAAGTCATGAGGCTCGTATACGAACACTCGGCAGCGTATGTGCCGCCCTCTGCATGCTTAGTTCTTATTTAAAAGTAATCCGCCGAATTCGTTTTAATGACCGACCGTGCTGGTCAGTTAATGAACGCCCACTGCCCATCGGCTGCCCTGACGTCCGTTCACATCCCCATTTCTGGGTGCTGGCGAAGAAATTAACATAAAAAAATATCAAGGACATAACCGCAGCTCTGCCTTGAATCCTTTTGCCCATTACACCGAACAGTAACATTCACTTTCGCATTCGCAGCGACAAAACGGACAGATTAAACGATTTACTACTGTTTTACTGTTTGGACCGCGCCGCAAATGTAATCTCCCCACAACGCTTGGCGCGCGCACACACACGCTCCTGGTTTAAGTGAGACATTGCGTAGGATATCGTTGCGGTGGCGGCAGCGGCTGTGGCGGCGTTGGCTTTACATTTTCGCCAACCAACGACATTGTCAACGACCAGAATGAAAACGAGAACGAGAACGAGAACGAAAACGATGTCGACGAGGAGTATCATAAAAGTGTCGGAAAGGACAGGAGAGTCTTGGTGTTGGTCCTGTGGAAATGATTCTGGTGTAACAGCCCAGTTTTTGTAGGTGGAAGGATTAATGATATTGTTATGGCGTGACATACCTGTGTGCGGTGCGGTGCGGTGGAAGCCAGAGAATGGAGTCAGAGCGGCAGGGAGGATGAACGTGATATTAGAAAGGATTCGATGTGGATTTTCGGAAATGTCACATTGTTTTGTTTAATCCGCTAGTTTGGCCAGATATGAGACTTATCTATTGGCAGCAGGATTTTCTGTTCTCTCATCTGTGTCCGATGACAGCCGCTTTGTGATGTCGGCCGCCGACTTTGTCTCTGCGGGCGGGACTTGTGTGATGTGGCATCTGAATGGGAATAAACGTATTCTTTCGGATAATCATTTTTTGCTCTCCTCTGTGTCGCAGGCGTGTGAGGATGTGGACTACGTAAGCGGAAATTTGTCGGTCCTCAATTGATGTTAAAAAAATCAGTGGCCACTTAAAACTTTAATCCAGAATGCAATCTAATGACGACAGTTCAGACAAACTACCATCACCGAGAGGACAGTACAATTGAATGCAAATTGAATGCAGCTTTTCGTGAAGTTTAGAACTACGGACGCTCTAGCGAAGCAAGGATCATCCTCGTGTGGCTAGCCGAATCACTCCGTGCTAAAAGCAGAGTTAAGCAACTGATCAGATATACACCAAAAAAGATGGCCAACAATTTAAGGATGTATCCTTTGGACACGAACGAGACAACTTGACTAAAATGCTTAGAAACTATCAATGCCTTCAAGAACTCCATCGGATGCGAGCGCGTATTTAAACGTGAAGACAGACGACAGCAGTCAGCTGGCCCATGGTGTATTGAAAACAAAATGGCGTGGGGAGCACTGCAGAGGCAATGTGTGATGTCATTTTAAAATTTAAAGGCGAAAACAAATTAAAACAAAAATACAGCGTCTCACTGCACATTGTGGAATTCTTCTCAAATACCATTCAAGAATTATATACTTTTATTTTTCCATTTTTACATTTGCAGGTCAATTCGGGTTGTTCATTCTTCACTTTTTATAACCAAACTGAATTGTGATGTAAGCTTAACAAAGTCTCGAAAACGGATCTCAAATGAGAAAAATAGAAAAAGGTGGTGACATTGACAAGTTGTCCATGAGCGTTTCTTGCAAGTATTCAGGCTCTTATTTTTCGAGGGATTTCCTTATATGAATCTTCTTCTTCTTCCTTGTTTGGCGCTACAGTCCGAGGTGGACCACAAGCCAGCACGATCTTTCGCCAGCTTCCTCCAGTTGCGCACATAAAGTTGGTTGAGGTCCTTTTCCAATTGTGTGCGCCATCTCGATCGAGGACGTCCACTGCTGCGTTGTCCCAATGGCTCGTATTTGAAGGCTTGTCGGGCCGGAGTTGTGGTGTCCATACACTTTACATGATCTAGCCATCTTGGATCCGAAGACGCTTAACTAGGTGCATCCCGCCGTACAGTTCGTGGTTGGCGCAAACGCAAACAGGACTAAAGACCGCCCGCAGAACTTTTCTCTCAAAACGACCAAGAGCTTCTTCATCCGCTTTCAATAGCGTCCATGTCTCTGCGCCATAGAGCAGGACAGCGATGGTCAGAGTGTTGTATATAATCAACTAGGTCTTTCGAGAGATGGCTCTGTTTGACAATAGTAATTCTGCGCTTGATCTCGGTACTGGTGTTATTGTCCCTGTTAATTGCAGAGCCGACGTAGACAAAGTCCTTGACTACCTCAAAGTTTCTGCTGCCCATAATGAAGCTCTGTCCAACACGTCGATGTTATGTGTCCTTCCATGATGACAGCAAATATTTTGTTTTGCCCTCGCTTACCGCAAGATAAATTTGTCGCTTACGCTTCAATGCCAGCAAACGCCACATTGACGGCTCCCTGTGTTCGTCCAATCAGTTTAATGTCATCCGCTTAACGGACTTTCGTAAGATCGTGCCTCTAAGCTGTGAGTTTCGCACGATATTCTCAAGTATGATGTTTGAAAAATCAAATGACAGCGTGTCGCCTTCTCTAAAACTTTTTTTGACATTAAAGGTATTGGTGGATTCCTTACCGACCTTAATGCAGCGATAATTCTCCATCTCCCTATAGGACGATAACGCCTGATTAATTGCTTAAGATCACCCCCTTTGGTCCATTGGTCTAGGCGAAGTTTGTTTTCCCACTCGTTAATCAGCGTTGTGGCTGATGTCCAGTTGACAGTACGGTTCAGGACCTATGAACGCAGATTCTGAGCCAGCCCTAGCGAGCTCATCTGATGATTCGTTTCCCGCAAACCGAGCTTTACATTGTTGTATCTGGCAAAGGATTGTAGTGCGTCGTAGCAACACTTGAACGTTTTGAAGTCCATTAGGTTGAACGAAAGCGCCTTAAGCGCTGCCTGACTGTCTGAATGTATGTACCTACATATATATGGATTCTGGGGCCTTAAATAGCCTTGAGGAGACTGTGTCTGACGCAGATCTCAATGGCATAGAGTTCAGCTTGGAACACGGTAGGATTCGAACCCATAGGTACGGAGATCCTTGTGTTGGGTCCAAAGACTACAGCTCCAATTGCAGAGTCCATTTTCGATCCGTTTGTGAACCATACTAGACTTCTAGGGTCTAGTGTTGGAACACCATTGATCAAATTGTCGCGATCCAATATGTCAACCTCAAATAATCTGCCGAAACAATGCTGCCTGAACATAACATCGGACACTGTACACAACATGTCTCTTTTAAGAATCGAGTTGAGTATCCCAAGATGACCCGTACTCACAGTGGCTACAAGTGGTGCATAAATATTATTCCCATTGGTCCCTGCGGGTCGAAGGCTTTTCCCAAGGCTTGTTGCCCTATTTTGGTTTTTTCTTATAAAAGATTCGTGATTTCTGTTTTGTCTCTAGACTCTTCATTATCCTTGAGTTGGGTCGCTGCGACTCACTTCACAACGGTTACTGTAGATACCATCTAGATGAAACCACCAAGGATGAATGCATGCCAAACTGACCTGATCGTTCACAGGGAATCCCGCGAAGTTGGCAGCAAGCAATGAACTGCAGTTGGCTTTTATATGTTGGTAGTCGCTGTTTGTACCCATCGCGAGATGCCGTCTTCAGCGGCAAATAGTCAATTCACGTAAAAAAAAAAATGGATTCCAGGACAACATAAGCTTTCATCTGAGCCGACAACTTCATGTCAAGGCTTATAGCTTTTCAGACCATTATTGCGTTTTATAACTGGAATTAAGTGAAAATTCCTTCAGCCATTTCCTCTTATTCTGTTTCCTAGCGTAGTACATCCAAATGACTGGCTTGCTTTCTAAAATTGTATGCAAATTAATGAAGTCAATCACTGGCCAATGTTGTCACAGCAACAATAAGAATAAAAACAATTTCTGTATCGAATCCGCCGAAACTTAAGCAAATCAAGAACTACACAATTTCCTCCATTCACACTTTATTCTATAATCTCCCTTAACTATTTCCCAGACAGGTATCCGCAATAAGACGAGTTAAACTTGCACATCTTCATTCGTATCAGCGTGTATCTCTGAGTGTAGGTCATTACGGCGTCCAGTTGATGCACGGCGAAAAGGACGAGCACCAGCAGCAGGAACAAGTTGAAGACTGAGAACATGATGGTCTGACTTAAAGTAGACTTTGATACTCAATTGATTGAGATGCTGACATTTATATGAATCACATTCAGACTCTATTGCTTTCGTTATTTGTTGAGGGCTGCAGGTGTTACTGGCATCTAGTGGATGTTGTGTGAACTTGATAGAAGCACTGCCTTCAAAAAGGCCTCGCGGGGAGGTCTTGTGTACATTTGAAGCGGTGAACTGTTTGCACTTGAACTGTCTGATTGCACTTGTAACAGACACACTTGCTTTGAACAGAGCGAATGTAAATATGTACGTATTGCATCGATAGTTGGGGAGATACATATGTTAAGCCTAGGCAGTGTAGAAAATCAGTGCTTTTTGGAAAAAAGG
Organism: Eristalis pertinax; assembly: GCA_907269125.1. Taxonomy (NCBI): domain Eukaryota; kingdom Metazoa; phylum Arthropoda; class Insecta; order Diptera; family Syrphidae; genus Eristalis; species Eristalis pertinax. The sequence goes on from OU026146.1 coordinate 32,337,684, forward strand.
AACGAATAAGCTGCTGAGATGAGATTTCTTCGTGCTGTTGTGGGAATTACTCGCCGGGATAGGGTGAGAAACACGGCAGTGCGCGAGGAACTCAACATTGAGCTGCTGCTTCTTCGAACGGAAAGGGCTATGCTTCGGTGGTTTGGTCACGTGGCACTAATGTCCCCATCATCACGACTTCCGAGGCGGGCGTTAAATGCGATTCCATCAGATAGGCGACCGCTTGGCAGACCCAGGACGAGGTGGTTGGACCAAGTCCAAAAACTCGCCGGGTTACGCTTGGGCATAGCTCCTGATGAGTTAGAGTCGATGGCGGAGGATCGAGTTGCCTGGAGATCTCTCGTGCGTGGTTTACCCTCGCAACCCCTTTATTGGATCATGCGGGTCAGAAGATGATGATGATGATGATGATGAGGAACGAATAAGCCATGTCATGAGTTCAGTCAAATGGTCCACTGGCATGACACATAATATGCAACAATATCATGCCATTAACGCTTCCCGAAAAAATGTAAGTCACATTATTTGTAGCTAATATCGCCGAGTGTGTCCACTCGTGATAGAATAATAGCACGCACAACACGAGTGGTTGCTGAGAAGCTAGGCCCTGGCCCTCTACGGGCTGTAGCGCCACCCATATTATTATTATAATATCGCCGAGTTACTTACTAACTTATCAGGCCGGCATGGAGTGTCTGAGTCTGAACAATTGCTGCCTTCTATCGATGACGGTCCTGGGCACGGTGCTTGCTGTCATTCAGATCCTGTCTTACTACCGGAGGTTCGGTATTCCTCTCCTTCTCGAACCTCGAGGCTGGGATTCGAATACCATCTTTGCTGGAGCATTGTTGTCCATGCGCTCGATGTGGCCGAGCCAGTGCAGTAGACGAATTTTTGCCTTCCGTTCTACATCCGCATCCTGGTACAGCTCGTAGAGTTAGCGGTTGTGTCTTCTCCTCCATTTACCTTCCTCGCAGATGGAACCATTTTTTTCGAGAGCACCAAGAATGATCTCTTCTGTTTAGCTTATCGTCGACCTTTCGGCTCCATAGGACTGGCAAAATAAGGGTTTTGTAGAGCATGATTTTGGTCCTTCGAGTCAGGATCTTAGAGCCCAGTTGCTTTGACAAACCGAAGTAACACCGGTTGCCAAGGGCTATTCTACGACGGATCTCCACTAAGATGTCGTTCGTGGAGTTCACACTTGCCCCGAGGTAGACACACTCCTTTACTACCTCCAAAGCTACAAAGCTGTCGATCGTAATGTTTTGTCCAAGGTGATGAGCGACGGAGCGTTTTTTTGGTCGAAAGAATATATTTCGTTTTGTCCTCATTGACTCAAAGACCAGTTCGTTTCGCCTGTTCTTCAATAGCCGTAAAAGCCTCCACTACCGCACGTTGGGAATGCTCGGCTATGTCGATGTCATCTGCTTATCCCAAGTGTTGATCTGACTTGTAGGAGATAGTGCCTTCCGTGTTTACAGCAGCGTGCCGCACTATCTTCTCCAGTACCAGATTGAAGAAATCACACGACAGCGCATATCCTTGCCGAAATCCGGTACAAGAGTCAACTGGTTTGGAGGTTCTTGAGCCGAACTGTACGGTGCATCGCATATGTGTTCGCGTGGTGCGACACAACCGGATCAGTTATTCCATGATCCCGAATTCTGCCATCACATCGAATAGCTCCTTGCGATGAATGCTCTCGTATGTGGCTTTTAAATCGATGAATAGGTGGTCGTTGATCTTCTCCAGGGTTTGCCTAAGTGTGAAGATTTGGTCTATAGTCGATTTGCCGGGCCGGAGTCGACTGCTGCACTGGTACTTGTCGATTAGTGCGGTACAAAACGTCTTTAGACGTTCACACAGTTCGTTGGACAGGATCTTGCAAGCGACTTTGAGCAGGGATTATACCTCTATAGTTGCCCTTTTTGTGGAAATCAATTTCATTACAATCAAACACGTTAATATCCAGGATAAAACACGTGACATCTTTACGTAAATTTATTACGCTTACGTGATCACGTGAACTAATTTGATTCGTTTCACGTGAAATTGGATTTGAGTGCCACGTACAGTGGTGGCCGTCTAATTAAGGACACCAGCTTTTGACGTAGAAATAATTGATTGTTGGGATGATTATTCAAAATTGGTAGTTAAAAACAATGAACGTGCGTGCATCGTGATCACGTGTAATTAGATGTAGAGAAGGCAACATAAGCTGTGTTCGTCAGTCATGGTATATCTATTAAAATCCAAGGTAGGTAGGTTGAAAGTACTGACGGCCATGGAAGTACCCCATGATCCAGTTGAATCTGAATCTCGTCTCGCCATTTTCTCGGTTTACCAAGTGTTCTCATGCTTTATGCAGGTCTGCAAGCATCTTGTTTGATCGAGAAGTCTCAGCAAGTATTTTATTTTGATTATCAACTGTTTTTTAAAGGTTATTGAAAGTACATATGCATATCTTCCAACCAATTCTTTTCTGGTGCGAGCAAGTGCTGCACATGTAGTTGCGTATACAGGAGTCTTTGAAGGGAGTGCCCATACTTCTCCTGCGAGTGGATGAGGCAACTACTTAAAATCGGGCTGATGAGCTTCATGCTTGTCATTAGGAGAGTGTTGGTCTTCTTTGGGTCTCCAACAGTTTCCATCTGCTTCCATCGCCACTGTAGTCGCTTCTGCTAGAGGATTGCTTTCGATTGTCTTTAGTGCGAGGTGGGGCGTCTTCTAATCTAATGGACGGGCGCTCGTGCTGTCCGGAGTACCCAGGGACCCAACATAGGGTTAAATTGATTGTGTCGGCAGAGCCTTGATGGCTGTCTGAGTGTCAATATAAAGAGGGTTGATTTGACGTCTATCGAACCCATTAACATCTAGCGCGCAGCCTCGTCAATAGCTTTATTTTCTGCCTGGGATACACTTCAGTGGTTGGAAAGCCGAAGTGAGAGATTTTTCCGATCGTTCTAGACTTTTAAGTCAGGTCAGCCATCCATTTCGTTCCTTTGAGGGACTAAAGGTGACACTGACAGAAATGAGATTACAACCACAATGGAAAATATGGACCTCCACAGACAGGAGTACGTGTAGCCTGTCTGGTATATCCAAAGGTAGGGTAGAACGCAGAGCCTCGTACGTTGTTTTCTACAGGCACTATAGGTACGGAAGACAGACTGTCTCATCAGCCACAGGACATGATCGATAAAGACTGTTGGTGTATCTAGGTCACAGGCAACGAAGGGCAGAGAGATTGAGAAGATTCTAGGCGGCAACTTAACCAACGTCGACAGGGTGGCACGAGGTGAGTTTTCTACAACTGAGGAAGTTTGTTTCAATGCCTAGACCGGAGGGATAATCCAAGTGCATGTTAACTTGCGTGAAAGTAGAGGAGCTCTAGGGTGGATAAATACCAAATCCAACTGATTCGAGACTTCCAAATTCCCAGTTCGGTGTCACCGCGAAAAATCATGAGAACCATCAGGTAGCACAACATCACGGTCAGCCGTCTACAAAGCACCCACACTTCAGACTTGCCGCTCCACTAACCAAATCACTTGCCGCAAGATAGTCCCTCTAAATGAGTCTGTCTAACAAATTACCCCATCAGAGGTCAATCAAGATCAGATAAGACCGCCTTAAACCTGCAGCACTAAACCTAATCTAAATGGGCAACTAAATGAACCACCAAAGTTAACCCGCTATGCCCATTAAGGGCTACTTGTGCCAACAACATTCCAGCAATCGCGATGACATGGTGTTAAAACCGAAATAAATTCAACACATTCACCTCATTCGTAATTTCCAATTCCCACCAGCGGTTTACCGCAATAAAACGTTCACTCAAGCATACCGCTCTCCATCACACTAACACACTACCAAACTGCCGCCACCCCACTGCCAAGTGGTGGCGCAAGGTGGCCCGCACAGAACACACTTAAGAAAACCCATTTCAAGAGGCTCTTCGTGCGGTATAGTGGTCTCGTTACTACTTCCAATCGAATGACGATCAAATTTTTTTCCTCTGTGTCGGCATATTTATCAACCCTTTGCGCCACCCCCCGCTTCGCGCTCCCCTGCCCGACCGGCCCGGCACAAAGTACGCACAAGCACAATACAGCAGAGTAGAGCAGAGCACCGAGCGCGCCTCTCTGCGTGTGTAATCCTGTAGGCCCGACTGAGTCTGCATAATTGCTCTCCATCAAACTTAATCGCTGAATAACCCTTAACGACGTAAATAAAAATTCATTCGACCATAAAAAAGGGTATAAAAGCCAAACAAAGGAGCACACACACACACTCACGCATCCGCACACCCAAGACGGTCTCGTCTCACACACAGTCACCTCAGGAAGGGCTAAGTGGAACGCATTGAAACTCTTGGTTAATTCGAATCCTTTATGTTCGCATTCTGGGCACGCCCAACATTAAAGTTTGTTTTTGCCCGTTGTGCGTTTTAACTGCGACAGGAGTCGGGGTGAGTCTGGGTACCCCCGAACCCCTCCCTGCCATCACTCTCGCATCGTCAGATCCTCGGCCCCGTCATTCGGCTGGAAAACATCCCTAGCAGCGGGCTTCTCATTTATTTATTTTTATTTTATTGGTTATTGCCATTCAAGGGAAATTAAAAGGATTTGACTTTAACTAAGCACGCCATAGGCATCGCCGCGCCGTCCGCCGTCTGAAGATGGCTGCCTGTGGAGCTGCGGCCGGGGAAGATTAGTGTTATGGAAGAGACCACGGGAGCGGATCGATGTCGGGCAGGAGTTGCTATGGCCGTCTTCCGAGGGGTAGAAAAAGGGTTGTTCGGTATTCAGAGAGTGACGTGGAATGGGATGCGATTTATTGCTTACACAAACGAGGCCACTGGCTGTTGGGCAAATTTATTGGATTTCTTTTTTCAAGCTTTCGCACAAAATGGCGCATTATTTGTTAGAAATGTAGATGTGGTCCTAGGTCTTGGGGCCTAGTTGCTCAGTTCTTGGACGTTGTTCGTTGAGTTCGCCACTACATCTTATGGGATCCTTTCAATTGCATCACCATCGTGCTTGATCTAGGGTTATAGGGGTTTAGGCAAGGGTTATAAGAGAAGAGCGGCTGTGTGGGTGAATTCAAATTTTTTCTTTAAAATTCTGAACTGGAACTGGAAAATAAAGTGGAACCTCGAGGAGGCCTACAATTCTCCAAATTAGTTTCAAGTTACGACACGAGAAGTCCGAGGAAGCCTTGGAATTAAATAAATCTTGCCAGCGAGGGCTATTCGATAAGTCAGCGACTTTAATGCAAGTTAGCGCTCGGGTTGCATGAATGGCGTTTTTCTGTCGCCAATCAAGGTACCTGGGATTGCTAAGATTGCAGATGACCTTCATGTGGACATAAAGAAATTATCGGTTAAATGGTTACCGCGTTTGTTGACGGGTGGAACAAAAAATTGATTCGAGTGAAGCTATTGAAACAGAATTTTGTCCCTTTTCAAGTGGAACTCAAGTGAATTTTTACGCTGTTTCGTAACGGTTGCTGAATTCTGGACACACTACCAGAAATGAAGGAACAATCAAAACAGACTTCTGACTTCTGGAGGCGATGGTGCTGCAAAATGGTATAAACGGTGCAACAAATGCCAATTTTTAAGGGTTTGAGAAACAATAGGTTTTGGAATTAATTTTTCTCGGCAAATTAAGCAGACTACGTTAATAAATAAATACAATTTTGAGAAAAAAATACAAAAACAGTACACTCACCGCCTAAGTCAAACTCCCTCTAACGCGAACTAATTTGCATATCCCGTGAGAATTCGACTCAGGGAGAGTCCACTGTATCTTAATTCAAAGTCAATGACTTTTCGGAACAGCCCTTGTGTGGAGCACTGAAATGAACGCTCTTCTGGCAACTACCGCCGACACAAAATAGGCCAAGGCAATGAAAATACTAAATGCAGACGCTCGGGCAGGCTACAGACACAATGGGACATCTAAAGGCCGATGTTGAATGTGAACCACCACACATAAACGTCCATTTTGTCTTTTGTTCGTCAAGTTTTAGTCGGTTCATCTTAAGCCATTTATTTGCGTTTTTCATGTCCTCTGTAATATTTTCTTTGCACTCTGTGTGGTAATTTCCTTCTGTGTAAGTTAGTGCATCGTCTGCGTATAAGACTATTTTGCTATATTTATGTAGAGTATGAGTATAGAGTATGAACAGTAATATAGTAATAATAATAATAATATAGGTGGCTCCCCGGATGTATGCTACTGATTTTCTGTCAGGATTCGAGCGGGAAGCAGCCGTCAGTATCAAAGTCGGACGTCCATAGACAAAGCTGTAAGTTCGCTAATTGGACACTGGTCATGTTGTACGGAGATCTGGATTCCGTCCAAAAAATAATCTCCTCGAGTGAGGCCTACGGCTCAGCTCAGTGGCTATGTGAACAAGCAAAATTGACGATATTGAAGCGAACACAATCCACAAGTGGTTTTTTTTTTTTTTTTTTAATTTCATTTTTGTTTATTAATTCAGAAAAAAAAACGTACATACTAGACAAAAATGCTTAAAGCTAGTTGGACGAACAATGTTACTATTTCTAACTTACTGGCCCTAGGCGGGCGCTCTAAGCTAAACTTAATCTTAAATTATGACTTTCGACCTACCCTAACTATAATTAAATTAGATACTAATATTTAAACGAACAATTGTATATTATGAAAAAATGAAAACATAATGACTTAACATTGTATTTAAAAATTACAAACTAACTTACATTCTACCATAAAATAAACTTAAACAACTAAACAAATCTACTTATATATGCATATACATTTATATATACTATATCCTATACACATATGTATACGCATATATCCTCATATACATTATAATGTATAAATGTATCTACTTGTATACATGAATACATCATTTGTCAATTTTTTTTTTGTTTTATATTTTTTTTTTGTTTTTTTTTTCTTTTTTTATTTTTATTTTTTTTTTTTTATATACAGCTTAAAATACCTTACAACTACCCTAAGATATGGAAGTCGGCCATAGTTTTCAGCTGATGAATTTCCATAACCCACTGCAAGACAGTGACCGACTGCGTCCCATAAGTGGATACGCACTACCCTTTCTACCCCGGGCCTAAAGGGTTCGACGCTGGAGTTCCCTCGCTCCCCAGCCACCAGAATCTTCGACGTTGCATAGCAACATCCCGCACATCCCGACTCGATGCCGCTGTACTGAACCGGAGGAGACCCTCCTCAGCTGGTTGTGCGACGCAACGGTCGTGGTTGAGTCAGTTGAACGGGCGATGTGAAATATGAGCGGTACCGCGTTTATGTCTTGTAACAGACCGTACATGTCTAAATGGAGAAAAGCTTCTGGGGGGACGAAGCCACTGTGACGTACCCTTTCATGGTACTGAACATTGGGGTAGTAAGCCCCAGAGATCAAGTTATTGGCCGAGTTCATCGCTCTGGCAGTATGGCCTCGAATCAATTTCACCAGGAAATTGTCCACTCGTATCAGGTTCGCCCTGTTGTATAAAACCTCATTGGAGTAGAATTTTTTGTACTGGGACTCTGGTGTTCTGTAAAGGCGAAGGCAAGCCCTAAGACAAGCCCTCTCAAACACCCGAATCTTTTCCATCAAGCTTGCACTCACGTTGAACCACACGGGACAGCCCTAGGTGAGCATTGGCCGGATGAGGGCCATGTAGCAGATTCCCTTCACCCTCGCATCGAGTTGGCTGTTGTAAAACAGTCTCTTTGTAAGAGCGAAAGTGCCTCGGGCTCGGGCCAGAGCAGCATCTACATGTTTGTTAAAATATAGATATTGATCCAGCCAGATCCCCAGGTATCTGACTACAGTCCTTTGCGCCAGTGGTTGCCCGTGACGACCAACAATTGAGAACTTTCGCCAATTCTTTTTTGTATCCGCCGAAGCCTTATACAACGGGGTCCTGAACAGTATGGTTTCCGACTTGTGAAAGTTGATATTCAACTTCCAGTCATCGCAACTCCCAAGTTGTGGCCAACAAGTGGTGGACCAAGCATCAATGCTTCCACAAAAAGTGGCTGCTTGCTGCGGTTTATGGCATGCCTTCTTTCCGAGTGAAGAAGGAGACACCGTCAGCATCAATGTTGTCAAGTATAGGGCGATGTTAACCGATTTTGTCCGTGGTCAGAGCTCGACAACATCGGTTGCAACAAGATAACGGTACATGCCTTACAAGCGGCACAACGCTGGAAGTTGTGAATGAGAAATATGGTGACTGGGACATCTCATCAACTGGTCACCGCTGCTATGCATTTCTCTGGGTTTTCTGTCCAGTCCTTATAATAATAAGATGGGTGGCGCTACAGCCCGTAGAGGGCCAGGGCCTAGCTTCTTAGCAACCACCTACAGTTTTATGCCGACTCCGAACGGCCAATTTGAGAAGCTTTTTCTAGACGGTTGTACTCTTTGAGCATTGTCAGTGACTCGAAAGAGGTGGGGCCGTGAAAAGTATTTCTTGTCGTACCAGGAATCGAACCTAGACAGGTAGGTCCCACTGCGTACGAGTCGATGCACATACCCCCAACGTCACGGGCCACCACCAGACTATGAACAGTATTGCATCCAATATTGATCCCTGCGGGACGCCCATATTTGCAGCAATATACTGTTATTTACCTTTGCTCGTTGCGTTCTGTTTGCTAGATACGTTTTAAACCAGCTCAGTTCATTGTCTCTTATTCCATAGCTCTTCAACTTCTCTCTCTCATTATCTCATGATCTATTGTCGAATGCTCGTTTAAAGTCTAGAAATATTGCAATTGTTTTCTTCTTCTATTTAGTTCCCAACCATTCGCTTGATACGTAGTGCACATGAATGATATTTTCTAAAACCAGATTGAAAAACTGATACGATTTTTTGTGGGTTATGTTCGTTCCAAAAATGGCAATTTTGCTTGTAGTCATAGCCACTGAGCCAAAAATCCGTGAACTCCACGAATGACATCGTAGTGGAGATCCGACTTAGAATCGCCCTCGGCAACCGATGCTACTTCGGTCTGTCGAAACAACTTGGCTCAAAGCTTTTGTCAGTCCTGCTATGGAGCCGAAAGTTGGACGTAATGTAAAACAGCAGAGCTGATCCTTGGTGAATTCGAAAGAAACATTGTACGTCGGATATATGGTCGCGCCTGCGAACTCTAAACCTCAGGCTTCATCAAGGAGAGGAAGACCGAACCTCCGGTATAAACACACAGACAGCTTGGTCTGGATCACTGGAAGCAGAGTGCCCAGGACCGTCATCGATGGGCTCCTCATGATAGGCTCCATGGTCTATCAGCATGAGAAGTTAGTATGTATGTCATCACCTAAGGGGTAGAATTGATGAAAGACAGCCCATGAATATGTTTACAAATAAAAATGCTCAGCAATAACTTCCAAACTTATTCATTTAACACCCCGAAGGACATGAGTATGGAATTCCATTTTCTTGCTTCACCAATCGACCTTATTCAAAATTCTTCGTTTCAATTGACAGTTGCTCCACACACTGGGGACTCCCCATTACTCACCAGCACTCACCAGGGCAGGACACTTTTTCCTTTTAACGTCATTCACACTTGGAACTAAAGTAAATGCCAGTGCTTTAGTCGAGTGTCCTCGGAGAGGTTCGACATTTTTTTTTAAGTTCAGTCTCAACTTTTCGCATGTGGGCGTGTGTGTGTGTGCCTTTGATGAATGATCTCATGAGAGCAAAGTTAATATTTTTCCTTTCTCATTGACAAACACATTCCATCGAGTGTATGTGGCTGTCCAGCGTCTGTCAACAAAAAAGGATCTCTCTCTCTCTCTCTGTGTACCTATGTACTTGTTTTCGTTTCATTTTTCGATTCAATTTTTTTTTGTGTTTTGCTTCGCTTTGCCTTGCGTGCAAACTTCTCTCACAGATGTGAGTCGGTCACGCATAAATATCCTCAAATTATGATCTCGTCGCATAATAGTCACTGGAATGGAAATGGAAAGTCCCTGTGCCGATAAAGTTTGATTCCATGGAAATAAGCCCCCACAACGCTCCTTGGGGTGGACGCGAATTCACCCCGACCCTCGGTATGCTCCCAGAGTGTGGGTTGTCAGCCACCCTTCCCCGCCCTCAGGGCCGCTCTAAAGTAGCCATCAATTATCAAATTTCTTATGTCTTTTGATTTTGAAATTCTTGTTTGTTGGTTTTCTGTTGCTGCCGCTGCTCCGGCTGTGTTATCATGTTCTTTAATCATTATTTGTTAAATGAAAACAACACCAACATCAAGGCCTGTCCCTGTTGTCCACGGCGAATCATGGATTCGGGGGCAGTGGATGGGGGATTCCTTGGATGCTGGGTATCCAATTCATCGGCGGATGTTTCCACTTCAAATGGATTTCAGGCGAGTTTGCCCGGCCGTTTGTGTCAGTCAAGCTCAGGTTGTGCGACTGTGGGGGGACGATACTGAGAAGGAGTTTCCTAGCAACCCGTTTCCGATTCCCTGACTGTGGCATGGGGTAGTCATTTTCGTTTTACGCAGTTTCTTGGCCATTTTACTTGTCAGGCGTATTTCGTCGTTATCGCTCTCGAGTCTTGTTAGAGCTGAATGACATCTCAGGGGGAACATGTTGTTGTTGTTGACTGGGTTGCCTGTTTTGCCCTAAAGTCGAAGATCCTTGTAAACTTCAAATTACACCGACTTATGTGTACAGTGGAAAACAACGACGATGACCCGATGCGTAGGTCCACAATGCCGAAGAAGGATTTCCAATACACAAGTGTCCCCTGGTTTCGACATCCTGTTCAATATAATTTATGACATTCGCTTGTCAATGTTTTGGTATCCTTTTGAAATCATCTTCTCCCCTGAAGGTGAAAAGATTGTGTCGAGCGACTTCCTCGAGTCGCATGATTGTCCCAAAAAAAAAGTGTGAAAAATCAGTTGGGTATTGATCCTTCGGTCAAAAGGATTAATATATCATTCGGTCGGTGTTAAGTGTAACAGTTTTCGTTTTGTTAATGAGAATTTCAACGTACCATCCGTCACTGGGTGCACGTTTTGAAAATGCCATTGACTTCCTGTCATCTGTCGTTGACGCGCTCCGCGGAGAGGGGGACATGTATGTAGGTATGTTGAGAACTCAATTACACTCCATGGCTCCATGGTAGTCGCCGAGGGGAGTCGTGATAAATGAAAACAAATGCGTAGGGTGCGCGATGAAGTTATGAAGGATTAATTGAGTAATCCAGTGGAATGCACGCGTCGAATTGGGGTGATCCTGTAATGCTAAGCAGCTGGTCTTTGAAACTTGTCATGTCTGGTTGATGGTTGTACTGCGACGCGAGTTAACCCCACAACGTAACCATTTGAGGAAAGATGCTTAAGTTTGTGCTCTCAATGCATAGTCCTTGACTACTCCTTTGAATCCCCCGATAGTAAAGTTAGCAATTAAGTACATCTTCCCTGACGGTACGTAAACATTGAATAACTTCAATGCTTGCTTTGAATCGCTTTCCACAACGCGCCGAACTCAATGTGGAATATCGCGACCCACAAGCACCATCAGACAATACTATTCGTCGTTTGGTGTCGAATTTCGTAGCGCACGAGACAGTGGGAGACCGTCGACATGACGTTCATCAACGCCCACCACGTTCTGGTGAACTGGTTGAAACGGTAAGAGAGATTGTTGCGACGAACCCACATGTGTCGTATATTCACCGCGCTCAGCATTTTGACGTCAGTGGAACCACCTTGTGACGCATTTTGAGGGACGATTTGCATTTATTTCCTTATAGCTTGCAATCGACCCAAAGAATGTTGCCGGCATACCACACAATTCGCTTAGAATACCGCCAAACAGTCGCTCGAAGGTTTGACTCTGAACCTTATTTGATCTCAGACCTCTAGATTCAACCCCTCCAGACTTCCTTTTGTATTGCAAGTCTACACCTTCAAACCATGGGGAATAGACGAGCTCCAGGCAAACATTCGTGCCGAAATCATAGCCATACGCAACAAAAAGGCCATAGCATTGGCTTCAGTCAATAGCCGCCGCACTTGATGGATGTTGTATTCAAAAACTAGTACAAATGGACCACAAAGGACCAAATTTAGTAAACATACCTCATATATGGAAATCTGTTTCAAAGTTATTCAATATTCGCATGCCGACATAAAGGATGCCGCACCATGTACTATTTTCAAGCTAATCAGGGGATTAGCGAGTTTTTTTTTGAATTTGGCAGGTTCGGACGGGCTTCTATATACGAAAAGTTTAAAAATAGCCAGCATTCATTTTGGACGCACATCATCTCCTAGGCAACTGTTAGGCCACATGTATGACAGTTATCACAGCGACCGGTGTAAAGTAAAGGCTATGAACTTTCACTGTGGACAACGTTTACAAATAATTAAAACTTATTGAAGAGCGTTAACGCCAACATAACTCCCCAGTAGACAAGCATTTCATAGTCAAGTACATAAATTAGAGTCGCTGCTGGATGTTCCCGTGCCATTGAGGCAGCGTTGGTTAATCAAAATGCGGAGAATATTGATGTCGTTCTCGCGTCCTTAGCAAATGAACTAAAACAGTCGATTCCACGGCGTTCTCAATAATTGGGCATTGTTAAGACCGCACTGTGGCGAATTTTAGGAACGAATCTTGGCCTGCATCCTTATAGGATAAACTTAACATACGTACATCATAAGTGGTGGTCCGTGGCATTGTGGGTATGTGCTTCGACTCCTACGCACTTGGACCTACCTGTCTAGGTTCGATTCCTGGTACGACAAGAAATACTTTTCACGGCCCTACCTCTTTCGAGTCACTGACAATGCTCAAAGAGTACAACCGTCTAGAAAAAGCTTCTCAAATTGGCCGTTCGGAGTTGGCATAAAACTGTAGGTCCCGTCCACTCGTGATAGAACAATAGCACGCACAACACTAGTGGTTGCTGAGAAGCTAAGCCCTGACCCTTTACTGGCTGCAGCGCCAACCATATTATTATATTATACATCTTCAGGAACCACATGTTCCAGGCCACTCGAGCCTACGCCTTCGACTCTAACTCATCAGGAGCAATATCTAAGCGCAACCAGGCGATTTAGGTCCAACCACCTCTCCCTGTGCCAGCCACGCGGTCTTCTTCTTTATGGATTTCGCGCACTGTCGTGTTTCTCAACCTATCCCTGCGACTACCTCCCACAACAGCACGTGGAAATCTCATCTCGGCAGCTTATATTCTCCATTTTATTTTTTTCGGACTATATTTGGTGACACAGAGGTGAGAATTGGAACAAATACTGGATTGGCTTTGGCACCAAGATCGGCCTTCCTGTCTCCTGATTACAGATCTTCCAATCTGTTTCAAAATTCCTCAGCATTACTTCTCCCATCGCTCGTGCAAAAAGACCCCGAGACACTTCTCCACCTGCTCCAAGTGGAGTCCCACTAACACTTAGAGTGCATTGAACATGCGTTCTTGAAATTACCACAACTTCTGACTTGTCCACGTTTACCTTCAACCCAGAATCAGCACATACGGCCACAAACTTCAAGAACTAAAGCCACTCGATCATATGAAGCGACGGGCGTTCTAGAAATGTTGGAAGGAGATCACCAAATTCATCGCAAAGTCTATTCAGTGATGAAGCGTTTGCCTAAACAGCTTCGTCAACAAACAGAATATGCTGAAATGTTCTTCCTAAAACAGTACTTCCTCCACAAAATATAACTGAATGGTGTGGTTATCATGTCGACACAGTGTCGATGGTGTAGCTGGGGCATTTTTTGATCATGGAAATGACTGCCACGTTACAGTCAAAGGAACCTCTAGATTCGGAAATGTTCTGACATCGTCTAGAAAAATGCCGTGCCGAATTCAAAGAGCATAATATAATCAACCAAACCCACACTTTACGCAGCTCCCTCAGAGTGGCAACCAACATTTGGCCGTAAATTATTTTAAACCCCATAAAATGGCAGCACCAGATGGCAGCTTCCCTGCGGAGCTACAAAAGGTTGTAAACCTGATCGCTCCTTGGTTGATCACCACCTTTGAAGGTTTCCATGATCTTGGCTATGTACCTAGACCCAGGGGGATGACCACCGTGGTCTTTTGTACCAAAGGCAGGGAAATGCTCTCGAAGGATCTAAGACATATAAATCTGCTTAAGAAAATCCGATTGACTTCAGACACACAGCAAACTAAATGAAGACCTCCCCGCATGCCTACAAAAAGGGTAAATCTGTAGAGACAGCCCTTCACTCGTTGGCAGACTTGAATAGAAAAATCCCGCGAGCATACGGAATTCACCCCGTCGACATCGAGGGAGCTAGCATACAACCCAAAGCAATAGCCTTAGCAGTCAACGCACTCGGGATCTTAAGAACAGCCCAATAAGCTCCAAACTCGGTGCGACCAAACTCAGTAAAGCGGTCAACAGAGGAACACCACGTGGCGGGGTGTTCTCGCCTCTCTTGTGGAACGTGAATGCACTTCTACTGATCCTGGAAAGATGCCAACGTAGACGATGTTGTCTCTGGGTCAATGAAGAACATTATGCAGTTGGCTGTCTTCGAACTAAAAAAAAATGTACTACAGAATGCAGCCTAAGTGGCTCTAACGATACACATATAGAAAACTCAATTCGGAAAATTGTTCTAAATCATGCGATCTAACACCTCTAGACTTTCTTTTATGAGGCTATGTTGAATGATTGGTCTATGCCAACAAGTCGGCGTCGGTAGAGAACTACAAAGCGAATATTGAACGAGAGATAGGGACCGATTCTGGTGGTTGTACGGAGGGCTAACAACAAGATTATGAGGGAGAATCCTAAGAAACCTGAAACCAAAAAGGACTACAATTGGTGAGCGTGTTCCAGGAATGTAAGAACGCTCTACATACCGGGGCTGACTCCAATGATCGGCCAGCCTAGAAATAACAGGTTGTGTCAGAACAACGCCTGCCTCCTGTCGACCTATTGTACAGCCCCAGTACAACCTCATTGAACTTAAAACTCAGAGAGGCGAAGTTTTGGAGGGAAAAAACATACTGTCACGCTGTCATACTAACAAGATGGACAGCAGCACAGAATATAGGCCAAACAGACTACTTAACAACAACCTTAACTGCGGAGAAGAGCGATTTCCGGTCCGAAAACCATGGCAGGAACAAACGGTAGTAGCAGAAGGGAGATCGCCATAGCCACTGACTGCTTAAAAACAAGCGCGGGTAAGAGCGCGGGGTCTTCTGCGACCTCTTCGACTTTCCTTGGCACTAAGGTACGACTGCAGCATCGTTTAAGCCGAAGTTGCTGCGACACACTAAGCGGCACCAGCGTTGAGCACAATGTAACCGACAAATCGATCACCATTTTTTCGCGGCAATAAAATCCGTAGGATCACCCATTCTTGCATCGAATTTGTTTAGGTTGAGCAGGCAGAGCATCTGTGAGATATCCTTTATGGATTATGTGACTCTCTGCAGGGTTTCCGGGGGATACTGGAATCCAAGCGAACAAAATGGATCGAAGCGTATACTCCGCTTAGCTCCATAAGGATGAAAGACGAAGACATCTACAAAGTCAGAACTCGATGGCTTGGTGCATGTATTGGAGCTACGCCAAGGACTCTATGACCAACGCTGACCAAAAAGAGATCAACACCATTGATCGGATTTAGTCGCAAGAATGTACACATGCTAATAGGAGTCCTTTCCTAGCACTGTGCTATAGGTACACATGCAATGCGTCTGAACACACCGCTTAACGACTTTAGCAGAAGCTGCTGAAATGAAGGAGAAACAGAATGTATCCAACATCTGCTCTGCGATTGCACAGCTCTAGCAAAGAAAAGAAGCCAGTTCCCAGGAAAGCACTTCTTCGCAGAGATGAAGGACTTAAACGGTGCTGAATTCAAAAACCTCCGAAGGTTCATATGTGGACTAAACATGGTCTGTAGTAAACTACACCCTAGCAAGGGCACAATGGACCCAAGACGTTGTTCTAAGTCAGCCACGGCCATAAAGCCACAGCCCAGCGATTGCTCAGACTCATATATTCCACATGTTTTTTTTCGTTTATCTCAAATGGCTTTCGTTTCATTAAAAAGTAAAAGTTGTCAAGTTTTTATTGGAATACATATTAGAAGCTTAAAGTCAAACTTGTCCTGATATTTTTTTTTATAGAGAGCGCTTTTTTTAAAGTCTTAATGACTTTCCAAGGCAAGTTGTTATAGATGCCTCAAATTACCATTTCCACATCACCTTTTAAAGTCGCAGAAGTCTCCTTAAAATCATGAATATTTACGAACATCAATTCCATGGAACCCACTTCCGATCCTCCGTCCATCAGTCGGCAGATTCAGACGGTGGCAGATTCGACACTTCTCAGAATCCACAGAGAATCCGCTTTGCTCTGATCAACCGAAAACTCACTCAGCAAAGGTGATCACCTGCTGAACAGATTTCGCTTTCGAATATTTGTCCAACGAATGCAAATCCAGACCAATTTCATTTTCCAGCAATTTCAATCACACAAAAACAAAAACCGGCCCTATTCTCGGCCGTAATCTCCTTAGTCCGTACGACCGTTCACCATAAGCACACGGCACCCACCCACACATACAATGGATATCCCTTACACTAAAGGCATCCGACATAAATCCTGGAAATCCGTGCCATATAGCACGGAGCACCATCTACTGGAAATCCTTTCGGGACAAGCACTTATCCGAGGTTCTAGGATCTGCAAGCGTTGCGTTATCCTTTCGAGCACGATGACAATCTCGCCACCAAATGTACTTAACTAATGCAAATAGGAATTTATTTTGTTTGCAAACAGGGTTCTCATAACCGTAGATAAACAAAGGATGAACCCACTTCGCCATTAATACCAAAATCCGCATCCGTGTCCATGCACGCACACACCGATACACGTGCTCATTCCTCATTTAGTGTCGCTCAGGAGGGCCGCCGGTCGGTTGTCTGCGATGCCATTACTATCGGACTTGGGCAAGGATTAAAAGTTTATTTAAGGACTAATTACCACCACCATCTACAGCTGCTTAAAGTATTAAGTGAAAAAACAAAACCACCAGCACCAGGAAGCAAGCAAGCAAGCAAGGACTGAATGAGAAACGGCATTATCCTTTTTTCGGGATTCGCAGCGCTGTTGTGGTTGTGTGCGAGTGAAAGGAGTGCCCTAATGCTACACCTACTTGTTGTGATAAATTAGCAGGATTTAGCCGAGTGATTATGGGTAATTAAGATGAGAACTTGCTTCTTAGCGTCCGTCCTCTGTGTCTCCTCGCAGTGGATAATGCCAGTGGCTGTGCGGGCACGGATTTGAGGGGATTTTCTGTGTTGTCTTGAATCCTTTCACAGGACATGAGCACATGATGACACGGTGACTGGAGATAAATCAAAACACAGGCAAACAGCTTCGAGTCGTTGCCTTTCTCTCAAAAGAAACCGAATGCGATCCCCGGTCTGCCGCTTTGTGCGAAGGGTTACATTTTAAAGGCACACAACAATGCTACAATGGCTCAGCCATCGATGAACGTCTCGTTTTCGAAACACCTACACACGTGGGTCCTCGCGAATGCACGTGAGGGGGAGAACCAAGAAATCTCTTGTAATCCTTTGATTGTCGATCGAATTGAAAAGGATAAGGTGACGCAACAGCGGTGAGAGTGTGACCCTTTCTTCATCGGTTGACTTAGCAGCAATTTAGGGTTAAAAAGGTGTTTTTGTGGCATTTTCCTTTTGAGGCCTGTGTTTAGAGGTGTTATCCTTTCAAAGGGAATCCGAAGGTGATAAACAACGAATTGAAGGCACAAAGAAGTTTATGCGACTCGAGAAAGGGGAACGATTAATTTGTTAAGGATCAACGACCTACTTTGCGGTGAAGGGAGAGGCTGAAGACGAAACCGATCACAGTGTGTAATCCCTTATATTGCCGGGGGCATGGAGGAGTCTCTGGAAATGAGAATCTTTGTCGCTCGAATTGACTTCGATTTCTTTGAAGAAGTTGACAGTGCATCAGATAGTAAGTATTAAACAACACAAGATGGCGGCACCACTTAATTTGGTACAAACATTGGACTGGAGCCATTTTTTCAGCGGACCCTTTAATGGTTGTCGGAGGTTTTTAATGCTGCACTAGAGCACTCAGACTCAAAAGCTGGTCCATTTTACAACCATGCAGCAACCTACATTTGCTGAAATTGCATGGTCCTCCGGAGGAATACCAGCAGGCGCTTCTGTGGTGAGGAGGCCTACATCATCAGCTCTCATCAGCACCAAATAACTGCCACGTGATAGGAGCAAAGGCGGAACAATGGCAGAGGAAGTGCTCTGCAGTGTCGTCGTGTTCTTCGCAGACGTCGCAGAGCATTTCGTCGCTTAGGCCAAGCACGTGTTTGGTGAAGGTGCAGTTGCTCGTTAGTTCGCCGGTAAGTCGTCTGCAGTTTGTTCTGTTAAGAGATGACAGGAATGCCGCGAATTTCTTATAGACGTTTGTGAGCATGCGCTTGGTCTGCTACCTACGGTTGTTCTCTCGAGAGGTCCAATTATCAACAGATGCCCTCACCAAAGACGCAGGCAGTCTCAGTGCAGGTTCCGGTCCAGATACTCCTCTGATCCTTGCCTAGCAAGTTCATCGGCGATCTCATTTCCCATGATCCGCTGGTGTCCCGGGAACCAGACAAGTCTTAGCTAATTTAGACTGCCGGTCAAGTTCAGAGAAGACTTGCATTCCTGGACTATACTGGAAGTGGGTAAAGGGTTGAGCAAGGCATTAAGCACAGATTGGCTGTCGCTACAGACACAAATACTTCGCCCCTTCCACCTGTTCTTCACAATATAGTTCGTGGATTAGGATCGCATAGGTTTCTGCCTGGAAGACCGACGCAAAGTTACCTAACGAGGTGTGGAGTCTAATGTTGTCGCCCTCCACGAAGGCGCCAGCGCCAGACCCTTCCTTGGACAGTCCTTTCCTGGCTCAGATTCTGGCCAGAGCCAGTCCTGAATGCAGGGAACGTCGGCTTTGTATGGACGTTGTGGCTGGATTACTGTGGTCCGTGTGTCAGACGGCATATCCAGAAGACTATTGTCAAAGCTAGGTTATCCATCAAAGCTCCAGCTCCAGACCACTTCTTTTGAAGCAGAAGATGGCATTGAGAGTGCACCACAAAATGTGGATACTAATATGGGAGGGACAGAAGTGCATCAAAACCAGAGCCAATCGTACTAGGGTAGGCCCCAAGGCAGCCGAGACAGACAGTTCTTTGAAACTTAGTGAAAAGTCACATATTTACCTGAAAGCTTATTCTACCAAATGACCGAAGCATAAGAGGAAAGAGGCCTTGTCATACTCGTGTAGATCCGAAAACGGATCTTTTTGGTGATAGACCCCAAGACTTGCCGAAAATTCCCGTACACTGCCAGAGAAGTGACACCTGACTTTAATGGCTTTAATTAAACGCTGAAGATGTTGCATATATTCTCCTTACAAACTCCTTAAAAACAGCTGGATGGCACCGTTGGTTGAGTGTCTGCCCTGGTTAGAGAGGTCCCCGGTTTGAATCCCAGTGAAAGCTAAGTTAATACGCTTTATTCGGTTTTCAAATCTGGTCACCATTTGCCGTTGGGATCAAATTAACGGCACTTTCACTCGATGGACCAACGTGGTCTAAGTGTGGTGGCGATTTCGCTGGCAGCACAACTACCTAACCTAACCTAACGTACTAACAGGATTTCGTAGACGAACCAATAATGAAGTAGCTCACTACAAAGGCTAAATAGATGATCGACCTGTCGAACAACACTGGTTGCCTTAGAACAACACGGCAGCCGGCAACACTCGCTGCTACTGTATTCCTTGACTTATTCTGCAGCAGCACTCCGGCCTGAGGCTAAGAGAGCCCCAGTGTTTTGGATTGGTCACATGGACACGCGTCCCTACTAACAGGCTGGACAGCAGCACAATATAACAGACATACTGACTATCTACATCCAACTCTTGCTTTCATCTTCTATTTCTGCGCCGCTGCGCGAGCGCTGCTACAAGTTCTGGGGTCTTCTGTGATTTCTTTAAACGTCCCTGACACCAACAGACGTAGTCATTGTGGCTCGATATGACTTGATACATGACGTAGCACAAATCTAGTTTAGATAGCCAAACGGCAATCAGGCCCATACCATCGGACAACGAAACTTCTCATGTTATGTAGAAAGAGCGTCAGTATCGCGAATAATCATCCTTGGCGACAACGGTGACCCTATAATGGGTAGCGGGACTTACTGGCATCCTAGGAAACGCAACAGTAGGCAGTCTTGCGAAAGAAGGATGTGAAATTGAGCTTGAAAGACGAAGAGTTCCGGATGGAGCCAGTAATCGACGGCTCAGTCTGGACATTGGATCATCAGCGAGAGCTCTGCAGCCGACGCTGATCAAGAAGATATTATCATCAATGTACAGTTGGAATCGCAAGGAAGCGCGCTAAAAGGAGTCCTTACCGGGTACTGTGGGATAACTAAACATACACTGCGTCTGAACATACCGCATAGCGACTTCTGTAGAAGCTGCAGTGACAAGGAAGAAATAGAATCTGTCCGAAATATGCTGAGTGAATGCCCAGCTCTAGGCAGTTCCTTCCATCCCTTCTTTGTAGAGCGAGATGACTCAAATTGGGTTGAACTGACAAATTTTCTGAGATTCATATATGGATCTGGTTTTTTTTTGGGAATAAGGTAATTCAGGGCTCCCTTATACCTACTCAAGGGTGAATAGAACATACACTGATAAGCTTAGTGACTTACTTACCACTTTAGGGAATGCGAGCAAGGAGAATGGGATCACGATGTAGACACTTTTCCGGGGAGCTATAGAAATGAGAAGTTGACGACGACCGTCACCTGATATTCGTTTAGTTCTCAAGGAACATGGTAAGATTCCTAAGAACTGGCTGTAACACGGAACAAACACCAAAATGGATCTTCATCCAACGTCACAGGAAGAAATGACGGAAAATGGCAATGGAGTGGTCTAATGGCTCTAAGCTCGAAAATACCGCAAAATTGCCCCATGGTCTACATGGACAATCGCTGCCACCCAGCTGTGCCTTCTCTTCAGTGTCGAATAAATCTCTAGCCCCCTTACAAGCACTCTAGTTCCACAATTGGGAATCATTTAGCCGTTTTGAGGAGACTCAATCAATATTTACCCACATACCTTGATATCGGTGGCAGTCAGTGGTCATGTTGCTCCAAGTAGTTTCATCATCCCATCATGAGATGGAAAATCGGTCAAGTCTTATGGCCAAGCGCCAAGGCCTAGTTGATGACATCACTCTTCTTTAACATAAAACGATGCATATCTACGAAATGCCATCACAGCCGGAGAGGGAAGCATAAATCCGCGGGCAGAAATAAATGCGAACAAGACAAAATTCATCAGCATCGAAATTAGATATGCGAAGATACGAGTGTATTTACTAGACAACGTGTCAGCAACTAATGGCACCCACTATAAAACAGCGGAAGTGGAAGTAGATTGGTAATTATGTTACGAAAGGGTGACAACTGCAAAGGGAACCGTAGATATGACTCATAACAATTGAAACGACCATGTTTGTCCCCTCCTCGTATATCCGAAACCGGAGCTTACTTGCCAACAGTGGGATTCGACAGCACACTCGAATCAGTCCCCGACGTGGAGTAGTAGATGGTAAGTGAATAGGTGCGCCGACTTCTAAAGTTGGGTTCAATTCCTACCCTTCTCGTGTCAATAACGAGGATCCAAGAAAATATCTGCCAAAAAAACTATTCTTAAAATTCGGAGTTGAGTCAGCACAAGTAGTCATGAGCATGATAACAGGTAGAAAGTTCGTCGTGAAAAGTGGCGATGTAACTTCTCCCACGGTCTTTGGCATCAAAACTGGTCTGCAACAGGGGCGGTTAGTTTGCCGATCTTGTTCTTAATATTCACTCCAGATCTTATAAGTAGGCGGAATGGACCTTAATTGCGTACGCCGACGATCTAGTAGCCTACAGATCAGGTCCGAAGATCGAAGTAATACAAATTTTGTTGCAACGTGACTTTGCGACATCTGGAAGTTGATTATCAACTTCCTGAAGTGTGGAACTATCCTTTACCCATCCTTTACCCAGTACAGGGCATCATAGGATACGCGCACAAACTGAGGTAAGTTCGGCATAGTTGACCCGTAGAGACGGCCGCTAGATGTGAAAAGTGTAGCAAGGTTTGGTTGGATTAATATCTGTATTTTGACAAACATAGATATTCCTCTGACGAAAGCTTAAACACCTTTGTTGTGGCAGGGGGTTGTTTTACAGCAGCTAACTTGATACCAGAGTGAAGGTAATCTGCTATATGGCCCTCATCCGGCCAGTTATGGCCTACGGTTGTCCACTGTGGTTCAATGTGAGTCCTTCCCAGATGGAAAAGATGAGGTTGTTCGAGAGAGAGAGTGTCTTCGCACCTGTCTCCGGTTGTACACGAGTCTGAGTACAAGAAGTTCTATCCCATCGAAGTCCTGTACAACGAGGCAAACTTGAACAGGATGCACGAGCTATGACTTCTTCCAACAGTCTGATCTTTAGGGCTCATCATCATCATCATCTTCTGACCCGCATGATCCACTAAAGGGGTCGCGGGGGTAAACCACGCACGACAAATCTCCAGGCAACTCGATCCTTCGCCATAGACTCTAACTCATCAGGAGCTATGCCCAAGCTTAGCCCGGCGAGGTTTTGGACTTGGTCCAACCACCTCGTCCTGGGTCTGCCAAGCGGTCGCCTACCTGATGGAATCGCATTCAATGCCCGCCTCGGAAGTCGTGATGATGGGGACATTCGTGCCACGTGACCAAACCACCGAAGCATAGCCCTTTCCGTTCGAAGAAGCAGCTGCTCAATGTTGAGTTCCTCGCGCACTGCCGTGTTTCTCAACCTATCCCGGCGAGTAATTCCCACAACAGCCCGAAGAAATCACATCTCAGCAGCTTGCACTCGCGATCTTATTCTTTCGGTCATTACCCAAATTTCATGACCATAGGTGAGAGTTGGAACAAATACTGAGTTGAAAACCGCTAACTTGGCTTTGACACCAAGCTCGGCCTTTCTGATTACAGAACTACCAAGCTGTGTCAAAACTGACCCAGCTTGACCAATCCTACCGGAAAGCTCAGCATTACTCCTTCCATCACTCGTGAAAAAGACCCCGAGATACTTAAACTTCTACACCTGCTTCAATGGGACTCCACTAACATGCAGAGTGCATCGGTCCGATAGTCCAAATTTTCGATGATGCTGAAGTATATTGGAGGTTATATGCCGTTAATGTGCCGAATTATCTCATCCTTTAGCTCTTGAATTGTTGCTGGCTTATCGACGTACACCTTTTCTATCAAATAACCCCAAGGAAAAAAATCCAACGGTGTCAAATCACATGATCTTGGCGGCCAATTGACATCGCCACCACGTGAGATAACACGGCCATTGAATTTGTCGCTCAAAAGAGCCATTGTTTCGTTAGCTGTGTGGCAAGTGGCACCGTCCTGTTGAAACCACATATCGTCCACATTCATATCTTCCAATTCGGGCCATAAAAAGTTCGTTATCCATTTCACGATAGCGAATACAATTCACAGTAACTGCCTGACCGGACTCATTTTGGAAAAAATACGGCCCGATGATGCCGCCAGCCCATAAACCGCACCAAACAGTCACTCTTTGTGGATGCATTGGTTTTTCGACAATCACTCTTGGATTATCATTCGCCCAATTCGCCCGATTCGCCCAAATGCGAATCCACTGAGGTGAAAATGTGCCTCATCACTGAAGATGATTTTCTTCGAAAATGCACGATTGATTTGAACGCCCATTTTCCTAATAATCCTGAATAACTTTAATGCGGGGCTCGATTGTGTATCTTTCCATGGTTCAAATTGAATTAGTCTGAAATTGAGAAATGTCAAATGAAATGCAGAAAAAAACAACAACAACATCGGCCCTTAAAATGCATCACTGAACATTGTCAAAAACATGAACAATTTTTGCAAGAGTTATGTAGATGAAGGGGAAACACTGACTGCTCTAGCAGAGAATTTTTCTCTTCCTTATCAAGCCAGGGTCCAATGGAAAGTTTGAGTCTGAGCTGAGTAACGAGCACGCTGCTTTCATTTGTCGAGACCAATCTGCCTTGCATCCGGTCTTTATTCCGGAGATCCGGACTTCCTGTCCGTCTCGAATCCGAAGACCCTTTTAGCTCCATGCGCTCAATGTGGACGAGCCAGCAGCCATTCTCATAGAGTTTGGTGCAATTATATATTCTAATCGATTCACCTTCCTCGCAGAAGAAATACCATATATCCAAGGCCGAATTTTCTTTCGACGACATCTGATTCGTATCAGCTCTGCTAATTTGCTTATGGTCCAGCTATCGGCTCTTTTTGACCATGATTTTGTGGTTTCAGTTGCCGAAAACGATTCCACGTCGGATCTACTAGTGGGTTTACTTCTTCCAAAAAGCCTTGTGACGATAGCAAGTTTTTCAATTTAAGGCTCTCAGAGAGTCGTTTAGTGAGTGAATACGTGGAGCGTCTTGGTCTGGTGCGTACCCTTTTGGGATGAACAGACATGACACTAAGTTCAGTTTCAACACTTCTGCTCATCTATCTTTGCTGTGGCTCACTTTTTGTCTTCCAAGTGTAACCTATCTCTGCCTAACATTGTTGACTCTTCCTCAGGAAACACAAATATGGTCTTGGTCTCCTTGGAAACCCTCCCCCAAGACAAGATTAGTGTCGCCTGTTAAGACCTGGCTTGATTCAGTTTCTCTCCTCCGACATGCTTGATCATTTATCCGACTTCTGCCGAAAGAAGTCCTGTCCGATATCTAAGATCCGCCTAAAACCATTTCGTCGTCGAAGAGTCCACTCTGTCCATCAGATGCAGTCGGTCCAATGATAAATTGCATGTTCAAGCGTCTGCCTGAGTCGAACAACAGAACTATCCATGAAATTCCCAAGAAAGGACTTGCGTGCTCGACTATTTAGAGCAACCAGCATCCTTTCTTTTTCAATAAGAGAAAAGAAAGGAAATTCGTCACGCTAATGATTGCATAGGGTTACGAGAGAAAACGAAAGCAATCTGCCTTCAATCGGACAACGTTAACCCAATCATGGGTCACATCAGTTATGGTCAATAAATTTTCCCAACTCCAGTGCGGTTCATGCGGATGCTCGGGCTCTGAGCGAGCGAGTGCGTGTGTGCATCATTTGACCATCAAAAGGATTGAAAAACAACAACACGAAGCAGCTGCTGGCCAGTCGCCTGCTTTGCTAACGCTGACGATGATTTTTGTCGTGCTGTGTCGCATGTCCTGGACTTGATTTTATGTAGTTTGTAGTCCTCTCACTAATCACCTTGCATGTGGGCAATTTCTGCTCAAGTGAGAAAAGGGTTTCTCATCTCCTGTTGCAGCTCAAGTCGTGCACATCCTCCTCGCATCCCTTTTTTATCGGTTTTCCGAAGAAGGAAAAAAGGACACCCATGAATAAATCACAGATTGACTTACTCGCACACAGGATACTCTTTGAAAAGTAAAATGTAATTGATAACACCCGCACCCGCACCCGCACCCGATCATGAGGACTGTGCTATCCTTTTGCTCATTTGACACCCAAACGAGTCGAAAGGAGAGAGCCAGTCAGTGTGTGCAGAGCATTTTCTTCCAGTCTCTCTGACAGTAATTTATTATCCCCTTACAATGGGAAGGATACACATGGGCACTGTGCCGATGGACGGACAGGCGAGACGAGCCACGTAACGTTGATGCAACGTTCCCACACTGGACGTCCTTGCACAATGCCAGTGGCGTTCATCATTGATCATGAGGACGATGATGATGACGATGATGACGAGATGTACACATCCATACGCATCCATTCTCTGAATTGTCAGGTACTGTTAGTTTTTATCGAAGAATAGAATTCTGTTGATCCTTTTGGTGTCTATTTGTTTTATCGGTTTTTTAACTGTATTCCGGTGAAAAATGATTGTTTTTTCCCCTTTTTTTCTTCTGCTGGCGCACACGGGAGATGTCAGTCCCCGATGGAATCGAACATGGCCACCTAGACGGATAGACAGAGACAGAGCCTGGGCACGGCTGGGTATGACGACAGTTGGTCACCGGACTGTGGTTACTCAAATTGCATGGAATTGTTATGCAAAATCGGGTCGAGCCGATGGCCAGTTAGGGAGAAAAGGAGGAGATCGGAGAAGGATAGTAGGCAGCTTGTGATGGTTATCTGGATACGAACAGGGACTTGTCCATTCAATCAGTTGAGTGGATCTTCTGAGAAAGTGTGGTGTTTTGTTTTTTTTTTTGTTTTTCTTCTGTTTTTGTCACAGATGTGCTCAAGTGTGAATGTAAATCCCTGAATTCGCTAGAAAACTGTGTGCACAAGCATAATGCACAAGGATGCGATCAATATGCATGCAATCTTGCAAGAAACTGGGACACACTTCAAGTGCGCATCAGCTGGTGGACTGTACGCCAAATCTGGGTTGGATGTTATGAAAGGAGGGATTTTAGAGGGTCATCCAACAAGAGGTGGTATTTTAAATAACGCACCAAAGTTGAACTGTCGACTATGTACTGGCACTGCATCGTTTTATGAGTAAGCATAAGAGGGTTATCGATACATTCTAGACCGCACGGTGTTAGGTTAGAGGGTGACAACTATAGCCTTTCATCTCGTAGCTACTTGATCCATGGTCAATATGTTGAATTAGCGAAAATTCTCTTCAACCCGGTGAAGATGCCATGGAAACGTTTATTGCAGTTTGGATGGTTTTGTGCCTTCACAGTGAATTTGATTGATATAGGTACTACAGATAGTGGTCATCGAGCAGTTGAACATATTACCAAAACAGCCAGCAGTGTGACTGAAACAATGTCTCCATCAAATTGAGAGACATAGCTTTCGACTACTTTTTCAGGCATTTGTGGGCGTTAAAATGAACGAACAAAGTTGGCTGCCAATGCGTTTTGTCAGTATAGACTGGTAACGTGACTATATGTATCCACAAGGATAATAGCCAAGAGGCTGTCACAAAATGTTACAGATCGACGCTAGCTCATTACGGGAATCTATGTATTCTTCGAATTGACCCTTTGATTGGTGA
Organism: Eristalis pertinax; assembly: GCA_907269125.1. NCBI lineage: Eukaryota > Metazoa > Arthropoda > Insecta > Diptera > Syrphidae > Eristalis > Eristalis pertinax. Next base: position 32,364,907 of record OU026146.1, read on the forward strand.
ATTGTATCGCATTGCTGTATGCTGCAGCGTGATCCTCCTGCAATCGCATCTCTTCCACATTCAAGCCATTCCGGAAACAAGAAAGCCACTAAGCACAGCTCTGTAGTGAATATCGTTGGGCAAGTTTGCTCCTACGACTCCACCAGGACACAGATCACATCCACATCAAACCATGCATCAGGAGGTTATGCGCGTTTCGATAATCTCATTTGGATCTCAATTGAGGCACAAATGAGTATCATCTCTGATCAAAATTGTTCGATAAAACAATGTATCCACCATCAGCTGATTTTTGAAAACATTCAGCGAATTTTCGACGCAAAACGATGGTCAAGCGGCTTCGATTCTTGCACCAGCTGGATCTTAGAAGCCTTCAAACGAGGAGGCCTTTCCGTGTCACTTTGGAATGAACATCGAAGCGCATTATTTATGGCGGCTTCTCTGGGCGGCGCGGGGTCCTCCAAAATGTCCAATCCATGACTCTGACGTATAAATTAGGCTGAATTTGACCGATGGCATGGGTTATGTTGGCTGCTATGTGTGACTTCTCCGCACAGACCTGCGACTTCAGAAAACCACACGGAATCACACCATCTCGGTTGCTAGTTCACGTCAACTCCACGTCGGATGACCATGCCCGCTTATCGTTCAGAATATCCAATGTGGCGTGAGTTCTGTGGCATTTAGAGCCGTCCTGTTGAAACCCCATGTCGGTTTGGTGTACAATTTGGACCATAATATGTTGGCAATCATCGACCAATAGCGCTCGTCGTTGACGGTAATAGCCCTGGCGTCGTTCTCGACGCCCAAAATCCACACCAAACAGTGACTTTTTCGGAATGAATTAGACGCGGATCGCATGTGGATTGTTATAGTTCCAAATTCGACAATTTTATTTTTGGCCCGATCAGAACACCAATTTTGATAAAATTATGTTGCACGTGTTGTTGTGATTTGGCAACAGACTGAATAAATGGTAGTCAATGTGACAGATGCTGCTTCAACAAATTGGCCGCTATCAACTGTCAAATTTCGGAAGTCTCTATTGTGAGACCATTTATAAGTTTGGCGCACAGAAACTGCATTTAAGTTGGTAACGTTTGTTGAAGCGTGCATCAGGATACTACTGAATATAAATGACATCGACAGTTTGTAATCTGACAGTTGGTTTGACAGATATAACTGACTGATTGGCTGGGTGAAGTTAGGTTAGGTATGTGGGTAGACGGACGTCCGGTTGGAACCATTTTGATTGCCATTGGGGGATGTAACATCTTACATCCTACTTCTTGCTCGTCATGCAGCCATCCTAATATCCTTATGGATCTCTGAAAAGATTTTACTGGTTTTAGGGTGTATAGTTTATATCTGTTAGATCCTGAAGATCTTGGAAGAAGTGTTCTATACCTCAACTAGCAGATATTGGGGCTGTGACAGAGGTAGTGAGGATTATCCTTTTCGTTCTCTTCGTCGATGCAGTAAATATGTCGTTGGCTGGTCCCATTTTCATTTCATGGTACTTCAGGATGCAGATGATAATGGCCAGTTAGTGCTCTGACTACCATCGCCAGCAGCAACTTTTTCTCACATTGAAGGAGTCTGTCGGTTTTTGCACTGCTAAACTTGGACCAAGGTATCCGAGTGGTCTCACTTCTGTTTGCTTTCTCTGTCATCGCGTCGTCCACTTTTCTCTTGACATTTGCAAGAGGTGGTTTGATCCATGGCACTGCTTGGGTCGGTTTCGGTCCATTTCCTGGCAAGTTTATCTGCTGTTTCATTGTCGGCTATGTCTCTGTGACCTGGGATCCAGCAGTGAGAGAAATCGAGTGCTTTGTGGTGAGAACTCCAAGTTCTTCGCGAAAGCCTGCGACCAGCTTGGACCGGCGAAATCACTCGAATGGCTTTTGGCCACTTCTTTGGCTGCTAGGACCCCCGCTTCGAAAGCACCGCTAAAGACAGGGATTCTGATAGAGCAGTGCGCCTATGCCATTTGTCATCTTCGATCCATCTATTTATACATGGATGGTTGAATTGTTGATGGGTTCATAAGTGACCCATTCCTCAATGGATGGGAAATAACACCCAAAGGGTATTTCGAAATCAAGGAAAGGTGAAATATAGTCGTGTCGACTTGCTATACTTGCACTGTTCCTTATGGAACTCTTTGATACAGTCATCTCCAAGTACAGGTCAAGACCTACTAGGTTTAGTATTGCTTCCAAGCCATCTGTAGGAGGAGTGCTGATTGCTCATGTGACGCCCAGGCATGCAAGTCTCTGAACACTGTTTTCAGGGACGCATACCACCAGACTAAGCTGCCATAAGTCAAGATGGTCTGACAATCGCTGTGTACATCCACATGATGTACGAGGGGTAAAGCTGTGGTTGTATATATAAATTGACTTATTTATCAAGTAATACTATTATTTTAGTGCATTCATGTAAAATTTCATATGTGATTATAAATTCGCGTTTTATCTCTAGTTAAACAGAATCATAATGGCAACTGAGACGATGATGGTGAAAATTGAGCATCGCCCTGTAGTTAAATTTCTAACTAAGCAAGGAAAAAGTCAAAAAAACTATTCATGAAGAGATGGTGGCTGTTTACCAGGGTTCCGCACCTTCATTATCAACTGTGCAAAAGTGGTCAAGTGAGTTCAAGAGAGGCAGAGGGAGCATTGAAGACGACCCCCGCTCCGGCGCCCCGGCTACTGCTTGTACTGGAGAAAGCATCAAAGAAGTCGAAAAACTTGTTCTTGAGGATGCCCGAACAAAGGTGAAAATGATGGCAGAGATCACCAAGCTTTCAATTGGTACCATTCACACCATTCTTCATGACCATCTTAACCTTTCAAAGGTCAGTGCAAGGTGGGTGCCACGAATGCTAACAGCGCCTCAGTAACAATGTGAGAATCGCATGCTGTAGAGAGCTTTTGGAGATGTGTAGTGAGAACGCGGACGGTGTTATGGATCGAATTGTTACTGGTGACGAAACATGGGTCCACCACTATGACCCTGAAAGCAAACAAGAGTCCATGCAGTGGCATAAAAAAGGAACAGAACCCCCGAAGAAGTTCAAAGTCACTCTGTCTGCCGGGAAGCTCATGGCCACAGTTTTTTGGGACTCAAAGGTCATATCGATACCGAGAATATATTGAACGCCCCTCGTACATGTTGCTGCCAAATATCCCGGTGCTCAGGTATAGGGCACACGACGCTTTCTTGACTCTAAACATTTAAATTCCAATTGAGTTTCTTGTCTATTCCGAGGGATTTCGCACTATCAGTCAGGGTGAGGGGAGTGCCCTCAACTACGGGTAGTCAGACTTGCGGGATTACCCTTGGCTGGGTTATTAAATCACCTTTTAGTATATTTAGCAGAAATGGTAATCAAAATTAGAGATGTGTAATTTGTGAGAGGATCTTATTACTTGATTTGCAATTGAGCCCACAGCAGCAACTATAGATGCGAGTTATTCGGCTTTTGGTTTCGGCGTTATTCGGCGGTTGCTCTAGAACCTAGGACAGGGTCCACCTCAGGCTGTCGCGATATGTGCCTATTGCGATATTCTGGCCGAGACGTTGTCTACCGTACATCCAAAACCCATATTCCCGACATCCGGTTCAATCCCAGCAAATGCATCACAAACAGGTGGCAGTGCTACATTAATCACGCCAATGGCTTTCTTGTATGCTAGCAATTCTACGGACTCTTGGATTTTAACTTTATCCAACCCGACCCAACAAACCTTTGTGTCTCCCACACACCCACGTCTCACAGAATGAGTGCCACAGACTCAGTGAAATCCATCCTTGAAGCAAGTCGCCCTCTCCGAATCCACTACCTCCAACCATCTGTGCAGTCCCGTGTGCCGCAATGTGAAAAACTCATTGAAGAACATGCAAACACTTAAGCAAGTCTGTTCGGTGTATCGCCCTTCAGATCCTTAAAAAATACGTTTTTAATTATAAACACATCGAAAGGACCCCAAAGGTCGAGGAATGCGCAGCGCATAACCGCAACCGATTCTTCGAGTTAATTAAACAAAATTCCATCGTCGACACGAACGAACCAAAAAAAAGGCCGCTTCCAAGGAAGCCATCCACCTCCGGGTACATATGCGACGGCACCTAATAACTTACTACGTGCACCACGTCCCGCTTGCGATGCCGTTACCACACCCACACCCCTTACAGAGCAGGAAATGTGAAAGTGTCACAGTTAGACAAACGGGATGTGTAATTGAAAAAATATGAAAAATATATAATCTCCGATAGGTATCCTCGCCACGGATACACAATTCCCAAGCGTCTGCGTCGTATGCGTCTACGGCTGCGGCTGCCCCGTCAAATGAATGAGGAAGACACTTCGTTTGACGCAAGTACACCCTCGCGCACACTTGGAGTGACATATTGATATCCTTCTTCTCAACTTGTTTGTTTATGGATGCATAAGGATTCCCATCAGTGCACCTCGATGGATGTGGTGCAGTGACCAACTGCACTGGTTTACTGGTTTACTGGTTTACTGTGTTTGGCAAAGGCATCGAGAGTACCCCAGTTCCCAGGGATGTTTTCGCGTTTCCTCTGGTCCTTAACGATTGAGAAGAGTTTTCATTTCCTGTTCAGAGGACACTTGCTCCTTCGGCTGGATGTTCTGCCAAGGAGATGGTGCGTTTGAAGCAGTTTTTGGGTTATTTTTCTTTATGCTGTGCTGTGCCGGAGCGGTGTTGTGATAAATTACATTGCGGACGCTGAAGAGCGGATGAGGGAAATGATGAAGATAAAGTGATTTATGATGCCCAGCGGCAGGAAGGTCGCCATCCCAACAGACGTGAGTGATTCAATGTCAAAGCGAACAAGTGCATACCGGGTATTCTCGTGTTGATGGAGTGCGAGTTCGGTGACGGTTCGCACTAGAAACTGATTTGCACCGCAGTTCAGTTGTGTAACTAACCCAATGTGTAAGAGACTCCAGCTTACTCTGATGGTCTGGAATAGAAAAAGCTGTGCGAAGCTTCAAATAACTACATAGATGGTTTTTGCAAATGGGACGGATGAGATATCAACCAATTGTTTGCTTCATTCCGGGCAACAATAAATGGTACTTAAATGGAAAAATACATCGTTGCTGCTTCGTTGCACCCAAGGTGTCCAATTTTCGACGATTATTGCACGTAGACTAGGCTGAATGTGTGCGACGACACAGATTACGCTAGTTTTGGGCTCAGCGATTTCTGGAATAGACTTTTTAGATTCGAAGGCGGTCACATCTCATCGGTGTCCATTTAAAGCCGCCTCTGCATGAAATTACCATAACATCAAATCACTCATGCAGGATGTACATTGTGGTATCTGCTGTGTGACACGCAGCATCGTCCTGATGGAAATATGGAACCGCATGTCGTTCACATCAATGTCACAAATCGGATCAAAAATACAGCTTATCATCGATCGGTAGCGCTCTCTGTTGATGATGCTGGCAATACCATCCTCATATTCGAAGTATTACGACTCACAATCCACATAAAATAGTGACCTTCAGGGGATGCACTCTTAGCTCCTACATGTGTGGAACGATTTGTCTGATATTTAAAAGGAATAAACGCTTGAGCACTGAATGATGCAAAAATGTTGACTTTTCAAGTCAAAACTCCACTTCGAACATATTCATCCCTCAAGTGGGTAAACGTTTCCTCTTCTCCCTTCCATTGCTAAATCACCTAGTACCTACTTCAAAATCTGGAAAAAAAATCGTGAAAATGTGAGCCCTAATTAGTTTGGAGATATTGACCAAAACCTGCCTGAGTGCAATTCCCACCAAAAAATGCACTCTCTCGGGATATGAAGGGTGGTTAAACTTTGAGGGCCGATGTTGAATGTGAACCACACCTAAACGTCAAGTTTTTTTCTGCATTTCATTTCACATTTCTCAATTTCAGACTAACTCAATTTGAACCATGGAAATATACACAATCGAGCAACACGTTAAAGTTATTCAGGCTAATTATGAAAATGGGCGTTCAAATCAAAATGCATATCGTGCACTTCGTGATTTTTTCGATCAAATTAATCGTCCAAATGTGCGTACACAAATTTGAGCAAACTGGGTCTGTAGGAGATGTGAAAACACCAGTGCATGCTCGTACAGCTCGTACTGCAGAAAATATTGCTGCTGTTCTCGATAGTGTGGCTGAAGAGCCGTCCACCTCAACTCGTCGTAGTACCCAACAATTGCACCTCTCACGCTCGTCGTTGATGACTTGCATCTACACGCTTAAAAGGTGCAACTGACTCAAGAACTAAAGCCTCTTGACCATTTCAAGCATCGTCAATGGTCAAAATGGTGGCAAGAAATGGCAACAGTGGATGATCAATTTTCGAAGAAAATCATCTTCAGTGATGAGGCACATTTTCACCTCAGTGGATTCGTCAATAAGCAGAATTGCCGCATTCGGGCGAATGATAATCCAATAGTGATTGTCGAAAAACCAATGCACCCACAAAGAGTGACTGTTTGGTGCGGTTTATGGGCTGGCGGCATCATCGGGCCGTATTTTTCCCAAAATGAGGCAGTTACTGTGAATGGTGTTCGCTATCGTGAAATGATAACGAACTTTTTATGGTCCGAATTGGAAGAAATGAATGTGGACGATATGTGGTTAGAACAGGACGGTGCCACTTGCCACACAGCTAACGAAACAATGGCTCTTTTAAGCGACAAATTCAATGGCCGTGCTATCTCACGTGGTGGCGATGTCAATTGGCCGCCAAGATCATGTGATTTGACACCGTTGGATTTTTTTCCTTGGGGTTATTTGATAGAAAAGGTGTACGTCGATAAGCCAGCAACAATTCAAGAGCTAAAGGATGAGATAATTCGTCACATTAACGGCATAGAACCTCACTTATGCTTCAGCGTCATCGAAAATTTCGACCATCGGATGGAGGTGTGCCGCCGAGGTCGCGGCGACCATTTGGTCGATATTTTGTTCCATACATAATTGAACCATACCAATATTATCATAATAAAAAGAAATGACAATAATTTCCTAAATAATTTGTGTTTTATTCAAAATCAACATCGGCCCTTAAAATTTAACCACCCTTTATAATGTATTAGTAACCGGTACTAAAACTGGATATTTCTCAAGTCCACAAATGGTTCGTTCGAACTATTATACATAAGACCTTGAAGTGGATCCACATTAAAGTCAACTGTGGGTCCAGTCTCAAACTCAAATGTCTCAAATTATGTTTAAACACTATTGGCATGAATCATCTTTCCAATGTAGTGAATATTAAATCGTTCGTTCTTCAGAAGACAGACGACAACGACAGCAAACTAGATGCTACCTACACCTCCACCCACTGGACATTTACATCAAGTATGCAGTCACGTGCATCGCCATCAGACTCAGAGAAGCGGTAGGTGGTCAGCGAGAAGACCGTATGGCCGTAGCAGAACTCTGCAACTCCTGTCCAAGCACCTAACCCCAGCTCCCACGGACTACATTACATCCACCATAGACTTCGGCAACCCGGCACAATGCCGATTTCCATCCAGAGGGGAAAACTCAATCACTCGTCACAGAATACCAATTTCTAATCTACACAGACCGATCTAAGCTAGATCACGGTGTAGGCTCAGCGGTCTTCTGGGCGGATTTAGGCTCCTAACGCCCCCACTGAGTTGGTAGGCCTCCCAATCCACACCTCAAGTACTTAGCTAGTAGAAGGTGGACTAGGTCCTCCAAGTTAAAAATTCTCTAGGAAAACCTGGCCCGCCTACACGAAAAGAAGAACTGATGACCTCCTCAATAGAAATCGCTCCGAAATAGCTAGAGTCGTGGCTGTAAGCACGAGACACTGGCCCATAGGCATACACGCTGCTAGACTCGGAATACCGCTCAACACGCACTGTCGCAGTTGCCTCGATACCCACTAAGAGGAAAGTCTGTCTCACTTTCTCTGTGACTGTCCGGCACTAGCCAAAGAAAGATATATCACGTTCGGCAAACCCTTCCTTAGTGACCTCTCCGAGATCGCTAACCAAAGTATATGGAACATAATCAAATTCCTAAACTCCACAGGCTGGATTTAGCTAATCCAAACAACCACGGTCTTCGAGGTGTGGTATCAAAACGGCACTTATATCCGATTTGAGTCAAATGATGCTACCAGTAAAAGGGTAGAACTGTAGACGCAACTTTAGAACATCCGGCACTAGCCAAAGGTGAGTTTTCAGCACTACGAATGATGTCTGCCTATTTCCCTTCAATTGGTATTGCAACAGTCTCACAATGTGTCCATCGCAATCACTTGCAACCGGAAGTTCATTGTTAAGAGATGCTTGAGAGTATTTAAGAACAAAATTCATTGGCTTTAGATCTCCACGGAAGTCATTTGACATCATTTTGTGAGTCAGGCGGTGGAAGTTACTTAGTCACACCTCAATTTCCGAAAATAAATCGATTGCACAGTGCAGTGGATCGAGAGAAGGACAGACTGCTTCTTAAGAACAAATCTATACATGCATTGAGGGAACACTGTTTACGCTTTAAGTAAGCAGCAAATGACTCAACTGACTCAGCTGTTGGTATCCGTTTCCGCGTACTTATAAGGCAATCAACGGAAAACCTTCATAATCTCGTGCATCCCTCACAGCTGCCGCCATATATCGCAATAAACTTGTTGAAATGATGCAACCTGGAAATGCATGTGTCCAGCAACACTTTGTCAGTTCTCCACGCGGACGAACAGTTGTCCATTGCATAAGTGTCCAGTGAGTGTGTCCCTCTTCAGCCATCTCATTTTGCAACCCATGAATCATTGAAAGTGTCCACAATCCGTTGATGTCCTTTTTCAAAATTCCCCCTTTCCTATTGCACCCAACTGACCGGTGAACAGAGCCGAAATGATACAAAAAAAAATTCACAACAATGGCCGCAGCGCAAAAGGATAACTGAGCAGAAAACAATAAGGGATGCAATACAATGCAATGCCCAGCAGGACGCAATCGATTCTGTGCATATGGACAGTGGTCACTGCCCAGTTGAATGCATCCCTTTGAACATCTTTCGTTTTTTTTTTTTTTTTGTTATTTCCCCTCAGTCTGACGACCGGCGACCGTCCTCTTTCTGCCTGGCGACAATGGAATGGATTGCACTGCAAAGGGTGATAATAATGCGCAATGTGTCTTCTCTAGATCCTGTTGCCTGGGCCGGGGCCGGCACATGATTGTGTAGGTAACGCAGTGCTCTCTAATCAGTCTCTTCCTCCTTCATCGGATTTACTTTCAATTTGTAGACACTGCGCTGGGGTTGTGCACACATCCTTGGGGTTCGTAATTCAAGGTTTCCTTGTTGCTTGCGTTTGCAATTAGCGGACCCATTGGTGTGGCGCGCAAACTCTCCGTCTTCCTCGGCAATGACGGAAGGCAGACTCTTGCTTCCCCTTTTCAATTCGATTGGAATCCTTGCAAGCAGGACCGCCTGACACCATGAGGGTGAACGTGATAGTGCGTGTCTGTAATTATCGCGGTGAAAGATGTTTGATTTCCGAAAGAGATCACATTAGGACGCTGCAAAGGTACCATCCAGTGCGCTGGTGAAAGGATTAATAAGCGGGTACGAGTAGATGGATGGGTTTTGCCGCAGGTTCCTTTCATTGTTTTCTTTGGAAAACGATTGTAATTATCCTTTCGGGATGTGGTGCGCCAAGTGTTGGAGGAGGGACCATTAATGTTTCGGCCTTTCAAACGTGGGTGGTTTGCAATCTGCTGGATGCGGATGGTATGCCTTTTAAGTAGAGGATGCAATATCCTCACCAGGTCAAAGGATGCGTTCGAGTTGAGGGACTCAGATGTAGAGTGCTTGGAGGCAATTGATTTCCTGTAGCAGGATCAGCCTGGTTTCCTCCTTCGAATGCGAGTTGCCGTCAATGGTTAGTCACTTGGCAGAAGATGTATGTTAATGCGGTTCTTTAATTACAAACTCGCACATTTCAATTTAGAAGCTCACTTCGGACGCTCAGGAAGCTCCGTTGAAATAAATACACTTGTTCATTGACGTGACGTTTGCACAAAAGCCCCGAAATTCTTCAATAGTCGAACATTTTTGTGACGATTGTCCTTCCTGACAAATGTGACAGTTTTTGGACAACTTTTTGTAATTATTTCTTTTTCCTCAGAATTGAGAAGCCAATTACGAGGGGCGTTCAATATATTCTCGCTATCGGGGTGAAGCTGTGGTTGTTTATATAAATTGACTTATTTATCAAGTAATACTATTATTTTAGCGCATTCATGTAAGATTTCATATAAATGTGATTATTAATTCGCGTTTTATCTCTAGTTAAACAGAATACCCATTTATTGCCGACTTGAGTTCTTCATCATCCGAAAATATTTTGCCACGAAGACATTTTTTCAAATCCGGAAACAGGAAATAATCACTAGGGGCAAGGTCTGGACTATAGGGTGGGTGTTGGATTTCTTCGAAACCACAATCTCGCGTAGCAGCCTTGGAAACTCGCGCCGTGTGAACAGGAGCGTTGTCATGAAGAAGCAACACACCCGCTGCGAGTTTACCCCGTCTTTTCTTTTTAATTTCCTCCCGCAAATTATGCAAAGTGGAAGCGTAGGATGTGGGGTTGATGGTTTCACCTTTTTTTTATATTCAATGAGCAAGATTCCCTTTGAGTCCCAAAAAACTGTGGCCATGAGCTTCCCGGCAGACGGAGTGACTTTGAACTCCTTCGGGGGTTCTGTTCCTTTTTTATGCCACTGCATGGACTCTTGTTTGCTTTCAGGGTCATAGTGGTGGACCCATGTTTCTTCACCAGTAACAATTCGATCCATAACACCGTCCGCGTTCTCACTACACATCTCCAAAAGCTCTCTACAGCATGCGGTTCTCACTTTTTTCTGAGGCGCTGTAAGCATTCGTGGCACCCACCTTGCACCGACCTTTGAAAGGTTAAGATGGTCATGAAGAATGGTGTGAATGGTACCAATTGAAAGCTTGGTGATCTCTGCCATCATTTTCACCTTTATTCGGGTATCCTCAAGAACAAGTTTTTCGACTTCTTTGATGCTTTCTCCAGTACAAGCAGTAGCCGGGGCGCCGGAGCGGGGGTCGTCTTCAATGCTCCCTCTGCCTCTCTTGAACTCACTTGACCACTTTTGCACAGTTGATAATGAAGGTGCGGAACCCTGGTAAACAGCCACCATCTCTTCATGAATAGTTTTTTGACTTTTTCCTTGCTCAGTGAGAAATGCTCAATTTTTACCATCATTCATCATCAACTTTTCTTTCGAAGGTACCAAGAATCAGCTCAGCGGTTTTTCTTAGCGTCCAGCATTCGACTCCATACAGCAGGCCTGGTTAAATAAGAGTTTTGTAGAGCATGATCTTAATCCTTCGAGTCAGGAGTCTTGAGCCCAGTTGTTTTGACAAACCGAAGTAGCACCGGTTGCCAAGAGCGATTCTACTCTCGTTTGTGGAGTTCACGTTTGCCCCGAGGTAGATAAACTCCTTCACTACCTCGAAATTAAAGCTGTCGATCCTGAAATTTAGAAATTTAGCCACTTTCAACTACCCGCACTAAGTTGGCTGTCCATTCGCGAACAGTTGCCTCGAATTGGCAGTGCTCAATAAGCAATGGGCGTTTCTAGGACATGCTAGACTCATGCTTAATGTATTCTCCTGTCAATGCACAACTAACAAATTGTTTCAATACGCTCCTCGCTAGGTTAGGGTAGGCTAGACTGGCTAACTGCCAGCCAGTTTATCCTATTCCGCAAAGAAGTTGCTGCGTTTGCTAAAGCGGTGAGGATGGCTGACACTAGTACTACTTAGTTCGCCATGTTGCTGACGAGGAGACAGCGCGGCGCTGCAATAACGGAGAAGTTGCATAATAGTTTCCTTCTCTTGCTCATCTCTGCAGCTCCCGTAGAAGTCATTGTTTGGCAGTAGTGATAGGTATGGATCTCCATTCGGAACAGTACTAAACTTGTGACATTTCTAGCGAGTTCGTCAGATTTATTAAGATACTCGGACAACCTGTTATATAATAGGCGGCAGTTCAAGGATATTTGGGTGCTTATTGAAGATAGAGAAAGAAGCATCAAGTAACTGGTGATCAGACTTCCAGAATGATGAGAAAGGGATGCTGATTGAGAAGTCATTCTCGATGAGGAACTTAGGTGTCACATCATAGCTCTATCAAGAACAGTAGAGCATCCAGAACGGACTTCTTTCCACATCAACTCTAATCGCAGTGGTGGACGCTATCTGGCTTCTAATTGCTCGGACTAGAAATAATTTAACTAGATAAACAATAAAATCCAGTTCAATCCACAAGTTCTGCGGCGTAATACTGGTTTCTGTAGACGGTTGCTGTCTAAGGATGCACGTCGGACATCTTATTTCGAGCTTCCAACTATTGCCGCAAACGCTCTACCCATTTATTCGTTGCACAAACCTCGACGTCAAAATTCAATCGGCGACACACGAAATTACGTTCCACAACAGGTTGTAAGCGTTAAAAAAATGTCGCAGCATTTAGTCACAGCATTTGATGTGAAATAGATGAAAACAATCAAAGAATGCAAGCAGAATGCAAAACATTCGCATTCCTCGCCCATTCTGCTGCCCATCTACACCAGCTAAACTCGATTCGATACTCGAATCCACATTCAGCACCTATCACCATCAGCTGATCCATAAAACAAATACGACATACCACTGTTTGACACTTTCTGCCTCGCGAACGCTTTTTTTTTTTATCAGTCACATTGGCTCTTCTATCTTTGTATCAAATTTTCTTTTAATAATCTCCAGGTTTCTTCCCTCTTTCGTTCTGTTCCAGCATCAGTTGAGTGTTTAGTTGTTTTCAGGCAAACGCAAACATTTCATTCACGACACTAATCAGTAAACAATGAGCAGTTTTCGTCGCAAATTAGTTCGCCCGTATATTAAGGGCACAAAGACCAGTCCGCAGACTGGTCAAATAATCACTGGCAGTGGGAATCCCGCCCTAGATGAGCTTCTGGGTGAGTTACTGACTACAAATGCACCACAATCGATTCGCATGTAACGTTGTGTTCTCATTTTAGGCGGTGGCGTTCCCATGAATTCGATCATTTTGATTGGTAAGTCTGTCTGGACGAAGTCCTCATGATTGCATCAGCACATAAATCATAATGTGAACATTTCAGAAGAGGACAAGCACTGCATTTACTCAAAAGTTCTTTGTAAATACTTCCTGGCCGAGGGTGTCATTGAAAATCAGCAGATATTCCTCGCCTGCCTGGACGAGAGTCCGGAGGAAATTTTAAAAAAATTGCCGCAACCAGTGTTCGTAGGTTTATTTGACGAAACCCCACCCGAATTCGAACAACTAGCCATGGATACAACAAGTTTACGAATCGCATGGCGATACAATGACTTGCCCTATTTGAATGTGGAAAAGACCAGCATGTATGGCGATCATCACTTCAATTTGCTCAACTTTATGACCGAGAAGGAAGTCTCAAATGTCTCAAAGGTATTATGGAGTGGCGAAGATACGGATGCGGAGACTGCCTCCGAGGAGGAGAGTCAGCTACTGCAGGAGAGCGTGAAGGACGAAGACATGGAGAAGGATAAACAAAATGATGACAAAACTTCACCGCCGACAGTGACGACGACAAGTTTCTTCACCAACAGGCGTTTCCAGCAACTTCTTGATGCCATATCCAAGGAATTGCGATTGACGGCATTCTGTCGCATATGTATTCCATCCTTAGGATCGCCACTGTGGTACGATGAGAACTTCGGACAGGATTTGCTGAAGTTTCTCACCATTTTGCGGGCAATGGTCCAGAGTACGCAGAGTGCGTGCTTCCTTACTATGCCGATGCATTTGATTGGTAAAAATGTGAGTAGACGGAAATTTGATTTGGTTCTTGAAAGGGTTTTGTCCTCCGTCTTAGTGAGAATGTCCGTCAGCAGAGCTAGAACACTTTCATTCTCTAAACTGTTGGGTTATTAGGGCTTTTCAACGACCGTGTGCACATAAGTTCAAAACTGTGAGTGAAAAATCATCTCAACCTACGTACGGAGGGTGTGCCATCACAGGAAACAACGACAGAACCTTGATTAATTATGCTGAGCGTGTTTATGACTCTTTAATTGGCATCGATTATTCATTGGTTTTGTGGTTTAAAACGTCTTTACGGAAATTTCTTGCCTAGATTAAGAATGGGAAGAACATTGCCACAAAATGTCATCGGAAATGAAATCGATGCAGTTACGGGAATCGGTTGAAACACCCGCTGACATATGAATGCTCCTCAATAACACCTGTTGCAGAATGAAAGAGCTCATGTTATCGAAAAGACTCGTTCATTGATGGAATATGTATCCTCGTTGCTTGCCAATACGGCATTTGGCCCCTCTTCACTCGGTGTTTTTATTCTTTTTGTGGTGCTTGGATGGATGAGACTGCCTCCAGTACCCACAATAAGTTGGCTGGCGTCCTTCGCTCCACTTAACGCGCTTCCTCCGTTGTGTTATCCCACAAGCTCAGAGTAGCTTTGTTGATGTTCCTTACGCTTTGGATCCGGGCCCAGTTATTCTTCTTTTTCTTCTTCTTTGGGCGCTGCACTCCGAGGTGGACATGGGCCTCACTCACCATGCCTCTCCAGCCAGTTGTCTCCAGTTTCGCACACCAAGCCGGCTGAAGCTCCCCTCGACTTGTGTGCACCACCTTGTGTGTGAACGTTCTCTGTTGCGTTTTCCAACACGCTTTGTTGATACTCCTTAGGCTTTGGATTCACCTGGCATGTCGTACTCCAGTTCTTCTTTTTCTTCTCCTCTTCCGAGATGGACCTCACGCTACACGCCTCTCCAGCCAGCTCGATCTCTCGCCAGCTGTCTCCAGTTTTTCACATCAAACCGGCTGAGGTCTCCTTCGATTTGTGTGCGCCACCTTGTGCACACACCAACCACCAACGCAACAGGGCGTTCTCTGTTGCGTTATCACACAGGCGCAGAATCAAAGTTTCTTCGGGCCGTAGCTAATCTGCGAACCATCTTAGGCATTGGATCCGTAGACGCCTGGCTAGACTCAAGTCGCTGTAGAGCCCATACAATTCATGGTTGAACCTTCTTCCCCAAATGCCATCAACACAGACAGGACCAAAGAGGAAAGTTCTCTCGAAAAAACAAAGCTGTTCATCAACTTTTGAAATTGGTATTCCACTAGGAAGATCATTGTGTTCTAGAGTCACCTTGATCCTCCTTACACTCAAAATCCATCTTCAGCTAGAAGAAAAGTCTGCGGCCGAGAGTGAGTCAGCGTTTGGTCCTGTAACTGACGTTACTTGTACGATTTACCGCGGGTCAGAGGTAGATGAAGACTGAAAGTTACATGTGTTCATTGTGACCCTTGCGACCACATTCATTTTTGACATAATCGTTGCGTTGCCTTACATCTTTGGAGGCATCTTCCACGACACGCATCACGGCGCTAATTAGTCTTGTCAATGAACAAACGCGTATGTAGTTCGGGACCGACTCGACTCTCGTGCTCCAACCGCAATACAAGCAAACTTGACAAAGACCTCACTTGTTTTCTCGAAACGATCATGATGTGGATACCTGGCGTAGGGATTACCGTGGTGATTCATCTTTCTAAATACATTTGCTCAGTGTAGAGCACGTAAGGGCACGTGTTCTCAACACCCAATCATCCTTCATTCTTCATTCTTCACTCCTACAATAGAAACCAAAATGAATCACCTCCCCAAACGGTAGCAAACGGAAGTTCAACCTCACATCGGACATAATCATAATCAGCGCCTTATATCGATAATTCGATCGATAGCACAACCCACTATTAACCGATAAGCTTCGCAATCACTGATTTCTTTTCTTCTCTCACTTTCTTAGGACGAAACACTTGTGCCAAAAATTCGCAATCTTGTCGATTATGCCATCGAACTAGAGTCGTTCGCTGGTTCAGACCGCGAAACAAATCCAGCCTTCAAAGAGTACAATGGATTGTTGCATTTTAAGAAAATGTCAGCCATCAACTCACTAGCCCTGATCCAGCACTCAGATTTGGCATTCAAACTGCGACGAAAGCAGTTTGTCATCGAGAAATTCCATCTGCCGCCGGGTAAGTGAATCACATCTCTCCCGATCTGACATGGTCCACCAGGCAGCAACTGAATTTACTTCTATTTTCAGAACTAGCAGTTATTGCTGACCAAGACACAGAAGACGGTGTTCCCAGTACAGCAGCAATCGGTTGTTGTGGTCCAGTAAATAATTTAGATTTCTAAAGTTTATAGATTTTGTACCTTGAATGTAGCAAGTTCTTTTAATTTCATTTTTTTTTTATAACTATGCAATGAGTAATAAAATTATAAAGGCAATTGGATTTTATTCCATTTCGAAGTGTTGTTTTATTGTTACAGCAGACAAGAAGGGATTCTAAAGGGTGGTTAAATGCTAAGGGCCGATGTTAATTTTGAATAAAACACAAATTATTTAGAAAATTATTGTCATTTCTTTTTATTATGATATTATTGGTATGGTTCAATTATGTATGGAACAAAATATCGGCCAAATGGCAGCCGCGACCTCGGCGGCACACCTCCATCCGATGGTCCAAATTTTCGATGACGCTGAAGCATACCCCCCCTATTACGGCTGGCGAGTCGAATGAATAAATGTGTGAGTGAGAGGAGTTGGTATTGCTGTTGGCGAATCGAGAACCTTTGATTCGACTTAAGCGTCAAACATTTTTCGAAGTTTTATCTCACCCTATTGCGGTTGTCGAATGTTCGGTAAATTTAACGTAATTCGTGTTGTTATTTGGCGAACGGCAAGCAGAGATGAAGTATTAAAGAGATAGTCAGCTTCTACCTCTCTTGCCCCTTGATTTCATCTGACAGCGTTTTTTATAAAATGTTCACAGACAGTGTTTGTGAATACGATTGATCAGAGGGCAACTGCAGGCTGCTCTAAAGCCTTAAGAAGTGTGCGTGAAAATAAAGTAGTATGCGTGCGTTTAGAGCAAAATTCGGGTGAAACGCGATGGACAAGGGGTTTTCCACTGGAAAGACGACTATCTCGGTGTACATGATTTCTGACGGCAAGGGCTGTGTGAGAAACGGTCGAACCAGAAATCAACTAATAGAGATATCCAACTTCCTAGTCTCTTGTCCTGAAATTTGTTTGACAGCTTGTTGTAGTTGTACCATCTGTGAATACGTGAGAGGCGTTTCGAACAGCTGAAAGTCTTCCCCTTCGAAATAATGAGGTGAAGCGGAGCATTTTTTTAAAAAAGCGCTCGTTATCTGAGCGTTATTTCAAATTCATATGTATCACCCCGAAAAGGAGGAGGAGCTTAAAACACAGATTGTGTTCAGAAGGTGCATTCATATACCTGGAAGTATATTGGAATGCGCTGATCATTGACACGTTAAATTTGAATTCAAATATTTTGCCTTTGAAATATTAGAAAATAGGTAAAGCAAAAGGGTTTTAATATGATTTTGTGGTTGAATTCAATTTGTAAATAATTATTCACAATTCATAATAATGCAATGATCATGAAATAGAAATTCTGCAAATTCACACATGTATGTATGTATGTATGTTCGCTGGTTTTATAAGTACATAAATTTACAGAGAACAACTTAATTCCTTGAATTATTTCGTATTGTCACTTTAACATTGTATATATATCGATTACAAACACTTCATTTTGCTAATTAATTCGATTTAATGGTGTTGCGGCAGAAGTCATTACTTAAAGCATTTTAGTTTTGGACTCGTATCACATATAAATTGTGCAACAAGATTTGAAAATTTGTGCTACATATCCATTTTGCGCAGTTCGTAAAGCTTTGCTTTTATATTAAAATGCAACTTGTGAAAGAAACTTCTTTTTTGCATGTTATAATACTATTTAATTTGCTAAACTTGGCGAACATCACTCATGGAATGTTTCCAGATCGTGGGCAAGTTAAACACATTGGAAATGCATTTGACACTCTTACGGGCAAAATATGATTTGGAGGGGTAAACAGCTGATCAAAAGACACCACTTGTGAAAGTATGCGTAAAATATAGCTTCCAAATAAAGAAGTATGCGTGTTTTGCGGTAGGTCATGGTATTTTTGGCTGGAAAGTTGAATATCTCTATTAGTTGATTTCTGGGTCGAACTTTGTGCAAAGAACGATGTCGGAAACTAGAACAAGGTATTCATATTTAATTCGCTACAACCCTCAACTCACTTGGGCCACCTAGCCGTAATGGAAAAGATTGGCACAAGGTAATTTGGATATTTGAATTAAGGAAAACAAAACTAAAATTTCGAAATAAAACTTTTATATATTCAACATGTTTGGCTGGATTATAAGCGTCAACATAACGTATCCGCATATTATGGTCACACGCCTGAACATATTGCGTTGAAAACCAAAAGCAAATTTCAGTGAAAACACTTACTATCATGGCGTTTAAACTGTAATATCCTTCTCTGTTAAGATATTGATGACGCAACTCAACTGGACCAACGATTCCTATATGAGTTCCGTCAACACAACCAATTACTTCTGGTAACCTGGACGTTGAAAAGAAGTAGTTTCGCGCACTTTGTTTTTCCTCTGGTGACATGTCTAAACTAATCCATGTTGGACATAATTTGTCTTCAATTGCACACAAAATTTCTTTCAGCACTAAGGAAACCGACGATTGTGACAGGCCTAAGTCAAAGTCATTTGCAACACTGCTCTGATAACTCCCACAAGCAAAAAATCTGAGGGCACAAGCTAACTTTAGTATTGCAGGAATTGAAGAGGTGCTTGAATTTTGAAATTGACTTTCCAATAAGTTGAAGACGAAGAGAAACGCTTCCTTATTCAGTCGAAAATATGACCTGAAACTTAAAAAATTAAGCTTTGAAATAATTTTCAGAACAATTTATTGTTTCTACTTACAGATGATCAGGGAGTTCCAAGACATTGGAGTTGTCTCGAATACACTTCCGCAGTCGAAGCATTCTTACTTTTTTGCTGTGGTTTTCATTTTCTTCAAAAAACAAATCTATGTTGCTTAACATTTTTGTCGATTTTATGACTTTATTAAAAAAGCAAAATATCTATCAATAAACACTATTCAAAATAAAATTCAAATGTTCATGATTTGACGTTTATTTATTCCTTTTTTTTTTATTGTTTTCATGGCAACACTGATTTTCGAACTCACATTGTTAAGTTCGCCAACCGTAGTATGTCGAAAGCGTTAGTTCGCCAATGAGAACAAGTCACATCGAATGTTCGACTCGCCAACCGCAATAGGGGGGATAATTGAGGTTCTATTCCGTTAATGTGCCGAATTATCTCATCCTTTAGCTCTTGAATGGTTGCTGGCTTCTCGAAGTACACCTTTTCTATCAAATAACCCCAAGGAAAAAAACCCAACGGTGTCAAATCACATGATCTTGGCGGCCAATTGACATCGCCACCACGTGAGATAACACGGCCATTGAATTTATCGCGCAAAAGAGCCATTGTTTCGTTAGCTGCGTGGCAAGTGGCACCGTCCTGTTGAAACCACATGTCGTCCACATTCATATCTTCCAATTCGGGCCATAAAAAGTTCGTTATCCTTTCACGATAGCGAACACCATTCACAGTAACTGCCTGAAAAATACGGCCCGATGATGCCGCCAGCCCATAAACCGCACCAAACAGTCACTCTTTGTGGATGCATTGGTTTTTCGACAATCACTCTTGGATTATCATTTGCCCAAATGCGGCAATTCTGTTTATTGACGAATCCACTGACGTGAAAATGTGCCTCATCACAGAAGATGATTTTCTTCGAAAATTGATCATCCACTGTTGCCATTTCTTGCCACCATTCTGACCATTGACGACGCTTGAAATCAAATTGAGTTAGTCTGAAATTGAGAAATGTCCAATGAATTGCAGAAAAAAACTTGACGTTTAGGTGTGGTTCACATTAAACATCGGCCCTTAAAATTTGACCACTCTTTAGGTTCATAGCTGTTTATTGCATTTCCCTGCTTTGTTTACTAACTATACTCTACGACTTCGATAAGTTCTTCATCAACACCACCACCCTTTGTAACCTTATCTGCATCAGTTTCTTCACAATAACATTTTCATTGAGGCACCAACACCTCATCTAAAACGAACACAATTGTATTCGAATCGAGTCGAGCGACTCGGGAACTATTAGAGGGTCTTCAGGGTCTTGCAACAAGCTTGCAATCATATCCTCATGTCCTGCTTTAATTCATATTGCATTCTAATATTAGTGGATGATTGTACCACTGTGGACTGTGGTCTTATGGTTGGAACAGTAATGTAATAGGTTAATCCCCTTATCCATGATTAGCCATCATACACAAACGTAAGTAAGGACTTAAATATAGTAACATAGGTAGACATTGAATTTTAGATACTAGAATAGAAGGCATTGTATACCAAAGTCTACTTCTTTCAGAAGGAAATAATATGCTCTTGTCGCCTGTGATGTTGGCAAACTGTCAGAAAAGTAAACAAACATGGCGGACATGCGCAATGTGTAATCGGTAATACATCATTCTTGAGAAACAACAACCTGCCGCTAACGGTAAAAGGACAATTTCTGCACGAGCAATGTAAGGTCACGCACAGCCAATGAATGAATTCGCAGAATTGCTCTTTCGCCTTGTTTCATATTTCTACAGTTTCAGATTTACAGTCATTGGCTCTAGCTTAGCAGACCAAATTCCTGTCATTGACATCTGAATACCTCAGCTAATTTGATGAACAAAGTTGGTGGAACCAAACGTTGTTAGCCGAGACATTCGCATCAATTCCTCGATTTCCAGCGATTCTTGCAGGTCTCTTTATTCTGTTCCTACTCAGAAGCGTTGAATTTGTCGATAACTAAACTGAATTGAGCGTTGATAACTATTTTTTTCAGATCCCATTCTATGACTAACAAAGCAAAATTTCTGGTCGTTATACCCCACGCTTCGTAAATAATTAAGTTTTACTGTCAAATGAAGAGTAAATGGATAGAATAAATTTCATAAAGTTCATTACCACCTATCTGCGAAAGCAAATGCTAATGGAAATGCTCTGTTGAAGTCCACAGACACAGACGGCCGGCATAAACCAACGTAATTTTCAGAAAATTGGCACACGCAAAATTCTGTTTGTTCCATCTGCTATATGCGCGGTTACACTTCGTTGGGTCCACTTCCTCCTTCCTAGGGGAAGAAACACACACCGACCGACCGACCGACAGATCATGAGGAGGGAATGAAAGCTGAAGTACGAGAAATGATTACTTGCCCACCTGTCCGTGATACTGCAGACTGCTGTTGTTTTCTGTTTGATTATGCTTTTCGGTTCTCTGCTGGTTGGTGTGCTCTAAATTGATAACATTCGCAGCACGATCTGGCACGGGCAGCAGCAGACGAAGACAAATGAAAATTATACTCGTATGCTCGTATGTATGGACGAGTGTAACGAACAACTTTGTGGCACCGCGTGAATTGTTTTCCCCAACTTTGTTCTATTTTTTGTGCTTCAGTGACGATCGCTTTGTTCTTTTCGGCCAGCAACTAAATTTTGAATACATTAGAAGGTACGTCGATTTGTACTTTGGGAAGGGATTTACCAGAAAGGGAGGGCATTAAAGTGATCTAAAGATGCGTGTCATCATTTCATGCGAGTATATGAGACGTTGTGAAAGACATGTGGTCACTTCTCAGGGTGTTAGAACCTGACTGTTCTGCGAGTCTATTCCAAAAGTCAAGAACAGTAGCATGCCAGGTATGAACAGCGCTGACGAAGGCGACGGAAAGCCTTCTCCCCAGCCATATGTTTATGAACTTTCCGATATGCCAACAGAAATCCTGTCAGAAAGCGTTGCAAGTCGATGACATGGATGTGGTTGGTTGAAAACAAGTCCACAAAATAGCAGGAATAAACCATTAACGACGATAAAAAAGAAGAAGATCGGCAAGAAAAGGTGAATGCTTTATCTCATCCCACGTGCATAGTATCGAGATTGTATAAATCGAGTGTAATCGTTGAACGGGTAACAAAAAAG
This sequence comes from Eristalis pertinax, assembly GCA_907269125.1. Taxonomy (NCBI): domain Eukaryota; kingdom Metazoa; phylum Arthropoda; class Insecta; order Diptera; family Syrphidae; genus Eristalis; species Eristalis pertinax. Next base: position 32,387,047 of record OU026146.1, read on the forward strand.
AGTTGAATTTTGCAATGAACTTATAACGTGTTGATAGGACTAGAAGCCGTAGGTACCTGTGTTGCGTCCAAAGACACCAACTCCAGAATCCATTTTTGATCCGTCTGTGAAGCAAACCAGACTTCTGGGGTCTAGTGTTAGAACCAGAAATAAGAGAGCAAGGAGATATCCAACTTCTACCTCTCTTGCCCCTTGATTTCATCTGGCAGCGTTTTTTATACGCTTTTTCTCCCCTGTCTGTGAATACGTGTTAGCTCTTGCGAACAGCTGGTAAACAGCTGACACCCTTTCCCAACCGTAGTATTGGGGTGAATTAGAGTTCTTATTTAAAAATTCGCTCGTTACTGAACTTTTTTCAAATTTTGGTGTTAAATTTTCAACACAGAAAGGAGGGGTAAGCAAACGAACAAAGCGTATGTTCATGAAGCAGATTTATTAAACTCCCATTTGTGGGAAGCACAAGGGAGAAATTAATGAATACTTTAGTTAATGTACATATTTATTTCTGCACATGTATGAATAAAACATATCAAATGCATTCACGCGAAACTTGTGTAAAAGTACTAATAATAATAATATTGAAAAATTTGCATGAATCATTTAAAAAAATAACTTTTTTGGTCATTTTAGTTTTTTTAAGAAATGTGATGGAAGTTTATTCCAAATTTTGACAACCATTTTCATGAGTTAGTTTTAGTTGCATTATTTAGACATTTTTCTGAACAATTATGAAATTTAGATTCATGAGTTTTCACAATTCATGAGTGATATACAACTGTAAACTGATCGCCTATATATTACTTTGAAGAATTAAATTGATTCAAAATATTCTTGTAAATAGATTTACATATATTATTTAAATAACATTACATTTTTATTCACCCAAGTATTATATGTGCTCTTAAAAATATGAGTCACCTTTTGAACACCCTCCCAACAATAGTACATGAGATTGGGCAAATCCATGAATCTGCCGACGACTTCCCACAAAATCTACGAATCTGCCGCCATTATCCCACAAAATCCACGAATCGGCCGCCATATTGTGGTGGATCCATGGTTTTTGTAAGAGTATGTGTGATATACAAGGGGACTAGGGGAAATTCTCGCCGAAGTTGGATATCTGCTTGCTCTCTTATTTCTGGTTAGAACTCCACACCACGATCCAATATTTCAAACTCAAGCAATCTACCGAAACAGTGCTACCTGACCATATATGTATGACAAAACATGTCTCTTTTAGGGATTGAGTTACCTTAGGATAGGTAACCTGTTACGTCGCCTGGCTTGTACTCTTCCTAATGAAAATTGGTAAGGGAGCCAGCCTATAGCTTCTAGAGCCGTTGTGGGGCAGGTACGCATGGTACCTGTTATGCCAAGACATGCAAATTTTTTGCCTGTAGGAGGGTTTTTGGAAATTTTGGGAGAGAGGGAACAACCGGTATTAAAATCAAAATTAGTATTTTGTGGCGGCATATCCCCTAAATAAGAAAAATAGAGTTGGCACATAGGATTAAAAATCTACCAACAACGAAGTCTTGGACAAAACGTCACTATAGACAGCTATAACTTTGAAGTGGTGAAAGACTTTGTCTATCTAGACTCTGAATGGATGCAAGCAATAACACCACAACGAAGGATCACCCTCGCCACTCGCTGTGTCCTTGTTCTTGGAAGACAATTGAGGAATAATGCCCTCTCTCGAAGAACCAAGGTATCCCTATATAAGACATTGATAGTCCCAGGCCTGCTGTATGCCGCAGAGGCATGGACTTTGGTCCCATATGTACTGATGGTGTTTGGAGGAGGAGACTGAACGACAAACTGTATGTCGATCTGGTTAAACGCGGTCGAGTCTCTAGTCTCAGATGGCTAGCTCATCTAGAGTGAATGGACCAATGCTCCGGAAAGTCCGAGGGACAACGCCGTAAAGAAAGACTATGCCTCCGGCGAGATACGAAGCTGGAAAGGGACCTCAATCAGCTGCGTGGATGGAAGTAACTAGCACAATACCATGTTAGATGGAGACGGGTCCACCCTGGGGCCAGCCAAAGAAGAAGGAGGAGCATAGGGTTGTAATGCAAGACAAGCAGAAGAATTTAAATCAGTTTTTAATTAACTTTTGTTTTCAAAGTGTCGTCCAGAATTGTCTTTAACTCCGGATGATTCCCCAAAGTGGTTATTGGATCAATTTCAGTTGGCAGTTCAATGGACCAGTCAGGCCTTTGGGCTTACCTCACACTAGACGCCAGTTTGTTTGGTGACTGTTCACAAAGGCTGATAATTAAAATGACACCTCTTACTGGGTTAGTCTATAGTTAATGACCTAATGTTCGCACGATGTGCTGACTGTCGTGAATCTACACATTATTAGTCTGCTTCGTACAGCATGCACTCACAAATCATATGAACTCCTCGTCCGCACTCCACTCCCAAGTTGACGACATCAAAATACGTTTGGTTACCTTATGTGTCTCATAGTTAATTTTAGATTGCATTTCAACTGAACTGGGTACTTAGCTTGAGACTTGTACCATTCGGGCTTATAAACAGTCCTTTCTTTAGCACAACAGCTAACAGCTATTAAATGCCCCAGCATTCCATGTGTGGGAACTACTTTTACGACGATATCAGATCCTCATTCTATCTAATTAAGAAATGTGCCTTCCTGAGGTACCAAAATAAAACTACTAGCAGACAAACACAATACGTATCGAAGACGCTATCGGAATTATCGCACTCCTCCAATCCAATCAGGAATCGCTTTAACACCAACTACATCCCAAGAGTAGGTTCTTCGAAACGCAGTTGACTTCGTCAAACACTTTTGGTTCCTCCTTAAACACAATTCTTCGTTCCACTGATTACCTCTCCTCTAACCATATCGCCCCAGTACTCGAGTCTTATCTTATCTAACTCCATTAAGTCGAAAGTGCTATGACCCCACGGCACACCACTAAGTACAAGCTGCTCCCTTTATCGTGTTCGGAAAATTAAAAGTTGAGCTACATCGTATTCACGATGCACGGAGCATGAAACATGCCCACACCGCGCCGCGCCGCCCGCCGTTGCGAAAGATGTGCGCAGAGAGCTGAGCTGATGCACTCAAGTCACATCGGCAAATCGTTCGTAATCCAATTGACCCAGCGTGGTCAGTACGACACCAGGTCAGGCCATCATCCAGTTTCAATACGTCCACCGAGCACGGCGGCAATTAAATAAGCTACAGCTCGCCCACAACCGCGATACACTGTACAAAAGGGTTCTCGCGTCTCACTCGTTTTTCGTATGCCCCTAGTTCCAGTAGATAGACCACCGCACGATGATCAACTCTGTACGAGCACAATAGCACACCAGACCGTACCGCTCGTTGCATTTGATGTCAGTTGTGGATTCAGCATTTGAACGGTTCGGACGTGCGTTCTAGCGATCTCCAAACATCAGCAGGTGCTCGCGCTATCAGCTGGAAATGCAAATAAGGGCTGTGCCGCCCCTAACGTTCTCGTCGTCGTTGTCGTTGTCGTTGTCGTCGTTGCTCAGTTGTACGGGACGCAGCAATTGCTTACATTAGCCTAGTTTCGTGAACATTTCACCGCGAACTCCGTTGGCCGCCAGCAAATCGATCGCCGCGCATCATGGGAACGGTCTGCAATCACAAGTTCCTGCTTAATTGCTGCAATCTTATGTTTCTGGTAATCAATTGCCTTCAATATATGTATTGTAGTTTCGTGTGTTCACCTGGGTTTTGCTTCTGGAGTGGGGTTGGATCATCGCGTGTGCGCGCATTTGTTCCACTTTGCTGATTTCACGGATTTTGTGCGCTTACCATGGCCAGGAAGGGCATAACTGCCAGCCTTTGTTGGCGAGTTTCATAATTTTCAATCGAAGCTGAAGCAATTAATTCTGTGCCAGTGTGCGTGGCGGTCGTGTGTGGGGGGGGGGGGGGAGGGGGGAAAGTGAAAATTGCGATTGACACTGACACAGGAAGCAGTGAAGTAGTGAAACAAAATGACCCCCACCGAGTCGAGTATGATGTGAAAATGTGGAATAATCTTTTTTATTTGATAAGAGAAAGTTGTCCTTGCCACCAGGAGGAGCTTACGTGTGATTTATGTGTTTCTATGTGTCTAGTGTTTAGTTCTCCCCAGTGACAAGCTTTTGAATCGAATTAAATCTCATAGACTATGCTTGGATACGCGCTGAAATGCCCGCTACGTAAATTATCAGTCAATTAACTTGCATCATCTCTAATGAACCGCCTCTCAGTTAGATTCGCCCCTAAACAGACCGTTGACCATGAGAACTTTCGATAAAACTTAAAAAAGCAGGGCGTCTTAAACTCTTATCTGCGAACCAATACTGATTGAACTTGCGAATTATGCTCGAACGAATGCTTATGTCTCTGAAGCCAACATAAGCGTGACTATGACGACCATTTGTGTGTATTTATTTCCGTTATGTCGTAATTCCCTGAGGATTTCCGTTGAGGATTGGCTCATGGCAAATGGTGTCCATAAGTTATTCAACCGTGTCAAGGTTTCTCTTTAGAACGGCGCCTAGGGTGGAATGATTAAACAATGTAAATGCAATGAGCGATACAGTCGAAAGTGAACATCTGTTGTTTTTAGTGCGGATCGTAAAATGCTGTCTCTTCGATCGTGTTGGGACAATTGCATTAGAATTCAGTTCAGATTCGTGATGGAGTGAAATCATTTCATTATAGGAATAGAAAGAAAGGTTACTCGTTCTTCTGATATTCTCATGTTCCTAAGAACAACAAATGTAAATATCGTTCATCTCATGTTGTGACTTGAAAAGTTATCTTTCTTTTTCTGGTCGTACTGTAACTGAAGCCGTTTAATGGCGGCGCTGGTTCCCATGACCTGATCTAATCATTCCGATCACTAATTGGGTGGTGCTACAGAACGAGGTGGACCTGGGCCAGCAACCACTCGCGTTGTGCCTAGTTTTCTGGCATTCGGAGTCGCTGATGTCAACTATAATGGAGAAACTAGCCTTTTTGCCATTTAAAAGATTTGCTAACTAGCTTCTTAATACATTTGTTCGCACCAAACACAGAGAAAGAGAAAGAGAGAGAGAGAGAGAGAGAGAGAGAAAATGCTGATAAAAGCGTGATCAACTATCAAAACAATCAAACAAACAATTGCCCAAATTCTAGAATGCAGCAGCGAATTGCGATCTCGAATTTTCAGAAATAACTAGTTTACAACCAAGTTGAACCAAGAAAAGCGTATTCTGCTTGGTATAACTATCGAGTTTTTTTTATTGTGATATATCTCAGCAAAAGTTTGTTTCAGTTCCTAATTATTGGAGTTGTCAAATTGAAAATGCGATCCACGAAGCACCGGTCAACAGTTCACAACTTCACAACTTCAAAATTCATCCGTTGCTTTAGTGTCATTCATATGAGCTCACTACGAATTGCGAACTTCGCAAACTCTGACACTGACATTCATAAGGAATTTTCTCATTCGCAGGGAAGAATTTATGAAAACTGACACTTCATTGCGAATTTGTGGGTCGTGAATTTGTGGATCACGTTTGCCTTTTTGTGTATAACGTTCTCAGCTTGACAGTTCGCAAATTGAATGATTGTTTCGCGTAGAAGCAATTTAAAATCGTAATCAGGATAGTTAAACAGATAATTCAATTCGTATGCTTTTGCAGACCAAGAAGTGTAACTTTTTGTTTGTAAAGGGTGTTTTTTTAGAGGTATAGAACTTTGAAATGGAATTAAACAAAGAAGTTTTTTTTTAAACTGACATGAAATTTACTTTATTCGAAAGATAATCTTCTGGTATTATAATTTAAATATGATTTCTGGCCGCCACGGCTAACTCAGAAGTAGTCAAATCTGGATGTCAAATTTCAAATTTTCGATGACTTTTTCCACATTTGTGGTCGTATATCTGCAATAGCGCGGCGAATGTTGTCCTCCAAGTGGTCAATCGCTTCGGGCTTATCGGGGTAGACTAGCGACTTCACATATCCCCACAGAAAATAATCAAGCGGCGTTAAATCGCCCGATCTTGGACACCAATTCACGGGTCCGTAACGTGAGAATATGCGGTCACGAAACGTTTCATTCAATAAATCAATTGTGGCACGAGCTGTGTGACATGTTGCACCGTCTTGTTAAGACCACAGCTCCTGCACATCATGGTTGCTCAATTGAAGAACGAAAAAGTCAGTAATCATGGCTCTATAGCGGTTAACATTGGCCGTAACGTTCTGGCCAGCATCGTTTTTAAAGAAGTACGGACCAATTATTCCACCAACCCATAAAGCACACCAAACAGTCAGTTTTTGTAAATGTAACGGTGTCATAACATACACTTGAGGATTATCATCGCTCCAAAGGCGGCAGTTTTGTTTATTGTCGTATCCATTCAACCAAAAGTGAGCATGGTGATCGCAATAGTGCGCGAAACGTATTTCCAACAGAACCATGATTTTCAAAATAAATTTACACAATTTAAAAGCCTTGTTCAGGCGTCAGTCTATTCAGGTTGAAATGCCAAACCAAACTCAAAATAAATCACTTGACAACTGACAAAATGGCCGCCAGTTAAAATAGTGTTGCCAACTTAAAGTTATACTTCTTAAAAAAACACCCTTTATTTGCTGGAAAATGATAGTTTCAGAAAGTTCGCGATCGCAGTTCGTCGCTCTTATGAATTGCCCAGGTGAATGAAATGTGAGAGGTTACGAAGTTTCCAGTTCGCAAGGCGAGGTTTATGTATAGATAATTTTTAATAGTTAATTTCTGCTCTAAACGAATTTTAATCACTGAAGTCCTAATTACTTTCAAATTCTCAGCTGTGACTGAGCCAAATGAAAATGAGCAATTCCAGAAGTTTGCGAGAGATGAAAATAAGTCTGGACAAAGCGATTAGTACTCGCATCCCGAAGGTTTCGTACCGTCGAATTTTTTGAAAGATCCAATTCTGAACTTTCTGCTAGCTTAAGACAAATTATCTTGCTAATATATTATTTAGATGTAATTATGCATAAAAACATCTCTTTCTTAATTTTCCACTAAAAGCAGATTTGCTTGGTGTCCAAAGCTAAGGAGCTTTGATCAGAGAATGCCATTTACAATCATTATTTCTATAATAACCGCCGAAAATTCACGAATAAGGACTCTCTCAAATTCGTCGACGGACAAGGGGTTCAATCAGCTGTGAAGTCGCCTATCTCAATGGTACCAAATTTCTGCTTCATACAGACTTGTGTAGAGTTGTCGATTTCAGCGAGAACTACCTGCATACAAACATATTTGTTCACAATAATAATATAATAATAACTCCCAAACATCAGGACGGGCGTTTGGTTTTTCACGATTTGGGAATTTGATGCTCAAAAGATCGATTGTGGCATGGTCTGTGTGACATGGCGTGCCCCTTCTTTAACCAGAGGTCGTCCAAATCCATGTCTGTAATTCCAGTAAGAATAACAGTAGGTTAAAATGGCTCTGTAAGGTACAGCATTGACCGAAACGTTGTTCCCAGCCTCATTTTCGATGAAGACCAAAGCAGTTACATTCTCATCTACGAAGACAGGGACCATGAGAGTGTTGTCGACTAGCATAACAGTCTCACGATCATTTTACACAAACTTAAGTACAGCAGTCGCGATGGGTGCTTCATTTCGTCCGCCAAAACTTCTTTTCAAAAAAGCACTGTTTGGGCTACACAGCGTTCTCTTTGGAAATAAGTTTTCAATGTTTCCCAATGTTGTTCAAACGTAAAGCGACTCCTTTCGTTCCGCGGAGGTATGATACTGACTTTCTGTCAAGATTTCGACCGGAAAACAGCTGTCAGTGTCAAAATAACCCATGATTTAAACAAAAAACACTCGATATGTACATTGATCTCCTTTTCACTATCTTTTCGCTATTTTAAAAAAAATATTCACAATTAAAGTGGCGAATATCATTCGTCCCCTGTAGGAATTCACTCAGAATACCCGTCTCCGCAGGAGCGTACATTAGTTTACCAGAACTGTACACATGAGCCGCAACCTGAGGCCGCGATCCACAAATAGCAAGTCACAGTCCACGAACTGACGATTAAGTAATTCGCAAACTCTATCCGCAGCTATCTGCTACCAAAGTAAGTTCCATGTGAATGAATGGCCGAGTCTGTAAAGTTCGCCTGGGCGCAACTCGCGGTTCATGTGTACAGCTCTTTAGGCCTTTAGACGCCCACTTCAGTGGGTACATACTGTGCACATACACTGGGAACGGCTGAGCTAACGGTCTTGTTAGCTGACCTCTATTTTCAGGTCTCGTAACAGAAATCCTTCTCCAAACTAAAATATTTATTATTTTTCGTTTCAGATTTGCGGTGGCTTCCTGATATTTGGTGGATTCTATGTCTTCTCTGACACGAAGCGTGTGCTTCTCTCTCGCATACTTGCGTCAACCAGCGAACAGCTGAACAATTTGCCGCAACCACTGTTTTACTACATCTCACTCGGCCTTGCAGTCGCAGGAACGATTGCCATTCTTGCCTCGATCGTTGGATTCTGGGCGTCATGTCTGAACACCTATTGCTTCCTTAGCCTCTACTTCTTCACAGTTGTCATTCTTCTGTTGGTCGAATCGGTTGTCTGCTTGGCCATAACCCTCTGGCCCCACTGCCTGGGCATCAACCTGGACGAGACGAAAATGGTGAAAGCCTTGCAGGGAAACTATGGCATTCCCGGCCGCGAGCAGTTCACCATAGCCATGGATCTGGCCCAGACGGAATTTGGCTGCTGTGGCATGAACACCGAGATAAACTACGACACGGCAATGTGGCGTCTACAGGGTTACGGTCCAAGGGAATGGGTGGTGCCACTCACATGTTGCATTCTCCAGAACAGCGACGAGCCGCTGGGGTACCTCGATCCGAAGCCGGTAAATGAGACGCAGTGTCAGCAGTTGAAGAAGATCGACTTCGCCAAGCATCGACACACGAAACCGTGCCTGGAGTACCTGGACAACTGGTATCGGGAGCAATATGTGCTATTCCTGGGCGCCAGCCTCGTGATTGCCATCGTCGAGTTTTGTGTACTCCTGAGCATAATCTTGAACTGCACGAGGATGTCGCGGAGTTCGTGTAAAGTTGAAGATTTTCTGGAAATGAGATCGCGACCGAAGTCGAACCAAACTCTGGTGGAGAACATCTACGGTCCGGATATTGTTGACGCACGAACAATACCCATGGGTGGCCCTAGGCACGAGTCACACATCCCCGGGGAATTCAAGGAGATCTACATTCAACCACAGGACTTGTACAAAAGTCGTCACAACACGACCTTCAAGCCGGGACGCAGTCATTATCACATCTCGACGGAGAGTTATTTAGTTTAGTCTTAAGTTTGTGTGTATTTTGTGTAGTTAGCTGTAAGTTCGAAATAAAGAGTATTCTAAACATGAAAATGATTTGTGGCTTAGTCTGACGTTGGTCCCGCTAAATGTCTTTCTTCTTTGACAGACGGGCTAAGCTGGCAATGAGTTTCAAGACGGCGAATTTGAGGAACGTATCCTCGATGAATGGAATTTAATTTTAGCTGTGTCCAATCAACAAGAGAGGTAGCATCTTGGACCAATTACAGCGACAGCGTACAGACCAAACCATTGGGTCTAGAAGCGTGCAATTGTGAACAGAAGTAATGTGAGCTCTAGGGAAGGACTCTAAGAAAGAGGAGATAGGCTATAACTTCGATTCCAGTTCCGGTGATGTTGCCGAGACACATTGGTGGACCTTTTTTTGAATTAAATGTGGCGGCCCATTCAATGAATTCGAAGAGAGCCTTGTGCAGAACTCTGTCCCTAACACATTCTTCTAAAAGTCCGAACAATTGCACACGCAAACACGGACGACATTGACGTAATTGGTGTAACGCAGCGAGCCGTCAGTAAGGCTCGGTTAGAATCGAAGGCGGCCAAAATATATTTATCGGTGAATGAGGGTTAACTTAATGTCTTCAAGGAAGGACACATACCATCGACGACTTGGCCAAAACTTCACCATTGGCAGATATACCTTTGAGGCAGTCAAATACTTCGTTTACCTCGGCTCCCATGTAAACAATACGAATACCACAAATACCGAGATTAAAAGCAGGTTAACTCTTGCCAACCGCTGTTTCTTTGGGCTCAAGAGGCAATTGAGCAGGTGATCCCTCTCTTGAAGGATCAAGCTGACTTTGTATAACATCGTGATCATCCCAGTCCTACTCTACGGCACGGATATATGGACAATCTCAGAAGCGGAGATGTGCATTGCTGGCATTTGAAGAACAAGATTCAATCACGAGCTGTACAGCGAAAGCCTCTAGCCAGACGTCTTCAGATTCAACGCCTAAGATGGCTAGGCCATGTAGAGAGTATGGACAACACTGATCTAGCCAGAAATGTCTTCGAATCCGCACCAAAGGGACCACGGAATAGAGTATGTCTACAAAACTGAAGGGGCACACAATTGTAGAAGCACCTCAGACAACCTGGTGTGTGTAACTGGAGGCACCTGGTCGAAGATCCTGCCATCTGGAGACGTTTATTGGTTAAAGACTGGATTCAACCCAGACTGTAAAGCCAGTAGAGGAAGAGGTGTAAAATAAATTCATGAAAACCACACAAATTAACCAACTAAGTTGCCACACGTGAGAGAACAATAGCACACACAACACGAGTGGTTGCTGAGAAGCTAGGTCCTCGCCCTCTACGGGTTGTAGCGCCACCCATATCATCATCATCATCAACATCTTCTGACCGGCATGATCCACTACAGGGGTCGGGGGGGTAATGGACGCACGAGAGATCTCCAGGTCACTCGATCCTCCGCCATCGACTCTAACTCATCAGGAGCTATGCCCAAGCGTAACCCGGCGAGTTTTTGGACTTGGTCCAACCACCTTGTCCTGGGTCTGCCAAGCGGTCGCCTACCTGATGGAATCGCATTCAACGTCCGCCTCGGAAGTCGTGATGATGGGGACATTCGTGCCACGTGACCAAACCACCGAAGCATAGCCCATTCCAAGCTGTGTCAAAACTGACTCAGTTTGACCAATCCTACAGGAAAGCTCAGCATTACTCCTTCCATCACTCGTGAAAAAGACCCCGAAATACTTAAACTTCTCCACCTGCTTCAATGGGACTCCACTAACATGCAGAGTGCATTGAACAGGCGTTCTGGAAATGACCATAACCTCCGATTTGTCCACGTTAACCCTCATTCCAGCATCATCACATACGGCCACAAATCTATCGAGTGCGCGTTGGAGTTCCGTCTGGGAGGATGTGAGGTAAACCAAGTCATCTGCAAAAAGAAGATGACTTACCCTCAACTCTCCCAATGTGAACCATTCCTTACCTCGGCTGCGCTGTAAGATCCAGTCCATATATACAATGAAAAGGAGAGGTGGCAAGACACACCCTTGGCGAAGTCCAACGCCCACGGTGAAAGGTGTTGATTTAGCACCGTTTACCCGAACATAGCTGTCCTCAGAAGAGGACCCTCAATCCCATACTCCTGCAGGACACTCCAGAGTTTACCTCGAGGGACTCGGTCATATGCCTTTTCCAAATCTACAAAACAACTGTAGATGGGTTTGGCATACTCCCAAGCCTTCTCAAGTATCATTCTTAGAGTGAAAAGCTGGTCGGTTGTACTTCTGCCGGGACGAAAGCCGCACTGTTCATCCCTCATCCTGGGCTCGACCATAGCTCTAGAACGCGCTTCCAACACCTTAGCATAGACTTTGCCGGCGATACTTAAGAGAAATATGCCCCTGTAGTTGGAGCAATCTCTTGTGTCCCCCTTCTTGAAAAGTGGGACAATCACCCCAGTTTGCCAGTAGCCAGGTGTCTCACCGCGTTCCCAGGCCACTTTAATGACACGAGAGAGCCATAAAACTCCCTCTTTACCCATTGCCTTAAGCATTTCTGGCCGGATTTCAACCACAGCGGCGGATTTGGCAATTTTCAGCCAAAATCACTTCCTCCACCGTTGGACTATTCTCCGCCCCACTCAAGACTACGGGTCTGTCATCCTCAGTGCCCTATTAGGGATTGAGCAGCTCCGAAAAGTGCTCGCTCCATCTGCCCAAGATGTCCGCCTCATTGGAAAGCAACACCCCATCTTTGCATTTGACTCCTTCGATGATGTTGAATTTCCTTCCTCTGAGTCGGCGAATGGTTTGCCAGAACAGCTTCTTCGCTTTCCAGCTTCTCGCCGAACTCCTTCCAAGACTGCTCTTTAGCTGCTCGCACAGCTAATTTGCAAGTTCTTCGCGCCTCATTGCACCGGTCACGAGAAGCAGAGTCCCCCTGTAGGTCTTCTTCTTCTCTCTGATGGCTTCTTGAACGCCGGGTGTTTTAAACCACGCAGTTCTTTTCTCACCACCTTTCAATGAATTAATTTCCTTTTGTTTTGTTTTATTATCATTTATATGTTATTCAATAAGAATTAGTTATATTTAATATACATATTTGCAAGTGTTGATTGTCCTTGTTGAGCTTCTCATCTTGAATTGAACTTAAAAAAATACAAACTCGATTATTGCAACAGAGGTCATTGCAACTACCCTTGTTTTTATTAGTTGCGTAAATCGAGAATGTACTGTATTAATATTGACAGCTAACAAAATGGCCGCCAGCGAACAAAAAAACACCCTTTATTAGTAATTTTTAATGGATTGTATGGACGAGTGAAAATCAAGGGAATTTTGAGATGAGTTTGCTAAGCGCATGATCTATGTATATAAGGCGGTAAAGCAAGGCTATCAGACCATGAAAGACCACATAATGCAAAACATAGAAATGTACATTGGACAGCTTCAATACGGATTGAATGGTTGGCGTTGTGTGGGGATCAGATTTGACTGGCACATTCTAGGAGAGGTCTAACGTAAGTTAAGTAGAGGGATTTGCTAACGTAGGGAACAGCGTTTTATGAAGCCAAGGGAAGAGTGAAGCTCTTTGGATCAGATGGTAGATGTGGAATTGGCAATTTAGCTGTCTATCACAAATGATTCCCAGGTGGTGAATAAAAGAGACTATGGGTCCTGGCTCGTTACGAGAAAAAGTAACGGACTGACATCTACGACGCTTAGTTCGAGAGAGTTATTGTCGCACTAAATGGTGGAGGAATTAAGGTCGTTTTGGAGTGCACGTGAGTCGGTTGAGTTAGATATCGTATTTATTATTTTCATATCATCTGCGTAGAAGGTAGAATACAGTTTTTGTTTAAAGACAAAAGACAAGAGGGCCAACATGACTCCCTTGCGGAACACCCGATAGGCGACAAAGGGGTCGGATGTTGAGTGTCTGAAGAATACTTTGTAGTGGCAATTCGCAAGGGACGATTTGAGCCATGCGATGATAGGGGGCGGGAAACCTAGAGCCTTTAGTTTGAAGTAGATTATTTAGTGGTAATGCTACTTAGTCCCGTCAGGTTGTTGAAATTGTAGCCGGTTAGAAGGAGAGAGGAGAAAATGTCCTCTTCATGTCTGTCACTTCTGCAGAAGTCTGTGTGTGCTATGCGGCTATGTGAACCTTTTGTATCGATAGTAGGTCATATGTAGCTGTTTTAAAAGGACGCACCCAGTGCCAGTAGACCATCTACGATTTGTAGGAATAAGCGTTTCATGCTTTAGTAGATGCTATGGGCATGGATGTTAGGTCTCCATCCGGAAAGAGTACGGAGCTAGTATCATCTCTATCGAGTTCCTCCGCTTCACAATTCTCTGGAAGGTCACGGTGTCCACACAAGTTGGATGCTAAAATGCTTGGCCATCTCGTTGATTTGATTGACAATAATGCAGGGATGTCTTTGAGTGAAAAGTGACCGCACTCAGAGATTGGATCGCTGCCTGGCTGTCAGAACAGATGACGATATCTGAGCTTGACTTTACATTTTTTTATCCAGAAAAGAGCTTCCTAAATCGCAATAGTTTCTGCCTGAAAAACGCTGCAGGGATTTGGTAGACGGAATGACAGACCACACCTTCGATCCATCTGAGAAAATTCGCAGAGGATCGTCCAGCGTCTGATGTTCAGACTTCCAATATGATCTGCTGGCTGAGAAATTCTTCTCGAAGAGTAGCTTGGGTATCATGAGGTCGGTGCTTTCAAGTAAGGATCTATATCTGCCAAGGATAGTAGAGTGTCCGGAAAGGAGTTCTTTCCACAAAAGCAGCGATTTCATTTTCATCGCCGTGCTGGCCGCAGCTTGTCTGCCGAATAAGTCTATCGGCGGATGACTAAGGAGTACGTTCAGTCCCTCGAAGGGCGTTGTTCTTAAGCGTTCCGATGATACACGTCACACGCACTGTTAAGAGCGGCCAGCCAAATCGCGACACCACATAGTAGTATGGCCTGGCTACAGATATATATAACCAGTGGACCACACTGGCCACGCACCCTATAGCTATTTTAAAACAGTGGAAGCCTTTCGGACACGCTGCTGGATTTTGAGTTTCCTGCTTAATTTCGTGTCTACCATGAGACATAGCAATTTTGCATTGTTATTCAGTCTCAATCGGATTCCACATATTGTGGGAGGCGGGGATTTGCATTTCCTGGTAAAGATGACTGATTCTGTTTTCTGCGGAAAATTCTGTTTAAAATTTAAAAAAAAACAACGTCCAACTTTGTCGTCATTACCACGACATCAGCACCCCTTGTGGCCATGTATAGCTTCAGTTTGCACTGACACTGAGTACGGATAACAACCATAATGAACTCCTCAAACTCTGCAACAGAAAGCAGAAGCAACCAGTGCTCTACGGAAAGTGTTCAAAATGCAATGTTGAATAATGACTAATAAAGTTGCATTGATGTACAAAATACAACCAAAGCAATTGCATTACATGCTGCATTTTGTGTGCCTTTAAATCAAGACTCAACCGAACATTGCAGCGCCTACCCTACGGAAGGGGTTCTCAACAGCACCAACCAAGCGCTGGCGTCGCTAAGAAGCCACTTCTCCTGTCCTTCCACAGTCGAGTTTTGAACATATTCGAAACGTTAAACACAACTTCGAAAAGGTAAACAAAAATAAACTCTACCACTCTCTCTCTCTCTCTCTCTCTCTGTTTGGCCTGTACCAAGGCGCACGTGAATTAACCCCACAGCAACCCTATTCTGTTGCCATTCCATCTGGTTCGCATTTAATCACGTTTGACATTTTCCTTTCCTACACCACACACCAGCTCGGTATCGCCTTCACGGTTCACCCCTTCCCAATTCCAACACACACTCACAACCAGTTTCTCGTTCTCCGCTCATACCAAGCACGCCTCTCACTCACTCCAACCCGCCGATATGAGATAGACTACTCTTCCTCCGACCGGCTGCTGTCTGCCTTCTCTGAATCTTCCCCGTTTTTTTCTTTGGCATTCAGTTTCTGGCGATGTTTTGTGAGTGAGTGAGCGGCGCTTTTGTTTCTCTCGCTAAGATCCGTCTCCAGAGCGGTAGTTCGGCGCGCGTCTATTTTTTTTTTTTTTCTTTTTCGTATCGCTTTCTCTGCCAATTCGAATGGCTAAGTGCGGTTAAATTTCGGTGTTTTATTGTGTTTTAATCGTTCACTAAAATTTGATTACTGATTTGTGGATTCGAACGTGTAGTAACTGTTTCAAGTTCACAAACATAAAGTGTTTCGGAGAGCGGATCGTTCGTTCTCGCTCGCTCGCAGCACTTTCCAGTTGGTGGCGCGGTGTTGACAGTTTGTCCTGAGTTCCGTTTACGCGAAAGTTTCATTCAACTCTCGGTCGTTTTTGTCGTTTCTCAGTTCTTTTTGTTTTGCTTTGCACTCCGCCGTCGCCGTGGTGGGCTGTGTTCAACGTGTGCGTGTGTGTAGTAGAAACACTGTTTTTGTGTTTTCGTTGTTTCCCTCGTTCTCGTGCTCGTTCGCTGTGCATGTGTGTGAATAGTGTGAGTGAAGCAAATGCATTACGGTAATAAATCGTGCAAGTGTCAATTTAAATTGTTTATCGCCTGAAAGTGTGCGTAGTTCCTTTTCGAGTGTGTGAGTGTGCGCGCATTGTGCATTGATGTGTTTCTTCAGTGCGGAGTTCTCTGCAGGAAATTCTAAGTGAAACGAAGAGGCTGTCGGTCAGCCCCCCGCTCGGTAGGATGCTAATCAACAGCGGTGCAGTTTTAATTGAATAATCTGCATCTTGACGTTGATGAGAGGGATTTTGTTTTGACAGTTAGTAGCAACCTGTTGATCGCAAATATTCTTCGGATGGAGAATTTGATTTGGCAGTTTGTTCTGCCTTGTGGATTTGGCGCCTGAAAGGTAAGATATTGGGTACTGAATTTTGGTACTTAAGGTCGTCGACATTCAATTCATTGTGTAGCTCCATTGGAATGGTTCAGATTGCGTTGAACAGAAACGCGAAAGACAATGGGAGGGAAGAAGAAAATCGTTAAAATGCAATAAAACTTTTCCCCATCAGAAGGTGAATTTCCCTCAAGGTATTTGAATTGTCTTCGATGGAGTTCGCTGCTAGAAAATACTCTATGTGGCTTCTTGTTGTTGAATATTTTTCGAGAATCGTTGTCCGATTTGACTGTACCTGTGATTCGGTTGGTTGAGAGGGAAACATTCATTTCACTGGTCACAGGTTAGCATCATCAACAAGTCATGAAGCGTCTAGCATGCGGATATACGAGGCAGTCTCAATAAGAGCGAACAAATTCACTCATCAGTCAGAGCTAAATCTTTAGACCGAACTTGGTAAGCCCCCTGTGCGAACGAATGTCATCCAACAAGACTCTTGGTCTGGCGTGGCTGTTCTTGCCATCTCCAGGCCGGGATTTCTGGGTAATAAACCTGTAGCATTGTAGCAGTTTACACTTATGCAGACGAAGACTATTTGTTAAACTAAATAAGAAGTCTAAGCATTTTCGATTCAAGTGAAGATTCCGACGTGCTGTTCCATCCATTTGAAGAAGCTTCTGCCAAGAGTTTTTCTTCGAAAACATGTACACGTGACTGACAGCAGCTTCACTGTGTCATGTGTTGGTATCAATGCAATTATTTCCGAGTTGTTTCGCCAGAGATTTCTATTTCTTATTGGTTTAATTTATACAAAAGGTCCAAAGTTCAGTTGTACTTTTTTGAAAAAGTAACGTCTCTTATAGCTAAGGCTGCTGTGAACACGTAGATGAAAGTTGTGCTGGCCAGTTTTGGAGGGGAGGGGGAGTTCTCTATAGCTAGGTGTTAAAATATGGCAGAAAATCCGTCTGATTTCGATGACGGATAAATGCTTCGGAAAGAGTAACAAAAAAAGCGCCAAGGAAGCTCGACTGGGATAACTCCGCCGTACACCCCTCTTGTCCATACAATTACAGGTCTTAAAACGATGTTGGTACTCAAATTGACGTATTTAATTATTCATTTGACAGAGCTGCAAATCGAAGCTGATGATTTGTTTCTTTGGGTGAAAGCGTATTGTTGCACGGCGACCCTTAGAACTATTGCGCATCCTTTTGATAGCTTTGCTCTCCTCCCTCACATATATCTAGTTCTGTTCAGAGTTGTATTGAGGGTCATGGACTCCTGTTGCGCAAAGGTGGAAGAGATTTGTTCTAGAGCATTCTCTCTGTGTCAGTTTCCTTTAGAAATCTGAACAGGAGAGATAGTTTTGGTGACTTCATTTCTTCCTCTGATACTAGGCGTCTTTTGTGGGCTAGTTCCTCACAGAATCCCAGTACGTGCTCAGGGATTTCATTAGATTCTCCACAGAATCTGCAGAGGCATTCTTCTAATACCCCTAATTTCCTTCAGTGCACCCTGAGTCTGCAGTGCCCTGTTAGGATGTGGAATTTGTTCTGCACATTTTGATACATGCCCCAAACCTCTTTCGGTTACACTGACCGAAGAGTTTCTTGGCCTGCTTCATCCCAAGAGCTTTGTTCCTGGTTTATGTTCGGTTCCCCGAATTCTTCTCTGAGGAAATGGTCTCCTCAAGCGCAGAATGGTTCTGGGCATGTGAAGGGTTCCGATGATCCATTCCCAGCTAGGGAGTCGGCCATTTCATTGCCTTCTTTCCCCGTATGGCTAGGCATCCAGCAGAGTTTTACTCTGTTTCTCCTACTTAATTCTGTGAGCTTCTGTAGGCATTCCTCCACACGCTTGGATTTGATGATTTAGGAGCGTAGTGCTATACTAGCGGCTCGACTGTACCACATTAGTGCTATGTTGCATTTGCTATAGCTTCTATCAAGATTGTTCTGAACGCATCTGTCTATGGCACAGATTTCTGCTTAAAAGACGCTGGTACGTTTGTCCATGGGTTAAAAGTACTTTGTCGTGGGGCCAAATACCCCTGTTCCAGTTCATATATCAGTTTTTGGTCCGTCTGTATAACATTTTACCTTATAGCTGCTCAGTCTGTCCCTTTTTGTGCAGAGTTTAATGCTAAACTTCTTATCACGTCATCCTTCGGAATGGGCAAAGTGGTAACTCTTTGAGTAGTGCATCGAATTGCCTCGATGTACTGCACTTGTCTTTTCCTATCCCTTCTTTTCCCATTCTCATGATTGTTTTGTTTGCACATTCTGCTACCACCAGATGCAAAGGCTTGCCAGCAGTTGGGCAAGTTCTCACGGCCCCTGCAATACAGAGGCACGTGAGCTTTGTTGAGCGTCTTCTTCTGAAACTTCTATTACTCATAATGGTCTCACAAAATCAAATTTCAAACAGGACAAATATTTGGCACATATGTGGAAATATCTGCCCAAACTGTTGGCTACGTGGGTACTAGTGGCTTTCGAAAGCATTTAGACCAGCTTCATTGGATTGATTTGGAAGTCAATGTAACTTTTAGTACGAAAACCAGTCAAAGTGTGCCATGTGTGGTCGTGTCACTCAGGTCGATGAGACCATCGTAAAAGAAGGCTCCGATAGGCTTCAGCTTGCCGGCCAGGTCGACAGAAGGACGCTTTTAGTTTCCTCCTCGTCACGCTTCTGCAAATATCCTTTGTAGGGATCATAAGCTTTCTTGCATGTTCGTCGATGATTGGCAGTTGGCAGTCAACCTGTGCCCATTATTTTATTGAGTAAAATAGAAAGTTCGCGATCTAACTTGGGACACATTGATGTAATGAAGTAATGCACTTGGTGTCTGCAAGCAAGACTTCCCCCAAAGGCTGTTTACGGTGGCATGTTCGAACAAGAATGTTTACGCAGGTACGGTGAATTTGCAGCTTAAGTCATACGCTGATGATGTGCTTCGGAGCTGTGTGGTACATCCTATGCCATCATTTTGTGCACACACTATAAAACAGTCGTATGGTCTATACACTCACTAAGCCTGCCAAACACACAACACATTTGTCCTTTCGAACATGTGGCATTTATTATCAAAAGTCAGCTCCATTTTCAAGCTCGGTGCTGCGCAAAAGGACAAGAAACATTTTTCAGTTTTCGCTACTGGTCTTTTCCACATTTAATTTGTTTAGATTCGACATGTCTATTTTTGCTGTATGTGCGGCCTTAGTCATTTGTGCAAAAATAAATACGAAATTAGCGCAATTCCATTCTAAAAAAAAATGTATCACGTATGGACTTGCTAATTGCTGTGAACACTTTGACATCTTTTGCAATAAAAAAATGAGACCATGTGCTTCAGAATGCGTGGTACCACTCGCCATTCGTAATAGAAAACTCTTAAAACGCCAAAGACAACACACACAGTGACTCACAGTGGCCAAGCCACAAATAGACTCAAAGCATTTAAGCGTACATCGTACAAACAGTCGCGTTTGTTCACACAAATTCCACATTTATCAGTCGGCATACTGATCATCATCTTTCCCACTGTCTAAGGAGAATCCAATTAATCACACAACTCTCACAACTATCAACGATCGATAACGTTCAACTGCATTATCGGGAACAATAAATCAGTGAAGTTGTGGAATATTTACATCAATTTTGAATGGAAATTCAATAGCGCCGATATTTGTCTCGATCCGTTGCGGTGTCAAAGACAAAAAAAGGACGATAAATCAAGGGAATATCAATAAGTCAAATCGGAGGAGAGAAATCGAAGATCCAGGGATTGTCTATTAATCATTGTAGTCAATGTAAGACGATGCCCATGGGCCGGGATTGCGTTCATTAGCTCCTTGTGCCGATAAATCAATGCATTCTGTTTATGATCGGGTGATATTATCACATTCATCTCTTTTCAACTGTGTTACAGTTTCAACAAGATTTGATGTAGTTTTCTGAGAAAAGGGGCATTTAAATGCATGTAGTCAGTCTTTTCAAATATGTTCTCATTTTCAGTGCCCTCGAAGCCAGGAGAAGGAGATTGCGATGAAAAGCCAGCTCCAGCAAACTAGAACGATAGAAATATCAACTGTTTGATTTTGAACGAAGTTAGGATAAAACGTCTCGTATGTGGTATGCATAATTGGTATCAGCTAAGCTAACATCGCGTTTGCTGTAGGGTGTTGCTTAAACACATGTCTTCAATATTTTTTTTTTATAGTTTCCGCGCGTTCAATGTGTTGCTAATACCCTTAAGTGTCCGGGGTCAAGACACAGCACGGGCCGAAGGTATAGAGGGAGAAAGGGAGAGGAGGTACCTGTGCACATTGGTCTTAAATATCTGCGGGTTGTAGTCTGTGGGAAATATAGGGCTGCGAAGAGCATTCCAAATTCGCGTAGTACGGCTGAAGACGAGTCTCTAAATTTAACTGTGAGTCCGAGAGTAGGCTTAAGGGTAAACTGATGAGCATTTCTGGCGAGACGAGTATTGCGGATGAATTCAGGGAGAGGAGGAATGCAGTTGGCTAGCTCGCTTGAGCATCGTTTGTTGAAACAGCGATAAAATACGGACAAAGAAGAAACGGTACGTCGATGTTCGAGCGAGTCTAATGACTTTGCGACATTGTTGTCTCCTATAAGTTTTATCGCTCGCTTTTGGATTCTATCTAGTAGGTGCAGGGTGGTCTTTGGGGCACCAGACCAGATATGAGCGTTGTACTCAAGCTTGGGGCGGATATACGCCTTATAAATGAAAGCCAAATCAGAGGGGTGAAATATTTCTTGCATCGATTAAGGAAACCCTAAACATTTCGCAGCATTTTTGGCGACCTCAAATATGTGATCGTTCCAACTTCAATGGATTCTATCAAAATGCAATGAAGAGCATTCTTCTTCTTCGATAGCGCTATATTCCAGGGCGAACATGGGCCTCAACTAGCAGGACAGCCGGCTACTTCAAATTACCCCCACCAACTTCTTTGATGTCTGAATGCTCTGAATCGATGACTATTCGGCCCGGAGTCAAGTTGTCAATTGGGTGTAACATGTCGAGGCTCCGAGAGACTATGCAGCTATACGGCAAAATGGTATAGAAACGGATCAAGAACTGAGGGAGGAGCTGGAGGACAAAATACTACGAATTCATGAGCAAACGTACCAGAATCTTTGAAGCAGAAATCTATGCGCTCAGATCAATCTTGACGGGAACTATACCCCCTGTGACATAGCACTGATGTCAGACAGTCGAGCCGCTAGTATAGCACTAGACTCATAAATCATCAAATCCAAGCGTGTGGAGGAATGCCTACAGAAGCTCAAAGAATTAAGTAGGAGACACAGAGTAAAACTCTGCTGGATGCCTAGCCATACGGGGATAGAAGGCAATGAAATGGCCGACTCCCTAGCTGGGAAAGGATCATCGGAACCCTTCACATGCCCAGAACCATTCTGCGCTTGAGGAGACCATTTCCTCAGAGAAGAATTCGGGGAACCGAACATAAACCAGGAACAAAGCTCTTGGGATGAAGCAGGCCAAGAAACTCTTCGGTCAGTGTAACCGAAAGAGGTTTGGGGCATGTAGCAAAATGTGCAGAACAAATTCCACATCCTTACAGGGCACTGCAGACTCAGGGTGCACTGAAGGAAATTATGGGTATTAGAAGAATGCCTCTGCAGATTCTGTGGAGAATCTAATAAAATCGCTGAGCACGTACTTGGATTCTGTGAGGAACTAGCCCACAAAAGACGCCTAGTATCAGAGGAAGAAATGAAGTCACTAAAACTATCTCTCCTGCTCAGATTTCTAAAGGAAACTGACACAGAGAGAATGCTCTAGAACAAATCTCTTCCACCTTTGCGCAACAGGAGTCCATGACCCTCAATACAACTCTGAACAGAACTAGATATATGTGAGGGATGAGAGCAAAGCTATCAAAAGGATGCGCAATAGTTCTAAGGGTCGCGGTGCAACAATACGCTTTCACCCAAACAAACAAATCATCAGCTTCGATTTGCAGCTCTGTCAAATGAATAAGCAAATAAGTCAATTTGAGTACCAACATCGTTTTAAGACCTGTAATTGTATGGACAAGAGGGGTGTACGGCGGAGTTATCCCAGTCGAGCTTCCTTGGCGCTTTTTTTGTTACTCTTTCCGAAGCATTTATCCGTCATCGAAATCAGACGGATTTTCTGCCATATTTTAACACCTAGCTGTAGAGAACTCCCCCTCCCCTCCAAAACTGGCCAGCACAACTTTCATCTACGTGTTCACAGCAGGCTTAGCTATAAGAGACGTTACTTTTCAAAAAAGTGCAACTGAACTTTGGACCTTTTGACTAACTTAAACCAAAAATAACTGTCTGAGGGGAACTCGTAACAGAGGTCCCGATGCTATACACCCACAGCAACAACAATAATAATATTAAAAATGCCGAGGCCCCTTAGTCGCTTGGGGTACTTGCTCAACAGAACCAAACAGGGCATGTAGAACTTTTCTCTCGCAGTGACCATGAGCTTCTTCATCCTCTTTCCATGCCATGAGCAAGATTGTGGTAATCAATGTTTTATATAAAGTCAACATGGTCCTTGGAGAGAGGGCTTCTATTAATCAATATCCTTATGACCCCAAACAAAGATCATTTGGCAAGAGTTATTCTGTTTTGGTCTCGATACTGATGAATGCAACGCGGAGTCGATGTAGAAGTCACTGACCATTTTTTGCAAGAGATCGATGTTGTTTATTACTCCTCGGTCACCCAATTAAGCCGCTTGATTTGCAATGCTAACGAATGACTCATTGACGGCACGTTGGGTTCGTACCAGAACTGTGTTAGACTTCAGTTTGTGTGGTGGGCTTGATTCTGAGCTAATGCCGTCCTTCACTGTTGCCGATCCCGGGCAGACGTACAATGGCCTCACAAATGTGGTTTCTTTTTGCATTTGTCACATTACCACACATTTTCAGCGACCTCTCGTTATTTTCGCAACAAATGGTCTCTGTTTTGTCCAATTAAACGTGTTTTTTTTTTCTTTTTTTTTTTGGAAGCACATCTCTGAATGCCTTCAACGTGCGGTCTGTGAACCTTCAACCATCATGTTCAACTCAATCCACAAAAGTTTTGACAATCCAACAACTTGAGGTCGGTCCCATTTCTTGTCCACGTTGTTGTTCTGTGTTTAATGGCCATTTTTGATTACTTCCAAGGACAGAGTAGGAGTGTGTGTGTGTTCTTCTGATCGACTGGTACGCTTTGTCTGCAACAGAGCGTTTCTTTGTCTTGAAAGAAATGGTCGCTCTAATCCACTTAGTATCCTAACAACCAGAAAAGCTTTACGACTGTCAAAAATACATAAAAAATAAACAAATATCGTATCAACAACGTTCAAGGTGCAATCCCCTTACAATGATCGCCCAAAGGATACACAAAGGCGTTACAGAAGTTAAAGCAGCAGGCTTACGTAACAATGCTCCATCGACATCGTGTTCATCGGGGGTTTAGTTAATTATCTCCAAGCATCTTGGGCACCTTTTATAGAAGAAACTCTTCAACAATTGAGACAACATTCATGACGCCTTCAAAGTGTTTTACGAACCGGACAGGGGGGAATACATTGTTTAATTTGATTTATACAGGGTGGGCCATCTAATGGTTTTTTTTTAAATCATGGATTATTTGGGTACTGACAGCAGTTTCCGCTGGAAATCTTGACAGAAAGTCGGTATCATATCTCCGCGGAAGGAAATGAGTCGCTTTACTCTTGAACAACGTTGGGAAATATTGATAACTTACATATTTCCAAAGTGAGAGCTGTGTAGCCAAAACAGAGCATTTTTTGTAAAGAACTTTTGGCGGACGAAATGAAGCACCCATCGCGACTGCTGTACGCAAGTTTGTGCAACAAGTTCGTGAGACTGCTATGCTGGTGGACAACACTCATGGTCTTCGTCGTCGTACGGTGCGCTGAGATGAGAATGTGGCTGCTGTGGCCTTCTTGGAAAATGAGGCTGGGAACAACGTTTCAGTCAACGGTGAGCGTTACAGAGCCATATTAACCGACTTTTCTTTTGATGTGGAATTGAAGACATGGATTTAGACGACCTCTGGTTTATGCAGGATGGCGCGCCATGCCACACAGCCCAAGCCACAATCGATTTTGTGCTCACCAAATTCCAAAATCGTGTTATCAGCCGTCTTGGCAATTTGGCTGCCTCGGTGTTGCGATTTGACTTTTGTGGGGAAGGATCGATGTTCTGCCAACAATCCGAAAACGATTCAAGCACTTAATGCCAATATCGTCCAAAGCAATCGGTGGGCTACAGCCCGAAACCATCAACAAGGTCTTGGAAAATGGGGGGTGACAGAAGGCACTACTGAGAAGTCATCCGAGGCAGCCACTTGAACGAGGTTGTATTTCATAATAAATGGGAATGTTTGTTCTTACTAATAAAGCCCGAATATGTACATTTACAACATTTAATTTTCTTCATTTTATTGCATTTTTAAAAAGAAACTTGTATTTGGCCCACCCTGTACTTGTAGAAGCAATGTAAATAATCCTAAATATTCTTCTTTGAATAACTTCTGTTCTTCGTCTTCGTCATCCCTTTTGCTACGTCCAAGAGAAAACCCGTAGTTCCTCTTCTTTGCGCCGTACATTCTCCTCGGACACAAAATAATTCCATCTCTACACCGAATCTGGTTACCTACTGAAGAAAGTACAATATTTTTCCTAAAACACTTCTTATCTATAGAATCTGGTTTGCAATGAATCTGAAATTTAGCTAAGAACAGAAGTGATTCATAGAACAAACATTTTCCAAAATCTTACACAGTCTTCGTCGCAAAGCATGAAAACACTTCGGCAAGGGAGAACAACACTGATTAAATTCCAATCTACCTAGTGATCTCTTTGAAAACAACCCAAGTCACCTACTCAAACAATTTAGATTTAATTTCCTACCCCATGACAAGCGATTTCGAAAACTTCGGTCATTTACCCTCAAAGTGATTGTCTCTTTCCCTATCTCGCTCATTGTCTCGCTCTCCCCGCCCCCCTCCATCATCCGCAGACGCTGTCAAAGATGTCCCTGATGGTGTGGATCAAACGAACCTCTTCTGCTTCCTTCACCTCACGCCGTTTGACAGACCAAAAGTGAAACGAAATCCAAACAAACAATATCCGTCCGTGGGCAACAAGCAAAAGATAAAAGAAAATGAAAAGAAAAAAAATGCGATAACTTCGAAATTCGAAGTCAATTCTCAGTGAAACGCAAACGTCGCGTCGACGACGTGTTTTATCTCTGAATTTACCGCTCTCTTTGCTCTCGCTCTCCATCAGTCAGTGGCGACTGGCGACTGGCGACTGGCGACTGGCGTGGTGTCTGTGAGTATCTGTGAGTTATTTGTTTTTACTTCCATTCCCATTCCCAGATGTTCAGTGGTTGTCACATACCCGGCAAACAGCAATTCGTACAAGTTGTCTCTGGGTTGCGTCGCGTCGTCGCGCTGTTGTAGGAGTCTCAAACGGTAGGAGAACTGAAACGAGAATTATGAAGACACCCCGAAGCCGAGGCGATACCGATTATGACGATGTTGCCGGGAACGCGTCTGGAGAACTATGTACATTCTTCGAAGAGAGTCGAAAGCCTTGATAGACGAGGCGAGGCACACATGCACACTCAACTGAATACGGTGTCGCACAGTGTGCAGGTAGATCTCATGTTTGCCCAGCGAAGACAAGTTCTGATGACCGGTTGGTTACTCAGCCGCACTCGTTCCATCGACGATGTGGATAGTTGCCGGTGGATGGATATGCTGTGCCCCTGGGCGGAGAGGCACAGACAATTCCCCGTAACTTGTCTTCTTTGTGTGTCCACCACCAGTTGGGCTTATCTATTGGATATTGTGTGGTGGGACATGTTTTATGTGTTTTCCAGTTTATTTGCTGGTTTATGGATGTTTGGCATATTTTTCATCTCAAAGGCAGCAGGTAGTTGAGGTTCCCCCCTTGTGCGTCGCATGGAACGAGGACGATTTGCATAGCTCGTGCGAAGAATGGGATAACCAGATGATCTGCTCATCTGTGTTCGGAAAATCGATGGCAATTGTTATTTGGATTATATTTATTGCATTTCAGTGGTTGTGTTTGAGATACTTGACAAGTGGAATGGAATTTAGCACAAGTGAAGGATCCGTAACTGGTTTCTGTGTGGACGAAGTGAATGAGGTGCGTAGGTAGATGTGGGCACTTCTCTCTCTCTCTCTCTCGATACCTTTGACATTATTCGAGATGGTTCGATACTTTGTTGCAATGTGTTGTGGGATATGCTGGCAACCTGCATGCCATTGCCTTTGGGCCTATCTATACGGATGTAGTTTTTTGATTGGACGAGTGGAATGCAATCTTTGCAGGTCTGTAGGAAAGACGCTTACCGGCCCTTATGTTCCAGTTAATTGAGCCAAGCATTCATGGAGTTTGGGCCGAGAACCGAACCACTGTAGCGGACGCAAATTGGCTTTCCAGTTTAAGTGCACGCTTTTGCACAGTTCGTAAAATTCGAGATTATGTTTCGAATTCACGGGTAGCTACCTAGTTCCATGATGCCTTGATCAGTTAGTGTTTTCTTCTTCTACGTATGCGAATGCTGGCTAATAAATGACTGAAAATGCATCGCCTTTGCCTTAAAACCTCCTCAAAGTTGTTTGTGAAGTTTAGAGTCAACCAGCTACGGCACCATCAGTATTCAGACCACATTTTGACGGCATCATCTTTCTTGAATCCCTCAAACTAGACACGGACTTAATCTGGCAAAAAGGCTTCTTAAATCTTCCTGCTTTAGTGTCGGCTTAAAAGTGTAAATGTTCCTCGGATTTTATAGAACAATCGTGGGTAGCTGGACTTGGGCCAGCACGAGTGGTTTCTGTCTTCTAGCGACGTGCCTGGATTAAAGACAGTCGCTAATCTAGGGTTCATCAGGAAAATATGCGAGATGCGGTGGTAGCTCGTATATTCTAATTTACAGAAGAAATCGCACGGTTGCACTTATGCTCCAGTGCGAGCAATCGCGGTGCGACCTCAACGGAACTCTGAAAACCATTGAAACTGATGTTGCAGAGTCTCCACAGCTTTTCCTTCTCTTGGCTAATGTTTCTGTTTTTTTTTTTGCATAAAATAATGCTTAATCAGCACACAAAATTCTCAAGGTTGTCTGCTTTCAATGGCTGTTGAACACAAACACATGACGCAGGTTGCCAAAAGCATCACTGTAGTCTATTAATAGACGACAGTTGAGGCGACCAGTCTTGCATTTAACAATACTGCAATACAAACTGTGTACAGTCAGTCTCAAAAGTAAGTATACAGCATAAAGTTGTCTGAATAAAAATCAAATCCAAAAGGGAATCGAAAGTAAGAAATCTTAAATGCAATTTTCTCTAATAATTAGTAGTGTACTTGGACCCAAACAAAAAAATAGTTGAGAATAATATATATAAACCATAGGCACAGCGTGTGATAACCCAGCGATGTGACGAAATGTACATCAGCAACAAATTGCACTTCTAAGCTTCTCTTGGAAATGCTGTTGCCGCTGGTTGTTCAAGTAACCAACCCTATTCATTTTTTGATCAGTTGACACTAAATTGACCGCTCTACATGCGGTCCCCATATTACGGAAGGTCGCTTTACGTGTGTGTCTACTTACTTTTGGGACGTACATTTTGCTTAATTTTTGGTGTATGATCCGATGTGCCTATAGCTGTTGGTCTATCCTCATATATTTTTCTGTATTAAGTGCATTACTAATTACAGTGCATTCTCGATTATCGCAACTAATTAAAACGAGGGTAGCTGCAATGACCGAGGTTGTTTCGAGATAAAAAGCGAGAGAAGCGTAAGTGCAGGCGAGAAACGTGATTTATTGCTTGTCTTTCGGCCAGGAGCTGACGATTCCTTGAAACCTACATGAGTTTTGCTGGGCATACGTCGTTAGAATAACCCGGAATCATCGGCGTTATAAATTTGATAGGGAGTCAAATCGAGCTCTCTGACATTTTCCTTAAATTGTACCAAAAAAGGATCTATAAACTGCGGTTTGTTTAAAAGTTTTTCTCCACAAATTTTCAACAGTCACCCAACCATGGCTCACATTTAACGATCCTGGTCTCTCCTTAATTTTGTTCATGCAATGAGCACGCCTTTTTTAATAACTCTTTTGTCCATCTTTCTTTCTAACTGATCGGTTCACAATTTTTTTTTGTAATACCCATATTTCGGAACACACAGCTGACTGCTCCCAACACAAATTTTATCAAGCTAACAACAATATCTTCCACTCAACAGATACATACATTCATATAACTTCATCGTACCATCAGTTACTGTATTCCAGGGTTTTCCTTGGAGTCCCGTCGGAATTAATTTTTGACTGACTATATGTATTTTAAGTGTGCTTTAAGCCGACGTTATAAAGGGAATACCAATAGGGACTTCCGAGATTTGACAGCCGATCGCGGAGCTAAATCTGTTGTCATTTATTGGCTGTAATTTATTTAGTCTATTTTGTCAAAACAACACGTGAAAATGGTATAATTGTATCTGGGTATATTAAATGGGTGCTCTATTCAGACAACGTTCCGCGCGCTTCATCAATTTTAGGGATTAGAAATATGACCTTCGACTTCAAAAAAATACCGTTATCCTCAGATCATACATATCTTTAGTTCCACTTCTTCACATTTCGTCTTGCACTGAATGCTTTTGAATCACTTTTGATGAACGACTTCATAATTAAAATTATTATCGCGTGAAAAAAATTGGTTCACAGCTGTACATGGTGGGCCAAGTACAAGTTTCTTTCTAAAAATGAAATAAAATGAACAAAATTAAATTTTGTCCATCTATTATGGCTTTATTAGTAAGAACAAACATTCTCATTAATTACGAAATACAACGTCGTTCAAGTGGCTGTCTCGGATGGCTCGCTGTAGCGCTTTCTGTCACCATTATTCTCCAAAACCTTGTTTATGGATTCGGGCTGTAGCTTACGGATTGCTTGGACGATATTGGCATTAAGTGCATGAATCGTTCCCGGATTGTTGCCATATCATCTGTCCTTCACGGTTCCCCACAAAAAAAGTGCTAAATGTGTCAAATCGCAGCTTGGAGGCGGCGAATTGACATCGCCAAGTCGGCTGATAACACGATTTGTGAATTCGGTGTGACTTGGGCTTGATGGCACGGCGCGCCATCTCGCATGAACCAGTGTTCGTCCCAATCTATCTCTTCATTTTCAGTAAAAGAAAAGTCGGTTAACATGGCTCTGTAACGCCCATCGTTGACCGAAACGTTGTTCCCAGCCTCATTTTCAAAAAAGGCCACATTCTCTTCTGTGCGCACCGTACGACGACGAGGACCATGAGTGTGTCCACTAGCACAGCAATCTCACAAACTTTTTGCACAAACTTGCAGTCGCTGTGGGTGCTTCATTTCGTCCGCCAAAAGTTCTTTACAAAAATCGCTCTGTTTTGGCTACACAGCTCTCTAAGTTATAAGTTTTCAATATTTCCCAACTTTGTTCAAACGTAAAGCGACTCATTTCGTTCCGCGGAGGTATGGTACTGACTTTCTGTCAAGATTTCGAGATTTCGAGCGAGATTTAAAAAAAAAAAACACTTGATGGACCACCCTGTATATCCGTCACCTCGCTATTCCACGACGTCATATCCGACGGAACAGTAGATAAACACATGATACGAACCAAATCAATAAAACGAGAGTTCTTGTTATAAGCGGCGCGTTGCTATAAATGCTCGCTAGACTCTGAGTCAGTGGAACAAGGCAATGATAGCGGTGGTGCATAGAAGTGAAGATGGGCTTCAACCACACCGTGATTGCAGCTTTTTGGCTAAGGCCCATGTCCACTTTGAGCTGTACCAGCACACGAAAGAAATGAAAATGAGGATTGCCTGCCCCCCTTCTGAATTACTGCGTTTGCAAGTTTGCCACAGCAAAAGTCTGAGATTTCCTCACAAACAAGAACTTTGTACCCATAACCAAGTTTGGAGTCTGCTACCAAGTGCAAGATATGTGAAGTTGATCGACCTTCTTTCCAAAGGCACGTAGTCCCAGACAGAAATAAACACATCACAACAATCTTGAAGAGCCTCCCTCGAGACAAATTGCTCCATCTGTCACCATCACCCCCAGAAATTGCAGTTGCTTCCCAATTCATTTCGAAAACTTTCAATTTCAGATTCAGGTTCTCTGATTCAGTGTTGATTGGCATTCCCATTTGCCGTGAACATTTTTATTCTGTCATTCAAGCCGAATACGTCTTGTAGTCATCGCTATAGAACATCGCTTTAGTGCCATAAAATACCTATAAAACCCCGCTTCCTCGACAAATCCGCCCCAACGTGCGCCCCTCCAAACGGCGAGAGACGACGACGTCATACGCCAAAGATACCCACATGTAGCCGATAGAAAGTCAATATTGTCATATCTTCGCCATCTCGCTGCGCGTTTTAAAATTCATTGATACACTTAAGTAAACTTTACGACGATGCTGGAAGCTCGTGAAGCCGTCGAAGCGAGGACGCGGCCGCTTGGATTGATGATTATAAAAGTCTGCCTCACTAAGTGATCTAATTAAGTCGATGGGAAATATCTTCGACTGACATTTGTGGGATATTTATTTATAACCACGTGATAATTGAATTTTGAACAGTGCGCCCCGTCGTGAGGAGGGCGTGATTGACTGTTTGCACTCTAGTCAGTTTTGGGAGGAGAACTGTGGCGGACGTTGTCATTTGTTGACTGAGCGACGCTTGGATCCAGATCGAGTTGGTTGGTAGGTGAGGCTGATACAGCAACCGCACGCGGGGTAATATGCGCGCATAAAGAGTCAATTTGTCTTCGTTTGCACACTCCCAAACTGGTTAGAGTAACGCGCCGCTAATTGACTGTGAAATTGTTTCCATCAAGTCTCGTTCTGAAATAATCAAGTTCATGTCTCTATTTGGTCGGAGCATAAACATGCTGAGTGCCTGAGTGGTTGAGTTGCTGAGTTGGTTCAGTTTATGAGACTGAACGAAGTTTCGTCATTTCACGGCTTCAATTCCACTTGAGGTCGTGCGGAGTTTAAAGTGGAGCGACCTTGAATTTCGTCGTATTTGTGTGGATTTGGATGGCAAGTCTAAGTTTTGTATTTTTTTTTTTAATAGGAAGGGTGATGCGCGATTGGTTTTAGTATTCAGAAGCTGATTCGTTTTCTGGTTGGATGGACGTGGCATGCTTTAGGTAGCTAGGCTTTCCATGCTGCATTATCAGTTTCGAGCACGTGAATTAGTGGAGTGGTGCAGTGGAGCTAAAGATTGTAAACTGAGGGAATTGGCCATTTTCCTTCTAGAACGAATAATCGATTGCCGAGGTCTTAGTATCATCCTGTTTCAACCATACCCCAATTAGAAAAGGTCAACATTTTAGTTTCGGCTAGGAAAAGTCTAAGAAATCTGGTCGACCGGACGTCCTGTGCTCTTAACTTTTTAGCGGTTGGCGATGACGCATCCTGAGCTGTTGGATGCGTTCAAAGAGTTCATCTCCAACCGCTAAAAAGTTCAGAGCACAGAGCACCTGCACCAGATTTGCCCGAAAATACCATGACCGACGAATGGAGTCTCAGTACCGTTTGCATGATTGAAAAGAAAGAACGAAGCATTGACTGCGCCGGCTATCAGACTTCTCCTCTGCCGTTTTCGTGTACCCGCTTGAAGCCATCTATAAACAATGTGTTGCGTTGTTAGGTTTATCAGAGCGGCCTCAAGCCAGGGAATAGGCCTTCAAACTGGCAAAAGACGCAAGAAGTGCAAATCGACACTCACCACCCATCCGTCGCATATGATGGCATGCATGGAGACTAGCTATACACTGCCATGTCTTCTCTTGACATTCCTGCCATGAATCCTCGCGCTCCATCAAGGTCGGTACGAAATCACCGAGAACCTCAATATCAGAAAAAGTTTTCGACAAAGCGACGTGCCCTCATGTGACTACTTCAACACAGTTTCTGAGAAGAACGCCAACAAAAACAAACGCCAAAACTACATGCACGACCGTTTAGAAGTCCGCTCAATTGACTTTGACGAGATTGGTTAAAACCACTCAGCCGTCAACGAGGTGTTTTCTAGCATTGAGTCGGAAAAATGGCTGTTCTTGCTGTTCTTGGGAAGGCACACACAATATCGATGTCTTGGACAGAGATTCGCAATGAGCAGCTATAACTTCGAGGTTTCAAGGACTTCGTCTTCCTCGACTCCGCAGTAAACTGTACTAACAAGTAACAACATCAGCAACGAGCTCAAACGCAAATTAACTCTTACCAACCGATGTTTTTTTTTGGCATAGAGTGATATAGACGCCATTCGAAGGTTCAAGCTGACTTGACGCAGGCTTACCAGATAAGAACGATAGAGCAATAACGGTGTGATATATAGAATTGATATTGACTCTATTTCGAAGCTTCATTCGTAAGAAATATGTATGAAATAGCACATCATTTAAAAAGCCCCTCTGCTTTCGTGGTAGAGCTTCAAGCGGTGAGTTCAATTTTTGATGACTTGGTCCATTAAGTGCGGCGTTATACCAGCAATCCCATCACGAATTTGGCCTCGAGCTCGTCCAAAGAGGTTGACTTGGTAGCGTAGACTAAGGACTTAACGTAGCCCCAGAGATAATCGAGCGTCGGCCAATTGATGAACGCGCATCGTGAGATGACTCAGTCTCGAAACTGTTCTTTACAACTTCAGGCGTTGCATCGCTTGTACGGCATTTAGTCCCGGCTTGTTGGAACCACAGCTCGCCAAAAAGTCGTTAAACATCGCTCTATACCTGTGACCGTTGAATTTAACACTGTCTCCTTCTCTTTTCAAAAGAAATAAGATCCGATGATGCCGCCATGCCATAAAGAGCACCAAAAAGTAAATTGTAGCTTGGTCGAACACCAGTGGATTGTGTTCGCTCGAATTCTGTTTGTTGACATAGCCGGTGAGCCAAAAATGTGCCTCGTTTGAGAAGATGTTTTGGACCGGATATCCGGCCAATATTTTCAATGCCGAATTATGGAACTGTTGGCTTTTTGTATGGTGGCCCGACTTCAATTCTGGCGTCAGCACAATCTTTTAGGGATTTAGTCCTAAATTCAACTGCAAAATAAACCGGGTGGACCTTCTGGCGATGCCCAATGCATCGACCTTTTCTACATTTGCGCCACCTACGACTCTGCCCGGCTACAGTTAAGGGTAAGTTTTCTTCATTTCATTCGTCTGGTTTGTGGCTTAAAATATAAAAGGGTGTACCCCACTGGTGTACCCTACTGCCTACACATTGAAGCCACGACGACGACCGACCATGTACGAAATTCACTTTACTTATTAACGACTGAGCCGGAAGCCTAAAACGATGCACGATGAAATGGCAAACCTTACTGAATTTTTTGACAGCTGGATGTCATTAGTAACATTGACAGTCGCTGGAACATAAATATTGGAAAAAATATCATTGCTGGCTGGTCAATCTCTATAAGACATTGATCATCCCGGTCCTACTGTACGGCGCAAAGGCATGAGCAGTCTCGAAAGCGTATGAAGTCCTTGGTGTCTTCTGGAGAAAAGTTCTGCGTGCGATCGTTGGATGGCACTGGTGCCATCTGGAAGAACAGGCTGTAAGGGCTGTACAGAGGCATGAGCCTAGCCAAGCGTCTACGGATCCAACGTCTAAAGCGGCTGGGTCATGTAAAGCGTATGGACGACATACATACGTCCGCCTCGAAGTGTCTTCTCCTCTGAACGTGTAGGACAACGCTGCAGAGGACCGCAATCAACTGGAGCCAACTAGCCAAAGTCCGCGTTCCTTATTGGCTGAGGCCCAAGTTCACCTTGACATGTAGTCCCACAGCAAAAAGAGGACGCAAAATATCGTTATGCACACAGTCCGCATCCGCAAGTTCTTGACACTTTGAAAATGAATATTCGTCAAGTTGTGGCCAGCTTATTGCAATCGAGTCCTGCAAGAAACCGCGTGGAGGACATTTGAATGAAGTTATATTCCAACCAGAAATGTAATCCAAATCTGAAACAAAGATGGGTTTTATTTAGATTTTCATTCGGAATTGAGTCTCCCTCTGCTTCTCATTGACTCCCAGCAACGTCCGTTTAACAGTGTTGACTGAATATTTTAAAAGTTCATGTTAAATACTCCAGAAAATGGCAACAAAGTCACACCTGAGTGAAGTTTAAATTCTAACCTCCAATTGAAGCTAACCCCTTCCCGGCCAATCGGACACTGTGCACACATTTCTTCTTCGTAATCGACTCGACCTCCTGTTGCCGCCAGCCAATGCTCCGTCCATTGACCTTGCACCTTATCTATGGCGGGTATTTTTCCAGAAATCCTAAACCGTCATTCTGTCACGAGTCGCGTAGTACAAGCAACAATGTTGCTCCAAAATGTTCAAACACGAATGTATGCAAATCTACACTACAACTTCTTGTAACTAGATCGGCATTAAATACCTCCCCTTCCACACTCCTTCCTCTCTCACTCTCTCTCTCTCTCATTGGCACATTTTCTAATCAAATTAATTTCTCATTTTATTTTCTTGGGAATTTCCGCTTTGCCTTCCATTCGATTCCAATTCAACTTCGTTCTTAATTATCACAAATTTACAAACAGCTCGACCTCTCACTAGTTCTCAGGCTACATTGAGCCGCACACTTCCGTCTCGCTCTGCCACACAGCCATTTCGTGCTGGCTTTCGTCTAGGCAAAAGCCAAGAAACATTCCTTGGGACAACAAACGACAGACACACAAGTCTTAGGCCTCTAGTGCATTGCCGTTGTCCGATCGGAACAATCTGATAGAGCTCTCAACCTCTCCCTCCCTCTCTGTCTCTCTCTATCTCTCTATCGCTGTGTGTGCCTCATTCTATAGACGAAACAGGTTACGGAGTCATAAAAATCAACAGAAACCGAAAAACTGACGAATGAGTCAAGGAGAACCCCACGAAGCGGCTGGAAAAGAAAAGAAAAGAAAAGAAAAACTAGGAAGAGGAAGCGCAGCGAGAGAGAGGAGCGGCTGTGGCAAGTTGCGTGCGTGTGCAACGACCACCAGGGTACCCTGCTGCTGGCTTAGACACTCATCAGCGGTTCGAATGTATTTCCAAGTCCGTAGCTCATTTATGAATCCATTGGGCGTTGTACTGCTCCACCCTCTGCCGCTGGGAGTATCTGCTCATAATCCTGCGGGATTCCTCACCGCAACGGGAATGTGACCCAAAGAGTTGACCCATGCCAGAAGAAACTCAATTCTTTTGCACGCAGAGCACGCAAACCACAGTGAAGATCCAGTTGTGCGCACATTGAACCATATGGATGCATGGACTGTTGCTAGGGGGGAAATGCAAATGCAGCCTCGAGTCGTTAAGATACAGTTTTGCGGAGTCGGGCTAGTGCGCGGATTTGAAGTAGAATGCCTGAGCTGTATGCGCATTAAATTCCAGATGCAGTTGATGGGGTAAGAAAAAAAAACAAACACGTTTGCTGCGGCAATTAGGAGAATTAATCCAGGACACGATGGGGAATGTGTGATCCGCTGATGCTGAACTGTATGCATGCATTGGATTGAATATGTTGGGGCCGTGGTTATCTAATTGGACTTCAATTAGTGCTCGTACACGATTTGTATTCCCCGAACGGCGATATCAAAGCTTGTTTGGACTAGAACGTGCTCAGAATGACTTCCCGTGGAGTCTTGTTTCAAATGATTCAACGTCACTGGTGTGGTGGTAGACTGTGTCTGATGAATTAAGAATCATACTCGGACAGAGACCGCTTTCGATAACCGATGTTGGGCGCAGAGGTATGTCCCTCGATCTAAGCTGACCGGATCTTACAAAGATCTTGTGCGCTGATCTGACAGTACCGATTTGTGGAGAGTCGATTGACATGATCAAGTGCCTGTCCTCGACTTGAGGACAACGTGACGAACCTACCATCATTGACTTAAGTCAATTAAAGCTTATGTCAGAACCGAAGGAAAAGTTGCCAGAAGCTTCTTAAGGCTCAACTATAATGCGCATGAGCGAGCATTAGCTAGTGTCAAACACGGATGGGTGAGTGAGCGAATACACCCACCCTTATGAGGCAATCTATAATGTCTTCCATGAAAGATTGCGAATATTTCGGTAAGCATAAGCCAGTGCGAAATTAATCGCACCGCGCATATGCGAATCTGACAGATAAAACACAGACAAGAAAACAAATTTGGAAAATGAGCAAATCATCTGATATTTAATGGTATTCATACACACATACACATATAATCGAACTGGAAACATAAGGAATCCATAATAAGTCATAATTACGAGGGGCGTTCAATATATTCTCGGTATCGGGGTGAAGTTGTGGTTGTATATTCAAATTGACTTGTTTATCAAGTAATACTATTATTTTAGTGCATTCATATAAAATTTCATATAAATGTGATTATTAATTCGCGTTTTATCTCTTTCTCTGCAAAATACCCATTTATTGCCGACTTGAGTTCCTCATCATATGCAAATCTTTTTCCACGAAGACATTTTTTCAAATCCGGAAACAGGAAATAATCACTAAGGGCAAGGTCTGGACTATAGGCAGGGTGTTGGATTTCTTCGAAACCACAATCTCGCGCAGCAGCCTTGGAAGCTCGCGCCGTGTGAAGCGTTGTCATGAAGAAGCAACACACCCGCTGCGAGTTTACCCCGTCTTTTCTTTTTATTTTCCTCCCGCAAATTATGCAAAGTGGAAGCGTAGGATGGTGCGTTGATGGTTTCACCTTTTTTTTTTACTCAATAAGCAAAATTCCCTTTGAGTCCCAAAAAACTGTGGCCATGAGCTTCCCGGCACACGGAGTGACTTTGAACTTCGTAAATAAAAAAATAAAGCAGGCAACGGAAGAATTTCTGACAAAAGGCTATGTGCGCATGTGTTTATTATAGTTGCTCATGTTTTTTTTAGCAAACATGACGAAACA
This sequence comes from Eristalis pertinax, assembly GCA_907269125.1. Classification (NCBI taxonomy): domain Eukaryota; kingdom Metazoa; phylum Arthropoda; class Insecta; order Diptera; family Syrphidae; genus Eristalis; species Eristalis pertinax. The sequence goes on from OU026146.1 coordinate 32,424,415, forward strand.
TTTCGTCTAAACTTGACATTAGCTCATGCTCGCTCATGCGCATTATAGTTGTGCCTTTAGAGTTTAAAAGGGACCACTATTGTTTCTGGGAACCTGGGCAACCTGATTGCTTTTACGCCCCCTTGAAAAACAAAAGTGAACAAAACTTAACGAAACATTGCTTAAGTTGACTTAAGTTACGTCTTCTTACGTCCAATTGGGTTGGGCATTAAAGGATGCTGGCGTCCTAAGGAATCACAAGTTTTAAGGGTGGTTGATAGTGAGGAGACTAAATTTTATTCTAATTTTTTGTTGAATACATGGCTCTATCTGACGGTGAGTAGAATAGACGAAAACAATAACTCACAAGAGCTAGCTGCAAAATGTCGTGGCTATGGTCCGGAAGACAATATTCCAACGAAAAAAATGACTCAGGTACATCGGATGAACAGTGATTAGGAGTGTCTTTGCATCCAAGTCGCCTGGTTTGAGTATAAAAAAAGAAGTACTTCAACAAGCTTAGTGTGCGCAACTGGAGGCAGCTAGCCAGAAATCGCACTAACTGAAGAGACTTGTTGGTTGAATATCTTTCAAAGACGGACGGGGAATAACTTTCTTCTTTTGTGTGCTGGGTGGACATAATATTCACCCAATAAGCCTCTCCAGTTCGCAAGATCGTTCGCTAGTTGCAGGCTGAGGTGTCGCTCCACTTGAGTGTAATTTAAATTCCATGAGAGCTAACACTGAGTCGATTATTAATTAGGGGACGACGGGCATAGGATAACGTTTGAATTTATTCGGTTTCCATGCCAAAGATGGAACGCACTTTTCTCTCGAAGAGACTAGTTCTTGATGAGTTAGAGTCGATAGCGGAGGATCGAGTGGATTGCGTGCTTTGCCACTGGGATTGCTTTTGTGGATTATGCGGGTCAGAAGATGATGATGAGAGACCAAGAACTTCTTCATTCGCTTTGCAAATTGTCCATACCTCTGAAAGGGCCGGAATTTCACCTCTTTTTGGATGTAATCGTTGGGATCGATTGCTAGACTCTAACGTCGAAGTTACTTTGAAAAGCGCGCACAATGAAGGTAAAGTCGAAAATTCTCAGTTTGGTAATCTGATAGAGCTGGACGCATCGGGCCATGAAAACTCTGAAAGCGATGGGAGCTCTAGCTCAGTCTCAGAGCCTTCGCTTGGCCAATTTGCACTAAGAATGAGTATTTGTATGGTCGCCTTTATGATTTGTTTTCAATTTGAACAAATGCTGCCAGAGCTTTAGCATCAATCAGTTAACGTGAAGACAATTTGCTGAAAATCCTTCCTTACATGGGCAGATTGTTTGCTTGACATCTTCTTTCTCTCGCATTTCCACAGTCTGCTGTCAATCCGCTTGCTACCACAATGCCATGACTCCCTCCACAGATTACACTTCGTAGTCTTTGTGTGCCAATCGTCCTTGAACATCGATGAAAACTACGTGCGTGTCTACAGTCTCAACCCCTAACTGCGGCCAGAGCCCAGACTTGATTGAAAATAATACAATGCCCTTCATTCGCTGCAGAGACAGCAAGACAAAATGTCCGAAACCACTCTGCAATAACCACAAAATCATTGCAAAACGAAGTATGTTCCACGGTTGCCTCGTGTTGTGCAGCAGACGACTTGCTTCAGCTGAAAGTTGCGGCATGCATCATTGCGCACCTGTGTTCCTCAGATGCAATCTCGTGTTTCTTTGTTACACATTCGCGTCAGTTGGCTGACACTTATGAAGAAAAACAACACGAAACACTTTCAGATATATCGCAGTGAATAGGCGAAACAAGCACCGGTCAGTAATGACTTCCTTGAGGCACCCCACCTCAATTAGTGTGCCTTGAATTTTAATTAATCGCAAAAGATCGCAATGAAATCGGCAAATGGCAACCAAATTGACAAAAATTCAAAACAAAACTCACCATTCCACTCGTGCGACTAAGCCGTTGTCGAATTTTATCGATTCACATGTGTTGACCGCACCGGCCGGCCGTGTGCTGTTTCGTCGTCTGGTTCATTGGATTGTTCTCTTTGTCTGTCGCGCTCTCCCTTTCGCAAGATTTTTATTACTTTATTACACTGCATGTCGTTGGCGAAAATGTGTGCGGGAGGAGAGGTAAAATATCGATCAGGAGACTTGTCTGGTCTGCCGGTCGAGCTTTAGTCCATCTGCTGTGTGACATCAGTTATCGTTCGTGTGTGATGGCCTTTATGCGATGTTCTGTCCGGCTGGGTTTGCTGGTAGCATCTTCGGTGTTCTTTTATGGATTCTTTTGTTTTCCTTTGAAGTTATTTTCTTCTCTTTTGTTCCCTCCCCCTTTATTCAGACTGGGAACACATGTACTGAGCCGGTTTTGTGAGTTACATCGGTTTTTTTTTCATCTGTTCTCCTGTTTTGTTAGAAATTTGAGTAGAGATATGATTTGAGGGATGTTGTTGCTTGCTGCGATGGAGTGTACGTACACGTTTCCCCCCGGTAACTGTATTTATTTATTGTTTCTTTGAAATTTAGTTCTGGCTCACTAAGCAGTGGCCGCAGCATCTCCGAGGAAATTGATCAATTTACGATAGCTGTTTCAGTTGAGGTTGGGAATGCTTTTCAACAGAAATCAACTATTCGAGAGATGTCCGACTACACAGTTGATTGTCCCCACTTTTTGACAGTTGATCATCGAATTTTTGGAATTTGATACCGAAATCATGTAAATTGCATTCTCTGCTTGGCCCGTTTGGTCCGCGAAATAGTTGAAACGAGCATCTACCTCGTGCTTTTGAAGAAATTACTCTGAATTGTGTCTAAAACGGACCATTCACAGCGCAGTTTGGTGTTCACCACGGCATCTCTTTCCGCCACACATGTCACACAAATTCGTGCACTTTAATTGGACTTCGACGGAGAAGGAGCAGCGCTCTGAGTAGTGACAAAGGTCCTTACACTCTGAACCAGGAAAACGTCGACTAAGGTCTTGAGTTTGACCCCAAGTCCGAATTGAGTTCCTATCTTACGACACAATCCCTTTGGCTTCCGCTATCTAACATCTCTGCTAGCCTATGGGTCGCAGTACCCGGTTCCAATGCAACTCCACACTGAGTAGGGTAATTATTCCATCCACATCTCAGACTCAAGCACGAACACCACGAGTGTTATGATTCGGTGGTATTTATTCCCGATTCTTCCTGCGATTTAGGTTCTAACCATAGCCACCACGACGCTCCCATAAGGCGGCCAACCTCTCCGTCAAGTTGAAACTAGGGCCCCCGTGCCCTGTCGTGGTAGCAGATTAGAGCCTCCGATTGGACTTCTCAACAAATCTTCTAAACTAGTTCCTGGACATTTAATATACCTACTTGCCTATTCTAGACAACCTTTTTCTTTTCTGACATCTATTTGCTTAGCAAATATACCAGTACCTTCTGTATATATGAATTACCTGACTAACATCTTTGCCGTAGCCCCAGAGGCCTGTGTCTCTACATTGGATAGAGTTCCTGCTTAGACTCAAGCCATTGGCTTTTGAGGACACTCCATAATTGATCCGCAATTCTCCCCAGGTCGGCTAGTCAAGCTCTTGTCATGGGGAAGGAAATTCATACCGATGACAGCGCCTAGGTACTTCACCTCCGACTTGCCGAAAAGTTACGCTTTAGCATCAGCATTAAGGTTTTCTCCAGCTCCACGCTTACGCGAATATTCTACCCCCAAACCTCGTACTACGGTCCGTTCGGTCGGTCGGTCGATAGACGCGGGACTTACTCTTGGTCATAAAGTGCCAAGCTGCCTCAAGAGAGGGTTCATCATTAGGTTCCATATGTAGGGTATGTCTGACGTTTCTTGGCTACCAACCTCACGAAGTCTCGAAAAGACGCTCCTCCAGCATAAATAATCAGAAAGAAGCCCCTTTGAAGTCAACTAAGGGACTCGGATATGCCGAACTGTGTCGGGCAGTACTTTACCAAGAACTAGACGCCCAAGAGAAGCGAGGGTTGCCCTTAATCGTATCTGGTGAAAGAAGGAGAATAATCAAATTGGCCATTTTTTTTATCTGGAGTCACTGTCCCGACACTGCGCCATGAGTTGTTTCATCCTCGCAATCATGTGGCAGTATTCTATCGGTACAGTGGCTTGAGATTTACTTGTACTGCGATCGAAAGAAACGTTGATATACGAGGGGCGTTCAATATATTCTCGGTATCGATATGAAGGAAAATGCGAATTCAATTTAAATTGTTTTCATTTTTCAATATAATCTCCCCTAACATCAATGCATTTGTTACCTCTTGAGATAAGCTTTTTTAAACCCTCAAAAAAATAAATTTCCTCTTTCTCTGCAAAATACCCATTTATTGTCGACTTGAGTTCTTCATCATCCGAAAACGTTTTTCCACGAAGACATTTTTTCAAATCCGGAAACAGGAAATAGTCACTAGGAGCAAGGTCTGGACTATAGGGTGCGTGTTGGATTTCTTCGAAAACACAATCTCGCGCAGCAGCCTTGGAAACTCGCGCCGTGTGAACAGGAGCGTTGTCATGAAGAGGCAACACACCCGCTGCGAGTTTACCCCATGTGGGGCCTCGTAGTTTCTGACTTTTAAAATCTTGTTGTCTTCTAAATCTTTATAAATCTTCCAAATGTAATTCTGTTACCTTCAACTGGCTGCATTGTCTTCCCGATGCAATACACGTATGTCAACAGTTTTCCGAATTAGCCTTCAAAACGCCCAGCGATTCGGACGAAACGATGTCCCCGGAGCGGTCTCTCAAGCTTAGGCAATAGCTAGACGTCATTTGGGTGAATGGCCTGAATGGCCAACCCAGTGTGAGATCGTAGTGGAAAGAAACCATTTCTTTTCTGGCCATAATGGTCTGCTATAAAATGTTAACAGTATCACCGAGCCCTCTACTATTGATGCCACGATTATGGTTCATAAGTCGATGTTGATGTTGGTGGTCTTTATCTTTAACGCTTGTCAACATTTTGTTGTGTCTGTATAGCCTTCTATATTCTCTTCTTTTGCAACATTAGCGCAGCAGGAATTTCCTTCCGGAAATAAAATTGAATGCGACTTCTTTGCTCAATAAAATAATAAAGGGTGATTTTTTTAAGAGCTATCGGAAAGTTTTTCAAAAAAAAAAAAATGCATGAAATCTTTATTTGAGTCGAAAGTACGGTACATATAATTTAATGTTTGAAGATTATTTCATGCAAATGTTGACCTTGACTGCGCCTCAAATGGTCCATCCGCTTAGTCCAATTTTGGCATACTCTTTCCAACATTTCGGCCGGTATCTCACGAATAAATGCTTCAATGTTGTCTTCCAATGCGTCATTTGAAGCGGGCTTGTCTGTATAGACATGAGCTTTAACATAGCCCCACAAGGCGTTGAATCGCACGATCTGGCGGCCAATTGACCGGTCCCGAACGTGAAATAAAATGTTCACCGAACTCGCCCCTCAATAAGTCCATTGTTGCGCGTGCTGTGTGGCATGTGGCACCGTCTTGTTGAAACCACATGTCATGCAAGTCAAGCTCTTGCATTTTGGGCAAAAAAAAGTTGGATATCATCTCACGGTAGCGCCCACCATTCACAGCTACGTTACGATTCGCATCATCTTTGAAGAAGTACGGTCCATTGATGCCACCACCAAACTGCGACTTTTTCTGGATGCATTGGTAGCTCTTGCAATGCTTCTGGCTGATATTCACTCCAAAATCGACAATTCTGCTTATTTACGTACCCATTGAGCCAAAAATGAGCTGACCATAAAATGGAAGAAGCGCGCGATGAACTTTCTTAACGCATTTTGATAATAAAATTCAATAATTTGCTAGCGCTGTTCGTTTGTAAGACGATTCATGGTTAAATTATAGGCCAAACTGAAGATGTTTGACAGTGAAACAAAACACGAAACGTGCGTCAGCTGTTTAAACCAGTGTTGCCAAAAAAATAATAGCTAAAAATTCACCCTTAATAATATGGGTGGCGCTACAGCCCGTAGAGGGCCAGGGCCTAGCTTCTCAGCAACCACTCGTGTTGTGCGTGCTATTGAGTCTCTCAACAAAATGAGTCATTGTAAAAATCGCAAAATTCACTTTTGATGCGTAATTATTGAACAATAATAGATTTTGACGTCTAATTTTAGTTGAGTTACTATGGCACAGCAGTCTACTACTCCCACCTTTCCAACGCCTTCTCTGTCAAACTTTGCGAAAGTCAACTGACTAGTACACCAGTTGCTTCGTAATTTCCCACGCTGATCCCAATTGTCATTTCATGCAGCAAAACCGTGAAATAAAGACGACGACGAAAACCAACATTGAGACCAAATAATTCATTTTGGTTATTTGATTGTTTCATATTTTCGAAGGTGATCCCCTGACCAGGCGAATGGCGACACTAACAAATCTAAGAATCGTTAGTTTGCCTGACAGCCAGTCGCAAAGTGCTCATTGACGTCGTTTGACGTTCATTTGAATTAAATATTTATCGTGGTACGGTGCGAATCAGATTCAAATCAGCTTCAAATCTCAATCAAACAAAACTTTTCATACGCAACCTTCTTCGATAAGTTTGACAAGACACGCCACACCACACCGATTTCAAAAGCACAGAATGAGTGTGTTCCGACACAAAAGCCAGCAGACATTCGTGAAAAAAGGTCTCCCTGTGACGGTCGTTGATGTATAGTTTGGCAGAGGAGGCAAGGTTTATATTCATCTCCCGCACGAGGACTTTTGTCTACCGAATTGTACCCATTAGGGCGCCGCGCTGTGGTATAATCCGTCAGCTCAGATGCGAAGGTCCAATGTGCTTAAAGTGCACGGTTTGATCGGTACACTAAATTTCATTTTTACAGGGCAGCGGGTTAGCCCCTCAATTCATATTATTTTTTTGTTTTTTTTTTACAATCTGTCCAAAGGAGTTTACGAATGCCCTTAAGTGTCCGGACTCAAGTAACGTCACGTGCTTAAAGTGCACGGTTTGATCCCAGACACACCAACCACAGTTCTTGCGGCAGCACTGGGGGAATATAACTCTCAAAAGAATCTTCTTAAACTTCGCCGTTCTAGAGATGAACATGAATCTCTCTGCTCTCTCCCTTTTGACTGCTGCACGGTCATAGGACCTTAAATCAGCGTCTCTCACAGCAGACAATCGCAAACACTTGGTGGCTTGACACTACGCCTTCGAGTGATAACTTTTCGTTTGTCGTTCGCCATGGATACACCCATTATCCCGTGCATACGTTCACAGTAATTTGCGTAAGTTCTGCTATGTCACGTATGCTCGGCGCGAGAATGTCCCCGTGACACCATGGCAGTGGCGAAAGGGGTGGATGATAAATGAGCAATGGTGTTGGATATCACTTAAGACGACCCAACTCATTTGCAACTCGTTCTCTGACCGTGAACGCAAGTTCTTCAATCATTTGTTATTGCTTCAGCAATTTCAAATCATTCGCCGCGCTCGCTCAACCACTTACCGACCGAACGACCGACTGAGCGACGCACGGGGCAACTAGCACGTTGACTTTGAGAACGTTAATGGGATTTGGTTCGTAAAATAAACATCGAGGAGCTACGATGGTTCTTGGTTGCGCATACCAATGCGAGCAGTAGACGGGCTATTTACAGTCTGAAAGGGTGAATTGACGATAAACATATCTTTTGAGGGCACCGAGGTCAGATTTTCAATTCTAGATTTGTTCTGATTGGGCTTGGTGTGTGTTTTCTGTGTGTACATGCATAAACTGAACAACAGTGGTGCTTGAAAATTTGTAAACGCCACGAACAATCAGAAAAAGTTAAGCTTTGGAAGAATACTGTAATGCCGTTGGGCGTATCAGAAGCACCTACATCACAAGCCGTTGATGTAGATGTTAGACCGAATTTCATCCTGAACTGTAGCGCCACTCTAAGGCGATGAAGAAATCGATCAGATGAAGTCGTTTCCTGGAATTTCGCACAAGAGTGCTGCGAAACCGCTTTCACTTTCAGTCGAGTTGCTCTCAGTGGAATAACGTGAATCCAATGCGTGTCGGTGAACGTCTCAAATGCAATCTTATCTCGTTACAAACGATGCGTACAACACGAACTGACAAGCAGACATCAGTCTCTTAAGTCGAACACCATCAAATTGGATTAGATTTGCTAAGTGACTTCGACATGGTTTTTTCCAATCTCTCAGGAGGATTTGACAGATTAATTGCATGTGACACGTGACATGATACAGCACGACAGAGACACGAGTGCGGCATGCCGCGATCCATGTTAACTGATCAAAGATGTCATGTGTAGCAACGTGAATATTGCACTTTGAGGAGTAGCCCAAGCTCAAGAAGGAATATATTTGAGTGTGGTACGAGCTCTTGAGATCTCTAGGAAGCATGCGTCTACGCAGTGTTTTATTTGTAGCACTTAATTTACACTAAAAATTAAAAAAAAAATCAAGCCAATTTGTATTCTTTTCTGTAGCAGGCCGGCGACCCATGAAGCTTCCGAGCCTGAGCAATTGCTGCCTTCCATCGTTGACGGTCCTGGGCACGCTGCTTCCAGTCAAGGCGACCCATGAAGGGTCCGAGCCTGAGCAATTGCTGCCTTCCATCGTTGACGGTCCTGGGCACGCTGCTTCCAGTCAAGACCAAGCTGTCTTGCATCTGCGATTACTTGGTCTTTATACCGGAGATTCGGTCTTCCCCTCCTTCTCGAACCAGTAGGCTCGGATTCGAAGTCCCTCTTTGATAGAGCATTGTTGTCCATGCGCTCGATGTGGCCGAGCCACTGCCGTCGACGGATTTTTGTCTTCCGGACTACATCCGCATCCTGGTACAACTCGTAGAGTTCGCGGTTATGTCTTCTCCTCCATTCGCCTTCCTCGCAGACGGGACCATATATCCGTCGTAGAACTTTTCTTTCGAAGCTTTCGGCTCCATATAGCAGGACTGGCAAAATAAGAGTTTTGTAGAGCATGATTTTGGTCCTTCGAGTCAGGCCCAGTTGTTTCGACAAACCGAAGTAGCACCGGTTGCCAGGGGGGATTCTACGACGGATCTCCACTGTGATGTCGTTTGTGGAGTTTACGTTTGCCCCGAGGTAGACAAACTCCTTTACTACCTCGAAATTGTAGCTGTCGATAGTGATGTTTTGTCCAAGGTGGTGTGCGACGGAACGTTTTTTTTCAATCGCCGTAAAAGCCTCCACTACGGCACGTTGAGAAAGCGTGACGATGTCGATGTCATCTGCGTACCCCAACAGTTGGACCGACTTGTAGAAGATAGTGCCTTCCGTGTTTACAGCTGCCCTCCGCACTATCTTCTCCAGTACCGGATTGAAGAAGACACACGACAGCCCATCTCCTTGCCGAAATCCAGTGCAAGTTTCAAACGGCTCTGAAATCCTTGAGCCGAACTGCACGGTGCATCGCGTATGTGTTAGCGTGGTGCGACACAACCGGATCAGTTTTCCCGGGATCCCGAATTCGGCCATCGCATCGAATAGCTCCTTGCGATGAATGCTGTCGTATGCGGCTTTGAAATCGATTAAAAGGTGGTGCATATCGATTTGAAACTCACTGGTCTTCTCCAGTATTTGTCTTAGTGTGAAGATTGGGTCTATAGTCGATTTGCCGGGCGGGAAGCCGCACTGGTACGTGCCGATTAGTGCGGTGCAAAACGGCTTTAGACGTTCACACAGTACGCTGGACAGGATCTTGTAGGCGACGTTGAGCAGGGATATACCTCTATACTTGTTACAAGAGGCAAGATCGCCTTTTTTGTGGATGGGGCATATGGAGCGGATATTCCAGTCGTCGGTCAATTTGTATACTGCTCTTAATCTACGTGAAACCTAATCTCCATCAAGGTAGATAGCTGGCTGTCCTTACGGCCATATGGCCTTGGCTCACTCAGACCATCATGTTGGCTCTCTATTATGCCCTTAATAAGGGATGTTATTCTACCGTGAAATCCTCTTTTACTCTGAAGACCATCCGGAATAAGGGGAATCTTAGGGCTTCTACACAAGGAACTCCTTTCTTTTGCTTGAACTGGGCATTCGCAGAACAGATTCTATTTCTACCTTAAGTCTGCACGTATTAGCGTACGCACTTCCACTGAACCACTGAAGCTGATCAGGGATGTGGATCTCCGTTTCACCAGCGTCAGCCATAGCGCACTTGGTGTTGCGCCAATTTCAAAGCCAAGCCATTCAGTTCTGGGTCTGTCCAGGTTTTCGTCTTCCATTTTATGGAGATAAGCGGCGTGGATGCATAAGGGATTACCCGGGATTCTCCCAGTTTAGATCAATTTTTCGCAATACCATCCGCTTTTTTGTTTTCTAATCTCCATAATGGAAGTGATTTTAGCAAGAATAGCTGCAGATAGCCAATGTTCGAACGAAAGCCTTAGATAACTCTCATCTTCAGCTTCATTGAGCCGAATACTGACCAATGATCAAGAAAACAATGTTTTGGTGTGTCATGTAATCAAAATGTTATGTCCTGCGGGGCGAAGGAGAAGGCTTAACAACGCATTCTACTGGCTGAAGTGAAGACGACCACATTCATTCGGTCACATCGAGAGCTTGGTCAAAACCACTCGAACAATGAGAATCTTCGAGACTAATCTACTTGCTTAGAGTGCAATGAAAATTCATTTGATTTTTTTATTGAGACATACTACAGGCATTAGTCCATAATTAAAATGGATGGCGGCAGGTATCGTGAAGACCAAGTTCGTCTTACTGTCACATGCTTGATAAGGAAGTGACAAGTCTAACGAACTCTGGAGTAGTGGCCAGTGGGTATGTGTATCTACTCGAACCTATGATGTCTAAGTTTGAATCCCGGTATGACAAACAATTTCCGCGGCCCCACCTCTTCAACTATCAATGACAATGCTAAATAACAACTGTCTAGTAAAAGCTTCTCAAACTCCGCGGTTTGGAGTCGGCATTGAACTGTATGTCCCTTCCACTCTTCAGAAACATAAACTAGGCGACTGCATCGACAAAACCACCCCAATTTCGATTGATTGGAGAAAGTGAATTGGGATGAAAGGAACACCGATGCGAGTATACGCGAACATCAAGAAATCTTGTCTCACCAACAGAAAGTAATTATCCCAAGACTAATGTGTCCATCCAGGCTCCAACCTTCGAGTCTAACTGCAGATCTGTCAATGACAAGTCTACCAAACTGAATGAGGAGTCCTTCTTCTGTGTCCATTTGAGCAGTTGCAACATTCTCTTCCAGTTGTTTACAACGACTAGGTTAAAATTCAATCAGAAAATGCTTCCGTAGCAAACGATGGTTATTCAGTTGATGACTCTCTGTTATCATGTCTCGATGAATGTGTTACGTGAGGTCATGTGAATTCACTCAAGGTATAATCAAAAATGGACACAGAACACGGTAGTCTGTAAAAATGTGACCATCTGACGGACATCTACACCATTTCGAGGCAGTATCTCATGACTCTCTCGTGGGACTCGAAGTTTGATGTAAACATATATAAAATATTGAAAATATGAAATACTACTTTTTGAAATGATCACAAATCGGCCAGGACTACGAGCAGAAGACAGAAGAAAGCAAACTATTACGGTCTTATAAAGGATGATTTTTTAAAAGCTAAAAAAACACATAAAATTCAGAAAAAATTCATGAAATCTTTATTTGAATCGATGGTACGGTCCATATAATTTAATGTTTGAAGATTATTTCATGCAAATGTTGACCTTGACTGCGCCTCAAATGGTCCATCCGCTTAGTCCAATTTTGGCATACTCTTTCCAACATTTCGGCCGGTATCTCACGAATAAATGCTTCAATGTTGTCTTCCAATGCGTCATTTGAAGCGGACTTGTCTGTATAGACATGAGCTTTAACATAGCCCCACAAAAAATAGTCAAAAGGCGTTAAATCGCACGATCTAGGCGGCCAATTGATTGGACCCGAACGTGAAATAAAATGTTCACCGAACTCGCCCCTCAATAAGTCCATTGGTGCGCGTGCTGTGTGGCATGTGGCACCGTCTTGTTGAAACCACATGTCATGCAAGTCAAGCTCTTGCATTTTGGGCAAAAAAAAATTTGGATATCATCTCACGGTAGCGCTCACCATTCACAGTTACGTTACGATTCGCATCATCTTTGAAGAAGTACGGTCCAATGATGCCACCAGCCCAAAAACCGCACCAAACTGTGACTTCTTCTGGTTGCATTGGTAGCTCTTGCAATGCTTCTGGCTGATATTCACTCGAAAATCGACAATTCTGCTTATTTACGTACCCATTGAGCCAAAAATGAGCTGACCATAAAATGGAAGAAGCGCGCGATGAACTTTCTTAACAGAGCACGCATTTTGATAATAAAATTCAATAATTTGCTAGCGCTGTTCGTTTGTAAGACGATTCATGGTTAAATTATAGGCCAAACTGAAGATGTTTGACAGTGAAACAAAACACGAAACGTGCGTCAGCTGTTTAAACCAGTGTTGCCAAATAGATAATAGCTAAAAAATCACCCTTTAAATGAGCAAGAAAGCTATTGGTTACGACTGGGGTCTTCAACCTTACATGGCACAGTGGCTCTTCACATTTGTCATAAGACCTATCCTCTTATAATGTGGTGGCCCATACTCAACTTCGGTACCCACCTCAACAAACTAAGGAAGCTAGCATCTGCATCAGTAGAGCCCTCAGAACTACTCCTACAGATGTGCGGGAAGTTCTCCTGAACCTTACTCCCCTAGATATCTTTGGTAAGCAAACAGCAACCAACTGCGCAGTTCGTCTAAATGGTGTCACTTCACTTATGGACACGGGAAAATCCTACACAAACAAAACCATACCTCAATTCACTTAGACTACATCTCACCACGACAACTTCCCAGAGAACAACTTCGAAACCCTGATTCCGGACAGAAACCTGTGGTATGGCGGCACCATACCCTTTGGTAAAGCCATACACTTTTACACAGATGGGGAGGCGTTTTCTCGGAGAGTCTAGATCCGAACAAATCCGTTCGTCTACCCAATCACTGCAGCGTCTTCCAAGAAGAAGTAAAGACTAGGCTTATTCTCCAACGACCTCTGTAGAAGATGCCTAGACGAAGAGGAGGAGGAATGCACCCAACACCTCTTCTGCAACTGATCTGCTATTGCCTCAACTAGAAAAGCCACCACAGGCCCCGGCTTCTTCGACAGTCTAAACGACCTCAGCAAAATATCGATCAACGCACTAGTGAAATTTGTTGAGAAAACCGACTGGTTGTCATAAAACACTGCAACTCTCTTTAATTTGATACACCCACGTGGCGGTACGATGGGCTTACTTTGTTTCATTAATGCCAAGCCTACCTACGATCAGATGATAATGATTTCTTCAAAAGCGTTGATAACGTCGTCTGTCGTCTGGGAAGACTTAATTCAGCCATTTTAGACATTTGAACAAAAAAAGAATACAGCAGTTTGTATTGGCAACACTTCATAAGACGAGGCATTTTTCCCCCTTCCTCCTCGTCCCGCTAAACGTCGTGTCATATTTAAACATCAGTTAATTTCCAAAGCTGGCGACTTGTAAGCTACTAGTCAGAATACGCTCAAGCACCACTGTGAACATGAAAAATAAATGAGGGTATTGTACTAAAATTTTACGTAGTTTACATGTAATGTTGTCTAACGCTTGCATAAATGAATGGCGAATGGATTAATTTCATAAATAATTAATGAGCAGTACAAAGAGAATTTGCTTTTCAATTTCCTCTGGCCCAATGGATAAATTTGAATAAGCGGATTAATGCACACGGGCTGACTTGTTGCTGCTAACACAACCGAGCCGGGCCGGGCTTCGCTTAAACGGCTTCATTGGGATTATCCAGAGGCTGAGTACAATTAAAATCGAAAAAAAAAAATAAATAAAAATAATAATTCAAGCAGCGCTCGACTGTGCGATATGTGCGTGTGGTGAACACTGAACGCAATCGAGGCAGGAAGTGAAAGTGAAACCGTTAATAGTTGTTAAGGATTTAAAAGTGAGTGCCGCTGACCACTTTGACCATATTGCTTGCTCGTTGGCGCGCGAATTGAACAGCAAATGACACGTTGCTGAATGAATATGAAAAACATTCGCCGAAAAGTCCAGAACGGATAGGAATTTTAATGTGTGTGCTTGCAAATTGAATGGGTCATCGGTGTTGCCAAACGTATTGGGGAATATTTGGACTCACTTCTTGGTAGAGCCCACTAGAAATTGATGGAAGGTACGTGTGACATTGCTTGAATTTGGGAATATGCGATAAAAGACACGGTTCAATAGAAAATTCACCTTAAATGGTGACGTTCTGCAAAGCCAAACACTTTATGTGGGCAGATTTGAGCAAACACGGGGGTTTGAGATAATGTCGAGTTTTGGGAATTTAATCTTATTTCACATTTAAGGCCAAATGAAGTACACCAATACCCCGGTTTGCGTCGCTAATTGGGACTGGAAAGTTGCGACGCAAATCGAAACGACGCAAACCGAAACACGATGCATAACAGTGATTCCATTCTTTCCATTAAAGGACATCTCATTTTTATAAATTGTGTATGTTATAGTGACGTGGCTGTTTCAGCAAATTTTTCAATATTATCAGCGTCTCTGGAAGAAATAGATTTTACAGTAGAAGGGGCTAGTCCAAGGTATCTTCCAATATCAACAGCCTTTTCACCCGATTTAAACCGCTTCAAAATCTCCAACTTTCGTTCGAAACTTATTTGGTTTCTTTGTTGACTCATTGTAAAATATTTTCTTTTGACTTGACTAGCAACCTGACCTCAATGAAACTGAGGAGCAGACATCCTTCACAACCAAGTTGAGGTTTCCCGCAGCTTAGGGAATTCCCCAGAAATTGGCAATCCTACAGCAAGACACGCACTTATGCGTTATATTTACGTTAAAAAATCGCGATGGGACAAACATTTCTTGTTATCGACGCAAATCGAAGCCATCGTCGCAAAACGAAACATAAACTTTAAAGTTACAGTGCATTTTTAAAACACGACGCAAATCGAAACGACGCAAACCGGAACGACGCAAACCGGGGTATTAGTGTATATTAGGCTCTTTGGATTGTGAAATGAGTGGAAATGTTCAAAAGAGTTCCTGAACTAAACTGTCGGACGAAATTGCAAATCAATTGTTTGAACATATTCTTTAACTTTAAAGCGCTACTACGCTAATTTTTGGGTTGAATTTGTGAATGATTAATGTTTTTTTTTTTTTTTAAATTCATTTTTGTTTCGTTTTTAATTCGTTTACTGACGTGCTAGACAAAAATACTTAACTATCTTAACAATTGTTCTTACATATAACCTACTGACCCTATATGGGTACTCTAAGCTATTCTGATACAATTTAGTATGCCTTTCGGCTTAGTCTATTTTTTTTTTTTTTCTTTTAGCCAAGAAAACTGGTAAAAAACTTGGCTTAATTTATTTATCTTAGCCAGAATGATTAATGTCACATGAAGAAAATGTAGTTATTCTACTAATTTCTGGACAAAATATAAAAGGTGGGCCATCGAGTGGTTTTGTTTAAATCATGAGTTATTTTGACACTGACGGCTGTTTCCCGCTCGAAATCTTGACAGGAAGTTAGTAACATACCTCCGCGAAAAGAAATGAGTCGCTATACGCTTGAAAAACGTTGGGAAATATTGAAAACTTATTTCCATAGTGAGTGCTGTGTGGCCCAAACAGTGCGTTTTTTTTTAAAGGAGATCTGCTCAAGTTCGTGGGACTGGTGTGCTAGTGGACAACACCCCTGTTCCCCGTCGTCGTACGATGCGCACAGATGAGAATGTGGATACTGTGGCCTTCTTCGAAAATGAGGCTTGGAAAAACGTTTCTGTCAACGGTGGGCGTTACAGAGCAATGTTAACCGACTCTTCTTTTACTGAAATTGAAGACGTGGATTTGGACGACCTCTGATTCATGCAGGATGGCGCACCATGCCGCACAGCCCATGTCCCAATCGATCTTTAAAGCACAAAATTCCCAAATCGTGTTATCAGCCGTCTTGGCGATGTCAATTGTCCGGCGCCGAGCTGCGATTTGACCCATTTGGAACTTTTTTTGTGGGGAACCGTGAAGGACCGATGTTATGCCAACAATCAAGCATTCAGCACTTAATGCCAATATCGTCCATGCAATCCGTGAGTCCGAAACCATAGACAAGGTCTTGGAAAATTGTGGTGACAGAAAGCGCTACTGCGAAGCCAGCCCAGGCAGCCATTTCAACGTCGTTTTATTTCATACTTAATGGAAATGGAAATGTGTTCCTTCTAATAATGCCATAATACATGGACAAACATTAAATTTTGTTGATTTTATTGCATATTAAAAAAGAAACTTTTATTTGGCCCACCCTGAACTGCTTTGAGTAGCTAATGGGGCCTAGCATCCTCAACGCTGCTTCAAGTGATCAAGACCAAGTTGTTTTACGTCCGCCATCACTTGGTCTTTCTGCGGAATGTTCAGTCTTTCACTTCTCGGGCCAGGAAGACATTCGATTCGAAGACATTCTTAGCTTGAATTCGATTGAGGTTTGTCCTCCAGACTAGATCTACATCTGCTCCTTGGGTTCACCATTGTCTCCTGCATTGACCTATTTCGAAGACAGAACCGAATGAAAGTTGTCATTTTAAGGCACCAATAATTAGCTGGACGATAGCTTTCAATCTCGTTTTCCTCTCTAAGTCCTTGTATACCCGGTGTTCGTCCTTCGAGTGAGAAAATGTTATCGAAGTTTTTTGGGCTAACCAAAATAAAAACGGTTGCCGAGGGCTATTCTGCGTCGGGGAATGTTGTTTATTACCCGCAGTGGAACCTCAAAACTGCAGCTTTTGATCATGAACACCGGATCGACGGAACGTTGTAAATGCGCGTCCGAAAAAATAAGAAAACAGAAACAATGGTTAATTGAGTTCGCTGAAAAGACTGACCAGACACAGGAGTTTTCTGCTCATGTCTATCCGTCCAGCTACGATAGAAGGTATTGTGATACTCGTTGTCAAAGTCTCTGATTCGCTAGGAACAAACAACCACTTTGGCCCGTGATAACTCCTCCGAGTCACTTCGGCTATGAAGCAGCTTGTAGCTTTTGCTGAATGAAGCGGAACAAAGCCAACGATTTGTGTAGTCATTGCTAGGATTGGTAGGAAATGATCAGTAATATACATATGTCACTGTACTTCGGGATCTGGATATGTGTAACATTGTGTCGGCCACGGTGCTGTTTCCGGCGGAGTATAGCAACCGATTTGATGGTCTTCACTGCAGCTTTACTGGAACTGGTATTGGTTGGGTGTTTATTGAACTGTGTTGCTAGAGAGGAGGTAGGCTCATCGTATACCGATGAATTCCTACTGCTCGCCAGTACATCCACTGTTGTCAGTGATCAGATTATGCACGCAACACAACAAAGATAAATGCTAAGATGCATGGCTTGAGTATTATGACATATCGAAGAGCACCACCCACGCTCTCACGTTCTACCATGGTGTTGCCGAGACACTACACCATTCACTCAGTTTAGGATATATGTGATAACCATAGACGTCCCGACAGACTTGACTCTGTCTTGGCTTCAGTTGAGGGACATCAAGGCTGTTCAGCTTCAGCTTCGGCAGAAAGAATGCAAATTATCTTGTTCTCTTAACCAATTCAAATCGTTCCACAAGGGACTTTATTTTTGGGCTGAATAAACTTAGTTTTATAAATCCTCTTTTGTGTGCTGTGACACGAAAAGGGCAGACACCATGCGAAGGAAGTGCCGAATGCATAGTTTCTCGATTAAACCTGCGTCACATGTCCACAACACAGACTTCAGCGGCCTAAACTTTCAAGTGGAACACAGTATTTTAAGAGCCATGAATGACAGTGCAGCGTTTGGAAAACGAATGAAACTGCTTGTGTACGCACTAAAGATCCTCTAATAAGGGTTTATATGTATAAACTTCTGGCAGTGTGATTTGTCTGAAGTAGGGCCTAAAATTTCCTCTTTTATGATCTTTATAGCCTCTAAATTTTATTCAGACCTTGTTTTCGTAGAGACACATCGGCTCCAACGTTGATGAAGGGCTGCTTAGACAGATATGCGTAAACTTTGCTGATTTGATTTAACCAACTTCGCCCAAACAACACAATTCACTTGATAACCCCATCAACGCAGTCAATAAATGCTGAAGTTCTTAAACAAATCGATTCCCAGAAATGTTTTGACGGACAAAGATCCATCGGCAGATGGGAATAAATTGACAATAAACCGAATTGAAGCGGCATTCATGTGAGGACATAAAAACGACGGGGATTAACGATTTGCTGTCGAAATTCCTCTTGTCTTTTATTATTCAACCAATTAAGTGAATTTTCGTCAGATGATGCCAGCAGCAAGCGCTGCCTAGGCATCTCCTAGGCTGAACAGTGAACACTGAAAACCCAGTTTTTTTTTCCGAGACTCCTCTCCGCCTTTTGACATTCTTTTTAGAAATTCTTTTCCGGTCTATTTCGAAATATTTACAACCATGTCGGCCAGCGCAGCCATAGACTGCATGCCACCACTTTATTTCCAATCTGTCTGCCAACGGAATTAAACTGTTGCCATGTCATGCATGCGCAGGCCACAGACTTTCTAAAATTCACTCAAACCTGCACATTTTTATTTGTACTCATGTGTTTATTTTGTTTTTTTTCTCCCAATTTTAGGTACGTTATCGTCGCCCCACCGAAAAAAGGTCACTGCCGAGTGGTAAATATATGAAAAAAAAAATGTATTTTTTCCTATTTTTTGTTTCTCTCTTTACTTACTTTACTTTTATTCGATTTCGACGATCCGACCAAATACAGCGTCGCTGCCAGCGAATGAGCATATCAATGTTAATTAAATTTCCTTAAAAGCCACTAAAACACAATCTCCCTCTAAATTACGCGTTAAAAAAAAATGAAAATATCAGCTAACGACGACGCTCCAGGCGGGCACCAGTAATTATGTGGCACAGCCAGAGCGTCGTGGTCGTTGTCGTAGTTGGCGCTTGAATTAGCGCCAATCGAGCAGCTGAGCTGGAGCTTATGGAGGACGTCGTTAAATGTGCGATACGCCGCATGGTTTGATCGCATAATAATTTGTTCAAACCGTCTGTGCGGTTACGTATTACCTTCAATTAGCGGGTGAACGGGAGAAATGAGTTTACTCGTAGTTGCTAAAGGTGGCCCTGCGCATTGGGCTAGGTTTTGTCTTGGAATGCCGCCCTGAAGAGGAATCATAAATTGAACACTGAGTGTGGGGAAAGCATTTGCTGTGAAGCACGCCTTATCTGCTCGAGTTGCAATCTTTATTTGCCGTACTTTCGTTTTCACTAAATCGAATATTTTCACAGTCTGAAGAAAGTCAAGAAGAAAGTCTGCATTGTGTAGGAATTTACTCGGTCAGTGCATTACAGGGCTGTTATGATCGACGTTGATTCAGGCCTTTGTCGAAGGTCCATTGATTGGCGAACGCGTAAGATTCCTCCTCAGTTGCGCTCTGGACTTTTTCTGCAGTCTGATGGCCTCGGAAGAAACCTCTGACTTCAAAATTGCAAATGGTAAAGTATGTACATGGGAAAGAAGTTATCTACCACCCCTGTGTCTGACACTGACATTCTACCAATCCTCGTTCGATTGAACACTCGCAGCTCCATCTATGTCAGTACTGAACTCAGCAAATGGTTCTAGGCCAGGTGACTTCTGTCATGTGACTTATTCAACGTAATTCTTAAGAAGATTGTGCCAAAAATCGGCCAACAGTAGAATCACGATCTTCCATGCGTTAATAACATTCGCACGACTGTTCAAACACATCAGCTCGTCGATGCGGCTTTTTCATTGCCTTGAAACGGATGCGACGAAAATTAGTGCAAGTGGGTAATCGAGGGCAAAGCGAAGCACATGCTGTCAGCGCCAAATTATGCACAGCAAAGACTTGCCTCGGTACGATGGACAGTTGTAGCTAACTTCGTCTACCACAGCCCCTCGACAAACTATCCTAGCATCAGTAAGGAGATCAAACGCGGATCACAGGCTCATGTGGCAATTGAATAATATAGGCCCCCAAAGAGAAATAATCTCCGAGGGTCGTTTGATAAGTCAGTGACTTTTGGTTTTCCAATTTTTTCTCTCCCTCCAAATAGCAAGTTTTTTTCAAGGCCTTCAAAATAGGTGCTTGCTTCATTGATGGCAAGTTTGTCTTCTTCTGCTGCCACTAAAGGCCGGAGTGGACCTGTGCCTCAGCCAACAGTCCTGCATATCTGGCACGATCTTCCCGATTTGCGTGTGCCATCGGTTTCGTGGGCGTCCTTTATCCGTTGTCCCACTGGTGCGCCATCAAAGACGAATCTTCTTTCGACTCAAATCTCTTCCCGTGCCTAACCGTTTTTTCTTTTAGTTTTGAAACAGAAAATTGACGACGGAGGCTCAATCAGGGGAATATATACAATTTCTGCAGTTTTGCTATGGTGACTAGACACTAGTGCACCCGCGCATTTTTTTTGATGAAACATCACTATTTTGTTCGCCAAATGCGGTCAATATTGAATGCGTCCAAAAGCTCTGGGTAATAGATGTGAATCACGTCTCGTGCATCCTAGAAAAAACTTGGCTACATGACCAGTTTCTGTTGGGGACAGACCAGCCTTAGCCTTCTTTAGTGCATGTTCACTCGTAGAAACCATTTGTCTTGATTCATCCTTGGTCGCTGGTGTCTTGTGATGGATCTCTGATTCGTCCATGGCAAAGAATTGCCTCAAAACTCGTTTGGATTGCAGCTGAACATCGTCAATACATTCCTTTTGAAGTGGTTACACGGTTGCATTGTGCGGATAGCTTCTTCATGCAAAATATGATGTACGCGCTAAGTTTAGACGCTGACAGCCTCAGTCACCTCAGGCACTTTGATTCGTCGATCTTCCGCTGTCATTTCATGGTTGACGTGACGACACTTTTAGACCTAAATATTCGGCATCACTGTTCGCAACGGATCGCAGCGCAGTGTGTTATTTTGCGAATCTAGCGGAACTTATTCAAAAATCAATGTCGTCCAAATGACGAAAGTTTGGTATCAAACGACAGATATAAACCAAAGTATTCACGTTCATGGAAACGGTATTTAGCGTTGTGTGACATCGCAAACAGCAATCATTTTTGAGCAAGAGAAATATAAAACATTAGTTGCATTATGTGACTCAAATTCATCGTGTTCGTGTGAACTTACCTACTACTACTTACCAACGTTTTTTCCAATTTCTTGCCTGTTATCTAAGGAATCTTTTTGGTAAGTTTGAACCTTGTACGACCTCCGCAAATGGTAGTAATTACCGATTTGCTTGAAGGCCTTAGAGTTATCCGTTTTTTTATATTTTCTGCAGAGTTTTCAAAATGTATCCGCCTTGAGATGTTATTTATTACCTTCTCCGGACTATATTCCAGAATCCGTTGAGACATTTTGCGATCAGCTGCGCACCCCATACAATTTTTATTTTTATGAGTTAACATCGCTCAAGTATTGTACCAATACAACTCGGCTGCTCTAAAGAAGAAAAATGTACAACTTTGGGATTTCTCCCTTGCATTCTTGGATTCGATCATTTGAATGACTATTACACCTTTCTTACAAGTTAGACATTAAAAAATGGCAAGCAAGATCACAGGAAGAAAAAAGCTTAGTTGCGAACAAGAAAAGCCATATTCAAAAACGATTTCGGGATGAAATCGGACTGCTAGTTGACATGCTATAGGAAAGTTTTTCAAAAAAGAACATAACATTCAGAAAAATGCATGAAATCTTTATTTGAATCGATAGTACGGTCCATATAATTTAATGTTTGAAGATTATTTCATGCAAATGTTGACCTTGACTGCGCCTCAAATGGTTCATACGCTTAGTCCAATTTTGGCATAGTCTTTCCAACATTTCGGCCGGTATCTCACGAATAAATGCTTCAATGTTGTCTTCCAATGCGTCATTTGAAGCGGGCTTGTCTGTTTAGACATGAGCTTTAACATAGCCCCACAAAAAATAGTCTAAGGGCGTTAAATCGCACGATCTAGGCGGCCAATTGACCGGTCCCGAACGTGAAATAAAATGTTCACCGAACTCGCCCCTCAATAAGTCCATTGTTGCGCGTGCTGTGTGGCATGTGGCACCGTCTTGTTGAAACCACATGTCATGCAAGTCAAGCTCTTGCATTTTGGGCAAAAAAAAAGTTGGATATCATCTCACGGTAGCGCCCACCATTCACAGCTACGTTACGATTCGCATCATCTTTGAAGATGTACGGTCCAATGATGCCACCAGCCCATAAACCGCACCAAACTGTGACTTTTTCTGGATGCATTGGTAGCTCTTGCAATGCTTCTGGCTGATATTCACTCCAAAATCGACAATTCTGCTTATTTACGTACCCATTGAGCGAAAAATGAGCTTCGGCATAAAATGTAAGAAGCGCGCGATGAACTTTCTTTAAAAATTCAATAATTTGCAAGCGTTGTTCGTTTGTAAGACGATTCATGGTTAAACTATAGACCAAACTGAAGATGTTTGGCGGTGAAACAAAACACGAAACGTGCGTCAGCTGTTTAAACCAGTGTTGCCAAAAAGATAATAGCTAAAAAAAATCACCCTTTAGAAAGCAATACGAATGATGGTAACACAGCGCAAACCTTTTTAGAAACGTTGCGATGGGCACGGGTACAGCAGGCATCAGCATTGATTTGATCTACCATTTCTGAATTTTACTCGAAGCAATATCGCCAATGAAACATGGTACCACATGCCTGCAAGCATACATAAACTTCTGATACACTCAAACGAGATAATGCAAGTCTGCATACTGCCACCGAGGAAGTCCAAGAAGCGAGCAATAAGGAATACAAACGATTCCGAGAGCATTTTAGCCAGAAATCTTCCAGAAATAAATACGAATAGAGATGTATTAAGCAGGTTTTTAATATCATCATAAATGCTTTCGAGTCGCAGCACAGCACAGCACCCATAGAAAAGGGAACCTACTACCTCAAGAATGTTTTGCCCTGTTAAAGGCACCCGAAGTACGAATAGCACCACCTAGTAGCAGTTCCGATGACGACGACGATGAGAGACTAACTTCAAGTAAAAAAAAAAATGGACTATAATGTGTTAGTTTCATCAAAATATCTTGGGACTTATTTGAGATAATGGGTTAGAGTATAAGAAGTGATTGTTCTACTGATTGCCTTTTCTGAACACATTGGTGAAAATTTGAACAAAATCGGTTCAGTGGTCTTTTAGTTAGAGACGTTCGTATCCATGAGGTTTATGGAGGATGGATTGAGTGGGCTATACGCCCCCTATCGCAAACCACATATAGCTATTTGTTTTAAAAACTTGATAGAATTACTTTTTTCTTTCACCGAATAGGAAAATCCATAGTTTAGCTATACCAAGCGTAACAGGAATAAAGTTCCGCTAGATGTCGAAAATAACACACTGATGCTGCAGATTCCATAATGATAGCATTCCCCAAATTTTTAGTGAGTAAGATGTATAATATAATAATATGGGTGGCGCTACAGCCAGTAAAGGGTCAGGGCCTAGCTTCTCAGCAACCACTAGTGTTGTGCGTGCTATTGTTCTATCACGAGTGGAAGGGACCTACAGTTTTATACCGACTCCGAACGGCCAATTTGAGAAGCTTTTTCTAGACAGTTATACTCTTTGAGCATTGTCAGTGACTCGAACGAGGTGGGGCCGTGAAAAGTATTTCTTGTCGTACCAGGAATCGAACCTAGACAGGTAGGTCCAAGTGCGTAGAGGTCGACACACATACCCACAACGCCACGGGCCAAGATGTAAAAATTAAAAGATGGCCATGTTGCCCAGCTGCCAAGCAAACATTTTTTCCTTTCACCAACTCATCTAGCATCCTAGAGTGTGAACTAATGGCGCAGTATTGAAAGACGTTTACGAAACCACTTGTGCTTCTTTGCCTGTCAATCAAAACTCTATAATACAATTACAGTCCAAGGTGATCGTGGTCTTAATTCTACAGGGAGCACTTGTGTTGTGTATGCGAAGTTTTAACGCCGAAGTTTGCAAAGCTTATTCGAGACAGGTATGGGAAGGGGTGTAATGTCGCAGTATAAAACTTCTGCTGCCACTTAGACCTTTAGCAGGTCCTTTGTGATATCACTTCACCGGAGTGTTGAAAACTTAAATCCACGTTGTCCCATGAGACACACACATGGAGTTAATTGATTTATTGGAGTTCTGCATGCGCATGCAGAAAAAAATCTCTAGAATTCTTAATTTTATTTAGCTCCGGCTGTCCAAACTGTCGAAGTTCGCCGTGTATGTTTTCTCTAGTTCTATACAGAGCTGGCCGACGTGTCGAGGTAGTGGGCAAACGTTTCTTCTTTCCCCTCGTCCCTAAAGCTTCCTGCAGCAGTCATTGTAGGGGGTTTCCTCGCGGTGTTGCCTAAAAGACACTGTGCGGCAATAATACCCATGCCTCTGCTTATGTATCTCCTGTTTATTGAGAGGAGGGTTGTGGTCATTTTCGGATCGAGCGAAGGCCACATTAGCATTGCTGATCTGCAGGTCCATCTTCTGTGGCGTCTGTTGGTAGTACGCTTTTGCCTGTTGTTAGAAGGGGGTAATTAAAATTAAAGCATCCAGCGTTGGAGTCGACGCACCTACCCATTCCGCTGCAGCGCCCTTTGAGTACACCAAAAATAAGTAGACAAATCTTTGTACTCTTTCACAAAGATACACATCTTCAGGTGTCCCCCTTCATCTACTTTCAAATCTGGTGTATCTCGCATCCTTTTCTGTAGATGGAACCTAGAATTTTCATCGAAATAAGGCTAAATGTTGAAATTTGGCATTATTTCGTTGTTCGTACAAACGCTTATATCTAAGGCTCCAACATCGCCGGTCGTGATGCATCCCCCTTGTGGGCCGCATTTGCTGTTCTCTATTGCTTTCCTACGAGCTTTTGATCTGTCATTATTTGCACAGCACGCAACCGACTCTATGGACTGGAGCCTTTAGCCGCATGATTAGCAGCCGTTGCGGTAACGTTGGCTAAGCGATTTAACAACCTTGGCAAGTGGCGCTTGTACTAAAAACAAGTTAAGCGCAGAATGCTACGCGGCAGAAGTGGAACTTCATAGCCATTGAATTTCTAGACATGTTTTGGTGTCTGAATTTATTACGTTCTATAGCTGAGGAGAGAATAGGATAGGACCACCTGTGATTGGGTGTTGCTAATTTTGAAATTATTTATTGAACATTCAATTTAAACAATGAATGGTCCTTCATGAAGCACTCAGCAGCGCATATGTCGCCGATTGCTTAAGTATTCACAAACAAAAGTGATATGGGTGACCGCTGCACTACCACGTCGGTGAGATCAGCTTTAACAATTTAAAGAACATCCAAGAACAATCTTCCCTGTGCAGTAATGAAATCTAAGAGGAGTCTATCTATTGTCATTAATCGAAAACTGAGTCTCTGTAGTTCCTCTTGCAAAGTGACCATCGGTGTTGTTATTTTTCGTTATTGTTCGCCTCCCCGTAACTCCTGGTAAGTATGTTAGCTTAAAAAGTTCCACTTCCAACATCCAGTCAATTTATTTATAAAACTCAATTCATAATACCAAACGATTATTTCACTACCTACTAAAAGTATTCAACGAACATCTCGTAACAAAGGGAAATGAAATAGTGTCGGTTTTCGTAACATATGAATTTTCGCGTATAAGATATACCCCCAGGTGCGATTATACAAGTTTCACTTCAAAAATGGATAGAAAAAAATCAATAGGGCTTATTCGTCTTGATCTTATTACTTTCGGCGTCATATCACAGAACCGTGGAATGAATAAATTTGAAATTAAGAGCCTTTCTTGCCACCCCTTTACCACAGATTTTGAGGGCACCTGTCATCGAATTTCTCATTTCACAGCAATAAAACCGGTAGAGCGACAGCTTTTCCATATCTGTTGCCAACATCGATCACTTGCAAGAGCATTTGATCTCGCACCGATCTTTCTGTGATCGATTTCTGTGTCACCATCATTCACATGAGAGTAGTCCAAACGGAAGTTCAATAAGCCTCTGCTAGCCGGCCACCTCGTGGACGAGCACAAACTCAGCACAAGAGCGGGCTATAGCTCTGCGTTTCGAATGCAAACGAGTTTCCAAGCGGACGCTGGAGATATCGATCACTCTTCCGAGAGTGACTCTATGAATAATTTATACGCACACTCTGAAGCTATATTTGGACAACTGGGTGGGTTTTGCTTTTAATTAAGCGTATTCACAGTGACGCACTACGTTGCGATTTATGTGAGAAAATGCTAGAGCGACAGTGCGATGGTGATTGTTTAGGATATGTGTGTGACGCGGTTGAGTGGAATTATCTTTGTTGGGAGTTGCTGTTGAATCATCTTGGAGCAAATCTGAAGAATTCTCGATGCACTGCTGTGTTGCAACTTCAAATGTAGTTTCTTTGTCATCAATGAAAGGTGTTTCACTGATGTGCGCAATGAATCTCACGAGATTTTGCTCAATTATTCGGAGAATTAGGCACTTTCGTCTCCTTTAATTGGACACGGAATCAGCAGTTTTTCTCGGATGGGGCTGTAGTACGGCATGGAATTAGTGTTAAATCAACAAATGCCTTCTGTTGGCACGATATTTTGCTTCTGGTCTCCAATTTAGTAAGCCAAGTTGTCTGAGAGCCGCTTAGTCGGGATCGTCGTCTGACGCGTCTTCCCTCAAAATGAGAGTGACTCTTCCGGATGGAGCTGCGTTGCCCATACGGTCTAAATGCTGAAGGTGTCATAGTCTGATCAGCCTCAGGTGCAGTTTACTCACTAGAAAGACGTAGAACCCCGTGAATTATGAAAGCTACTTGAGTCGGGGATTGAATCAGAACGACGCACTCACCTATCGACTGCGCCCAACAGCCACAAAATGCTATGAGTACACACATTAAAAGAAGACACACGTCTTTACCGAGGATAGTCTGACCGCATACTTTTTGAATTTGAATTGGACATTTTCGGTGGACCTCGAATGACAAAAATGATTTTATTAAATAAGATTAGACGAATCGTCGTCATCGATTGAATGAGTGAATGAGAGACAATGGGCTTCTCCACAACGCCACAATAGCTCTTTTTACTATCCACCGGTAACTAGTCACACTTTTCCTAGGACTCCCTACCAGATTTTTGCCAGAGCTCAGCATTTGCGAATTGACTGCGATGTCTTTCTGCCCAAAATCATTTTTTTTCCCCAATAATTCCCGCTAAAGCAAAACATCTTCGACCTTTGCTGTAACACATACTGTCATACTGTTTAAAAAGATTAAAACTATTGAAAACATTAACATCAAGTGCCTGTTCGGTATACTTTTGATTTGCGATAAAGGGGTTTCCTCATGACTGTGGGTGTCACTGATAAGATTATAAATACATGCACTGAAGGAATGTCAACCCAAAATAGATTGCTGTGGCATTCGATGAAATAAGAGCTCAATAAACAAAAGAGAAAATGAAAATATTCCCAAATACTGTTGCTTGGTTGAGGAGTTTGAGGAATGCGTTTGCGAACAATGTCATGACAAGCGAATTCTTAAGTAAAGTTGATGTCATCGTTTAAGTTCTTCATTTTTTGAAGAGTGAGATTGAGATTAAGAGCTTCTGAAGTAAAACTCTGTGCACAATAATTCCCAGGTCCATGATTTGTGGTTATGATTATGAACTGTGGCGAAAAGTCGCACTAAGTGACTGACGCTCTCTGATTTGCGATCCATCAGAGCAGACGATACGACATTTCGTTATTTTGAAACTGGCCAATTCAAATGCTCCTTGGCAAACTGGTTTCCCGAACAACGAGAAGAGAACAGTGGACTATCCACGACCTTCTAGTAAAGGATGTTTTTTTAAAAGCTATAGAAAAAAAAAGTTTTTTCAAAAAAAAAAAACCATAAAATTCAGAGTAATGCATGAAATCTTTATTTGAATCGATAGTACGGTCCATATAATTTAATGTTTGAAGATTATTTCATGCAAATGTTGACCTTGACTGCGCCTCAAATGGTCCATCCGCTTAGTCCAATTTTGGCATACTCTTTCCAACATTTTGGCCGGTATCTCACGAATAAATGCTTCAATGTTGTCTTCCAATGCGTCAATTGAAGCGGGCTTGTCTGTATAGACATGAGCTTTAACATAGCCCCACAAAAATAGTCTAAAGGCGTTAAATCGCACGATCTAGGCGGCCAATTGACCGGTCCCGAACGTGAAATATAATGTTCACCGAACTCGCCCCTCAATAAGTCCATTGTTGCACGTGCTGTGTGGCATGTGGCACCGTCTTGTTGAAACCACTTGTCATGCAAGTCAAGCTCTTGCATTTTGGCCAAAAAAAAGTTGGATATCATCTCACGGTAGCGCTCACCATTCACAGTTACGTTACGATTCGCATCATCTTTGAAGAAGTACGGTCCAATGATGCCACCAGCCGATAAACCGCACCAAACTGTGACTTCTTCTGGATGCATTGGTAGCTCTTGCAATGCTTCTGGCTGATATTCACTCCAAAATCGACAATTCTGCTTATTTACGTACCCATTGAGCCAAAAATGAGCTGACCATAAAATGGAAAGAGCGCGCGATGAACTTTCTTAACAGAGTAAGCATTTTGATAATAAAATTCTATAATTTGCAAGCGTTGTTCGTTTGTAAGACGATTCATGGTTATATTATAGACCAAACTGAAGATGTTTGGCGGTGAAACAAAACACGAAACGTGCGTCAGCTGCTTAAACCAGTGTTGCCAAAAAGATAATAGCTAAAAATTACATAACTTTTCAAGATTTCCCAACGTTGTTCAAGCGTAAAGCGACTTCTTCCGGTATAATACTGACTTTCTGTCAAGATTTCGAGCGTAAAACAGCTGTCAGTGTCAAAATAACCGATGATTTAAAAAAAAACCCCTGGATGGCCCACCCCGTATGTATCAATTTCAGAACTAAACGTATTATTCAATTGTTTGTCGACTAGATTATATATATCTATAGTTCGACTTTTTTCTTACTAAATGCAAGTAATTATTTGTTGTGTAGTTGCAGCTGTGTTAAAACCACGCAAACAGTCTTGTGCCAACGTATGTCAACTTACCTTTGGAACTGCTTCAGCTTGGGTCATTTGAAATACAGACCGCAGCAAGGACACTTCCTTCCTCGAGAATGAAACTTCAAATACGCCTCTTTGATGTCTTCCAGGCTTTCAAGGAAACCGAGATGGCTGAAGAACACACTACATACAACATTCGCCCTAAGGGAAGTGCAATAAGTCCAAAGAGACCTAACTTAAAGTTGACCTCTTTGGTCTTACGACGTCTCCTTGGCCGCCTTAACCTAACAGGCGTCCATCAGCCTGCAGATCACTGGTCTTTTTGCCTATATTCTCTCGTATGAGTGCATCTAGAATTAATAACAATGCTCTCATACTGAATTGTTAGCTGAGACAACTTCGAGCTGGATTATTTGAAACCCTGGTCTACAACCTCAGTGACTTCCAATCGTTCTTACCCTTTGTCTGTACCATTTACTGAATGCTTTCGTTAAAAACTGTAGAAATTCAGAAAACGTTGACATCTCATTTATGTGATGCGTGTCTGATTCAAGATCAATGTCGTCCACTGTGGCTGTAGCTGTGTCCATCAAGAGCATTAAGCAGTCAGCTGAAATAAGTTCATACAAATGACACCAACGTCCAATAACCGCAAGTGAGTGGTGCTTCAAGTGCAGTCAATCTCAACCAATCTCAGACGCAGTTCCTTCATCTAAAGTCAAAGACAGCATTTTGATTTCTTTTCACACTCTAGACACGCTTCTTCACCACTTGCTCCATGCCGGTTGTTGGTGGCTGTTAATAAGCACATCCGAACACCGTTTTGAGGCTTTTCAGTTCACGACCATTTGTCAAACGTCTGTGAAAATGAATGTGAACGACCTGTCAAATATGACAGCACTGTTTGAGTGTGGCACGAGCTTCAATCTTGATCTCATTTTGTTGGAAATCGTTTTTTATCCTTGCCGCAACGATCTTCTGTGTAGTCTGTACATTCTTGAAATGACTTCCGCATCATCAGAATGCGACGACGACACCACCCTGACGTGGCTTCTAATTGCAACCAGCTCACCAATGCATTTTTCATTGCCACACACCCTTTTTATTCCTTTTACTTCAAGAATTCGAAAGCAGGAATTTAATTTCCATCGCACTCAACGGCCGCTTCCTTTTGAAAGCAACTGCAGCGGCAAACGTTTCCAACCACTGCCTCCATCAGCGAGCAACAATCTCCCATACATGTTTTCTGATCAAAATTTCGACTTCACTTCCCGAACATGCTCCTACCGCAACAAAAAAACACACACAAACATCAGTCATTCCGCATAGTGTCACTAATTCTGTCCTTAACGGATTTTCGGTTCGTCATTTTATCGTTCCTGCTTGAGTTCATCCTCAACCCCTCCGTGTTCAAAATTAAAGCCGCACATGTCCTTTTATCTCCCAGAACCGAAATTTATCTTCAAATTAACAGTGCTTCATGCAAGCGCAATGCCAAAGGAATGAAGGAGAAAGACACAGCCAAGCAGCCCCCAAACGAAAGCAACAAATAAACAAAAACAACAACAGCAAAAAAAAAAAAATAACCATAAAGACGATGACAACCCTCCTCAAAAGGAGCAACAAACAGCAGCGTAAAACCGTTTGTTTTCCTTGCAGTTGAGAATTTATTTCTAAGGAAATATACCAGAAAGGGAAATCACCACAAGTAGTCGTGTGCCCGCACCTGCACAGATGTTTCATATCCTTACTGGTAGTTGCTCTTTGTGTGCGTGCGTGTGAGAGAGTTGAAGCGTTACGTACACCATTCCATATGCATGCACGTATGTATGAATGGAAGCGCAACGAAACATGTTTCACAAAGTCATCTCCGGTGGTCGTTGGTGTGCGTGTGTTAAGGTGATAAGGACACTTTTGCGAGAAGGGATGTGACACATTCACACACACACAATTATAAATTTATTACGAACCAAGCATCGCCAGTGATTAAGGGTAGTGACGCCGACTTTTCATGCATAGGGTGCCATGGATGGCAACAATTATTTACCTCGCCTGTGCAACAGAGGGATTAAATAAATTGAATAAGAATGATTGCAGCACCATACACACACTCACACACAAGGGCACAAACTATTGTATGCCTTCTTCGTCGAGTTGGAGAGTGTTTTTTTTTTTTTTTTTTTGGCAAGTTTGAGAAATAGGAATCCGAAGAGAGGCAAAATGGATATTTCGAAATGAAATCAGGAAGCAGGAAGCAATTCGTCTTGAACTGACGCAAACTTTTGTGTCTCCTTGAAACTCGGGCGAAGCAAGGACAACTCATTATACACTGCCTGGAGCTGTTGAAGGAAATAAACCTAAGGTTTCCTCTTGAACTGTGAGCAGTCAGGCGATGAATTCAACAACGAATGACGTTGAAGTGAAATGCTTGAACGTTCAGTCTCTGCAGCGGCAGGATTAGGAATAAATAGAAGATAGTTGGGCACGCGTGTGTTAGAGTGGGATCTCTTTTTGGAAATTTACCTAAAAGTCTTCAGTTCAATCAAACTTTATTAAGGCACTACTTTAAACCAGTGCTTGAGGCAGGGGTATGCAACTGAATTTTCTAAAGTGTTAATGTCCTCTTCATGACAGTGGGGCATTTTAAAAATGCTTTTTCAAAAATAAACGATCGACCTTGCAGGCCGCCCTTTAATGGTCCGGCTTTGGGGATACGGATACCTTTTGTTTGTTCCGTGCGGTGATATGAAGATGCTACTTCCTTTACCTGAGATGGTATGTTCCTACCCAAGCTTAGCCTTTTGCTCTTCTGCCATTTTCCTCGCTTCCTCAGGCGTAACATCAGCACCACAGACCCGTTTTTCGGAGCGGATCATCCATTCCGTCGGGTTGTCCCGGAGGGGACATCTGCGGACAATTTCGCCTTTTCCTCGTCGCCTTGTTCGTAGGGGGTTGAGTTCTGAACCTCCTCTACCCTTTTTTCCCCTACTGCCTCAGTTCGAGGTCGGGAAGCTAGAGCTTGGCTCCCGCTTGACTTTACGGCAGTTTGTGTGGTCTTCTCTGTGGATTGCCTTGGGGTTTTCGCAGTTTTCCGGCTGGTGCTGAATTGCTCCGGCCTTCCGCTACAACCGCGTCTTGCCTCATCCTCTTAGTTTTTCTTTTTGTTGGGCCCATGCTCAGCTCGGCTCACTGCATAGGCTGCTGTTAGCCTCCGAAGGCTGTTCAGCCCGCCTTTCATTGTTCTATTTTTGTTTCGTTGAATTTTGTCCCCACGAGTAGCTGAGGAAAGGGTGGTCAGCCACGACAGAGCCTCGCAGTAAGGCTGTAAGGCATTGTTACTCCTCGAGGTGATCCGGTTTTGGAGAGGCACAGCCGATATTACACCCTGGCTGCGAACTATCCAATGGGCGCGGATCACTCCTCGAACACCTCTGTCCATGCCTTGCCTGGCAGAGTCATTCAGCGGGTCGGCTTAAGCCCCCGCAACTCACCAAGGTGTCTATCCGCTAGGAAAATTACATCCATAGGTTGACCCAAGTTGCAAGTGTTGGTAGTGCTTATGAAAGAAGCAAGTTTGATAGAGTACTTTTGATGATGTAGGAATGGCTTATTTGACTACATCTTGTAAATGGCGTCCGCAGACATACGCGCTCCTGACACATACGCACTCTTTTGTTGAAGCGAATTTCGTTGATACTGCCTGTGAGTTGTGCACTCTATGCGGTCGTACGTCTTAAGGGTCAACCATAACAGACAAGACATCCTCAACAACTGGGACTGGATTTGTTGCCGAATTTGAAATGGACTCAGTTTGAAAATCTCAAGTCGGGCTCATGTATTTAATACTTTTTTAATCTCTATAAAATACTAGAACAAAAGGATGAATACACTGCGACCTTAGAAACCACTTCGCTCAGTTTCGTTAAGTTTCGTTAAGTTTCGATAAGTTTCGTTACGTTTCTATAAGTTTCGTTAACTTTCCCTTACTGAAGTGGAAGTGATATCAATCGCTCTCCATTTACGAAAACTGAAGTTTCCATAAGCAAACTTTGGAATATGACGATGCGATGCGATGCGATGATTCTTGAGCGGATGTTACATTAACTTGAAGCTACGTAGCTTCCTTATGGTCGGCCCTTTAGTCTTTGAAAAATCTCAAGAGAAATATGTCCAAATCGTATGATCTGATCGTGGAATTTCGATGGCCAAATTGGAAGATGGACCGCAGCACAGAATATAAGACAAACAGACTACTTACCACCAACAGGACAGGAATCGGTTCAAAGTGATACACGAAGCGGGATTCTCGTTGAGACCACATGGTAACCCACAAATCGATCACCATTTTCATTGATAGCCAAGTGGCAATAAGGCCATGGCATCAGACATTCTGACATCGAAGGTGGTCAGGTTATGCAGGCAGAGCATCAGTGAATTCGGTAACCCTCTGCTGGGTAGCTGAGCATACTGCAATCCAAGGAAATGAAGGCGGAAAGTCTCGCGATGTCAGCTCTACCCGAGCCGTGGGTAGAGCTGGAATTCGCTGGCTTGAGCATACTGCAATGTTTGAGTTTCGGACCCGGGCACTGTGCCCTAGCTACACATGCAACGGGTCTGAGCATACTGCACAATGACTTTTGTAGAAGCTGCAGAGATGGAGAAGAAACAGAGTCTATCCAACATCTGCTCTGCGACTGCCCAACATGGTGGTCTAATTGAGCCACTGGCACAAGGGCGTCAAGCCACTCATTAAGCAACTTACCTACCTTGTTCCTTAGAAAGTTCTGGAGAAGATGTCGCCAACTGTCTTTTCAAGGCACCGTCTTCCGGCTCATGTGTCTTTAATTTGCAAGGCACCGTCAAATGCAGCCTGTTGGCTTCGCGTCTTCGGGAAGTCTAGACTTTTAGGATAAGAACATAATTCCAAAGAGACGCGGTCTTAACAGCGCTGTACTGCTCGGCTTACCCACTCCTAGACCCGCACCAGTCTTGATCTATCAACTGAACGTTACATCTTTACATTCCTTCAGCATCTCCCAAAATGGACGACGACTTCTTTCTACATTCACTGCCGACATATTCTTGAGCAAAATGAGTCATGCTGTCGGTTGAAGAAAGGAGCTCGACCGCCAAACAGAGACCAATTGGACATTCGTGTCATCAGTACCATGAGCCAAGGCATCGCAGTTCATCCAGATTACACAAAGTAAATACATCACGCAACCATTTATAAGCGGAAAGGGCAGTATACTTGATGAACTTCCCACGTGCGTAGACGTCATTGCTTCACATTGAAGAAAAAAGAATGAGAAAAAAAAACAGACACCAAAAAAAGATTGTGTGACGAGTGAATATTCATTACGCCCTTCAGCGACTGTCAAATGGGCATTTGTTCAAACCGTTTAGCGCCGTGCCGCCCAAATTGTAGCGTTCATCGGCTGTGTGTGTGGTCAATGAACGACCTCTTTCCTGTTGTCACAAAAATCCAGTTTTTCAAGGGCACTTATCCGAAGGAATTCGTTTCGTGTGCGCTGTGTGCTCAGTGCTGACTGCTGGCTCTGTAGGAGGCAAAACAACGAACCGCACACAAGAGCCAAGAAGAAGGGTTCATTCGACTGAGTGTGCGAGACGTGCTGGACGAGTCTTTCGTTAGGTGAAGAAGGCGTTGAATACAACCACAAGTGACATTGCATTCACATCGGATTACTGTTGCTAAGCATTAGCAGTTGACACACACGAGTGACAACACTGACACTGGATAGAGACAAGTTCCTGCTAAGAGTACAGGCACATCCGCGACGCACAACAATGCATAGATGAATATTCTGTTTATGTGACCTGAGTGACGATGATTGTGTTGATATACATTTTATTGTCGTGCTCGGCGCTCGAGAAAGGTGGCCCAGACAGCCACGGCTGACGGCAGCGGCGGTGGATCGAAAGAGAAAGAAAGTACAATAAAAAATATACAAAAAATAAATGAAAGAAAACGAGATATTCTACGGAGTGACGCAAATGTATGCTGAAGTGGTGCGCATCGGTAACTCTAATGATGTGCTTTGAGAAAGCGCTCTGTGGAACGTAAATCTTAAATGAGAAATCGTTACAGAAATGTCTGACATTTCGACCAGCTCGTGAATTTGTGTGTGGTTTTCCAACGATGAACATATTTTGTGAACCCTTGAGCTGAAGAATGTTGGTTTTGTTGCCAGACAAACCGCTCACTTTCTCTGTGCCTCGCATTGGTTGGATTAATGTCAGAAATGTCACTTGCGTCTGATCAGTTGGACTGCTGCCAAACCACGTGTGCGGTATCGTAGCTTTGGTGAGATGGACTATAGTGGCAAGGAAATTATTGCGCACGTTGCTCATTGCAATTTACAGAAACGCAAGGTTCAAGGTGTTCACCGCTGTGGTTGGCGAAAACGAATGCTTTCCAAATGGATGGGTGTGCAGTTTGAATAAAGAACAGGTCTAATTATGCTACTTTGAAGGACTCCAGTCAATTGTGCGCAGGAAAAACATAAATGTATCTCTTGGAGTGGTTAGTAGGGTCCTGTATGCCTGCCCTAGGGCCTTTCCGCTTTAACACACTTGGTTAAGCTTTCGACTCTAAAACCGCTATGAATCGTTGTTAAAGCTCAAGCTAGTTAAACCCGTTTTTGCATAAAGTTTGCAGCCGGGCAATTGAGAGTTTCTATTTCTTCATAGTCCACTTCGCAGTAGTTGCTGTAGGCGATGCTTAAACTTCTTTCGTAGGTACCTACTTATATCACTGTGACTCATCAGCCCAAATATGCATGGCTGGGCAATCGGTTGAAGCAGTCGATGAATTCCAGTACCTCGGCAATACTGTGTCCAACGATGACATCAATACTAAGCTGAAACTGATCCGCGCTAATGTTTTATCCGTGCTTCTTTACTGAAACACCACAGGGAGAGTGGCAACTATCACGAGAAAGCTTCAAACATTCGTCGGTGGATGCCTACGTAACATATTGCGAATTTTCTCGCCCGAGCGTATCTCTAATGAACGAGTAAACGGGTCAGGAATCAATAAGCATCACTATACAATGACGGGAGTGTCAGTGGATTAGTCACACAATACGAAAGGATGGCAGCTGTATAGCTAACCAAGCAATGCAATGGAGCCTAGAAGACCTGGTGAAGGGGTGAAGACAATTTTGTACAGAACGGTGGAGAGTGAAGCCAGTTGGGGAGTGTTGAGGCACATTGACGGGAATAGAATGCGGCGGTGAGTAGGCGTAATTGAGGCCCGTTTGGAGGATAGTAGTCGCCATGGCCAAGAAACCTACGCTGTTTTTAATTCTCAACCCAAAAAACTTTCATAACAATGCCCAGGGAGTACCTATAGCTGGCAAGAAAAAGTTTCTACAACTCGCCGAGACCGGAACGATAGCTCGCACAATACGAGTAGTTGCTGTAGAGTACCTATAACTGGACTGAAGTCTATCTCGGGCTATGGCGCCTCCGATAGTCCCCCTATAGATTTTAATTGCCGGATCTGCATATCGTTGTATATCGTTGCCTTCTTTACAGCAAAGTCCGCTGTGGACCCAGTCCTAAACAATTTTTTTTTAGTCACCTCCGCTGTCTACCTCTAATAGCGCCTATTACGTGGAACACAATTAATCCAGGTCCACCCTTGGTCGCTTTATCCGAGAGAATAGGATTTG
The DNA here is from genome assembly GCA_907269125.1 of Eristalis pertinax. Classification (NCBI taxonomy): domain Eukaryota; kingdom Metazoa; phylum Arthropoda; class Insecta; order Diptera; family Syrphidae; genus Eristalis; species Eristalis pertinax. The sequence goes on from OU026146.1 coordinate 32,461,325, forward strand.
GTGATGGTTCCTTAAAGGTAGTGCGGCATCCTGCAGGTCGGTCTTTGAATCGGCGCTCGCCTGAACTGAATGATGGTGCTACTTGGCTCCTTCGCTAGAACCTGTGACGTGCTCTAATACTAATACTCATGACATGCATCTTAGCTCCTATCTTTCTTGCCTTGTTTGCATGTTCAATCTTGTATCAGGGGAACTGTGATCTGACCACCGACAAGCTCGGCTTTACTGGCGAGCCGACACTACACTTCTTTTATAGCGCTTTCGACCAGTCTAATAATTCATAAATTAGGTTAGGTTAGGTCAGCTACTTTAGGCAGCCAAGATGCAGTAGTTACACTTAAGTCAGCGCAGCAAGCGGATCTAGTCGATCCTACTCCGGAACATTTGATGCTTTAGCAAATCGATAAAGATGGCTGGAACTAATGTTGCTTAGTTTGGTCAGGTAACTGAAGAGGTAAGCATCTAGGTGACTTTCCCTGCAGAGGAGAGGGCAGTCCAATTGCAGAGAATGTGCACAATGATTCCATGTCTCTGTAGCTTCTGTAGACCTATCTTATCGGTGTTAACGCCGATAAGATTCCTGCTGGTGGCCCGCTCAGTCTGATCAGATTGTGTGCTCGATTCGGATGGAAGGCGGTCAATAATTATTGTTTCGTAGTGAGACCATGCATCACACCATTCGTGTGAGCAATTGTTCCAAGCACCGAGACATGTTGGCATGTACAAGCCTACAAGGCCGATGGAGATGCTTCTTCGATCAAGTACTCTAAGTTTTCATTCCCATTAATGGCTTTATTCACACTTACATTGCAGTATATTTTTAGTTCATTAACATATGTAAAGGGTGATTTTTTAAAAGCTATAGGAAAGTTTTTCAAAAAAAAAAAAACACATAAAATTCAGAAAAAATTCATGAAATCTTTATTTGAATCGATAGTACGGTCCATTTTATTTAATGTTTGAAGATTATTTCATGCAAATGTTGACCTTGACTGCGCCTCAAATGGTCCAACCGCTTAGTCCAATTTTGGCGTACTCTTTCCAACATTTTGGCCGGTATCTCACGAATAAATGCTTCAATGTTGTCTTCCAATGCGTCAATTGAAGCGGGCTTGTCAGTATAGACATGAGCTTTAACATAGCCCCACAAAAAATAGTCTAAGGGCGTTAAATCGCACGATCTAGGCGGCCAATTGACTGGTCCCGAACGTGACATAAAATGTTCACCGAACTCGCCCCTCAATAAGTCCATTGTTGCGCGTGCTGTGTGGCATGTGGCACCGTCTTGTTGAAACCACTTGTCATGCAAGTCAAGCTCTTGCATTTTGGGCAAAAAAAAATTGGATATCATCTCACGGTAGCGCTCACCATTCACAGTTACGTCACGATTCGCATCATCTTTGAAGAAGTACGGTCCAATGATGCCACCAGCCCACAAACCGCAGCAAACTGTGACTTTTTCTGGATGCATTGGTAGCTCTTGCAATGCTTCTGGCTGATATTCACTCGAAAATCGACAATTCTACTTATTTACGTACCCATTAAGCCAAAAATGAGCTGACCATAAAATGTAAGAAGCGCGCGATGAACTTTCTTAACAGAGCACGCATTTTGATAATAAAATTCAATAATTTGCAAGCGTTGTTCGTTTGTAAGACGATTCATGGTTAAATTATAGACCAAACTGAAGATGTTTGACAGTGAAACAAAACACGAAACGTGCGTCAGCTGTTTAAACCAGTGTTGCCAAAAAGATAATAGCTAAAAAATCACCCTTTATATGCTAACTGCCACACAGAACTCGTACTCAACGCTGCGTTATGTCAAAACAATCAGCTTTCAGTAACTCAATAATATTACCGAAGTGGTGTTGAAGATCCGTTCTGTGTGACGAAGCTGTTTGTTTGGAATCAAAAGTGATTGGTATTTAGCTGCTGAAGATGTGAGTTATTCAATCCCATGTATGGTTGGCTGTAATGTCTCTCTTAAAACGGCACTACCTGTCGCATCACAAGGTAAATTTGCCCGACATTCAACCCTAAGTGTACATTCAGTCTACTGAGAGTATGTGGACCAGTCCTCAGGACACCCATCGGCATCGGGTCAATGCTCTCCTTCACAATGACCCAGAAGTTACAGCGATGAAGAGTAGATGATACATCACCTCTTCTGCTCGTGCAGCGCCTTGACCACCGGGAGGAAAACCCATCTGAGGTCTTATTTCTTCGATGTTCTAAGCGAACAGCACCAGGCCATCGAGTCACTTCGTATCCAATGCGTTACTGGAGTACAAATTAAGAAAAATGAGACTAACCCGAACCTGACCTGCAGTCCTTGAATGGACCTCTTTGCTTTGTTTTTATGCATTCGTCTTTCAGCCTTTAGTCGTTCTCCTGTCTCTAACTACCACTAGGGTGTGTCTAAAGCGTTTCACGAGCTGTATTAATCGATGCAAGTGTTGGTTGATCTGCGACAGGATCCTTTGATTCCCTATGACATGGTCTAGGACCTTTTCTGGTCTCTCTTATTAAGTTCACCACCGAACCTCAAAGAATGAGGCTGCTGTTCTATTGGGCGCCGCAAGACACGATGATGAGTCTTCAAGGACATACTTCTAGCTCTATGGTGGTGCCTTAATGGGGACATTTAAAAACGTAGGATTCCCTGGCTTGCTATAGGTATGTAATGGGTAGGTATTCATAACTTGAGCAGAAGATAAGGTCCGTTCCTTGGCTTTATGTAGTACACTTGGCAATCAATTTGAACAACTCAAAGGGTGGTGAAGCTCAACTTCATGTTCTCATCGTTTTCCTAAAAAAAAAAAACCTAAAACTAACATTGATGTACTTGCTGATGACTTTTCCAGTCGCTAATCCTCTTCCCCATTTCAACAAATCAGTCGTCAATCCACTCCTTTTCGATACCCCGACGCCACCCAAACAAAACATGTATCGCACTCAGTTTACACGCCTAAGGTCAACATTCAAGGTCGTCGCATGAATTTGTCCCTGCAGCCAATCGCTGGCGGTTTTCTTTGAACTCCCTGCTGACCGTCATCACATGTCAAAGTTAAAGTCGATTAATATCCATAAGCACTGAAATCTATTCATGCAACTTCACAAGTGACCACTTGAGGTGAAGTTTCCACTGGGGAGCCCCCAAAAAACTCATTCAGTCGAATGCCAGTTATGTTCGAAGTTAATAAGAGGTAACTTTGACATGGAAAAAATATCCGCCCCAGTGGCCTAATGGATAAGGCATCGGCCTCCTAAGCCGGGGATTGTGGGTTCGAGTCCCATCTGGGGTAAAGTGGATTCATTTTTTTTTTTTATTTTTTACTATTATTTTCTTGTGGATTAATTTTGTTTACTGATGCCTTGATTTACCTCGTCTCTACTATTTCCACTAAGTCATGGTCATGAGTGTTTTTTTTTTTTTTTTATCTTGTACCACATAACTCGTTTTGTCACGTTCTCCTCTCGTTCGTTGACAGTGATGATTCCATGCGATGGGTGCGGGGAACAGAGAGCCAAATTGGATACACAGTAGAACGTTCTATGCAGTGGTGTGAAGTAAGAACTTCGACATCAGATTCACATGGGCCTCTTTAGCTCAGTGGCAGAGCACTGGTCTTGTAAACCAGGGGTCGTGAGTTCAATCCTCACAGGAGGCAACGAGTATTTTGTTTTTTTTTTAATTTTTTTTCTGATTTGACTTATTTGAGAGTATGTTGAGCACGTTATCAACCATTTGGTCTCTCAAATTGTGAGCGAGCGACAGTTTTCTGTCGGTTATGAGACCGCGTATGATTATATTCAATTGAAAGGTTGTCATTGAAGAGCTTTAAGCGTCGAAAAGAACATTAAGTTCTCCACTGTGCCTTCATCAGTACACGGAGCAGCAGTTCTTTTGTCATTTAGGTAACGTTAGTCTCACTAATAGGACCTCATTCCATACGTGTCTTTTGTTAAAATGCTGTATTGCCTCTCCCAACAAAAGCATTAATGCCGTTTCAACCGTTTTTGTTGCCACGCTACACCTCCCATGAAGGTATCGGATTTTCCAATAAGGACTTGACAACCGTTTTATTTTTCGTAATTCACAAAAACAATGAGTCCTTTGCGTTTAGAATTTACACAAATCGTAGTTTCCGGATTGCAAGGAGGTTCCCAATGCGCCCGAAATCCGTCATGCCTACAACGTCGACTTTAGAATAAACTGACTTACGTGCGAAAGGAAGTATCAAAGTATGAAAAAGTTAAAAGTTGAACAACGTCATCCCTGTCACGAGGGCTTATGACTTGTACATTGTTTTGAACTTCCACAATTCACGCAACAGATTCTACGGGCTTGGGTAGAAATAAAGTAGTATCGTTTTCTCAAATCCAAGTGACCACCCAGAGCTTGGAGGTGATTTTAGACTTATTACCACTTGACCTCTACATGCTGAAGACTGCTGCAAAGTGCTCCATAAGGATCAGCCAATCAAGCGGCTGGTTGCGAAGCTCCAATTCAGCCCATTCAGGTCAATTAAATCGTCCAAATGTGCGTACAATCGGAAAAATCGTGCAAAAATTTGAGCAAACCGGGTCTGTAGGAGATGTGAAAACACCAGTGCATGCTCGTACAGCTCGTACTGCAGAAAATATTGCTGCTGTTCGCGATAGTGTGGCTGAAGAGCCGTCCACCTCAACTCGTCGTCGTGCCCAACAATTGCACCTCTCACGCTTGTCGTTGATGAACATCATGCATCACGCTTACAAGGTGCAATTGACTCAAGAACTAAAGCCTCTTGACCATTTCAAGCGTCGTCAATGGTCAGAATAGTGGCAAGAAATGTCAACAGTGGAGGATCAATTTTCGAAGAAAATCATCCTCAGTGATGAGGCACTTTTTCCCTCAGTGGATTCGTCAATAAGCAGAATTGCCGCATTCGGGCGAATGATAATCCAAGAGTGATTGTCGAAAAACCAATGCACCCACAAAGAGTGACCGTTTGGTGCGGTTTATGGGGAGGAGGCCTCATCGGGCCGTATTTTTTTTAAAAAATGAGGCCGGTCAGGCAGTTACTTTGAATGATGTTCGCTGTCGTGAAATGATAACGAACTTTTTATGGCCCGAATTGGCAGATATGAATGTGGACGATATGTGGTTTCAACAGGACGGTGCCGCTTGCCACACAGCTAACGAAACAATGGCTCTTTTGCGCGACAAATTCAATGGCCGTGTTATCTCACGTGGTGGCGATGTCAATTGATCATGTGATTTGACACCGTTGAATTTTTTTCTTTGGGGTTATTTGAAAGAAAAGGTGTACGTCGACAAGCCAGCAACAATTCAAGAGCTAAAGGATAAGATAATACGGCACATTAACGGCATAGAACCTGAATAATGCTTCAGCGTCATCGAATTTGGACCATCGGATGGAGGTGTGCCGCCGAGGTCGCGGCGGCCATTTGGCCGATATTTTGTACCATACATAATTGAACCATACCAATATTATCATAATAAAAAGAAATGACAATAATTTCCTAAATAATTTGTGTTTTCTTCAAAATCAACATCGGCCCTTAAAATTTAACCACCCTTTATATACTACAATGTCCAGGGCTCACATCGGGTTGTGCAAATCCGTGTGTCCATGTTGGTCCTTTTGGGATGGGGTGGTGTTGTGGTAGCCTATTTAGACTCGATGATGACTGCTATCGCTGCTTTGTTAGAAGCCGTGCAGCTCGTTGTTAGATGTTGTTGGGAAGTCTGCTTACGCTTGAACGTCAGCACTATTCTCGGCACTTTCATCAACCCCTGCTCTCATTGACTCAAATTTGCTCACTATACTATGAATTGCTTGTCTACTGGGACGATGATTACGACCAAAAATTGACGTTAACACTTTTAAAGGTGCCTTCTTCACCGACTCTGAATTTTTGGTAATTTTAATTTTAATTTTAATTATTTGCGTTCTTTGTTGTTCTTGTCTCTTAAGAGTGCTCACAGTGCAATGTTGTCAAGTCGCAGTTTTAAAACCCTTTACGTGTCGGAAGCAATGGCCCATCAACAGGTACCACGGAAACTCTTAGGGGGCCATTGTTAAAAAAAATTTCTTTCTGAAACCTACACCAGTTTTGACGTCTGTGACGTATTGGTACATTTTTTTTAAACTACCATCAAAACAACCAGTCGCTCAACAACAACGTGACCATAAATGGAAGACTGACTTCGTTTAATTGTTCTTCACAGATTAAAGTAGTTAAAAATCTTCGCTCCGAAAATTGAAAGCGAAGCAAAAATGAATTCATACTGCACGAGCGTTTTTATCGCATCGCTAAATACGTTTAATTGGCATTTTATGGGGCATCGTCAGACTTTGTATTCAACTACGTACTGGAAGCCTATGAATTATCTTCACTTTGTTGAGTAATATCGTTTGCCAGGACGTCATTGGTCATGTGACCGGAGTCGGGGTGCGTCGTCAACGAACAGCGTGCCGTTTAGTTTTGTCTTCGGGTCTTTGACCCTAAGTCGTTACAGAGTCATGATGGGAATAGTGCCAACTATGTTACGCACTACACACTGATGTGACAAATTGGCAACGAATAGGGATGTATGAGTTGACTTTTTTACAAAGAACTTTCTTTATGTTTCATTCTGGAGCAGATGCGATGTGTGCTGCACAATCGCAGGGATGTACTTCAACTGAACTGGACTACGGACGCAACAATAAGCACATGCTTCCTAATAAAGACAGCTACATAGAGTACTGCTTTTCTGAGGGGTCTGTACTGTGAAAAGTGAATGTTTTCCTTCTGCAACTTTCTGTTGACGGAAGCTTCTTTTTGTCGTCCATCTTCTATACAATTGGTGAGAGTAGAAATTGTCAATTTATTATTCGACGTAGAATTTCTCCTCAAACGAGCTCTTTTCAGACGTTGGCGATATCAACATTCTTTGGTACCTAATGGCCTTGTTTTAAGGCTCTTTTTGCCCGTACATCTCAAAAACTGTGTCCATGACATTGTTGGCAACCTAATGACGTGAAGAACGGGAAAGGTATGAACGAAGAATTGGCTTACATTGTATTCGTTGTCAATTGAATTAATTTATCGTCGTTGAATGACTGATGACTTTTCGGATTAGATTTGGGTGCTTCCGACCCGGTTAACACGTCCTCTTCACTTAAGCTTCGCACACAGCTACTGTAGTATAAACAGAAACTTTGCCGGACACTGAATTAGTTTGTAATTCGCATAATTTTGCAATAATTTTTGAATTCAGAAGCTGTTTCCAGGCCCACATCGAATGTAATCTATTCATTTTTGAGGATTCTTATTCGTTTTAACAGGCAACAGCAGTTCTATTTATGGTGATGATGGCTAAAAACCTGTGCACCCGTGCATTGTCTTGATGGAACACCACATTCTTTCTTCGCCAAATGCGGTGGCTTCTTCGTCAAATCAACATCGAATCTGTCCAAAAGCTCTGAATAATATTCGTGTTAGTTCAACCCTTTTCAAGGTTATCGATGTGAATGATGCCGCGATTATCCTAAAAGGTGTCTCCATGGAATTGTTGGTCAACAGAACAACATTGGCTTTCTTTAATGCAAGTTCACCCGTAGAAACCATCTGTCTTCATTGTTCCCTGGTAATAAGGAGCAAGTCATTTGGATTACAACTGAACATCGCCAAGCACTCATTTATGGTCGAGTATGAGTAATTGTGTTGGCCATCACGCGGATAGCTTCGTTATGACGAAATGTATTAGTGCAGTGTTGTCCATGCGCTCTACATCAACATGGCCTTGCCATCTTACGTGGTGAATCCATGGCGCTGTAAAGAAAGTACAGTTCGTGCTTCAGCTCCAAATACTATCAACGCAAACAAGACCAAAGATTGAATGCAGAACCTTGCTCTCGAAAAGGCCTTCATCTCCGCCATAAAACAGGACTGGGATGATCAGTGCCATAAATAAAGTCAGCTTGGTCTTTCGAGAGAGGACTTAAAGAAAGAGCGATTGGCAAGAGTTACTCTGCGACTAATCTCGGTACTGATGGTATTCGTACTGTTTACTTAGCAACCAATGTAGGCGAAGTCCTTGACTACCTCAAAAGTATACCTGCTTATGGTGACGTTTTGGTCAAGTCGTCGATGGTGTGCGATCTTCCTTGAAGACAGCATGGCCGCCTCCGATTCAACGTGTAAAATATGATGTACATCAATGCCTGGTGCCTTAATTGTCTGATGGTATAATATCATTCCATGCGTTTTGTCGACCTTCTGGACCTGCAGCATCACTTCTCCTGTGACGTGTACTTTGAAATTTACTTTTTTCACAAATGAGGTTTTCTGCTTTTTATTTCTCAATTACGAACCAAATGACGCAGGTTATCGAAAACATGACAGTAGTCTATTAATAGGAGGTAGTTGACCGGAGCACTGTTGCATGTAAAGTTACTGCGCAAGATATTCAAAAAATATCACTGACTTATCAAACGACCCGCGTGTCCTCCAGCGGTGTCCTTGAATGACTCGATTCTGCTAAACTAACTTTTCGACACATATCGGGCAACACCTAACCAATATTCATTCAATATCAGTCAACCATCAGTTAAGCTTTGGCCATAGCGATGAGAATTGTCGGTGACTGTTACTGCTTCGTCATTTTCGAAGAATTATGGACCAACGACACCACCAGACTAAATTAGTGCACACCGTGTAACCGTCGAAAAGCTACAAGTGAAATTCTACATTTTCTTAAAAGCGACAATGTTTTTTTCTTAACGTATCCACCCAGCCTCATAGCTAAAGAAACAATGGTATGAAAACTGGTCTTCTAAGCGCTCGTATTGAACCATCTTATCGGCGTAGGCTTTCCCTACACCGTGGACTTCGATAGACGGTAGATTGTAGACTAACTCAAAAGTATATCTGCCTATAGTGACGTTGTGGCCAAGTCATCTTCAATTCCGGCTAGCTTCAGCTGTTAAGTATGTTGAACTTTTTAAGAATAATCGATAGATTTGAACCTTCTTCAGTATCGGCAGCCATATTTCATGTACAGCGAGGATAATGATAATGGATAGGCCTTACGACATCTGTTACAGATCAATAATGCTGTATTACAGATTACGCATTGCGCATGTCCGCCATGTTTGTTTACTTTTCTGACAGTTTGCCAACATCACAGACGACAAGAGCTTATTATTTCTTTCTGAAGGAAGTAGACTTTGGTATATAATTTCTACTATTCTAGGATCTACAATTCGAAATTGGTACCTACCTCGTATGTTACTATATTAAAGTCCTTACATACGCTGGTGTATGATGGTTAATCATGGATAAGTACAGGATTATCCAATTATATTACTGTTCCAACCGTAAGACCACAGTTTTTTTTTTTTTTTTTTTCATGTAATTTTGTTTTTATTTAATGAAATATGCTTACTTGCTAGACAAAAGTACTTAAAACTAGCTTAACTAACTTAAGAATATACAAATGTTCTTAATACTAACCTACTGACCCTATGCGGGTACTCTAAGCTAATCTAATCTACATTATAATTGTGCCTTTCGGCTTATCTATGTTTTTTTTTTGTTTAATCTTTACGACATTCTTTTGAAATTTTTTATTTGCCAAGAAAATTTTTTAAAAACTTGGCTTAACTAGACTTACTTACTTAACTACTTAAACTACTTTATACTAACTTACCCTAACATAAAACTTAAGACTATCTTAACTATGTCTGTATGTTAACAGTACGGACACGTGCACCAGGGCGTATATTTTATGTATATGCCTAACATATATATTTTATACGCCGTGGTGCACCTTTTTTTTTTTTTTCTTATTAGTTTTTTTTCTTTTTTTGGATTTTTTGTTTTGTAAATTTTTTTGGTTTTTTGTTTTGTTTTTTTTTGTTTGGATTTTATTTTTTTTTTTCTCCTTATAACTACCTTAAACCTATGTAAGTTGGCCACCATGGTCAACTATCTGGTCATCTAGAAAAGCCAGCGGTGGCGGAGACTGGTTTTGGTGTAACCACCAGTAAAATTGCCGTTCTTTGGCAGACTCTTTCCTGTCACGAGCGGGGATCGCTCTACTGAACCGAAGAAGATCCTCGTGGGTGCGAGCGACATCCGGTTCGTATTGGAGTCGCCTGTCCACTGTTCGGCGTACGACATGGAAGATAATAGGACATCCTTCCTCATCCTGTATCAGGCCAATGGTGTCGAGATAGAGGAATGCCTCGGGAGGAATAAAGCCGTTAAGGCGCACCCTTTCATGGTACATGATATTGGGGTAATAAGCCCCAAAGATCAGACTGTTGGAAGAAGTCATAGCCCGTGCAATGTGCCTTCTGATCAGCTTAACAATAAAATTATCTATCCTGTTCAAGTTTGCCTCGTTGTACAGGACCTCGTTAGGATAGTACTTCTTGTACTCAGACTCGGGTGTGCGATACAAACGGAGACAGCTCCGGAGACACTGTCTCTCGAACAACCTCATCTTTTCCATCTGGGAAGGACTCACGTTGAACCACAGGGGACAACCGTACGCCATAATTGGCCGTACTAGGGCCATGTAGCAGATTACCTTCACCCTGGTATCAAGTTGGCTGCTGAAAAACAACCTCCTTGCCGCAGCAAAGGCTTTTCTGGCTTTCGTCAGAGCAATATCTATATGTTTGTCAAAATACAGATATTGATCCAGCCAAATGCCAAGATATCTAACTACACTTTTCACAGCTAACGGCCGTCCTTGCGGGTCAACTATGCCGAACTTGCGCCAGTTTGTGCGCGTATCCCGCGGTGCCGTGTACAACGGGGTCCTGAAAAGGGTAGTTTCACACTTCAGGAAGTTGATAATCAACTTCCAGTCGTCGCAAAATCGCTGAATTTTTTCGAAGTCACGCTGCAACAAGATATTTATTACTTCGACCTTCGGACCTGATCTGTACGCTACTAGATCGTCGGCGTACGCAATTAAGTGCAGCATGGAACCTATAAGATCCGCAGTGAATATTGAGAACAAGATCGGCGAACCAACCACCCCCTGTTGTAGACCATTTTTAATGTCAAAGACCGTGGTAGAAGTTACGCCGTTACTTTTCACGACGAACTTTCTACCTGTTATCATGGCATAGATCGTATATAGCAATGGTTTACTTATGCCGAGCCTGACCAGCTTGAGGAAGAGACCCTCCAACCAAACGGTGTCGAACGCCTTCTCCAAGTCAATCAGGCAGGCACCCGTGCACTGATTTTTGCTTTTATTCCATTGAATGTCGGATACCAGCTTTGACGCGGCATGTATGGTATCATGCCCCGCCCTAAATCCGAACTGGTTGTCCGGTATTATTTTATTTTCATCAGCCCATTGTTTCAGAACTCCTATGACAATCTTTTCAAAAACCTTGCTTATGCAGGGAAGAAGACTGATCGACCGGAGATTTGTCGGGATGGATTTGTCTTTGTCCCGTTTAGGGATAGGTTGCACTACAGCTGTTTTCCAATGCGCCGGGTAATGTGCATTACTCAGCGCGTTGTTGAACAATGTTGTGTAAATTTGGACCGCTTCGGGGGGAAGATGGCGAAGCACAATATTCGGTATTCCATCGATTCCCACTGACTTTTTCTTTTTCAACGAGTTGAAGATACCCTGAAGATCTTCTTGGGAAATCAAGATGAGATTGTCATCATTGGCGACGGCACTATGTGCCATATTATCGTCACTGAACCTGGTGAAACCTGGATTCTCGGATCGCCATTGACTTATCTCGTTGCGGAGATAGAAGTGGTTTAGCAAGGCTCTGTTCTCCGTAAGACCACAGTCCACAGTGGTACATTCATCCATTGATATTAGAATGCAATATGAATTGAAGCAGGACATGAGGATATGATTGGAAGCTTTTTGCAAGAAACTGCAGCCCCGACTCGACTCGATTTTGTTCTTTTTAGATCAGGTTTTTTTTTTAAATGCATTAATTGCCAGGAAAAGGTTCATAAAACCTTCGTGTTTTGTGATTGAATACTTAACTTATAATAACTTATACTAACTTAAAAAAATAACTTATAATAACTTAAACTAATTATACACAATTAAAATGTTAAGATACAACAGTTTAGGAGAACGGCTAGAGGCTTAGCTTTATCTCCTGATACTGAGTGTTGTCAAACTTGAATGTGTTGTTGCCAGTTCGTGTGTTGTGATATACCATGTTGTTCTGGGCGTCTAATATTCTGCCCATCTCGTACAGGCTTCTCACGTGGCTTGTAGTGAGAAAGGTGTCATGAGGATCAGGTCGTCTTGTTGAAAGTTCGGCTATTAGGGTATTGGGGATGTTCTGCAGGTTGTTGCTGAAGTTGGCGGTGAGCTGGAATATACGTCTGTCGATTCTGTCTATCTCGGTGCTGTTGTAGAGAGTGGATGTCCTAATGTATTTGTAGGAGTCTTGTTGACGGTTGAGGCCGGTGAGGGTCCTGAAGCATCTGCGTTCGAAGCGTCGGAGTTTCTCCATTTGGTATGGTGTAATGTGGAACCATATCGGGCAAGTGTATGTAAGCGATGGTCTTATTATCTGTTTGTACAGTATCCTCTTTATTCTTGTGGAGAGTGTGTTGGGTTTCCACATGACTTTCCGACAGTAGTTGAGTTGTACCTTGGCTTTTTGGATGCGGTTGGAGATGTTATTTCCGAAGGAGAAATTTCTGGTGAAAGTAACTCCTTGGTACTTCGTCTCCTTGTCAGGCCGTACAGATTCATTGTTTAGATCTATCCTTGTGTGATGCTTCAGGGTGTTCCTTGTACAGTGGTTGGCGGGACCTTTAATCACTAGTACTTGGGTTTTTCGTCCGTTGGGTCTTATTTTCCACTTGTCGAGATAGGTGATGAGTGTCGACAGGTAACTGTTGATGATTCTCTCGCTATGTAGAATGAATGGGGTGTGGGAGTAGATGAGCGTGTCGTCAGCATACGTGATGATCTTCACTTGTGGGTTGGTGGGTTGAGGAATGTCTGCTGTAAATAAAAGATATAAAATAGGTCCTAGGATAGACCCTTGCGGGACTCCGGCTGTGATTGGAAAAAGATCAGGTGCAGGTGAAAATGTTGCTGTGAAGCAACTGATGCAGATAAGGTTCCAAGGGTTGGTGGTGTTGATGAAGAACTCATCGAAGTCCGTCGAGTTTTCTTTTTGGTGTCCTCTGATTCTTGAGCACCAAAGCACCGAAATGCGATAAACAGCTTTGAACGGATATGCCTGTGCGAGCGTCGCTATATTCCTCAATTACCAAACAAAATTGTTTAATAAATATGCAATTTACAATCTAAGTTTACTTGGTTAAACCATCCAATTAATTAATGAGTGACCTTGAAGATATTTTTGAAAGATGCAATGGGGACAATTTGCTCGTCTCCGACGATTTTTTTAAAAACGAAAAACCAATGAAAAACTTATCCCTTATTCATCACTTTTATTCAATGCAATGTGATAAATAACACATTACTCATTTAATAACACTTTAGAAAATACAAATGGAATATTAAAATATTATTTCACTTTTAAGTAACCCAGCTGAGTTGATCTGTATGAATGCCTCTCACTACTTGTTCAAAATAATTTAAAAAAACAACACCAATCAGGCAAAAAATTGTTTTAACATTTTAATAATTCAATTAAGAATATATTAAAACAACTTTTTCTTCCTGACACAATATTAAAACACTAGGATTCTTAACAAAAAGACAAACATTACGTATGGAAATTACATAGAGCTGTCAAATCGGGTGTCGCCTGTGACGTAGGCTGCGCAGAACGAACGAAAATTGAACTCGTTATTGCGTAATGTTCTATCTCTCATTCCTGGTTACAGATCCAATCTTTGCGAATTTGTTTTTCAGTGTTGCCCTAGAATACGATCAGACGATTGTGTCGACTTTTGGGCGAAACGTCCCATCTGCAAAATCACAATTGTTGTAATTTTCACAATTTGAACACGTTCAACGAGTACAAATCATTCGATATTGTAAAATGGCACACTTTAAACTACACATATACGCTCTCTTGCGACAGTTCGACTTGACGGAAGTGGTTGAAAAATAGGATAGAACTAAAGGTTGGTTATTTTTTTAAGGGCCGATGTTGAATGTGAACGACACCTAAACGTCAAGTTTTTTTTCTGCATTTCATTTGACATATCTCAATTTCAGACTAACTCAATTTGAACCGTGGAAAGATACACAATCGAGCTACGCGTTAAAGCTATTCACGCTTGTTATGAAAATGGCGTTCAAATCAAAATGCATTTCGTGCACTTCGTGATTTTTTTTTGCTCAGCATAATCGACCAAATGTAGCCACATTTTTATCGTTAAAAAGCAGAATTGCTGCATTTGGGCAAATGAGAATCCGCGAGTGGTTGTTGAAAAACCAATGCACCCACAAAGAGTGACAGTTTGGTGCGGTTTATGGGCTGGCGGCATCATCGGGCCGTATTTTTTCCAAAATGAGGCCGGTCAGGCAGTTACTGTGAATGGTGTTCGCTATCGTGAAATGATGACGAACTTTTTATGGCCCGAATTGGAAGATATGAATGTGGACGATATGTGGTTTCAACAGGACGGTGCCACTTGCCACACAGCTAACGAAACAATGGCTCTTTTGCGCGACAAATTCAATGGCCATGTTATCTCACGTGGTGGCGATGTCAATTGGCCGCCAAGATCATGTGATTTGACACCGTTGGCTTTTTTTCTTTGGGGTTATTTGAAAGAAAAGGTGTACGTCGACAAGCCAGCAATAATTCAAGAGCTAAAGGATGAGATACTTCGGCACATTAACGGCATAGAACCTCAATTATGCTTCAGCGTCATCGAAAATTTGGACCATCGGATGGAGGTGTGCCGCCGATATTTTGTTCCATACATAATTGAACCATACCAATATTATCATAATAAAAAGAAATGACAATCATTTCCTAAATAATTTGTGTTTTATTCAAAATCAACATCGGCCCTTAAAATTTAACCACCCTTTATAAGTTGTACAGGGTGAGCCATCTAAGGTTTTTTCTTAAATCATATGTTATTTTAACACTGAAAGCTGTCCCACTCGAAATCTTGACAGAAAGTCAGTATCATACCTCCGCGGAACGTCGGAACGTCGCCTTGCGTCTGAACAACGATGGGAAATATTGAAAACTTATTTCCAAGTGAGTGACATGTAGCCCAAACAGTGCGTTTTTTGAAACGTAGAAGTTTTGGCCGACGAAATGAAGCACCCACCGGGGCTTCTGTACGCAAGCTTGTGGAAAAAGTTCGTGTGACTGGTATGCTAGTGGACAACTTCTTCGACTTCTTCGAAAATGAGGCTGGGAACAACGTTTCAGTCAACGGTGGACGTTACAGAGCCCTGTTCAACAATTTTTTTTACTGAAATTGGACACAGATCTGGGCGAGGTCAGGTTCATGCAGGATGGCGCTCCATGCCACACAATCCATGCCACAATCGATGTTTTGCTCGCCAAATTCCCAAATCGTGTTATCAGCCGTCTTGGCGATGTTAATTGGCCGCCTCGGAGTTGCGATTTGATCGCTTTGGATTTTTTTTTGTATGGAACCGTGAAGGACCGATGTTATGCCAATAATCCGGGAACGATTCAAGCTCTTAAGGCCAATATCATCCAAGCAATCCGTGAGCTACAGCCCGAAACTATCAACAAGGTCTTGGAAAATTGGGACAACAGAATGTATCCATTATAGATTTCCAATAGCTCAATTGTAAGCTGCAAAAAGAAAAAAATACAATTACATTGGAAAATAAACGAGTTATTCGTGTTCTCATTTGGCCGCCCCTGGTACTTTAAAGAGGAACACTTTTAATTGGTGAAAAAAATTTAACAAGCCATAAATGTTCCCGCCGCTTCTAGCTTGTAATAGCCCTCCGAATTCGGCATTTGCTACCTTGAACCTACAAGGAGTGGTAAACGAAGAGTATTTTTGGGTCGCCGGTATTAAGCAGATTAATCATTCAAGCTGTCTAATGATATTTACTTCTGCGTGACTCCGTCGGTTCTCGTAATCGCCAAAATGAACCGCTCTAGACGACCTTAATAAAAACCACCCCCATGCTCGTGTAATCCACCGAAGGTAGCCGCTTTCGTTGTCAGAACGGAGGGGAGGCCCTCTGTCTGACAACGTGCCCTGTCCATCAAGCATGATTGCTGTAACCACCGACACACCAAGTCCATTTGAAATATTAAAGTACACGGATGGCCAGCGTGCATGCAGTGTTATCTTCCCAAACAAAAGCTCCTGTGTCTGCTGTGGTCCCAAAGGGTTGTCACAAACCATTTAAAGCTCATTTCACAGAGCAAACCTCATCGTCGTCGTTGCTTCCAGAGAAGAAAACGGAAAAAATGAACACACACAAAAAGGCCAGACACATGCCTGCAGTCATTCCTCCGCTCCCGTCAGTTATTTCCAAAAATTCCATTTTCTCCAAGCGCACCGAGTATAGTCTCAATTGTGCCTCCCAAGGGGTGAGCCACCCAGACTTTGGTCCGCCTCCCACCAGGGCACCGCACTGGCAGCGTAGTGAACGAGCGAGCAAGAGAAACATCGAACCACCGCCGAGATTCAGACTCACAATGGAATGAATTCACTCCAAAGTACCAGGCGATCAGAGGCGTGCGGCTTGGCTGCGCGTACGGCATCTGTGGCATTAGCAGCGGAACAACGTCTAGTGGTTTGCATTTTGTCTTGGCTCGACGAATCCGAGAAGTATCTCAAATTCCAGAGTGTGATCTCTTTACACGTACCTCTCATTTCCAGCGGCATAGCTTTGGCTGTGTTTTGCTTTTCCTAGTGCGCGTTGAAAAAAACACAAAAAATCGAACTGCTCTTGTGGATTCATCAAGCAGTCAGAAAAGGCTGTAGCGCAGTAAAATCGAGATACATGCCTGAGTGTGGCTGGGCGCAGGGGATGGGTGTGTGTAGGCGGTGGTTGCCAGTTAGAACGGGATACGAGCGTGCAATGTGTGGCAACAGAATTGAATTTAGCTGCGAATTCGCCGGAAAAGAGGAGGAAAACGTATCTAATGCCATGCCACACGAGGAATAGTCGATTTTTTTGTTTTGTTTTGTTTTGCACAATCAGTGACGACGACGACGACGACGTTTGGTATTGTCGTTGCTGCGCCGCTGTTGCTGGATGGAAGTGGGAAGTGGGAAGTGGGAAGTGGAGTTGACCCATATCTGGGAGCTCGATGTACTACCACATCTGAAGTGCATATCGCTGGATGTGTTTGAATGTGTCTTCTAAAGAGAGCGGTTGGATTTGTTGTATGGTTTGTGTTTTGACCCAAATGTCGGTGACTGTTGTGTTCGGTTTGTTTTGCAATCAGTTATGGTTGTTAGATGTTCCTTCTCGCTCTCTCTCTCTCTCTCTCTCTCTCTCGCTCTCACCCGCCTGGGGAATGATGGATTGATTGATGTGAAGATGTTCAGAGGTTCATGATGAGATTATTCCAACGGGAATTCCTGATGATTTTTTTCACCGAAGGGGTTATGAAGAATGCATACACATTTTTGGCGACAATGATACCGATGAATGTTGGCACATGTCTGCGTGAGATATCGTCGTTCTGTTCATTTAAGTCCAACGCTGTAATATGCTCAAATGGGTTTGGTCAACGTCACGTCCTGATCATTAAACATTTTTTTTTGGGGGAACATGTGTAGCCTAGAAGTCGTGTCTAGACGTTAAGCTTTTAGAGGCGACACCAGACGTGCTTGTGGTTGGTGAGTGAGGAGCGGAGGACATTTCGTCGATGTCGTGGACTAAATTAGGCGTCTATCCATCGTTGACAGCAGTAGCTGGCAGTGGTGACCATTTTAGCGGTAAATTGTTGACAGTCACAAAGGAAACAGAGAAAAGGTGACATATGTCAGTTCAGGGTGACTGGAAATGAAGCGCGTCAAGAACTTCTATTCTGGCAAAAACCTTAAAATAATGACGGTTTTGACACAAAATATAATCGACGTAGTAACTTATTCACCTTCTCCCGTTGATCCTCCATCAACTCTCCTCCAAGGGATGAAAAGAAACTCAACTCGATTGGGCCGACATACGTATTGTCAAATATAATTTCGCCTTCAGTCCTCAAGTTATTACTTATTAATCAGGCCAACGACTCACGGAGGGTCTGAGCATGAGCAATAGCTGCCTTCCATCGCTGACGGTCCTGAGATCGCTACTTTCAGTCATCAAGACCAAGTTGCCTTGCGTCAGTGCTGATTGGATTCGGTCCTCCTCTCCTTCTGGAACCAAGAGTCTCGGATTCAAACACCCTCTAGGCTGGCGCATTCATGCTCATGTGGTCGATGTGGTAAAGCTGGTCGATGGGTTTCTGTTGTTGTTTGTCCGCATCGACCTTAAGACCACCTCGATTCGCCTCCTCCTCAATTGCCGTGACGGCACCACCTCGATTCGCCTCTTCTTCAATCCCTACGGCACGTTGGGAACGCGCGACTATGTCGATGACACAGTTTCTGCGAGAAATGTATTGTTCAACTCTTAAACATTCATCTAATTGCGTTGCGAAAGGTGGTACATTCATACAGGGCCTTGTTTAATACATGGGTCGAGCTTTTAAATCTCCTAAGTTCACGAGCTCGTTCGGGAATATTAAGCATGCTCCATCTAGGCATCTCTAGCCGGGCTGATATTGCATACGTTTGTCCAAAACCTTGGAAGCCTTACGTCTGTGTACTGCAGCATACTTCAATGCACTCTTTTTTCAATCAAAATCTGGTCGTGTTATCAGAGTTGATGCAATAACCTTGCCAAGAGGAGATTCAGCGTATTTGCCACGACTAAGAATGGCTTAAAGTTAAGTTTCCTGATAGCTTGAGCTACCTTCTCGCCTTCATCACAATTGGTGCATGAAGATGTAATTGAGGCGTGCCTTGCTGCGCGCCTAGCCACTGACCTGATCTTGTCAGATCTTGTGTGATCATCTGCTTCTCCGAAATTGTCGTATTTTATGTTCAGACCTTTCCGCCTGTTCGAAAAGCATCAGCTTTGTTCTTTGACTTAATCTAGTTTGCTTAAGCATCAAGGGACAGACGCGTGCTTAGACTTAAAATTCGACTTATTGGACAAAAATTGCTACTTCTTCTTCTGGACCTGGGCCTCAACCAACAAAACTCTCCAGCCAGCACGATCTTTCGCCAGCTGCCTCCAGTTGTGCACACCAAGTTGGTTGAGGTCCTTCTCCTCGTTGTGTGCGCCAACGCGTTCTAGGGCGCCCTCTGTTGCGTTGTCCCAATGGCTCGGAATCGAAGACTCTTCGGGCCGGAGCTGTGGTGTCAATCCGCTCTACGTGACCTAGGCATCTTAAGCGTTGGATCCGAAGACGCTCAACTAGGTGCATGCCGCTGTACTGCCCGTACAGTTCGTGGTTGCATCTCCTCCTCCAGACGCCATCAATACAAACAGGACCAAAGATCGCACGCAAAACTTTTATCTCAAAACGACCAAGAGCTTCTTCATCCTGTCCGCAGGACATGGATGATTAGAGTGTTATATAAAGTCAACATGGTGTTTCGAGAGATGGCTCTGTTGCATCAGCTGCATCTTGAGCCCAAAGAAACAGCGATTGGCGAGAGTAATTCTGCGCTTGATCTCAGTACTGGTGTTATTGTCCCTGTTTACTGCAGAGCCTAGGTAGACGAAGTCCTTGACTACCTCAAAGTTTCTGCTGCCCATTATGACGCTCTGTCCGAGACGTCGATGTTGTGCGTCCTTTCGTGATGACAGCATGTACTTGGTTTTGCCCTGATTTACTGCCAAACCCAGTTTAGCCGCTTCCGCTTCAATGCCAGCAAAAGCCTCATTGACAGCTCACTGTGTTCGTCCAATCACGTCAATGTCGCCAGCGTAGGCAAGCAGTTGAACGGACTTTTGGAAGATCGTGCCTCTGGTGTTGACATTTGAGTTTCGCACGTTTTTTTCCAGGATGATGTTAAAGAAGTCACATGACAGCGCGTCGCCTTGTCTAAAACCTTTTTTGACATTGAAGGTCTCGGTGAGTTCGTTACCGACCTCGATGGAGCAGCGAGAGTTCTCCATCGTCGTCCTGCACAATCTGACGAGTTTGGCAGGAATGTCAAAATTAGACATGGCGTTGTATAGCTCGTCTCTATGCACGCTGTCATATGCGGCCTTGAAATTGACGAATAGGTGGTGGGTGTCGATCTGCATCTCTCGGGTTTTTTACCAGGACCTACCGCAGTGTGAAGATTTGGTCGATGGTGGACTTTCCCGGCCTGAAACCGCACTGATAAGGACTTATCAGGTTATTGGCGAATGGTTTCAGGCGTTCACACAAGACGGCAGCTATGCCTCCGACCATATCTTACAGATGAGCTGGTGCATGCGCCCAACCAGATCATCTCCAGCTGCTTTAAACAGTTCCGCGGAACAGCTCCAGCAGCTTTGTTCGACTTCAGTCTAGATATCGCTATCTTGACTTCGTCTTAGTCGGGGGGACGGAATTCTTCGTCATCCTCGTCCAAATTAAGTGGAACAAAAATTGCTACTGCAACACGACAATTCACTTATTTATGCTTAAACGGCTGGACGCTGCCTTATGGAATGCAGCCCAAGAAGCACATAGACTAGGTCCATAATGTATTAGTCATTCTGTGGTCGTTTGCTCACGATTTTGGGATCAATATTGGCTGACCAGATCATACGAATTTAACGACATTGGACCTCTTTTTTGGGATTTTGTGAAATTTGTGATTTTTGTCGACAATAGCATACGACCATCCACGTCTTAAAGAGCGGATTGAGTGCTGTATTGATCAAATTCAGTACATTTATGATACCGCCGTAAAAATTTCAAGAGAGTGGCGTAATATGTGGTAGCAAGGCCGTAAACTTAACACTTTTTTGACTTACAATATGTCAAAGTTTTTCAATACCGTGACACACTTTAGTTTCTAGATGAAAAAGGCGTAAAGATACGTGAAAGTGATTTAAGGTGATATGTTATTTTGAAATTGTGGCCACATTTTTAAAGATAGAAAGCTGATTTGAGTACGCTTAATCTAATGACATCAAAATCTCAATTTCGTCTAAAGTTGACTTTAGCGGTATAGCTGTAATTTCGTGTCATGAATGAATGTCTAATTCTTAAAATTTCACAATGTTTGCGTTTTTTTTCACTGATTTTTTACCAGTAATTGGCCGTTTATTAAGTTTTTTAATTAAGTTCAACATAACATTTCTGGGTTTCAGCGAACTAAGCTGGAAACCCAATATCTTACACCCTATTAAGCTGTAAAAAAGTCGTTGAATGCAAGTGGAGACTACAGCCAGGCATTGCTCACTGGATAGTCACCGCAATTGTCAGACCGACGTACATCAGTGGCGGTGGAAGAAGGTCTCACGGTAGATAATCATCACCTAATAAGAGCGCCTACCTAGCTGCCTAGTGTCGGTGGATAAGACGGAGTTTTATTTTGGTGGACGTCACTAAACAAAGCATTCAACTTTAATCCACACAATTGGGTGCAAGGTATGGCTTGCATGTGTAGGATCGCAGCCTTGAGAAGCACATCTTCTAATGGACTTATACCCCTAATTCCTTCAGTGAACCTATTCGGCAAATAGATAGCAGCTAGCACAATCCTAACACTCAAGACACTTCGACTGTGGTCCGAGCTCACCATCGGTCACCCAGCCATTACTAACTTCCTTTCCAATGACACGGCTAACCGACTACCCCAAGTCATCTTCGGGAAAAAAACTTGTCTACCAGCTCCCCTTCTAGGTTGGACTGGATGCCTGACAATCAGACGCTGAATGATGCTCTGCGAATATGCACAAACGTATCGTCGGCGGTGGGGTGTAGGAGTCTTCTCCAAAGTTCTCAATATTGCCTTCTTCATGAAACTCTCCGACCACTGAAGCGTTTTTCAGGCAGAAACCATAGCACTATCCTAGATTTTCAAACAGTCAACCCGCATTTACGTCCCTAAACAATGTCATTTTCGACTCAAAAACATCCCTAAATTGCCAGATGTCTCTTAACAAGATACAACTCATGTGGATGCTGGGACACATTTACCTCCCAGGCAATTGCAACCCATTGAACTCGCTAGGTGTGGTTAAGGGCCGATGTTCAATGTGAACCACTCCTAAACGTCAAGTTTTTTTCTGCATTTCATATGACATTTCTCAATTTCAGACTAACTCAATTTGAACCATGGAAAGATACACAATCGAGCAAGGCGTTAAAGTTATTCAGGCTTATTATGAAAATGGGCCCGCGACCTCGGCGGCACACCTCCATCCGATGGTTCAAATTGTCGATGACGCTGAAGCATAATTGAGGTTCTATGCCGTTAATGTGCCGAATTATCTCATCCTTTCGCTCTTGAATTGTTGCGACGTACACCTTTTCTTTCAAATAACCCCAAAGACGGTGTCAAATCGGCGGCCAATTGGCATCGCCATCACGTGAGATACCACGGCCATTTATAACGTTTTTCCTGAATTGTGATATGTCAAGATGAGTGTCATCCAAAGGCCTTAAGTACTTTAAAATGATTTTTGTATTCACTGTTTCGATGCTAAAATGACTTACTGTGTTTTTGTCTCTTTTCAGAAAACTAAGTTCCAACCAAAAAAACCACCAATCAAATGTAAGTAACACAATTTGTTTAACTTTATGTATATTTTACTTTATGTATATTTATGTATATTTTACATACACTAGGTTAATGCTGACGCGATGTGCATCTTTGAACGTATCTTGTTGTTAAACTATGCTAGCCTTGACCCGAATATTATTGATTTAAAGTCTTTGACGAATATTTAATTGAATGTTGTTGTTGTTGCTGCACGAAAAGTCAGCCATAAAGCGTGAAAGATGAATCACTGGCTTTCGTCGATTCGACGAAGGATAACTATCTTGTTGTTTGTCGGACTCAGTCGCAGCTCAAGGTAGCGATCATTCAATTTTTGCCATGTGCTCGAATCTACATATACAGTGGGGAACAGAACTGGATACACCATTTCAGTTTTAGTGGTTTCCTTATGACGTATTGATAGACTCCAAGATATGCTGTTCTTTGGTCTGCTGGTCCACTATTCATTTTGCGTTTCAAACCACAGCCACCACGACGTCGCCACCAATCGATCAAGTTCCAGAATATAGCCTCTGGTGAAGCTTTACCAGTAAGATGCCATAATATCCAGGACTAGTCGGCTAAACTGTTATTTTCACTCGATGGAGTGTGCTCGAGGTCACCTCTGGAGTGTTCAAGCAAGTGAATTGCAACCATCTTAGAGATTATTTGGCCTTCTGCTCAGTCTTGTGCTGCTTCTGCGGCTACTGAGTTGAAGTTTAGTACACTTGTCGCATCGCACGCTGGATTGCATCTCTCTGATCTTGATGATTCAGAAGAGAAGAGAACAGGCTACGAAGATAGAAACCTTCAGTGAGTGCAGGGACCTTAACTAGACGTGCAGACAATCCAGCGATGAGAACCTAAACCCTGAAATAGCAACAGTGGCACATTAACTGCTCGTCGAAAAGCCGTTGTCCAACAAAAATAAGTAATGAATAAAACCGCCATGAATTGAGGAACGAACTTGCACAACAGAGGGATCATTAAAAATGTCAAGAACAAACGAGAGCAGTCTCTCGCCTAGAAGAGTAGACGACCGATTAGCAAGTTCCGTAAGCCATAGCTGGCAAAAATGAATATCCACTAAGCTTCAAAGACCCAAGCATTTGTGATGCAACTCTCCGCAGGCGTTAACCCCTTCTCCATTAACTGTGTGTCCTGCATTTAGTTTCCGGCAGTAAAGACTTAACGGTCGTCCCTCAAACGCATCTGTGTCACATGAAATTAACTGACTGCATCCACTCATCGCAACTCGAATAATTCATTAGAGCAGTCCAATAAAAAGTACATAAAACCCGTTCCCCCCGTACACACGCCAATGCATTGCACAAGTGTGTCTGTCCCTCGCGTGAATTTCGCTGTGACAGGACATTTTCGCTGGCACATCTGTTGTGAGAGAGCGAAACGAGATTAGGTGTTGGTTACATGAAAAATCACCCCCAATTCAGTATCTCACAGTTTGATTGCCAGCACGATACATCTGTACACCGAGGCAGAGATCCAAGCACTCCTTTCGGTGTGACTGTGTGCCTGGGTGCCTGTGTGTCACAATCAAGCCAGACAGCCAGCCAGCCAGCCAGCGAGCACCTCCACAGCCTGTGAAACTACGTGCGGTGCACAATTGAAAATGTGCAGGGTTAGCGAATTATTTATTAGGTGACGCCACAATGGGCAATGAGGCAATAGTACACAATGAGCTGAATAATGCCCGAGTATTATGGGGGGGGTGCGGGTGCGGGTGCGGGTGGAGAGGGCTTCACATTTATTGTTTAATGCAGCGTGAAACGAATGCCATTGAGGAATTCCGCTTCAGTGTAACACCAGTCAGGAAGGGGGAAACGGGTGGGGCGGGGGTTCCATGTTTGCGTTGGAAACGTTTGCCTCAAGAACATGACGACGATTGTTACTTTTCAACTTGGTCAACATGCTTATCGTCCTGTGTCAACGTCTATTAGCGTCGTCAACGTCCTCAATCAAGTGCTAAACAGAACTCACGAAAGCAGCAACATGCGATGGTCGCAGCCACCCCACGGCCCACACCCCGCACATGGTCGTTCTTTCGCTTCTCTTTTTGCGCAGTGCTTAAGAGGGAATTACCGGCGGACTCGCTCTTGTTGTTTCTTGTTCGTTAGTTGCCATCAACCACTGGGCGAGCAGAATCGTCAGCTCGCTAACCAAACCGGTTATCCTGGCCGAACGAACTTGTGTGACGCACTTCTCCTCGTCCGCAGTCTGTCTGATTCTGCTTCTGCTTCTGCTTCTGCTTCTGTTCCGAGACCAAGTGGCTCATTTGTTCCCTGCCACTCTGCAATCGTGCCAAGACCGGGAGTCCTTCTGCGAGTCATGATTCGCTGTTCGTTTGTTTATCAAATGTTCGGTTGTCCCGCTATCTCTTTCTGTTATCAGTGCAAAAAGGACGTGCACTTCGAGTGGAGGAAGGCTGCCTGGTGGCTGGTGGTGTACATGCGCAGAGTTGCAGGACACGGAACACGACCGAACGACGACCGTGGTTCGTGGTTGGAAGGGAATTTCTTTGACGTTGCGCCTTCGTGGTATTTTGTTGATAAAGTGTTGAGAGGCGACTAGGTGCGCAGGATACGCCGTAAGGATGGTGAAAGGGAACCGAACTTTCGTAACCTCGCGAGTGCTTCTTTCAACGACAGATTTGCCGGATTTAAGGCTCGTTTTGTGTAGTATTCTCCCTTTCTGTGCGGGCGTCTGGGATTGAGTGAACATTTGATTTGAATCGCTGCGTCGAAATGTTTAACCGCAAGGCTGTTGTATGAGCGGTGCTGATGGTGTGAATGGGAAATGAGTCATGCCGCTGCATTTTAATTGGATTTTGAAATGTGCCCAATTTCTAGGTTTGACTGGTGGCTCCTTTGAATTGAATGGCATATGAACTGGTGGACAACTGGATGGCCGGTGTGGGGTGTTCGTCTGAAAGGGAATGTTATTGACTGCTGATTGATGGTAATCTTGAGCTTGTCTGTGCGTTGGATTGGAGTTGTGTGGACGAACCTTGTGTCACCTGCGAAGGGACAGCTAGTCGTGCTCTGTTTTGCCATTTCTGGTGTGCTCATGTTCACTTGGACAATCAAAGAAGCAAGAGACAAACTTGAAAAAAATTGAGTTTTGTAGAATGACCGCCGTCTGAGCGGTTTTTCGAGTCAAAATTGGCACAAATTTATATCAAAGTAGGTGGACGATGTACCAGGTCGTTTAACAAATTCGCCACGGTTAACTGTTGGGACCAATTTAACGCGACATAAGCACAATCGATTAACTCGCCACTCGAGACAAGTACTTCCCCGCTGCTATTCGATCCTTCCTCAGTGGATGGTGCAATGGACGGAGAAGACTCAGACCAGCCTCTAGTAGCACACGACAACCCGGTTCCTCGCCTGGTGTGCTCCAACTTGATCTTGAACGTCCTATGTTCCATCGTGCCCCAGACTCGGATTCAAAGTCAATTTCAAATTCATCCCTCGCTGGTGACTGTGGGACAAAATAACTCCATTCAATGCTACTTTGAATTGCCTAGGCTGACCTGGAAACTAGAACAATTGATATAGGAAATTGGTGACTGCTGGCACGGCATCGCACTAATTCGAGAGACCTTTTGGTTAATGCCTAGGTACACCCGTAACGCCACAAGTCCGGGAAGAAAGAGTCTCATGCGATTTTAAGCGGCCTGCCAGACGTTTGTTGCAAACGAGCCTTTGCTTCTTACAAGGTCACAGTGTCTTATTGTGCTGAACTCAATTGTCATTGTTCTTAACGCACTTTGATGCTTACTTCTGAGGCAGTTTAATCGAGCTGGACAACACCAGCATAAGTCAGCTAAAGCCGGCAGCAACGACTGGTTTTAGGAGCAGAAGATATGCAATTTTCCTAGTATCCCAAATGGACCAGTGTTAGGCTGAGTGTGACTGTGTCATATCCGCAAGGCAAACAAAACCTGAACATCGAATATTCACCCAATACACTTTTTATGTGCTTCGTTCGATGATGTAAAGTGTCCAAGTCCCAGTCAGTCCTCGGTGGACTGTGGCTCTCTTCGTACACACGTCGAGTACAGTAGTGCATTTATTGGGAAAGACGGCAGACAGGCTGACAAGTAGCCAAGAAATACGTTGATCTGCAAGACAATTTGCCGAGTTACACTTAAAATATCCGTTTCAATGCAATTTTTTGCTCAGTAGTCCCTGACTTGGTTCTGTGCTCCAAACTTGCAAGCCCGACATACTCGACCAAAGATCTGATCATCATCTGACAGCAACTTCTTTGCAAGACAGAGCCTGGGTCACGGAGACGAATAGGAAGAGTGCCGCGTGCAGAAGGATGTATTGCATCGGTCAGCGGACTGTTTTTTGATTTTTGTCCTACCACATTATTGAGTGATCTTGGGATGAATGCTTGTAAGATCCAAATGAGGCAAGACTTCTAGCCGAATGACCATTGTTAGCATGGAAATTTGAATGAATGGACCCACAATTGGTTTAGCTGTTGGTTTTTTGTGTTTTACGACGGGGCTTATTTCTGGCTTAGCCAAAGGTGGCAAAAACTTACGGAATTGCGTCTAGTCTTCAATCCCCACGCTCATTTAGAATGACATTTCAGCTGTCAGCTCTTTAGACAAAGCCAATCTGCTTGCGGCGCATTTTGCAGCCAGCTCAACACTGCCAGATTCCAATATGTCTCCACCTGTACTTGAGTGCGTCGATTTCACTATGGGACAAATCCACTTCCGCACTCGTACAGTTGCAAGAGTACTTAAAGATCTCGACGTGCACAAATCCACTGGCCCGGATGGTATTCCCCCTATACTTCTGAAGAGGTGTTCTTCTGCGCTGGCAAAACCATTGTGTAAGCTTTTTCATCTGTCCTACTCTTTTGGTCTCTTTCCGAGCAGATGGAAAACAGCATTTGTCCAGCCCGTCCCTAAAAATGGCGAATCTTCGTCACCCACCTCGTACTGACCCTTCTTTCTAAGGTCATGGAAATGCAGATAAATCGTCAGCTTTTGAAATATCTTGAATCGCGGAAGCTTCTTAATGACCCGCAGTACGGGATCCGTAGCAACAGGTCCACTGGTGATCTGATAGCTTATTTCACCGAAAAGTGGAACAAATCTTTGCTGTAATGGAGGCGAAAACAAGATCGTTGCACTTGATATTTCTAAGGCATTTGACAGAGTTTGGCATTAAGCTCTTTTGTCGAAAATGCTTGCATATGCACGGAAAAAACCATTACTTTCGTCTCAAAATGTACAAAAACGCAAATTCGCTACAGACTACAGCATGCAACCGAATGAGTACGGGGATGATGTCATATTTTGTGATTAAACAAAAATAATGTTGTATTACAACGAGCGGCTCAATAGAGTGTGACACAAACCTTTAAAAATGTTGCTTAACAAGAACATCATTCCAACTGTTAAATTTGGTAAATTATCTGTGATGGTGTGGTGGTGCATATCCGGCAATGATGTCGGCGAAAGTAGTGCCCGCAAAGAAGTACTTGAGCATTTTGCAAACTCATTTACTTGCTAGTGCCATCGATTTTGGTTTTGATGGCGCTGTTAACGGCAGAAAACCACAATTTGAGTTCTATCAGCACAATGATCCGAAACACAAAGAACATACGGTGAAGACGTGGCTGCTTTATGTCTGCACCAAAGTCTTGGATACACCAGCTCAGAGCCCAGACATTAACCCAATAGAAAATCAATGGGCACATTTAAAAAAAAAAGGTAGCAAAAAGGAGCCCCAAAAATAGAAACCAACCGATCCATGAAGAATGGGCTAACATTCCAAATAATTATGATGTAAAAAGGTCAATTGGATCAATGACAAAGCGGCTAAAGGCGGTTATGATGCTAAAGGTGGTCACACCAAATACTAACATGCGAATTTTGCAAAATTCATAAGCTTTTGTTTTTTTTTTCTGTTGTTATTGTTATGATGAATGTAGTTTTGTTTATGTTATATACTTTCTAAAACATGAAGTATTGAAATAAAGTTAATAGAAGTGCCTAATATTGAAGCGGGAAAATAGAAAATGCTATTCTTTTACCTAGTGTAAACACTTTCTTGACAAACTGTATGTAGGTCCACCAGTTTTTCTAAAGTTTTAATAATAAGCGATCAACGCGTGATAGGTCTATTTTGCATTTTTGTCTCAATTATAAAAATTAAGCCTTTGCCTAAAAAATCGCCAATCTCCAGTGAATGTTTTGTTCAAAATCAATCTTCACACTGGCTTAAAAAACACTCTATGATGAAATATTTAGTTGAAGCAACGTCTGTTTTCACTTCACTTAATGAACAAAAATCAATTTTTAATCGTATGCGCATTGAACTTTGTGACATGTAGGAGAATAGTTCAGAGAATATGCAAAAAAAAACTGTGACCAAGATTAAAAACAAAAACAGATAATTGTTAGAAATAAGGCCCATACGACAGAAAAATTGCACCAAGTCAGGTGAGTTGCATGAAATTTGATCTACAAAAAAATGTGTTCAGCAGGTTCAACTCTCAGCAATACATAGCTAATGCTTCCAAAGGTTACACGTCGTATTTAAGTATGCTTTTTATGAAAACGTCGCTACTTGCGCGTCGAAAACAGACATTCTATTTACATATGTAAGAACACGAGTGCGCACAGCACCAGTGAGTGCGTTACTTTCAAACCGGAAAGAAGTCGTTCTACTGGCCTTAAGCATGGTCAATTAAAGATAATTGAATTGCAGAAAAGTTATGAAAATGAATTTATTATTCGAACATCCAATCAATGTCTGCAGCCTGTCGGGGAAATGACGCATTATTTTTAAAATTATCACCTATTACCGTGAAGTGACAACACGGCTACTGAGCAAAAAGTCCTGCCATCGTCGATCCTGCTCACCTCTCGAGTATGTCTGAGAGGTGTTGATGCTATGTCCCTGTCGCTGTAGCTTTTGATGTTCCTTTCTATGTTCCTCAGGGCCAGCAACGAGCCCTCATCGTTGACTTGATTAACCCTGACTATACACACAACCTTCAAGGGCCCACAGTCAGCCCAGCATTCCTCTTTCAAAAACGAACGTCTTAACATTT
The DNA here is from genome assembly GCA_907269125.1 of Eristalis pertinax. Taxonomy (NCBI): domain Eukaryota; kingdom Metazoa; phylum Arthropoda; class Insecta; order Diptera; family Syrphidae; genus Eristalis; species Eristalis pertinax. Next base: position 32,491,126 of record OU026146.1, read on the forward strand.
CCGCACTTAATCCCACCCAAAGATCCCCTGATTCCCCTTCAAATTGCGATTGCATCGGCTTATGCAAGTCATCTGAAATATTCAAAACACATCGTTATCACATAAAAAAAACGTATCTGTAACCACATTTGCGTGTATCGTCATCGTTTCGTGAAATTTTCAACAGATTCTCAAAACCTCCCACAATTCCGCAGCACGTAATCTCCATCCGCACACACATGTCACTGAACAAATTGAACTCACCGTCGTTGCGGTCGTCGCCGTCACACTCCATGCTGTTTTCACCTGGCCGCTACCAGGAGCACAGAAGCACTGTAAAGCTTTTCAGCGCAATCCACAGTCGCTCTAGCTGTAGTTGCTTTGTTTTTTGACTCTCACCCCACACACAGGGCTGCTGGGTGGCGTATAATGGACACACACGTTGGAAGCGCCATTGCGTTCACATTCCACAAATTCATCGGATGCGATTGATGGGTTAACATAAACTTTGCAAATCCATTCGGCTCTATTCGGTCCACGGGGGTAGACGCGTCGAGGAATGTGCACACGAGGGGGAGTCTTGTGTGATGCGCAGACGATTCCATTCCCTGTGGGTGGGCGGCAGGGCGAAGGCATACAATGTGTGACAATTTTCTGACATCCCCCAGTGGTAAATTTGAACAACAAAAAAATGTAGAATAGTCAACAGTCAAGCCGGAGGCCAGAACGCGACGATGAACGTTATTCAGTGCGAATGTGCTTCGTTGTTTGCTCTTTTCCTCTCCTTTCGGACATCTCTCATCTGTGGCTGCGCTGAGGAAAACTTGTTTTGGGTGACATTGCCAGGTGAGAGATATTTTTCTTGACTTTTGTTACTTTTTGCGTGCTTTGAAAAATGAGGGACAGCCGTCCTATAGGTATGAGTTGGCCTGCAGATCAATATTTGGACAATAGTCTGCGATAAAAGCCATTTTCCACCAATTAGGATCCAGTCTGGAGGTATGTCACGTGCTTCGTCGATGGCTTGGCCTTCGGGTACATAGGAAAATTCTCCATTTAGACTGGTCAAACAATGCTTGTTCTTTGGGTATCTGAACCATGGTAAACCAACGTAGGGGCCGAGCTTTTCAAATCCATCAACCACAAAGGCCGCCAAACAGGACTACAAAAGGAAGGTGACGAAGAGTAGCCACAGACACCAGGCGACCTAAGTTCGGACCTATCTGGAAGATGATTTCATCTCGTTAATTACATACCGTTTTGGAGACACCGTGTACAAGACGTCAGACTTTGATCTTCCCCTTATAATTGCTGGTCATTCCTTGAGAGAGGAGGATGCACGAGACGTGAACTTTATCACGAAGTCTACGGTGTCAGATCGCCCCGTTTCCAACGTCTGTATTCATCCTGAAGAAGCCCACCCACTTCAACATAAATTTGCTTTGGATTTGTTGATTCACTTACCTCCTCATGACTCAATTGACCAGACAGCCTGGCAACACCTAAATTAATTCACATCAAGCACTCGTTAAGCTTTCCTCCCTTCTTCTCTCGCACCCGCCGCAGCAGGCGAGTTTCCGAGTCTTTTGTCTCGGCGTTCACCGTTCACACACTCTTTCGGTTCGCCTTCAGTCCACCAGCTGGCCTGCTATGAATTCTGCTGGCCTGGTGGGTTTTGCGATAGACGCGCAACCGAAAATCGCTAACGTTCCGTGGCAGGTCCGCAGCGCAGCTGTGCTCGTCACGTCTCGTGCAAACACAGCCGATAATCAGCGTCGTCGTCGTCGTCATCGTCATCGTCGCTGTTGTCTCTCATGCGATTGCGGCAGTCGTGTGTATTACACGCGTTCCTGCAAGAGTCCGCCACTGGTTGGGCGCGATTTCTCATTCATTCTCGCATCCCATCAGCATCGGGAACCTGGTTGGTGTTGCTAATCTCGAATCTGAAGTGTGTCTGCCTTTTGCTGTAATAAGACTTAATGCGGTTGGATTGGGTTGCGCTGGAGTGCACTGGCGGTGGGGCCGTGTATGAAACGTTTCCTTGGCATAAACCGATCGAATGGCATGACGTACCCGGTCGAACAGACAATCAGCAGAAGCAGAAAGAAGTGTTCGACGAAACGATTTAAACTGAAGCGCTTGGACCGCGTCATGTGTGGCATTTTGGTTGCCTAGTATTGCGGGAAGAAAGCGGTTCACGTCAGTGGTGTGCTGATGGGTTGTGGTTGTTTTCAGTGGAGCGTCTGTGGGGTCAGTCTGGTGGCTGTTTTCGTCTGTTGCAGCGACAAAAGGCCTTGAGTTTGCTTTAAGTTGTGAATTTTGGTCTGGTAACAGGTTTGGCGAACTCGAGGCATTGGAAGTTGGTAATATTGCCGCCGCTAGAAACTGAGTTAGCCTATCTGCAGATTTTAAAAGTTTTTCTAGTTTGTCGTGAACATAAAAGCAATCATTTTGAAATTGGGGGTAGTGAAATGGCAAGCAAACTAAAGTTAGTTGCAACCTAACAACCTCTTGAAGTTGCTTTGGAAGAGCTAACGTCACGGCTTGATACCAGTAAATTTGAGGAAAAGCCTAAGCGCTCTGTGTGACAGCGCGGTGTGTGGCAGATGACTGTTCGAATCACACAGGGCTCGTGGTAGGGCCGTTCTTCTGCGAGGACAAAGTTAATGAAGTACCCTTCCTACTGTTCTACTTTTCTTCCGCATTCTTATTGAAATGAAAATGTCATAAAATGAATGCGAACGCACTAGCGTCGTGAAGGTGAAGTCCTCGGAGATCGAGATATCACCGTTTCGCCAGTATTACTCTGACTAACCAGATTTGACCAGTTAAACAGGAATAGAGGCTTCTCTGGGGGGGTTTTTTAAGAGGGTGTGTGGGTTACAGTTCGAGGTGGTCTTGGGCCGAGCGTATAAAGCAACCATTCTTGTAGTACTTGCAGGTGTTCTCTTAAATATAAGATAGCTTCCGCCTAATACCAAGATTCGTTTGTAAGTGGAGGACGACCCATTCTTTCGATTATTCAATGCTTTGACACAAGTTGTGGACATTAGCTATCAGTGTAGCAGCCAGTCTTAGAGAGAGAATAGTCGATGGAATCAGGTGCAGCGAAGTATATGCGATACTCCATGCTGCGGAGATATGGGAGCACTTTAGAAACATCGCCAACGACACATCTGCACAGATGAATTCAAGGCGGATGAAGGGACAGCGCCTTCGAATGCCTAACCACTGCCATGGATTTCAAGCAGAAGTCCAAGTAGTTAAAGGGGCTGCCTATCATTCAATACGTAGTCAGTATGCCATACCATCAGCAATGAATCAAGGGACATCTTGTCCCTAACTTCCAACACTTGAAAGCTTACTAAACGGTGACATTGATTCCGAAGTATAGCACTACTTTAGAGTTACTGTTTAAAGTTAGGGCTCTTGGCAATCAAGGAATTAGTTGACCGCGTTGCCAGTTTGGTGACATCGCAATGAAGCCACGACAAGAGGTAGGGTCGCCTGTTTTGTGGACAGTTGACTGATATTGGAAAGTGCATGAAGTGCGCTGCTAGAACTGCTGCCTAAATCCTCGTACATCTCTATTGACTGTGGGTCGGTAAAGTGAATCCACTGAAAAAATTAGAAGAGCCTGGGTGTCTTTCCTAAAGACCTGCGGCCTAATTTTTGCCCGCTATAATAAAAGGCCTGAATTTTCTGTTTGTCGCTAGGCTCTTCGAGAGATTACCAGAGACCTTTTGTTGTTAGGCTTCTAGCCCGGTACACCTCTTGTGCTGCTTTGGTTTTGCTTTGGCGCCTTTTGGTATACCTCGTCGTCTGCATGTTTGTTTCTTCTGCTCACACTCTTCGTTATCTTCGGGTTGCTTGTTGGTGGTGGTGGGTAGCATATTGTTGTTGTTTCGCTACCTCTTTTATGACCGACGTTTATGTTCGTCTTCGGCAATCGGCATACCAGTGCCGTAGGTTCTGGCATTCTCCAGTGTCAGTAGTCCAACGTCTTTTACTACTCTGGGACTTGCGCTGAAATGCACTTCAAGGGTGTACACAACGAAGTACGTGCAGCCATTCCTGTGTTGTACGTCATTTTTGTCAGTCCTGTGCACACCCAACACTCATTGGCATGGTTTTTCAACGATTCCCGAGGTCATCATAAACTGAAAATATGGCTGTAAGGACAGCGATTTCATTGTGGTTTCTAGGAGGACGCCAAAGTCCTGCTGTGTACGGAGATGCAGCATAGTCGCCTGTTTATTTCAGAATTCATTCGGCAATTTAGGAGTAGAGTTAGATATTCCTTTGAGGGAGTCCCTTGTCAGTGGTTAAAAAACAACGATTGTTTATTTATTTTCAGTTGGAAATGCCATATGTACATTCGTTTTCCATGTGACAGCGAACAACCTGAAGTTGGGTATGGTTGAGTTCTCAACAACAACTAGTATTCCTATTAAAACACAACATTTTGAGTGAGAGACATTACCGATTTTCGAAATTCATAGAAACAGGCAATGGATCTACGAGTTAGATCTACATTAGATCACAAAAAGGTGACATCGACGGCGTGGTCAACTGTCAAACGAGTCGCCATGCTTTGCTAAAACATGAAAACTCAGTGAATTCCCCTTCAACCAAAAATGCCCAATTTCGGTACGCATTTGACGGGAGAACGCATCGAAGCGGAGCGCAATTGAACGGGAAATTCCAAGGATGCACCATTTTCACCTCAATTAAGCGGGGAATGCTTAACATATGACAAACCGATTTCGCTTCCTTATGAACACGAGCTCAATACCTCTTGAACGCACCCAATAAACATACCAAACAACCAGACCAGCAGACCCCACAGTGTTTTCCTATTTTCTTGACAAATCACTTGTGTTCCCCGGTCGGAGGGTAGTTTCTACGTCACATGCCGTCTTCCGTCTTTTCGCCGCCGCAGCCGTCGTTGAAGTCGTCTTCCCCGCTTTGACACTTCCACCGGGCGTCGTACAAACATCTTCCACCACACAATTCCGTGCGACCCTGTGTGATTGCTGCTGTGCTCCGTGTTGGATCGGCAGTCGGCCGTCGTTGTTGTCGTCGCTGCCGCCGTCTCTACTGGTTCGATAGTAGGTACTTCATCTGCACTCAATCCTGTGCTGCTGGCCGTATTTCGTGAGCACCATACCATACCATACCATACCAAGCGGCAGCGCGTTCACTTCGCCCCTTCCATCATGTGTGTGTGTGTCGGTCATCTTCCTCGTGGTTTTTCGGTTTCCCTCTTTCCAGTTGTTTTTGTTGGTTTTTGCTTCATCCATCGCCTTCGCCATCCCTCGACCTCGCTTTCTCGCTCTCTCTCTCTCTCTCTCTATCGCCTTCTCTCGGTCGGTCTTAGCTCGCTTCTTCACTCACTCACCACCAACACTGCCATGCCATGCCATGCCATGCCATCCATCTCATCGTTCAGTTGACTGTGTGCGCGGCACACATGGATTTTGTTGTTGCTAGCCAGCTAGCCAGAGCAATGCTGGGCTTGCTGGCTGAGCTGACTGGCTGGCATGGCTGGCAGGCAGGCAGGCTGGTTGGTTGGTTAGAGCTGAGTTGTCGACTGGTGTATGATGTGGTGTATCTACAACACTGCCTGGTGCTTGGTGTTGTCAGCTGTACGAGAAGAAGTGTGTTTGTTGGCCTTTGGATTTGGAATTTGGATTGGGATTGGGATTTTCTGCTGTTCGGTGTGCGACGGCGACGGACTCGCGTTGTGTGCGCTTCATCCGTGACTATGGCCAGTCAGTCAGTCATCGACATTAGACGCGAGTAATCCAGTTCTCTCTCTTTCTTTCTCTTTTTCCGTAACGCTCTCTCTCGCTGGTTGCGTACTTGTGTGTGTGCAGGTACACGGTCGAAAATACACATCCTATCCGTGGGTGCGTGTGTGTGTGGCTGTGGGCCTCTGTGTAATTTGGAGTGTATGCGCCGCGTATTTATTATTTTTTGTTGTGTTGTGTTGTGTTGTTGTTTTATTTATTTCCATCTAATATATCACGTTCACGTATCTCTTGTCGTATAGTCGTTGTCATCGCCGACAAGCGTTCGTTTATAATTTACACACAACGCGCATAGGATCACAAACATTTAATCAAAAAAAAAAAAAAAATAAAAATAACGTATTTTAATTGTACAACACTAGATACACTAAGTGTCTTTCGTGTCGTGTTGCTTCATCTCCCACAAACTACAGCTGAATCAAAAAGCCAACCTCGATCCATCGAAATGGATTACAAGCAGTTAAACAGTTCATTTGTCGGGCTGTCCTCAGCCGCCAGCCGCCACTCTTAGGTGGGTTAAGATACAATATTTCCCTGTGTTTCGTTTTTGTGTTCGTTGTTGCAATGTTTTGTTTATCATCTTGTGTATCCCCAGCCAAGGAAGGATAAAAGAAAAAAAAAATTGAGATAAAGAGAGAAAAAAAAAAATAAAAGAAATTCATGAGAAACTATCGCCGAAGCATATCTGTTGGATTCATAGATAATTGTCTAATGAATCTTTTATCATTCGGGTATTTGTTTTGTTTTTGTTTATGATTGTGTGTGCGCGGGGAGATCTCTTATGGAATGGGAACGTCGTCGCGTCGTCGTGAGGTCGTCATCGGCGTGCGGTTGGCAGTGAGTGTGTTTTGTTCATTTCCTTGGTATGCCTTTCTGTGAGATTTTTGTGTTTTTTTTTTTTTTTCGTATCCTTCTGTTGATTCAATGGGCACAGTCACACTTGTTCAATGAAAACAATTTGAATGGTTCCTGGTTTCCCCATTTCGCTTTGCGTTTGATTCGAGTGAAGGCCTTACATACGCCGAACACCACCGAATACTTCAAAGCCACAGATTAATTGTAAACTTTTCATAATCGGGGGGAAAAAAAAATAATACAGATCAAGATCAATTGATGAATGGGGGAGAGAGGTACAGATACAGATGCAGAGATACATAATCAATTTCATGGGGAAATCGCTTCGCAAAGACATGATTTCGTTTTCAGTATCGATAGTAGCCGTGTTCGTGGTACCTACTCTGTGCGTCTCTGAAAGATCGGAACAGTGGCTTGCATGTGTGCGTATGTGTGTGTGTGTAATGTGTGATGTATGCATCTTTGAGTGTGTTTGAGTCTTACTGAATCTTATGCGAGATACTTTACTTGGATTTTAATATACGCAGAGAGAGTGAGTACAGTTTTTGAATGACAAACAACAGGGGCGTGTGGGGGGAGGGATGATTTGTTTGCATAATTGCCGGGAAGTTCAATGTGCGTCTGAGGGGTGGGGGGGTGGGTGGGTGGTTGAGTTGGGTGTTTTGTGCTTTCAAAGGGGATTACAACAGAACTCTTAGTTCACTGATATGCCGCAGAATTTGTTCTTGCCTTGACCCGTGTTCTGGGTGGACCGTGTTCTGGGTAATTTCGGTTCTGCTGGTGCTGAACATCCGAATTACTGTTTTTAGAGATTAGAGATCTGAATCATTTTCTTTTTCTAATAATTGTCTCTTCCGCTAATGTCATTCGCTATGACGCGACCAAGCCAGCAACGCCGAGAATCTTATTCGCCTCTCTTACCTGCGCATCTGTTTTTTTCGCCCGACAAAGTGGTCGCATGTAAATGAACTCCTTACTTCTGTTTCTTGAGGTCATTGACACGACTTGGTATGTTCCTTCAAATGCCTGTCTCATCGTCCTAGTGCATGAGTAATGAGCTCAGTAAACAAATTCAACAAAAGAAGCATTTGCCTCGAAGATTCCGGGATGGCCTGTTTTCACGGGTGTGGGCAGACCATTCGTCGTTTGTGGGTTTTGGACGTTTTGTGAGCACATTTCCGTCAGACATTTACTCAGCAATGCTTTCATTTGAATTTGCTTAGGCCACTGTTACACACGCAACTTTTTATTGACGATTTTCGTGCAATTCCCTTTTGTGATCGCAAGTCACTTTCACACGTAGAAATAACCCAGTTGCAATTCCTGCTCAATTTTTCCGCTTCACATCTTTTCACACATGTGTAATCTCTTTCTTACATATGCATAGCATGCTTCCAATACCACTGAGAACACTGAGAAGGCAAGAAGAAAGCAATTCGAAAAAACAAAAAAGAGATAAAAGGGAATACGAAGGATCAATCGCAATTCTCGAGCACACGCAACTCGGGTTACCCCTTGCACGTTTCTCCTCCCTTGCTCACAAGATTGGGAAGTTGCAGAAAAACTTAGCGTGTGTAAAAGCGGCCTTACTTGACGAATGAGGCAGCTTCTATAACAAGTCAAGTCAGTCGAGACGATCCTTCATTGTCTGGTTGGAAATATCGCACAAATTCCTCGAATAAGGCATTCTTTGACATCGGGGGGCTTTCAACAAGATCGAGTCGATGTTCAACATCCATTGTACTTGCGCTAAACAATTTTGGAATCGAAAATTTCCTCGTGACTTACGAGAAATATGCTCCAAGGATTGCAAAGTTGTTAAAGAAGGAACACCTCAAGGTGGAGTACGCACGACTTTTTGTTTTTTTTTTGAAAATTGCTTTCAGTGGACTGCTGTTAATAGCGGCTTTCAAATTGTACTAGAACGATTTTGCTTTATTTTGTCGGTACATAGACGTGTCTGAACGCTCTTATGACAAGTCGTTCAGATGTGTCGTATAGTAGTTAAAGTTTTTTCGCTTTGTCGATTTTTTTAACAATTTTTCGTCGTCACTTTGTTCATTTTTAAATCTTCAGGACTATTTTACCTTAATTCTCAATAGGTTGACAGTTTCCTTTAATCCGCATTCAGTTTTTTCCCTCTCCACCCCCACCCGTCTGTCATTATCTCTCTTTGTCTCTGTCTCTATCTCTCTCTATATATATTTCCCTCATTCTCTCTCTTTGCCTCTCTCTCTCTTTCCCTCTCTCTCTCTTTCCCTCTCTCTCTTTCCCTCTCTATCTTTTCCTCTCTCTTTCCCTCTCTCTCTTTCCCTCTCTCTCTTTCCCTCTCTCTCTTTCTCTCTCTCTCTCTCTTTCCCTCTCTCTCTTTCCCTCTTTCCCTCTTTCCCCCTCTCTCTCTCTCTCTCTCCCCCTCTCCCTCTCTATCTTTCCCTCTCTCTTTCTCTCTCTTTCCCTCTCTCTTTCTCTCTCTCTATCTCTCTCATTCCCAAGTATTTTCCATCTATTATCATTTATCAACACTGCAAGAACTAAGAAGTGCACGAACTTACTCTCCCAACTGAAGTCTGACAAGCATGGAGTATAGACAGTGTGACACAGTGTAAACGCAAGAGACTTTTCGGTCGCACGATCTGTGGTACAATGTAAACGCCGCAAAAACGCAAGTCATTCAACAAGAATTATCTTCGCATAAGTTTCTTTCGGAATGCATTTCTTAAACTTGAAACGTGGACTCATTCAGAGTGCTTAGACCTAGTTCGACCCTCGCTCACGGTGTGTGTCACAGCTCTAGTGCATAATTTGTGTGTCTTACAATTTGCATCAAGTTAACTTGGAAATCGAACGCCCAAGAGCATGGCAGGAAAGTCTTCACGCCGCCTTACTTCTGCAAAAACCCCAACTGGATGCAAAATGGGAATTACAAACGCTCATCGCGTATCGGTTGTTCACCTCGATAGGAAACCTAATGCTAACGTATGGAGGAACAGTAACAGAGTGAAAACAAGAACAGCCCTTGATCAATTGCACAGCTCTGAGTCGAGTCCAGCGACGTCAGGGAAGCACTAAGAGGTGTTCCATCCGCTGCACTAAACATTCTCCTTTACCCTCCTCTGATTGACATATTCGGAAGTGGCGGAGGATGGCGGCCAGCACTGCTATTAGAATCAAAATACCCGAATCATCGCATTCAATGTTTATCAAGCTCGACTTCCATCACAGTCTACTTAGACCAGCACTCATCGGAGTCATAATGAAATACACAGACATGCCTCGAGGAGGGGTTTCCCTTAAAATGACTTCAGCATTAGGACACCATCCAATCAGTGTACACAAAAATTGTCCCACTTGTGATATTGTCCGTTCTTCTTCTTCTAGTGGCGCTACAGTCCGGGGTGGACTTGGGCTTCAGTCAACAAGCTTCTAAAGGTGGCACGATCTTTAGCCAGCTGCCTCTAACTTCGCGCGCCAATTTGGTTGAGGTCCTTCTTCACTTGTGTGCGTCATCGGTTCCGTGGGTGTCGCGTTTTCGAACTGGTTCGGAGCCGAAGACGCTTCGTGACATTGTCCACCCACCATTAATCTGGATGACCTACTCGACTGACTCCTAAGCCGAAAGAGCCAGCAATTGACTAGTGTGTTGTAGACCTACTTACTTTTGTTGGAGCCCAATAGACCTTCCCGACACGTTAATCTAAGTGAGAAATGGTCGACAGGGCACCCAATCACCTACCTAGAGCCTACCTTGCAAGGTTCTTGGCTTAGACTGTTTCTTCATGTCTACATCTGATGTAGAAGTTGAAGACGCAGGGGGAAGTCCTTCGGAACTTTGAAGTTATAGCTGCCCATTGTGCCTTTCTGGACATGTCTCCGATGCTACATTGGGTGGCTAACCTTGAACATGAGGGATTCGTGTAAGGAATCTAATTTAGTCCATCTCAGCTTACGTGCCAATAAAACAGCATTTGCTGGAAGTCTTGCTTTTCTTATTGAATTCGAAAAAGTGTGCTCTTGAAAGTCATCAGATTTTGCCGGAAACTTAGGGAGAACATAGTCTCTCGTTGAAAACATGTGAGTTTGTGTGGTTTCAACGCTAAAATGGACGTCATTTCGACTCCGACGACAAGGAACGACATGCCTCTCTGACGGGTGATGTCAAACGCAAGAAGAGCTAGCTGAAACGTTGGCATCTCCACAAGCACCAATTCTCAAGCGCCTGTAAATTGCGACTTGTACAAAAGCAGGGAAGCAACCTAGACATGAGTAATTTTCCATCATGATGGAGGATGCCATGGTATTCAAAAAGATGATCATTCATTTCAAGGCAATATGCTAACGACCCATCTTAGTCTCCTCCGACTCAATGCCAGCAAATGCCTCGTTGACGACTCGCTGTGTTCGAATAATGATATTTGTGTCATTCGCGTGTGCTTTTGCAAGATCGTGTCGTGTCTGAAGCATTTGAACGAAATCAAAGGTGACATGACGTGACGAAACAGCTTGTCGACGTGACTCAATATAGCCCACATTGTATCAGCACCCAAGAGGACATCAATAGGAGTAGCCTTATTAAAATCTGCTTCTCTAGCGTCGTGTCGATTTGTACGTTCCTTTCTACATTGATAAAACAGCGAGAGTTCTCCATCGTCATTTCGAATTTGTCAGGAATGTCAGAACCAAATATGAGCTGTACATGTTTCATTTCCTTTCTCTGACAGATCTTTGTACATATCCTTTCTCTGACAAAGATAGATGCCATCATTCTCGACTGTTTTAAATTCCGAGTCCCGACTCGATAGGAGGTGGACACATAAGCCGCGTCTTGCGAACAGCGATTTGCGTAAAATCTAGTATCTTCCCGATGAAAAGCGATTCTAAAAAAGGTGAGAATCGAAAAAGACAACAATCTACCATTCGGAGTAGCAATGCGCTGCTCGTGTGTAGCACTTTAATGTAAAGTATCGGAGATCGTTTCCAAAATGTTCGTCTATCGTTGCTTCGGCTAGATTAGGAAAAACATCGAACTCTCGTCGCCTCCTAATTGTTTCTACCATCGACAGCGACTCCACTACCAGAAGTTTGAACATAAAACCAGGCAAGGCATTGTATAGTCCGTCTCTGTGAAAATCTCAGAGTTGCCTAGAAGATGATGTGTGTCCAACAATACATCGAGCCGGTTCTTGGGGTCGATTGATGGCGAATGGAACTATGACTGATTCGGTTCCAGTTCCAAGAAATATCACCAACTTGACTGGTGTTTTGAATTGTCGTTGTTTTGTGCGTCTGCTGATGGCCTGCGATAGGTAATTGTGGTGCCTTCGCTCTTCTTACGCAAGGTATGTGGAAAGATAAGGAACTCGACTGGAGCCAGCAGAGTCTAAGTGACATGATGGGCTCTAAGTTCAGATGATCCTCCTCATGTGCTGCATCATGTTGACGGGAAGAGTTTCCCCAAACTGTCTCCGAAAATGACTAAACTGGCGTCTTTGATGAAATGTTGCCACACTCCCAAAGTCACAGTGAAACACCTTTCGTTGCGGATATCTTGTGCGTTCGAGTTTACCTCTTCTGTGCCTATTTCTCAAATTTCGTTGGCAATTCTTGGCTGAAACTAATTGAGTCGGAATCGGCTTCGTCACGCACTTAACCCAGTTCAGACTTTTGATTGACTTGCGTAAGGTTGTCGTTTTTTTTTTTTTTTTGTTTTTTTAAAACACTTTCACCCTCTGTCGGCTTTCAAAATCAACACCACAGCCATCCACTTCAGTTCATATTTCATTCTAATCCCGACTTATTGCGCTCCCATCGATTGCACCGAGCACAGAGTCAAAGCATCTCACTAAACGTGTGTCCCCTTATCAGGGTAGTCGTTTGCATCAGTTGCAGCACCGCACCTTTAGACTTGTTATCTGCGTCGATTCATGGCAAACACCTTCATTTGCAAGCGTAGAAAATTGATAATAATTACAACCTATTGCACAGCCCTAAATGATTTCGACATTCGAAGTTACGCAACCGCCCCCCCTCTTGCTCTCTCTGTGGCTCATAAATCACGATCAAGCACTTGTGCTGCGAGCACACTCTGATCTAATAATTCAATAGCATTCCATTGCATCAGAGATCTCGTTTGCAGGCAGCGTTCAACAAGACAAGGTGACATCACTTAATCGCAATCATCGCAGCTAACTAACATGCAAATTGCAACAATTAAATGACATCTGTTGCATTTTTGCATGTTCTTAGAGTTCGAGAAAAGAAACTGCTGCTTTCCTGCGCGGCAACGCCGTTCGGAATGAGATACTTTCGTAAACAAATACAAGGTCTCTTTGTGATAGATGCATTGATATTTGCTTTGTTACTCTTAGACGATGAGGGAGGAAGGGAGAGAGCGAGAGAGAGGAGAGTGTGCCTATCATCTGACTGGGTGTTGATTGAATCTCAATTTTAGTCAAATATTGAATTTCAATTTGAAAATATAAATAAGTCACGTATTTGCGGACGTTGAGCATTGCTGATCTTGGAATATTTCATTTTTTTTTTTTTTTTACAATTAAACAAAAATTGAGAACACACGCTAGTCTAGTTGGCAATCGCATTATGTTGACGTTTCTCTTTTGTTCTCTGCTGCTGGGCATGAGGTTGAGGTATGTTAGAGAGCCTGAGATCTTTGACAACCTTGATGGTTGACTTAAGGTGCCCCCTCCACTCTTGCGAACGCCGTTTTGGACTTGTGTTCAGTTTCGGCGACACGAAGAGTCGTGTCGTCGAGTTCCAGTGATGCGGTGTTTATGGAACGAGTGTGTTCACAAGTATCAATTGTTTCCCAAGGAACAGTACGGTTTCCGTAGCAATAGGTCCACTGGTGATCAGATAGCTTATCTGACCGAAAAGTGGAACAAATCTTTGCATAATGCAGGCGAAAACAAGATCGTTGCACTTGGTATTTCTAAGGCATTTGACAGAGTTTGGCATCAAGCTCTTTTGTCGAAAATGCGTGCATATGGTATCGATGAATCTCTTCTTCTATGGATTAGAAATTACCCTTCGAACTCTGTTTTGGATGGGTTCAAGTCTGATATCCACCAAATAAATGCTGGTGTACCCCAAGGCTCTGTTCTGTCTCCGACACTTTTTCTCATTTTTATTAATGATCTCTTGTCTGCTACGTCTAATCCAATCCATTCCTTTGCTGATGACAGCACCCTCAGCTTTTCATATTCGTTCCGGGACTCACGACCCTGCCCTTCGGCCGTAGAATTGGAACGGCAACTGGGGAAACAACAACAGACTCGAATTCAATGCTTCAAAAACTCAATGCTGTCTGCTGTCACTCAAGCGAACCCTTGTTAATCAGCCATTATCCATGAATGGCGCTTGTGTCGATGGAACCGGAAAGCTTTCTATCCTTGGTATGTGTATCACAACACTTAGTCTGAGCGATCACATATTTGAGGTCGCCAAAAATGCTGCGAAATGTTTAGGTTTCCTTAATCGATGCAAGAAATATTTCACCCCCTCTGATTTGGCTTCCATTTATAAAGGGTATGTCCGCCCCAAGCTTGAGTACAACACTCATATCTGGTCTGGTGACCCAAAGACCACCCTGCACCTACTAGATAGCATCCAAAAGCGAGCGATAAAACTTATAGGAGACAACAATGTCGCAAAGTCATTAGACTCGCTCGAACATCGACGTACCGTTTCTTTTTTGTCCGTATTTTATCGCTGTTTCAACAAACGATGCTCATGCGAGCTGGCCAACTGCATTTCTCCTCTCCATGAATTCACCCGCAATACTCGTCTCGCCAGGAATGCTCACCAGTTTATCCTTAAGCCTACTTTCGGACGCACAGTTAAATTTAGACACTCGTTCTTCAGCCGTACTACGCGAATGTGGATTGCTCTTCCCAGCCCTATATTTCCCACAGACTACAACCCGCAGATATTTAAGACCAATGTGCACAGGTACCTCCTCTCCCTTTCTCCCTCTACACCTTCGACCCGTGCTGTGTCTTGACCCCGGACACTTAAGGGTATTAGCAATCAGTTGAGTAAAAAAAAATTAGGGAATAGGAAAATAGACGAAACGATGTTTCAGTCACAAGATGACAAATTTTCTTGCTTCCCCAGGCGTTATGTAAACAGGATTCGTCGTGCTGATTGCTCCTGTAGACCTTTTTTAGCATTCGACGTTGACGTTGCTCACATCCCACTGACGTCTTACCAGACGACACAACGACTTTACAAAATCGTGGTGATTGCTAAAATTGTTCCCAAAATTGTCGCATTTTAATTCAAACAGACATCGTGGATTTCAAGCATCACAAATAAACGTACGAATAATTCACCACACTGTGGTGTTTATTATTATTGTTGATTCCCTTACTCTCTTACGAAATCCCCTCACATACATTTCGTTACAGAGTTGTATTGAGGGTTATGGACTCATGTTGTGCAAAGATGGAAGAAGTTTGTTCTAGAATATTCTCTCCAGTTTCCTTTAGATTTCTGAGAATGACAGATGTTTCCAGTGACTTCATATCTTCCTCTGATAGTAGGTGCTTGCCCAGATATCTTTGTCATTTGTGAACAAGTGCCTCACAAAATCCTGGTACGTGTTCCGGCATTTCATTACATTCTCCACAGAATCAGCCGAGACCTTCTGATACCCCTATTTTTCTCGCCGCCTTGGACATAGAGGGTTGAGGAATCACGGAATTTTGAACTTGGTTCGGTGACGCTTTCCCTTTTCCCCCTACTGCCTTAGCTAGAGATCCGGATGCTACAGCAGTTTGAGTGCATTTGCCCATCGGCCGCCTTGTGGTTTTCGCAGCTTCCGGCTATTCCCTCGGTTTACCTCGGGCTTAACACCTTTATCGTTTTTATTGAGCTCATGCTCAACACGGCTCACTGCATCAGCTGCGGTTACACCCGCAGTTTATTAAGGTCGCCTTTTGTTTTGTTTCTCTTTTTGATTCGAATTCTGTTCCCACGAGAAGCTAAAGAAAGGGTGTTCAGAGGCGTCAGAGCCTCGCATTAGGCTCCGTTGGAACATTGCCGGTATAACCCGCTGGTTGCGAACCATCCAATGGGCACGGATCACATATCACCCTGGATAAGGGAGGTGATAGATTTAGTTCGCCAATCAGCCCATCCTTCTGCCCGGATAAGTTCAAACTAGCAATTCATGCTTATTTCCCACACATTTTCTTGAACTTGGCCTTATTTCACATAACCACACATCACAGTCGGAATTTGGTCGTTTGGTATTTTATTTTAATTTTTGTCGGATGTTTGACAGTTCGTAGCAGGGTTTTGAACATTTTACTGAACTTTACACTGGGTGACCAGCCAAGAATGATAGGAAAAGAAATTTAAATAAAAACACAACTGCGAGAGATATAAAATTGATTTTGACTTTATTTTGAAGCTATGTTCGTGCCATTATGTTTCGATTAGCATATTATTCAAATGGCCGTCGATCAGCTTCGCTGTCAGTACTTCACGCCGTGGATCCAATATGTGCGGCGTAATTCCGCCAATACCGTCTCGAATGTTACCCCCGAGTTCATCCAAAGTAGTTGGCTTGCTAGCGTAGACAAAGGACTAAACTTAACGTACACACAGAGAAAATAATCTAGCTGCGGCCAACGCTCGCCATAGTTAGGTAATTGGGTGTCCTGTCGGTCCTAAGGTCGTGGCTAACTTGGACCAACGTGTTGGGTTCATTGTGCCCTTGTTTGGGGTGTTTAACCACCATGAAACCTACTTTAGTCCTAAAACCACCCAGATCCACATGAATATTTTCTCGAGTTCTACGTAGAAGTGCTTTTCCAGGAACTCCTTCCCTTTCCTTGCTGGGTAGTGACAGAGTAGATGTTGTATAGATTCTGTTTCTTCCTCGTCTCTGTAGCTTCTGTAAAAGTCGTTATGCTTGCAAGTTCAGATACATTGCATGTGTACCTATGGCACAGTGTCCGGTAGCCGGCAGCGATTAAAGCCGATCTGTGAAGCTGACCTCTTTTTACTTAGCGTAGGCCGTAGAGCCCTAGTCGTTGCTCCAATACTCAGTGCAAGCCATCGACTTCTGGCTCTATCCATGGCATCGTCTTCAAGTTTTTTTTCTTTCTTATTGAGCTGATTGATAGGGATTCTTCCAGCTCCGAAACTTTTTCGTGAGACCGACCTTTTCATATCCAGGGATTCCAGTATGCCTCGGTAGCCAGCAGAGGTTCACCGAATTCACCAAGGCTATGTCACTGATGCTCTGTCTGCGTAATCTAACCAACTTGCTTCGTTGTAGGATCTATGGTGGTATGGCCTTTATGCAGGCTATTAGGGAAAATGGTCATCGATTTGTCGGTTGTCTTGTGGTTTCTCAACACTGGTGCCCCCTCGTATACAGCAGCCACTTCGGCTTGAAAAACGTTGTAGTCGTTCCTTAGTGTTAGGGATTTTTCCAATAGGTCGTTTCCTGTATCCGCGCTCGTCTTTGAACCGTCAGTGTATAAGTCGCTCTCTTTCTTCTATTACTAATTGCCCCTGCCATTGTATCCGGTCCGGCAAGCGCTGATTGCAGCTCTTCTCCCGGGCAAAGCTTGGTGGTAAATAGTCTGTTTGTCTTATATTTTGTGCTGCTGTCCGACTTGTTAGCTTGAGCGCTCGCAGTGAAATAACCCCGTCGCCAAATGTCTCCTTCACTCCTTCGAGCATTGCGCCGTTTGACATGCATCTCCGTCTATTGCAACCACAGCTAGGATATATCAATGTTGTCGAGCTCTGGCTGCAGAAAGTCAAATGAGAACATTGGCGGCTGGAAAGAAATAAAGTGCGATCATGTACCACAAACCGCACCAAACAATCAGTACAGTAAATGCATTGATGTGTGGTCGAACACTTGTGGATCGCTCCAGAAATGCTAAGCTGAGCCGCTGAGTCAAAAACAGGCATCGTCCAAGAAGATGATTCTCGGGCCATATTTCGAATCTCCCGCCAACATTTTCAGCGTCCAATTAGGGAACTCGGGCGTTGTCTATAATCGATTTTTTTGCATAAAAACAATCTTATGCTGATGTATGCCCAAATCCAACCGCAAAATAAGACGGGCTGACTATCTGGCGATGTCCAATTCAGCTGATCGGCGCCGAAATGACATTTATGGGTCTTCCTCGATACTGGCTCCTACGGCGTCTTCACTTATCACCAATCTCTCTCTGGATGGTGGCTTAGGTAGGTAGGTAGGTAGTGGCATTAATGCACTTGGGCCAAAGTACGCCCATTGTACCGCCACGTGGGTGTTCGAAAAAGAAGAGGGTTCCGTGGTTTATGACAGCTAACAAATTTGACAAGCGCTTTGACTGGTATATTTCTGAGGTCGTTTAGACTGTCGAAGAAGTAGGAGCCTTTGGTGGGTTACCTGATTGTGGCAACAGCAGGACAATTGCAAAGGATTTGTTGGGTGTTTCTGCAGCAGTCGTTGGAGAATAGACCTATTCTTCTTGCGTGAAGGCCTAGTAGGCAGTGTCCGCTAATTATTCCTACTGCAGTGCTAATTTTGGATCTTTTTAGGGCGATAACATCGCTTGATCTTTTAGGATCACGATTAGGCCAAATTTGTTTTGAGATTCGACAAGAAATACCTGTCGACCACCTGGCTTAAGGTCCAAAAGAGTGTACTCACGGTCAAACTCTTCCACGGTGCAACGAAGTGCCTGCACGCTGAAGTCATGATGATGACCGATTATAATAATAATAATATGGGTGGCGCTACAGCCCGTAGAGGGCCAGGGCCTAGCTTCTCAGCAACCACTCGTGTTGTGCGTGCTATTGTTCTATAACGAGTGGAAGGGACCTGCAGTTTTATGCCGACTCCGAACAGCAAAGTTTGAGAAGCTTTTTCTAGACAGTTATACTCTTTGAGCATTGTCAGTGACTCGAAAGAGGTGGGGTCGCACCAGGAATCGAACCTAGACAGGTAGGTCCAAGTGCGTAGGAGTCGACGCACATACCGACAGCGCTCAACGTATTTGCAACTGAGCTGGAATTTCGATATTTTTTAGTAATTCCAGCGAAAAACTACGATTTTCAAAATTTGTTAAGTATCAAAGAATGCCCTAATTGTGGTCGTCGAACCGAACAGACCATAAAACCTACGAAAGAACACTAGTTTTGTCCGATTTTTGTCAAGAGAAACTGGAATCGTTGGCGTGGCTTGCGCTGGTGGCATCTGGAGAGGAAGATTCAAGCGAGAACTCTCTAATCTATATGAAGTGCGACGAACCGCCGGCAACTTGGAAGAGATGCAACACAGGAAGTGCCGCACGGCGCCGTTACCTAAGGCCAAGTGGGAGAAGATCAAATGTAACCAATTTGGCCTAGTTCCAATTTTCGGAAGCGAAATAAAAAAGTCTTATTTCACAACACCCTGAAGCACGTTAAGGTGGCGCACGTACGTTGAGAACGACCACAGCCAGTGCCGAATTGTTTCGATTCAGCTAGTTGCTCAAACCCTTCTTCTACGACACATGCCAGCAGAGCGTGCACTAGTTTTGTAGAAGAACGAAATCACCCTACATTCTGTCAATTTGTGCATCTGGTCGATAACGCGTTCGATGCATTCCGTTTTCGTTCACCGCCCATTTGCATATGGGAAACAGCTTAGTTGTGTTCTTTTTGTCTTCTTCTGTTGTGTTTGAAAGTACATTGTTGGTGATTACTTAATCGTATGAATACCGGTCTGGTCGGGTGCTTCAGGGTTAAAAGATTATCCATTTGATATAATTGATGCGACTAATTGACTAACTGACTGCATCATCGGTCTTATCAAGTCTAAATTGTCTACAGTCTGTCTCGGTTATGTTGGTACACCTCTCGTTTTGTATTCTTTGGTTCATTTGCCTTCTGGCAAGCTAGGTTGTTGTCTTGGGCTTGGGCTTCCTCATGCATTTGAAGACCCTGAAATGCCCGCCATTAAAATGCTCGTCCGACGTACAGAATAGGAACATCACTTTCAACGAGATGGAGAAACGGTTCGCTTATATTTTTGTTAGATACGCAATTGGTGTCGTCGTTGATGTGTGTTCTGTGAAGCAGGGCATCTGGAGAAAAAGTGGATAATTCCCTTTACTAGTACGTTATTGGCTATTCTGCAGTTTCGAATGTAATTTGAATCAAAAAACACTACCCATGTGGACGTCGATTCTTGGTTTAAGTTTGCCTGAATCCTGCCATTACGAAATGGAATCATCATCCCTCAAATGGAGTCCTTGCAGGACTCCATTCTCGATCGTTTTCTATAATTTTTCGACACATATCGGGCAATAAATCGCTCATAACCTGACGAATGTATGTTTTGAAAGCGTCACGGGTTTCGGGATTGCGTGGGTAAACACGTTTTTGTTTGGTACATTCACAGGAAAATTGATCCAACCGTGAGCACATCTCGCGATTTTGATAGCCAGTGTACGTCACCAACACGGACAATAACTCGTCCCGGAAAATTTGTTCATACCACAGCGGGCCGTCTTGTAGAAAATGTTTTGAATCATATCCACGTCTTTCACATCCAAATCCTTCGACATGTGGATACATCGATGTGAACTGTCAGTGAGGGTTACGCGTTCCTCAATTTCGAAGAAATATGGAGCCATGCCGCCATGTAATGCCATGTGGATGACTTGTATGCGCGACATTCGCTGACAAGTTCAGTAGTAGTTTTAATATGTAGAATTACTAGTCTTGACCGAGTGTAAAATCGCTTTTGTGTAGAAATTGGTCAGCAAAACACTGATGTTCAAGCACCCACTCGACGAATTCCATAGGCAGCTGTCTTCAATTCTTGAACGAGTTTAACTCTACAGGGTGGGCCATCAAGTGGTTTTTTTTTAATCATGTGTTATTTTGACACTGACAGTTGATTCCCGCTAAAAATCGTGACAAAAAGTCAGTGTCATACCTCCGCGGAACGAAATGAGTCGCTTTACGCTTGAACAACGTTGGGAAATATTGAAGACTTGTGTATTTCCAAAGTGAGTGCTGTGTAGTCCAAACAGTGCGCTTTTTCAAAAGAAGTTTTGGCCGAAATGAAGCACCCACCGCGACTGCTATTCGCAAGCTTGTGCGAAAAGTTCGTGAGCCTGGTATGCTAGTGGACAACACTTGTGGTTCCCGTCGCCGTATGGCGCGCACAATTGGGAATGTGGCTGCTGTGGCCTTCTTCGAAAATGAGGCTTGGAACAACGATTCGGTCAACGGTGGACGTTACAGAGCCATGTTGACCGACTTTTTTTTTTTACTGAAATTGAAGACATGTGTTTGGACGACCTCTGGTTCATGCAGGATGGCGCGCCATGTCACACACTCCATGCCACAATCGATCTTTTAAGCACTGAATTCCCAAATCGTGTTATCAGCCGTCTTGGCGATGTCAATTGGCCGCCTTGGGGGTGGGATTTGACTCCTTTCGCCTTTTTTTTTTGTGGGGAACCGTGAAGGAGCGATGTTATGGCAACAATCCGGAAACGATTCAAGCACTTAAAGCCAATATCATCCAAGCAATCCGTGAGGTACAGCCCGAAACCAACAACAAGGTCTTGGAAAATTGGGGTAACAGAAGGCGCTTCTGCGAAGCCTCCCGAGGCAGCCACTTGAACGACGCTGCATTTAATAATTAATGGGAATATTTGTTCTATCTAATAAAGCCATAATGCAGAAAAAAAAAAAATAATTTTGTTCATTTTATTGCATTTTTAAAAAGAAACTTGTATTTGGCCCACCCTGTATATGCATCAAAAATACACTACACCATGCCCTAAGAGAAGATCAACGGTTGTGCTCGCCGTGGATTCAACACATTCACTAACGGCAGCCATATTTTTTGAGGTGCACATCGATGATGGAAATGCCTCACGACATTTGTATCAGCGACAGTCTCTTCGAGCTTGTTTTACATTCTTTCCAATGATACGCTCGTGTCAACCATAATCATAGCGATCTCAGTCGCGGGCAACGAATTGGATGAGCGTATATTGTTGCTACGAATTATGATGTGGCCGTGAATCCAAGTCTTCTCTGAGGAGATGGTATGACTGAGGAGATGGCAAAGACTGCAGACGACTTACCGGCGTACTAACGGGCCACTACACTTTTGCCAAATACCTAAACGTGCTTGGCCTAAGCTATGAAACCCTCTGCGACGCCTGTGGATACGACTACGACACAGCAGAGTACTTCATCTGCCATTGTCCCGCCTCTGCTCGGATCAGGTGGCAGTTATTTGGTGCTGATGATGTGAGAGCTGTTGATGTAGGCTCCTCATCACACAAGTGCCTGCTGTTATTTTTGCGGAAGACCATGAAATTGCAGGAAATGTGAGTTGTTGCCTGAGTAGTTAAATGGACCAGCAGTTTTAGGGGTCTGACTGCTCCAGTGTAGTGCCTTTAAAACCTACGGCAAACAAGGGCAGCTTAGTAAACGTCCACCCCTTTTTTAGACATTTAGACTTCTCTCGAATAATTTTTAGAAATGCCTATAATTCCATCAATGTTTTTTTCTGAAATACTCACGAATCGCTCTTGTTTTTCTCATTTCAGTGCAAAGTGCAATTTCCACCCATCACCATGTATCTTCTGATGAACGCATGCCATGACTCATGCGCGAAGACCGCCAAAAATGAAAGATTCAAAAACCCCCACAGCGTAGTGTGTCAAAATCACTAGACGCTAAAATCAGAAGAGTCACCAAAAGACAAAGTCATCGCTAAAGTGACCGCAAACTAATTCTGATAAAATCAACAAAAGCATAGAAAACAAGAACATTCGAAAAATCAAAAAAAAAAAAAAAAAAGCACCAAAAAACATTCACAATCCCACCCCCGTGTAGATTCAATTGCAGCACACAACTTCTCTGCGAATATACTTGTTCTGGACGGCGGCGCTTCATCTGATTGCGTCCCAACCCATACAAGTATATCCAGTCACAAGAAAAAGTATTTATGGATGCAGGAGGTCTTCCAGTATTTCAGAGCGCCAACCAGGCAGCCGCCCAACAACAACAGCAGCAGCATCAACAACATCAGCATCAGCAACTCAATCTTCAGTTGCAACAGCAGCAACACTTACAGCACCATCAGCAGCATTTGCACCAGCAACAGAGTCTTGTTCACTTGCAACAGCAACAGCAGCTGCATGCGCAACATCAACAGCAGACACAGCAGCAACATCATCAACAGCATCAACAGCAGCAATCTCAGCAACTTCACAATGTGCAACAGCAACAAAATCTCCATGTGCAACAGCAGCAGCAACAGAATCCGCAGCAGCAGGTGCAACAGCAGGCGGCAGGCTTCAATCCAAATCAGAACATCAACGCTGGCGTCGGTGTCGGTGTCGGTGTCGGTGTCGGTGTGGGTGTCGGCGTCGGCGTCGGCGTTGGCAATGACATCATGCCACAGAAGAATCAAGCGGTGGTCGAACGACTGCGACGACGCATGGACAATTACCGTCGGCGACAGACCGATTGTGTGCCACGCTTCGAGCAGGCATTCAACAATGTGTGCGAGCAGCAGAACCAAGAGACAACAACGCTGCAGAAGCGCTTCCTCGAAAGCAAGGCTAAGAGGGCGGCCAAGAAGACCACGGAGAAGAAGCCAACCGAGAATATGTTAGCGGGCAACCTACAGAGCAGCGTTCATGTGGTGAGTGCATTCTTTTCATTTCAATTTCAATCAAATTGGGTCGGGTTGATGCTTGTCAAGGGGTGAATAAATTCTTCCTCCATCCTACCGAGAGTCCGTCTTATTTGATGTCCACCGTGATTGAGGCGAATTTGTGGCACGTTTGAGACGGTTTTCTGGGAACCTCGTTGTGTGAGAGGCCAGACGCGGTGTGCTCTTGTCAACATTTTGACACCTTTGCATCCTTCATCATTCATTTGCGAAGAAAGGAAACGAATGTCCT
This sequence comes from Eristalis pertinax, assembly GCA_907269125.1. Lineage (NCBI taxonomy): Eukaryota > Metazoa > Arthropoda > Insecta > Diptera > Syrphidae > Eristalis > Eristalis pertinax. The sequence goes on from OU026146.1 coordinate 32,514,728, forward strand.
GAGAAGTCCCGCCAATGATCCTTCGTGGTAACCTGTAATGGCTCGTTTCGATTAGGAGGAGTTCAAATTGTCTCCAGAAAGCTCTCACATGTCAAATTTGTCGGTCTCTTTTGGGTGCACACGCCTTTTAGTTCCTTGCCAACCCTTCCCATCTGCGGATGATGAAAATATCCACCATGACATATGATTTATCCCACCCAACACATCGCCATTAGGACCAGAAATGGGCCTACCTACGATGACAGATGATCCCGCACGGTAAGGAGAAGACAAAGGTCTCAAGCCCTCGTCCTTCCACAACCACTCGCCTCCAACAGTTCTTTTATCCCTTAAACATCTCCATTCAATTGAACACCAATACACAAGGCCCATCGAACACAAGTGAAAGCTCGTCGAAAGGATCTGTAAAACAAAGCAAAACAAAACCAATTCAATTGTAATCGATGCGTTAAAGCCAACCCTATCAATTCTGCGTGTACACTCGTGATACACCAGGACAGCTCGGGATACAGTTCTTTGTATCAATTCCGTTATGAAAAGCCGATATTAACACCCACAAATAAACCGGGAACAAACAAACAAAAAAAAAATAAAATAAAATGGAGAACATATTGCCGGGTCAAATGTGCGGAATGGCTTTGCACCCTATTCTAATGGAATTCAGCTCTCAAAAATCGATTTCAAAGGATTATATCGAAACGCCATTAACACACAGTGTGGTGGCCCACCGAGTGTGGAATTGGTGTGTCTCTCCCAGCGCGAGTGTGGCTGGGGAAGGTGGAGCACGATGAAAAGGGCCACCAAGTGGAGAGGATTTATCAATTTAATTAAACACGAATTTTAATTTGCTCAATACGAGGGTCGTTCAGCTCTTGAGGTATGTTTGGGGCTGTGTTTTCGGTGGACTGCTCCTTAACGAGTCCCTCTTTGCATGTGCACATGTGACAACTGATGGTGTGGGTTTGTATACAGTGCAGAGATGTTTGCAAAGGTCCTTGTAATTTTGGGTGAACACAGAGGAGCACGTTTCGAAGCTGATCGAATTAGTGCTGGCAAATGGTTCCTGCTCTGACCGGGAACTGAATGAGACAAACAGTGTACGATTAGTAGGGCATTCTTTGTAGCTAAAGGGAGGTAGACAAGTCCTTATTGGATGTCCTTTAATTTTGTGCGTTAATCAAAGAAATTCCTTTTGTTTCTTGACTTCGTTCTGCTGCTGGAATTCCACTCAGTTCGTTCTGCAGTCAGCGTTGTGACTTCTAAAAAAATAGGAGCTGAATGCTGTCTTTGTCACTGTACACGTGCAAAAACAGTTCGACACGACAGAAACCTCCGACGGTCAAATCGGACAATGTTCATATGCAGGGTGGGCCAAATACAAGTTTCTTTTTAAAAATGCAATAAAATGAACAAAAGTGATTTTTTTCCATGTAAAGGGTGGTTAAATTTTAAGGGCCGATGTTGATTTTGAATAAAACACAAATTATTTATTAAATTATTGTCATTTCTTTTTATTATGATAATATTGGTATGGTTCAATTCGGCCAAATGGCAACCGCGACCTCGGCGGCACACCTCCATCCGATGGTCCAAATTTTCGATGACGCTGAAGCATAATTGAGGTTCTATGCCGTTAATGTGCCGAATTATCTCATCCTTTAGCTCTTGAATTGTTGCTGGCTTGTCGACGTACACCTTTTCTTTCAAATAACCCCAAAGAAAAAAATCCAACCGTGTCAAATCACATGATCTTAGCGGCCATCGCCACCACGTGAGATAACACGGCCATGGAATTTGTCGCCCAAAAGAGCCATTGTTTCGTTAGCTGTGTGGCAAGTGGCACCGTCCTGTTGAAACCACATATCGTCCACATTCATATCTTCCAATTGGGGCCACAAAAAGTTCGTTATTTTTTCACGATAGCGAACACCATTCACAGTAACTGCCTGACCGTCCTCATTTTGGAAAAAATACGGCCCGATGATGCCGCCAGCCCATAAACCGCACCAAACAGTCGCTCTTTGTGGGTGCATTGGTTTTTGACAATCACTCTTGGATTATCATTCGCCGAAATGCGGCAATTCTGCTTATTGCGAATCCACTGAGGTGAAAATGTGCCTCATCACTGAAGATGAGTGCACGATATGCATTTTGATTTGAACGCCCATTTTCATAATAAGCCTGAATAACTTTAACGCGTTGCTCGATTGTGTATCTTTCCATGGTTCAAATTGAGTTAGTCTGAAATTGAGAAATGTCAAATGAAATGCAGAAAAAAACTTGACGTTTAGGTGTGGTTCCCATTCAACATTGGCCCTTAAAGTTTAACCAGCCTTTATTATGGCCTTATTAGATATAACAGACATTCCCATTAATTGTGAAATACAGCGTTCAAGTGGCTGCCTCGGCTGGCTTCGCAAAAGCGCCTTCTGTTACCCCAATTTTCCAAGACCTTGTTGTTGGTTTCGGGCTGTACCTCACGGATTGCTTGGATGATATTGGCTTTAAGTGCTGGAATCGTTTCGGGATTGTTGCCATAACATCGTTCCCTCACGGCTCCCCACAAAAAAAAAGTCCAAAGCGGTCAAATCCCACCCCCAAGGCGGCCAATTGACATCGCCAAGACGGCTGATAACACGATTTGGGAATTCAGTGCTTAAAAGATCGATTGTGGCATGGAGTGTGTGACATGGCGCGCCATCCTGCATGAACCAGAGGTCGTCCAAACACATGTCTTCAATTTCAGTAAAAAAAAAGTCGGTCAACATGGCTCTGTAACGTCCACCGTTCACCGAAACGTTGTTCCAAGCCTCATTTTCGAAGAAGGCCACAGCAGCCACATTCCCATCTGTGCGCACGCTACGATGACGGGGACTATGAGTGTTGTCCACTAGCATACTAGTCTTTCGAGTTTATTGCACAGACCTGAGCACAGCGATCGCGGTGGGTGCTTCATTTCGGCCAAAACTTCAAAGCTACAAAGCACTCACTTTGGCAATACAGAAGTCTTCAATATTTCCCAACGTTGTTCAAGCGTACAGCGACTCATTTCGTTTCGCGAAGGTGTGATACTGATTTTTTGTCAAGATTTCGAGCAGGAGACAGCTATCGTTGCCAAAAATAAGCTTTGTTTAAAAGAAAAAAACACTAGATGGCCCACTCTGTATTAGTACATGGTACTGTTGAACATGTCCGTACAATACATGCCGCAGGATTCTCCTATTCGTTCAGTTCAAGACATGTCGCCAATTTGTTAACAATGTTATCAGCTAGCGGTCACAAACATAATCTTTCTCCTGCTTTTCAAAAATATGAGGCAATCAGGTTGCCTGCTCGCATCTACACATTCCAACCGAAATGCCTCACGTACTAGAGAAAAATTATGCCACCAAATATAGCCTCACCTAGGCTCATTGCCCTCTTTGGGCACTCTAACTCAAACTTAAGGCGTAAATGCTCACCCACTCATGGTACCAGGGTAAGTCGAAGAGTAAGTGATCGCTGTGGCATAGTGAATGATCGACCGTGAATAGGTCCGTCGACGCCGTAATTCAATCCGCGGCACAAGTCACTTTCGTAACTCCGGGCTCCACCTCTATCGAGTCTCACTGAGCAGTGGCTAGAAATAGCTTCTCAAACTTCGATGTTCAGAGTCGCCATAGAACTTGAGGTCCACTTCACTTGCGATAAAAGAATAGCACGCACGACATAAGTGGTTTGCTGTAATTGCTAGGCCTAAGGCCACACTTTGGACTGTCGCGCCACACATATTATTGTTATTATATGTGTTTGCCCTTTTGCACTGGAAGGTGAACTACAAAGCTTCTTTCGTTTGCTTTCATCGACAACCACTCGACTTGACTATTTAGCGAATCGCAACGTGACTCTATTTTCTCCAGTTGCAACGAAAGTGTTTTGCTATTTTGGTGAAGAATTCGAACTTATGAGCTGATGCCGACCAGATCTGAGTTTGGTATGTCCTTAAATTTCTCATCTACCAACGACCTCATTGAACCTACAATCAACATTTTCTGGCCAATCTGCGACCTTTTTTTAACTCCATTTGTTCCAACTCTCACATATGGTCATGGAATTCGGGTACCGAAGGATTAAGATCGCGAAAACAAGCTGTCGAGATGACTTTTTCGTGGAGTTGTGGGAGTTACTCGTCACGATGGGGTGAGAAACATTTCAACTCAATGTTGAGGCCAAGCCCTATGCTTCGATGGTTTGATCATGTGACACAAATGTTCCCATCATTACGACTGCCGAGGTCGGCCTTGGATGCGATTCCAAAAATCATGATGACGATTTTATCAAGGATTCGTGAAGCTAATTAAAAACATAACTCCTCACTTAAACCCTCCTAAGGACCGCACTCAACAGCGGCCAATCAACTCTTCTGAACGAATTGAATTTTCTCCCCAACGACACCGATTCGTTGCTACACTATTCTTCTTCTTTGGGCGCTACAGTCCCAGGTGGATCTGGGCCCCACTCAACATGCCTCTCCAGCCAGCTGTCTCCAGTTTCTCACACCAAGCCCTCTGAGGTCCCCTTCGACATGTGTGCGCCAACCTGTGCGTGGACGTCCTCTGTTGCGTTGTCCCACAGGCTCAGAGTCGAAGATTCTTCGGACCGGAGCTAGCCTGTCCATACGCTCTACATGGCCTAACCATTTTGGGCGTTGGATCCGTACACGCCTGGCTAGACTCATGTCGCTGTACAGCCCATACAGTTCGTGGTTGAAGCTTCTTCTCCAAATGCCATCAAGGACAGACAGGATAAAAGATCGCGGCAGCGCATCGTCTGCCAGGTTCAATTCGAAACCAGCTGGCTCCTTCTGACTGGAGTTGTTGATGCCGCCGTTGGCGTATCAGTTGATCTGCTTCTCCGCCGCCATTCTAAAAGAGAGATGGACCCTGGTAGGCTCACTCTCTCACCCAGACGTTAGCAGTTCGAAGACAGAGACTAAGTTCAAACGCTTGTGGCTGCATATATCGATTTGAAATGCAGTACTTTTTATTACCTTCTCCTAAATGAATTTTCCAGCATTCCTTCAAGATTGGAATGGAAGTCGTACAACCAGACAGTCCTATGTGTCTCAAAATTGTTAAATCCTTGGAACTTGCTAATTATTGTAGCGTCTTGCAGGAAGGTCCTTGCAGACATTGATCCAATGCCATCTTTCATTCAAAAACATATCTTATGAGTCGGCTGGCTGTTAACGAGATGGTATTGGAAAGCAGATGAACACGCTTGGCGTGGTACAGCCTCTTCCGTCTTACAAAGAGATCGCAATATTCGCAAATACCTAGAATGATGCACCAGGGGTCTTAAAATAACGAAAATATGGCCAACACTCAACCTCAAACGGACCCTCCTCGGCTGATAACACGGCACTGTGCAATTGGCACGCAAACTCGCATGATGGGTGTGCCATACAGTGATTTCTGAATGGATGAGGAGGATGTAGAGACCACACATCACCTTCTCTGCACGTGTAGAGTGTTCTGGCTAGCCGTAGGCGCTCACATATGTGGGCCTAGTTTGAAATAATTTGAGCGAATTGAACAACATTAGCACCAGCCAGCTACACTCCTTTGTTGTAAGTGCCAATGGGAGTTAGTTAATCCGCGTGGTATCACAATGAGCCTGTACGGGTAACGTAACCTAGCTTAAAACGCTTAAGGCTGCATTTACGCACGCTAAATTCGTCGCCGATTGCTCAATGTTGGAGGCAAGGAGGCGATACAAAAGGAACCACACAAAGGAATCCGTAACAAGTCGCACATGTAAAAGCGGCCTAAGCATTTCTCTGTCAGGTGCACAGCCGGGAGGAGCAATGTTGTCTTCAGCTCCAATCATCTGTTGCATGTCGTTTCTTTATTTTCAATGTCTCAAGCTGCGTCTTCTATATCTGTTTGTGACTTATCTGACCTGCGATCCATGGAGGATCTGATCATGAGCGTCGAGGATTCATTGGGTCATGCTGCTTCGAGTCGTTAAGACCAGCTCCTCTTAGCTAGAGCTTTGGTGTCCATGACCTCGATGTGGCCTATTTAGAGTAGTTGACGGATCTTCGCCTTCAGGACTGCGTCCACATCTTGGTACAGCTCGAACTTGCAGAATTTTCATTTCAAACGCACCAAGAAGCAGCTCTGCTCTTTTGCTTATCGTCCTGCTTTCGGCTTCATATAGCAGCACTGACAAAATAATTGACTTTAGCTTCTACCACGGAATGTTGGAAACGTGGGACGATGTCGATGTCACCTGCGTTACCCAACAGTTGGACTGATTCGCTGAATCCGCACTACTTTCCCCGGTACCAGATTGAAGAAGTCACACGACAGCGCATTTCCTTGCCGATGTCCGATCATCTTTCAAATGGCACCGAAGTCCTCTATCCCTCATGTACAAAACTAAGACTGCCCGAAACTCAAAAAGTTCCCAAACCCGCCGCCGCGCCGTTGTCCAGCTGGTGAATCCCATTTCGTTCCAACGATTGTTGACCCGTTTTCAACGACGAAACCAGCAGTTCAGGCAAACTGAACTCAATCCTTTCAATCATTGTCAAAAGTCTCAATTAGACGATGAATTCAAGAATTCTGTGCAACGAAACTGGCATCCGAGAGCGTCGCTGCAGCAACAGCAACAGCAGTAGCAACAGCATTTCGCATGCAAGAGAGGAGAGTGAAAATTGAAACCAATTTAGTATTTTGGATTTTCTCCATTTTCACTAATAATTAAACTTTTCCACTTCTCTTCGCTGCATTTCCGATTCAAAGGAAAAACAGCCAAAGAGAGTCGAATGCGATAGACCGACCAGCGATTGATGGTGCCGGTGTGGGGGGGGGAGGGGGGATGCATGCGATGTTGCATCGGGAATGACTTTGGCACAAATGTTATGCAGAACTTTCCTTTTGCGTTTTATTTTCAACATCATCATCATCATAATCTTCGCAATCGTTGGATCAAGTGTAGACTGTGGAGTCGGCTATAAGCGTTGCTTTGCTGCTCTCTTGACTGCATTTTTGTGTGTCCATGCCGGGGCAGAGACGAGGAGAGGCAGCGAAAGAAACTGAAGCCATGCCATGCGATTTTTGTGTTTTTATTCTTCTCTTTCCATTGGTTCCCCTGCATTTGTGGGTATTATCTGCAAAGCGAATAGGAAGCAAAAAAAAAAAAAGAAAAGAAATCAGATGCAGTGACGGAGAAAATGATGGATAGATTGCTGTCAAAGAGAAATGTGAAGGAAAAGTAGGAAAAGGAATTCGACAGAGAAACGGAACTTCGCGTGCAGCAGCAGCAGAAGAAGAGCGGCCAGCGAACACAGTGAACGGTGAACGGATTTCAGGTGCAACTTTCGGACTCAGAGTGCAATTGTAATTGTCGCATTTAAAGATGCTGCAGAGGCGGGAAGGTGGACAGGGCAAAGTGGACGGTAAAGACTGCGGCTTCGAATGCGGATGTTGCGGTGCCTTTGTTGAGGGAGAAGCAGAAGACTTGTGATGCGGTCAGATTCTGATCAAGCTTTTGAATGACGTGGCAGAAGTCAGTCAGTCGTTTGGTCTACTCCACTGATTCGTGGTTCGATTCCGAACACCGACTTTCGTCCTCTCTCTGAGAGCCTAGCTGTCAACTGAACCCTGTCAAAGTAAGGAACTTTCACACTCTTGTGTTGCCGACCCAAATCCACCCACAAACTGTAGTGCCACACAAAGAGGAGTCAAAAATCACACAAACCTGATAAAGATCATTGATTGCAGTTGGTCGTAGGTCACGTCATCAATATCTGCAATGCGATTGAGACCCACAGCCAAAGCCTTGTCTTCTGTTCCATTTCGAGTTGGCAGTGAGTGAGGTACAATTTCACGATTTATTTGGCAACGAATTCCGCGCGTCAATCAGCCCTCATATGCACAAGCAGTAGAGTAAGTCAAATATCACTCAATGTACATAAATCATATCGAATATGCTCCAAAGAAGCTGCAATAATCGCGCAATGTGCGAGTCTACCGCGTACTTCCGTGTTCTTCCGAAGTTCTTCGTAGCCATCGGGTTGTCGTTGTCATTAAGTGTACCTGTTCTATTCTGGTTCATTTGTACAAGATGCCACGTAGATATAGTGGGTACATCCTTTCCAGAGCGCCGGTGAGTGCTTACTTTTACGCCTCATTAAGTTTGGCTTTCAGTTGAGAGCCCCCAGGATGGTGGTCAGAGTTTTACAGAACTCACAACAGGAGCCATTTATGATTAGGCGGTCGATTTGGGGGGCTTTTGTAGTTCCTAGTGATGGGGATTATTTCGGTTGTCTGCGCATTGGACGAGTTCTTTTCCTTCGTTTGGTTACATTGGAGGGGACACCTCTCGTAGAACAGAAGACAGTGTATAGCAACGTCATCAGAAAAGGTACAGCAACGTCATCCGCATAAGCAATCACTCTGCATTCTTGCTCTTCTCGTAGCAGTTCATTAACCACTAAGATTCACAGAAAAGGGAATATGGCACTGGCTTGGAGGGCGTCGCTACAAACCGTCTTGACATACTGGCAGATCCCAACTTTGCGGTTGTAGAAGATAATAAAGGGTGGACACATTTTAAGGGCCGATGTTGATTTTGAATAAAACCCAAATCATTTAGGAAATGATTGTCATTTCTTTTTATTATGATAATATTGGTATGGTTCAATTATGTATGGAACAAAATATCGGCCAAATGGCAGCCGCGACCTCGGTGGCACACCTCCATCCGATGGTCCAAATTTTCGATGACGCTGAAGCATAATTGAGGTTCTATGCCGTTAATGTGCCGAATTATCTCATCCTTTAGCTCTTGAATTGTTGCTGGCTTGTCGACGTACACCTTTTCTTTCAAATAACCCCAAAGAAAAAAATCCAACCGTGTCAAATCACATGATCTTAGCGGCCATCGCCACCACGTGAGATAACACGGCCATTGAATTTGTCGCGCAAAAGAGCCATTGTTTCGTTAGCTGTGTGGCAAGTGGCACCGTCCTGTTGAAACCACATGTCGTCCACATTCATATCTTCCAATTCGGGCCATAAAAAGTTCGTTATCATTTCACGACAGCGAACATCATTCACAGTAACTGCCTGACCGGCCTCATTTTGGAAAAAATACGGCCCGATGATGCTGCCAGCCCATAAACCGCACCAAACAGTCACTCTTTGTGGGTGCATTGGTTTTTCGACAATCACTCTTGGATTATCATTCGCCCAATTCGCCCGATTCGCCCGATTCGCCCAAATGCGAATCCACTGAGGTGAAAATGTGCCTCATCACTGAAGATGATTTTCTTCGAAAATGCACGATATGCATTTTGATTTGAACGCCCATTTTCATAATAAGCCTGAATAACTTTAACGCGTTGCGCGGTTGTGTATCTTTCCATGGTTCAAATTGAGTTAGTCTGAAATTGAGAAATGTCAAATGAAATGCAGAAAAAAACTTGACGTTTCGGTGTGGTTCACATTCAACATCGGCCCTTAAAATTTAACCACCCTTAACATTTGGGGCCACAATTTAGTCTCGATATGATGTTCAACATCTTTTCCACAAATTCTCGACCAGTCTCGCATCTCGAGACTGGGCGGACCATTGCAAAATGTTGACATATTGAGAGCCCTTCACAAGACCAGAAGTCCCATCAGGATCGTTGTGAATGTCATGCATGAGTCGTCTAAATAAGATTGACCTCTTTTCTTGTTGTTTTTATTGGTCTTGGAGCTCTTGGAACGTTGCCCTGTAACACCATAGGATGCAAGGCATTACCCTTCTGCTGAGTAAATATTCCCATATTCAGATACATCTCTGATACAAAAACATGCATAAAACGATATCGTTCAGTCGATATCGATTTTTCACGCTTACGTGAAGCGAAACTTTCGGCAAAACGATAATGTCAAACGATGAGAGTGATTAGAGCTTTCATGCAAAACAGGAATAACAAAAGATTTTGCGAGGAACAGTTCTATCTTGGTTGCTAAGAAATGCTGTGAACACAGATAATGCAGAGTTCACCGTCTGAGTTGTTCGGATGAGTTAAGTAGGCACATGGTAGATGGGCATTTGCTGCGTCTCACTTAGGTCCAGCTAGAACCCATGTGCGCCAAAGTGTTCACCTTGTCAGAGTTGATTATTAAACAGGATTCAGATCGCTTGAGGTTCTCACATACCCTGTATTCGAGTTTTGTACCTAGGCTCCGAAGTTAACGCAAGCAGTGTCCTTGCGCTTGGAAGGCAATTGAGGCATAAATCCCTCTCTTGAAGAACGAAGATAGTCCTATATAAGACCTTGATAGTCCTAATCCTTCTGTATGGCGCAGAAGCATGGACCCTAACCAAAGCGGACGAGGAGACTTTTGGTCACTTCAAGAGGAAAGTCCTTCGCATGGTCTCTGAAGGAGAAAATTGAACGACGAACTGTATGTGCTGTATAGCGACATCGATCTGGTTAAACGAGTCCAAGTCTCTCGTCTCAGATGGCTAGGTCATGCAGAGCGAATGGACACCAGTGCCCCGGTCAGGAAACTCTTCGACTGCAACCTCGAGGGACAACAGCTGGAGGATCGCACAGTTGGTTGAGGCCTTGGTTAGAGGTGTCCCCGGTTCGCTTTGCCCTTTTTTACATTTGTTCCAGTCACCGTTTGTCGTTGGGATCAAATTAACGGCACTATCACTGGAGTTGTCGATCAATGGTAGTAGTCTGACTATCGGTATCACAATAGACCAATATGGTCTAAGTGTGTTGCGGATTTCGCTGGCAGCCCACTTACCTACCTATCTGAGGGACAATGCGGTGAAGGAAGACCACGCCCCCGGTGGCGTACGTAGCTGTAAAGGGACTTCACTCAGCTGAACGTACGTAGCTAGAAGTAACTAGCACAAGACTAGATGCCAGATGGAGACGCGTGTTGGCTGATGCCCAGTTCCACCCCGAACTGTGGCCCCAGCCAAAGACGAAAGATGTCCGAATCACTAAGTCTGACATTCGAACAGTTCCCAGTTCCAGTGTAGTTTTATTTTACTTTGTTAGTGTTTTTACTTTTTAATTTGCGGCACAGAAATCAATTTACTTTTGCACTGGATAGTGGCCAGACAGATAATCAGCCTTATCGGCAATTCCGGGTGAAATGAACTTCCCTCGAATTTTATTTTTTTTTCCTGGAAACGATTACTCTTATCGCCAATCCCCCGGGAACAGAATTGTCCACCGAAATTTTTTTTAGAGGTATAATGGCAGCGATATGGCTGAATGTTGCCAAGAGCATTGAATATTTGATGGGTTGCATTGTAAAACGAGAATAAGACTGGTCCGAGAGTAGATCTCTGCGGTATTCCTCTTGGAACAACGCGACTTTCGACGGATGCACATTGTAGTCTTGAAACAGGAAACAGGGCATCATTATGAGTATTGTGGCACATATGGGGTTGCTTGAGTTATCGAATGCCAGAAATTGAATACTTCAATTGCATCCCAATAAGTTGTGTATAAGAGTTGTAAATCATCGCCCTCCAGCCCCTGATAAAAGACACGGCGGTCGCTATTGCATTTCAGAGTTCGACAGCACAGAAAAGGGCTCCACTTGGATGCGATGTTTTAAGGCAGGCGACTTACTGTAACTGTGACAGCAACTGACCGGGGAAATGCTCACATGGAACTACCTATTCATGGTTGAGGAGGATCACAGTAGTCTGACCTCAGAAATTAAGCTCCCGAAGAAGTTAGGTGACCTCGAATGTGTCTCAAAAAGTTGCAAAATTGCCATGATAGGCAACTGATCAGGTTACTCCAATAGAAACCGTCCGAATGAAGGTACATCATTCAACTGGACGGCAATCATACGAACAAACAATGTCCAAGACAACTACAAAGGTTACACAATCAATGACGGTGCCATCCATCGGAATTGAATTGAATTGATGATAATGGGATCTATTGGATCTATTGTGGTGTCCCCTTTCTTTATCTAGGACTTCAGAGCTACCTTGAGATGATCTCTTTAGATGGGATGTCCGGATAGTCTTTTCCTGTTGATGTGATTGTATTGGTGTTCGATTTGGACCAGTAGGTGTTCCATGGTCTCCTTTGATTGTCTACAGTTTTCTGAGCTGCTATGTCCCATTTTGAACAGCTGATTGTTGCATAAGAAGTTGCCAGTAAGTGCATATCCCAAGGTGAGACTTGTTTAGGTTTAAAGCCTTCTTGTTTCTTCTGGGAGCAACCTTTATGAATTTTTTGGAGTGTGTAAGTACCTCCTGATTATTCCAGAATTGGTCATGTTCATGTTCATGTTCATGTTCATGTTCATGTTCATGTTCATGTTCATGTTCATGTTCATGTTCATGTTCATGTTCATGTTCATGTTCATGTTCATGTTCATGTTCATGTTCATGTTCATGTTCATGTTCATGTTCATGTTCATGTTCATGTTCATGTTCATGTTCATGTTCATGTTCATGTTCATGTTCATGTTCATGTTCATGTTCATGTTCATGTTCATGTTCATGTTCATGTTCATGTTCATGTTCATGTTCATGTTCATGTTCATGTTCATGTTCATGTTCATGTTCATGTTCATGTTCATGTTCATGTTCATGTTCATGTTCATGTTCATGTTCATGTTCATGTTCATGTTTATGTTTATGTTTATGTTTATGTTTATGTTTATGTTTATGTTCATGTCCAGTTGTCCAGTTGTCCAGTTGTCCAGTTGTTCAGTTGTTCAGTTGTTCAGTTGTTCAGTTGTTCAGTTGTTCAGTTGTTCAGTTGTTCAGTTGTTCAGTTGTTCAGTTGTTCAGTTGTTCAGTTGTTCAGTTGTTCAGTTGTTCAGTTGTCCAGTTGTCCAGTTGTCCAGTTGTCCAGTTGTCCAGTTGTCCACTTGTCCAGTTGTCCAGTTGTTCAGTTGTTCAGTTGTCCAGTTGTCCAGTTGTCCAGTTGTCCAGTTGTCCACTTGTCCAGTTGTCCAGTTGTCCAGTTGTCCAGTTGTTCAGTTGTTCAGTTGTTCAGTTGTTCAGTTGTTCAGTTGTCCAGTTGTCCAGTTGTCCAGTTGTCCAGTTGTCCAGTTGTCCAGTTGTTCAGTTGTCCAGTTGTTCTTGTACGTCTATGCTGCTGAATTTATGAAGAGGGCAAGGCTCAATAAAAGGAGTTTCAGTCCATTTCTTTGCTTGGATATATGCTTTTTCATTTCCCTCGTGGTTTCCATGTCCTGGCACCCATATCAGTTTTAACCTGTTTTTGACTGAGTATCGTATTGAGTATCTTTGGACAATCCCAGACAGCCCTTGAGCTGAATGTGAAGCTGTTTGGAGCTAGTACTGCCTGGCTATATGAGAGTATCGATATTTTTGTTTTATTTATTAGGTTTCTATTGTTGATGCAATGTGCTGCTTCATTTATGTTTTTTTTTTTTTTTTCAATGGCTGTGGAATCTTCTTCAAGATACTGGTAACCCGTACTACCAGCATGAACGATTCACGGGTTATTATTCTCCTTTGTCCTCGCGCCTACGTCCGTAACCACAGCTCTGCACACTTCAAACACTCTCCCCGCGGCACTGCCGGTAGGTATTACTTCGCGGGGCTGGTTTGCAATTATGCTCTATTCTGTAAGGCCGCCTCTTGGGCTGTTTTTAGGGCTTCAGCTCTTCGTAGTGCAATCTGCACGTTAGCTATGAAGGAGCAGACCTCTGTCCAGTCGCTCTCAGATCTCGTCATGTAGCGTACGAGTTCCTCCGGGGTTGGCAAGTTCGCTCTGTCTTTGGCGAAGCGTGTGCAGTAGAACACTGCATGCTCCGCGTCTTCATTCACGTCTGGAAATTCGGCGCACATAGGTGAGTTATCGTGTCCAAACCTGTGGAGGTATTTCCGATAGCCACCATGGCCCGACAGAAACTGTGTAAGATGGTAATTCCAGTTGCCTATTTTTCTTTGCGTCCATGATTCAATCGTGGGAATGAGCCTATGGGTCCACCTGCCCTTTGCGGAGCCATCCCAACTGATTTGCCACAGCGTCATCGATGTCGCCCTTTCCTCCGTCTTTACTCTTCTTGCCTCCTGATGATTCAGGGGCCGCCGAAGGTACACCCTCTGGCTCTCGTTTGCGAGTATGTCAATGGGGATCATTCCGGCTAGAACACATGCTGCATCGTCAGAGATGGTTCATTTGTGTGTGCTGCTTCATTTAAGGGCCATGTGGTAAGTCATATTCCGGATAGTCTAGTATCAAGACTCAACAACTTCAAGATCCATAGAAGGCGGAAGTCCCTGTTTTATCGCTATTTTAACAAAAAAAATACACAAGTGAGGTAGCCAATTGTAATCTTCTCCGTGCCTATACCCGTCTCGTCAGGAATGTTCATCCGTTTAACCTGAAGCCTGCTTTCAGATGCCGAGTTAAGTTTAGAAACTCGTTCTTCAGCCGCACCACACGAATATGAAATGCTCTTCCAGGATTATTGTTTCCCACTGACTACAATCCACATACATTTGAGAGCAACGTGCACAGGTACCTCCAATCCATCTACACTTTCGGCCCGTGCACTGTCTTGACTCCGGCCACTTCTGAGTGCATGAACTTTACGTTCACAAGGCTAGACAGCTTTTAAGACTCAAACAACCGGGTTCAAGATCCATAGCACACAGGCGTCTGGTGGCAGCGGGCTTGCTCTGGTCAATTCGAGTGTAGTCGCTCACGTTTCTTGTGATGACTCATATTTCAACATACTTCTATTTATTGGGATATGCGCAGCATGTCAGGACGGTTTTAAGCAAGTGGGTTGTATGTGGTAACATTACATGGGTGGCGTTACAGCCCGTAGAGGACCAGGGCCTAGCTTCTCAGCAGTATGTGGTAAACATATGGGAAAAAAGAAGTCTGACAAAAGATCAATCCCATCGACACCCGAAGGATTCGCCGCAGACACCGTCTTCGTTACAACAGTGGATTAAGTTAAACTGATCAGTCAGTGCCTGGATTTCAGCAACTTTCCTGATGTTGTTATTGTGTGAGGGTCTTTTGTCACTCAAACAAGGCCATCTACAATACGACTTTTTCGTCCTTCGATATACTCGCGGAGCATTGCCAGTAACTAGCAAGAAGTGCGACATTGAAGAGAAAAATGTGTGTGCCCCCAGAACCAGAAACGAGGTGTGCAGGAGCAGTCAGCGAATAACACTTCAGCTCGACCAAACATTCGATTCAGGCAAAAAGCACCGTCATTGTTGAGGAAATTACATTCACTATTGTCCTTGGCATTTAATTAGCTACTGCCCGAGGGGTACCTCCCAAGAATAACCCCACGAATGAGTTGCAAAAGCGGTGTTACCATAGAACTTTCTAGTTCAATGAAAATGTGAAAAAGATCAAAGACTCATTAGAGGATACAAAGAAGCAAGTTCGTATGTCCCCCTAACTTTAAAGCAAACATCACCAAGCTAATTGCATAGCGAAAGTTTCAATGTAACATCCTCACCTCACTGCTGCGAGAGGGTGGTAGGGTGTGGTGCACCCCAGCCCAGGCAGACACATCCTCTCAGGTATGGCGTGCGAGAAGGTAAGGTTCGTGAATAGAAACTGAAAATCCTTGAAACAATAACAAACGACTTGTTGTAAAGTGTCCTTGATTTGTTTTGCATGCAAACGAAAGATACCGAGTATTTTTATGCACAACCCCACTGACAAGAGAGGAGAGACTTTGGATGAGTTCAAGACGTCAGGGATACGAAACGATGATGGATATAAATTGACCCGAGAATGTGTCTGCGCGTGAGTGTGTACTTAGGGACGTCGAGGAGGGGGAGGCGGTTGCTTTTGCAAACATTGAATGGGATCGTGAGAGTTTTACCATCATTTTCCAACTTGAGTCAATCAAAGTTTTCACAGCCACAATATGAGTTATTTATGAAACGCGAGCTGCCTCAGATGGTGGCTTCTTGCCGTGTTGCCATTGTTTTTTTTTTTTTTTTACGTTGCATACTTGAGGGGGTTAAGGGGAATCAAGGTCATGACGATTGGGTTTTTGCTCTGAAGTTCAAGTAGCAAAGCACGCAAGAGATATCACCAGGCCACTCGATCCTACGTCATTGTCAGGAATTATGCCAAAGCGATTTTTTTGACTTGGTCCTGCAACCTCGTCCTCGGAAGTCTTGGCGTTTGCTCAGGCGACCACTTGTAGAACCACGTGGAACTAAAGATAGTTAGGGTGATGACGGCAATTCGGTCCTGCCGTGTACTGTGCGAAGGTGGAAAGCCATTTAACTTCCGGCCTGAACTCTGAAATCCACATTTTCCACAATTTTTTTGTTTTAATTCTTATAAGACAGCGGCTAGCATGGCGACCACTCCGTTCTGGACGCTCAATTATCCTTGGCAGATATAGTAGATCCCTACCCGAAGTAACCGATCTTACAACAGATAAGCTTCTCTCCGCCAAGGATTTATAAACCAGCAGATCATACTGGAAGTCTGAACACCATGCACTGGGTGGTTCTTTGTGAATCTTCAGAAATGGATTGAAGATGGGTCCATCCGCTATGGTCGACTGCCGTGATATTTTGAAAAGGCAGCGACGATGGGTATTGTTTTGGTGTATCCACGAATAGAATTGCCGTTCTTTGGCAGACTCTCTTCCGTCTCGAGCGGAGATCGCTCTTCTAAACCCTCCTGGCTGCGAGCGACATCCCGTTCGAATTTGGATTGGAAGATGACAGGACATCGGTATTAGGCCAATTGTGTCGAGATAGATGAATGCTTTGTGAAGAATAAAGCACTATTTCAGCCCAAAATATCAGAAGAAGTCATAGCCAGTGGAATATGCCTTCTAATCTTCTTACACTTTGTATCGCGCTACAGTCCGGGATGGACCTGGGCCTCAACCAACAAACCTCTCCAACTAGCAGTCTCCAGTTTCAGACGCCAAGTTGGTTGAGGTCTTTTTCCACGGCGTCGATCTGCCTTCTAATAAGTTCAATAATAAAATGATCTATCCTGTCTATATCTATCCAAGTTTGCCTCCTTGAACACGACCTCGTTGGGATAGAACTTTGTGTGTGTTCGATACAACCAGAGATAAGTCCGTAGACACTGTTTGTCGAACAACATCATATTCCATCTGGAAAGGACTCACGTTGAGCCACAGTGAACAACCGTACGCCATAATTGGCCGAATGATTGCCATTTAGAAGATAACCTTCACCCTAGAGTCGCTGCTGAAACACAACCCCCATGTCGCAGCAAAGACTTTGTCTAGCAATGTCTATATGTTTGCCAAAATGCAGATATTAATCCAACCAAACGCCAAGACACCTTGCTACACTTTCCACAGCTAACGGCCGTCCCTGCGGGTCAACTATGCCGAATTTACGCCAGTTTATGTGCGTATCCCCTGTACAGCGCGGTCCTGAAAAGGATAGTTTCACACTTCCAGTCAAATTCACGTTGCACCAAGATGTTCATTACTTCGACCTTCGGACTTGATCTGTACGCGGCTAGATCATCGGCGTACGCTATTAAGTGCGGCATGGAACGTGTAAGATCTGCAGCGAATATTAAGAACAAGATTGGCGAACCACCCTACGTTCAAACCATTTTTGATGTCCAGGACCGTGGTAGACGTTACGTCGCCACTTTTCACAACTATCTCTCTGCCTGTTATCATCTCATAGATCATGTATGGTTTACAATGGTTTACTTATGTCGAGTCTGCGGAGTTGCCGCAACACAGCAAAGTCATACTTGGTTCCAAACTTATTTGAAAGGATAACACGGAGGACCATATAAAATAGGCGTTTATGGCGTTTTATAGTGCAAATGTGCCCCTGGGGTGTTATACTGGATATATATGAAGGGCGTTCAATATATTCTCGGTATCGATATGAAGGAAAATGCGAATTCAATTTAAATTGTTTTTATTTTTCAGTATAATCTCCCCTAACATCAATGCATTTGTTATATCTTGAGATAAGCTTTTTTAAACCCTCAAAAAAATAAATTTCCTCTTTCTGTGCAAAATACCCATTTTTTGCCGACTTGAGTTCTTCATCATCCGAAAATCTTTTTCCACGAAGACATTTTTTCAAATCCGGAAACAGGAAATAACCACGATCACAAAGGGCAAGGTCTGGACTATAGGGTGGGTGTTGGATTTCTTCGAGACCACAATTTCGCGCAGCAGCCTTGGAAACTCGGGCCGTCTGAACAGGAGCTTTGTCATGAAGAAGCAACACACCCGCTGCGAGTTTACCCCGTCTTTTCTTTTTAATTTCCTCCCGCAAAGTATGCAAAGTGGAGGCGTAGGATGTGGCGTTGATGGTTACACCTTTGAGTCCCAAAAAACTGTGGCCATGAGCTTCCCGGCAGACGGAGTGACTTTGAACTTCTTCGGGGGGTCTGTTCCTTTTTTATGCCACTGCATGGACTCTTGTTTGCTTTCAGGGTCATAGTGGTGGGCCCATGTTTCGTCACCAGTAACAATTCTATCCATAACACCGTCCGCGTTCTCACTACACATCTCCAAAAGCTCTCTACAGCATGCGATTCTCACTTTTTTCTGAGGCGCTGTGAGCATTCGTGGCACACATCTTGCACTGACCTTTGAAAGGTTAAGATGGTCATGCAGAATGGTGTGAATGGTACCAATTGAAAGCTTGGTGATCTCTGCCATCATTTTATTCGGGCATCCTCAAGAACAAGTTTTTCGACTTCTTTGATGCTTTCTCCCGTACGGAGCGGGGGTCGTCTTCAATGCTCTCTCTGCCTCTCTTGAACTGACTTGACCACTTTTGCACAGTTGATAATGAAGGTGCGGAACCCTGGTAAACAGCCACCATCTCTTCATGAATAGTTTTTTGACTTTTTCCTTGCTTAGTGAGAAATTTAATTACAGCGCGATGCTCAATTTTCACCATCATCGTCTCAGTTGCCATTATGATTCTGTTTAACTAGAGATAAAACGCGAATTAATAATCACATTTATATGAAATTTTTCATGAATGCACTAAAATAATAGTATTACTTGATAAATAAGTCAATTTATATATAGAAGCACAGCTTCACCCCGATACCGAGAATATATTGAACGCCCCTCGAATCATGGTTGTAAGACCTATCCTGACATACGGGATCAAGGATCGGCTTGCCTAGGGTGCCTTAGAACAACACCAACGGCAGTGCTCGAAGCTAGACTTTTTCGCTATTCCCTCGACTTATTCTGTAGCAACAGTGCAGCCTCATCGGCCGTCAGACTCAGAGAGGCGGGATTCGGGAAGGAAAAAAACATGATCACGCTTACATACACAAAGGATGGACAGCGGCACAACGCAACAACCTGCCACCGACATTAGCCCCGGAGAAGGTGCATTTTCGACGGCTCAAAAACAAGTGCGGTTACAGGCGCAGGGATGTTCTGTGACCTATTCGTGGCTGCGTTACACGAAGCAGTACTCGGGCTGAGAGAACTCAACAAATCGATTTCGATTTTCTCCGACAGTCGAACTGCAGTAAAAGCCATAGCATCGGACATCTTGACGTCGAAACTAGTCCGGTTATGCAGACAGAGCGTCATTAAAATATCCTTGGTGAACATGGTATTATGTTGGGTACCAGGGCACACTGGCATCCAAGGACACGAAAAAGCAGTCAGCCACTGCAACCTAACCTGCGTTGTGTCCTCCATTCACGCAGACTAGAATCGTACTGTCTAATACGCCACGAATCAGCTCTATCGTTTGATTATCGTTCGACTTTCGGCTTCATATGAAGACTGCCAGAATAAGGACATGGTCTTTGATTTTGTTCCTTCGTGTGAGGAATGTCGGACCAACTTGCTCGGACAAGGGTTACTATGCGGGGCTCCACGCTTGCTGTGTTGGCCAATCTAATTCTGCTCGACAGCACAAAAATGCAGCAACCGCTCCTACATTTCTGTATCGATGTCTAACTAACTTCCAGTCAAACGATGCCAACAGTCGGTTACCAAATCGCTGAACAACAACTCAACGGCCGTGAACACCTTTGTTAACTTCCATTCCACAAATGTGCTCTTCCTTTGGAAAAATGTCAGAAGATCACAAGTCAGCGCCGACGACGATGACGACGACGCCTCCACTTCCGACTAAACACACAAACGTTTGAAAGACATGTCAAATCAGACGTATAAAGCAACTTCAAAGGGGCTCCTTCATTGAAACACTCGTAGACTGAGTTTCGTAAAACAAAAAAAGGCAATCTCCTCGCACCAGCATCGTGGAGGAACATAAATCGATTGAGTGATGTGTGTATGTGTGTGCGTCGCAACCTTCACCCCATGCTGCAATCGATTTCGCGATAAAATCAAACACAATGCGGGTCTGCGCGAAAGCACAGCAGCGTTTCCCTCAGCCAAGCGATATCCTTTAGTCATCTCGAAGGTCGTCCTGTTATCGGATACTCGCAGAAGCGATTGCAAATCGTTCACAAAATATCTGTCAGATTCAATAGAGCCTATTTTCTTTTCAGCAACCGTCGCTCTTTATTCCTGAAATCCATTGCTGCGAGCAAACTGAGTTGGCATCCTGCGAAGGACACCACCCTTCGTGTAAGCAAACATTATCGCGCGTAAATGTGTGTTCGCCAGCGTTAAGCACATGAAAGAGGGGAGACGTCAATGAAGTGAACAATTGCAGCGTAATTGCAAAACACTGATGCGAATGGTGATGGTAATGGCTGAGGTCCTTGTCGTCGTCGTCGTCGGCGGCGGCGTCGTTGCTGCACGGTTACACGGCATCGTGAACTCTTAATCGAACTTTGCGTTGAATGCATTCATCGGATGAGTGTAGGATGTGCTTGGTTGAGGCAGCTTCCGTCTGAAGGACGACGATTTTATCTCACCAGTGGCGGTGTGGTGAGAATGTGTGTGAGACCAAAGGCAGGACACCGATTGCAGTGGCCGCACACAAACCCTCTGGCGACGGATACTACTCCTATGTGGCAGCAATGTCAATATTGTCGTCCGTATTACGTTTGTGTCTGGGGTAGGATTGATCAGCAGTTCATGAGCCGCACGGAGAGGGAGCTGGTCGTCGCAAATTTTTTTTTTCTTCCCTCCTCTAAATGATTCGATGCTGGGCGAAAGCACCTTGCTGCTGGTGGTGGTTGGACTGCTTGAGATGAACACTCGCGAGTGATTTTCGAGATTTTGGTTTAACACAAGTGTGTCGGCTTGATGGGGGAGAGGGAGACGGGTTCGTTGTGTTGACAATTTGCCCGGATGTTTGATACTTTGAGGGGTGCTCTACCTGTTCTCTGATCAGGGTCTGGTAACGACGGACGGGAGGGAGTGTTTGTGCGGTTTTCCGTATCCTCAATTGCTGGGCGGATTTACTGCATCGCTTGCTTAGTAATGTGGGACTGGAGAGGGAGCGCACGATGGTCACGGTGTAGGGGAAGGCAGCCGTTGCATTTGTGCTCAGTCCGATCGATGGACGTTGATTTTGTTGTTCCTGATGTTCATGTATGAATTGTGGCTTCAAATAGCGTTTGAGCAAGGCGATGTCAGCTTCAAACTTCTTCAAATCGCTGAGTTTCACTGTGCCGACTGTGGATGAGTCGGCTGGATCGCCCTCACATGTGAACTGTGTGAATGCAGGCAAAATCTCTGGGTAGTGGCAGAAAAGAGAAGGCAGTTTATTTCCCCAAAAGAGATGCGAAAGTGCCCACCTTCTGCGTCTAGCACCAAAAGAGACCGAAATGAGGCGCCGAAGGGAATGCCCTTCGGCTGTGAAATTCACTCCTTTCTTGTGATTCGAGAGATTATTCCAAGTAGCGGCAAAACAACCGACCGATAGGCAAATCTTTCAAATTATTACCGAGTCTGTGTCACCTCACGCTCATATCCTTTAAAGAAAGCCTTGGCATTCATAAACCCAATCTATTTTCGACTCAACAGCGATCTACTGAATAAAACGGAAAACAAACTTCCAACGAATCAGTTCCTAAGTTGCCCAGCAACAATCAGTCGAGAGCAATGAGCGTGGGTGTTGGTTATCCGCTTTAAAGGCGTTCGTATGGCTTTACACTAAAACGAGAAGGTTCTGATCTCTTCGCAATCAGCTTGCAGACGGAAATATTCTAAAAATATCCTTAATAGCATTTATGCTCGATAGGAAAATCTCGCTGCCTCTCACACCCAGTGTCTTTCAATTTGGCTTTAGGGGTGTACAGTGTACACACACACAGATAGAGAGAGCGCCCATATATAAAACGTCACCTTGAGCTGATGAAGGATGCATGCAAACCTACACATGTACACCTCTCTCGGTACATAATGTGCCTTTTTTTTCTCATTCTTTCTCTATATCCTTGCATCCCGATAACGTTTTGGGGGTTGGAAGGGCGACGAACAGGAAAAGTAAAGAAGGCCACAATGAGGAGAGGTAAAATGAAATGCGGGGACACCCCGAGTGCATTTGTTATACCACGAGGAGGATATGCTGCTCTTGGTTCATACTATTAAGGCGGCGTGTATTTTGCGATAAATGAATAAAATAAGTGAACGGGGAAAAAATGCTGAAATATCCTCATAAGCTGTTTGTATGGCTTTCTTAAATAATTAAAGCCCTTGCGTGCAAATTGTTATTGTGACGTTGGGTTACAAAAAATTCAAGCATATTCAGACTTTGAACGAATGTAACGCACATACAGCGTTACCCGTGTTTGCCTCGTCCGTGCATCGAAGTGGATCGTTTATGGTGATAGAGAACGAAGCAGGATTCCCGTTGAATTGTAATCTTTAAAGTTTCCTTCTTTAATCAGTTTTTACAAAAGTCTAACGTAACTCCGATGGAAATTCCTTCACTCAAGAATACTGACAATTGTAGCCCATGGTATTCGTATTCTGGGTAAGATGAACTCTGGGGTTGAGTCACAGTCTTGGCGAACGACGATGATATTATAAGATGACCTAGGTGGACGAAGCTTGCGTCCTCACACTTGTCTGTCCATAATGCTTAAACGTATCGACTGGCCTTTTCACGCTTTGACATAAACCTAGATCCACCTCAAACCTAGAACCATCCACAAATGCTCCTGAAAGACAAAGATCGCCAGAAGGTAATCGTCCAAAAAAAGCAAGTCCAACTCGCGAAATTCCACGCACACGCACAAGCCGATAATTGATGTCTGATTGCTGGTTTGACTAACTACACGCAATGCCAAATCCATGGTGTTGGTGGAAAGCAGACTACTATAAAAGGTAGTGTCTTACACGATACCTCTGCGTTTCTATTACGGGGCAGATTGTCCCATGGGAGTAATTATTATAAACTGCCGCGATCAATTCTCCTCGGAATAGAGTAGAGAAGCCGCTAAAGGCCTAGACAACGTCTACAAAAGTGCGGACTTGATGGACGTAGTAAACAGAATAAGTACAGCAAATTTAACCAAAACCACCAATATCCCTTTTTCGGTGTTTTTTTTTCATGAAGAAGCCGGAATGACTGCGAAGGCAAAATCCAGTCATCGAGCGATGAAACTTTTTGAAAGTGACCGACTCGAAGGAACAGAACACCTACTTCCATGTCTCACATTAAAACCAGGCAGGCTGAAAACTTAAAACTCAACTCTAATTGACGAAAGTACTCAGAATTGTGGTCAAATTTCTAAGTGCCCACTATTACTTCTGGAAACTTATGCAAAATAATTGCACCAACCGTCGTTTACTCATGTAAAAAGTGATTCATTTCGCTCCCACCTATGTAAACGCAAGTGAACGAAACTGAACGAAACAGACCCAAGAAGTTCTTACAGCACCCTCTCTTCAGATTCTCTGTTCTAATGTTCAAAATAACAATAAAATTTGTTTTGCAAACTTGTGCCAACTATAGTGAACGTGCGGAGACTTGATTTCGCTGTCAAAAACGAACGAAAAGTAGCCAGAAGCATCATCGATGTTAAAGTGCCCAAAAATGCTTACTTGTGCACAATTCGAGCACCAACTGTCATTTACATAGGAGAGAACAATCCCATTCTCTCCATCTCATTCTCTCCATCCCATTCTCTCCATCCCATTCTCTCCATCCCATTCTCTCCATCCCATTCTCTCCACACCATTCTCTCCAATCTATGTAAACAAAAATTTAACGAAACTTGACGAAACTGATTGAAGTGGTTATTGCGGTCACTCTATACTATTTTTGTGTTTTCGCTCCTTTGCTTAATTTGACTTAAGTCGCCGTACGTTCATTGTGATTGGACCTTTGCTGTATACCATGTTCAACAATAGGGTATGAGGCATGGCTTGCTTCAGTTGCTCCAGAAAACGAGTAATCCCATATACATATGTACGACAAGGACAACACACTGGACGTGAATAATATCAAACAGTTCTAGATTTGATACTTTTAAAGGACACTCACACGATTGGTTGGTCACAACCCTTAGCAGACCCGGCTTGTCCTCCACTGAAATGTGCAAAAACTGCAATGAGTTATTTGGAGCACACCTTCTCTTCTTCAAGTCATTAAATGAAGATGGCTGTTGTCATAAAACAATTAAATTTTCATTGAATTTGCACCTGCTACAGGAACGAGAGCATGAACTCCACCTCATGCGGATGCGGATGTGATGACAATGGACCCAGCTCATCGCTCTTTTCTTTGGAGACCTGACGTCCCTTCCCTCGCTTGCTTCCATTTTCTAATGCTATCAACGATTTCTGCCACTAACCGTCGATGGTTTGAGGGCAGCAAGCAGTTATGGCCTACTCTCAACTCTAAACGTTCACACGGTCTGATCAGACTGAGCAGGCTGAGCTGCTGTCAGAATTCTCATCGGCGTTCGATTGTGCCATTAGAACGCACGCCTTTACTCTTCTCCACAATGTCATTTGCAGACGCTGACGAGATGAGGCAGGAGATGAAATCATTGTGCCCATTTTCTGCTCTTTCAGGGGCACCCTGACTTAGGGGCTTACTTTTATGGCAACCAAGCAATACTTGTGGCAGACATCTTCATCGCTAGCGTAAAAACCCCCAACTGGTTAATGGAGTAGGATCGACTTGGAATCCTTCATTTAACCAGTCTTACTTACTTACTTAAGGTGGCGCTACAGTCCGAGGTGGACCTGGGCCTCAACCAACAAGGGTCTCCAGCCAGCTTTCTCCAGTTTCGCACGCATAGTTGGTTGAGGTCCCTTTCCACTTGCGTGCGCCACCTGAGTCGCGGTCTTCCTCTACTGCGCCGTCCCTCGGGACTGGATTCGAAGACTTTTCGGGCCGGAGCGTTGGTTTCCATCCGCTCTACATGACCTAGCCATCTCAATCGTTGGATCTTCACTCTTCTGGCTAAGTCGATGTCGCTAAACAGCCCGTATAGTTCGTCATTATATCTCCTCCTCCACTCACCATCTATGCAGACGGGACCGAAAATCACACGAAGAATTTTCCTCTCGAAGCAACCAAGAGCAGCTTCATCCGCTTTTGACAAAGTCCATGCCTGCGCGCCATATAGCAGGACTGGGACGATTAAGGTCTTGTGAAACGTTACCTTGGTCGTTCGAGAGAGGGCTTTGTTTACCAATTGCTTTCTTAGCCCAAAGAAGCAGCGATTGGCAAGAGTTATTCTTCGTTTGATTTCAGCGCTGGTGTCATTGTCTGAATTGATAGTGGTGCCTAGGTAGACAAAGTTTTTGACTACCCCAAAGTTATATCTGTCTGCTGGGACGTTCTGACCGAGACGTCGGTGTTGGGTGTCCTTTCTCGTTGACAGCACATACTTGGTCTTACCCTAGTTTACCGCTAAACCTATCTTCGCGGCCTCCCTTGCAATACCCCCAAAAGCGCCATTGACATCACGCTGCGTTCTTCCGATAATATCAATATCGTCGGCATATGCTAGTAGTTGGACGGACTTCTGAAAGACTGTTCCTCTGGTGTTGGCGTTCGAGTTTCGAACCATTCTTTCAAGAACGATGTTGAAAAAGTCGCATGACAGCGCGTCGCCTTGTCTGAATCCTTTTTTGACATCAAAGGTCTCGGTTACGTCGTAACCAACCTTGATGGAGCAGCGTGCATTCTCCATCGTCATCCTACACAAACGGACGAGTTTGGTGGGGATGCCAAAACTAGACATTGCTCTGTATAGCTCGTCTCTATAGATGCTATCATACGCGGCCTTAATCGATTTGTTGCTCCTGGGTTTTGTCCAAAATCTGCCGCAGTGTGAATATTTGGTCGATGGTGGATTTTCTTGGCCTAAAGCCCCACTAGTATGGACCGACCAGGTTGTTGATGAATGGCTTTCGGCGTTCACACGGCAAATAAGATTTTGTATGCGATACTTAGGAGAGTGATGCCTCTGTTGTTGGCGCAGTTCAAAGGGTCTCCTTTTTTATGGATCGCATTTAACCAGTCACCTGACACTAACCTAAATGCGTGAACGGGCACTGCAGTCCGTGCAATGGCATCAATCACTTATCAAAAAATCATCGAAATGATAGTCAAAATGTGGAAAGTACAATAAGGACGCGTATTTCGAGATGGCACCACTTGTTTGATGAGCTTTCTGGGTGCTGTAGGGGCTTGGTAGCCGGCTGACAATCAGGACGAGGTAATAAGCTGATTGGAATGGCAGCGCCTAAAATTTAAAACTAACTCCAGAAACTGGATTACCTTTTAAAAGCTTCATCACATCTCCTCACATTCACCTCACCGGCCACAAAATCCAAGACATTCTCTCGTCTCCATCCCGTTTTGGTTCAGTGAACAACCCAAGTCTGCATAAGCGCGTCCCCCGCTACCGGCAATAGTCGAGAGACGACTACGAGCCCGTGACTATACCAACAAAGGTGTCCTTGTGACAAACACACAACCGCTCAAACTACTCATACTCCATGCAGAACTAGTGACCCATAGTTCAGTGCCAAACACGCCACGAACATATTGGTTCGCCATATCGATCCTTTTGGTTTCCGGTGAATTATCCCGCCAGTGTGCGTTTGCGGCTTCGCGACCAAATAAGCGACCTGCATGTGCATGTGTGTGCAGTCATTAACAACATCATCAATAAATAAAATTGTTCAACTAATGAGGGGAAGTGCTTTAAAAGCAAACAAAAATAAAATTAAAGAAACCGCCAAATGCCATAAGCCAAAGGTAAAATCGAAACAAACGTGTCGCCAATAAACATAAAACAGATTACACGCCACACACAGGCGCGCATACCCAGTCGAAAAATGTGTATTTCCAATCACTTAACGTGTGGCAATGGATTCGGCGGTGGGCGGGAGCGGCAATGTTACAATGCCCTCACCGCCCGGCGTCGCCTCCCCAAAAACAAGGGGGCAACGCAATCGACGCGGTTAGCATCATCATCATCATCGCCATCATTGGCTTGGCACCTATACCTGCCATGGTGCTGCCCCCCCAATCAGGGTCCCTGGCCGGCCGGTCTATCGTGGTAGTCTCCTGTCTTCCGCCGCGCCCCATGTCCTGGGCTGGGTGTCACCCGCTGTTACGGATCAATGTGGAATCGCTTTTGTCCCTAACCGAGGGGATATTAACACAAAAAGGAGTCAATTTTTGTTTACTTTATTTTTATTCTCGATTTGTGTGACTGTGTGTGCGCCCCGCTGTGCTGTGAGTCCTTTCTTTGTTTTTCCGGTTCGCCTCGGCTATCGAAATGCCCACATGGATTTAATGCAATCAACGGGGCCGTAAGCACCCGCATAACGAGGGCGGGCGGTAGCGAGATTTCTTTGCGTTTGCACGGAAGAATATTGAAAAGTTTTTAGGCGGCCCTTTTCTGACATTAAGCCATGTTAACAATGGGAAGGAGGACCCGTTGGGGGGCTGGCTGTGGGCAGAGACTGGTTAAGAGGCGGTCGTAAAATGAAAAAAAAATTATTTCTGGTCACATTCAGTTGGAAATGGTGCAATTAAGCGACTCAGGGACTCTGATACGTTAGCGCTGTTGGCTGAGTTGTAGTTGCTCGTCTATTTTTGGTCAGAGAATTATATTAATTGGCACTCGGGGAGGGTGCTGTTCGAGGAGTACCCATGAATATCAACAAGAATGCCAAGGTCGGGCTGGTGTACGAATAACAATGTGGGACGTTCCTCGGGGGGGGGAGGGGGTTGGGTGGTTTGCGTTCGGCCGAAGCAGAGGGTGGACGAAAATGTCAACCGAATGTGAGGCAGTTCACGTGAGCGGATTTTGCCGATCTGAGGTAATCAATTACACAATTTTTTTGATCCAATTGATCGCATATGAACGTGTCTTGTCCGTGATCGTGTGGGATCTTGAATGCAAAGGGTAAACGTCTGAGCAACTGGGGCGTCCACGTGAAAAGGCAATAACAACAGAACGCCAAATGGCATTTGGAAATCGAAGCGCAAATCAATTAGATCAATTTGGCCAGTTGCACTTATCCGAGTACTTCCATGTTTGAAAGAAGTGAATCACTCGAATTAGTCACAGTCCGAGGTGGATATATTGCCCAGAGTCTATACACCAGTCTGCAAGCAAGAAACCGATCTCGGCCTTTTGCACATGGTCGGTGAAGGTACCGACGTCTGTAAACCGTTAGAGCCAGGCATGGTAGATGATGCCGGATGTTATCCGTTTCC
Organism: Eristalis pertinax; assembly: GCA_907269125.1. Classification (NCBI taxonomy): domain Eukaryota; kingdom Metazoa; phylum Arthropoda; class Insecta; order Diptera; family Syrphidae; genus Eristalis; species Eristalis pertinax. Next base: position 32,543,351 of record OU026146.1, read on the forward strand.
TCCTCTTCAAGACAGCTTCTGTCGTTTGCAGAGTCTTCTCATGTGGCAGTCACATGTTGAGCTTTAATTTGTTAGGAAAATAAACGTCCATCCAAGTGCTTGGAATTTAGCTTTTTAGAACAATTTTAGAACAATTAAGGTAATGCGACACAAGCTCAGACCCTCTATGAGTCGCTGGTCTAATAAGTGAGTAAGCATTGTTTTTCTGCGTTTTCCATGATTTTTTCCGAGCTTCTTGGGCGATATAGCGATGATTTCGGCACACATCTTTGCCTTGGTCTTGCTGGGGTACACTTTGATTTTCAAATAGTCCGAAGCCGAAGGAGTCAAGTCTGGCGATCTGGGTGACCACTACACGACCGGGGAAGAAGCTGCTTTGTTTGAATTGCAGTGTGGCATGGCGCATCGGCTTGTTGAATGCAGTAACCTGTCCAGACCGCTTTCACACATTTATGACCAGACATAATGCGCCACCATCCACTTGAAGCAAACGCCGACCCAAAAGTCACTTTTTGGCGTTTCATGGATCTCCGGTGGATTCTGCGTTCCCCAAATGCGACAAGAGTGTGAAATAGGCGCCATAAGCTCTGAAGTAGGCCACGGTGGTCATCAAAATTGGCTTCGAAAAATCTCAGGTTCTGTGAACCATACATGCGGCTGTATTCTAAGCGACGTGGACGATCTGACGGCCATATTCTTTGCACTTTATGCGGAACGAAATGTGGCGCAATGGGGTTTTATTAACGCCAAAATACTGCAACGATGCATTTGGGTTCTCAGCAACACCCTCTCTTAATGCTCCTACCTGTTTCTTGGAACGTCTTGGGCGTTGATGAACCGCATGTCGATGTTATTCCACTGTCCCGTGCTCAATTAAATTCAACACCAATCCACGAATAGTGTTGTCAGACGGTGCTTGTTGGCCACACTATTTTCAACGACAATTCAAAGAATATTAATGGTGATTCTGTGGTATTTAAGAAAGACCTTAATCGCAAGGCCCTCGCAGAAGGGTCTACCAAGAACTCGCTGTGTGGGTCTAGCAAGGCGCAAAGGAAATGTGTTAAGGTCTCCCTCTCAGCTGGGTTGTTACAACTGCGGCAATATGTGTTTAACGGCATGATCTCCTACCGGCCAGTGTCCCTTAGAGACCGCCACCAATCTTGCGATATCGTGACGTGTTGTTCACCGAAAGAGATCGCTTGTACTCAGGCCCTTATTATCCTTCATGTTGCACAGTTGGAGTCTGACCCATCTGAGGTTTATTATTTCAAGGTAGTGCTTACAGACATTAGCCTTGGCTGCTTCTAATGGAATGTGCACTTTCTCAGCCGAACACTGAAGGGCAGATACCTGTCTAGACAGTTCATCGGCTTTCTCACGTCTTCTAACGACGTTCAGTCCGGCGTTTCTTACTGAACGAATATGTTCGTCACTATTTCGGCGCATTGTGTGAAGCGATGCATGGTTGAAATTATACCGAGTTTACGATGGGCGTTCAATATATTCTCGGTATCGATATGAAGGAAAATGGGAATTCAATTTAAATTGTTTTTATTTTTCAGTATAATCTCCCCTAACATCAATGCATGTGTTACATCTTGAGATAAGCTTTTTTAAACCCTCAAAAAAAAAAAAAATTTCCTCTTTCTCTGCAAAATACCCATTTATTGCCGACTTGAGTTCTTCATCATCCGAAAATCTTTTTCCACGAAGACATTTTTTCAAATCCGGAAACAGGAAATAATCACTAGGGGCAAGGTCTGGACTATAGGGTGGGTGTTGGATTTCTACGAAACCACAATCTCGCGCAGCAGCCTTGGAAACTCGCGCCGTGTGAACAGGAGCTTTGTCATGAAGAAGCAACACACCCGCTGCGAGTTTACCCCGTCTTTTCTTTTTAATTTCCTCCCGCAAATTATGCAAAGTGGAGGCGTAGGATGTGGCGTTGATGGTTACACCTTTGAGTCCCAAAAAACTGTGGCCATGAGCTTCCCGGCAGACGGAGTGACTTTGAACTTCTTCGGAGGTCTGTTCCTTTTTTATGCCACTGCATGGACTCTTGTTTGTTTTCAGGGTCATAGTGGTGGACCCATGTTTCGTCACCAGTAACAATTCGATCCATAACACCGTCCGCGTTCTCACTACACATCTCCAAAAGCTCTCTACAGCATGCGATTCTCACTTTTTTCTGAGGCGCTGTGAGCATTCGTGGCACACATCTTGCACTGACCTTTGAAAGGTTAAGATGGTCATGCAGAATGGTGTGAATGGTACCAATTGAAAGCTTGGTGATCTCTGCCATCATTTTCACCTTTATTCGGGCATCCTCAAGAACAAGTTTTTCGACTTCTTTGATGCTTTCTCCCGTACGGAGCGGGGGTCGTCTTCAATTCTCGCTCCGCCTCTCTTGAACTGACTTGACTACTTTTGCACAGTTGATAATGAAGGTGGGGAACCCTGGTAAACAGCCACCATCTCTTCATGAATAGTTTTTTGACTTTTTCCTTGCTTAGTGAGCAATTTAATTACAGCGCGATGCTCAATTTTCACCATCACCGTCTCAGTTGTCATTATGATTCTGTTTAACTAGAGATAAAACGCGAATTAAAAATCACATTTATATGAAATTTTTCATGAATGCACTAAAATAATAGTATTACTTGATAAATAAGTCAATTTATATATACAAGCACGGCTTCACCCCGCTACCGGGAATATATTGAACGTATGTTTCAAAAACGTGTCTACTCAAGTCATCCGGTTGGTGAATGTCGGAGTTATTCCATGTTTACATCAGCTGGATGCAGCCTGCGTGTATTAGATCTTATAACAATATATGTGCTCTTAGTGTCAACTTCTGAACACCATCCATACAACAATACGTGATCGTGGACAGATTCGTGGTCTGGTGAATACATGAATCTGATGCCATTTTCGTAGTGGATGTGGATGGATTTTATGAGAGGATGTGTCAATCCAAGGGAATTCTACTACTCTCTTATGTTTCAAGGCACAAGCGTCAAAAATGTCAAAGACTGACTTCTTTCGTGCAGCGCGAAATAGTCTGGGGTTGTCCTGCACGAATGAGACGGACAACGGCGATATTCGCGCCAGATCATATTTTTGACGTTGACGTACAAATGTCGGGGATCTGTTGACTTGACTTGGCCACCAAACGTTGGCTAATGGACTACGCTCATCGGTGCGACAAAAGGAGAAGTACGTGGTGCTAGCCGCTGTAACTTGACATAATGATTGTCTACACATAGTGTCTGAAAATGTCAGTGCACTGTTGCAATGGTACACGAAAGACACGCATTGATCCTCGCCAACCAATGAACGCCTCCAATTGAACTTGACTGCTACTTGACAAGTGACTTTTGGAATGTTTCCGCAAGTTTTGAATCTCATTTGTCTGGAATCATTTTGATTACTTTCCGTTTTGCATCGACTGACGTTTTTATGTGCTCAAATGGTTGAAGTTAGCAAGTACCTGAACTCTTCTATCTTTTAGAACATCTGTGAACGAGTCCGTACGTGACCGAGTAGGCAAGGACGGCGTCCTAAGTTTATCTTGAGCCCTTTGTTGCGCTTTTTTAGTTCCTTATTCGGAAACGAGCTCTAAAGGGATACCAGTTCTGTTACGGACCTTGGGCGTCCATCACATCAACACGGTTACCTCCACCCGGCCATCGTCAGGTCTCCGTCTAGATGACTAACATTTTTTCTCAAACAAAAGACCACGCTTCGACCATTTGAATAATATCGCCCAAGAATTGATGCCTTGTTGCAACTGACTGCTTTTAAGTGATTAGATATCCCCAACGACTGTCAGCCACTCTCGAACAGTCTTTATTTCAAATCAACTTTAAGTAGAGCTCGTTCGGCTAAAATGCAAAATCACATATGTACACTGCTCGTACATTGTACGTATACCTTGCTTAGGGGAGGCGAGGATGCATTTTGTACTTCATTCAACCGTGATGCACCCTTTAATTTATTTCGTATGCCTGGGTCTGTGGCAGCGTGTGTGTCTGGCTGTGTGGGAGGAGGTGGAGGCGGATAATACTAATAAGGATTCATCTCTTTATGTGGGTTGTTTTGTTGTTGATCCACCACAAGCGCGCACATAATCGATGGGACCAGGACGAGAGAGCACCGATGCAAATGTAAGCGGATGTGGTGGTGCGTCTTTTTTTCCTTCTTTCGCTTTTCAATATTTTTTTTCTCTGCATGCGCTCTATGTGACGTCTCTTGCTGCAGAAAAGGGGAAGGGACGAAATGGAGAAAGAGGAAAACGCTAGGATAATGGACTGAGATGGAAAAAAAACAGAAAATCGAGAAATATCGGTGGTAAATCGAAAAACGGGGTGATTGGTGTTCTCGTCTCGTATACGAGATTCATTCTCTATCCCGTCTTGCATATCGCGAATATGTGCTTGTGTGTGGGCAATAAAATAACGGCTTTATCGATTACAATCCATGTTTTGGGTAAAGTGTTGAATTAATAGGATAAGCCGTTCCGCAAATATGCGCTACATGCATACGCGCAATGCGCACTTGTTCATATGTTGTACATTGGCGGTTGGGGTTGGACGTGTGGTCCGTCGAATTGAAATGATTTGGTTTTGAAATGAAACAAACTAATATTTGACCTAGTCTCTGGCAGCAATTTGTTTTATTTTTAAACGACCGTGGGTCGCTGCAGGGCCACTTACTGTGCGATTCCCTCTGATGGAGAATAAGATCGGTATTTTGTTTTGTACTTTAAGAATAAATTCTCGGAACTTTCCTGCTGAAGGGGGAGCCAGTTATGGTTAAAGTTGTTCTGGGGGGCACTTGCCTTTCGAACTGTTATGGGATTTGATGTCAGAAGCTTGTTAGGTAAATAAGATTTACTTATGTTGGCATGCTTAAAGCTGCCTCTACAAACGTTTGACTAACCGCAAGACGTTTTCCTACGACGGAAGAGTTTGCGATTCGATTTGAATTTCAAATGTCTGTGTTTCTTCTTGGAAACGTTCCGTCGTGGTGCACAGGATAAAGGATGCCTCAGTCCTTTGTCAAAGTTCTGAGAGTCACGTATTTTTGAGATTTTGTCTAAAAAAAGAAGTAATTCTCGCGTTGGACAAAAGAAGAATATGAAATAATAAACTTTCTATTATTTGGCAAAAAAGATTGAAAAATTAATATTTCCATGCAATTTTCGGTGTCCGAATACAGAGAGCATAACTGAAAGGCATTTGCTGTGTCTCGAATAAATTATCTTGCATGCGTTCGCGTCAAATACCATCCACCTAATGCAGCTGGTGGACGTACACTGCTGTGCAAAATAATGAGCACAGGTTGGTGACAAATTGATTTCCGGTTATTAAAGCCTAAAACAAGGTAGTTTTTTTTTACCATTGGGAGACAACGGTACATGATGGCTGGGAGTCGAACAATTTGTGACAAGCACTGACGCAAAGACACCTTTGTACGCTCTTGAACGAAGTTTTTATTTTAAATAAAGAGTGATTTTTTAAAAGCTATAGGAAAGTTTTTCGAAAAAAACCCATAAAATTCAGAAAAATGCATGAAATCTTTATTTAAATCGATAGTACGGTCCATTTTATTTAATGTTTGAAGATTATTTCATGCAAATGTTGACCTTGACTGCGCCTCAAATGGTCCATTCGCTTAGTCCAATTTTGACATACTCTTTCCAACATTTCGGCCGGTATCTCACGAATAAATGCTTCAATGTTGTCTTCCAATGCGTCAATTGCAGCGGGCTTGTCTGTATAGACATGAGCTTTAACATAGCCCAACAAAAATAGTCTAAAGGCGTTAAATCGAACGATCTAGGCGGCGTTAATCCCGAACGCGAAATATAATGTTCACCGAACTCGCCCCTCAATAAGTCCATTGTTGCGCGTGCTGTGTGGCATGTGGCACCGTCTTGTTGAAACCACATGTCATGCAAGTCAAGCTCTTGCATTTTGGGCAAAAAAAAGTTGGATATCATCTCACGGTAGCGCTCACCATTCACAGTTACGTTACGATTCGCATCATCTTTGAAGAAGTACGGTCCAATGATGCCACCAGCCCATAAACCGCACCAAACTGTGACTTTTTCTGGATGCATTGGTAGCTCTTGCAATGCTTCTAGCTGATATTCACTCGAAAATCGACAATTCTGCTTATTTACGTACCCATTGAGCCAAAAATGAGCTTCGTCGTTGAACACAATTTTAATGGAAGAAGCGCGCGATGAACTTTCTTAACAGAGCACGCATTTATTTGGATAATAAAATTCAATAATTTGCAAGCGTTGTTCGTTTGTAAGACGATTCATGGTTAAATTATAGACCAAACTGAAGATGCTTGGCGGTGAAACAAAACACGAAACGTGCGTGAGCTGTTTAAACCAGTGTTGCCAAAAAAATAATAGCTAAAAAATCACCGTTTACAAGGATTCCGGAAATGTGGCTTGTTTCCATTAAACCCGACAGCAATATATTTCTCCAAATGTGTTAAGATGTGCTCTAGTTCCCCAAGCTTTCGATCCAGAAAAACCCATTGAATCCTCATCAGAAAAGCTACGAAATGTTGGACTTGATGGCGATTTCGTTATTGAAGTAGCCGAGTGAAAAATGCTCAGCAATACGGCACCAAGTCTATGTTTAGACGTAACAGAGTATGCTGCAATGAGGAGCGGGAGGATCCGGACATAAAAGAAAATACACTCAAAACTAGAGGAACATGCTCAAACCACAATGTTACCACTACCTTCATGCTTCATAGTCTTCTTGGAGCACCTAGGATTCCATTGTGCGTTGGTTGGTCGTCTCACATTATGTCTGCTATCCGATTCAAACGAATTGAAGCTACTTTTATATTTCACCACTTCGCCGGAGCAAGTTTTATGCTGATCAGCAAACATTTTCCTTTGCTTAATATTTTGTTGTGGGGTAACTCTACTGGGAGCAGTTGATGGAAGGATTGACATCACTAATCGTCTCCCCGTACAGTCATTGAACTGATTTGCAATTTTTTTCACTGAACAGTGTTTGCTGAGCACATATTTTACTTCCAGGACATTTTCATTGGCGTCCCCTGTTTTCTCGCTTAGGTTTTTTTTTTTCTTTGAAATATTTTCGTCCGGAAACTAAATTCTGCTGTCCGGATACGAATTTCGTTGATGGTCTTTATGTGGACCTTTACATTTTTTTCTGTATACCCGCCAGTATAGCATTTTCTATGACTTTCTGCAAGATTTCCGGTGATAACTATTCGCATTCCTGTCGAAACGATCTTGTTGGTTATGCCAAATAGTCAGAACCGGACAGTAAGCGACCAGGAAACGCTTCCTTCACAATATCCATTAAGGCTCGTGCTGTGTGTGCGGTTGCACCATCTTGTTGAAACTGCATGTCCACCAAGCCCCGCTCATTCAATTCCGGCAGTAAAAAGTCGTTCATCATGGCCGTGTAACGTTCGCCAGTAACAGTGACCGTATTGTCGTATTGGCGACCCGCGTGAACTCCGTACCATACAGTGGCTTTGAGAGGATGTAATGGCTCTTCGTGCATCACAAGCGGATTTCCAATGCCACAGTAACAAAGATTTAGCTTGTAGACGTAACCGCCTGTTCAATGCGCTCTAAATGTTAGTGGAGTCCCATTGAAGCGGATGGAGAAGTTCAAGGATCTCGGGGTCTTTGCCACGAGTGATGGGAGAAGTAACGATGAGTTTTCCTGCAGGATTGCCCAATCTGGGTGAATTGATCTACAATCAGAAAGGCCGAGCGTGGTATCAAAGTCAAGTTAGCGGTTTTCAATTCAGTATTAGTTCCAACTCTCACCTATGGTCATGAAATTTGGGTAATGACCGAAAGAATAAGATCGCGAATACAAGCCAAGATGAGATTTCTTCCTTCTGTTGTGAGAGTTACTCGCCGTGATAGGACTCGTTCTTCAGCCGTACTACGCGAATTTGGAATACTCTTCCCAGCCCTATATTTCCCACAGACTACAATCCGCAGATATTTAAGACCAATGTGCACAGGTACCTCCTCTCCCTTTCTCCCTCTATACCTTCGGCCCGTGCTGTGTCTTGACCCCGGACACTTAAGGGTATTAGCAATCCCATGAGCGCGTGCAAATTAAAAAAAAAAAAAAAAAAAAGAAAAAAAAAAAAAAAAAACATGCCATGCCACAAAGCCCACAAACTTGCCTGGTTGGGCATGGGTATAATTCCTTATGGGTTAGAGTCGATGGCAGAGGACCGAGTTAGTGTCGAGAGTTAGTCGAGGGGCCTCTCGTACGTGCTTTGCCTTCAGTCCGAACCCGGACTTTGTCTTCTTGATTTTGCTGGACACATCCAATTCGTTGCCAATGCGGTTTAGAAGATAGATAGATATAGAAAGATGTCTGCTTTCGTCGACTTCCTGTCCGTCAATGTTCAGTTGGACGGAGGCCTTAGAAGTGCTCAGGACTCCGTTGTTTGTCTCAGCATCTAGATTTTGGACCATCAAATGAAGATCCATTCGACCACCCGATGTGAAAGTAGACAAAAGGCTCATCTCAGCGTAGCCGAGATGCCACAGTCTATCGAATTCGATAATTTCCTTCCATCAATGATGCACGTACTACACGCAGAAACAATAGCGGTGACAGGATGCACGCTGGACGAACTCCACTTTGGACTTCTGTCACCTCTGACGACTTATTATTGCTGTCGTATATCCATTACAGTTCGGCCTTTAGTGGAGTTCGGCGTCGGCATAAAACTCCTCTCAATCTGGATTCTCGCCCGAGAGTGTTTAAGGGTTTTTCCCTCCTAGTTACTGTCTCCCAAATCCATCCTGGACTATAGTGCCATATAAAAGGATGACGAATCTAACATCCTGTCTACCTCTATGCCACCGCGACTTTTCCCTGCTCTCATCAGAATCTCTTGTCAAGGCGACCCAGATTGTCTTGGCTATGAACGCGAGGGGAGCTATTGCTGTTACATGGCTTCTTGTTGTATTAAAGTTTCTCAGCAGAGTCCCTTCACATTGACAACCTTTGGCGTGGCGGCCCTTCCCAGCAATTACACCCACCATTCGATGCACTTTAGAAGTTTCTCGACTTCTCAAACTCATCTAGATGACTTCACTCCATATATTGCCGACTTGACGTGTGTGTGTGCCAATGTGCTGCTGCCTTCGTATTGCATCTGACCTCGTTTCATTTATTTTTTTTCCCTTTGCATACAACAAGCTGATAGGTTAGTCACAAATCCAAGGTATTCTCCACTCAGCGGCGCACACAACTCAACAAAAGCAAACACAATCCAATCACCTGAAGTCACACGGTTGCGTCGCGTCGCGCTGCGTCCTATACCTCACATTTCCATAATTCCGTACAACACTATCGCTTCGGTTTATCTGAACAGCGATTTGACGCAATTCGTCTTGAGTTGCAAAAATAAACTCAAAGACGACAAGACGAGAGAAACAAAGCACAAAGCAGCCAAAGCCCCGCGCTGTACTCTGCCCGGGCATATCTGGAAACATATTGCACCTACCTCATAGCAATGAGGTCAAATGTGCTGGTGGTATCTTGGCGTTGCTATATAATTACACTCAAGGCAACAGTGTTGCAATATTCGTTGCTGTTGTTATTGTGTCGCTGTTTGGTGATGCTGACAATAAATACTCCAGCAAGAAAAAAAAATGAGAGAATTATGTGTTCCATCTGTGAAACACTCTCGAATGAAGGATTTGCTTGCGATACACGAGCGAACACGGCTGTGCAATTTTGGAGTGTTCGAAGCGCAAGCGGATGAGTTCTATGCGCTTTGCTAACTGGACGTGGGGTGCACTGTGGTGCCGAGTCAACAGCGATAGTGGCGATGACGGAATTGTGTTTTTCCTTTGAACTCATCAAAGTTGGATTGATTGGCTGCCTTCCTTTGGTGAATATTCTAACCTGTCTGACTGACTGTTGCATCAGCACTTCAGTTTGTGTGCTGTTTGTCTATTTCGACGACACGGTGAGCAATTTGTGATGACTCAACGAGTTGAATGACATTCCGAAGGGCCGTGTAATAGAAGACTTTTGCATACGACACAGGCATTGACCCACTCTCATTTTAGTAAAATTTGGTTATTATCTGTGACGGAGACTTAGGTGCAACAGTGCAGAGAGGGTTCAGCAGCGTCATACTGCATGGATTGAAGCGACGGAGTATTGCTTTAGCGCTCACGCGAAAATCTAGATTGTGCGGTATTTTGTTTTATGCCGACACTGAATTGCTAGTGAGACTTGATACACTGGGGCCATGATAACGCCTTCGTTAAGTTTCGTTAAATTTTACTTATTTCAATGAAAGCAACATTAATTGCACTCTGCGTACGTAAATGCCAATTCGTGCTGTAATTTTGGGCACTTCAAATTCGATGATGCTTCTGGTTACATAAACTCAAGACTCCGTACTTCCACAATGGTTGGGCCGTATGTTCGACCGAACTTTGTTGTTTTCCATTTCTTATTACCAGTCTCATAGATTCTGAAGATGCGCTGCCCTAAAAACTAATTCGATCAGTTTCGTTGAGTATCGTTCACTGTGTGAACGTGGGTGATTCACTGTTGTAATGGTGTTGGAATGCCAGTTCTGGCTACATTTCGTTCGGTTTTCTCTTCGATATCGCTTAAGGGATTTCATGGAGTCACATCGTTATTCACAGTAACTGCCTGACCGGCCTCATTTTGGAAAAATATACGGCCCGATGATGCCGCCAGCCCATAAACCGCACCAAACAGTCACTCTTTGTGGGTGCATTGGTTTTTCGACAATCACTCTTGGATTATCATTCGCCCAAATGCGAATCCACTGAGGTGAAAATGTGCCTCATCACTGAAGATGATTTTCTTCGAAAATTGATCATCCACTGTTGCCATTTCTTGCCACCATTCTGACCATTGACGACGCTTGAAATGGTCAAGAGGCTTTAGTTCTTGAGTCAATTGCACCTTGTAAGCGTGTAAATGCAATTCTTTATGCATAACGTTCATCAACGACACGACGACGAGTTGAGGTGGACGGCTCTTCAGCCACACTATCGCGAACAGCAGCAATATTTTGTGCAGTACGAGCTGTACGAGCTTGCACTGGTGTTTTCACATCTCCTACAGACCCGGTTTGCTCAAATTTTTGCACGATTTTTCCGATTGTACGCACATTTGGACGATTAAATTGACCGAAAAAATCACGAAGTGCACGATATGCATTTTGATTTGAACGCCCATTTTCATAATAAGCCTGAATAACTTTAACGCGTTGCTCGATTGTGTATCTTTCCATGGTTCAAATTGAGTTAGTCTGAAATTGAGAAATGTCAAATGAAATGCAAAAAAAAAACTTGACGTTTAGGTGTGGTTCACATTCAACATCGGCCCTTAAAATTTAACCAGCCTTTATTATGGCCTTATTAGATATAACAGACATTCCCATTAATTGTCCCAAATACAGCGTTCAAGTGGCTGCCTCGGCTGGCTTCGCAAAAGCGCCTTCTGTTACCCCAATTTTCCAAGACCTTGTTGTTGGTTTCGGGCTGTACCTCTCGGATTGCTTGGATGATATTGGCTTTAAGTGCTTGAATCGTTTCCGGATTGTTGCCATAACATCGCTCCTTCACGGTTCCCCACAAAAAAAAAGGCGAAAGGAGTCAAATCCCACCCCAAGGCGGCCAATTGACATCGCCAAGACGGCTGATAACACGATTTGGGAATTCAGTGCTTAAAAGATCGATTGTGGCATGGAGTGTGTGACATGGCGCGCCATCCTGCAGGAACCAGAGGTCGTCCAAACACATGTCTTCAATTTCAGTAAAAAAAAAAAGTCGGTCAACATGGCTCTGTAACGTCCACTGTTGACCGAAACGTTGTTCCCAGCCTCATTTTCGAAGAAGGCCACAGCAGCCACATTCCCATCTGTGCGCACGCTACGATGACGGGGACTATGAGTGTTGTCCACTAGCATACTAGTCTTTCGAGTTTATTGCACAGACCTGAGCACAGCGATCGCGGTGGGTGCTTCATTTCGGCCAAAACTTCTTCGTTTCAAAAAACGCACTGTTTGGGCTACAAAGCACTCACTTTGGAAATACAGAAGTCTTCAATATTTCCCAACGTTGTTCAAGCGTAAAGCGACTCATTTCGTTCCGCGGAGGTATGATACTGCCTTTCTGTCAAGATTTCGATTTCGGAATTTTTCGGTTCTTGCACTGTCCAACTTGGGCCACAGCACCCGAGTGGTCTCACAGGTGTTCCACCTTTTATTAACTGCCTCTATGATCGTGTCGTGTCATCAATTTTTTCTTGACATCCGCAAGAGGTGGTTTCATACAAATGGTTGCCTGGGGTGGGCTGGATAGGTTGGATCGACTCCATTCAACTTGAATGGACATATATGGTATTCCTTCATATACCAATTGATTGCCCGATATAGTCTGACTTTTTCAACCCCCGCTCCATTGACTATATTTCAAAGGACCTTGGTCATGTCCGAAGGAAAATTAATCGAGTCCATGTACTTACCCGGCCCTCAGATCGACAAATGCGGTTCAGCGTGTCGACTTGAACAAACGGTATCCACCATCTTGTTAAAATTAGGGCTGATCAAATGACGTACAGAAGTGGCCAAGACCGTTGAGTTGGTGCAATGTACCCGTTGAAGGTGGCACTAAACCCGATCCTTGTTAAACGCACGCGTATGTACTTGTCGCTGTACCAAGTCAGCACAACTCCGATGGAAAACTTTCCAAATTAGCATTCCACGAAACAAAATTAAGTAAATCCCCGTAATTCTGATTCTTTGCCGGACGCATAGGTTGGAGGTCAAACTGTCGCAGAGATTGATCTCCCTTCATTTAAATGCATAAAACCTCATCAGTCGGCACAACAGTGATGTGGAAATTTCCCAACCCACTCAATTACCCGTCTCGCAGGTGCGGGTCGTGGCTGGACTGAGAAAGAACCAATCACGGATATATGGTACATATGTTCATACATTTCTGACGTCATTAATTAAATTGTAATTATGATTATCCTTGCTGTTAATTGCAATTAAAATTAATGAGTACAATGGAGAATATTAACTGGACTTGCATTTCACGTAAATCACAATGATACCCGGCGTATGTGTGTGGCGGGGGAGCCTTTTATTTTTGTTGTTGTGACTGATTAAACACATTGCGTTGCGAAGGTGGTAATTAAAATTGATGGCTGATCGATGTAAAGTGCAGAATGTCAATTGGGTCACGTACAACATACACACACACACACACGCGAAGGCATGGGTGCATGCATACTCATCAGCATGTCAGGCAGAGGCAGCCGTAGTCACTTGATGGCTTGAGTTATGAGTTGAATTTCAAAGAGGTATGCCAAAGCTTTCGATACTTTGTAATGTGGCGTTGTCCTTATTTTCAAATATGCATCACTGGCAAAAGCGAATGCACACACATGTATGCATGCAGCCCCCGCAGATATGCAACGTTGACTCGGGGATGGGTTTCAAGGATTTTGAATAGTTTTCAAAGTACTTTGTGGCTGGTTGGCTGGCTGGCTGGTGGTGTGGTGTGTTTTCTGATACCTTGGCAGCAGTGGATAAAAATAAAAATATAATAGTCACACCTTATGTCACTTTAACTGATGAGGTTATCTTTTTTCTTCTCTCTTTTCAGGTGAGTTTCTGAATGTTTCCTTTCGGCCTCCCTTTTGGAGTGTAAGTATGAGCGTGTGATGGGTGATGGGCTTTGAAGTTGTAGACGTTGTGACTTTTGAACAACAAACAAATGCTTTTGGTGGCGTAGCAAATGGTAGTGTGCAGGATGTGTCCTGTGGGCAGTGAACTTCTCCTTTTACTTTTAACAAGTTCTAGTTGGAGACTTTTGTTTGCAGAGCAGGACTTCTATTCAGGAATTTCAGTCATTGCTTGTTGTTCGAGTGCACAATGTAGACGTACATTTTGCATTCAATTCTATTTGTTAGGAGACTATGAAAATATGTAATATTTCATTCATTCAAAAGGAAATCCACTATTTTCCCAACAGATGGCTTTTTTATACGTCCGATCGGACCACACTAAACGTCCTTGGAAAGATAAGATTTCGTACTACAAAAGCTTTCTGGACGGTTTTATGATTCATTGACACAGTTCTGAATGACCGCGCGTCAAAGATTGACCCCAGCAAAGAGCAAATGCGGCATATTTTGACGTAAATTCAAGCCAGGCGACTGAAAAGGAGAATAATGTTTATGGTCTTGATACTGTCACGCTCATGTTTTGGTTGCAACGATTCCGTTCCTGTACTTTCGATGTAAAATACGCACGGCGCTATGAAAGGGCAATTGTCGAAAATATCGATTAACTCGTGGAAATCGAGGAGTCTGCTCGTCACGTAAGCACTGTTTCAATTGCCCAGGAGCTAAACATTACACAAAATACCATTTGAACAAGGCTGGATACAAAAAGAAGCTCGACATATGGTTACCACACGAGTTAACGCCAAAGAACCTCATGGGCCGACTTTCCATCTGCGAATCACGGCTGAAACGCAACAACATCGACCTACTTTTGAAGCCGATGGTGACGAAAAGTGGATCACTTACGATAACGTCAAGCGAAAACGGCGGTGATTGAATCGCCGTGAATCGGCGCGAACGGTGGCTAATCGCGGGTTGACGGCCAGGAAGGTCATGCTGCGTGTTTGGCGGGATTGGCAGCTATTATGAGCTGATCTCCTACGGCAAAACACGGACCTGTATAGTCAACAACTGGACCGTCTGTAAGAAGCAATCGCTCAGAAGCGACTAGCGTCGGCTCATATGAGAGGAATTGTGTTCCATCAGGACAACGTCAGACCATAGTGACTCCCCAGAAGAACCGGGAGCTTGGTTCGGAACTAACACCAAGTGAACAATTTCGTCTGTGATCGATGGGGGGGTCCTCAGACCTGATCTACTTCCATTGTTGACTGGCATCCCCGATGACTTGGTCTTAGTACCGGAATCTGTTCCCCTCTCCTTCACCGACTAGGAGGCTCAAATTCGAAGACCATCCTAGCTGGAGCATAGGTGTCCGTGCGCTCGATGTGACTGGGTCATGCTTCTAATATATGTATATCCACAATCAGGGATGACAACTGCTGGGTTTTATCCTGAAGACGTAGTTAAGCTGGAAACACAACGTCCAGGAACGGTCCAAAAAGCCATCCACGGCTTTGTGTTGCTGTAAAAAGGCGATAGGGTGCAAGTGAGGGCTAAAAGACAAGGCATCCATCGTACCTTTCCGATCATGTCGTCAATGCTGTGTATCATTCCCCACCCACAGGCAGCAAGGGCTTCGTTTTCGACCGATTTTGGTCACTCCCATTTGCGTTGAGAAGTAAAACGATTGATTGCGGAACAAAATAGCCACTGATTTGTCATATAAAGCTTCCTGGTACTCGATCTTGTGGTGTTTCCGTTGTCGCCGTTCGAGTGGCTCAGGCGGGGTTATAAAGGGTGATTTTTTAAGAGCTATAGGAAAGTTTTTCAAAAAAAAAAAAACACATAAAATTCAGAAAAATGCATGAAATCTCTATTTGAATCGATAGTACGGTCCATATAATCTAATGTTTGAAGATTATTTCATGCAAATGTTGACCTTGACTGCGCCTCAAATGGTCCATCCGCTTAGTCCAATTTTGGCATACTCTTTCCAACATTTCGGCCGGTATCTCCCGAATAAATGCTTCAATGTTGTCTTCCAATGCGTCAATTTAAGCGGGCTTGTCTGTATAGACATGAGCTTTAACATAGCCCCACAAAAAATAGTCTAAAGGCGTTAAATCGAACGATCTAGGCGGCGTTAATCCCGAACGCGAAACATAATGTTCACCGAACTCGCCCCTCAATAAGTCCATTGTTGCGCGTGCTGTGTGGCATGTGGCACCGTCTTGTTGAAACCACATGTCATGCAAGTCAAGCTCTTGCATTTTGAGCAAAAAAAAAGTTGAATATCATCTCACGGTAGCGCTCACCATTCACAGTTACGTTACGATTCGCATCATCTTTGAAGAAGTTCGGTCCAATGCTGCCACCAGCCCATAAACCGCACCAAACTGTGACTTTTTCTGGATGCATTGGTAGCTCTTGCAATGCTTCTGGCTGATATTCACTCGAAAATCGACAATTCTGCTTATTTACGTACCCATTGAGCCAAAAATGAGCTGACCATAAAATGGAAGAAGCGCGCTATGAACTTTCTTAACAGAGCACGCATTTTGATAATAAAATTCAATAATTTGCAAGCGTTGGCGTAAGACGATTCATGGTTAAATTATAGACCAAACTGAAGATGTTTGACAGTGAAACAAAACACGAAACGTGCGTCAGCTGTTTAAACCAGTGTTGCCAAAAAAGATAATAGCAAAAAAATCACCCTTTAGTTCGACAGCAGCTTGTCAATCAATTGTGGCTTACTCCCGCTTGGGTAGCTATCGCCGTTGCGCATTTGTTAAAAGTTTTGAATGCACCCTCAGTGTAAAGGGTGTGTCCAAATTAACATAAGGTTTGAATTAAATGGAAAACACAGTTTTTAATGAACTCTTATCTGATCACCGAAATAATGTACTCTCTCCTCAACCAGGCCAATGTCTCATGCATTGGCCCATGTTTCACGGGCTGTGTGGCATGTGACACCGTCCATATCAATTTCGGAGGGAAAGAACTGCGATATCGAGCACCGGTAACAGTCGCAGCTTGACCAGCCTCACTTTCGTCAAAAAGTGTGATCCAATGATGCCTCCATGGAAACACGTTGTTGCATCGCGTGACGCTCCATTTTTACTAACCCTAAACTGTCAGGTGTCAAATTGTCTGTTTTTTTTCAGGGTTGCCAACAATTGGCTGCACAAATGGCGGTAAATTAAAATTTTGCGTTCATTTTGGAACACCCTTTACATAATGACAGTAATTAATTATTTTTAAGTCTATCTTACGAGTAGACTCATGAAACTCTGTTTTCTCTGACTTGCCTCTGGCAATGAGCTTCTGACCAGTGTGTTGGACATTTTTCCATTTTCCGGGGCGTGCTGTGAATGACTCCTTGCATGCATCTCTTATTGAAACCTCTCCGTCATCGATCTGTTCCAATCCCCCTTTCATCTAGCAGTCCTCAAAATTCCAAGATCACCCGCGCACGTCGCATTGAAGGAAACAAAGAAGAAAATAAGCATATGTCGCCTCTTTAGACCTTCGAGCAAAATCACTGAAACCATTAAAGCCCCGTCTACTTCTTCCGTTATTCCATAATTGAAACCATAAATATTGCATCCCATGAAATCGTATCCCAGTCCGTCCCCCCAAAAGCATTCCCAATTACGTACAACAAACACGAAACACAGGCACTCGTCTGGCCGAGTATCCTTTCCCGGTGCAGATGGTTTTGCCTACTAGCGCGCTCTTCGGCGACCTCCAATCGACCGGCAACCCACTTTTGTGCACGTACTCGCAGTTCAAAGCAACAGTCATGCGCACGGGTTCAACTGGTTAGCTCTCGTCTGCTCGGCAGTGTTGTGTGCGCTTCGATTTGATTTTACAGTGAAAAAAACGATAGAGAAAGACAGAGAGCGAGAGAGAGGGAGGAAGGAAAAAAAATGATTTCCCTCGGCTTTTCACAATTATACACCCACAAACCGCGCGTTGATTGACTACTACTGCACGTCTCTGGGGCGGCGTGTAGACTGTAGAGACTCGGCGTAGTGGTGGTGGGAGAAGGGTGGGCCCCCGGTTGGTCGCGATAGACGATGGCATGTGAGCCAGAAAGTATTTGTTTTGTTTGTGGCCAGACCAAAGGGCAAACTTAAACCGATTATCTTGTTGTTGTCCAGTGGAAAGCTCTTTTGAAGTGCTAGTGGACTTCAGATGGTGTTTTTTTCTCTCCTGTTCTCCTGGTATCTCGCTGCCCGAGCGGTACACCAGTATGCGACGAGTATCTCTGGCACTGGCAAGCGAAGAGGTGTAGTGTACACCATTGCTGGCCTCTCTCACATTGATGACGATGTCAACAGCGACGTCGACGATGCTGATGCCGATGCCGATGTCGATGCCAACGCCAACGACGACGACTACGATGATCATCACGACGATGTTAGCGATGATGATTATGATGACGACAACGGCTGTGAGAGTAGCGCGCGTGTAGAGAGTGCTACATTGCCACACAACCAGAGATAAATGAACAGATAGATGGATGGTCGGATAGATGGATAGGTGGACAGATGGATGGGGATGCTTTGAATGGTCTGAATGAATGAGTGGTGCACGTTCGTGTCTCTGTTCGTTCTGGTCCATTATTATTGTTGCTACTCTCACTCTGTGGGTATGTGACTGTGATTAGCTAATGAAAATGTTTGACATAACGATTTAAATCGCATTCGCAGGGGTCGTTGTGGCTGCTATCGGCGGCGGGGGCACGTCCACAGTGCGGGGGGGGGGGGGGGGTTGCATTCTGCTTGAAATTTAAATATCTGCTCTTCGGCGTGCTCTTCTGTGTCTTTTGTGTTTTCACAAAAGCTTGATCTCGTTTAATTTCCTTTCGAAAGTTCAGCTCTATTTTCACTTTTAAGACAAACAGTCGAGCAGTCGCATCGAGTTGTGTGCGCCCCCTCCGCTTTCTTTTTCTTCGTACGTCAGTCTGAGGGAGATATGCATGCAACGAGTACGTTGTCGTCGATTAGTTTATTCGTAATCTGTAGACGATGTGTCAAGGAATTTTGCTTGTCTGGCATTTTTCTGTTGCTGTGTCATGGAATTTGCCGGGCAGTGAAGCGCTGCGAACGTAGCGAGGAACGCGAACGAACCCGATGGAGGAATTGCTTTTCGATGTACGAATGTGTTGTGTGTCGGTTGGGGAGGGAGCATTCACGGAGCCAAGTGTCAATGAAAATGTTTGGCTCTGTCAGACAGTTCTCGGAATGAATTCTGAAATGTTTGGTCGACTCATTCTGTGTGAAGACAAGCATCTCTCGAGTTCTGCTGAGGTGTGACGTGATGCCTGGCGATCTTTTTGGACTCGAGGAGAGGTGGCCGGCTATAGGCGGAGGATGCCTGTGACAGGAGCCTTCGATGTGTAGTTGATTTTTTATTGACCGAGGAGTGGAGTGCGATGGGGAAGTGTTAGATTTTCGTTCGGAATTTTTCTGCGGCTGTTTAGGGTATTTGCAAGCTCTAACTACTAGAATCGACAAGACAGCGCCACAACTTTAATTAATCCATGTCATTGGAGATGCCAATCGTAGAGATCCACTGCCATAGAGCACGGAGAAATTCATGGGATTCATGGGGCTTGTGTTAAATGATACCAGGGATGCCTGATTAGACGACGGTACTGAGCCCTTTCTGTTCCTCTCTCAATTCCTTCGCAGTTCTTCTGTGATACAGATTCGCTGTGTTAACGATACATCGAGGTATCTCGATCGAATTCGTCGACAGCATGTCCATCTCGTTTGCATTGATGGGAGCTGGAGGAGAAGAAGAAGACTGTACAGCCAAGTCAGGCGTCTACGGATCCAACACCTAAGGGGGCTGGAGCATGTGCAGTGCATGGAGAACTTAGCTCCGGCACGAAGAGTCTTCGAATGTAGGACTACACAACAGAGGACGACCGCGTCTAAGGTGGCGCACCAAATAGGCATGCGAAACTGGAGGCAGTTACCCAGAGATCAGGCTAGTTGGAGAGGCCTGTTGGTTGTGGCCGAGGTAGAAGAACGACGCTGACTCAGGAATGATGTCCGAAAGTTGAACCAGGAAGCAATTGCCATCGAACGTATATAACGTTTGAAGCCTGAAGGACAAATGGCAGAAGAGACACACTTGACCCAAAGAACTTGATGAAGTCATGTCTGTAGACCGTGGCTGGTAACAATGCGTCAAATTTCGCTGCCAGCGTGAATAATTCACTCAATCTGGACAATGATTGGCAAGGACTTCGTCCCCCCTAGACTGAAGTCAATCAACGCAGTTGTTGGTACTGACCGCTGTATTTGGCATCCGCATGCACAAGCTGAGCTAAACGATATGGTCAGAGGATATGCCTGATGAATGGAATCGTAGTATCACTTCCTCGATTCACAAGTGTGATTGAAGGGTTTTTCCCCGAGTACGGCAACACTTTAGAGGGATACATCTCGTAATCATTGTCAACGATCTGAAAGGTCCTTATTAGTTTCTACGATTTCACGTGATCACGTCATGTCCGTGAAATTACCACGTACGTGAAATAATACGTGACACGTGAATCTAATTACATCAAATTTTTCTATAAAACGTCATAATATTTGTATACCACATCTGAACTCTAGTTTTTTTAAGCAGAATCCATCCATGTGACACTCAAAGTCTCACTTTTACGCGGTCACGCTATGGTTCACGTACATTTAGCACGCTTACATGATCTGATTTACTTATCGGGCCAAGGACCCATTAGAGGGTCTGAGCCTGATCCATAGATGCTGACAGTCCTGGGCACGCTGCCTCCAGTCATCGAGGCCAAGAGGAGAATTGGCTCTCATCTTGGTTGACGGGTTACTGCTAAGTCAGAGACCGCCGCTCCCTTTGTGGCTATTGAGGTGAGGAAACTGCGTACTTGCTACAGAGAGTCGTCCTCCCCCCATTAGTAGATCCAACAGCCATTTTCGGACGTGTTGTCATTTTTGACGACTCTAGCAAACATAACGCTTGCTTGCTCAGCTTGATGTTGACATCTCCTAAAGCGATCTTCGTGTCGTAGCTGAGGCGTTGAGCGTGTGTCGTTTCTAGGAAATTGTAGAAGTCATCCGGTTGACTGCTGTCTGGCACCAGGACCCATCCTAGCCGTTGTCATATTTGTCCTGGGCGCATAAGCACACGATTATGAGGCGCACGGACTAAATATCTTAAGACTTCTTGCCTCGAATAAACAATCCGCATCCGAACAAGTCCTGCCTTCGATCTTTCCTGCACCAGTCGCCGTAGTAAATGTCACAGTTTTTCATCCTCATTTTGGCCGGCCCATCCCGTCACACATTCTGTATTTCTGGGTCCTCCACAAGTTCATCAGCTGCACGTGGTCTGTTAAAGGAACTCACATTCCACGTGCAGAAACGTAAATCGTTGTCCATAGTCGTTGGCAGTAGAATCAACCGTATTCGTGGCTTGTTGTCGTCTCTGAACCATTTTTTTTTTAACTCTGTGATGTCCGCACTCCGGCCCCGTCGAACTTGGTGGACCGAGTCCCAACGCTGGACAGATAGGGCACTGCATAAATTAGTTAATTTCAAACCGGTTGCCGTGGAGGCTAACTAGATGGCGCTACGAAGTTGGCTGTATGCCAACTCGATCGACGACCCGCTGCTGGGGTCTCACCAGCTTGAATGCAATCAAAAGCTTTTCCCTGGACCCACATGTCCTGTCTTCATGCCATCGTGGGCCCGGCCCGGGTTTTCGAAGAGCATTCCGCTGCACGTCAGTGAGACAAGGCAATAGAGCAACCCCACGACACCGATAGCACACACAAGTTGAGACTGACCTCAGCCAGTAATTGGAGGCCAGCTAAAGAGGCTGATTGGTTGGAGCCCCTCGGTCCTTATTTAGCTTCCTCCTTTCAATGAGGCTTGTTGAACATTGAAAAATATTTAAAAACCGACGATCAGCGCCGTCTGTACAAAACATCTGCAATTTTTTTTATTTTGCAAACGAGTTTCCTATTAAACCTACTTCCTGCGCGAATTTGGCGACACCCTTTTTCATTAATTCGCTACAAAAGTCAAAATCAATGCTTTTTGACGATGAATGAAATGTCAAACGAAGTCCTAGCTTGATTGGTTCCCTTGGGGGCACGTCATCATCCGGCCGGCTGAAGGGGGAGGAGGAGCGCCCACCCGTACATGCAAAACATTCCGCGTGGGATAATTCAATTTTTATTTCCACTTTTTTTTCCTATTCTCTTAATTAAGCCTCCCTTGGGCCGATTTTCCGGCTGAATTTCCCTTCTTCAATTACCAGGACTGAAGGAATTTAAATTCGTGTCCCTGCTGGCCGTGGTTAATTGTGTTATCGTCACCCCCGCCATGCCCACAGCCTCCTTCGTCAGGCTAAGACGAACATATTTACATTTCATTAAACCAATAAACCTCACGTGGCGGCGTTGCGTGCACGGAGAAAAGTCCTTAATTTCATGCGAGATTAGATTATCCTTGCTAATTGAATCCCTTTAAATCAGTTGAAAGCCACCAAAAATAAACACCGACGACAGTCTAAGAAGGAGGACTGAAGAGGAGGAAAAGAAAAAAACACGGAAAAACAAGATAATCGATAGGATATCATTCACCAATATCACTTCATTTACACACAGTCCTCGTGAGATGGGGTATCTCAGCGTCCCGTCGAACAACTACAGCAGCCCAAGGGTTGATCTGTTAGGAAGCGACAAAGGACAATCTCGCCATTTTACCGTCGTTATTTCGCAATTGGATTGCGCTGTTAAGCAACATGTGACATCATTTTGGTTATTTCCTTGTTGCTTGCCACTGTTGCTTGCTGCTCGAGGTGAAGATGGTGTGATGTGCATGCTCTCTCTTTCGCAGACATTCGTGTCTGTCTGTCCCTCTCTCTCGCTCGCTCGCTCGCTCGCACACAAGCGGGAAACGTTCAACGTCTTTGGTATCAAGGACCCACCCATCTCTCGTGGGCTGACGTTTGTCGGAGAACATCGTGGCTCCTTCTACAGCGTGACATTTACATTAGTACCGTAGAACGACAATGATGATTGTTATGACCTATTGGCTTTTTTGCGGGGCGAAAGAGCGTGAAAGTTAACGGCGCCTGTTGTTGTTATTTTACGTTGCTTGCCTTCTCGTTGGGTGGCGTATGTCAAACAGTCAAACAGTCAAACAGTCAAGCACACACATACAGGGACGTCTTACACAAATCGAGACGGTGTGATTTGTATTTTGCTTTGTTCTGCATTTCGCCGTAGTCGCTTTACAGTGGAGTGAACTTAGCGTATATTACAAGAGGTCCTTGCGGGGATAAAGTTATGTTAAATTTAAATTCTATTCCGTTTCTCTTTCGCTCGGTTTTCAAGGATTCGCAAACGACATCAAGTTTGTGACATCAAATGAAGAAAATTCCAGAGAATGTCTAGAAAAGGATCTTTGACACCAACACATCCTCGCGCAGATAAGAGGTCTTGGCGCGGTTAATAGGATCAACTTGAGGGCGGCCGACCTTAAATGCTTCAAAGGAGCTCTGTGAAATGAACCACAATCAGCTGAGATGAGTCATTAGCCAAAGTAACATGAAGGACACGCAGTGAAGTGAAGTGAAATGCCAATGGTTCAAATTGGATTTGACGTATTTACACTGTTCTATGTACGCAGATGAACCTGGTGGACCTTCTAATGCATGTCCATGTGTCGAAGGTCCATGGTTCGATCCCGGGTACTCTAAACTTGCGTTTTCACTCCATTATCGCTATCTGCTCTTCCGATGACGACAGAGTTTAGCTTAAATCCTCGCCGTGCTGTAGCACCACTCATAGAAGAATGAAAATAATGAACAAAAGCAAAAGGTGCTACATGGAGGTACACGAAGCGTGCTCTAAAAACCAACATTTTTGCTGTTGCGAAGCCTAATCAACGAATATGTTTGACATTGCAAGACAACGAATATGTTTCTGAGTTCCTTTGAAAAAAGGATGCACCTTCAAGTTGTCGGAGGCGACATTGCTGTGATGGAGGTTTATTTGTACTATCGACTGTCATTGGTGGTCACAAGCGTCTCTGTTCCAGTCTCGGTCGCCTCTATCGACATCCCCTGCATCGACTATTTGATGAGTTTCATGTGTACCTCAGTTACTTCAAATCATAGCGTTAGCGACGACGCTTTCTCCTTCTTTCAATAAATAGGATGATGTACCCGTTGTTTCTATCCTTAGGCTCTTCCTCACTAACGTCGTTCCATATCTGCATTGGAATAGTGCTATTTGAGTGCGTCATCCACATCCAGGCTAATAGCTGGAATGCAGATTATTCCCTTCGGCGCACTTGGGTATCTCCTAGGGGACAGGTAGGTTTTGAAAGTGAAATGTGATGTGGTTGAACATCACTTCCACTCGGCGGCCTTAGGACCCATTGTGAATCCCATCATTTGTGGGCTACATATTCTATTAACCTATCCTGTCGCTTGATGGCTTAAACCACCCCGTGCTTTTTTACGAATCTTAAGAGATCCCATATGTCTACACACTCTAAGCCCGCAGTCTCTGTGAAGCATCTTTGGCATAGCGGGGCTAGGCGCCAATTCTGGACAGCAGATGTTGGATCGTCTCAGTCTCTTCCTCGTAGTCGCAGCTCGGCAGAGATGGCTGGATTCCGCGTTCCATATCCGGAGCATTGCACCGATAATCACTCCGACCAGAGCACGCCAGAAGCTTCTTTTGTCTTGCCGTTGTTAAGCTCTGATCTTGTCGTGTGACAGTCAATTCTTGCGAGACAGGATGTGGTGGCTATTATGTCGCCTATAGTCTGGTATACTGCACTGATCGGTGGTCACAGTGTTGTGTCCGCTTCGCTAATGTCCATTTCAGAGCCTTGTCTAGAATAATGTGCCCTTTGTGGCATCTTACCCTGCCAAACCTAGAAGCTGCATCCGCGCGAATTTTGTCACAGGTTGCTTTCCTTACCGCACTCAAAGGAATACTGACCATTGAGCTTCGCGAAGTCCACTATATCAAGCTGAAGTGGGTTCGTGGATACATCGCTGTAGGTCTCATTTGGTATATTTTCAGCCTCCTTTTTTACAGATCAGTCGGGTATCAATAATTGACATTTCTCCTGTCTTTGGTCGTTTTGGGACATTTAAGTCGCTTTCGGTGGTTCTCGGTCTCTCCACTACGACGTCCTTACCGTCGCTCATCGTGCCTCCTTTCATTAAGGGCTACCTTTTTTTTTCCAGCACTCTGCGATGTGGATGCGTCGTATCTCGTGGTTTTGCCGGTTAATTTTTTTTTTGCGGCTCTTTCTAGCATATTCCCCTGCAGCTTGATTAGAGCCCGCCTTGTTGATGGCGCTCTTCTCAGAAGCTTTGGATGGGATTTTTCGGTCTAGTTAGCTCATCATCTGAAATTACCTTATTTGCCCATGCTAGGGAGTTGCTCTCCTTCTCATTGAGGAGCGAGGACTCCTTTTTTTTGCGTTCAAGATGCTTTTGATGGTGCTGCCCTTTAAGGAATTCCCTTTTCTGGCCTAGTCTATTATTGCCCTTAGGCTTATCTGAAGTATTCTCTTCTGGTTCACCAATTAGTTGCTCCTCCAGTTCCATAATGATTTCCTGCTCTTAATTTTTTGCCGACTGGTCTTCTCCCGCAGTCGCCGAGTCATTGTGTTCTGTTTATTTGGGGTCACACGAGTAAGGCCGGAAAGGAGTAGTCCGCCATTGGTAAGCTGCTTAAACATAACAAAAAACATTGCTATCTGGTCATCTTTTCTAATTTGTTTCATGACTTATCACTCTGCGAACTCAAAACAATTTTATGATTGCAATATGCTACGTAAAGAAGGAATTATAAAATGACAGCTGTCAAATTGCGATGTGATTGTGTTGTCAGATCGTCCCAAGCGCTGATGGAGGTGTTTAAACGCCAGAATACAGTCGTTTAATGACCACACATTTGGTAACGAGCCTAATTCATCGAGAGTGGTATTTTGCATGAATCGAGTGCTGGCTGAAAATTCCGGTTTCCAGGAAAAGTTACCGCCCTGAACTGCCTGGCATTCTGGCTTCCAGGAAAACATATCCCCGTGTGCGGCTATACATGCTTGAAAAGCAAATATGACCCGTCACAAAAAGGGATGCACTGGCGCGTGGCTAATTAGTTAACGGCACTAACAGGTGTTATCGCTTATTTCTGTGAATCCATTTAGCTTTAAGGCATCGCCAATGTGTTCGGAATCATCGTGCTTTTCCAAAGAATTTTGATGAGCAGCCTGATGGGAGCATAAAAGCCGTGCTATTTGGCCAAAAATTGTTGGCATTGTTCAGCTAAATGGATATTGAAACGTCGGAAATTCAGGAACAACTGCGAACTTCTTAATTGACAGCTGATACCCAGAACTGTTGGCAAGCGGTGCTGTATGAGACACTCTGTGGGGTGGTGGGTAGGTGTAGCATTCCGGTATGGGGCCCTATTGACTGCGTGGTTCACGTGGACGAAGAGGCAGATTATTTTTGACCGTGAGGTACCCGTTTTTGCATCAAAAAGACTTTCTGCTTCTGCGTACGTGTGTCTCAAGTTTCATGGTTCGATCCCGGGTATACCAACTTTTGTTTTAACTCCAACACGCTCACTGCTCTTCTGGTGATGGTAGAGTATAGCTGAAGTCCCCCTTCGTATTGTAGCGCCACTGCAAGAATAGGCAAAAGATGGAACCGATTTAGCCATTTTAGCATCGAAAGTTGCTAATTGGAGGTTCAACATCCACAAATGTTGCTCTTCTCAAATTGAAATCTAAAGCAACTCGGTAAAGAGCACACCAATTTTGTTTCTGAATTCCTCCCAAGAAATGGTTCGTTTCCGGATGGTCGGTTCTGTGAGTAAGTCGAATGGAGGGGAAGGCATAACGAGACTTTGGTTCAACCTGACATCAACCCTTGACCTCGTCTAGTCTTGCCACCGTTTGTATGACTTGCTGGCGGCGGTCAGTGATGATCAGCGATTCCATGATGATTTGAGAAAACATGCGGTTACACAGCCCCCGGAATTCCGTAAACATGACTGCAAGCAGCGACTTAACATCCGCATCTGTTGTCTGGGATCTCCGTGACAGCTTAAAGCATTCCAGTCGCACATCGAATTCCAAAAGCACGATCGATTCGAGCAGATGTGTGCCCCACAATCGGCGGAAATCGTTTCCATATCGCCTTGGACCGACAGATCGCCTCCAAAGTTCCACTGCTCACTTGCCTTCCATCTGCATCCATCTGGTTTGCATTCATACGAGTGCTTCGTGGCGAGTGTGTTCCGTCGTCACAACCGTCACAGAGTGGTGACCCCTCAGGGTTCGTCATCCGCGCTTCTATTTTTGGGATTTTTTTTTTTTGCCTCGCCACGTTGTTGTTGGTGTTTTTGTGAGTGCGCGAGCGCGAATTTGGAAATAATTGCCACGCAGTGAGGCGAATTTGACGCAAGTCACAATCACCATCACCATTGCACGGCGATGAAGTTTAGTGGATGGTACGGGCTGTCGTCATCGCGTACACAATCTGTGCGCTATCATGCTCTGAAATCATGAAGCGTGTGCCACAGAGACGCGCTCTGATCTGGTCGTTCGTACGTTCGTTCGTTCGGTTTGATGCCAAGAGAAATGTGTGCGTCCGACTGTCATACGCGACGAGGGGCTTTCCGCGAGACTTTATCGCAGTTCTGCTCGGGTCTTGAGCGTTGCGAAATCTGGTTTTGTGATTTCTTCAAGTCGGAGGGGTTTAGTTAGAGCAGCTCGGCTGCTGTCAAGCTCGGGTTGGTGACCAACCCAGAACGCAAAGCGGGGCACCGCGATTCCGTTGAGACGTGATTTGCTGTGGCTGCTCGCCACGACCGACGTTGTATCGTTTGCGTTTCGCTTCCAAATGCTTCTCAAGTTGAGAGCGCACAAAAAAAAGGAAAAGAAATTAAATGAAAAAAAAAGGTAATTTCCAGCGAAAATTACGCCAAAGTTGGTAGGAGGAGAGAAGCCAGAGCCAGAGCCAGTTAGGCAGTGTGTTGGCGGAAATGTACGTCGTACGATGAGTTCATTGCTGTCGCACTGTGGTTTATGGGCTGTCGTCTTTTCAGCGTAATGAGTTATATGTTAATAAACTTTCAGAGTCAATGATTTGTGCCTGCGAGGTGGGGGCAGGACTGGAGGCCAGGTACAATCCAGTCCCCACCCCTCCACCATCGGTTCGTAGGGTCTTTCGTTCTGTCTGTCTGTCTGTCTGTCTCTCTGGCTGTGTGTTTGGGGATGATAACACAAAGGACTGTGCACGCTTGAGCAAATCCTCTTAAAGCAGGAGGCAGGCACACACACACACACATGAGCAGCAGCACAAAGGACGACTGAATTGGTTGGCTTGTTTGTCGAAATTGAATTAAATTGATTTTCCTTCGTTTGGCTGGTCTCTTCTTGACATTTGCGACTGCAGAGGATGGGCGAGGGGTTAATTTCGAAAATAAATCGAAAATTGCATTTCATGTTGATTTGTGTCAAAAGTTTTGACAGCCAACACGACGGATTGATTGATGAGTGCAGGGTGTGCAGTTGCAAAATCGATTCTCGTTTTTTTTTTTTTTGTTTGAATTAATTTGACACATCAGCGTTTGCCTTGCATGACATTCATGGCATGCCGACGGTGTTGTTCACATTGGAGGTGTTTGGGGTGGTGTGTGTCTGTTGTCAAGTGTGTTGATTTGCACGGGCGTGACGTGGCGGCGTCGGCGAGGGAACCTGTGAAACGATTGTGCCTGTCAAACGAACACCTGGTGACGAGGGCAGATGTTTGCTCGGCTCGTGAAGGTAATTATCTTGAAGGAGTATATTTCGAGCGAGTCCAGAAGAAGCTCGAATTCTGCCGTTTTCTGAATAAACAACTCTGACCGCTCTCGTGACTGTGATTGGATTTGAATGATTGTACAGGAATCAGTCAGCAGTGGAGTAGAATGGCCAGGTTCATGGTCGTTCAAAGATATGACAATCCGGCAATACAGACGCCTCGAATTTGTACATTTCTGATCACAGGAGAGGGACATATTATTAAGATATTCATCCGACTGTATAACAGATCACATTCTGTCAATTCATCGCCTTCTCTTGTCTTAAGTTGGCGCTGCAGTCTGTAGACTTAGGTAGACTTAGGCCTATCTTCGACAGCAACAATCCATATTGGGCGTAGGTGGCATTCCTCTCTGACCAGTTAACTGTGAGTTTTTTGCTGACTTCCAAATGGCAAAATCTTTTGAAGTCTTTTTTCATTTAGAAGTTGTAGTCCATAAGCTCGAGAGATGTGGAGTTGTGAAAATAAATCAGCTCATCACTGTGGTGGTAGCCACTAGTGTGCCTTCAGTTAAGGCAATGTTCCATTAACAATGTAGAGATAAGGACACAGGTGACACTAGTGATGCGTTAACTTGAGCGGGTCAAACCGAGATACATCCAAATCGGGTTAAATTTGAACAGGTGAAGTGAAAATACAGCCATGGTCCATAAAATAGGTGTGGCTCATGTATTTTGTCCTGCATTCCTGTTTTTTTTTTTTTTTGCCGTATTTCTTCAGTTCACTACACACACATCAGATCTGCTCTTATCTCACAATGTTTGTAATACTGTTAGCTACATTCTGCCTGCCCTCTATCTGGCTTGGTAAGCGGCCGATGCATTTCGTCATGTTCAAAAGGATATTTGTATAATTTAAGTAAGCTTTACAAGGAGTTGGACATTGAAATAGGTGCGCTACTTGTTTTATGTAAAATCAATTGAATTAAGCAAGAAGTGAGTGCGATTCTTGTCCTAATTGGATACCTATATTTACAATAATATCGTTCGGACGTGAGCCACATTGCACCAAAGAGGAACGAAGACTGCTTCTGCAGTTAAGAAGTCAAAATGAATTTAGTGGAGGAACTGCACTCGCCTCGGGTTGCTTCTCTGGTTGGGGAATTGGGGCCAGTCTTTAGAATTAATGGTATTATGTACCGGTTTAAGTATTAAGAGATACTAAAATCGGGTATGCTGAAGAGGAGGACGACATTGATATGGAGGTTTCGACAGTGCAATGATCCAAAACACACAAGCAAGGTCGTTAAAACCTGGATTGATACCAACAAAAACTGGCCTACGCAGTCTGCAGACTTGAATCCCACAGAGAAGTTGGAGGAAATGGTGGACAGACGAATAAACCCGGACCAATGCAACAATTTGGATCAGCTCTACGAGGTAGTGGAAGATGCTTGGAAAGATGAGCCTATAGGATAGTAGACACCCTCGTAGTATTACTTGATAAATAAGTCAATTTGTATATACAACCGCAGCTTCACCCCGATACCGAGGATATATTGAACGCCCCTCGTATGTCTATCCCACAAAGATTCATGGCTGTAATGAAGGAGAAAGGGTTCGCAACAAAATTTTAATTTTTTTGAAGAAATTTTGTGTTGGTACCTGGGTTGCTTTAGTTTCGTCGCGCTAATTTTTGGGTTTAACAAATCTTTCTATGTTTAGTGAATTATTTTATTTTTTGGCAACAAATTATGTGATTGCTTGTTTTGTTTAAAAAAACTTTAATAAATGAGGAAACAAAAGTCATGTTCGTCACATCTCTCTGTCACCCGATACAAGAAAAATACACCAGAAGTACCTATGCTTCTGGAGGGTGCTTTAGTTATGTCCGATACTGTATATAATAGTCTAAGCATCTAAGCAAAATGGTAATTAGATAAAGCAGTTTTCGTGGTGCTTTTCTCTTGCGCTTTATTTGCAAGTTTGCAGCTGACAGCTCCAGCTCCATTGCCACATATGTCCACTATCCCCTATCAGCGGCTTAAACATTGGAAGAGATGAGGGTGTACAGCGACATGAGTCGTACTGGGGGTTTACGCATTCAACGCCTAAGTTGGCTATGACATGCAATTGTATTTTCATTTCATTTAATTTATTGTTTTGTTAGTATCGCTGTACATTAAGAGTACTCTATACTCTTTTAATAGTAAAGGGTGATTTTTTAAAAGCTATAGGAAAGTTTTTCAAAAAAAAAAGAACACATAAAATTCAGAAAAATGTATGAAATCTTTATTTGAATCGATAGTGCGGTCCATATAATTTAATGTTTGAAGATTATTTCCTTGACCTTGACTGCGCCTCAAATGGTCCATCCGATTAGTCCAATTTTGGCATACTCTTTCCAACATTTCGGCCGGTATCTCCCGAATAAATGCTTCAATGTTGTCTTCCAATGCGTCAATTGAAGCGGGCTTGTCTGTATAGACATGAGCTTTAACATAGCCCAACAAAAAATAGTCTAAAGGCGTTAAATCGCACGATCTAGGCGGCCAATTGACCGGTCCCGAACGTGAAATAAAATGTTCACCGAACTCGCCCCCTCAATAAGTCCATTGTTGCGCGTGCTGTGTGGCATGTGGCACCGTCTTGTTGAAACCACATGGCATGCAAGTCAAGCTCTTGCATTTTGGGCAAAAAAAAGTTGGATATCATCTCACGGTAGCGCTCACCATTCACAGTTACGTTACGATTCGCATCATCTTTGAAGAAGTACGGTCCAATGATGCCACCAGCCCATAAACCGCACCAAACTGTGATTGGTAGCTCTTGCAATGCTTCTGGCTGATATTCATTCCAAATCTGCTTATTTACGTACCCATTGAGCCAAAAATGAGCTGACCATAAAATGGAAGAAGCGCGCGATGAACTTTCTTAACGGAGCACGCATTTTGATAATAAAATTCAATAATTTGCAAGCGTTGTTCGTTTGTAAGACGATTCATGGTTAAATTATAGACCAAACTGAAAATGTTTGACAGTGAAACAAAACACGAAACGTGCGTCAGCTTTTTAAACCAGTATTGCCAAAAAGATAATAGCTAAAAAATCACCCTTTACATGTCTTAAATATAACATTATATAAGTAACGTGGTAGTGACATATGTAAAAATACATACGTTTCAATTTATAGATTAAAATTTTTTAGTTTTAAATATGAAGGCAATATTAAAATTAATTTTACATGCAATCAATTTAAAAGT
Source organism: Eristalis pertinax (assembly GCA_907269125.1). Lineage (NCBI taxonomy): Eukaryota > Metazoa > Arthropoda > Insecta > Diptera > Syrphidae > Eristalis > Eristalis pertinax. The sequence continues at coordinate 32,575,202 of OU026146.1, forward strand.
AAATTTTGGAAATTATGTCAGTTCATGTTGGACAGATAAGTAAAACAGGCTGAACAAAATTGTCTGTACTCGGTCTTGTAAGAAGATAAATGGTTCCAAAGATGCACAGCATGAATGAAGAAATGCCTGCGCGATGTTAAACATGTACGAGCAGAGGGTTTTAACGTCTTATTACGACTCGATCGAGAAAAAGTTAATTTTTCATATAGATAGTTAGGTTGTTTTCTGTGAATGATTTTGAAGAGTATGATGCATGATCTATAGCTTATTAATGCTTCCAGTTCACATCCGAGGAGAATGCGACGTTGGTCCGAGACATGATCAAATCGTCGCAGGTTAAAGACATACCGTGCAGTCGCGTTGATTGCTTTTAGCAATTGTTGCAGAGACAAATTATCACGGTCTGCAAACAATTCACAGCCGCAGGTTAAGAGAGGTACTATGAGTGCTTTGGCAAGTTTTAGTTAGAGTTAGTGGTGGGGCTAATAGACAAACCCCTAAGAGACGCATATACGTTTGACACTACACTGTCTATATGGTCAGTCCATGTTAGTTCACTGTTGCACATTATACCAAGATTCTTGGCACAGTTTACATACTGTGGGAAAGTTCGAGAGGGAGGGGTGGTGTTTTGAAAATGGAATGACTTTGGTTTTGTCAGGATTGAGCGTAAGGTCATTTTCTTGAGCCCACTTCGCAATTGAGCTCAGATCCTCGTTTAATTTAGGAACTAAATACCAAGAGGAAAACTTAGGTTGATTTGAACATCATCTGCATATATATAAAATAACACTTTAGGAAGATCATTAATGAACATTGAGAATAGAACCTTGTTGTACTCCATTGTGAACACCATGAAAAGACGACAGCTTAGGGTTATATAAAACAGCTTGAACACGGTGAGTAAGGTACGAGAAGATTAACTTATTAGTGGGATAACAGAAGTTAAACTGTGTGGACAGTTTATGACAAAGAACTGAGGGATTAACACTGTCGAATGCTTTTGAAAAGTCAGGTAAAGCTAGTAAGGATGGTTTTATCTTCATCAATTGCTTGTAGTATGTCGTCAGTGACTTTTAGTAGGGCTTTAACACAGCTACGTCCTTTACGGAATCCTGACTGCATTGGATGTAAAAGATTGTGTCCCTCAATGTAATCTTTAATCTCTCGACTGACGATAGATTCGAATATTTTTGACAAAAACGGAAGCATAGCAATTGGCCGATAATAATAATAATATAATATGGGTGGCGCTGCAGCCCGTAGAGGGCGAAGAGTACATAAGTCTTCTTGAATCCCAGGTTTTGATATTTCCGGTAAACACTCAAGAGACGGTGATTGCATCGAGAAGGACGCGGCTAAGTTGGGCTTTGCGATTAATGAAGTTGAGGCAAAGTACGTGGTGTCAACAAAAAAAGGGTCCATCAATACCGACATCTTGGACAAAGTGACACAATAGACAGATACAGCTTCCACGTAGTCAAAAACTTTGTCTATCTAGGCTTCGCAGTAATAATAATGTGGGTGGAGCCACAGCCCGTAGAGGGCCAGGGCCTAGCTTCTCAGCAACCACTCGTGTTGTGCGTGCTATTGTTCTATCACGAGTGGAGGGGACCTACAGTTTTATGCCCACTCCGAACGGCCAAGTTTGAGGAGCAATTGGCCGATATTTTGGTTAATTTCAACATGATATAAATACATATTTTACCGCTTTACCTCCTGAGCGTAGCCTATACCTGTTGTCTAGATTCCAGACTGTTCCTGTAAGGAAAGATAGTCTCAAACATCACATCAACTTGTGGGATTCCAAGATTCCCGACTACACAAGTGGTTGTTGTAAGAACAAGACACCGATCCACATCAATGACCTTAAGAAAGCCTTAAAATTGTCTTATCGAATGCGTTTTTAATCTCAAGTGAGCAAGCAGAGCTCTCCATCGCGAAATTTACTTAGGTACGTGCGTCTGTCATGACCGCTATAGTCCACCTACAGATCTCTCGGGTATTGTGATATCACCAAATATCGAGGCTCGTGGCCGATTCAATCAATGACAATTAGTGTTTATGGATGTTCCAGCACGCTAAACTTAATTTGGTTGATCGCATTTTCAGCTGTCACTTCGGGATAAGTAGGAGATCTCATTAATAGCAATTCAACTCAATTTTAAGTTGCTCAAGTGTGGGGGAAAGTGATATAAAATGAGGTGTATATTTGGCTGAAACCCCATCTTGCCCACATTCTCTTTAGTCTTCCCTGAGTTGACTTAAACATCTCCTTTGCTTCCAGAGACTACCATTACCCTCAGAAAAATTGCGTCTGTCTCGAATGTATATTTTGTATCCGTATACACATGTGAGACTTTCGATGCTTCGAACCTAAGAAAGGCAATCTAACCCCCAATTATTCCTCACATCACCAATCCTTACTTGATGTGTTTGAGTTTCAACGGAAGTGCTTAAGAAAACCATGCTCTGAAGTTGTTCGAAGACAAATAAATTAGAAAAGGAACTCCTCATACTTAAGCAATCAGGAACATTTGACTGTGACTTACTGGAACCTGCGCTAATGCTGCATTCCGCCCTTGATGATGTGACTTGTACAGATTCATTTTCCAGACCTGGTCAAGGATCTTTTGTATCTTGTGCGTGATTCAAAAAAACATACCCCTTCCATAGCAACTAAGTCAACCATTCAGAGTCTTATCTCTCATTCATTCATTCGTAAATAGAAACAAGCATGAGAGGTGAAAGCAGAACTAACGCACAGTCTATAGCCACGCACATGACAGGAAGTCGTTTTAGCTACTGAACGGTCTTCAAATTATGCAAACGCACGAATAACTGCAGCATTTACTGTGTGCACTGAATGCCGAAGCATGTATAACTTCAGCATATGCACATAATGTGTTGCAAATGCATCAGAAAATTAGTTTGCAATCAGTTAAGCTATCGGTAAATGCATTCAGTGTTATTAACTGCTCTTGATTGACTGAATATTAGTTGAGATTGATCATGGTTGGGTGAGATTGCCTCTCTTTGCGGGGGAATGCACTCATAATCGCAAGTCTGTTTTGCAGACATGTGGGTCATAGAAACACAAAAGCACCTACCTTCCATATTATGACAGCCAACAGTGGCTTTGAAGCGAAGTAGATGCTGGCGGGTTGCGTCTCCACGATCAATAGAGAATCACTTGTAACTAAAGGCAATTTCATTACGCGCTTCATATCTTCAAATTTAAATAAACAGAGTGTGTGTGAGGTGGCATCGACATTTGTTATTCGTTTGAAAGGCTCATCGATGTCATTATGTTGTAGAATATAATAATGTTCGCATCGAAAATGTCAAAATTTCCGTGACTCTGGCGCATAAATCGGGCTGAATGTGACCGATGTTATGCTAGGTGCTCCCGAGCCAATGCGGCAACGGGTTGGTCGAAGTGCCGAGAATATTGCTGCCGTTCAAGTGTCCGTCGCAATCGATCCAAAAAAGACGATTCCACGGCGTTCTCAAGAAATGGGCTTCGTTAGGACCACACTGTGGTGAATTTTGCAAAATTATCTTGGCCTGCATCCTGGTAAGATAAATTTAGCTCCAGAACTGAAGCCACTCGACCATATAAAGCGACGTACGTTCTAGAAATGTTGGAAGAAGGTGATGAATTTCATCGAAAAATGGGGTGTCAATTGCTTTTTTGACTAAACGACTACGCCAACAAACAAAATATGCGTTACCGGTCAGATGAAAACCCCCTGTGCTTAAAGAAACATCAGTTAATCCAGAAAAAATGTGGTTTTCATGTCGGTGACGATATCGGGCCTTTTTTTTGTTCGTTCATGTTAATGGCCGTCAGTGGATATCGCTACAGAGACATGTTGTAACGTTATTTCTTTAGTCAATTGCATGTAGTAGACATCAGTGATATGTGGTTTCAACGAGACCATGCCAAAAGCCACACGTCGGTTGTAACAATCCACTAATTGAGCACTTAATTCGATGAACGAGTTATATTTAGAAATGGTCTTGTCAATCGGTCGCCTTTACGTCTAGACTTTTTTATGAGGCAACGTTAAAACATTGGTCTGCGCCAATAAGCTGACGTCGTTAGAGGAGCTGGGGAGGCAATAGTGGCCGTTTCCGTCGAAATGTCTGGCCGAGTCATCTAAAATAGTGTTAAACTAATCGACCGCTGCAAAGCTGCATATGAACGACGTCGAATTCCATACAAAAGTGTTCTGATTGATCTTCAAACCATTAACACCGTTTTCGAGACACCGCAAATGATTTGCGTATTCTTTTAAAAAAAATAAAAATTTGATGTCCTTATTGGAAAACCCGATGCATTTTGATATGAAGTCAAATTCGGAATCCATTAGTTAGCCGATTTATCATTAAGCCTCTTCCAACGCTGCCCCTAATGGTCTCCGGCAAGTGTGGTTCTGGTTCTCTTCACCAAACTGTCTGCCTGAGTTCCGTGTTTCTGACTATCTTTACACACTTCTTCTTTGTTTGGCGCTACTGGACCTGGGCCTCAACCAACAAGCCTCTCCAGCCAGCACTATCTTTCGCCGGCTGCCTCCAGTTGCGCACACCAAGTTGCTTGAGATCCTTCTCCATTTGTGTGCGCCGTCTCGTTGTCACAATGGCTATGGTTTGAAGGCTCTTCGGGCCGGAGTTGTGGTGTCCATATGCTCTGCATGACCTAGCCATCTTAAGCGTTGGATCCGAAGACGCTTAACTAGGTGCGTGCCGCTGTACATTGTCCGTTTTTGAACGCGTACAGTTCGTGGTTGAATCTTCTCCTCCAGACGCCATCAACGCAAACGGGGCCAAAGATCGCACTCAGAACTTTTCTCGCAAAGCGACGAAGAGCTTCTTCATCCGCTTTCAATCGCGTTTATGTCTCTGCGCCATAGAGGAGGGCAGGGATGATCAGAGTCAGATTGGGAGTAATTCTGCGCTTGTTCTCGGTGCTGGTGTTATTGTCCCAGTTTACTGCAGACCCGAGGTAGACGAAGTCCTTGACTGCCCATTATGACGCTCTGTCCGAGACGTCGATGTTGCGATGTTGTGCGTCCTTCTGTGATGACATCAAATACTTTGTTTTGCCCTCGCTTCAATGCCAACAAACGCTGTGTTCGTCCAATCACGTTAAGCTACGAGTTAAACGGACTTTTGGAAGATCGTGCCTCTAGTGTTGTCCTGCGAGTTTCGCACGATCTTCTGAAGTATGGTGTTGAAAAAGTAACCTTTTTTTTTCTTCATCTGCTCTTGAGATTGCCCAGGCCTCCACGCCATAGAGATGATCAAGGTCTTGTATAATGTTTGCTTGGTGCTACGAGAGGGGGCTCCACTACTCAATTGCTTTTTGAGCCCAAAGCAACAGCGATTGGCAAGAGTTATTCTGCGTTTAATCTCGGTGTTGTTTGAACTCTTTACTTGGGAGCCGAGGTAGACGAGGTCCTTAACTACCTCGAAGTTGTAGTTGCCTGCTGTGACGTTCTGGCAGAGTAGTCGATGTGGTGCGTCCTTTCTCGATGACAGCATGTACATACTTCGATTTGCCCTCATTCACTGTTAGGCCCAGGTCTTATAGGCGATGCTTAGAGGAGTTATCCCTCGGGAGTTGGCGCAGTTGAAAGGGTCTCCTTTTTTGTGATACTGAGGTTCCACTCATCGGGCATGCTTTCCTCCGACCATATCTTACAGATGAGTTGGTGCATGTACCCTACTATCTCATCTCCAGCCGCTTTAAAGAGTTCTGCAAGCAATCCGTCTGCACCAGCAGCTTTGTTCGACTTTAGCTTCGATATCGGGGACGGAATTCTCTTCCATCATCGTCCATTGTGTTTAGTGGGACATTCTGAATGACAGCGGTATTGGTGTCTTCCTCGCCGTTTAACAGTCTTTCCAGATTCTCAGTATCGACTGCGACTCTATTACTAGTTGCCCATCTTCGTCCCGACAGGCTTCTGTCCGAAGTTTATACCCATGGAATAATTGTTTCACCCGTTGGTAGAACTTTCGGATATCATTTCCGCCGTAACACCTCTCCATTTCTTCGATCGCGCGCTTCTCATGCTCTTTCTTCTTCTTTTTGAGAAGCCGGTGCTCTTCCCTTCTTTTAAGTTCGTAGAGCTCACGAACCACTCTCGTCCTTCCGTCCAGCGTCGCCTTATATGCTTCGCTAGATGCGCCTACCTGCACTCGTTGTCAAATCAGGGGTTTTGTCTGGGCGGCTTTTTAAAACCTACCACATCAGAGGCAGCTTCTCTGATGGCGTTTTGACAACGGTTCCATTGTTCGTCGATTGTTTCGCCTGGCAGGGTTGGACTCTCTGAAAGCTTCAGGGAGACGCGATCGGTCGATCTGCCGCAGTGTGAAAATCTGATCTATTGTGGACTTCTCTTCTAGAAAATGGAGATTTCCCTTCTAAACTGCTGCTAAGTCCTGGTCCTGTCATCTTTTCCTCCTTGAGACTAAATATTCGACAAAGACTTACTTTTTCAATGCAACCTAGAATCTGCTCCGCTGGTCTTGAATTTCGACAAACATTCAGTTTCCATTCGAGATGAATTTTTTTCTGAAAATATCCACCTGAAGTCGATGAAAAGCAAGGAAAAGACCGTGCTTGGCATTTTTTCACGCCACGTAACCAGAGTGTCACGAGTCTCCACTTTTTGTCAAACAAAAAATTCGCGAGGCATGCTTTGAATAGCTGCCAACTGCCAGCTCAATGACGGCGCTTTGCTCACAATTTGACGCAGTTGACGGAAGCAGTGCTTATTTTACGATTGACTACAGGGGAAGTTCAAAGAGTCATGGTCCTATTGATCCGCCCTCTTATCTAATTCTGTTCACTGAGGTAGTTGCCTTGACAGGCGTTGTTCTCGACTATCAAAAGATCACAATTCTCAGATAATTTCCATCTGTTGTCGCTGCCGCATCGAGCCTACCCTCGAAATGGACAATCTTTAACCTTTCACGGGGAAAAACCGTTTTCAAGTTCGGACTAAAAAAAGGACACTCTGTGAAATCAGAAATTAACCACATCCTAACACAAACAAAACAAAAAAAAATGCAACTATAAATGCTTCATGTACACATTCATAAGTGCCACCGCCAAAAGTGAGCAACACTCAAAGCTGAATACTTGCATTCGTCCATGAGCCATGCCGCGTATTTTGTGGCATTTTCGAGTACTTTCCGGTCACGGTCACATCCGAAACATCACAACAGATGTAGGCATTCACGATTTAGGTGACCTCCTTCCCATTTCCACTGTTGGCTGGCAAAATACGAGAAAAAAATAAAGCGAAACAAAAAGAAAACAGAAAATAAAAAAATCCCACTAAATGATTCAGCAAAAGCAACAAAAAAAGGCAAACAAAACAAGACACAAAAAAAAAGCCTCAATTGTTGCTGTGTCGACCAGCAGCAGAATCATCTCCAAAGTAGCCATCTCCACCGAAAATAGCTCCGACGAAAAACTATTATTTCTTCTGAATAAGAGCAAAACTATGAATAAGATCCATTATCCGTGTTCTTCTCTTCTCTCATCACATGCATTCGCCAATGGCATCGGCATTTACCGTAGTACCCATCGACCGTGCCCCCACCGCCCACCCCTCTTTGAGGCAAACCACAAGCACACAACCTGGCTACAGTACAACACATCCAGGCTAAGATACAAATACAATCTGTGGTGTACTATCGCGCGAACGAATAGAGTAACGTTAACCAAGTGTAACGACGCTAAGTCTCACTTATTAGGGTCAAGTAGAATTAATTCATTTTCTTATTTCTTGCTTCTCATTTCTTATTATTTTTCATTATTCTTGGGCTCGTTCGCGTTTTCCTCTTCTTCGGTTTTCCGTTCAGACAGTCAAGTCAAACAGCCAGCAGTGGCTAGCAGCAATCAACGCGAACGAAAATGAGGCGCTCGCCGCTCCGCTCTGCACCCATACCCTGTGCACTACGAAATGACAAAGCCTCCTCCTCAAAAGCATATTTCTCATCATATCATCCTCCCTTCCTTTCATACGTCGTCGTCGTCGTTATTGTTGCTGCTCCGTTTCGAGTTCGCTCGTTTTCTGCTTTTCCTTCAAATTCGCCGAGCAACGGAAGAGAAACATTTGAGAGTGCCATTAGCAACATGTTGCTGGCAAGAGGTTGGCGGCGGCGACAGCCAGCCCAGCAGTGGGAGAGTGTTAGTCCCATTTTGGAATCGGGTCGAATGTAATCGACAAAAAGCGACTATGACGCTGGTGGCCCCATTAAGGGGGAATCTGAATGATAGAGAAGTTTTCTATGAGTTCTAGCTGTCAAAGCGGTTAAAAATAAGAACGCGCAGTGCACAGCGGGAGATGAGTGAGGGCTCGGCAATAGACACACACACACACACACACACAGAGCCATACACAAGCTGAATGGAATGGCGTTTTGTGTTTGTCAAAATCTCCGAAAACAGATGTCAAGCAGCAGTACTTTTGCAAGTGAATGACGGCATTCCGTGGCCGCAATTAGGAAAAGTGTTTGCTTTTTTTTTCTCTCTCTCTCTCTCGTCTTTACGTTTCTCTCTCTCTCTCACTCGTTGGTGGTAATCTGTAATTGAAGAGTTTGCCGCGATTTGGGTTTGCGATCTCTTTTGCAAAGGGCTTGGCAAAGTTTTCCTTTTAATGACATCAATTGACGGAAATGAGAGAAAAACCGAAAGGATGTGGATAGGCATTGATTCCGGGAGGTTCTTGTCAACTTTGTGACAACTGGCGTTTGGACAGTAATCTCATAGCAAACCAACAAAGAATGCCCGCCCAGCTGTTTCTTATATTTATCTCAAGTCGGGGTCGGCGCGGGGAACCATGATAGTCGTCAAGTAATGTGGATGCCATCGTTGTTCGATCTTCCTGATAGCAAAGGTTGCCTCGTTAACAAGTGGCGTTGGTGGAATCCGGAAGAAAACAGATTGGTAGATACAACCGTGCTTGCTGTAGCACTTCTTAAAATCTCGTTTCGAGAAGAAAAAGTAAAATTGAACCGCAGATAGAAACATGACAAGAAACATGTCCGAGACCAGTCGGCCTTTGACAAAGGGATGAAGATGTCGGGCGTTAATGTAGCTGAGATCGGACAAATTATGGAAGAACCAATCCCCTTTTTTTCTTCGGAGGGAGGTGTGCTGTAAATGCAAAGAAGGTCCGCAATGGTTTCCTTCTCTTCCTCTTATCTGCACCTTGTGCAAAAGTCAATTTAGAGAATACCCAATTCCACCCCAGTTCTGATGGGTCTGTGGTCAGTGATGACGTCTGAGGGTCAGCTTTCTGATCATTTTTGATTGAGAGTGGGCCATATCCTAGTGAAGTGTGCCATGGGCCCATGTTCGATTAGTGTGGTTAATCGGTTCAAGCACGAGAAGATGTTCTGATGTAGCGTTGAAATAGTGTCCTTTCCAGTGAGCTTGTCACTTGGTCGCAGTTTGACTGTTGATTTGCTTTTATGAACGCAGTTGCTGACTGCTGCTTGGTCAAACCAGGTTATTTACATTTTTTACGCAAATCTTGCAGAGCTGCAGCAGTTTGACGTTTATGAGCCTATCACAGTGTCCCGGGACCAACATAAGATGGCTGCTGAAACAGTCGTCCATCTCGTTAGGAGACAGGCGGCAGTTCAGAGAACTTTTCGAGTGGCATGCGACTGCATCGAGAGCCTTGATCGCCGCCTGGCTACCAGAACATTGGTTCGGACAGTGGGCCGATCTGCTAGAGCACAATTATTGTCACCGCGTTGTGCCATCTAAATCTTTGAACAGACAGTTTCTAGGATGTTCTCAGTGAATTCGTGAGGCAAATTATGCAACTAATCCCAACATCACGCGCATTGTTTTCAACACCATATCGATCCTTATACCATCCAGCTGTCCACAGTTCGTTATTTATTAACAAGCTGACAAGCGCGTACGCAACTCTACTCCGCCAACCAATTATAACACCCCGCCATAAACAACGTTAATAATTTACTTAATAATAGTTTGTGTTCAGCCTGGTCAACAAATCGGGCGGCTCCCTCGTTTCCTGCTCATCGCCTTGCCCCATTCCGTCGCTTTCGATTCAAGTCAAAGCAGAAGGATCGCCCGGTTGCATTCAATTTCTCTGTGATGTCAGTGAGAAACCCCTCAACCGCCCATACATACATGCACACGAACAAAAAGAATATCCTCCATTTTTTTTCCTCTCTCAATCGACATGAATCTGTTGCAAGAACAACAACGGTATGGAAGAACAAAGTGGAACGGGTAACCTTCCATCCACCCACAAGGTGAGGGGGTTAGTTTAGATTGTGCACCATGGGATGTCGAAACATCCCCTACCGCATGGCACTCGACCATATGGGATGGTGTATGGTGTATGGTGTGTCTGCGCGTGTATTGGTTGCCTTTGAAATGCAATGTCGGCATCGTCTAACAACCCTCATAAATCCTTTGAGTGTAGACGTTGCTTGCTCTGTCAGTGGGATGCATTCCACCGCCTGCCACCTTCACCACCTCGGGAGATTCAATAAATGACGTTTAGTCATGAATAGTTGGTGTACTCCTTGTGCATACATGCATGTGTGTGTGTTGCATTTTTTTTCTCCTTGTTCGACATTATCCTATTACGGTTCATCGTCTCGCAGTGAGCCCAAACCTCATGCTGGGCTCCTGGCGGTGTGATTTAATTTTTGTTTTCTCTCTGCGAACGAAAATTGTTGTTTGCTCCTTGCGCAATTCGCAAACAGAAAGTCAATTAATCTAAGGGATACTTGGCTATTGAACATCCTGAAGAAATAAGTCGGTTTTCTCAAACTGCTTAGCCCCGCAATATGTTGTGAGTGAAACCGTGGGCAGACGGTGTTTGTTGCAGGGTCCTGTCGCAATGTCGTGTTTGTCTCTCCGGTTCACTTCACAATTGTGAGTCGAGTTTAATTTTGAAGTGAATAAATAGAAGCTGCGCCGACTGACATGGGAACGTTGATTAAAAAATGGCAAAACCGATTCATTCTGAACTGATGATTTTTTTGCTGCTTGGTTTTTCAGTGTTTTCGTTTTGACAACTCACGCGTGATGCCTGGCAAGTGTCAAAGTCAAATGTCCTCAGTTGGGATTGCCATTTTATCATGGAAAGGCTTACACCCGAAAAGCGTTTACAAAATATTGCATTTTCTGTGACAAAAAATCGTTCTCAGTGAAAAAGGATTTTCGTTAACAAGCTGAATGGATCTGTTAATAAAAAAAAAACAAATCTGACGTATCTGGTTCGATGAGCAACCTCAAACAATGCCAGAGCTGCAAATGAACCCGAAAAAAGGAGTGCTTAGTGTAGCTTAAGATGCGGGGGACTCATTAGCCCGCACTTTTTCCAAAGATGGCCATGGGAACCGTCAATGGCGCTCTTGTTTACAACTTCGAACTATTGTTTGCGCAAAATGCGCAACCTGAACCTGGTCGACATGTGCTCGTTCCAACATGTCACACAGCACCCAAATATATGAAACAATTGAAGAATGAGTTCGTTGGCCTATTTACCTCTCGCTTTGGACCGATGAATTGGCAGAGTTTCACGCCTTTGGACAATTTTCTATCGGAATACGTCAAATCACTCGTCTATGCCGATCAGACAACAACAATTGCAACATTCGAAGCCAAAACTACAGGAGATACCACCCAATGTGCTAAAAAAAAAACGACTCCAAAATAGGATTCTGACTATGAAACCTAGTCATCGTCAACATACACATGAAATAATCCTTAAAAAGCAAATGGCAAGCATTGATTTATTAACTCAAATAAGAATTGTGTACACGGTGGCAATTTGCCTGTTATTTCCTTTGACAATCAAAAACCAAACGCTTTAAGAATCAACCCCCCTACAAGAGACTGTTAAAAACAGCATCCAGACTGTCCTGTTAGATGCAGTAATTGTCAATCGATTGGGCTGCTTTATGTAAATTATAGAGCAATGTTGTTAATGGAAAACTTTATCAAACTATCCTTGGCTGCACGGCTTCGTTTAAGTTCTGCTGAAAGTGGGTCCTTGTAGTTTGGGGCTCTCTACGTTTTCTCAAAAAAGGAAGTGAGAGTTGAATTTAGATAAAACTATGCAAGTGTATTGAAGGCTCAAGTTCACGGTCTCAACCTTTGTCTTGATTTTATGCGGACGGGGTAGGTCGGTACACTTCACATCAGGTTCACTGTGTCCTTATTATTATTGTGTGTTGAATATTGCACCAAGTTAGCGGTTTTCAACTCAGTATTTGTTCGAACTCTCACCTATGGTCATGAAATTTGGGTAATGACCGAAAGAATAAGATCGCGAGTGCAAGCTGCTGAGATGAGATTTCTTCGTGCTGTTGTGGGAATTACTCGCCGGGATAGAGTGAGAAACACGGCAGTGCGCGAGGAACTCAACATTGAGCAGCTGCTTCTTCGAACGGAAAGGGCTATGCTTCGGTGGTTTGGTCACGTGGCACGAATGTCCCCATCAGCGTGAATTCCGAGGCGGGCGTTGAATGCGATTCCATCAGGTAGGCGACCGCTTGGCAGACCCAGGACGAGGTGGTTGAACCAAGTCCAAAAACTCGCCGGGTTACGCTTGGGCATTGCTCCTGATGAGTTGTCGATGGCGGAGGATCGAGTTGCCTGGTGATCTCTCGTGCGTGGTTTACCCCGCGACCCCTTTAGTGGATCATGCGGGTCAGAAAATGATGATGATGAAGATTGCGCACCCTTCGGTGCTCTCCTTCGAGTTCTCAGATACAGTTCTTTTCAGAGTTGTATTGTAGTCTATGGACTCCTGTTGGGCATGGCTAGGAGGAATCTATTCTAGAATATTCTCCCAAACCAGTTTCATTGAAGAGTCTGAAAATGAGAGATGATTCTTGTGACTTCCTAGGACCTTGCCCAGATATCTTAGTCTTTGGTGGGCTAATGCCTCACAGAATAGTGAGTCGTGTTTCTGGAATTTCATTAGATTCTCCACAGAATCTGCGAGGCCTTCTACTGATGTCCCTAGTTTCCTTAGGTGCTTCCTGAGTCGGCAGTGTTCTTCTTTATTTTGATACAAGTGTCAAACCTCCTTCTGTTCGAGTTACTTGGCCTGCTTCATGCCATGAGCTTTGTTTTAGGTTTCTGTTCGGTTTCTTCTTTCCCTGAATTCTTGCTTTGAGACATGATCTCCTACAGCGCAGAATGGTGCAGGTGTTGTGAAGGCTTCTGATGCTCCTCTCCTTGCCAAGGAGTCTGCCATTTCCTTGCCCTCTATCTCCGTATGACCAGGTATTTAGCAGAGTTTTACTTTGTTCCTCTAGCTCAGCTCTTTAAGCTTCTGTAGGCATTCCCACACGCGCATGGATTTGATGATGTTGGGGTCTAGTGCCATGATAGCGGCTCGACTGTCCGACGCAGTTGATATAGTTCCTTTCAAGACTGATTTCAACGCATCTTGAAAGATGCTGGTGCGTTTGTCTATGGGTTCGAAGGAATTTGTTCTGTGTTCCTTCATCAGTTCTTGATCCGTCTGTATACCATTTTACCGTGTTGCTGCTCAGTCTGTGGACTATGGATTCATTTTTAGTGCTAAGCTTTACCGGTGCTGTGCCCTTAGAAGAGGAAGCAACCATATTTGGAACTGGAGCCCTCTTTGGAGCCATTTCAGTTCATTTCAATGATCTTCATTTTCGCTGAAAGAAAGGTTGCCTTGTGTCTGCACTGTTCTTGGTTGAATTGGCGACATCTCTCGTTCTCTGCAGTCGTTGAGGGCGAAGCCTAAGTTTTTTTTCTTATCATTTTATTCTAATCATGGAAGCGTCTTACAGGTAGAAGCTATAGCAATCTGGAAAATGTGAACAAAATTTTTGGACAGCTTCAATTAAGTCCTTGGATGAGGTATCATTCCATTCAAAGACTTTCCTGCGAAGTTGAATGATCACATTCCAAGAGGAGAGCTACCATCTATCGTTCTTGCGACACGAATATTTCGAGTTATTGTATGTGGCCTGAAGGCAGTACGTGTCTCATGCACCACACCAAAAACTGGCCTTCAATCCACAGTCACTCAGAATGCGGATGCAAATGGTCCAGCACATGTAACCCTCGCCAGAGTGGTACTTGCACTAGGGCCTACGTTAGCCTGTGCAGTCAGCCACCTGACTCTACCCCAGCCTTAGGTGTGGATTCCAATTGAGGGTCTCATTGAGGATAATGGCGAAATATTCCATCTCCGTTGAATGGTCGGTATTTACACCATTAATAGGAATTGGGGTCGTTTCGATGACACTGTAATGCTTTCAGCTGGATTTATGTCCCCTTTCGCAGCAGCCTTTTGTGGGTGAGATGAAGAGCCCACAGAGCACGAATTCCGAGAAATTATTCTTTTGCCACTCTGTCACTGACGGGGGAAGTCGATTTTTATTGGTTTATAGGTTTTTTTTTCAATAACGGGGCACGGTTTTCAAATGTAAATGAAACAAGTTGTGTGGTAGATATTCCCTTAATTTGTTTATTTTTTATTTGTTTGTGGAAGAACTTCAAATGTGAACCCATAGGAAATCCACCAAACTACATCTGTGGATAGTGGACTTCAAAATCATTCCATTAGTCACTCATAAAGTGAAATGCTGATCAGTCTATCAGGACGAAAGCTCCACTATTCACACCACATCATTGACGATAGACCCAATTTCCACGATAAGACAAATCCTGGAGAAGACCAGCTAGTTTCAAATCGATACGCACCATCAATTCATCGATTTTAAAGCCGCATACGACAGCATCCATCGCAAGGAGGGAGCTAGTTGATGCGATGGCTGAATTTGGGCATCCCGTCAAAACTGATTCGATTGTGTCGCACGACGCTAACACATACGCGATGCACCATGCAGTTCGGTTCAAGGACCTCTGAGCCATTCGAATCCATGCATCGGATTTCGGCAAGGAGATGTAATGTCGTGTGATTTCTTGGAGAAGATAGCACCAACGTGCCATATTGTGAGCTTTTACGGCGATTGAAGAAGAGGCGCAGCAAACTGGTCTTAAGGTCAATAAGGACAAAGCGAAATACATACATGCTGTCTACCGAAAAACGTTCCGTCGCACTCCAACTTGGATCACAGCTACAGCTACAATTTCGATGCGGTAAAGTAGTTTGTCTACCAGACAGAGGCTTGGAGCCTCCATAAGTAGTAGGTCTGCTATGTAGTATGTAAAGGGTGGTTAAATTTTAAGGGCCGATGTTGATTTTGAATGAACCACAAATTATTTAGGAAATTATTGTCATTTCTTTTTATTATGATAATATTGGTATGGCTCAATTATGTATGGAGCAAAATATCGGCCAAATGGCCGCCCCGACCTCGGCGGCACACCTCCATCCGATGGTCCAAATTTGCATTACTTTGTTCCTCTAGCTCAGCTCTTTAAGCTCAGCTCGATGACGCTGAAGCATAATTGAGGTTATATGCCGTTAATGTGCCGAATTATCTCATCCTTTAGCTCTTGAATTGTTGCTGGCTTATCGACGTACACCTTTTCCTTCAAATAACCCCAAAGAAAAAAATCCAACGGTGTCAAATCACATGATCTTGGCGGCGAATTGGCATCGCCACCACGTGAGATAAACACGGCCATTGAATTTGTCGCGCAAGAGAGCCATTGTTTCGTTAGCGGTGTGGCAAGTGGCACCGTCCTGTTGAAACCACATATCGTCCACGTTCATATCTTCCAATTCGGGCCATAAAAAGTTCGTTTTCATTTCACGATAGGGAACACCATTCACAGTACCGGTCAGGCCGGCCTCATTTTGGAAAAAAATACGGCCCGATGATGCCGCCAGCCAGTCACTCTTTGTGGGTGCATTGGTTTTTCGACAATCACTCTTGGGTTATCATTCGCCCAAATGCGGCAATTCTGCTTATTGACGAATCCACTGAGGTGAAAATGTGCCTCATCACTGAGGATGATTTTCTTCGAAAATTGATCATCCACTGTTGCCATTTCTTGCCACCATTCTGACCATTGACGACGCTTTAAATGGTCAAGAGGCTTTAGTTCTTGAGTCAATTGCACCTTGTAAGCGTGTAAATGCAAGTCTTCATGCATAATGTTCATCAACGACGAGCGTAAGAGGTGCAATTGTTGGGCACGACGACGAGTTGAGGTGGACGGCTCCTCAGCCACACTATCGCGAACAGCAGCAATATTTTGTGCAGTACGAGCTGTACGAGCATGCACTGGTGTTTTCACATCTCCTACAGACCCGGTTTGCTCAAATTTTTGCACGATTTTTCCGATTGTACGCACATTTGGACGATTAAATTGACCGAAAAAATCACGAAGTGCACGATATGCATTTTGATTTGAACGCCCATTTTCATAATAAGCCTGAATAACTTTAACGCGTTGCTCGATTGTGTATCTTTCCATGGTTCAAATTGAGTTAGTCTGAAATTGAGAAATGTCAAATGAAACGCAGAAAACGTTGGGTATGGTTCACATTAAACATCGGCCCTTAATATTTAACCACCCTTTACAAAGATTCTACAAAAAAGCAGTCACGTTAAGTCCATTGTGATACCTCCTACGCCCAGAACCAATTGGCTTAGGCTGATTCATTACATCCATACAAGTAGTCAGGGGACCGCACGAGCAGAGGAGTTGATGTGTGGTCGCTTCCTCTTCTTCGTGCCTGAAACTACACTATTGTTAGACATACGGTCGCCTTACATAAACGTTCGACCTTCCAGCGAGCACATCTGTAGAGACAGGCCTTCAGTCTCTTGAACACATGGAACTCACTCTGGCTGCATCCGTAGGTATTGATGGAGCTTTCAATAACATTGAAACAGCCGCGGAAAAGGCTCTTGTTAATTAAGTTTTATTCACCAGCTGCTCATCAACAGGGCGGTAAGCTACAAGGTGGATAACTTTTTTACTAAAAACAAAAAAAAAATATTTTGCGTGATGGAATATATAAATAAAGATGGACCTTTACAATTTTCGTCTATTAAGTGGAAAAGATGATATCCAAGAAGTGGCAGCCACCAGTGTTTATTCACATTTGTGCCCATTTTATCGCATTTTCCATGACTTTCCGCAAGATTTCCGGTGATAACTGTTCGCAGTCCTGTCAATCTTCCCCATAGATGATTGTCTGGGGCTTGTTGTCATAAACCCGCGACTTCAAGTAGCCCCAACGAAAGAAGTCTGTGAAGGTTAAATCGGTCGATCTTCATGTCCATGCCAAATCGCCAGAACCGGGCATTACGCGACCAGTCTCGTGCGGTTGCACCGTCTTGTTGAAACCGCATGTCCACCAAGCCCCACTCATCCAATTCCGGCAGTAAAAAGTCCTTCATCAAGGCCCTGTAGCGTTCGTCAGTAACAGTGACCGTATTGCCTCACGGCGTCCTCAGGAAAATACGCACCACACTGGTTTTGAGCGGCTCTTCTTCCATCACACTCGAATTTTCAGTGCCCCAGAAACGAAGCTTTTGCTTATCGACGTAACCGCTTACCACTGTTGCGCTGTTGTGTTGCGCCTAGTCGCTCATGATGATTTTTGGCACGTTGTTGAGATGATTGTTGATACTCTTGCGGAGTATAGCGCTCCATTGCTTGTCTGTTTGTTTACTGCAGCTGTCTAGTTCACAAATGCCAAAAAATGATTCACTTACGACGCCATTTGCAGCAATTATAACATCTTCCGATGGGGCGATTAATTGTGCGCCTTTTATAAGCACTGTGATACCTGGATCTAGTGGTTGTCGTGGCGTTGTGTGTCTGTGCGTCGACTCCTACGCACTTGAACCGCGGTGTCTGGGTTCGATACCCAATACGACAAAATAATATTCACGGCCCCACCTCTTTCGAGTCACTGACAATGCTCAAAGAGTATAATCTAATCTTTTCGAAAAAGCTTCTCAAATTTGGCCGTTTGAAGTCTTCATAAAACTGTAGGTCCCTTCCACTCGTGAGAGAACAATAGCATGCACAACACAAGTGGTTGCTGAGAAGCTATGTAGGGCCTGGCCCTCTACGGGCTGCAGGGGTATACCGAGGAGTGTTGTGCTTTACTGGAACAATGAATGAACGTCTGCTCTCTCTGGGCTGGTATGGGTGATGGACAATGTTGCTAAAGCGGGGACTCTCTGAACTGGATAAATGTACCAAACAATGTGGTCTACGTGTGAACCAGTCAAAACAGAGCTAGTATTCATCACCAGGAAATACAAGATTCCTGGCTTTAAGGATCGACTAGATCAGCCTATTAACTCAATGGGTTGGCCTAAGTGTGATTGGTGCTTGTTGGCAGTCACCTTATCCTAACCTAACCTGCACCTTTTATTCGGTCCTTGTTTCAGAGAATCAGCCAGTGAATTCTCAAGGCACTGGCTGATTTCTATCAAACATCTGTTTGGAATGTTGACGATCCAAAGTTCGTCTACGGCACACTCTTTCCATTTCTCTTGCCATTTCGACTAGTAGGCACACTGCTTAACTTAAGGTGGCGCTACAGTCCGAGATGGACCTGGGTCCCGACCAACAAGCGTCTCCAGCCAGCTCGATCTTTAGCTAGCTGTCTCCAGT
The DNA here is from genome assembly GCA_907269125.1 of Eristalis pertinax. Classification (NCBI taxonomy): domain Eukaryota; kingdom Metazoa; phylum Arthropoda; class Insecta; order Diptera; family Syrphidae; genus Eristalis; species Eristalis pertinax. Next base: position 32,593,818 of record OU026146.1, read on the forward strand.
TTCGCACGCATAGTTGGTTGAGGTCCCTTTCCACTTGCGTGCGCCACCTGAGTCGCGGTCTTCCTCTACTGCGCCGTCCCTCGGGGCTGGATTCGAAGACTTTTCGGGCCGGAGCATTGGTTTCCATCCGCTCTACATGACCTAGCCATCTCAATCGTTGGACCTTCACTCTTCTGGTTAAGTCGATGTCGCTAAACAGCCCGTATAGTTCGTCATTATATCTCCTCCTCCACAGACGGGACCGAAAATCACACGAAGAATTGTTCTCTCGAAGCAACCAAGAGCAGCTTCATCCGCTTTTGGCAAAGTCCATGCCTCTGCGCCATATAGCATAGAAATAAGGCACACTGCATCTTCTGAAATTATCCTGAGTTCGGTAATTCCCCTCCGGGCAGTGGGGTCAGCTTCTTTTTGGTTTCTCTTACCGCAAGTGTTCCCTCCAGTCCGTGTTGCTGCAATCGGCCTCTAAAATTTGACCGTTTTCCACACCACTTAAGGCTGAGAACACTGCAGGCTGTCCCATTCCTTGAAGATCTAGGCATCGTCCTCGGGTCTGCTTGTTTCTGTGCTTTCAACGAATAGTTTGTGGATCAAAATTCTTGTGAAGGCCCCTTCCAAGAATGTTTAATCCATTTTCCACTTAATCCTGTTAATGAACAACCATTTCACGAATTAATACTATTTACTCTGTCGCCCCCATAAATAACATTTCCTCTTTTTCTTTCGTTCTCTTTTCAGGTAAGTCGAACTCAAATTGATGCAAGACCAGAACACGCTTACCGCCGTGTACACACACAAAAGTTGAAGTTGACGGTGATCCTTTACAAAGTCAACACGAATATCGATAAATCGCCGTGAGTTGAAAGTGCGCACAAAAGAAAAAAAAAACCAAGAAAGTAACACCGTCATTCTTTCCTCCTAAATCCATTGCATCCTTAAACTACATCCTTTCATTCCCCTTTCTGTCCGCATACAAATGACCGGCTCTTGTAGGATTCGGCACAGAAGGGAAGCAAACACTACACATTCCATTTTGGGGGAGCTTTAAAGCTGATTTTCGTCCGTAGAGCTTTGCCGAGCGCGTTACTTTTTCTGGGAAAAAAAAAAAATAGATTGAGTGCCGTGTACAATGCGCCCTCTTGCCAAGCTTTCCCCATTTGAACCCGAAGGACCGAACCATTCCAAATAACTTCATGCGACGAGGATACACACTCGTACCCCGAAATACACACATCCGCATATCAATTTCCCGTCCCATTGATGTTCTGTTACGGGATGGGGGAGGCGGCATGGCATTACGGCATGGAGTTATTATGAGGTCTTCCTCTTTGTTTACTCTATAAAATGGGTGTCAAAAGCTCGGCTCTGTTTAGCGAAAGCTTTAGCCTTCTTTCATTGCTTCTCACCCCAAGTGGCGACGAAAGAAGGGCAGCTTTTACAGCGATTGCAAAGCTTTGAACGCCGAAAAGCACTATTATCGGTTTTCCATGGTTGGGGAGTGCAAGGCGCCGCAGTTTTTGGTCAAAGAGTCAAGGATCCCATGAGCGGTAATACATTTTTAAGTATTCCTCCACATATCCTCTTGCCTCGTTCCGCTTGCTTGCTTGTGTGTTTTTTTTTCTCCGCAACAGAATGCTTTGACGAATGGATGGAAGCGCGGACGGGGCACCCCTTTCGAGTGAGTAAATTAAAATTGATAGATTGTGCTCCCGGCGATAGTAGTTCTGTCCTGGATACATAATAAAATTTGCTTTCGACGCTTCCTGCGTATGTACCACGCGGCATCAGTTCACAATTTTGCGAGAAAAAAACAACTTAGAATTCTGTTTCCTCAGTTTTAGTGCGTAATAAATTTATTTTATGTAATTTCATATGAAGCCCTGAACGGGGGAGAGAGCAGGACAGGAGGACAGAGATATGGGGGACCTCTTGCCTGGCTGTGTGTATCTGCTCAAAATCAATAGGTGGTTGGTCGTGGGGTGGTGGCAAATTGCAAAGGCATCGAGTTTGGGTAATGGAATGGCGTCCATAAGAAAATTTTATTGAGCTTAAGATAGATTGGGTATTGTATTGGGTTGGTGCGCGTGAAAAGGACGCAAGGAAAGTGTTAAGTTGATTTATAAGTTCCTGCAAATGACTTGATTTTGTAGCTCATTTTAACGGGGTTTTCGTGTTGAAGTCTTTGCTGGGGAGTAGATGTTTCCACTGCTCTTTTTCTTTGCTCTCTCAGAGATATTTTTGAGATGGAGGAAATTTACACACCAAGCTCTCCCTAATGCTGGGGCTTTGCCCTTAGGGGAGACTCTGCAAGACAGTGGCACGGTACAGAAAAACTGGTTGGAGCAGTGAGGTGATGTCGAGAGGATTTCAATAACCGTCAAATGCGCATTGATTTGACTACACTTGGATGTGCTTCAGTCGATGAGGTAGTCACTGTTACGGTCATAGGTTTTTGTGTCCCAGCACACAATTTAGGCGATGTCAACCTATTAACTTCATGTGCCGCTCATTCTGTAAATGCCTTGAATTCCTAAAGCTTTCGAAATATGTTTCAGCTTAATTTCGCGCTAGGTTAGGTTATGTTGGAGTGACAATCACACTTAGGCCAGAGTAGGCCCGTTGTGATACCACGCGGATCTAAAACTCTATTCCGCAAACCAGTTAGCGCTTTTGATAAAGCAGATGAGTTGACTGATAGTGATGAAAGTAGGCTAGGTTGAGTTAGGTTTGAATGGCTATCGTGGGCTCAAATAAACCAACTTTGGCCCGTTGCTTGGTAGAAACGGATTAACTTGGCCTTTCCTGTCCACCAAACAGACAGAATATGAAGCGTAAGAAACGCTTAATAATTCCTCGTTGATGTGTGTGCCAACCTTAATGGAGTCCAGGAAATGTCCACCAAGTGGCTTCCCTCTTCTTGATGTGGCCAGTTTTGCGATGTTGCGTAGAATAACTTGCAATGTTCTGCATATCAGGCGTCTGCTTAACAAGGCCAGCTTAACCTTTCGGAAATGGTACCACAAACTTTTTCAATGGCAATTTGCATTAATAAGCTATGCCTTCCTCACTCCTCCTTTTCGTTTTTGTTCCATCGTGGTTGGATTTCCGGGCATTTACAGGAAGTTGCCATGTCCCAGCTTCTGTTGTGCTATTCTATTCAGACATCGATCTCAGAGGCACGTCGCTTTGACGTTTCGTAATGGATACATATGTACGAGGGGCGTTCAATATATTCTCGGTATCGCGGTGAAGTTGTGGTTGTATATATAAATTGACTTATTTATCAAGTAATACTATTATTTTAGTGCATTCATGTAAAATTTCATATAAATGTGAATATTAATTCGCGTTTTATCTCATCATCATAATAGTATTACTTGATAAATAAGTCAATTTATATATACAACCACAGCTTCACCCCGATACCGAGAATATATTGAACGCCCCTCATATGTCAACTCCTTCGCTAAATGGCTGAGTTCAACTTCACAACCTTTTTCAGAATTCGCCCACCTCTAGGCACAGATCTTTAAGTTCTCTCGTGAAAGAATAAAAATGCGTCCAACAGAAGAGCTCGTCACAGTGACAAGGTCCAGGTCCACTATGGGCTGACAAAGCAACCAAATTAAAAGCCCACCTTTCAATGGATTCTAAAGTCTCCAAAAACAGCATTCATCCTCCAAGTTATAGGGAATAGGGAGTTGCGACGGCCGAAAGAGTAGGCTACGTTGTACAATGCACGCTATTTTACTTTTACTGCCCGGACAAATGGCTGTCGTAACGAAAAAGTGACGACTGGTAGTGAAGTCGCAGTCGATCACATCTGTAGACTGGTGAACATCTAAGAGAACGAAAAGATCGTCAGCCAGAATATCCCTCTCAATCTGGAACAGAACTCAGTCGCCACGATCTAGAAAAGCAATATTGAAACTGATGTCTAACAAAGGAGACTATCTGCTTGCGAACATGCACCAGCTCATCTGTGCGATTTGGTCGGAAGACAGCATACTCGAGTTGACTGCACCAACCATCGACTGATAAATCCTCCTAACATCACGTACAAGATCTTCTCTGCCGTATTGAGTGCTCGCCTGAACCCGTTTTTAAGCAATCTGATAGACATATCTGTGTGACTTCAAAGCCACGGAGGTCTTCACACTACGGCAGATCATAGAAAAGACACAAGAGGCACCCACCACCAATTCGTCGTTTTCAAGGCCGCATATGAGAGGGCGCCTAGGGACGAACTATACACTGCCATGTCTAGTTTTGACATTCCAGCCAAACTTGTCAGGTTGAACAGGATGACAGCGGACACTTGTAGTTGCTTCATGGACGCCGCTAAGAATCTACCGAAGCCATAAATATCAGGGATTGTGTTAGATGAGGCGGCACACTGTCATGTGACTTCCTCAAGGTCACTCTCGAGGTGAATGTGCAAAACTGATTAAACTCGCTGAATAATCGTCAATGAGGCGCCTTCTAGCCTTGAGAGGGAAGCGTCTACAAAAGACCGGGAAGAAACCTGATGGATGCATAATATGCAGTCTTCAAGGCTAGACAACATCGGCGGGTTGGCCACTACGTCTCAATGGGGGCTATAGCCTTGTGATAATCAAGATGTTCGATTTTTTGTTTGACTCAAGAAATATTGAATAAAAGTACTCATTTGATTTTATGAATGACATTGATTATCCCAGTCCAACCCTTATGCGGGTCTTTAGTCCCGTCTGGGTTGAGGGAAGATTGAATTGCCAACTGCGTGGGTTGTACAGCAACTTGAATCTAGCCAGGCCCGAAGTGGAAAACTGCGAGTCTTCGATTGCGAGCCTGGGGAATAAAGCAACGGACGACATCCGTATTTAAGGTGGTGCGCACAACAACTAGCTGGAAAAGTTCACGCGTTGAGGTCTAAGTCCATCCTGGACCGTATGGCCACACAAAGGAGAAGAACGAAGCTGTCAGCATTCCGTTTAGAGAAACATTTTACTCAACAACTTCGCTTGCTGCCTGGTCTCTGTAGTCTGCTATGTGTGGTGTCTTTTGAAAGGTGAATGGCGGCATGACCGCGGAATCATATCCATTAAGAAGAGAGAAAAAACTGCGAATCGTCGCAACTTTCTGCTAAATGTGGTTCCGATCGTCGTCATGACCGAGAGGACAAGCATCTACAGACTAGGAGCAACAATGCTCCAGTTCGAATAATCTTCGATAAAAGAAGGTGCAGAGGATTATTGGTTGATGCTCAGATCTACGGCCTGTAGAGGCAACCAAGCTTAGAAGATGACTGATACGATGAAGATGGCTGACGCTAAAGTGCTGCTTAGGTGATTTTTCCGCCGGGGGGAGAGGACGCTTCAAGCCCAAAAAAAGGATGTACAGAGGTTCAATCATCTTGCTCGTCTCCCCAACTTCTGCACAAGTCATTCAAGGCCTGTGTTCCAATGACGCAGTGCCTAGTGATAACGCCGATGAGAGTCCTGAGACACCAGACTGTCCAGGCTGAATATGTTGGCCTTCAAATTTCAATGGTCATTGGGCATTTGGTTGGCGACTCGTTTTCGACTTCTGTACATTCTTCTAACGCGTGAAAAGGTGCCCCAAAATCACATATCAGACAGAACTCCGAGCGATTCTTTCTAGCTTCGACGAAAAACCTGTTTAATCGACTATCTCAAATCGGTCAAATTCGGCACTTCTCACGTGAGTCCGACATCAACATCCCCCACCCTCTGTCGTTTCTCAGAGGAACGTTCGACATTGTTAAAGACAAAGGGTAGGTCAACAAGCAGAGTTTCTTCAGTCCGCCACTCGCAGTTTGCATTCAACTGTAAGTCCTTTCCACTCGTGAAAAAACAGCAACACCCTCAAGACCAGTGATTGCTGTACAAGCTAGACCTATGTGCACCGCGGAGTGGAGCGCCACCCGTATTGTTATGACTAAGCCGACTAATCAACTCCTCCAAAACTCCAAAAACACTTCCTTCCTCTCACATAAGCGCAACAGAAGCTCAACTCAAAGTCTTCGAACTCCGACCGTCACTCGTTCCTTCCACCTCCCATTTCGGTAGTTCTTTTTGGCCAGGCAGCGATTTAATGCAACCAGAATCGAAAGGCGAACGAACCTTTTCGCCAGTGGCATCACACACGACAGTGGAGGCGATGTTGGCCGCGCATTAGGCGACTAATGAGTATTTTGTTGTGTCGTGCAGTACGTGTGGTCCTCTCATCGCCACTGTTGGAAATCACATTAGCGGCGAAAGAGCTTTGATACTTTGATACGCATGTGAAACCATTAACGGCCAATTGGTCGTGTGCTAGGCATTAAAGATCGCATTCCTTTGTGGAAAAAATCGCGCCATCAATGAGAGTGGTCTTTCGCCAGAATGAGTGCATAAAACCGCTTGCGGGAAATTGGGTTCACTGGAAATGTTGGGGTTCTTCTTCTTTTTTTTTTTTTATTATGAAACTGAAGCGATGTTGAGAGTCCTTTATGCGATAATTTATTTCCACACAGCTATCGGCTCAATTTCCATGAATGAAACATGAACGATTAGTCGACGTTTAAGGTGAAAAAAAACGAAAAAAACAGGAAGTGACAGCGCCAAAGAGTGACAGTCGTGATTTGTTTGAAGTCTAATTAGTAATTCCCCGAAGTAGGATGCACTTTGCAGGTGGATTGGCATCTCTACTTGTGGTTGTCGCATGTCCTTTTGACGGGAATTATGTCATTTATGTCCTTTGCGAGCTATTTTGCGGATGACACTTTGACGTGTCATTGGAAACATTGTTTTACATACGTCGCTACGTTTGTATTGACAAATACGAGGTGCATTCGTAACATTGCGTTCAAACTTAAGTCATGCTTTTCAGGGGCTGCCAGGATCACTGTGTAAAACGCAGGGCTAAGTGTTTCCTTCGTCATATCGCATTAATTTATTTCTTGGAAGAGCCTAATTATTTGAAGAAGACTAAAATTGCGAATTGGTTCCCAAGCGATTGCTCAAAGTTGTTGGATCCCATTTGTCCTTCGAGGCATTCGACTGATGTGCGGCGAAGGTCCCAAATTTGGTATAAGATTTACTAAACAATGAGAAAAACCGTAGCAGCGCCAAGAGCTTTAAGAACTGTGGAATTGAAGGTGTGCAATAGTTTCTCCTCTTCGTATCTGCAAAAGTCATTGTAGGGGATTACCCCAAAACTCGGCCCGGAACGGAGCTTCAATCAGCGCTTTCCGCACCGGGTACAATAGCAGGAACAATTGATAAGAGAAGTAGAAGGGATCTGCCCGCTGCTACATGCTCAGGGGGCTTCTGTGATCTGTTTGAGAAATCCCCGGCGCTAAGAGACGACTTCAGCGTCTTTTAAGCGGAAGTGACTACAATAAGCACTGGCGCTGAAAGTTCACAACGAACCCGGCAAAACGATCCCCATTTTTTCTGACAGTCCAGTGGCAATAAAAGTCATAGCATCAGACATCCTGGAGTCGCAGGTGGTTGGACTATGTAGACAGTGCATTAGTGAGTTATTCCTGATGAACTTGGCGGCCCTCTGTTGGGTACCGAGACATATCCACTGGAATCCAAGGAAATGAAAAAGCGGACAGCCTCGCGATAAAAGGTTCAAAAATGGAAGAATGTCTAGCCATACAGTACGCACATACGCCACTAAGAAATAAACTGGAGGACGAAGTTCTAGGTAGAGCCAGAGATCGATGGCTTAACCTGAATACGGGAGCAACAGCGACGGCTCTATGGTCGAAGCTGAGCAAAAACTCGCATTGATCGCACGGATGTTCGCATGCTAATAGGAGCCCTTACCGGACATTGTGCCATAGGCACACGTACTTCTCCATCTCGTTGAAAGATTGGCGGCAATTCAGAGATGCCAGGACAGAGCTTCCGTGATCACTGTATTTACTGCCCGAAAAACGCTACACTGATTTGGCAGTTGCAGGTTTAGTACCTTAAAATAGACGCCAGCTCTCACGTCTTCGCCCATCTTCGATCCATCTGTGAAAATTCGTAGAGGACCGCCTAGCGTCTGGCGTTTAGACTTCCAGTATGATCTTGGGGGAATGCTGGTTGAGAAATTCTTCTCGATGAGTAGCTTGGATGGCTCAGTTGGTTAAGTGCCTGCCCTTGGTTAAAGGGGTCCCCGGTTCGAATCCCAGTTTCAAATCCGGTTTTCAAATCTGGTCAAGTCACCATTTCCGTTGGGATCAGCTTAACGGTACTATCACTGGAGTTGTCGATCAGTGGTAAGTAGTCCGACAATAGGTATCGCAAGTGTGCTGGCGAGTTTCGCTGACAGCCCACTTACCTACCTAACAAGGTTTGCTGCTGGTAGTACAATGGACCAGTTTTGAGTCTGAGTGAAAACACACAACAAACACCTCAAACAAACAAAAAAAGAAAAAATGAGTAGCATGAGGTCGGTGTTTTCGCGTAAGGATCTCTATCTGCCGAGGATAGTAGAGTGTCCCGAACTGAGTTCCTTCCAAGTAAGCAGCGTTTTCAGTCGTGATGGTTACAGCCTGTCTATCGGCGAGAGACTAAGCGTTCTGAGCGCTCCACTGATACATACATACGCCATCCGCTGCACCCTTTCTAGTGGTTTGCGATTCATGTTGCTTTCTAGCGCTGTCCACTAAATCGCGACATCATACAGTGTCATGCAGGGGCCAGTTTAAGTATATATGTAGCCTCTGGAGCAGACGGGGTTTTAGTCCCCATTTGCACCACTTTTTGCAACAGTATACGAGCCGTGGCGGCCTTTTTGACGTATTCCAGGATATTTTGTTTCCAGCTTAATTTCGAGAATTTTGGACTGTTATTCAGTTTTGACGGGATTCCACATATTGTGGGAGACCTAAGGACAGGGATTTTGTATTTCCTGGTAAAGAGCACTAATGCAGATTGACTAGCCTAGGACTCATAGTCCATTTAACTAGTTCGTTTGAGATGACTGACTACATCGTGGATATATATTTCTCAGAGGCCGTGATAGCTGCAATAGACAATAACCTTGCATCCTGTCTTCTATGGTCAGTAGAAGGACATTCACGGCTACGTTCCACAAGAGAGCAGAGAGCACTCAACCCTGTGGTGTGCCTCTGTTAACCACTCTGTAGATTTTGCTGTTACCAAGTTTGAAGTTTATCGCCCGATTTTTGAGAGGCTGGTGCATAAAAGCCCGCCCGAGCCGGTTAAGTGCTGAGTTTATTGCTTGGGTCTCGATGTTGTTAAAGGCTCCTCCTATGTGAGTGAGTGAGAGATTTTTCTAAAATGCCAACAATCTAGTGATTAGCCGTTTCTACAGATTATCCCTTGTAGACATGCTGGGTGGTCGACAATTTGTTTATTGCGACTGTGCGCCTCATGCGTAAATCAATCAGTTTCTCTAGGATTTTAAGCAGGATGGAGGTCTTAAATCCTTCGACGAGCATCTCCCTGCCTTCGGTATGAACAACATCCTGGTCATTCTGCAGGGTCTAGGTACATGGAAATCTTGACGATGTTGACCAGTCAGGGAGCGATGATGTCTGCGACCTGTTGTAGCTCCACTGAGTAGATGGACCATTTTATAAGGTTTACAAGTGCTTCCGGTCCAACATGGTGGATGTCACTCTGAGTGAGCTGCGTGGGCTGAGATTTGTCCTGTCACAGCTTCCTGGAAAGTGAGGATCGCTGAGAAGTCCCAGACTTTTCGGGGTGAAGTTAGTTAGTCCTTGAAGGCCTAAGCAAAATGGCTAACATTAGCTTCCTATGGCTACACAGATCTAGTCTCTGACAGCAGAAAGAAAAGTTTAATTAAATGATATCCAAATGAGACCATTTATTTCCTTTCTTTTTTAAAGCAGACAATCGAATATTTGACAAAAATTCTTCTTCGTTGTCGAAGATTTTTTTTTTTTTTTCTTTTCAACGAATTCCTTCACATTCCCGTTCGAACGGCTTCATTCCCCAAAATCAACGAACAGACCGTAGAGCGATACGTATTCGTACGTAGTTGACACACAGCCAGAGCAGTTCAAGATTCATTTGCGATAAATAACTTTAACCAAACGTCCGACATACCGACCAACGTTTAAGCTGAAATTGCTGCCCCGTACATCAACCAGCCAACCAACCACCGACTATCTTTATTTCTGTATTCGCGCGTGTGTGTGTGTCACAGTGTCAGACCGTGCTGGTGTTGGCTTGCCATTTGCAAATGTATCGTAAAATATGGAAATTTTATGTGGAACGACGAACGTTAAAGTAAATTTCTTACCGTACACGAGTGCATACACGTAGTTAATCTGTCTCTACGGACATCGATTTGAAGCATATATTCTGTAAAAAGCGAACAAACAAAAAAAAATAATGTAAATAAATAAAATAAAAAATTTAAAAAAGAAAACGACGAACAAAACAAACGACGACGAGAGCAAAATGGAAATTTAAAGTGAAGCGAGAGAAATACTCGTACACACGCGTGAAAAATCAAAAAAAATCAAGAAGAGACTCGCTTCACACGGCAAGCTCGCAGGTAAGCACTAAGCAGTAAGCAGTCCTTTTAGCGCTGCTTACGTAGCGTTCTATGCTATGATGCCATGGTACAGGGTGTTCGTGGCGGTGCTTATATTTTGTTTGTTTATCGACCGGAAGTTGGGGTCGCACCTTTTCGGAATTCTCTTATTTTATTTATTATTATTGTTTTGTCTTGGGTTTTACGCGCGCGGCAAACAAGCACATGTAGAGAAGCGGTGGGGGAGTGAGAGATAGCGAGTAGGAGCGAGGTGGTGAGAGATTCAAGTCGAGATAGGGATTGTTGTAGGTGACTGGCTAGTGACTGACTCTCTCTATGTCTCGCCGCGCTCTGTTGTTCACTTGATAATACACATACTTGGCTTGCGGCGCAACATGTGTACCAACATGTGTTTCAATTTGTGCGTCTAATTGAATTCTTTCAGTATCATCCGCACATAATTTGGAAAAAAGGGCTGACAGACGGGTATTTTGGGGGAAATGGGACGTAAGGGACTTGCGTCACTGGTCTGTTGTTTGAAATTGATTTGCGAACTGACTCGGCATTTTTAAATAAATCTCGGAATAAGTGTGACTCATTGCTTTTCGAGATTTACTTCTATCAGAATACTTAGGCCGTGACTTTAATTCAAGACCCATTGCATCAGTTGTGTAGATCTTCTACTCCAGACTAATCATATTCTTAGACAGAAGTCAAGCTAAGAAAAAATACTGCACGTTGCCTTACAATACATTCAAAATAAAGACGAACCTTAGGATGGGACGAGGATAGCTGGCGCTAAAGCTGTTTAGTTCGGCCAGGTTGTGCCGCTAGCCCCTATGTGACTTTTTCTTTGTGGGGAGAGGGCGCTGCAAGTGCATAAAATGTGCACAATGGTTCAATCCGCTTCCACTTCTGGAGCAAACCGAATCTGAAAGCGTGTATTCCAATAGCGCAGTGCCCGGTAATAACGCCGATGAGAGTCCTGGGAGACGGCCATCTCAGCCTGATCACACTCATTGGCTGCTGAATTTGGTCCGTGATCAATTTCTTCGATTTCTTCGAAGCGCTTCGATTGAAAGTCTCTCATCTGTAAAGTGTGTAGAACCCGATAAATCGAGATTTAAATCGACAAGAGCTGCATACTCCAAAAACGATGTCAAGACTCTGAAATGTCAAGCCGATGTCGAAATGTAAAGGGTGTTTTTTTTTTTAGAGGCCGATAACCTTTAATTGGTTACATTGTTTTCTGTGGCAGCCGATTTGACAGTTCTCGGTTGTTTTGAGGTTAGTTTGGTCTGGCAACTCATCACGAGGTAGTGTCACGTCGAAGCAATACAAATTGTTCAAATTTGTATTAAAAAACACGGTTCACCTGGATAAATTCCAACTAAAGCCACGACACAGGCACCGTTTACACCAAGTATGTCAAACTCATTTCAGTGTCCCGGCCTAAGTCTTCCAAATTTGGGACCGCTAGTTTGACATGCCTGGTTTACACCGTTACATACAAAAGAAGTCATTGTTTGGTGCGATTTATGGGCAGGTGGAACCACTGGTCAATATTTCTTTATTTTTTTGGATCTACTTGATATTAGAAAGGGAATGTCTCACAGATGAAATATGTCACCTATCAAGGCATCTTGTTTGAGTAAGTGACATTGAACCATACTATGTATATTTAGCTACCTATGGCGGCGGCTAGCTTCTGCCGCCAACGAGCTGTACTCCTCTGTCAATGGACTAGCTCTGCAGATGACAAGAATTGCATATGAAGCTCTTGTAATAATCATTATCTTCAGTAATTTATTTTGCAGAACCAAAGCTTCTCGGAAAGTCTCTGAATAGAAGCAGGTGATTGCTGTCGTGAAGCGAGTACGTAGAAGCTCCGTGTTTCGTAGTAAAAACAGTCATCTTATTCACACAGCAGTATATCCTGCAGCGAATTTTCCCAGATCTTAATTACTGCCCTTCGAAGTCGAGGAAAAGCTGCATGTGTCTATAGTCATTACACGAATATTTGCTGCAGACAGCTAGGTTTTCTAGTCCAACACGGAGTCCTTGGTACTGATAGCGCTTGCGCTTGAACGATTATATTTCATCCCTTCTTCTATAGCTAACTTCATGCTATAATAATAAAGGGTGGTTAAATTTTAAGGGCCGGTGTTGATTTTGAATAAAACACAAATTATTTAGGAAATAATTGTCATTTCTTTTTATTACGATAATATTGGTATGGTTCAATTATATATGGAACAAAATATCGGCTGCCGCGACCTCGGAGGCACACCTCCATCCGATGGTCCAAATGTTCGATGACGCTGAAGCATAATTGAGGTTCTATGCTGTTAATGTGCCGAATTATCTCATCCTTTAGCTCTTGAATTGCTGCTGGCTTATCGACGTACACCTTTTCTTTCAAATAACCCCAAAGAAAAAAATCCAACGGTGTCAAATCACATGATCTTGGCGGCCAATTGACATCGCCACCACGTGAGATAAACACGGCCATTGAATTTGTCGCGCAAAAGAGCCATTGTTTCGTTAGCTGTGTGGCAAGTGGCACCGTCCTGTTGAAACCACACATCGTCCACATTCATATCTTCCAATTCGGGCCATAAAAAGTTCGTTTTCATTTCACGATAGGGAACACCATTCACAGTACCGGTCAGGCCGGCCTCATTTTGGAAAAAAATACGGCCCGATGATGCCGCCAGCCAGTCACTCTTTGTGGGTGCATTGGGTTTTCGACAATCACTCTTGGATTATCATTCCCCAAATGCGGCAATTCTGCTTATTGGCGTGGATTCGTGAGGTGAAAATGTTCCTCATCACTGAAGATGATTTTCTTCGAAAATTGATCATCCACTGTTGCCATTTCTTGCCACCATTCTGACCATTGACGACGCTTGAAATGGTCAAGAGGCTTTAGTTCTTGAGTCAATTGCACCTTGTAAGCGTGTAAATGCAAGTCTTTATGTATAATGTTCATCAACGACTAGCGTGAGAGGTGCAATTGTTGGGCACGACGACGTGTTGAGGTGGACGGCTCTTCAGCCACACTATCGCGAACAGCAGCAATATTTTGTGCAGTACGAGCTGTACGAGCATGCACTGGTGTTTTCACATCTCCTACAGACCCGGTTTGCTTGCACGATTTTTGCACGATTTTTCCGATTGTACGCACATTTGGACGATTATGACATTTGGACATATGCATTTTGATTTGAACGCCCATTTTCATAATAAGCCTGAATAACTTTAACGCGTTGCTCGATTGTGTATCTTTCCATGGTTCAAATTGAGTTAGTCTGAAATTGAGAAATGTCAAATGAAATGCAAAAAAAAAACTTGACGTTTAGGTGTGGTTCACATTCAACATCGGCCCTTAAAATAGAACCACCTTTTATTATCCTCCCATATTGAAAATATAATTGCAGTGCTGTACAATTTTTTCCATTGAAAGGTGTGCCACAAGAGTCTATTATAGGACCTACACCTTTTCCTAGTTTTTTTTTTAATGTGATCCTGGGTTTGGTTGGGTCTTCCATAGAAATGATTCAGAGTGGCTCTTTTTTTGTAGGACTCAATAATATCAAACATCGAATTGATTGGTTATAACTTAGAATGACCGGGAAGTTTGCCCTACAGTCCGAGGTGGACCTGGCTCTCACCCAATATGCCTGCCTTCCAACTGTCCCCAGTTTCGCGCACCAAGCCGGCTTAGGTCCCTTTCGACTTGTGTGCCTCACCTTGTGCGTGGACGTTCTCTGTTGCGTTGATCCACAGGCTCAGAGTCGGCGATTCTTCGGGGCGGAACTAAGTTGTTCATACGCTCAAAGTGCACTTGATCGAGTGGTATTGGTCACTCAATTGCCTTTGATTGCTGTTGGCAAGAGTTATTCTGCGTTTGATCTTGCTACTGATATTTGTACTGTTTACCGCGCAGACGAAGTCCTTCATTACCTAAACGTTTGGATATCAATTTTTCCAACTTGTGATGTTGCTGCTGTGATGTGGTTTCAGATCTCGTCTTGTTTGTTAATGATCCTGGCACACTTTGCATAATATAAGGACATGGACGGCAGGAATTAGGTTGAATTTGGGCGGTAATATCTCTATGAACCAAGAGTTGTATATGTGAGACTCCCTTTAACATAACCTAATCTTGGATCTGTCCTTGATTGTTGCTTGTTTCTCAAGAAACTCCTTATCCCCTTTATCCAACATAAGCTGATCAGTAATCGATTTCAAAAATCGGTTCAAACTCCGACATGAGTAGCTTACATAATTCACGGCTTCACTACTTTCCAGTCACTGACAATGCTAAAAACCCACCCTATGTCCAGAAAAAGCTTATCACACTGTTCCTTTCCGAGTTGGCAGAAAACAGAAACCGTCCCATTCACTTAATAGCACGCATAATACAAGTGGTTGTTACTAGACCCAGGTTCACCTTGGACTGTGGCGACGTCCATAGTGTAAACTTGCCTTAGATTAAGCCTAGCTAAGCCGCTAAGTAAGGCCATTCAGGCACTGAGGCAAAACACAATCTTGCCTCAGTACATGTCATCATCATGTCATTTTAGAACTTCAAAGATCAGAAACGGGGTTTGTTTTGAAATTTCTTGAAGTTGAAGTTTCTTGAATTCTAGGAAGTGATCTCCCTGTGTTTTGTATCCGACAGTTCAGTGATGTATTCACTGAGAAGAGTTCTCTTGTTCTCCTGAGTAGTCATAACTCATAATCATTTATTAGTGAGTTTACTGAGACGAACTAGCATTGGTAGCACTGAAGGACTTTACTTGAGGTTGACTTTCTGGGTGCGATTTTACAGAAATTCTTTGGAATCCGTGCTGTTTTTTTTTCTAATTTTTGCGATGACATCGATTCTGCTTCTGTCAATCTCTTCGCCTCCAATGCTGGCAATGAAAAATAGTAATAAAAGGCGATTGACTAGAAAACAAAACCATGTTGATTTTTATGTGTCCTTTTAAGTCAAATATGGTCGTTCGCTAGTCGGTTACTCTGCACAGGACACAGATAAACACGCTCACTCTCACCATCATTGCCCCATCCACAAAAAAGGCGATCTTGCCTCTTGCAAAGACTATAGAGGTATATCCCTGCTCAACGTCGAACACAAGATCCTGTCCAGCGTACTGTGTGAACGTCTAAAGCCGTTTTGCACCGCACTAATCGGCACGTACCAGTGCGGCTTCCGGCCCGGCAAATCGACTATAGACCAAATCTTCACACTATGACAAATACTGGAGAAGACCAGTGAGTTTCAAATCGATACGCACCACCTTTTCATCGATTTCAAAGCCGCATACGACAGCATTCATCGCAAGGGGCTATTCGATGCGATGGCCGAATTCGGGATCCCGGGAAAACTGATCCGGTTGTGTCGCACCACGCTAACACATACGCGATGCACCGTGCAGTTCGGCTCAAAGATTTCTGAGTCGTTTGAAACTTGCACTGGATGTCGGCAAGGAGATGCGCTGTCGTGTGCCTTCTTTAATCTGGTACTGGAGAAGATAGTGCGGAGGGCAGCTGTAAACACGGAAGGCTACAAGTCGCTCTTCTACAAGTCAGTCCAACTGTTGGGGTACGCAGATGACATCGACATCGTCGCGCGTTCCAAACTTGCCATAGTGGAGGCTTTTACGGCGATTGAAGAACGGGCGAGTCTCAAGGTCAATGAGGACAAACGGAAATACTTATATGCTGTCGACCAAAAAACGTTCCGTCACACACCACCTTGGACAAAATTTCACGACCGACAGCTACAATTTCGAGGTAGTGAAGGAGTTTGTCTACCTCGGGGCAAACGTGAACTCCACAAACGACATCACAGTGGAGATCCGTCGTAGAATCCCCCCTGGCAACCGGTGCTACTTCGGTTTGTCAAAACAACTGGGCTCAAAACTCCTGACTCGAAGGACCAAAATCATGCTCTACAAAACTCTTATTTTGCCAGTCCTGCTCTATGGAGCCAAAGGCTTCGAAAGGAAAGTTCTACGACGGATATCCCGGTCCCGTCTGCGAGAAAGGAGAATGGAGGAGAAGACATAACCGCGAACTCTACGAGCTGTACCAGGATGTGGATGTAGTCCGGAAGGCAAAAATCCGTCGACTGCACTGGCTCGGCCACATCGAGCGCATGGACAACAATGCTCCAGCAAAGAGGGTCTTTGAATCCGAGCCTCCTGGTTCGAGAAGAAGAGGAAGACCGAATCTCCGGTATAAAGACCAAGTAATCGCGGATGCAAGACAGCTTGGTCTTGATGACTGGAAGCAGCGTGCCCAGGACCGTCAACGATGGAAGGCAGCAATTGCTCAGGCTCGGACCCTTCATGGGTCGCCGGCCTGATAACTCTAAATAACTAAATAAATAATAAAAATATAAATAAAATAAATAAATAAATAAATAATCTAACTAAATAACCTAACTAACAACTCTCACCATTATTTGCGTTAAGCTGACTAATTTGAAACCATCGTGTCCATCGACTGGACGAGTAAAATTGTCATTGCAGTATAGCAATTATTTGCTTGTGGAATAAACTAATCCCCGGTTAATTGGTGAGATTGGCGGATATGTTGATCGGAGATTATTGCACCGCATAAGCTCCTTGTTCACACAGTCTGTCAGTCGGTTCTCTATTCGTTTGGGTGCAGGTTTCACAGATCATTGCATGAAAACGAAGGATACATGCACTGCAACACATTAGCTTTGTCTCAAGCAAGAGCGAGAGAATTCAAACCAGAAGTCACACCAGACACACGGCAGGATCACGAAGCCCCCGATCAAGATCCCACAGAGCTGCCGGCTCAGCTCTCCACGCCCAACGCGCGCATCGCACGTGTAATTGAATTCGCAAAGCGATCCCCGCTTGCATATATCCCCCGAATCTAATTACTTCGGAGAAACAACAGAACGAGAGGAGAAAAAACAAAAAAGAAATCTCATTAATCAACACGCGTTTACATCATAAAGGTTAATTTTATTATTCTCCTCAGTTTCGCTCGCATAAACAAAAGGCAAACAATTCATCGATGATAGCCATGATAGCTCGGATGATAAAAATGACGATCGCCATAGTCGTCGTCGAAGTTGCTGTTGCTGTTGCTGCTGGAGCCGCTGTTATAATGACGAGCTCAATCAACATCCATTGACCCTTAATTGCCGGTCGGACCTCCACGTCCCTATTAACGTACAGGACGGTCGGCATTATCGAATAAGCAACTTAATTACAATTCATACCCGAGCGAGGGACAACGCATGCACATTCAGTGCTGCATAGTGTAGTCGACGCCGTATCGACAGCCGCACATCAATGGGATCCGCATCCGAAATCATGACCCACACATCATCATCATCATCATCAGCGTATCTCTGAAGTATCTCCATCTGCAAGCTAAGAAAATAATTTTTGTTCATTTGTTTCAATTGTCACCTCTGGTGAACTTCCGATAAATACAGTTAATTTACCATTTCCGCTTGTTGTGTCGCATCGGATTCGCATGAGTTATGGGTCGACATCGTCGTCATCATCATCATCATCGCCCAGTGTGTCACTCGCTGATGCGGATTTCTTCATAAAATTCATCAACATTGTGGAGCTTTCGCACGGCGCGGTGCGGCACGGTGCGAGTGGGGCGATGGTGTGATTGTTTGTGTTGAATGTGCACTGGCTCTGGCAAATTGTCGCCTCGCTGTGGAAGTGTGTGCGAACGTGCGTGTGCCAGCGGCAGCAGCAGCAGCTAGCGAGCGAGCGAGCTTGTCCTTGATGGTGTCGTGTGAAATTGAACCATGAGGTGGTGATTATTATTTCATTGTAATTGCTTCCTTGACTAGAGGGGAATAATTAATTTTTCTGTAAAAATATATCTGCTGTGTAAGTGTATACGGTTAATGGGGAAGTGGCTGGATGTATAGCAATGAATTTGTTTTCAAGGAATCGCTGAATTTATTTCTGTTTTGTTGTAGGGTTGGTCACTTGTGGCTGGTCCATCTCTTTGGCACGCTCGTTTCTTTGATTGATCAGTAAAAGCCTGGTGAAGTGCTTTCCAATGAACAGGGTTTGCTTGTGTCGAAAATAGAGTTTAACGTGACCTCAGATCCCACATTCGACAATTACACAACATTTTGTGGTGAATGGCGAACACAGTCTCTCTGGATATTAATTCCTAGGTCGTCGGCTAACCTTGGGGGCAAGCATTTCAATTGTGAAAATCAAGCAGAGAAACATCTGTAGCGAATGAGATTGTGCTCGAGAACGATAAACGTAATTAGAATAATTGCAGTGATTTACTGACAGAATGACGGGGATTGTCGCCAATGATTCCGTGAACTGAAAGCATCTTACTTCGTGCAACACTGAGGCGGTTCATATTTCTCTGATTCGTGTTACCAACAAGTTCGTATTCGGGGTGATTATTGGCACAGTTGAGTGCCATGGCTGGTCCTGCATCAAATTTCTTCACTTCGGAGACATGCCAGACATGCCAAGAAAAAGCTCCTCAAACTTCGCCTTTGGAAACGCCGACTTCACTTCAAAACTCCTTCACTCTTCATCAATAGTACGCACATCACGAGTAGTTCATCTAGAAGCTAGTCCTATGGGCTATTACCACCTTTGGCTGTCGCGCACCTATCAAAAATGCGCTGAATTACTTCGATGTGAAGTTACAAAGGGCGGTTTTTTAAGCGTTTGGTTCTTAATCGTCAAAAACAGCGGAGGAAATTTGCAAAAAAAGTATATGATTTTTATTTAGAACGTTTAACCCATACTTGCCATTTACTTATGAGAGATTATTTCACGTAAACCTTAATCGCGACTACGTTTTGTGTTATCCAAACGCAGAGTCAAATTTTAACTCACTTTTTCGAGTATATTGACTAATGTCTTTCAAGGCAACAACTAATGCTGGTCTATCGTACTCCTACAAAAAAATTGTTTAAAGACGTAAAATCGCACCCGTTCTAGTTGTTCACCGATTCACCAGAATCTAGCATGTACATAACGCCGTCTTAGATGAGGTTTGGTAAGAGTGGTTGGCTGCGTATAGCAGGCACAAAGTAGATCAATAGTTCCGTCCAAGCGACCCGGCTGAAGTGAAGATAGCTATATCTAAACTGAATTCAAACAAAGTTGCTGGAGCTGACAAGCTTTTCAAAGCTCCAGGCGATGAGCAGTCGGAAGAAAGCATGCCCAATAAATGGAACCTCAGCTTTGTTTGCCCGATCCACAAAAATGGAGACCCTATGAATTGCGCCAACTATAGAGGCGCATCAGTCTTCTGAACATCGCATACAAAATCGTATCTGCCGTGTTGTGTGAACGTCTAAAGCCCTTGGTCAACAATCTGGTCGGTCCATACCAGTGTGGCCCACATCACCAGCCTTGCATCGATTTTAAGGCCGCGTATGACAGCATCTACAGTGTGGGCCAAATAAAAGTTTCTTTTTAAAAATGCAATAAAATAAACCAAATTGAATTGTTCTCCACGTATTATGGCTTTATTAGTGAGAACAAACATTTCAATTAATTATGAACTACAACCTCGTTCAAGTGGCTGGCTTGGCAGTAGCGCATTCTGTCACCCCCATTTTTCAAGACCCTGTTGATGGTTTCGGGCTGTAGCTCACGGATTGCTTGGATGATATTGGCCTTAAGTGCTTGAATCGTTTCCGGATTGTTGGCATAACATCGCTCCTTCACGGTTCCCCACAAAAGTCAAGTTAAGTCGGCCAACTGACATCGCCAAGAAGGCTTTTGACGATTAATACCCATACGACAACATCACCACAGATGTACAGAAGTCGTAGTTAGGGTATAATAGCGCCGCTGATGCAGTCTAGATTTTTAGCTAAAAATCGCCACGATTTGGAAATTTGGTGCGTAAAAGATCGGCGCCTTCAATTTCATTCAAAAAAAATCGGCTAATTTTCGAAGAAGGCCACAGTTTCCACATTCTCATCTGTGCGCACCCTACGACGACGGGGACTATGAATGTTGTCCACTAGCGTACATGAGTCGCGGTGGGTGTCAAGTTTCGGCCAAAACTTCTTCTTTTCAAAAAAATTCACTGTTTGGCTTACGCAGCACTCACTTTGGAAATATTTCCGAACGTTGTCCACGCGTTAAGCGACTCATTTCGTTCCGCGGAGGTATTTTACTGACTTTCTGTCAAGATTTCGAGCGGGAAACAGCTGTCAGTGTCCAAATAACCTATGATTTAAAACAAAAACCACCAGGTGGTCCACCCTGTGTATATTTGCTTGGCGTCATAATGCACTTCTGTGGGCACCTTTTAAGCCACTTTTCGTATGAAATGTCTCGCCTAGTAACCAACCCTCAAGCCACTTCAACTAACCTAATTATTTGCTTCGTCCAATCAAAGGGGACAGATTGAAGTTTCTCGACCAGCCGACTCATAAGCTTTCGTCGTAATGCCTGCAATCTGAGCTCAGCCATTCCGTGAATTTAACCATACCGTTTGCAAGTGACATAGGCATAGAAAAACAATCAATCGAGACCAGCATTTTTGCACAGGTTTCCTAGAACCAGTGTGGCCGCTCCAGTCCACGGCACATTAAGCACTATTCGAAGTATTCTCGGCCCACTAAAGGGATGACACGATGCCGGCTCGAGTCCACCACTCCCGCTGAGAGAGCGAGACAAAGAGCAAATCAATGTGAAATTAATTCTCTGAACGAATTTTCAACTTTCATACGAAATTCCACCCCCTCAGCCCTCACAGGTCGAAGGGCATGCGGATAATGTGTGAGAATTCAGACCAGGACTGGTGTGGGAAAATATCCTCACACAAGTACGAGTGGCTGTGTGTGAATATGTTGCTGGCAGTGAATGTTTGCTTTAGTGTGACAACTGAACCAAAGTGAATGGGAAAGGATAAAGGTTTTCTTCCGAATGAATACGGCAAGGGTTTTTTGGGGGGTGGAATTTGAGAGTTGCCTCGGCCTGGGACTACTCGGCTCTCTCACTCTGCATGGATCGGAAGCGATTGGTTTGAAGTGAATTTGAAATAAAGTTAAAATCGATCGACACATGATATGAATTGAACTGTACATGGGTTCATAACTGAATTGGGGGGTGTTTCTGTTTCTGAGGAAAGACTTTTTTTTTTTTTTTCTGACGAGGGCGCTTTGTTGTTGCGTGGGGTGTGGTTCAGTGTGGCCTGTGTGTGTTTGAATGAACCGATTATCAGAGGAATTCAATTAAACATCAACAAATGTTTCGTTTTTTGTTTTTCAAATGCCCGCATGAGAGATGGTTCGGACGAGTCGACAGATCATGCACCATCCCCTGTGTGTGAGAAGGGATGAATGTGAAATGAAATGGGTACTCAATCGAAGTGGTGGCATTTGAGGGATGATTCATTTAGACTTAGATCACGCGCAACTGCCCTCATGGCGGCGTCGTGTTATTCTTATTCAGTATTTTCTGACAAATCATCACCTCAACATAATGTCTCCAAAATTATTCAGCTGCATTACGGAAGAACGGCGTTCTGTGAAAAGGGTTTTTCGTGCACTTATGGTGTGCATCACCTTCAAAGCCGATTAAAGCCTTTATCATCCGCAAATTCGAGTCTCGGTGTTCGTTATTGGATGATGCGCGACCGATTCACCGATTTGATCCAGGATCTAGAAGGCATAACTGCTCGTCACAACGCCGAAAGCAGTGATCCAAAATTGGGCCATCGGCAACGAAATTATATTCAAAAAGTAAATGTCAGACACTGCTCCTTACATTTTACATAAAATTAAAAAAGAAAAAACATGCCTCAGTGAATCACCCATTTTTCTTCGGTTCCCCTCTTCTGTTGACGTCGTCCACAGCTTGTGATCCTGTCTGCCCCACCGCATCTGCGACAGACAGTGTTACGTCATCAGTAACTCCCACTTCACTGCCCATTCGTCGCACGCCACACGCTCTCGAAGTGTACCCCGAGGAGATTTACATGCGAACATTAAGCAATCTTTGAAAGTACGATGGGCTTACAATTTCCACACAAAATCGCATGCAGTTTAAAGTTTTTTGGTGTGAAATCTCTAGGATTCCTTTCGCAGAGCAAAAGCAACTCCAATTAAAAGTTGCACTTACAAATTCATTAGACGGACATGTACTTAAGAATTTAATTTAATTAAATCTGCCCTCAAAACATTATTCCACCAAAAAAACAAAAAAAAAAAAAAAACAGCGACACAAACACACCACTGTTAGTTTGATGGGAATTGTCCTCCGCTCCTCTCATCGTCCCGGTGGGTGTTGCTTCTAATGGAGTTCCCTGACGGGGGTATGGGGGGTGGTGGCTGAGCATTCGAACTAATTTCCAAACTGCACTAAAATTGAAATTCCATTGTACAAAACGAACAAATTCAGAGAGCTGGCGTATTTCCTTCTCTGACGGTACCCCATCGCCATGGGAGACCTGCCCACCCACAGAGCAACGATGCTCTCGCTGTGATATCCGGATGTGAGTGTGGCGCTGGGGTGTGGGAAAGTTTTTTTTTTTTCAGTATTTTATCGTTATTTTTTTTTTTTTCTATACAAGAATCGGTTTAAACGAATTCTTGAGTTACTCCCCTTCGTGCGCTTATGGAATTGCATACTTTGCTGGCTGATTGGCGCGCTGCTGCTGCTTGCATGTCAAACGTCCAAATGCGATGTGGATTAGACAGTTTGATCGGATTCAGTCGAAATGTGGGTATCAGTGTGGACTGCGATTTAGCTTGCGTCTTGACGTGCTGTTGAAATTTGGGTCAACCTTGTGGCAACCAAAATGATCATCTTTAAGGACATGGTCCAAATAAAAAAAAAAACCCAAAAAAACAGCTTGAGAAACCCACGATACTCAAGGCTGCGAACGAAATTCCGTTCGTAGTAGACTCGTCTGTGCAGTGTGCCGTACAACATGGAAGACAATGGGACATCCGTGCAAGCCCTGGGTTGAACCAATCGTATCAAAGTAGGGGAATGCTTCAAGACAAATAAATCCCTTGAGCCACCCTCTGAAACCCTTAGCAGGAGTCATACTTCGCGGGACAATTAAAAAAGACTTCTAGTACTCAGACACCGCCGGACACAAGTTCGAAGATACAATCTCTTGAGCATCCTCATTTAAATCATCTGAGAAAGACCGAACCATCGTGCAAAACTGGGCGGCCTGACTGGTCTGATGAGGGTATGTAGCAGATTTTGTAAAATAACCCCCTTCCTTAAACTAGTATGCCTTCCAAGCTGAGTCCACGAACTTAGCAACTACGCCGAAACCTCAACAATCACCGTTGAAGTGTTACGATCATCACACCGAATGTGGTATTCTGTGGTAACGCGGTCTTCTCGAGACCAGGACTCCAATCCTAAAGTGGTCAGTGTAACCATCCGCTGCGAGATCGACGTTGTCCAAAGTAACTTACATTTTTGTCAAGTGATCAGACATTTGCGATAAGCGATAATCCCACGACTTTGAGTTCGAAAAGGACGAAAGTATTCCTCACTGATCGACTTAAGTGATTTTAACCGTGATTGCATCTTCGGTCCGTTGACTGTCACCCGACTTGAGTATGAGCTCGACTGCTTGCCTGTTTAAAAGATAAAGATAAAAGAAAAATACGAACAAAATTTATTATGAGACAACCCCGTGAATAGCCTGGCAATCTTCATCTTAAAACGGAGAAGATATGATCACCATCATCATCACCATACGGCCACAAACGTATCTATTTAGCACGGATGCGGATGCGGATGCGGATGCCAAGCCAACTTACCTCCAACTCTCTCAATGTGAAACATTCGTCGTCTCGACTACGCTGCAACGTCCAGTCCATACGAATGATGAAAATCAGAGGTGACAAGACGCACTCTTGGCGAAGTGCAATTTTCCCGACGTTGATTTAGCCCCGTTAACCCGAACACAGCTGCCACAGTTTGTATGTAGACTTATAGATGACCCTAAAGATAAGGATCATCAATCCCATTCTCCTACAGAACACCTCGAGGAACTCCTATACCTTTTCCAAATCTACAAAACGGCTTTAGGTCGGTTTGGCACACTCCTCGCAACCGCCCTCGCTCTCTCGAGTACCATTCTTCGTGTGAAAAGCTGGTCCGTTGTACTTCTGCCGGGGACGAAAGCCGCACTGTTCATTCCCCATCGTGGATTCGACCAACACCTTAGCATAGAATTTCCCGGAGAGACTTAATAACTAAGGTTCTCACCGCGTTGCTTAATGACACGAGGTCCCTCTCACCCATTGGCTTGAGCATTTCTGGCAGGAGTTCATCCACACCGGTGGATTTGCCAATTTTGACTTCCTCCACCGCTGGACTATTCAACGCCCTACTCAAGAATACGAGTCCATCATCCTCAGTGCCCTAGCTCCGGAAAGTGCTCGCTCCATCTGCCGAATATGTCCACCTGATTGGAATGCAGTTCACCATCGTTGGATCTGCCATCTTCGATGATGTCTTAAAAGAAGAAGAACAAGGGCGACTGAGGCTATAGACATCCGCGCGATGGGTGCCGGGATTGCTTATACTCGACGATCAGTGCAACTGTTTGACATCTTCGAAAAATTGACAAAAATCCGTAAATTGGGTTAGGATTTAGCTCCCATTTTTGATGCTAAAGTTCCATTGTATGTCCATGTACCTTCGAAAACTGACCTCTGGTGCATTGAGACACGTTGCCAGCTGGTGGTTTCGTAGGTTGAAATGACTTGACTGTGGACTTAGTCCTTACTAAGCATCATTCCGGGAGCACCAAACCCTTTTGAATATCCCGTGAATCGTAGTAGACTGTCACTTAAGTCATTGAAGACGGAGGTTACAAGCAACGTGCGTCTGAGGATCGCCAGAGCCAGCCAGGTACGCAGAAGATGTTGGAAATTGTCCGTTTTCTCCTCCTCGTCGACAGCTTCTAGTAAAGTCGGTGAATGCCGGAAGTCTTCTTGCGTCCTCTCCTTTTAAATAGTGTCCACCGCTAAAACCGATAGGAGCTGGGCTAACTTTACTGATGCTATTAGAGTTGCTTGACACGTTTTTTAATATTAACATGAGCGGTGCGTTTGCGGGTTCAGCTGCAGCGTAATTTTCTTTGCAACTTCCGGTGGTGCTGGAGTGTCGATGGAGCCTGCATATACATTGGATCAGATCTGGTATCAGGATCGAGCCGGGCTTGTAATATAGCCCCGATTCCCGATCGCCAAAGCCTAGACCTCACATTACAAGTGACACAAAGCAATCCTCACATCACTGCGCCTCGCCACTGTTAACTGAGCGGCTGAAGAGGAGGAAGAGGTTGAGTGATTAGCAAAGCTCTAAATGTTCCGAGCACATTTGATGCAATTTAGTCGGTCTCGTACGGCTGTGAGTATGCACGTCGCAAAACTCATTTTAGCTGAATCTGACCCGACATCTTAAACGATGCGACGCAACGGGTCATGTCATGTTTTGTCCCAAATCCGAACTGATTTTCCAGACTCCAGGATCTCATCTTCAGCTCACATCAACGGAGCTTGATTGAGAAGCTTTTCGAATCCATTCATCAGAAGTGATCTGGGAGATAGGGGGCACTCCAGGCATCGATCAGTGCACCGGATGATCAGCAAGATATGTATCTCAAACTGATCTTTGGTACCCCCATCCACTACATTTGAGGCCAATTGACGATGCAGTGCACAGACTAGGTTAGTTACTCTTTGCGGTTAACTAAAGAAACATTAGTCACCGACAACCGCCTTGTCTTCGAAGCAAGCATCGACTGCGTGACGTAACAAAACTCGAATATTATCTTTGACATGAAATGGAAAGTCACAATATCCACTCAAAACTACAATACACACACAGACGAACCATGTAAAGTCTTGACTCCTCTTCAAATGATGTAACGAATTCAAGTTCAACCGATAAGAGGCGCTCACCACATGAAAGTGAACGTTCTGCTGCTGATAAAATGGCTTATTTCTGGATTTAACAAAATAAATCTTGATACGCAGCCAAAGACACATTCACTTCAAGCACTGATTTGAATATACGAGTAGTTGTGCAGAGATAGTTTCGTCGAGTGTGCTGTGCTCTCTCGTATCATGTTGTTGACTGTGCCGCTGACGCGCTGATAACGACGCGGCACACGAATAAACTTGAAAACTTCAAAACAGCAAAACAGGGAAGAGATGGAAATGCGTTTCATTTATTCAAAAATGATAATAGAACAAGCAGAGAGAGAAAAAAAAGCACATAGCCGGCGCTTAATGGTCACTGCGCCAAACCATTATCAGTAGCGTGCGATTACGTGGAACTTCGAACCGAAGTAGTTGTGACTTGTGAGCGGTGTCATAATCGAATTAAATAATAAAATGAATTGCTGCTGGGAGCCTGAGAGGGGAATTAGCTAGTTTTAAACTTGTTGTTAAACATTTTATTTTGCTGCGAGTAGTGCCCTGCATTTAGGTTAACTGAGTTGATGACTCTGCTGCATCAAGGTCGGTAACGAACTCAGCGAGAACTTCAATGATCAGGGTTTTGGACATGGGGACGCGCTGTCCTGCGACTTCTGCAACATCACTTTTGAGATCTTGCGAAACTCGCAAGTCAACAGCAGAGGCACGTTCTTTCAAGAGACCATACAACTGCTAGTATAGGGTGTTTTTTTTAAGAGGTATATAACTTTAACTGGCGGCCATTTTGTCAGCTGTCAAGTGATTTATTCT
Source organism: Eristalis pertinax (assembly GCA_907269125.1). Lineage (NCBI taxonomy): Eukaryota > Metazoa > Arthropoda > Insecta > Diptera > Syrphidae > Eristalis > Eristalis pertinax. Next base: position 32,621,083 of record OU026146.1, read on the forward strand.
TAGTTTGTTGGCATTTAAACATGAATAGACTGACGCCTGAACAACGCTTCCAAATTGTGCAATTTATTTTGAAAATCGTGGTTCTGTTCGAAATACGTACCGCGCACTACGTCGTGTTTCACCATGCTCACGTTTGGTTGAATGTTCGAGGGGCGTTCAATATATTCTCGGTATCGGGGTTAAGTCGTGGTTGTATATATAAATTGTATATATAATCACATTTATATGAAATTTTACATGAATGCACTAAAATAATAGTATTACTTGATAAATAAGTAAATTTATATATACAACCGAGAACATATTGAACGCCCCTCGTATGCGTCAATAAACAAAACTGCCGTATTTGGGGTGATGAGTGTATGTTGAGACACCGTTACATCCACAAAACTAACTATTTGGGTTGGTGGAATAATTGGTCCGTACTTCTTTAAAAACGGACGTTGCAGTCAATGGTAACCGCTATATAGCCATGATTACTGACTTTTTCGTTCATCAATTGAACAACCATGATGTGCAGGAGTTGTGGTTTGAACTGGATGGCGCAACATGTCACACAGCTCGTGCCAAAATTGATTTTTTGAAAGAGACGTTTGGTAACTGCATGGTTTTACGTTACGGACTCGTGAATTGGGCTCCAAAATCGTGCGATTTAACGCCGCTTGACTATTTTCTGTGGGGATATGTGAAGTCGCTAGTCTATGCCGATAAGCCCGAAACCATTGACCACTTGTTGCCGATATAAGACCACAAATGTTGGGAAAAGTCGGCAAAAATTTTACCTTCAGATTAGACTACGTCCGAGACAGTCGTGGCGGTCATATGCCAGAAATCATATATAAATTATAATGCCAGAAGATTATCCTTCGAATGAAGTAAATTTTATGTCAATTTAAAAAAATCATCTATGTTTTATCCCGTTTCAAAGTTCTATACCTCTAAAAAAAACACCCTATAAATGCGTTGAAGTAACTGTCGAATTCAGCAACAGGCAAAAGAAACATATGCTGTCTATGAATATGGACGCACCACATCGACGACTTGGTCCGTTCGACTTGGTTGTTAGCTAACTTCGAGGTAGTTGGGGAATTCGATTGCTTTATTTAATTACTGACTTATCAGGCCTACGAGGACCACAGCCTAAGCACTGGCTGTCTTCGCTGACGGTCCTGGGCACACTGCTTCCAGTCATCAAGGCCAATCTGTCTTGCGTCCGTGTGCAGACAATAGATCAACCGCAGAGCAATGTTTTCAGTCGCTGTTTCTTTGGCATTGAGGAGCAATTGAGTAATAGGGTCCTTTCTTTTGGATGCATTCATATAGGACATTGACAATCCGGTGCAGAAACATGGCCACTATCAAAAATTACTGAGCCATGTATCACATAGACTCTTTGTGCTTTGGGCTTAAGGTGGCGCATACAAGTGCAACCAGATCGATGTTTGTATTCGAATACAGCCAGTAAATGGTGGTGACAGCTGAAATAGCTAGTTGGTTGATGTCCAGATCCACTCCGGAATGCAGCACTATAATCCAGAGAAGAAGGACGAGTGAATAGGTTTGAAGTTTGAACTAGAACACATTCTAATTGAACTCCTTGGCTCGCGCTAAAGCTTAGTCTCTCGTCAAAATTAAAAGTATGACTCGTCGTATTTCCGTAAATGGCGGACAAATTCCTACCATTTCAAGTGGAAACAATCAAAATCACTATAGTCTCATTGTGACTAACACCTCTTCTTGAAAACAGCACCAAATGGCTTGCAACAAAGGTGTTTAGATGATTCAAAGTGCGGTGCTGAGCCAGTTTTTGTGGACTAACGCCAAGTACGTGTTTATGTTCATTCGTCTAATTTGATCAATGCACTCTACATGATTGTTCCAGCGCGAGGAGACAAACTTTCCACGTGTCGCTGTAGCTCGGATGTTACAGTCCGAGGTAAACCTGGGCGTCACCCAACATGCCTCTACAGCCAGCATGGTCTCTCGCCAGCTGCCTCCAGTTTCGCACACAAAAGCCGGCTGAGGTACCCATCGACTTGTGTGCGCCACATTGTGCGTCGACGTTCTCTGTTGCGTTGGCTCAGAGTCGAAGATTCTTCGGGCCGGAGCTAAGTTGTCTCTTACTCTCTACATGGCCAAGTCGTCCTAGGCGTTGGTTCGATAGAAGCCTGGCTATACTTATGTCGGTGTACAGCCCATACAGGTCGTGATTGAACCTTCTTCTCCAAACGCGAAAAACCATTCACCCGCCTTGTCCATTCCTCTGCGCCGTAGAGCAAGACGGTGATGATCAAGGTCTTATACAGACGCAACTTAGTCTTCCGAGATTGGGCTCTGTTACTCAAGTGCCTTTTGAGCGCAAAAGAAAACAGCGGTTGCCCGGTTTAGCTTACTTCGTGGATTGCGGTAACGTCTGCTTTATAGTCGCCCAGATCATTGATTTCGCGTGTCCTGTTAAGGGACCTCACATTCTACGGGAAGAAGCGAAAGTCATTGTACTTTTCGATAGTCGTTGGCCCAAAGATAAAAAAGCTCATCCGCCGCCGTTTCTATTCCAGGGTCCCGTCCTAACCTTGGAAACCAGGTAGCTTCTGTTGACTGTAGTTATAGATGCTGCCGTTGGCCTATCAGTTGATCTGCTCCTTCGCTGCCATCCTAAAAGAGAGATGATGCCCTGATAGGCTCACTCTCCTCTCATCTCTCGTTTGTAGCCGCCCAGGCGTCACACGAGCTTTGGTTACCCCATCATCGGTCGAAGGTACTAGGCTCTTGGATTTCACCATCTGGATGCCAAGTAGATGCTTCCGTTTAAGTCAGATTTCTGACGCCTGTCGTAGAGTTGCAAACACTGGCCATTTAAACTGCCTTGTGTCATTCCTTATTTTGTCCATTACGTTTGAATCAAATTTTGTTTATAGAGGATTATTTTTAACCGATTTGTCTACAATTCTACTCAAATTCATCAGTGTGGCGTACTTTCTAGGGATGATGAAGTTTTTATTTTAAATTTAAGTAATCCCAATTGTCTTGAAAGTTAATTTATGTCTTCTTTTTTTTCTTTTTACAGGTAAGTGAGAACTGGTTGACTAAGATTGCTTCTGCGTGAGTATCTATGTACATACATATGCAATATTGCAGGGTAGGGATTTTTAGAAGAGGTAAACTGAAAGAAATTAGAATGATACGACTTGGAGGACATATTTGTCATCGATTTACTGGTTTTCCACTAAATGTTGAAAGCAACTCATATAAAGGGTGGTTAAATTTTAAGGGCCGATGTTGATTTTGAAGAAAACACAAATTATTTAGGAAATAATTGTCATTTCTTTTTATTATGATAATATTGGTATGGTTCAATTATGTATGGAACAAAATATCGGCCGAAAGGCCGCCGCGACCTCGGCGGCACACCTCCATCCGATGGTCCAACTGTTCGATGACGCTGAAGCATAATTGAGGTTCTATGCCGTTAATGTGCTGAATTATCTCATCCTTTAGCTCTTGAATTGTTGCTGGCTTATCGACGTACACCTTTTCTTTCAAATAACCCCAAAGAAAAAAATCCAACGGTGTCAAATCTCATGATCTTGGCGGCCAATTCACATCGCCACCACGTGAGATAACACGGCCATTGAATTTGTCGCGCAAAAGAGCCATTGTTTCGTTAGCTGTGTGGCAAGTGGCACCGTCCTGTTGAAACCACATATCGTCCACGTTCATATCTTCCAATTCGGGCCATAAAAAGTTCGATAGCGAACACCATTCACAGTAGCTGCCTGACCGGCCTCATTTTGGAAAAAATACGGCCCGATGATGCCGCCAGCCAGTCACTCTTTGTGGGTGCATTGGTTTTTCGACAATCACTCTTGGATTATCATTCGCCCAAATGCGGCAATTCTGCTTATTGACGCATCCACTGAAGTGAAAATGTGCCTCATCAGTGAAGATAATTTTCTTCGAAAATTGATCATCCACTGTTGCCATTCCTTGCCACCATTCTGACCATTGACGTCGCTTGAAATGGTCAAGAGGCTTTAGTTCTTGAGTCAATTGCACCTTGTAAGCGTGTAAATGCAAGTCTTTATGCATAATGTTCATCAACGACGAGTTGAGGTGGACGGCTCTTCAGCCACACTATCGCGAACAGCATCAATATTTTCTGCAGTACGAGCTGTACGAGCATGCACTGGTGTTTTCACATCTAGTACAGACCCGGTTTGCTCAAATTTTTGCACGATTTTTCCGATTGTACGCACATTTGGACGATTATGACATTTGGACATATGCATTTTGACTTGACGCCCATTTTCATAATAAGCCTGAATAACGTTAACGCGTTGCTCGATTGTGTATCTTTCCATGGTTCAAATTGAGTTAGTCTGAAATTGAGAAATGTCAAATGAAATGCAAAAAAAACTTGACGTTTAGGTGTGGTTCACATTCAACATCGGCCCTTAAAATTTAACCACCCTTTATATATTTATGGGTGGCGCTACGGCACGTAGAGGACTAGGGCCTAGCATTTCAGCAACCACTCGTGTTGTGCGTTCTATCACGAGGGAAAGGGACCTACAGTTTACTCCGAACGGCCAAGTTTCAGAAGCTTTTTCTAGGCAGTTATATTCTTAGAGCATAGAAAGTGACTCGAAAGAGGTGGGCCGTGAAAAGTATTTCTTGTCGTACCAGGATTTGAACCTAGACAGGTAGGTCCAAGTGCGTAGGAGTCGACGCACATACCCACGACGCCACGGGCCACCGCCACAAGAAACTCAGGTTTTCATAAATTGTAAAGGGAATTTAACGAGCTCCCTAGAAAGGACTCTATTTCAATGCTCTCTACGGACCAGATATGGCATACATGGCCTTCGTTACTCCAAAACACTTTCAGCTGCTTGAAACAATTCATCACACCAAATGTAAGTGTAAGATGATCGCACAGTCTGAGTGAGTAGGCCCATTCTCTGAACTCTTATCGGCGTCATCATTGGGCGCTGTGCTATTGTAACTTAGGCCTTTAGAAAGGGTCTGTGTTACAACAACTTATGCAAACGCTGCAGATACGAGAAGGAGGATGCTATTATAAATATTATGCGCATTCTGTGTAATGCAGTATCCTCTCCTCCCGAAGGAGTACTTCATTTAGAGCCAACTTCTTCAACAACTTAGCCGAATGAAGCAGAATGAGTGTCAATCGACTTGATCGGAAAAAGCTCCTACTGGTCTTCAGAATATGTCCATCGTGGCCTAAGTGAGAGTGCTGCTTGGCGGCAGCTTAGCGATTAATTCTACGAGTCTTTATGACTTCGAAAAGCACTCCCCTCGCCTTTAGACAATGCTTGTCCGTTCCTTGTCCAAATGGTCCATACAAGTATTGAGTTCTGCCACCATTGTCTCTGACAGCCACTTACTTCGTCTGTGTTGCACGAATTAGGAATATTTTTTCACTAACTCCAACCAGTTTGTGCCCAGTCACCTTATGGTCCATGGTTATGGTCATTTCCAGAACGCCTGTTCCATGTACTGCACATATTAGTGGAGTCCCATTGTAGCTGGTGCAAAAGTTCAAGTATTTCGGGGTTTATGGGAGGAGCTGTATGATTGGCCAAGCTGGGCCAATTTTGAAACAGCTTGGAAGATCTTTGATCGAGAAGTCCGAGCTTGGTGTTAAAGCCAATTTAGCGGGTTTTAATTGAGTATTTGTTCCAACTTGCCACCTATGGTCATGAAATTTGAGTAATGACCGAAAGAATAAGATCACGAGTACAAGCTGCCGAGATGACAATTTCTTCGTGCTGTTGTGAGACATACTCGCTGTGATAGGGTAATAAAAAAGGCAGTGCGCGACGAACTCAATGTTGAGCAGCTGCATCTTCGAACGGAAAGGACTGTGTTTCGATGGTTTGGTTACGTGGCACGAATGTCCCCATCATCACGACTTCCGAAGCTTGTCTTGAATGCGACCCAGGTGAAGGTGGTTGGGCCAAGTCCAAAAATCGCTTCGGCATTGTATTGATGAGTTTAGAAACGTGGTTTAGGATGGGTGATGATGCAGATTATGACAAAGGCGAGAAAAAAAAAGAGCGGAGAGTCATGACAATTTATAAAGGGTGATTTTTTTAGCTATTATCTTTTTGGCAACACTGGTTTAAACAGCTGACGCACGTTTCGTGTTTTGTTTCACTGTCAAACATCTTCAGTTTGGTCTGTAATTTAACCATGAATCGTCTTACAAACGAACAACGCTTGCAATTTTATTATCAAAATGAGTGCTCTGTTAAGAAAGTTCATCGCGCTCTTCTTCCATTTTATGGTCAGCTCATTTTTGGCTCAATGGGTACGTAAATAAGCAGAATTGTCGATTTTCGAGTGAATATCAGCCAGAAGCATTGCAAGAGCTACCAATGCATCCAGAAAAAGTCACAGTTTGGTGCGGTTTATGGGCTGGTGGCATCATTGGGCCGTACTTCTTCAAAGATGATGCGAATCGTAACGTAGCTGTGAATGGTGAGCGCTACCGTGAGATGATGTCCAACTTTTTTTTGCCCAAAATGCAAGAGCTTGACTTGCATGCCATGTGGTTTCAACAAGACGGTGCCACATGCCACACAGCACGCGCAACAATGGACTTATTGAGGGGCGAGTTCGGTGAACATTTTATTTCACGTTCGGGACCGGTCAATTGGCCGCCTAGATCGTGCGATTTAACGCCTTTAGACTATTTTTTGTGGGCTATGTTAAAGCTTATGTCTATACAGACAAGCCCGCTTCAATTGACGCATTGGAAGACAACATTGAAGCATTTATTCGTGAGATACCGGCCGAAATGTTAGAAAGAATATGCCAAAATTGGACTAAGCGGATGGACCATTTGAGGCGCAGTCAAGGTCAACATTTGCATGAAATAATCTTCAAACATTAAATTATATGGACCGTACTATCGATTCAAATAAAGATTTCATGCATTTTTCTGAATTTTATGTGTTTTTTTTTTTAAAAAAACTTTTAAAAAATCACCCTTTAGGTGAATGACGTTGCCAGCATATCGTTGAATTTTCCTCCACGAATGACTGTTGTTTCTGATTTTTCAACCACTTCTACTTGCCAAATTTCGAACAAATTGTATCAATTCGTGAAAGCTCGCTGCGATACGTCCTGAATGCCAGCTTCAATTGAAGAATATGCAGCCTCTCAGCGCTGTTCTCTTGTACACACTTTGACGAACACATCTGCCCCGTTCGTAGTTGGTTTAATTCAGTTCCTGTTGTTCCATCGGTTAGGGGAAGGATTGTCTTCTCTAATAACCATTTGGTCTACGCTCTTCGGAACTTTTTTCTTTATTTTGTCTTGCATGACGGTTCGTAGGATAATCTTTGCGTCTATTCTTGCCTTAATGGCTTGTCTGAAACACTATTATGGCCACGAAATCGGAGCAGACTTTAACGGTGTAGGTTTAGTTGGGTCACCGGAGTCAACAGAGACGAGTTTTTCCAACTGTAAGTTGTCCAAAAGTGGGTGTCCTTAGACGATGCTTAGTAGATTCCTCACCATCCTACTAGAGACCAGCAAAATTAGGAGCGCAACGCGGTGTGAAATTAACTCTGATGCCATAAGATTGTCAGAAACGACGGTAAGTCTGTAGGAAGTTGCCTTCGTACTTGAAAACAGAATCGTTTCTAATCTTGTGAAATCTTGAAATGGTAACACCGTGAGACAAGTTTATGAGATTTTCAAAGTTGCGTTCAGGAACCCACCACAATGACAACACTTCTGTCATTATTCATTCTCAGCTCACCTTCGTCGCAAAACACCGCCCCCCTAACACTGTACATCGAAATCATACTTGTATCTTCTCAGCTCCTTGCCACTATTCAAAGGATTTGACAAATATCACACAACCGACCATCGGGCTCAACTACACATCAGCAAGGACCTATTTTCAGTAAAACCCTAGCACCATCCTGCATTCGAAATTAACAGAGCGCACATCCATGTTCCAGGCTAAACACATGATCCCAGTCTATTTATATTTCACAAATTCCAAATGGCCAGCTCCTATTCACTTCCGTCCCTAGCCCCAGCTCTGCTCTTACTTTGTATTCCAATTTTTGCATACTCGCCACATTAGAATTGAATTTGTTATCCAAATCACGTACAACATACTCGCTTCTTACGTAGCAAAAAGGAGAACACAAAAACAGAGCCATACACATGTATCCATCTACCCATCGCCCATGCCCGAGTGTTTATACAAAAATTTCGTATCGCACACCAACTGAATGTACACACCGTAGATATGCAGATTCTTTAATGAGCTAAGCATATGCAGATATTGTTGTTGCTTGGATAAATTTTGTAAATTCGCAAAGGTCATCATAACGCTTAAAAAATTATCGCACAATCGTCGGAAGATTTTATAAGAGAAGAAAAAAAGAAAATCAAAATCGATCGAATGTGCCGCCTTGGAAATTCCAATTAGACTTACAAAACAATCTCATTAAATGTACAACTATCGTCATCGTCTGCCATCAAAATGAAATTCAACTCAATAAACGACTGCAAAGATATTCACACAGATGCACACACACACACGCGCGCACAGCACACCGAGCACATTCAATTCTTCCATCCCAGAGAGAGAGAGAAAGAGAAAGAGCGGCTGCACTCCCCAGAGTCTCTCGAACAACTAATGCCACATGAATAATCGCACTGTAAAACACCGCAGTTGAACACTGGGCATTAGTTCAGACCCAAGACCAGATACTCGTACGTTTAAGTATGTTCGCTCAGAAGGAAGGAAAAGTAATCGCAGATTTTTAAAATCACACAAACAACATCAACGACAATTGCGACGGCGACGACGACGACAACGACTGTGAAGAGAGAAAAGCAACGAACAAAAAACTATAAAAAAAAAAAATCTCCCCACCGTTGCGCCGGTCAACGTTAAACGCTGCTGCCATCCAAATCGCATCCGTAGATTGCGTCGGAGAGACCGACCGGTAAAGTTCAATATCGAATGAATAATACTGTGAAATGTAAAGAAGACAACAAGACAAGTAGTAGAAGAAGATGAAGGAAGAAGAATGAACAAAAAAAAAAAAAAAAAAAATTACACTTATGTATCCGGCGCTCTCGTTGCACCACACACATCTGCAGTTGTCTGCAAAGTGCGGCATTTCCATGCAAAACAGACTCTATGTTGCACGAGAGTGTCTGGTTAGATACACAGATAGATGAATAGATACAGAGCAAGCAGCAGACACACGAGACGGCAACGAACGCGAACTATGCGCACTTGCGATGAAACATCATATCAATGTGAAAATAAACTTCAACAAAACAGGGAAAAACTTGTGCAGTGGGGGATGAGGTGGAGGGATGAAGCGAACGACAAGAGACATGCATAGACGAAAAATCGGTATCGAAACGGTGCTGCCAGATGGAAAATTGCAAAATTCAGTGGGTAAAGTAGATATTGATTGTGGTTTTTGGAAGATTTGTTGGACCGGACGTTTACTTGGGCCTATTCTCTTAATTTTTAGGCTGTCCCATTTGCGACCAAACTGGTTGAAATAGACTGTCAATTTCAACGGCATCCCTGATAAATCTCTTCATCTCTCATCTCGTAACCTGGCTGAGTTGTAAGGACCTTCATTTGTAGATTATTCACTCAGTGCAACCATTATTCCGGTTGTGCACATATCCGTTTAGTCTGTGTCATTTTTGCAACTAGTGTCTAGGGTCTTTGAGGTTATCGTTTACTTTAGCTCTTCAGTCAGGTCCAAGCTTAAGTGTCGAACGCCAATTTAATTCAGAATCGAGAAAACTATTGATGTCAGAGCTCTGTTTGAAGTTGACTTACTGCCCGGCTATTATCAGAATAGTGACAATGGCAATCACTTCAATGGCACCTGCGTCGGATAGCAGTTGTTCGAGAGCAATCCTCCACCTGTGACCTTTTCGAAATTCGCCCAAGTTTTGTGAGAGGGTAAAATGGTGGATGCGTTGGTCAGCCGTACACGTTTACACCTTTAAGAGCAATGTCCATCTGTTAAGTGTGAACATACAAGAAAGTCTCCAAAATCCAAATCGAACCTCGTTGCAAGGTCCTTGGCAATCATTGTTGCTTCTGTCTGTCTAAACTCCTCCCTCGTTTGTATGCAATGAAGGTGAATGGAGGTGTGTAGACTTCAAAAATTCGTCGACGATGCTAGCTTAAGCACATCGACCGAATGTGCACTCCGGCCAAGGCGGTCTTCGAATCCGAGTGTCCTGGTTTAAGAAGCAGTGGAAGAAGAATAAAGACTGATTCACTGAAAGTCACTTGATGAATAGAAACAGCGTTCCCTCGACTGTCAAGGATGCCCTCAGGCTCATGCTCAGAAGTAATGCGAAAACGTGAAACGTAGTCATCCTTGTTTTGATATTTTTGTCATTTGCATTCCATTGCTGTGACTACGAGTACAAGCCAATAGAGATCTTGAAGAAACTGCGAACAAATTACCTTCGAATTCTGAACTTCAAACAGTCAAATACAGAGTAACCAGATAGGAATGACAGGAAAATAAATTTGAATAAAACAAGGACGATATAAGATATTAGGTTGATGCTGGCTTTATTTTAAAGCTACATTCATGGCATTACGTATGGAATAGCATATCATTCGAATGGCTTCAAGCGGTCCAATTCTTGATGACTCGGTCCAATATGTGCGCATCGAATGCTGGCTTATTGGCTTGTTAGGACTGGACGTAGTCCTAGAGAAAATAATCTAGTGCTATCAAGTCGTGGTGGACGATTGATGAACGTTCGCCGTGAGATCACTCGGTCGGCAGCTTTCTCCGTCACAACATCGAGCGTTACGTCGCTTGTATGGCATGTAGCGCCGTCTTGTTGGAACTACAGCTTGGACATATCGATGTCAAAATCATAGAAAGTCGGTTAACATCGTTCTATACATGAGACCATTGACGATAGCGGTGTCTTCTTCCTAATCTCGAAAGAAATAAAATCCAATGATGTCGCCATGCCATAAACCGCACCAAACAGTCAATCAAAAAAAATATGTCCATTGGTCCTTGCTCGAACACTTGTGGATTGTACTCGCTCCAATAACGGCCAAAAATGGTCCTCGATGATTTTTTTGGTCAAAATCCGAAGGAGCTCACGTCGATGTCTTTCGACTTCAATTCTTGCTTCAGCAAAATCTATGGAATGTAGCCCCATATCCTTTCTTTGACGACGCCCAATTCAATTGATCTGCGCCGAATTTTCGATAGTAGGCGCTACGGCGGCTATGTTTTTCTTTTTCATTTCGCACCAAACCCTGGTGATGGTACCCACCCTCAAGCTTTCCCCCGTTTTATTCACCCGTATTGTCCAGCCTCAGTGACTCATTGAACTATTTTATGAAACCAACGTCTCTTCAACTATCCGCCTTTCCTGTGTGACGAATTTGCTGTAGAATATCTCATAGGCTCGCCAAAATTACACTGCACTTGTGACTCCAATCGGTGTGTGCTTAGTTGATAGTTGTTAGTCACTTGTGTTTATCATGACCGGTCCTAGTGTGACTGGATCCTATGCATACTCACTTACCCCTCAAGTCAGCGACGGTGGGTCATGCCTGAATTTAAGCTTATGCTGCTCGGCCTCGTGCATGCTCTTACGTCGCCTTATCATTTCATACGTTAGTCACAATTCAAAAATGTATGAAATTTCGACGGTAAACATCTGAGTCACTGACACTCTTAGTCAGATTTGGGCTTACCGAAGCGATGAGAAGTCGAACGCTCAAATTCTTACATGAGTATAAGCAGTACAACATTTTTAATGTGTTTCCCAGTGAAGTGGATCACGGCGGATGTCGTGACAGTCGTACTTAGCTAAGCGATAAGTCGAAATCGAAGCCAGCAGGCAGCAGGCATAAAGTGTGTTGAATCAGCTGATAGATAGCGAAATTGTCATTTACGTACGTAAAAAGTAATTGATTCCGCTGTCACTTCAGTAAGTAAAAATTAACGAAACTTAACGAAACTGAGTGAAGTACAAATTAACGAAACTTAACGAAACTGAGTAAAGTGGTTATTATGGTCATCATTTCCGGGTCTTCGCTCCGTTCGTTTATTAGACGTAATCCTCCACATCAATTATGGCTGGGCGTTAAGGTTGGCTGTGTATAAGAATTGGCATGGTGTGTTGTCCTTGAACAAGAAAACTCGTCAAGTGGTATCCATCGAATCTGAGAGCACTGATTGGCACGTCCCTGTTTGTGAAGATCTTTTGCTTTAAGTTGCTAAGCCATGGGACCTTTATAAGGGTTACCTTAGACTATGTCGGAAAGTCTGTTTGCTAGATTCTTCCTGCCACTGGTTGACTATCGTTGAAGATGTGGTTGACCAAGCTTTGAAGAGCAATAGGTAATTTGTTCTGCTTTGGTCCGATGTTCGAGATCCTACTTAGCGGCAGTCTTTGATTCTTTGCCCCTGTCGGAGATTCTTTAGAGTCTACTCAGAGACTTTAGACCATCTCATGCTAAACCACCTGACAAGCATTCATATCTGAAGAAAATCCGCACTTCTTCAGGAAATAACGTATAGTTTTCAAAAAAACTGTTGGAACTAGAAGTTGGCACCTTCTCAAAATGATTTAACTTGTAAACTGTGGCACCAAATAGTACTCAGCAAAAGTACAATAGCGAAGAGTACTAGATTCGTTATTCCTCGAGATCATTCACACGCCTTTGACAGGAAAGCCACGTTGCCTCAAAAGAAGGTCTTACGAATGTCTAACGACTATCAAATGACTTCAAACACTGCAATTTGACGGAGTTGCAGTGAGCCATGGCCTTTTTATTTTCGCATAATCAATTAAATTCAATCCACACATCAGTGCAAATTGAGGACATTCAGCACATCCTGCATTGAACACAGGCACACTTACAATGAGCCAATGGAACTCTCGCACTGAACTGAAATGTGTCTGCATGACAACTCCACCGTTCGGCGTGCGCTGTTTTCGTTTCCCCACGTAAACATTGCATAGAAACATGTGAAAAGGTATCGCAACAAATGTATATTTCCGTTTAAAACTCCCGCAATCATGCTCTGTACGTACAGATACAAACCGACCGCATACAGATACTTCATGGGAATACTAGACATTGATTCAGTGCGCGGAGGGTCATGTGCGATTTTGTTTTCACATTTTGCTTCTTTTTTTTTTTTGTTTTTGGTTCAGTTTTTATGTCGAAAATGATTTTCTACTAGGAGCAGCAACAGCAGCGAGCTGCTACAACATAGCGCCCGGCAGTGTGTACAGCGATAGCATGTCAAGCAGCAACAGCAGCAGCAGCGGCAGCAGACAACACTGAAGTTTGTGTTCGTTCGTCGGTTCGGGTGGATTTCAGCTTTTCCGAATCGCTGTCTCGGACCAGTATTCAACTGACAGCGATACACACGACAACGATGAGAGTGCGAATCGCTACTTTCCTTCGGCGTTGTGTTGTGTAGATATCTCTACTCAGTAAAAGTCCTGTAAAGAATATTTCAGAGAGATAAAAAAGAACAACGTATCATCTTCTTCCCTGTGTGTGGTGTGTGCTTCTGTTTGGCTACTTCGGCCGCTAGTAACTGCTAGTGAATTATTTTGTAGATTTTCGGTACGGTACGGTACGGTACTTTGTGTTATTTATTTATTTTTATTTTTTCTTCTGTTTTTGTTGCTTTCGCTCCCCATTCGTTGGTTCATTTTCGTGTGTGTTTTATCCGCCGCGTTGGAAGAGCGAACGATACCGACTGGGTTGCCTTCCGCAGCAGAAGATACCGTGTGATGAGGGTAAACGAGAGATGGCCGAGTGAGTGAATAAGAAAAACGGCGAAAAGCGAAGAGGTGGTGTATACGTGAAGAGTTTTGTGTACGTCCTCGTTGCTGCCGCCCGCCGCGATGTGTGTAGTGAAGACGACTAGTGGTGAATTTTTCTTCACTTTTTCGTACTAAAAGAAAATTGGGAACACTTAGTTTTTTTTCCTGCATTTGTTTTCTTTATTCAATTTTTTTTTTGTTTTTTTGAGAAAATCATAGCGCTTTGCTTTATGCAATCGGCAATGTTCGTCGTCTTTCCTACCTCGTCGACAGTCAGCGGTGTGTGTTCGTTGGGGTCGGAAAATTGACAATCCGACGAGCCGAAACGACGAGATACGTTTATGTTTTTGTTTAAGCGCGAGTTACTCTATTGTTTATGTTTTCGATTTGTTTCTTTTTCCCCACCCCACTGTCTTTTTCCTTCTGTCACTCGCTTCAGAGAGGGATAAGGGGTGACGCTAGAAAACGATGATCTTTTGTTGTTATTTCATTGTGAACATATGTTCGTCGTCTACCACTCTCAGGCGGAGAGTCAGTAATGGGCTCACGCTTATGCCAGCACCTATTGACATTCTTCGTTTGACAGATTATTTGGATTATTCTGCTGTAATCAGCTTATTTAAAACTGAATACCAATTGATTGAAGAAAAATTTAATTAAACATCCAGTGTATTCGTGCTCTTTTTTTTTTTTTTTTCTTTCAATGGTTTTTCTTTTAATATCCGTTACGTTATGCATGCACATTTGTGATGTAGTTGGTATTTTTTTTTTTTTTTTTTTTAATTAATTTTATGAGCTCTTTGAGTTTGAGTTATGACAATGCTTTCACTTGATATTAAAATGTGCATGAGAGTCGCTGCTGCTGCTGCTGCTGCTAGCGGTGGCGGTGCTGGTGCTGGTGTGTGGTGGGTATCTGCAGTGAAAAGCGGGGTCGCACTTTATTTTTTGTGTCAAATACATTATTTGTGTTGTCATTAATCATTCCTATGGTTGTTGGTGGTGTTTTCACTTCGTTTTGTGTATTCTTTCGAAATCATTGATGAATATTCCTTTTTGGATTGATTTTGATAGAGATGGCCTTTGAATTATTCTAGGATAATTGGGAATCAAATTTTGGCAGACTTATGAATATTTTATTTGAGTGGTGGATGGAGGGGAAATTGCTATGAATTTGCTTAACATACTCAGTTTACGCAGAGTGAAATGTGGATAGTGAATTGGTGACAAACTGGTGTGGATACTGTGAAAAGTGCACGGCAACACTTTTGTGACTTTTTTTTCTTAACCAAGAGGAAACATTTAAGACAGATGCCAGCGATGGGCTGTGCTTCTAGATGCGTGACAAGCGTTGAATTGTTTTAGTAATTTTGTAATTGGTTTAGTTAAAAGTTGCGACAAATTTACTCAATAAAATGGATACGATTGAATATTTTTCGAAACAATTGTTTTCCTTTTTATTAGCTCATTGAAGGGCTGCAAGTTGTATAACAAATTATTCGAAGTGTCCTCCATTTGCTTTCCAGCAGCGCCGAAGTCGATCTCGCCACTCATCGTTTACAGTACGCAGCGTATGCATTGGAAAATTATTCACTTTTGTTTAAGTTTTTGCTTCAAACATTCAATATTTGCATGTCGCCATTGCCATTGCCATTGTCTCTAAAACTGACCATAATTTGTGCCATCTGCCAGATGGCCATCATCAGTAGAAAGTTTGGAACGTAATTTTTAGCCATGTTTGTCTCGTTGTTGTCTTCTGAGCGGGAGCGTAGACGCACGTCGTGATGACCGATCATAAATCCTATCAATCCACAAATTTAAAACTTGAGCTTTTGATGGAGCCATTGACACGAAATTTTGGAATCAAATCGTTTATCAATTATTAGATTGGTCTTTTCAAAGTGGTTGGGCGCTCCATTATCAACTTTTCTATTTAGAGCCCAATTACGTTGCGTGTATTGCGTAATGTCAACAAATTGACAACTCATTAGGGCTTATGCCTAATGAGAGGGAGAGAGACAATAAATGCGGCCCACAAGAGGATCTCACCACGGATGAATCTGGTCAACATTTTCATACTTTGACAGCTCCTTGCCCACGTAAATCATTTTACTCCGATGTCGTTGTAGTGAGGTTGTATGGACTTCGGCCACAACGTACGCATTCATTGGGCACCTCTTTGCAATCCGGCAACTACGAATTTTGTGGGTTTCTGCCGTATAGTCCCCTTTAAGAAATATCAAGCTCCAAAGTGGACAAAGATGTGTCACATCTCCTCCTGCCATCCGTTTCAAAATGATTGTACCTAAACAGAAAAACAAAAATAAATGGATTTGGACCATTTGTTTGCTCTAGGAGGTTTTATAGGTATTGACCAAAAACGATGAAACATCGAGAACCATGAATTTTTAAAATCTGAAATCGCACTTTTTTTTGGATCGCGATAAAAAACAAGTTATTAAATTTCTGAGAAAATTACTACTTTTAATATTAATACTTCCTCCATTGATATTGGCAACTCTACACTCAGGTCTCAGTGTTGTCGGGCACATTCTTTGCATCCCCTTAACTTACCACATGTATGCATGTAAGTCAGCGTACGCCGAGAGCCATATACTTCCCACTTAAATATCCAAAAGTGAGGAATCTTAACGAAACTGAACGAAGTCAAACCATATCACTTATGGTCACGGGCATCGTATTGCCTCGATTTTGTATTTTTACTTCTGAAGTCTTAACAATAATAGGATTGCTCGAACATGGTCTAGTCTAGAGAACCCCTTAAATATACAAAAGTGAGTGTATCTTAACGAAACTGAACGAAGTGAAACCACATCAGTTATGGTCACGGGCATCGTATTGCCTCGATTTTGTATTTTTACTTCTGAAGTCTTAACAATAATAGAATTGCTCGAACATGGTCTAGTCTAGTGAACCCCTTAAATATACAAAAGTGAGTGTATCTTAACGAAACTGAACGAAGTCAAACCACATCAGTTATGATAATTGGCATCGTACGTCGAGAGCTATAGACTTCCCACTTCAATATACAAAAGTGAGTGAATCTTAACGAAACTGAACGAAGTCAAACATCATAGTATTATTTATGTGTATTGCCTCGATTTTATATCTTTACAGAAGGCTCAACAATAATATACTTGCTCGAACATAGGCTAGTGTCAAATAAAAGCGAAAACTTTCGTCAAGTTTATAAAAAAATCCCATGAATATCCCTAATGAATTTATGCGTACAGGTATGTACGGATATCTGTATCTGTCACAATTGCTTTTATTCATTTGTTTATATTGTTGTCGCTCTTATATTATTAAGTGTATCCCTTTAGTCACCCATGCGCATTTGACATTAGTTCAGTTTCGTCCGTGGCTATTGTAGTTGGCCCTTAAGTCTTTCTTATGTTCCGTCATTCGCACAATTTACACGAACTTTTCCACTTGAAATCGCAAAGTATGATGACAACATCAACAATCAACACCCTGTTGTCAATGCTGCCAAGTTGACAGGTAATCCTTCGTTATATGAAATTTATATCGAACACGCATTTAAACTTAAAGCAGGCAAATATTGCGGCATCGGCGGAGTAGAACCAATTTGCCCAAAAAACAAACATATCCTTGAGACAACACTCATCTTCATGAATTAATGTTGCCATTGACAATAACTTACTATTTGCAGGATCATTAACGTCGCATATATGTTAAGCTTGTTTCGCCATTTCGTAGTAATTTCTCAATACGTCAAAGCAACACCATTAAATCGGATTAAAATACGAATATCATCCAAGTGGCTTTCCAACGAAAGGCTAATTCGATTCCAGCATAATATGAGCAAACTTTGCTTCATCTCAGTAAGGGAATTTTTTAAAATTAAAATTATTTCTCAAGAAGTTACGAATCCAGCATCGTTTCTAGGAATTTCCTCTCACCTTAATACGGTTGTGTATCAGATTTAGAAGGATTTTCCTTCGTGAAGAGGGGCTTATCCTGTTTTCCAATGAACAGACATTGCACAACTTTGACGAGTCTCAAAGCTGAAGCAACTTAGACATGCTAACAGGCGCACACAGATGTCCGGACTTGAGTTGCATAAACATATTTAGCTGTGAGATTGCTTTAGTGCTATTACATGAGGTTCTAAAATTGTAATAATTTACGACCACTAAACTTTTGAGATCAAAATTGTGTCAATTTCGTATTCCCATCGCTGTTCAAACACTGAAACATGTTTATGCGAGTGTTTAAAATTTGTCATCGTTCGTGGCGTTCCATTTCTTTGAATCACACACAAATTCCTTTCGAATTACTTCATGAGTTGGACTCCATTAGTTACACTTCTGGTTCTGTAATTGCGCTGGTTTGTTGTTTAAATGTCGATTAATCTCGTCGGACTGGTAGTACTTTGTACACATGGAAGACACTAATCGTCTTGGTATGTAGGTGCCCTACAGAAACCCCTTGAGGACCTAGCAGGTGTTCATAATTCGTTGGGTATGGTCTTGATCCAGTTTTTCTGTACACAGGAGTTAAATGTTGCGTATTTTTGAACTTTGAAGACTTTTCTTTTCCGAAGGCAGTTGAATGTCTTGAAATTGAGATGGGATTTGGACTAATTAATTATGTATACTACGTCTGAAAGAATCAGACGGTTTCGCACTTCAACTGAAGTCTATCATGAGTTCCTTTCTCGTGCACAGTTGACTAAAATGTATTGTCTAGGCATTGCTTCCTAGATAGTCTCTCATTTTTGCCTTTGGATGGCTCCCGAGTGCCATCACCATAATGTAGTGTAATAAATAAAAAAATTCGTGACGCTCCTGCACAGAGCATGTACCCACAAAGCGCTGAATGTTTGCTTCTTATTTCTCTCTCGCTTTGCGGTTCACTTCATTTTATCAAGAAATTATTCTTGACTGGTGCGACTATCTCAGAGCCTTTTTTCTGTTTCTTCGTGATCTTCTTTCGAGAAGGAGCCCCCAGATCTTGTAACTTTCTGCCTAGAAGTATATCAGACAAGAGATTAGGTTATTACATCAAGAACCTCTTCTTCATCGATAAGGACCATTTGCCACAAAAGACCACAACAGTTTGCATATATTTGTATTTGCTTAAAAACACACACATTGTGATCCTTGCAAGCAGGACGGCCAAATACGGTGGGACCGAAAGGAACTTGTCGCTATCCCCAACAAGTCATCAGGAAGAATCGAGTATTGATCGAATATAAGATACTCATTAGTTATCTTTCTGTCGCCATGAGCTTGATCCAGTGACTGTTGTGTAGCTCAAACAGTGGGTTTTTTTTTGAAAAGGAGAGGTTTTGGCCGAAATGGAGCTCCCAACGCGACTACTGTAGGCAAGCAAGTGGAAAACACTCCTGGTCCCCGTCGTACAGCACAGATGAGAATGTGGCTGCAATGGCCTTCTTCTTTCGAAAATGAGGCTGGGAACAACGTTTCAACGTCACCACGCCATGCTTACCGACTTTTTTTTTTACTGAAATTGAAGACATGGATTCCGACGACCTCTGGTTCATGCACCGAATTCCTAGATCGTTTTATCAGCCGCCTTGGCGATGTCAATTGGCCGCGTCAGAGCTCCGATTTGACCCCTGGGCTTTTTTTTTTGTGAGGAAGCAGTTGTTGCTCCGTGATATAATTTCACGGGCATCCGTTTGCACGTGAATTTACCCATTCTTTACCAAATTTCCCATCTTTCAACTCTAATTTACATAAATAGAATCTAATTTGGTTGCAAATCGTGATTACGCACTTGTTCACGTGGGTTTACAAGGGACGTTCACGTGAACACGAGGATTACTTTCGCCAGTGTACTAAAAACCTGCTATTGCTTGTTTTTTTCTTGAATAAACAAGAAATATACAACAATGAGAACAGCAATCGAAAGCTTAATTGCACCTTGAGATCTCTAGCAAGAAGGCGGGGCAGTGGTTCAATCGTTCACCAAGAATTAAGCAAAAAAACAAACACACTCGCTGTGATGATGAAACAGAACTGAGAGCTGTACAGTAAAGCCCTCATGCACGCAACGATCAGTTCGAATTGCAGTCCGAGACGGACTAGTTTCTCCAGCAACCACTCGGTTTGTGCCTGCTATTGTTTATTACTTGCTTTAAGAGACCTATAAGTTCATTCCGACTGTGAACGCCGAAGTTCGAGAAGCTTTTTTCTAGACAGGAATTGTCTTTTAGCACTGTCATTGACTCGAAAGGGTTGAAACGGTGGAAGGTGGTCATTTCGTTGACTGAATCCAAGGTCACTATACCTCCTTCTTCTACTTCCGGTAGGGCAACTGTTCAGGGTGGCATTGGGCTTATCATCGGCAATGACTCCTAGTATTGCAATTGTTTTGCAAAACATCGCTTTTGTCAGTTTAACTCAAAAGTTGAAACTGATGTGCGGCTTAACAGTTCGGGAATGACAAGCGAACTCCCACTGCGCACGCAAGCTGTCTGAGGTTATTCTCCACTTGTGTTGGCTACAGACGCTGTTCTCTTTAGCTACTACTCCATTTGTGAGGTTGTGGGAAAAGGCTCCGTCAGATGGTCCCAGAAATAACATTGTATTCATTTTCTGGAAATGATAAAGTCCAGTATTCCAGGGAATGAATACAGAGCCTCTAACAATCAGATTAGGACTCTTCCCATCACTCGTCCTCACACCGACGACGCATTGCTAAATCACATCACAACCCCGACCAAGCAATGCCGTCGAACCTATGCCCGTAAAGTGAATTATTTGAAGGTCAGACAGCTGTATATATTTTTTGGAATTTCAATCAAAGAATGTAAACATTTATGAATTCTTCATAAAACTCCTCACATATCTGCCTCCTCCGGAAGAACCAAAGCACCCTCGAACACAACCAGCATCCAACAGTCCCCTACTGACTTCGGCGCCATCCAAATGGGGAGTCAATTTTGAGTAAACAATTGAAAGCTTTACTAACTTAGCAAATAATCATTATATATGCATGCGAATGAACATAATTCTAATTAAAAAATAATAATTGGCGAAAAAAAAACTTCTAAATTCACGGAAGGAATCTGATTAAAGGTTACTTTCCCCCGTAGAGTCATTCAGGAGTGGGGGGGGGGGGGGGGGGGGGACTATAACCGTGAAAGCTTTCGCGCAGATACTAGGTACGATCTGAATTTTACTGGGGTTGTTTCGCGATGTGTTGATGATGATTATTTTGTGCGTTTTTTTTTTCTTCTCCTTTTCCATTGCGTTTGTTGGTGTTCCTCTTGCGAGTCTAATTCGGTTTTTGCTTCTATTAAGATTTATAGATCTTTGAATGAAGGTAATTTAATGTATCTCTGATGGGCGGCGGGTGTGTGTGTGAAGCATTATCTATCCCGTTTCCATTGGTCTTACAAAGTTTTAATATTCACAGTATAATGTGGAATGTTGAATTTATGAAATTGTTTCTTCCCTTTTGCTTGTTTGCGCAATGACTTGGTTTACTTTTTCGCTACGTCTGTCGTAGGTTTCCTTTGTATTTGGAAATTTTTGTGGAAGTTCCAAAGTCGTTATGGCTGAGGTGGTTGCATAACTTGTTATTTATTTATTCACTTTTATGTTGTTCTCCCTCAGATGAAACGGAGAATTCTTTCGAAGGTGTTGGGGAGGTTTTTTTTTTTTTTTTTGTAATTTTGTTGTGAAGTTATGAAGTGAGGTTCATTGGATTTATGACGAAAGCTTTATTCTCTAAAATTTGTTTTCAAGAATTAGATGATCGTGATATAATATCCTGGGTGGATTTGATTCAAATGGGCGCTGGAGTTTCTTTTTGCGATTTATGGGGAAATGCAGGGTTGTCTACAAGGAAGATTGTTTGGACACACCAATGGTAACTTTTATTAAATAGAACTTAAAACAATGTTAACAAATATGTGCGCGTCAACGAAAGAAAAGGGCAAGGCGGCAAGAATAGCGCCTCCTTTCTTTAAATTGAAATAAAACAAAAGCGTGTGTGAGGTATCATCGACATTTTGTATTCGATTGAAAGGCTTATTTGATGCCATTATGCATGGAATATAGCATCGTTCAAATGTCCGCCGCCGCCGCTTCTCTGGGTGGCGCCCATCCAAAATGTCCAATTTCCCATGACTGGTGCATAAATCGGCATGAGTTGTTGGCTACCTGAGGGGCGCTGTGGTTTTGTGGCTTTTTCACATATATTTGAGCCTTCAGAGAGCCCCACAAGGAGAAGTGTAACTGGGTCACATCGCACGATCTCGGTGTTGCCAGTTCACATCATCCGCACGTGAGATAACCATGCCATTCGCTCATGCAGAATCCTGTTGAAACCACGTTGTCGTTGGTGTCCATATCAGATAGTTCAGGCCAAAAGAAGTTGGCAATCATTGGCGATCTATAGCGCTTGCCGTTGACGGTGATGGTCTTGCCAACGTCGTTTTCAAAGAAATGTGGGCGGATCATGCCGCCAGTTCAAAATCCACACCAAATAGTGACTCCATTCATTTCATCCACTTTCGATCCATTGGACGCTCTTGGATCGCATGTAGCTTGGTATCGTCAAATTCGATAATTTTGGTTGTTGAACTCATCTAAAAATGGGCCTCATCTCTGAAGAGGATTTTTCGATGAAAAATTAGGGCGAAGCTCGGCCCGTTGCCAGATGTTATCACTTGTTAAACGCTATGTTCGTCAATAATGATTAAATGCCAGCCAATTTGACAGCATGCAGCTTCAACAATATGGCCGCTAGCAACTGTTAATTTTCAAAAGTCCTCACTGGAAGACCCTTTGAAGCTGTCAAGGCCCAAACGCAAGAACACGCCGTTCCGATTGTGATATCACTGAAAATGAGGCCCTACATTGAGATTTAAAATCCTGCAGGTTCTCAAGCGGATTATGCGGTTCATCTTCAGCTTCAGCAGATTATGCAACAAAAGTCAGCAAAGTAGTTCGTTCCACTTGTCGCCCGATCTCATAACTTTGACATTGTGGAAGTGGACATTCCGAAGAGCTCTCTGCATGCTTATGAAGTGCATATTGAAGTCTTTTCACCACACACCGCATCGAAATGACTTGCATGATCATGTAGTGTGGAACAGCAAGTGGACGCTGATGAGCCTTAATTTCATCCTAACGGAATTGTTAATCGTCAAACTTTTCGAATGTATGAGCAAATCCTTCGTCTTCCACATCGTATCTCAGTTTGGTGCGGATTTAGGACTGTTTCGCTTTGACAATAAGGTTGATCAGAGAATAACGCTTAATAGTGTTAGTAGTAGACAGTTGTCATGCCTCGAGGCAGTGTGCTTAAAAAAAAAACTTCGCATCTCCGGTATACAGACCAAGTCGTCGAAGACAGAATACAGCTTAGTGAAGATGACTAGAGGTAACCTGCCCAGAACTGTCAACGTTGATCAGACTCAGACTCTCCATGAGACCCAGGGCTGATAAATAAATAAGTACTTGCCACATATAGTCCAAGAAACAGTCTGAATCGATTTCTGATCTCCATTTTGTTGAGCAGAATTAGCGAACCAGATCATAATTGGAACAAGTTCGCCTTTTTTTTCATTTTCGTGAGGTCTCAGACTTATTGAAAGGATGCCATGATTGCAAACTCGCGCCTTCAAGGGACTACCTCAACGAAATTCGACCAAGCGCAACCAACGATTCCATCAAAAGGGTGCATATGTGACAACACAGTCCACAAGATCGCTTTTGATTAAGTTTTGATGTCTTCTTGTGACAACCAATTGCGTAACTGATCCACAAGTACGCTTGATTTTCATTCCAGTTGGGTACCTTTTTGACCGTTACATGATCACAGACGGCATTGTTTGACTGACCCCATCTGTCATGTGCATATAACGACTGATTCAAACGGCGAAGGGTACTTACGAAGTGCTTAGATTTAACGACATAATCCGATCCCATTGAGATCCATGGGTGCGACATTAAAGGCGCCGTCACAGTTGATGCACTGCAGTTACATAAGCTTGCATCATATATCCGAGCTTTCAAGTAAATCAATGGCATTTATTTTTGTAAAAATTGTGCATTGAAGGCTTCGGGAAGTTGAAGGGACAAAACGAAAATCTCTCAGGCAGAAAATATGCTCGATGACCGAGGTAAGCCCACTCCAAGCTGTGGTCTTCGGGAATGACAGACTAGACGACAAAGGCAACCGACTCAAGCTAGCCTGGCGGACTTGGTCAGATGTGGGAACCTTTTTAGCCGCTCATCTATGTGCGGAGTTCCAATACTGTCGTACAAATTGCGTGCATTGATAAAAAAATGTAAAAATACCTCGTCGGCATAGGAATCATTGATCCATGCCACATTCCCATTTGAGGTACACTGTTGTCATCATGGAATATTGTTCTACTCTATTGATTTCATCTGCAAAACATACTCTCGCGCTTTTGAAAGCAATTTAAAAAAAAAAAAAAACATTAGCCCTCGTACCGGGCGCCATTTACAACCAATGC
This sequence comes from Eristalis pertinax, assembly GCA_907269125.1. Classification (NCBI taxonomy): domain Eukaryota; kingdom Metazoa; phylum Arthropoda; class Insecta; order Diptera; family Syrphidae; genus Eristalis; species Eristalis pertinax. The sequence continues at coordinate 32,645,450 of OU026146.1, forward strand.
GCATATTTCCTCTGTTTTTTTATTCATTTACGAGTGTCGTGGTAAGTGTTCGTTGGAGCAATTGGACATTTTTTTCAAATTTTATTAACAAAGCCACAGAGTGCCTCATGTCTTTCGGCGAAAAGGTCGATCGACTTCTAAGGTTTTAGTGGCCAGTCTCTGAATGAATTCATCACGCAACCAATGTGTGTTCAGCTATAAAGATTCGAGTATTTGCCTGTTCTCTCGCAAAATCACAGGCTAACATCTTTCGGAGGACGACAAAGGAGTTGGTCCAGGGTCTCGGCGTTCAGGACACAATGGAACCAATATGTTGGTCCAAGTCAACCACGGCCGCAATGCCTACCTAGGCTGTCGACCCGGTTTCAATGGACCTATGACGTTGGCCTAAATGAGCCATGATCACCCTACATATGTACGCATATAGCGTCTGCATAAAGAGTGGGTGATGATGTCCATATTGCGCACGGTCCGCATATTCACAGAATCTTGCTGACAAAAGGAGTACAAAAGCTAACATCCATTTTTGTTTCTTGAGTAGAGGAGTCAAGCAACTTCTAAGTGTTCAGTGTTGTTTAGAATTGTGCGTTCTATGAATCTTGGTCGTTTCAAGTTCCTTTCGTAGTGTCCTCCACAAAGACGATGAGTCCCAAGGTCACTATCTGCGAAGAATGACAATAGAATGGAGTTTGGTCCTTCCTTAAGACTGTCTCATGATCTGAATAGTCTGTTCTCTTCTCAGTTAAATGTTTTCAAAAGGAGAACATTTAGTGTCAACAGCCAGTTTATTTGATCGCTAACTTTGATCAGCACAAGGATTAAACCAAACGATGTCACTACGAAAGAAATGAATTCCCCAATTCCCGTCGAATTCGAAGTCTTTATCGATCTTCAGGTGTTCTGTAAAAGAGCGACGTTTCGATGGCTGGTGACGACTTCCGCAGTGTAAACGGAAAAATGCGTACCCAGAGCTCCACAAGTTTGATGAGCTCTGTGCATGGATAAATGCGTACAATGAGTTGAACCGATGCCCAAGGGCTGGAATGAGTGTCCGCACAGTTCCTGTAACGTATTCGGGCGAATAACCCACGCTCCAGCATCTGAAGTGATAAGAAAGCGCGTCATTCCAAGTTCCACAGGATTGGATACGGTACACGTCCAAAATCTGGACACAACTTGGAGGGGAAATGCTTCATCAGGGAACAACTGATTCATTTTCAGGCACGGTTGATGGATTGCATTCACTCTGTCAAGTTAGGTGTGTACATGACCAGAAATTCACTCGGTTCTCAGCTGACTCACGCTTCCAGAATCTGTCAACTGGAGTGACTTGAAACAGCGTCAATTCACGTTCCACAGGACGGAACACAGTCCACTGCCAGCAATTTTGCCTCGACTTCAAGTTATCGCAAACTACATACATAGATCATGACTCGTGCCGCATATTCTCAAGTTTAACTACAAACAATTTGTCGAAATCAGTCGTCGTAGGATCGTCGACACTCCCGTGATATACTCTTTTTTTTTTTGTTCGTTCATTTTACGTGACAGTTATGTGATGTCTTTAAATTTGTAGTAAACATTTCACAACTCCTCAATTCCAAGTGCAAATAGATACGCAATTTATGAAATAGTCCATAAAACATTATTCCGCTTCCCTAACTCAGCACACAAGTCGCAAAGTGTATATGTGAGACAGAGAGAGAGGGAGAGGAAGAGAGAAACGAACAAACATATACACTTCGTGGTAGCAACCCCCATTCGTGCCAACATCAACTTATGCCCGACACTTGGATGGAGCACTTAATCTAGACATTCATTCCAATCCCAATAAATTATAGTCACCAAGTTAATTTGTGATGATTCGAAAGTATGAATTATCTCCTTCGTTCATTTCTTCTTCTGTCGTTTTTTTTTTTTTTTTGTTTGTTTGTGCTTTTTTTTTTTTTTTGCTTTGTTTTGTGTTTATGTATGTCTTACTCTCCTCCTCACAGCTTTATGACGGCTTGCGCGTAGTTATTGTTGGTTTGCTTGGGCTGTGCTCTGCTCTTATTTTGTTGTTGATGTTTTATGCTTTTTTACTTTTTTTTTTTTTATTATTTTGTCTGTATTTTTACTTTTGTTTAGTATTCATTTTCGTTTTCTTTCTTTAATCAACATAAAAAATTAAATTACAAATTCGCACGTTAACCTTCTTCTTCTGCTCTTCACTTTGGTGTGCTGTGGTGTGGTGGAGTATTGCCACAATCGCCGTGTCATAGTCGTCAACAATGTCGACGTCGTAGTCGTCGTCGTCGTCGTCGTCGTACTTCAATGTTGTCTCTTAGGGTTAGTGCTGGTGGTTGTGAACTCGGACTGAGCCGAATGGACATACCAAAACGGACAGACGAACGAACGTTTTTATCTGTTGCTGCTTTGTATGATATTTTCGTGAGTTTTCTCTTCAACTTGTCTCTTCTGCTTTGTAATTTATTTCGTTTCCAAGCATTTATTTGCTGCGGTCTTTCATTGCGCGTAGTATATGTGCATACAGTACGGAATGAGATTTGTTTCCTTTTTCTTCTTTTACTGCTGTCGCCTTTCCGTGCCTGGGCACTGCTTGCTGCGACCACAAGAAGGCATCAAGCAACACGCTCATTCTCGGCTAGATACATTTTTACTCTACGAATGCCATCGAGTGGCCCGAAGTGCAAAGTGTATCGTTTCTTGGGATGTAATTGTGCGATGGCTGTTGTTATTCCCATTCCCAAGAACAGCAACAGTGCGCGACAACGACGACGACAACGACGCAACGACAACACGCAAGCACTGTTCACAAATGTGAATGAGTGAGTTTTTATGCCGCTTGGTGATTGACTTCGATTTAATTACACTTCTCGGCCATTATCCGATGGGGATAGGTAAGCTATCGCGACCATCCAACACTCGGCGCGCAGACAGACGGACAGATGGAAATTATGTTCGATACATTTTGCATTTTGTGTATCTTTAAGTTTCCATTTGTGTTGTTCTCCTCCCCCTCCTCAACCTGCTCCTTCCCCTCGCATGGTGTGTTTGTGTGTTTCTTTTGTTTTCAATTCAATTCTCGTTCGTTTGGTTTCTCTGGGTTCGTTCGTTTTTTTTTTTTTTTATATTTTTTCGCTCATTTCCGTTTCTGTTGATGGGTTCTCATTTCGTTTTGTTATTGCTCATTGTAACTGCGTTACAGTGGATCGCCGTAAGAATGGCGGTTTGGTTTGTTCAATATCGATTCCAAAGTGTGAAATGAATTTGTGCAAGTGATTTGGAAAAACACATGCATACACACGTATTGTACGTCTCTCCGTCCCGTAGATTGGTGCGGCAGGAGTAACAACCGAAATCATAAAAAGCGAGATATATTGTAGCCTGTGTTGAGAGTGCTCTATTTTATTACTCAAGTTGTGTATAAAGAAGCAGAAAATTTAAATAATTGCATTAAAGCGACAAAGGAAGTTGTGTGAGATGGATGAGAGGCATCCCGCAACGAAATGTTTCTATTTATGGCTTCACTTTTATTTTTATGACAGCATTTAGGTCTTGAGTCTTGTGCTTGTTTAGGTTGCAAATATATATATTTTTTTGTTTTGTGTTGCAGAATGCCACCCATTTTGTGATATATTCACCTTATTCACCTCCACCTCTCGCCGCACCCCTGAAGCTGAAGCTTGGTTTATTAGGATATCATGTACTTACAGATGTGTACGATTAAAATCCGTTTTGTTTGCAGACTATGCAGTGTTTAGATACGAATTGTTATTGCCGCCAAGAGTACACTGCAAGCTATTTCACTTGAGCTCTTGCAATATTTTGTTGAATTTTAAGGCGGAAATATGTATTTTTTTTGTATTTTCTTTTAACAACTCAAAAAGGGGTCTTCAACATACGACATGTGACTCACTGGGTATATGTACATCCGTCGCATTGGAAGGCAAGACACATTCTTGCCCGAAAGCTCATGCTAGACAAATCTACTGACAACAATGCTCCTCAAAAAAGTTTACCGGTGGTATTGGCCACCATATCGTCTGTATACTTGTGACTACCACCTCAGATGCAATTGACACTCTTACTCTTACTTTAACGGCAGTGCCGACTATCGTATAGTCTGTGCACTTGATCTGATTGGTGTCATCTTCAAGCTTATGGCACAACCCAATAATGGACGTAAGGATATCCAAGCCAACTCAAGCAATCGATCGAATACACAAAATATGATACCCTGGAACCAAAGTAACCAATTCGTTAAATTTCGTTAAATTTCGTTAAGTTTCGTTAAATTTCTCTGAATTTCGTTAAGTTTCGTTAAGTCGTTAAGTTGATAACCTAATACCGGTTGGTAATCTCTGTGATACTTATCACATCCCGTGAAAGAACATCGTTCATACGAATAGATCGAAAACGGCGACAGATGTTGGCAGTTGGTCATTATTCGTCAATCCACAACAAAAAAAAGCACCCGATCATGCCGATTCGTGAGCACAGTCATGGCTTAAGTGGACTCATAATTGCAGTGAAATTGGAGTCAGGCTCTTTCAACTACAAGCCTTCGTCAAACTGTCGTTCGTGACCCTTCGACACCACATCCTCCTATCATCACCGCAATATTCGCCTGTACTGGATGTCACTCGATCCATTCGTTGGTGTTCTTAAAGGCCACATTTTGGCATATCACTCCAAGGGACTAGTCGTCATCACTAACCACCTCTGCAGCACACCTCATGTGGTCCCTTCAGGATCTGCCACAAACAACTCATCTGTATTACTTCCTGTGACTTGAATTGGCCGGTTGCGCTTATGTCAAATGCCTGTCATTAGGTTTAGAGTCTAACACAGTTAGACCATCAATTCCCACAATTTCATTACGCTTGCACAAAACGAGCATCTTTCTGTGACAACTAAATTGTTGATCGAATTGCTTCCACTGAAATCTGTGATCAGAAGTAAACAGCATTTGAAATGGTCTATATTTGCTCACTGATAAGTCACTTCGCCCCTCTTCCGAACTTCAAGTTATTCCCTGGAAATATATTTTTCTTATTTTAATCTATTCCCCGTATTAGGAGTTTTGATTACCTCACGCACACTCGGGGTATATCAAGCAAAATGAATCGCAAAAATTGAGTAACACCGACCATAACACCGCTATTTACTTACGCGACACAACATGTGGTCAGCCGTGCCTGGTGCTATGGAATAGGTAAAAAAAAATGCAAAATTGAAAGAAGAAAAGAAAAAGGTAAAACCTGAGACGTATGCGTGATATTTTACTTTTTTTTGTTGACACTCCGGTTGAAATATGAAACTATTTATGGGAAAGGCACTGGACTGGAAATTGTCCATACTAGATCTGTTTACGGTGTTTATCAGTAGATTTTGGTTTGCTTTTATGAAGCACTTTAATTGTACATTTGTCTGGGCTTGCTTACGGGGAATCACACTGTTCACGAATTTTGTGTTCAAGATGAAGCCGATCATCTGGAGGTCATCTGAGTGTTGACCTCTGAGTCGGAGCAGTCAAGCTTCATTCACGAATGTCGAAACTGCAAATTCTTCAGCATATCTCCTAGAAATCGATCAGGCCCAATCGGAGCCCGAGTTCTGTGGATCCATGCTAACCATTTTGTCGATTGTCATCGTCTGTTCGGCGTACACATTTGCTCAAAAATGATCGTAACTTCCAACCGCCAACGAATACATGGTAACGACCTATGCTCGGTTCTTTTAACTCCTTGAACGTCAGTTGGATTGTGTACGGATGTAGGCCCATGATTCGAAAGACCTAGTTATTGTGCACGTCGCGAAATTGACTGCCTGTAGTTCTCCGGTACATTCGTACAGTCATCGGCAATGTTTACGGCTGATATTCCAGTGCGCAGACGGATGGGAGTTAACTGAACCGGTTCACTCGAAATTGGTCACAAAACGTTGAATAATTACTTGATCATGTAAACCGTAAAATTTGACAAAACGCGCGTTTCGTTGATAATAAAATGTTGTCATTTGCACGTGTTGTTCAACGTTCTAACTTGTGTGGGCCCTAAAATACTTCCTTGTGGAATGCCTGTGTCTGTTATGTGAAATTCGAATTATTGGTTAATGTGCTGCACAAAAAGGGCTTGACGTTTAAGTGTTCCTCCGTAGCGTCGAAAAGGGTTTCTCGAATACATCAACTTTCAATTTCGCAGCATAACTTTTTTCGAGTTACTGACAGTCCTCAGAGACTCATAAATAACTTTTTTTAAACGTCACAGTTCGGTCGGGTCCCTAAATCCTCTGAAAGTTGGATGGCAGTCTGGCATCAACTCTTCCGCGCCTTTGTGGCAAACGCACCAAAAGTAGCAATGCGGCTGCTGTCTTTTTTGCTACCCATCCTAAGTCTGGTTTCTTCCATCTCTTCTTCACTTTATTTTTGGAATCCTCTGAAATGTGGATGGCAGTCGGGCATCAATTCTTCCGCACCTTTGTGGCAAACGTACCAAAAGTAGCAATGTGGCTGCTGTCTTTTTTGCTACCCATCCTAAGTCTGGTTTCTTCCATCTCTTCTTCGCTTCGCATCATAAGAAAGAGGTGCAACTAGAAGCATCCTTGACAAGGAAACTCTCCCGGCGACTGTGCGGGCACCATGTTTAATTTCAAGAACATGTTGAAACACAAGATGTGGAGTGCTTCATGGCGACCAGTACATAGTAACTATCAGAGTGTTGAAAGAAACAGTCGACTGTGAAGACACAAATCCGAGAAAGACGAAGACGGTTGCCTTTTCGGTACCCTTTTCGGAAGATGTCATCTTTTTGTTGCCTCCGTTTTGGCTGCACCAGTGTGTAGGCCTTACGCTGGATGAACAATCTTCACAATTCACAGCTCCACCGTCATCGAGTCTCTGACAATGCACAGAGAGTGTAACAAAGTGTCTACAAAAGGCTTCTCAAACTTGACGATTGGGGTGGCATAAAAGTCCAGATCTCCTGCAATCGTAAGAGAACAAAAGGACGCGCACAACACGGTTGGTGGCTGTAGTAACTGGGCGCAGGTAGTACAGGAAGTACTTTGCTGCTAGTCGAATGGGTTGAAGGCCTCCTTATTTCGGTAGATCTGACACACATAGACTGTGTGTTGTCCCGCTTTTCGTACAAAAAAAGGTCCTAATCGCGATTTCTAGGAGCAGACGATAAGTGGATGTGGACACGTATGATCTCAAATACCGAACCGTTCTCGAGTCCCTAACAATACCAAGAAACTGGCAAAGAAAGCCTCTCAAACTATTCAGTTCCTATGAGGCATAAGTTCGTGAGTCGCCTGTCTGAGAGAACAGGTACAAGTCCACTCCGGAGTGAGTTGCATGCGGCTGTGTCTAGCAAACTGCTGAATGAAAGGTTTACAGAGGTGAGAGCATCCTCGGGAAAGTTGTATCAACATGAAAAAAAAACCAAAAAAGTAACCCAATTTGACTGAAAATAGAGCTGATTCATTAAAGTTGTCTATTTTTGAAATCCATACCCGCCATTAAGCGACCTCTAAACGCACTCAAAATGGACGCCATGACTGCATCTACGCCTTGAACCTTTAATGCATGCGCCAACAACGTCATCTCTGGCAGTCAGAAGTGTTGAACTCAGCGCCTTATTCCACGCTCTTCATTAACGAACGAAAAAAACTGATTTGCAATAAATTATTTCAATTAAGTTAGCTTCTTTGTTTTTATGTCTATTTTCTGTTTTCCTCTATCACTGGTTAGTGTTTGTTCGCTCCCGCTGCCGTTCATAAATGTACATATGTAATTCGTTTGAGACATGTTCTACTTTTCCGTTGCGTTAACACTCGTACACACAGATGCTTAATAGTAATTGAAATTCATATTTTTTTTTTACTCATTCCGCTGTTGGCCTCCGTCTGCCGCCCGCCTGTATTTTTGTACTATTTTCTTTTTTCAATTTGTTTTCCTTCCTTTTAATCTCTCTCTCTCTCTATCTCTCGGTCTGCATACGTATTCTTGTTGTATGGGGTTTCTCTGCATTTTTTTTGTGTATTATTCAAAACATTTTTTATGCTTTTCGGATGAAAGAAATCCAACAAATGTCTACGGGCAGAGAGATGGCAAGGGGCGCAGCAAATGGGAGACACGACGTGTTGGAGTTTTTGATATTTTCAAAATTCTGTAAAGGGAAGGGGAGGTTGAACACAGAAGTGGAAAATTCGTATATATTCATTTATTTAATGAGTGAATTCGCTGATATTGATGAGGCTCGAGTCCCGGTTAACACACTCTAGAACCCTACGAAGGCTTGGGGAAGCAGGAGATGATAGCAGAATGTAGTCAGAGCACTGCCTAATCATGTCACTTCGAGGATAATGTAGTGTTAAAGTTCTTGGTTGAATGGGACAGGAAAGTCGTATCAGTATCAGTCGATGTAGTCGAGTTGTGCTAAATTGCCTACTCTGACAGAGATTAGCTACAGTTGGACTGATCACCTATCACTTGATCACATTTATATACAGAAGCCGACATGGCATTGTAAACTGTAGTCACGGGAACGTTGGTTCTGACTTCTTGCTGCCTTTACCATCTAAATAACCTATTTGATCTTTATAGAGGAAATTGTGCGTCTGCAAACCTGCCTGTCCACACAGAAAACACCTTTCCGTTGCGTCTGTCAAAATAAGTGAAATCATTGTTGGCTCATCTAGTAAGAATCCTTGTCATATGCATATCAACCGCCGTCTGTAAAGTAGCAACAGTGTTCTTAAAAAATACTCTCCGTTTGACCACAAACGGCTTACATTGCATTTAAAGGAAGTCTAAAGCTTTAAGACTAAACACAGTAATGAGACTGTATCGTTGACTTTCGATGAATTCCTTCACTTTCGTTCACTTTTGCTTACCTAACGCGCAGATTTTGGAACGAATTTAGACGCATGTCGTGCTGACCGAGCGTAGATCCTATGATTATGTTTGCTGAACGACTCTTCAACCGTTCTTCATGTTCTGGCGAAGATTCGCCAATTCAACAACTTTAATCACGGAACTTACTTACTTATCAAGCCGGCGACCCATGAAGCGAGCTAGCCTGAGCAATTGCTGCCTTCCATCGTTGACGGTCCTGGGCACGTTGCTTCCAGTCATCAAGACCAAGCTGTCTTGCATCCGCGATTACTTGGTCTTTATACCGGAGATTCGGTCTTCCTCTTCTTCTCGAACCAGGAGGCTTGGATTCAAAGACCTTCTTTGCTGGGGCATTGTTGTCCATGCGCTCGATGTGGCCGAGCCAGTGCAGTCGACGGATTTTTGCCTTTCGGACTACATCCACATCCTGGTACATCTCGTAGAGTTCGCGGTTATGTCTTCTCCTCCATTCACCTTCCTCGCAGACGGGACCATATATCCGTCGTAGAACTTTTCTTTCGAAGCTTTCGGCTCCATATAGCAGGACTGGCAAAATAAGAGTTTTGTGGAGCATGATTTTGGTCCTTCGAGTCAGGAGTTTTGAGCCCAGTTGTTTTGACAAACCGAAGTAGCACCGATTGCCAAGGGCGATTCTACGACGGATCTCCACTGTGATGTCGTTTGTGGAGTTCACGTTTGCCCCGAGGTAGACAAACTCCTTCACTACCTCGAAATTGTAGCTGTCGATCGTGAGATTTTGTCCAAGGTGGTGTGTGACGGAACGTTTTTTGGTCGACAGCATATATTTTGTTTTGTCCTCATTGACCTTGAGACCAGTTCGTTTCGTCTGTTCCTCAATCGCCGTAAAAGCCTCCACTACGGCACGTTGAGAACGCGCGACGATGTCGATGTCATCTGCGTACCCCAACAGTTGGACTGACTTGTAGAAGAGCGACTTGTAGCCTTCCGTGTTTACAGCTGCCCTCCGCACTATCTTCTCCAGTACCAGATTGAAGAAGGCACACGACAGCGCATCTCCTTGCCGACATCCAGTGCAAGTTTCAAACGGCTCAGAAATCCTTGAGCCGAACTGCACGGTGCATCGCGTATGTGTTAGCGTGGTGCGACACAACCGGATCAGTTTTGCCGGAATCCCGAATTTGGCCATCGCATCGAATAGCTCCTTGCGATGAATGCTGTCGTATGCGGCTTTGAAATCGATGAAAAGGTGGTCCGTATCGATTTGAAACTCACTGGTCTTCTCCAGTATTTGTCATAGTGTGAAGATTTGGTCTATAGTCGATTTGCCGGGCCGGAAGCCGCACTGGTACTGCGGTGCAAAACGGCTTTAGACGTTCACACAGTACGCTGGACAGGATCTTGTGTTCGACATTGAGCAGGGATATACCTCTATAGTTGTTGCAAGAGGCAAGATCGCCTTTTTTTGTGGATGGGGCATATGGAGCTGATATTTCAGTCGTCGGGCATGCTTTAGTCTTCTCAAATTTCAAAATCTGGTGCATGCTCCCCACCAGAACACCGCCACCGGCCTTGAAGAGCTCGGATGGTCGGCCATCGGAGACTTCGGCTTTGTTGTTCTTCAGCATTTTAATGGCTGTCCCGACTTCTTCAAAGCTAGGTGGGAGGACTACTTCATCGACTGGAGTTGAGATTTCCTGTTTCCCTATCACTCTCTCCTGGTCAGGCCCATTAAGCAGTTGTTGGAAGTGCTGCTTAAACACATCCACTATTCCTTGCGGGTCAGTAACAAGGCTACCCTCACGATTTCGAAGAGCCTGGGTGCCTTTCCTGAAGCCTGAAGCCAGGCTTTTGGCTTTTTTATAAAAGGCCCGTATTTTTTGTCTATCCCTAGACCCTTCGATGTCCTTGAGCTGGGCGGCTCACCTAAATGAGACCAAAATTAATGCCTTGCCATGTACGTCAGTTGGTGTTTCAATTTTGGTAGTTGTTTGCGACGATTCTGGTCAATTCTCGTTCGAAATTTAAAATATCGATCTCTTGTAAAGACTCAAGCGATATTTCATTAAATAAGTTGATTGTTTCGTTTGCTGTATGTCTCGTAGTGCCATCGTGATGCAACCACATCTCGTCTAGTTTAACGCCAATTTCAATCAGGGAGCGAATAAAAATAGTTTCCATTTCTCCACCAGCCCCCACTGTTAGCACTTTTCGCCGGAAACTATATTTCGATAATCCACTGAAATTTGTGTAGTCGTATAGGATGGTCTTTCGGTGCACGATCTTATGAGCCTTCGATTCAAGGACTTCGCGTCAAATTGTTCATAGAGTGGTCGCGTAAAGATCAAGCTGATGTGAATGACGTCAAATCAAGACAGAGTGATCGTTTAAGGCTAAGTGCCGGCCATAATTTCTTTGTTTTAAGGCAGGTGGTGCCTTCTAGCACCGCATCTGTTTTAATTGGGTGTATCTTAAGAAGATGGTAGGCTGTAGCGATCGGCATAGAAGATGGATCTCCTCCTGGTGCTGGGGAAGAGGTTGTACCAAACCTTGCGAGTTCATCTGCTTTTTGCAACTATCCGGTGTACAATGTCTCGGCACACACATGAGGTGTATGTTGAAGTGCTCAGCCATCTCATTAAGAGAATTGAATATGACATTGTCCGAGGATTTAATTGCGGATTAGCTGTCCGAACAGATGGTTATATCCCTTTTGGATATTACATTGTTCTTGAGCCAGGACAATGTAATATCCTGTCTTCTTTATCGCAATGGTTTCTGCCTCAAATACGCAACAGAGATCATAAGATCAATAAGAGAGCAATATTGAGGTCTTGGGAGTAGACACTTAAACCCACATCTTTGTCCGTCTGTGTAGACATGCTGGTGGTGGAGTGTTTCTTCTCGAAGATAGCTTGTGGTAGTAGGCTGTCGGTATAGTTGAGTGACCGATGGTGAGTTTGGACCACATTCGGAGTGTTTTTTTTAGTCTCATGGCTATCTAGCTGCAAGCTCAGAAACATAATTTTGAAGACGTGTATATGTCATCAAGACAGAATTGTAAGGACTAGGGGATGTTAATAACACTGGCGGTTGCTTAGCAGCAGTCTATCTGCTGTTGGTTCGGGTCATGTTCGTTAAATGTTGGAACACATTTTCATTTGATCATCTCCTTTAGCATTTTATTATTTTCTTCACTTAAGGCAAAGCTGCTATGATTTTGTGTATTTTTTTAAAACGAAAAATGAAGAAATTTTCAAATTTTGAATCTTTAAGGTAAAAGACTATAAATAACGATAAAAATAATAAACAAAAGTGAAAAAAAAACGGAATAGAAGTGTGAATGAAAAAGAAAATTGTGACGTGAAAATGTTTTGTGAAACTCGCAAAAACTGACTGCAAATGCGTGGTGAAACTCTGATCAACGTTCACGAGCTTGCGAGAAGAAGTTGGAAATTAATTTAAGTTTTAATGACTTTTTGGGTAAATAATTTGCTTATATAAATTTTAATTTGTTGTCATTTTAATCTTTTCTATTTTTGTTTGTTAACTGAAATTGAGTGTATTTCAATCAATTTATTATAATGTTTTATTTCGATGTATTTATTCTCTCCCGCTTTGTATAATGTTTTGTTTAAGGTGGTGTTATAGTGCAGCCAGGCCTACACCTCTCCACTTGCGCCACCTGACTCGCGGTCTTCCTCTGCGGCGCCGTCTCTTTGCGGTGGAGTCGAAGATGTTCCGAACCGGACCATTGGTTTCCATTCGCTCGCGCATGATCTTGCCATCTCAATCGTTGGACCTTCACTCTTCTGGCTAAGTCGATGTCGCTGAACAGCTCGTACAGTTCGTTGTTATACATTCTCCTCCACTCATCATATATGCATCCGAATTTTCTTCTTGAAGCAGCCAAGGACAACCTCATCCACTTTTGACAATGTCCATGCCCCTGCTCTATATAGCAGGACTGTGACAATTAAGGTCTTATAGGGGTTCTCTTTGGCTATTCCAGTGAGGGCTTTGTCTATCAATGGCTTTCTTAAACCAAAGAAGCAGCGATTGGCGTGTGTTATTCTTCGCTTGACTTTAGCGCTGGTGTCTTTGTCTGAGTTGATCGCGGTTCCTTGTTAAATAAAGTCTTTGACTACCTCCAAGCTGTATCAGTCTATTGTGACGTTCTGTCCGATATGTTGGTGTTTGCTGTCCTTTCTCGTTGAGAGCGTGGTCTTATCTTCATTTTCCGTTCAACCCATCTCCGCAGCCTCCGTCGCATTACTCACAAAAGTGCCACATACATCACGTCAGTGACTTGAAAATGAAACATATTATGCTTGACCTCTGCCGGAGCCGTTGATGACGCAGTAGTGGCTCTCGTCGGCCTGCAAAACTGGTCTTTTAAGGGTTTGTGCCCAGCACACGGGCTGACCGACAAAAAACGTCCACTCAAGCGTTGATTCAATGACGAAATGGAACCTCGCAATGGAATGGCGACCTCATTGCATGGTCTTTTGAGCCATTTCTGCAGGTCCACGAATTCAAATACTCACAAAAATGCCATTAACATCGCGCTGGGTTCTTCCGATTATGTCAATATTGTCGGCATTGCTGGCTTGTATAATTTTTACTTCATTTCAAAAACCCGAAACTTTTTAGTTGTGTACATGCTCCACAATAACTAACTCCCTGTGATAGTCTTCTCTACTTGGGAACAATATGACGACCAAAACGTACATACAGTCAGTCGCAAAAGTGAGTATACAGCATAAAGGTATAAAAGTATAGAAATTAAATTCAAACGGGACTCAAAAGCGCAGTAATCAATGGTAATTAGTGGTGTAGGCAAACCAAAAAAAAAATAATGAGGATATCTCAAACACTATAGACACTGCGGTTGCGGAGTCTCCGACAGACTCTGGCTATAGCTCCACTCAGTTGTCGCAGCAAGACCGACGCCCACGAGTATGTTCTCGATGTGATGTCTTATTAACTCTATTGTTTTGCAATTACTTTGGCTAGTCGTGCAGCGTCTAAAGCAGCCGCGAGCTCACGAGTGGTGGGGACCAACAGTTTCATACCGACTCCAAAATGATGACAGTTTATAAATATCACTTTTAGAAGGTTCGATCAACCACATCTTCGAGTTGTAATGAAGATTGTTAGCTGCCTCAGGCTCAATCTCTTAATTATTTACTTACGTCTTAGTCCATTGACCCATTAGGGTGTCGTTTTTTAGGTTAATTCTGCCTTAAATCCCTGGACCCATTGCCTTCAGTCATCAAGACCAAGTTTTTCTTATTTCCATGATTTCCTGGTCCATAAAACGGAGTTGTGGTCTACCTTTCTATTTCGAACCATAGGCTCAGAGTCGATGATAACTCTTAGCAGGGTTACTGGTGTGAATGCGCTCCATCTAGGCTATCCAGTTTAGTGGACATATTTTTGCTTTCCATATCTGTATTGCTGAAGTTCCTTCTAAGGAGCAGTACGATTGCATCGGTTCGAAATATCTCACCGCCTCGGGTGTTACATCAGAGGGCTCAATCCATCTTGGGTGTAACTTACATTTTTCATTGCAACTGCAACATCCTCGAATTCTATGCTAAGAACTGACAGTCTTTTCCCTGGATGTTAGCTAGAGCAGTGAATAAGGGTGCCAACGGTGCCAACTCAGATTGTGCTGTTAAGTGCTGTTAAGTCATCTCCCGCGATCCACAAATAAAGCTTCTTGACGGCATACAACGCAGTCTCCATAAAAGTAGGCCCTCCATTGTTGAAAGAACAATTGCACGCACACAAGCTAGGGCTTGAAACAATGTGCTGCGTTGCTCCTAATGGCGCGACGCGTCGTCTATCAATACAAGCGTTTCAATGGCAATGAGTAAAATACTGCGCCGTGCTACGTTTGTTATAAAATGAGAGGATTGTAATAAAACATCAAACACAAGATGAATGTACTCATTTTCCAACTGTTCGATATTTTTGAGAGAAAGCTTCGTTCATACGAGGGCGTTCAATATATTCTCGGTATCGATATGAAGGAAAATACGAATTCAATTTAAATTGTTTTTATTTTTCAATATAATCTCCCCTAACATCAATGCATTTGTTACATCTTGAGATAAGCGTTTTTAAACCCTCAAAAACAATAAATTTCCTCTTTCTCTGCAAAATACCCATTTATTGCCGACTGGAGTTCTTCATTATCCGAAAATCTTTTTCCACGAAGACATTTTTTCAAATCCGGAAACAGGAAATAATCACTAGGCGCAAGGTCTGGACTATAGGGGTGGGTGTTGGATTTCTTCGAAACCACAATATCGCGCAGCAGCTTTGGAAACTCGGGCCGTGTGAACAGGAGCTTTGTCATGAAGAAGCAACACACCCGCTGCGAGTTTACTTACTTACTTACTTAAGGTGGCGCTACAGTCCGAGGTGGACCTGGGCCTCAACCAACAAGCGTCTCCAGTCAGCTCGATCTTTAGCTAGCTATATCCAGTTTCGCACGCATAGTTGGTTGAGGTCCCTTTCCACTTGTGTGCGCCACCTGAGTCGCGGTCTTCCTCTACTGCGCCGTCCCTCGGGGGTGGATTCGAAGACTTTTCGGGCCGGAGTATTGGTTTCCATCCGCTCTACATGACCTAGCCATCTCAGTCTTTGAATCTTCAGTCTTCTGGCTAAGTCGAAGTCGCTGAACAGCCCGTATAGTTCGTCATTATATCTCCTCCTCCACTCACCGCCTATGCAGACGGGACCGAAAATCACACGAAGAAGTTTACCCCGTCTTTTCTTTTTAATTTCCTCCCGCAAATTATGCAAAGTGGAGGCGTAGGATGTTGCGTTGATGGTTTCACCTTATGTTTGTACTCAATGATCGATCGATAACACCGTCCGCGTTCTCACTACACATCTCGAAAAGCTCTCTACAGCATGCGATTCTCACTTTTTTCCTGAGGCGCTGTTTGCATTTGTGGCACCCATCTTGCACTGACCTTTGACATGTTAAGATGGCCATGAAGAATGGTGTGAATGGTACCAATTTAAAGCTTGGTGATCGCTGCCATCATTTTCACCTTTATTCGGGCATCCTCAAGAACAAGTTTTTCGACTTCTTTGATGCTTTCTCCCGTACAAGCAGTAGCCGGGGCGCCGGAGCGGGGGTCGTCTTCAATGCTGTCTCTGCCTCACTTGAACTCACTTCGTCTCAGTTGCCATTATGATTCTGTTTAACTAGAGATACAACGCGAATTAATAAACACATTTATATGTGATAAATAAGTCAATTTATATATACAACCACAGCTTCACCCCGATACCGAGAATATATTGAACGCCCCTCGTAATGGCAATGTTCTCGTTAAAAACCGCCCCACACCATGAGACTTCTTTCGTTTAAATTTCTTATTGTGAAGTGCACGGGATCTTTCCGCAGAGCATTTGGCAGTGATTCGAAAGAGGTGGGGCCGTGAAAATTACTTGCTTCGTACTGGGATTCGAACCTAGACGCCAAGGTTCAAGTGTGGAATCTCTTTCGAATTGAGAGTTTTTCTTGTAAATTGAGAGCTTTTTGCGTCACCTGATGTTTGAGAAATGAAGGCAGCTTCAAATCGGATCGGTGAATCGGTGGATTTGAGGAATCAATCAGCTTGTCATTTCAAAGAAGGTCTGAAGTATACCCTCCGTAACGTGAAAACGGTAGAAAAACACCACACTTTTGCGATCCTCGCATAAGAAGCTGGTCAAAGGGATCATCAACGTTTGCAAGGTTTTCTCCCATCATCTTTCAAAAACTGAAGAACCTCCTCACACTTCACATACCACGCAGTTGCATTCAAGTTTCCTGTGCTGTTTCCAATCATGTGAAGTAGCGTACTCAACAATAGCCCACGCCACCCAAAAATCGTGAAAATGAAGATTTCTGAAAAAATTAACAAGATTATTCCACAAACTAGTGAAATTTCTGTTAAAATTTCGTCGTCGCCTATAATTGTACGTACTTCTTATGGTTTCGCATCCAATAAAACCATCGCGTCTCTCTCTGTGGAATCCTTGAGAAGTTCCAGAGCTGTCCTTATTTCTATTCTCCATCATTTATCTTTCAATTTCCAAAATAAACTAAAATGCAATTCTTTTCTTCCAATTGCAGCAACAAAAATTCTTAAAAAGACCAGCCGAAGATGTGGACAACGGGGCTGATAATTTTGAACCGCCTGTCAAGCTACAGCACAACGGTTCGGAAAATTTAACCAAATTCTCAGTGGAAATTGTACAACAATTGGAATTCACAACATCGGCGGCGAACTCCCAGCCGCAGCAGATAAGCACAAATGTCACAGTGAAGGCGCTCACCAATACATCGGTGAAGAGCGAGGGCGGCGGCGTTGGCGGACAAAATCAACAGCAGCAGCAACAGAATCCCGGCAATCAGCAGCAACAGCAGCAGCAGCAAGGTGGATGCGGTGGCGGTGGTCCTGGACCAGGTGGTGATGTTAATGGAAATAATGGCATGGGTGGTGGACAGCAAGGAAACGGCAGCGGTCTAATGGGTGGCCACAATAAGAGCTCAACGCTGGGCGGTCTCGCCAATTTGGTTGAATGCAAGCAGGAGCCAGATCATGACTTTTCCGATCTGACGGCCGGACTCGAGAAGGACGGCGTTGGACCGAACGGAAACTTCCCCGGGTTCCCCGATCTTATGGGTGACGACACGGACGAGGGCAATGATACTTTCAAGGAGCTGATATCCGATCTTCAGGACTTCAATCCTGGCTTTTTGGATGGGTTCGACGAGAAGCCGCTGCTCGATATCAAAACGGAGGACGGCATCAAGGTGGAGCCGCCCAGTGCGCAGGATCTGATGAGCAGTTTGAACGTGAAGTCGGAGAATCCGATGGCGCAGTTCGGCTCGCCGTTCGGTGGCGGACCCGTGATGCCCGGTTCGGGAATGGGCGACAACCAGGGTCTGAACAAGATGCGCAATCAATTCCAGAACGGTCCGAATGGCCCGATCACCGAGCTATCCTTGGCGCAGACCCTGAAGCACATGGCTGAGCAGCATCAACACAAGAACGCGATGAGTGGCATGAACTTTCCGCGTCCGCCAATGCAGCCGCCACAGCAGAGCCAGATGATGGGCGGCGGGGGCGCTCCCAACAATCGCTACAACGACTTCGGTCCGTTCGCGAACGACTTTATGTCGTCTGGCGGCCAGAACGGAGGCCCCGTCAACAGTGGCAATCCCAACGGCTCCCAGCAGCAGCAGCAGCAACAACCTCAGCAACAGCAGCAACTGCCCCCTCAGTACCACAAAGGTCCCACGTCCGCACAATCATTTGTCGATATTAAGCAAGAACTCTTCTACTCGTCCCAGAATGATTTTGATCTCAAACGGCTGCAGCAGCAGGCTCAAATGCAACACCAACAGCAACAGCACCAGCAACACCAACAGCAGCAGCACCAGCAACACCAGCAGCATCAGCAGCACCAGCAGCAGCAACATCAGCAGCAAAGCCATCACCAGCAGCAGCCAACGAATCCCAATATGGGGCCAAAAATGGGCGGCGTTGTGGGCCCCGGTGGCTTCTCGAAGCCCGGCAACCCACAATCAACGCAACAGCAACAGTCAGCAGCAGCAGCCGCCGCCGCTGCCGCAGCTGCCCAACAGCAACAGTACTCGCCATATAGTTCGCCCATGTCGCAGCAGGGCAACAACAGTCCGGCCGGGCCCAACTTCATGCAACCTCCTCGTGGTAACAACGCTGGTGTTCCACCAAACATGTCCTCGCAGTGTCCGCCTCCGCAGCAGCAGCAACAACAGCAACAGCCCCAGCAGCAGTCGTCGCAGCAGCAGAATGCAACGAACGCAAACGCCCAACGACAGAATGCCACAGCTGGCGGTCCCGGTGGTTGCGGTGTCGGCGCCGGAGTCGGTCCCGGAGTCAATCAAGGCGCTGGCCAGAATGCCGGAGTCAACAGTGGTCCAAATGGTGGCATCCAGTCGACAGGAACAACAACATTGCAAATGAAGCAGACCCAACAGTTGCACATAAGTCAGCAGAGTGGCGCTCATGGCATACAGGTTAGTGAAAGAAGATTACTCTCTTGCATTTTTCTTCCCCCTCTTCCTCCCTCTACCACTCTGACTGTTGTGAGTCGTCGGCAAGGGTGGTGCTGAATCGGGAATTGGGATAGAGACTCTCCTCCACCCACAAGCGTTGTTCGGTGTGTGTGTTCGTGGTTAGATGCCATAAATTGAATGAAGTGACACAAATGTACTCAGCTAAGTGCTTTCAGTTTACCGAAGGAAGGAGTTTTGCCGTATATCTTGTACGCTGGAGCTGCAGAGTGCCCCTATTTGCTGTTCAAAGTAACTATGATCACTGCAGTGAAACACGCGCGCGTTACTCCTTTTTTCGTAGGCCCCCTTCGAAAACTTGTGAGCTTATGCTTGTTAACTGACTGATAAATATGAATGTCCTTCCAGTTGACACTTGCCGCCATGACACGGTGTAATCCAAATGGAAATGGGACCGCAAGACTCAAGACGCAAGACGACCTGGCGACGATGCGCTTGACGTCTGACACGAAGTTGAACTTTCGTTTAACTTGGCGAACAAACTTGATGTTTGGATGGTGGTTCATAAGCAAAGTCAAGTTGGTCACTGATGATTGAGGAAATTGTTGGTTTTATGCTGAGGTTACGCAGTCAGAGACTTTTCTGCGTGAAGTACTTCACGGTGGGGGGGGGGGGGGGGGGGCGAAGGCATTTAAATTTGATCAACAAACTTCCAGTGACGCGGAAGTTGGGGTGTCCGGAATCGAACCGTGAATCTTTAGCGTATGTTCTTCACGGCTGAAGTCTGAGGATGTTTATGTGAGATCAACAACCTTTGCGTGACCTGAGAGAGGTGATGTCGTGAATTTGAAAGCTGGGGTGAACAGAATCGAACCGTGAATCGTGAGTCAGAGTAGGAGTTGGAATGTGTTCCCTTTTTCAGGACGGTTAGAGGATCAAAGTAGTGGTAGTTAGTTTTTAAATCCCTTCCATTTGAGCGGCCTAAATCGCCGTGAAGTTCCCCAAGTTGAGTAGTTAACGAACAAGCAAATTAGAAGCTAAAGAAAGGCACACTAGACATGTTCGTGCGGAGCTAAGGCTTCTCTTCTCTTCGCTCTCTGTCCGTTTATCTGTCAAAGGAATGAAAAGGGTAGATGAGATTGGAAGAGATCGTTGTCGGGAACTGCCGACGACTGTGTTGCTTCTTAACAGCGAAAGACTGTCTTAACTTCATTTAGAACGGACTATACTCAAGTTTGTCTGCAATCATCGGTCCTAAAGGGTGTTTTTTTTTTTGGAAGCAGGCTTCAGAATTTGAAATAAAACACAGGAATCATTTTAATATTCATGAAATTGAATTTCTTTGACATAAAGGGTAATTTTTTAGCTATTATCTTTTTGGCAAGACTGGTTTAAACAGCTGACGCACGCTTCGTGTTTTGTTTCACTGTCGAACATCTTCAGTTTGGTCTATAATTTAACCATGAATCGTCTTACAAACGAACCAACGCTTGCAAATTATTGAATTTTTTCAAATATCAAAATGCGTGCTCTGTTAAGAAATTTCATCGCGCGCTTCTTCCATTTTATGGTCAGCTCATTTTTGGCTCAATGGGTACGTAAATAAGCAGAATTGTCGATTTTCGAGTGAATATCAGCCAGAAGCATTGCAAGAGCTACCAATGCATCCAGAAAAAGTCACAGTTTGGTGCGGTTTATGGGCTGGTGGCATCATTGGGCCGTACTTCTTCAAAGATTATGCGAATCGTAACGTAACTGTGAATGGTGAGCGCTACCGTGAGATGATGTCCAACTTTTTTTTGCCCAAAATGCAAGAGCTTGACTTGCATGACATGTGGTTTCAACAAGACGGTGCCACATGCCACACAGCACGCGCAACAATAGACTTATTGAGGGGCGAGTTCGGTGAACATTATATTTCACGTTCGGGACCGGTCAATTGGCCGCCTAGATCGTGCGATTTAACGCCTTTAGACTATTTTTTGTGGGGCTATGTTAAAGCTCATGTCTATACAGACAAGCCCGCTTCAATTGACTCATTGGAAGACAACATTGAAGCATTTATTCGTGAGATACCGGCCGAAATGTTGGAAAGACTATGCCAAAATTGGACTAAGCGGATGGACCATTTGAGGCGCAGTCAAGGTCAACATTTGCATGAAATAATCTTCAAACATTAGATTATACAGACTGTACTATCGATTCAAATAAAGATTTCATGCATTTTTCTGAATTTTATGTGTTTTCTTTTAAAAAACTTTCATATAGCTTTTAAAAAAACACCCTTTATAATTTGATGGAATTAATGATTGAAAATGGCTTCGGTCCGTACGTGGAGCAATCCGTAGTTCAACTCTCCGCACTAGATCAGGCTGTATTTGGGCAATAAGGCGCCGAATGTTAGCTTCCAAATCCAGGTGTTGCACGAAGATGTTAGTAATCGTGTATCTGTGTCTCACCCTTGATTGTAACGTTTTGACGATCATCATGATTCCACGGCCCATAAATCGTGTAATAATGTTTCCGCATAGCCTTTGGTTTCAGTTTCTCGAGTCTAACAAAATTTGTAACCATTGCTACGGTCTGTGTCTATTCATGATCAATTCAATGATCACAAACCGCCGCAAACTGTCAAATCAGCTATCGCAGAATATAACGTTTTATCGAATTAAATTTCGCCTCTAAGAAAAAAACACTCTTTGAACTTACATGTCCATGACCAGGGCATCGTTCTCCGCTTACATTGGAGTATAAGGCCAATCGTTCAACAAATGTTTGAAACCAGTAGCCTCCTGCAGAGCACCAGTACAAAATAAATACAAACAAACACCCTTTGACTAGATGTGTTACAACAAAAGCTAACCACAATTCAGACCACCTGCAATTGCAGTAGATAAATAAAGAGAATCAGTCCACAGACAGAAACTGATGTCTGAAAAAGGAAATCCCCGCCAGTATTACGCGCAATAAGTCCAAAGATCCGTCTTAATCACTAAGAAACCCCACGAAACCTGACATTTCCAGTTTTCGCAAGGAAATCGTAATTACATTTATCGATATCGAAGTTTTAGGTAGAAAATGACGTATAAGCTTTTTATCAACCAGATTAGAAGAGATACGATAAGAAAATTGCGCAACTTCGAAAATGATTATCATTTCAAGACCATCTTCGTCGGTCGTTTGAAGCGAAGCTAAGGTAAGTTCTTAATTTTTTTTTAAAAGTTCACGAAAGTCATCAGATTTACATGATTTCAAATGCAAACAGGCGTAAAATGGAAGGAGGGACGGGTAGTTGTTTGATTTAATAAAACAAGTTGTGTCACGTCAACGATTGTTTTGTTTCAATTGAAAGGCCCTATCAACGGCACTATGTGCGGAAGTTGGCCAGCGTCGAAATGCCCGCTGGGTATTCGTTTGCACAATAGACTCTTGGACATGAATCAGGCTGAATTTGAACCATGACCCAGACTATGTTGACTCTGAGGGCAACAGTGCTCACTCAAGTGAGCTAGCCAACTGCATTCCTCCTCTCCATCAATTCACCCGCAATACTCGTCTCGCCAGGAATGCTCATCAGTTTACCCTTAAGCCTACTTTCGGACGCACAGTTAAATTTAGAGACTTGTTCTTCAGCCGTACTACGCGAATTTGGAAAAACGGTCGGCGGCGGCGACATATGGAAGACCCCACAAGGAAAAGCCGAATATGACATATTGCATGTTCACGGCCGCCAATTCAAGTTCCTGTTAGAGATAGCCAATCACTCGTTGAAAATGTTCACTGCACCATCAGATGTGTGATACATAGCTTGTCGCTTTCTTTCGGTTCAAATGCCGAGTTCGCATGGGCCATCTCGGGTATCGGGTTATCCTGCGGACTAACGAAGGTATCATCGACGTTTTCGCCAGATCTTGAATATTTGCTGATTGTTCACTGAACTGCCAAAATCGACCGATTCCCATTGGAAAACACTTAAGATCGTCTCTATAATCTCACTTGAATGTTAAGTTGTTTCGTACACTTACCTGTTCGGCCGGCGACCCATGCATGGTCTGAGCCAGCTACCTAGTGTGACTCCCTGGGCACGCTGCTTACAGTAATCAAGACCAAGTTGTCTTCTGTCCACGATGACATAGTATTTGAACCGCAGGTTCGTTCTTCCTCTATCTCTCACGAACCAGGAGGCTCGGAATCGAAGACCCTCTTTGCCGCATCATTGGTGTCTATGCGCTCGATGTGGGTAAGCTACACACTGAAACAGCTTGTAGCTTGTAGAGTTATGTCTTCCCCTCCATCCATCTTCCTCGCAGAAAGGACCATACATTTGTCCGACGCAGAGTCCAAGACACCTCCTCGTCAAACTTTCAGCCCCCTATAGGTAGCCGGTCAAAACAGGACTTTGAGAGCATGCTTTTGATCGTCGGAAGTTTTGATTCCAGTTGTGTCGACAAACCGAAGTAGCAATGGTTACCGAAGGTAGGAAGTCCTTTACTACCTCAAAATTCCAGCTGTCGATCCTAGTGTCTTATCTCAGCTGCTGTGTGACTGAAAAGTTCTTTCTCAACTTCGTTTTGACCTCATTGGCGTTTAGATCAGCCCGTTTGTTCTTCAATCGTCGTGAAAGCTTCCATTACATGACGTTGGAACGACATCGATGTCACCTGCGTCAATCAGCAGTTTGACTGACTTGTAGAAGATAATTCCATGTCCAAAGGTGGCCGGCGGACTTTCTCCTCCAGTTGCAGCTTGAAGCGCATCTCCCTTCCGAAATCCGGTGGAGTTTTCAAACGACTGCCTTTTTCTTGAACCGAACTGCACGATGCGTCGCCCTTGTGTTGGCGTCTTTTGCCGCGGACTGGATTAATTTTCCCCTGGAATCCCAAATTCAACCATTGCATCGAAGAGCTCCTTACGATGAATGCTTTAAAATCGATAAAGGTCTTGAAACTCTCGCAAGTCTTCTCAAGAACTATCTGGTCCATATTCGATTTGCCCCACTTGATACGATCGAAAAGTATCTCAAAGCGAAACTACTTACAAACTTTGACAGAATTTACAACAACTACATCGTTTCTTCGCCCCACAGACGGTCCTCATGCGAACACATTAAGACTGAAACACAATCACTTGCCACCCACAGATTGACTCCAAACGCGATGTTTCAAAAAGCTTCTCGAAGAATGGCCCTCAAGGTCCTTCGAACAGATCGTATTACAATGGTGTTCACATTATTCGCTCTCATCATCATGCTCACACTCTCCTCTGCAACCCATCCAAAATGCCGTCTAATTAGAGAATCCCTCCTTCGCACAGTCCACTGTGCCGAATCTGCCACGAACTTTTCTCAAATTAATTAGAACCTCGCCTCTGTCAAAACATTATGTTGAATCCATGAGTTTATCAAAGCTTGAAAGCGCCTTCACAATCTAAAAAGCTATAAAATTCCTCCCATTACCGTTACGAAAACCTAACATTAAGTAAAATCACCTTACCTCCATTCATCACCACATAAAGTCAACAGAACCACACACACACACACAGCAATACACACACCCAGTGCACGCTCCGAAGGGAAGAAATTTCGAAATAAGATCAAGTAAGAGACCCTTATGCCGCCCACCCAACCCCCCAACCAGCAGCAATCTTCTGAAGCAATTTTAATATGAAAGTCAGAATGAATATATTATTTAAGCTTTTAACATCTTCAATTACTTAACTCCAATAAGCTCTGAAATCAGGCGAACCTCCTTCCACCCACACCCTCTTGGGCAGCCTGACAGGCCGGCAGGTCTTCTGTGCCTGGTTGTACGCCCGTTCACCCGCGTACGTCGTCTGTTTGTCACGACGGCTTGGTCGTCCGGCAGTAGTCGACTGGCAAAGGTATCTCTCTCCAGAGCTCTGGTATGTGCGCTGTGATGAGGAGTGGGTGTGGGGGGAGGGGGGGTTTGTATGCGAAGAGACAGGAAAGTGGGAGTTGTAGTAGATTTACCAACATTAACATATCATTTTGCTATTTGTCGGCAAACAACTTCCTAAAGCACTTGTTTGCTTTTCACACAGCTATACACACACACACACATACACACACAGCGATACATACACCAACCCAAGAGAGAAAGAGGAAATTTATTTTATTCATCGTTTGCCCTCTCTTATGTGCCAGGGTGGGGGTGTGGGTGGTTGATGGGACTGTGGGTCTTCTGAAAAGCTCCATCCTCTGCCAGGACTTGTGTCATTCCATGTATATTTTGAATCTCTTTTGCAATCGAAATCAAATTGAATCTATGGACTTCCCAAAAAAATAAAAACAACAAAACACACCACCTACCACCCCCCACATGCAGAGTGTGGGAGACAGGGGGGGGGATGAGAGCATTTCCATGTGTGTCAAAAGTGTATCCATGCAGATTACAACACGGTTAGTTAAGTGGATCAACAAAAATGTACGAAATTTTTGCTTACAGACGACGACATTGTGGGGTGTCATAAAGACACACTTTATGGGTGATGTGTTGCGTTGTCTACTTCGACTCACAGTAGCACGATAACGGTCAACAGTAAAAAGCTATAAAGTATCTAAACTGCTTTGTTGTGCTTGTATAGGGGTTGATGATACTCTGTGTGCTGTTCATTCGTCGCAATGAACATGCGCGCCACAATGCCACCGCAGAGGGCGATGATGAAAGTTCATCCGCTCACAAGTAAAAAATATGAAAGAAAAAGAAAGTATCTCACTCAATCCACCACCACCACCACCACCACCTCAACTGCCGCCGTTGTACACTGCGCAAGCTCACCTCTGCAACATGATGCAGGGGCGATTTTGCAGAGACAACATTGTCTGCATGAGCGTGTCGTGCCAGCAACATTTCTTGCACACACATCGTCGTCGTCGGGGTGGTTGGCTGGCGTTTTTTTTTTTTTTTTGTTCCTTTTGGGGTGGAGATGAATTTCACTTACACCCCGCATTCTATTCGTTCCACCACATTGTTGGCGATAGTTGTGGGTTGCTCTGCACCGTTGGCTGTTGCTGTGCTCTGTCATAATGGTTTATGTTTAATTAACTTCGATTTTATTTTTTGGGGGGGTTGTTAGAGAAACGCTCGCTCGTTGGTTCGAATTTTCACTTTGTTTTTGTTGTTTTCCTTTTTTTTTTTTTTCCTATTCCTCTACTCGATTTGGGACTGCGTCTGGGATGGTCTTTGGCGGCGGGGATATGGACACTGTGCTCGTTTGCGAATCGAGGAATTCTTCACTCTTTGCTGGCAGATGTTTGGATAAATTAATTGAATTGGATTTTGATAGATTTTGTTAGAATTTGCAACAGTGATTGGCTGTTTGGTAGGCGATGTACGCTGTAATTAAATTCGCTTTGTGACACGGCCAGATTATGCGCGCTTAATCCGATAAATGTAATGGTTCTTCGCGATTGGAGATTAGATTGTAAATCATTTGCTAATTGCACTGACATGTGGAGCGGCTATAAAAATTATGCTGTGTTTGGAGTTTGTTTTTGAAGCAATTCACGAAAATGTATGCAGCTCGAATAAGTGGTTCTGTTGGACGAATAGGGGTGGATTGCTACGATAACAGATGGTTTTATTACGACAATCAATTGGTGTCGATGCTGTTTTCAGTTTCTTTGTCATCGTCGACATTGTCCTTCGCCTAAGGGGTGACTACCAAAGAACACTAGGGATCGTTTCCAAAACTCCATTCTCGCGCTGCTTCTATCCACAATCAAATGACAGTAAAATATCGTTATAAATATCGCATTTGTTTGAAAGTTGTATACAGTGTACTCTCTCCTAATGGACACTTCATAAGCGGACAAATTTCTTGGTACCCTTCAGTGTCCGCTTATGAGAGAGTTCACTGTACACTCTATTTAACGTCTTCTCTCCCAACAAGCAGAGGATATTCTACAGAAACAGCACTCCACTCCCTAGTCGGCACAATCGGTTGAATCCGTTGAAAACAACGTATAGGCGAAGATAGAGGAAGCTTTCAACAACCTCAAATTCGAAGCGATTGACAGCGCCATACGGAATTAAAACTTTCAAACCAATCTCCGAGAATGGACAAATGTCTTAAAAAAAGCAGGAAGACTGGATCCCCGTTTGGGGAACAACTACCCCACAAGGAGGAGTCCTATCTCATATTTTCTGACTAATGGTAGTTGACGATATTCTGAAGAGATTAAGCATGATTGGGTGCAAACCAATAGCCTTCGCGGATGATATCACATTAAGCCATCATGAGGAAATTCCCCAATATTACTGGAGATGTGATGGAACCACCCCTAAAACATTAGCAAACTTGACAGACAGGTAACCCGTCCAAGACTGAACTCGTACTGTTCATAGGGAAATATAAAATTCCAGTTATCACTCCACCGGAGTAAAGAGGGAAAGAACTGACAAAAACGAAAAGCAAACGAAGCGGTCCGTAACCTGGCTGCAATACAAAATCTACACGGATGGATGTAAATCCGATGGTGGCACAGGTTCCGGTATATACGCCAGCTTGCCAGACATCTCTATGACACTTCGGCTATCGAACCAGTGTAGTGGAATCCAGGCAGAAGTAACAACTGTTCAAAAGGCAATGAGTACGATTGAAGGAAGGTCTTTAGTCTTACACGTAGCCAGTCTCCCATCAAGGCTCTGGAAACACCATCGATCAGCTCCAAAATGGTAGAACTCTGAGATATTGAAGAGACGCGACCTTAACCTAGGCAGGGTTCCTGGGCAAAAGGGTATTCCAGTAATGAAATAGTCGACGAATTAGCAAAGAAGGCGACGAGTCGTGCAAAATCAGGACACACTCCATTCCCCACTGAAAGCACGAAACGACATCAACCGTAGACGAGCCTGTAGATCATCGAATATGATGTGGCCTGCACTAAGTCTAAACAGAATTTAGGCTCTCCTAGAGTTAGACAGGCAATCAAGCATAGGCAATCAAGCCAGAAGACATGGAGCGCTATATAAAGACTTCTGCAGAAACTACAGGGATGAGGAGGAGGAGGAAACAGCACTGGATAAATAACGATAAACGAACACAGCACAACGTCTTGAGAGGGATGCCAAGCGACTTTTGTAGAAGTTCAGAATCTGTTTGTCATCTGCTCTGCAAGTGTGTCCTGCAATGGCGAAGAGGTACAGCGACAGAGAAGATGTATGATCACTTTGCTAGCCTGCTGAGAATCATATACGAATCTGGTTGGTTAAAGGGTGGTCTCACTTTGGTAACTTGCCACAGATCAAGAGCACACTGAACGCATCTCGTTGGCTGCAATGAGCTGAAAGGACGCCCGTAAACCTAGCTGCCTATCACTAGCTGGAGCTACTGATGTCTCTTACAGATCATCTCGCACGCATCATATCGAATTCAGCGTGAAAGCATACTCCCCGTTCCCTTTGTCGTTTGTCCAGACTTCTGACACATTCTTTTGACTTCCAAAATGAGCTCAATCGTTGGTATGCTTAAACCAAGTTCACCGCTCCGAGTCTCGAAGGAACAAAATGCTCTTCCTCCCACTTGACTATCCCCTCAGGATGAACTGCTTCCAACCCAAATCGCCCGCCGACCTACCGCTGGCGGCTATTCATTCATCCTTTGCACCTCTTCAAAAGCTTTCTATCACGCTGTCAGTCACTTGCTCGAATCTATCGCCATTCACTCTGCACATCCCTTCGATTCGATTTCCCACACACACGCACACCCACTCAGTGCCGCATAGTACACGGCACACGCGTATTCAGCCCGAAACACGTCAGTCAACACCACGCAACAAATAAAGTTTTTAGTTTCAATTATCGCGAACTGCTGCCATTTATTGCCCAAAAATTACCCTTTTGCATAGAAATAAGTCTTGCACGTGGATAATTACTTTATTTTGTTGTAAATGGAGTATCATGTCGGATTAGGCTGCTAGTTTTATCCTTTGGCTCTGCTCGCCGTCCTTCCTCTCTTGCTGTGTTGTGTAACACGAGCAGCAACCCAGCAGTGAGCTTTATTGTGTCGTAAATGGTCGCTGGATGAAAGTTATTGCGGTGCGCCCAACTGTGTTGGAAATTATTTGACGTTGTTACCCCACAAAACTGGGGGCCAATACAAGCGAAGAATAGAACAAAAACTAAAATCTACTCATACGTCAGAGGGTTACGCTACTGCAGCGCTATTTAGTTTGAAAGCAGAACAATCACGTACGGCCGCCTGAGTGGGTGGCGGCGGCGAATCCAGTGAAACGTGATCGATGTTAGTATGTTTTTTTATGATAGCGAGGGATGCGGCGTCGGATTGTGTTCAGTTAATAGGTATACAGGCCCTTCAGCCTGTAATGGAATGCTAAAATTATTTAAGAACAGATGATGTCAGTGTGTCGGCATGAAGGTCACAAATTTGAGCCATGAATCTGGGCAAAGCCAGTGCGGTATGTTTTCACATGTAGCACACACTCCTCTCGTATTCGATGTATGCATACGTCGTTCTCCTTCCCGTGGGCACAATGTCAGCAACCATCCGACATCAGTGACATCAGTTTGAAGAGATTGCTGTGGAAATTAATTTATCTGTCAATTTAACTTTCATTTTGTGTTAAGGGACAGACAGAGGAGGGGTGAAATTTGAGGAATGAAACACACACTTTTTACCTACAGGGTGTTTTCTTTTTTTGTTGTACTAATTTGACAGAAGACCGTCAATTGGACTCTGTTTGCTTTAATGTCAATGCAAACATTTTTTCAATAATGTGGTCAATTCTTCGTTAAATGGCTTCCTTGATAAATAAATAAAGCGCTTAGAAGGAGAAAAATATAAGTAAGACGTTGAAATGGCATTCTGATAAACAAAAGAGTCACCCTTTGGTGCTGTCTCTGTGGGATGGGGCCCGCATTAATTGGTCAAATATCGCCTAAATATGGGCCCGAATTGGGTATGTGTCCACAACATCCTTGTGTGTTGTCTGTTTCCAATTCGTAACAATTGGTTTTGGTCCAAATTTCTGAGAGTCAACGTGGACATCTAGGTAGGTTCACGATATGTTGCGGTGGAGGACTTTAATACTCACCTTCCAATGGCGCTTCGGTCCGATTAGCGGCTTCGCACTGCGATTCTGACAACTACAAGCAGACACCGCTGATTGTGATGATGGCACACAGCAACCTATACGGTCTGTAGATCAACAAAAGCTGTTTTCCATTCATCACGCTTCCAAGCATGTTTCTTCCAGTCATCAAGGCCATGTTTTCCCTCCGCAATTACTTGGTCATTCTACCCGAGATTCGGTCTTCCTCCCCTTCTGCATTTAGTCTCGCCCTCTTAGCCGGAGAATTGAGCTCTTTTTCTCTTATTTCCTGTATCCCCTTTTATGGGTCATAGATCCTCAACTACGCCAACGCGCCATCGTGTTCTATTTCTGGCAATGTGCCTCAAGCCTGACCAACTGCCGCGCTTCACTCTCCACCGTTCTGCGCCAAGTTTGCTTCGAACCACCAGATGCCGTCCAGTGTTAAGGGTGTTTTATTACATTGCTTGGTTAGCTATACAGCTGTCAACCTTTCGTAGTGCGTAACCAATCCATTGTCACTTCCGTCGTTGGATAGTGATGCCTATTAGTTCCTGACCCGTTCTGTTCATTAGAGATACGGTCGGGCCAGACAATTCGGAATATGTTACGTAGGCCTTCATATATTGACGATCGTTTGTCACTCTCCATGTTCTGCACCCGTAAAAAAACACGGATAAAACATTGAAGCGGAACAGTTCTAGCTGGGTGTTGATGCTGATTACGTTGCTACGCCAGATTTTGGATAACTAGCATTGGTCTTGCACTCGATGTAGCCGAGCAGTCAACGCTGCTTTCGCACTATGTCCATATATCTGTCTTGCGTTGGCGATGACTTGCTATTTTTACCGGAGACTCGATCTTTCTTTCCTTCTCGAAACAGGAGGCTCGTATTCGATGACCCTCCCTCTGTGGTAGCATTGATGTCCATACGCTGGATGTGGCCGAGCCGGTTTAGTTGACGAATTTTTGCCGCATCACAGTACAAACCTAAGTAGGCAAGGCGTATCCTGCGTCGCATCTCCACCAGAATGGCAACTGTGGAGTTTGCATTTGCTTCAAGCGAAAAAAAGTCGATCGTGATGTTTTGTCCTTGATGGAGCAACAGCAAGATGCGAAGAATGGCTGCAGGCTTAGACGGCGGATGTCACAGTCGTTTCGGACTCAACGAAGATTCCCCAATTGTTGCATCTATAATATGACAGCCGATAGACCACATTGTTGTGCTTAACAGTCTGAATGCTTTGGATTGGATTGTCTCCTCATAAAAATAGTCTGAAGGCGTCAAATCGCACCATCTAGCCGGCCACAATGTGACTGCCCTTAGCAGTCAGCCACCTAGACGGCCAATTCATGGGTCCGAAACGAGACATGCTTTCCTTACCAAACTTATTTCTCAGTCGGTCCGTCGCCAATCGCGTGCTTTGTGGCATGTAGCTCTGTCTCGCTGGAACCAGATGTCGACCAGGTTCAGCTCGTCCTTTTTGGTCAAAAAGTTTGACATTATTGATGACAGATAGCGGACGCTGTTTGGCTGGACCTAGTCTTCAACCAACAAGCCTCTCCCACTAGCCGCGCTCTCTGGCTAAAGCCCATCGACAACAAGTTTTATTCAGTCATGACAATGCCATGACACTGGTGCACACTATGCACACTCTCAAACGGCACACTATTTTCCGTCACAGACGTTCAAGAGTTCTCCATCCATCCGGCATCTGGGAATAATGCCTTTGTAGGCCTAAAACATCGGTCGACAGGATGACAACGCCCTCGCATGCTCATACCACACCGCTTTCAATCTATAGATTAATTGTCATCGAACAACAATAATTCTCAATTAGCCAATTCACAAAAGTAATTAATTCAAATCCCAGACAAATATATTATGTCCTCTATGCGAGGACGGTTACTCCTTATTGCTGTTTTCGCCGTGTCCGACCACTACTCGTGCAGGGGCTTTAATTGTTTTTGAAGCAATTATGAGGACTTCATTACTCCGCTCGGCGGTGAGTGGGTGAAAGATGTTCGGCCGTGATTCTGGGATAACAACAGGAGTCCTGTTACACAAACCGAAACAAAGAGACAGCCCGGGGATGAGAGAGAGGGAGAGAAGGATTCGGCTGCGGAAGAACGAATGATTTCGGGTCAAGTGGCTGCCATGCACATGGACGGACACGCATGCACAACGAGCGGGCAATTATGGGTTCTGTTCGAATGGCTGCGAAGTGGTTGACCTTTAACCAGCTGTTGGACCATTCGGGCAATCTGACTTATCCTTACAGCTTTGCTGTGAAATTTTAACGACTGTATATGTCGAAACACAACGCAAGTCGGCATCGAGACACACGTGGACGGGGAGAGGCTTATGAAGGCTTAGCCAGTTTTGTGAAACGCGGCTCGGTAAATGCTAAGCTGTCCGAGATCTGAGTGTCTGAGCTCGATGGGGCGAGGTTATCCTTTTTGGGTACGATTCGTGGATTAGATCTTGGATTCTTTATTAAATTACATTTGACGCTTTGTCTCAAGTACACTCTAATTAGTGTGGAACGATGAGAGATTTGTCATTTATGACGCTAGATAAGTAGGAAAGCTAATTCGTTTGATATACGACTTGGCAGCACTGTTTACATTGACAGGCAATTTAAACATTGGGAGTTAATGTTGGCAAATTATGCTAAATTTGATTCAAAAAAAACAGGGTATTTAATTTGTGTGCAAGCGGGAAAATAAACTGAACAGCGGACAGATATCGTCAAATTTTCTGATAGCCAGGTCTCTGTATACGGTCACATTTAACTTTTCTGAACTACCGCCTATCTCCTAACTAGAAGAACGAATCTATTTTAGCGTGCGTCTTATGTGTGTGCCGCATTGTGGCATCATCAATCGATAAACATTCATACTTATGAACGACCATGGGAATGGGACCGTCGATGAACTTGCTAGACATGGATAAGAGGAGGTCCTCCCAGGACCAGAAGTTGCGCTGGGACTACTTGCGTCCGGGGTTAGGGCTTCCATCGATGGTTGGACGTCTCGAGAGCACAATCGGAACTGGCATGCCTCTCCAGGATGTAGACAGACCAAGCACATGCTCCCAAACGTCTGCAAGAAATCCTTGGCATTCTTGTTATCTCTTGACAGACAAGACTGCAGATGACTGGCGTACGAACGGGCCACTGCAGCTTCTCCAAACATAAGCCATGACACCCTTGGCAAATATTAGGTGCGGATGATGTAGGCTCCTCGTCACAAAAGCGTCAGCTGGTATACCTCTGGAAGACCAAGAAATTCCCCTAAATGTAGTTTGCTGAGTGCTCCAGGGCAGTGTTAAAGCCCTCCAAAAAAAAAAATCACACAACTTGATCAAACGGAGCAAGCCGACTCTCTTATCGGCCTTATTACAGAGCACTGTGCCATTGGAACTCTCGCCATTAGATTGGGCCTTCCCTGCAATGACTTTTGTAGGACTTGTGGTGAACAGGAAGAGGAGGTAACCATTGTGCATTTTCTTACGAGAAAATGATTTCAATTACAAACCCACGTGTAATTATATTCACGTGTACTTAAGTCACGGATTACGTGTAATTATATTCACGTGTAATGAAGTTTCGGAGTACGTGTAGTTATATTGAGATGTTACTAAGTCACGGAGTACGTGTAATTAAATTCACGTGAACTTATGTCACGGAGTTCGAGTAATTATAATCACGGAGTATGTACAATTCGTGTAATTGTGTAACGATGTACGTGTAATTAAATTCACGTGAAATTAAGTCACGGAGTACGATCTACGTAAATTCTTTTTCATGCACATGCTAATTTCACGTACATCACGTTATCACGTCTGCACAAGTACGTTTTTTCATTTGCCGTCTCGAATTGACTTCTAATTCGCCGTCAGCGGTAACTTTGAAGTAATTTCACTAATTACCCGGAAGCGGATATAAAGAATTCATCACGCACAATCCCCTGTCTCATTCAGACGCTTAACCCGCAAAGCTACAAGATTGCAAACTGCCACAGCTTCCCACAAACACATCCTCGACTGCTCTATCTATCGACAAGCACCCCACACGTCATGCTCCCCTTTCAATCTGTCAATGTATTCCTCTCAGATAAATTGTCTGCGCATCCAAATCTTTTTTCTATATTTCATTGCATATAAATGAAGCCACTTAAAATAATTGAAAAAAAAAGCTGAAAAGCCAAGGAAAAAACACATCCCCTCCCTTCAGTGCTCAGGATATTCACACACACACACCCGGCCCTTCCATTCACAATCAGTCCTCTCTCTCTCTCTCTCTCTGTGGTGGCTTCGTGTGTGACTCTCTTGATATGAGCATTGAGCAAACGACCCATACACAGGCGCATACATATCGGGACAAAAGGGAGAAAGCCCAAACCATTGTGTAACACACAAGGATAGCTTACGTTATGTGACGATGACGATATCCTTGGCGTCATTCACTTGCATACGTAATCAGACCTCCTCTGCACAGCTGGTGAATGTCACTTGCATCTTTGTCACACACACACACACACACACACACATGTTGTTGGTGGGTGGTGAACCACGTAGACTCCCTTGCCCACGATGCCTTACAACGTAAGCACAGCAATCACACGGCCACGTAATCCATTCGGCGTACTTGTGCAAAGCCGAAGTGTGTAAACAAAATCCTGCCGCGTCTTTTCTCGTCCACACGCCAGCACGCAACACACAACAAATTCAAATATTCAAACGCAATTTGCATGCAATGGACCTCTGAATATCGGTGAACTATCATTACAATTGCGTCGGAGTGGTAGTGGCGGAGAGGAATGAAAACATCCTTCGAAGGAAAGCATGAATCCAGAGCACAATCCTCACACATGAAAGCTGAGCGTTGTGCTCGAGGTTTGAGGACGACGAATGAATGTGTTTTGTGCAATCTGAAGTGCGCCCGACTCTCCCATTCCACCGTTGTGTTGGTTTGGAACAGTCGGCTGACGACTGAACCGGAGCATGGCACACACAATGGCATGACAATGCATTCCTAGTTGAGGATGGCACATTTGGGGAATGGAAGCCGAATAATGGAGCAATGAACTCATTAGGTAAATGTGTCAAACTTGCTGTGAAACGAATGCTTCTCCTCTTCACAGTGAGTTGTGAGTTTTGTGGATTTGCCGGTGGAAGGCCTGAATTAGGGGATGATTTCCTCAACAGTTGCGTGTGCGTGCATGCATGATTGGTCGGCATTCACTGTCCGGGGTCGTAATACTGAGATTAAGCTATGCTTCGTTGCACACTTGCTAGAGCTAATGCGGGCGAGGTTCGTGTATCGAACAATGGACTTCTGATGGTAGTTCAATGGAAAGTTCGGGGCTTATTCACTTTGTCTGGGTGATGGGTGACCTTCCTCAACAATCGTGGTTTGATCAATCTTTTGACTTATCAGACAGAGAATAAGCCCTGGCAAACAGGCTGGTACTGGTACTGTTTGCTGGATGGGGGAGAAGCTAGAAGTCCGCGAAGTCTAGAAACTGAACGCATCGTAGAGCCCATGAACAGCAGAAATTCCGGCTGTTATTGAGTGTTAGAGACGAGATGATATGGAGGTTGATCGAACTAGATTGAGAAAAACGAGGAATACAACCGACATTTTGTGTCAGATCAGGGATCAATCCAGAATCACATAAAGTGAAAGACTTGAGACCTTATTTCGTCGCCTTCACATTCGACCGTCGAAATTTATTGACGTTTAGAGTAGATGATGCATTTTCTAGTCAATAAAAAAAAGCCATCGAGGTCCATCGAGAGAGGACCTTCATCCTAAATATACTACAGTTGGAAAGACTTACTTACTTTAGCATAAATAAACATTTTTTTTTACCTTTTAACCAAGTCATCGGTATAAGCCAAGTCTCATGTACCTCGTCCGTAGTGAAGTGGATGAAATCGGTTCTTGTACCTTACCACGGGTGGCAATGAAACGCGTTGATTGACAGTTGGTTGATCATCAAGTGAGTTGAAGAAAGGTCTTGGTAAACCTCTCTGGCTGGCTGCCTGGTTCTATCAAGAGCCGGCCAGGCACAAATGTAATGGCTTAAAGTCACCCTCTCAGTTCTTGCAACTGCGAAAATGTGTGTTGTGTGGGAGTTAGTTTGACGGCTGGCGGGATGTGCTATCGGCCAGTGTCCAGAACAAATCGCCACGAATCTAGCGATATGATGACGAGTTCGCCGAAGTAGATGTTTTGTTTTGAGTTGCTTGTATTCAGGCCCTACTTTCCTTGATGTAGCCCAGTTTGGCCGTCTGTTCGATCTGAGGTTAGCTATTACAAGGAAGTGCGTGGAAATATATCAGCCTCGACTGCTTGTAAAGGGTGGTTAAATTTTAAGGGCCGATGTTGATTTTGAAAAAAAAAACAATTATTATTTAGGAAATAATTGTCATTTCTTTTTATTATGATAATACTGGTTTGGTTCAATTATGTATGGAACAACATATCGGCCAAATGGCCGCCGCGACCTCGGCGGCGCACCTCCATCCGATGGTCCAAATTTTCGATGACGCTGAAGCATAATTGAGGTTCTATGCTGTTAATGTGCCGAATTGTCTCATCCTTTAGCTCTTGAATTGTTGCTGGCTTATCGACGTACACCTTTTCTTTCAAATAACCCAAAGAAAAAAATCCAACGGTGTCAAATCACATGATCTTGGCGGCCAATTGACATCGCCACCACG
Organism: Eristalis pertinax; assembly: GCA_907269125.1. Lineage (NCBI taxonomy): Eukaryota > Metazoa > Arthropoda > Insecta > Diptera > Syrphidae > Eristalis > Eristalis pertinax. Next base: position 32,682,207 of record OU026146.1, read on the forward strand.
TGAGATAACACGGCCATTGAATTTGTCGCGCAAAAGAGCCATTGTTTCGTTAGCTGTGTGGCAAGTGGCACCGTCCTGTTGAAACCACATATCGTCCACATTCATATCTTCCAATTCGGGCCATAAAAAGTTCGTTATCCATTTCACGATAGCGAATACAATTCACAGTAACTGCCTGACCGGACTCATTTTGGAAAAAATACGGCCCGATGATGCCGTGGATGCATTGGTTTTTCGACAATCACTCTTGGATTATCATTCGCCCAATTCGCCCGATTCGCCCAAATGCGAATCCACTGAGGTGAAAATGTGCCTCATCACTGAAGATGATTTTCTTCGAAAATGCACGATTGATTTGAACGCCCATTTTCCTAATAATCCTGAAACACTTTAATGCGGGGCTCGATTGTGTATCTTTCCATGGTTCAAATTGAGTTAGTCTGAAATTGAGAAATGTCAAATGAAATGCAGAAAAAAACTTGACATTTAGGTGTGGTTCACATTCAACATCGGCCCTTAAATTCTAATCACCTTTTAGTAGGATTAGCACTGAAGGGCAGATCCCTGCCTAGCCAGTTAATCAGCTTTCTTACTTCTGGAACACAGATAAGGGACATTTTGAGCCTTCTAATGACGTTAGATCAGCCCGGCATTGCTGTAGACTATGAAATAAAGGAGGCAATAGCTTTGATGACTGCTTGGCTATCAATACATATGACAGCCTTCTGCCTTGGCAAGTGTAATTTGAGTGGACGCCACGCTTAGTGGTTTCGCCTGGAAAGCTTTTGCAATTATCCGACAGTCTGTGGGTTTGGAAATGTTCATGTGTTCAGCAATACACCCACACCGAGTCATCAGTGTAGATTGCAGAATTTAAATCCCTGCACATGTGCCCATAATGCCATTCCGATTTTTGGGAACCAGGGTGTCAAATCGTGACCGTGTAGTCTGTGGAGGATGATACGAGATTTATCGTTAACAGATCAAGGACTATGTGACCATTGGTTTTTTTAATGTCCAGCAGCCAGACTCTCTGGACCTGATGATGAAGTGTCTTTATATGCAAGTCCAAAGGTAGAAGATGTAGCAATACCGTCAGAGCGCCTGACGGTGTCGACCGTATAGCGCATGTGGCGCCAATGCATGCTCTTCTTTGTATCTTCTTGAGGCTTGTTATATCGTTTTTTTTTTTTTTTTTTCTAAGAACCGCCCGCCATAATAACCGCCGAATACATCCATAGGATCAAGCTTGGTTAGAGACCTAATTCTTTACGGAATGCATGCATTTTTGGGGTTAGGAAACGCTGCTCTTGCACTCACACGCCTCGAATCGTGAGCGTGGTCGTGTCATTCTTTCACGCGTTAAGATTTGAAAATGTCGATACATATCAGAAAATTTGTTCTATTCCTCTGTCTCTTTCCCCCACATGGTGCAGATTATATCGAAGATTCCTGTGCCATCCAACTCGAGCTGCCTCCTGCACTTTTCATCTTCACATCTCTTTGTCTGGCAAACAACAAGAGTACATCTTACTGCATAAATCAGCAATGGATTCGAAGGACTACCTCAGAATGGCAGGATATTCCACAAACCCAGATTAAACTGAATACAGTGTCGCTTGCGGGAGGGATCCCCCCCACTGATTGAAACTCATTTTGTCTCATTGAATTGATTACCTTTGAAAATACTCGTATCAATCCCCACAACCCATAGTCTGAAGGTTCCACATGAAAGGCATCACCCCACCTCCCATCAACTGACAGAACAGAATGAGGAATAAAACAACTTTACCGAAAAGATCCATGAATTCGTTCCGTTCACATCCCCGCCGCCTGCCTGAGTCCACAAAGTGATTTCCACAAAACTATGCAGCAAGTAATTGTTGAAACAGTTTACAAACTCTCTCTCTCTTGGTCTCTCATTTTCCGCTTCTTGAAGAGATACAAAATGATTTATTTCATTCTGTAATTTTCTAAATCAAAACCTTAGAAGCGACTGAGTCAAAGCACACACACACACACACATAAACACACAACCGGCACGGTATCCACAATCAAATGGTAAATACACATGATTGGAGGCATTCAGCCAGCAGCTAGATAAGTGTGCGCCTCAATTCAGAATTTGTATCCGAACGACGACGAAAGAAAAACTTGAATTAAAATAAAAGCCAACAGTACACACACACACATATATACAATCATCGGCTGTGAACAAACAGCCATGACAAAGTGCTCGAGAATTTCGCCTCATTTTCCGCAGTCAATTTCAATGCTCCCATCTCGCACAATTATCTGCTGCTGGCTTCAACGACTCTGATTGTTGTTGTGTCTGTTGCCTGTTGTGCGTTGTAGTTAGACGAATCTGTGAAATTATAAATGTGTAATCTGGAGGAGAAAATCGAAAATGGGTGACTTTAAAATTCAAATTACAAGCGAAGAAGGAGCAAAAACAAAAAACAAAAAAACACCGAAATCAGATGTGTAAACATCGAACAAGCACACACCACGAGGAGCAGTGGACAGAGAGGGATGTGATGCAATTAGAATGCTGAAGGAGATTGCTGTTTGCTGTTTAGATCAGCGAATTGTGGACTTTGGCCAGCGCATGCATCCTCAATTGAGAGAGACCAGCGATTAAATATTCAATTCGTGTGGCAGCAGCAGCAGAAACAGCAGAAGCAGCAGGAAAAGGTCGACACTTGGTTTTCGTTTGTGTCTTGTCTCTTGGCTTCTACAGCGACGCTCTCTGTCAGCAACACGAATTGGCGTGGTCTTTATTTGACAGATCAGACAGGCTAGACGAACTTATTTATACTTGGCCGGTCCTACGGCGCGGCCGCGTGCCTAGCTGGTGTCTTCTGGCGGCGAAGGATGGGAAATAGGGAGTGGATTTACGTGCGTTTGGTGCGAATTGCTTGGCATCAATTGATATAAGTTAATTACGGCTGTCGCTGAAGATTTGAGCGAATATTTATCTTTCTGACAGAATAAAGTGGTACAGAATGAAGTGGAAGTAATGGATTAAGGAGAGGTTAAGTCACCTTATGTGCTTGATTGGCAGCAAACAAAGACGGAGCGAGGCATGTGCTGTCTTCTGTAGAGGACGCATAAGTGCAAGATAAAGAAGGAGTCATTTGGTTAAACAGAAACAGAAAGGGGACTCAGAAAGGAGTGTGATCGAGGAAAAGGAAGAGGTGATATGGCAGCAATGATATCCGAAGCAGTGATACCAGAAGGCGAACACTAGGATATGCGCATGCATCAGTTCATCTGTCGGAGGAAAGCATGTCCGGAATCTCAGTGTCGTCTAGGCGAAAGAAACAGAAGAGTGATATGACTCGTTAGTGCCATGTACAACATCCCCAATGTCACATACAAGAATTGTCCACAATCTGACAGTACGTGACGAATATGGCTTCAAAGCAGGAAAGTCCACAACAGACCGAACATTCACACTACGGCAGATCATAGAATCAACATTCGCCACATATTCGTCGACTTCAGGGCTGCTTACGAAAGCAATGCGCAGAGATGAGTCGCACCTCGACATGTCTGCTTTTGCGACTTCTGTCAAACTCCTTAGATTTTCTGATACATTAGGCCACGGCGGCGCTTATGTTCAACAATGGGGATCATTTTAATCCTGACCGCATTGTTAAACGTCACTAGTTTCTGTCCTTTTTCGAGACATCCTTGTGTGTCTCAAAGAGGCATGGCTTCAAAGGACTCAACTGGCAACCATAGTTGATCCTCGGTAGCGCAATTTTGTCGGTCTGGTACAGTATGGTGCAAAAAACTTCATTCAGTTTTCGATTTAAAGTAATTGATTCATTAAACGAAGTCAGGATTTTTGTCATATTAGTTGGCCCGGTGTGTATTTTTGTATATGGGTCCATTCATTTAGTGTAAATATTGATATTCTGGTTGATTCGTTCCCAGTACCCTATCACCGAAAGTGAAGGGTTGTTCGTGGACAACTGATCTCAATTCGTATGCCAGCTTAAAGGGGATGTCAGAATGGAATCGAGAGAAATCGGTTTTATCTTCTTGTTGTACAACCCCTTGACGTAAAGGCAACTCCAGCGCGACCAGGATAGATCTATTGTATCGGAGGGTTGGAGTTATGTTTATCAGAAAACGCACTACTTACCCTGTATAAGATTGTGAGTCCTTTGTAGTGGAATTTTTTAATTCGTTTCCATACCATATCGACCATATTTTTGACGGATATTCGCACAAAAATGTGCTCAGAGCCTTCATCCTCTTCGAGGCAGAGCCGACAGACGTTTTCTTGACACAGGTTTAATTTGTTAAGGTGATAATTCAGGCCACAGTGGTCGTTAAAAAAACTTGTTTGTAATCTTATGTTTTCTTTATTAAGATTATTAAGTATTTCCTTATATGAATAAGGCCTGATTAATTGTTTGGATTGCCTCAGACCATGATCGTGTGTCCACTGGTCTTGGCGAAGTTTGTTTTCCCATTCGTTAATCAGGGTTGTCATTACAGTACGGTTCGGGACCGATGAACTGCAGATTCCGAGCCAGACCTTGTGAGCTCATCTGCAGATTCGTTGTCTGTAATCCCCTGTGTCCAGTGACCCAGCCAAGTTTCACTTTTTTGTGTCTGGCAAGGAATTGGCGAGTGTCAGCAACATTTGACTGTTTTTCAGTTCACTAGATTAGACGAAAGTGCCTTTAGTGCTGCTTGAATGCCTGAAAATATCAGAATATTAGCGCCCATCGAAAGTGGTAAGTAACTCTCTCAGCTGCCCAAAGAAAGGCAACAGTTTCGCGTGTTTCGGCTTTCTTCGAAATTATGTTCTCTTACCGTCGCGACCGCCGATCCGGATGGCAACGCTTTTCTATTTCGATTGTTGACATTAACACAGAATTTACACACTCTGCTACGGCTCCGAGCTTGTGGAGCAATCTAGCTGAGGACACCTTGGTCTAAGGTGAGGCGTACACAAGTGGAGAAGGAACTCGATGAGCTCGGTGTGCGCAGACTGTAGAATTTACACACTCTGCTACGGCTCCGAGCTTGTGGGGCAACCTAGCAGACGACACCTTGGTCTAAGGTGAGGCGTACACAAGTGAAGAAGGAACTCTATGAGCTCGGTGTGCGCAATTGAGGCGACTTGTTGGCTGAGTTCCAGGTTCATTCCGACTGAAGCGGCTCACAAAGAACACGAAGGTGGGGTTTCCATGTAGCACCCTATATGGAAGTCAAAACTCCCATGATGTGCAAACGACGCGCCATGCTCGATTCGCCTTGAACTTCGTCTTGCCAGCTTTTATGGTGTTCCTCAGAAGTGCCATGGCAAGTTGATTTGCTGTGAAGAAGGCTCTGATGTTCCCGAGCTCGAATTCAAACTCAGTCAACTGGTCGGAGGGTCTCCTATTAACCTCGTCCTCTTGGCAATTTTTGTGTGTCAAAGTAAGTCTCCTTCTCGCTGAAATGCTATCTCCTCCTTGGATCATCCTCCTTTCGAATTCAAGTTCGGCATCATCGCCGTGTGCAAACTTGAATCGCGCATAATCCACAATAAAGACGTCGATTACACTGATCCACTAGCATTCCAAAGCTGATGATGACCGAAATCAGTATAAACTCGCGAACTGTCAGTACATCAACACGTAGTGCGAGTGTGAATTGCTTTATGTTCAATAACGTAGTATTTTTGTTTAGTAAAAGTCATCGTAACGCAACGTTTCAAATGTTGGATGATCCTGTTTTTAGGCGGATCCTAGTGTATGTACAACACTGCTTGCTGTGCACCATATATTCTACAATCCATAGAGCTCTTAATGATTGATAGTCTCAATCCTCTTGCTCACCACTGAGTGCAAAATTCAGCACACTTTGTGGCCAAATCAGTTAAAATCTTCCTCTCCCTCCTCCCAACCGATGAGAGTTCAAATTCAACCTGCACGCCACGTCAAATTGACGCAATAACTGACTGTTGACTGGTGAGTGGTCACAGTCAGTTTTCTCATTGAAACATTTGATGTCGATAAATTTGCACCCTAAAGGCAAATACCTCATTTGATCGAATTTCATTCACTTGCAGGAGCAATGATTGAACGCCGTCGTCGTCCCTTCCATCGCCTCGCTCTTGCAGCTCCTTGCGTACAACTCCCCGTGCTGCCTGCGCCCACGTCATGCGCAGATCTCTAGTGTTCTCGTCATTCCTATGAAGATAATGAACTACAAGCGTCGTTTCCTGTACAGCCTCTCATAGATTCCAATCCAAGTTTGCCACTCATACGTCGCTCTGCTTTAAACAGCTTTGTTACGTTTTATTGAAACATTAATCGCACTCCAGTAATTCCCTGATAATTACAACGTTATTACCCAGCGGAGCCCCTCACACAGTGGGACGCCATATTTACTTTCAAAAACCTAACAGCAACCCCCCATAAAATCTGTTTTGTAGCATACACGTGCACCTCGTCCACGAACACCACCATCCTACCTTTCCATCCCCATCATGATGATAATAGTTATCGCCGTCTCTGGCGTTGTCGTCGACATCGGTGGCAAGCCAATATGAATATTCAGCCCCGCATATGAGAGCGAGACAAGAGTACCTGTTTAGTCAGAGAGCCCATCGCAACCTCTGTCGACGTCGTGTACTGTACACCTTTCAATTACCTGCCATGTGGAAGTTCGTTAGCGTAGGAAAGAATTGTTCTTCGTTTAGATTTCCAATGTTCCTCTCCCGCACACACATACACCCACACGGCTTCTGCCCACCATCCTTTGGCAAGGGGTTCGTCGCCTCAGCCTCTATCTCGGCGCACACATATTCCATACGTCTCGTCGAAAATGGAAAAAATAAAAAAGCTCTCGTTTTGTTTGGATCCTTCTGAAGAAAAATGGAAGAACGATGCGCAACAAAGAAGAAGAAGATGAAAAAAAAAGCAGAAAACGGGACGAACCTCATCTTAAGCAAATAGCCCCGCTTCCATGCGGGCGTCAGGATGGGTGGCTTTTGGAATAGGTTGTAGACGCAACCGTAAAAAGGATTGATGGCGTTCTCCCTTTGTTTACGTAGTAATACTGAGAGATTCATTTTTTATTCGACCAAACGATCTGGAGCGAGGACGACGGCGAAGGCGAACGTGTGCTAGTACAGAGCAGCACGTACGCGGGGAGGTCCTCTTGTGCACAGAGTTGAAACTAGAAAATGGGCTGCCGGTGCTACGGATGGGTGGGTGTGGGTATTTTACACGAAAACCATTCCATTTTATTAAACATCAAAATTTATGTTATTAATTCTCTGGTGGGACGCGGCGGGTGGATGGAGGAAAGATGGCAAACGGCGCCTAAGGAGGGGGTAACTTGTGACTATACAACATGTGCCATCGCCATTAGAGCTTGGGGGAAAGAGCTTTGGTTTCTTTTTGTTTCCGATATTTTTTCTCGATTGTAGCCTCTTTGGTTCGGTTTTCTCTAAATATCTTACTGGAATTGGGGATGGGTACTAGATGGGTCTTCGACTTCTGTCCTGCCTACCATTGGATCATTGATCGAAAGTGCCAAGGATTGATCTGAGCGTGAACTGTATGATGTGCCAACGATCGTTAGCGACGCTCATTTCAATTTTCGAATGGCGGATGTCCTACGTTTAGCAGCAGATCCACACGTCCTTGATACGTTCGAAGAAATGGCTGCCTCTTCACAAACCTAAGGGTCGTGTCAACAATTACTTTTCGGTATGTTTAGAGCACTAAATCCTTTTTTACCCATTGGAGCAAAACTTTTTCCTCTATTAAGGCGAAGAAAAAGGATGGGTGGCTAACTTATTTGTTGCCTAGCACGTTTCTGTGGCTTCTTCAGCTGACTTCAGACAGTAATTAAAAGCATTTTCTTGAATTCTACATAATTGCCATGTATTCAGATACCAATCAACGTTGAAAGCCAAATCAACGCAATCACAAAATGCTTACAGAATCGAGGCTCTAGAATCTAGTAATTTCTTCATTTTTTAATTTCTTTCATTTTTACAAAGTATGAAGAGAGTTGTACAATTAGTCAAACAATGACGCCATATGAGACAATTGGTCCTTCGAGCCGAATTCATTTCATAATCTGCATGGTTGTGACTTGTGACAGACAATTTGTGGGATTTTGCCCTAAAACAGTGTTTGGACTTCGCTCAGCTTTAACAAGCAACCGACCGATCGCCAGCAATGTGTTCGAGACAACAGTCGGAACGTGGGCAGATCCAATAAAGAATAATATTACAGATCATGGAGTCTGTTACACTTACGAACATCATCAATAACTTATTCGAAATGATTATTACATCTCTGCCCAAGTGCATTGTGGATAGACAAATTCGGTGTCAACGCGGAACATGAAAACATGCATGGTGCGTCGATTTGTGTCGAATATCCAATGGACGACAGTAAGAAATGATGTACTGTTGCCTGACTCGGATTTCGCGAACTCCTACCGTACCTCGTACTCTGCAACATGCTTACTAATGGACGGCTAAGAACGGCAATTTAACGTCAACTGGGATATTCGACCTAAAAAATGGTCACCAAGAGGGTGCTGCGAGTCCTTCGATGGCGAAGGTAGACTACAACTATAAGAATTCCGAAATCAATCTTTTCAAAATACCGTCGTTTAGGGTCTCGGCAGATAGTAGAAACAATTGACAGAAGTGCCATGACTGCCTTCGTGTCAGTACGTTTGAGCGCAGTTGTTTCGACAAACCGAAGGTGTACCGGTTGCTAAGGGCGATTTGGTACACGAGGTGGACAAAGGTCTTGACAATCTCAAAATAGTGGCCATCGATGATGACGTTTTCTTCCAGACGGCGATTGTGACGATTTTTGATCAACAGCAAGCAAGTATTTTACTTTGTCGTGATTCAACTTGAAAACGGCTCGCTGGAAGGGAATGCGCGACGACGTCCAATGCAAACAATGTTATCTACTACATCATCAACATACGCATTTGCTTTAATCTGTATCAAGGCTCAGCTCAACTTTGCCCATTATTAGAACCCACAGTAGGAATGAATCAACTAACCCGTTCGTCAAGTCCAAGCTGGTCGCAGTCTACCGCTAAGAGCTCAACGTTCTCAGCACACAGCACTCGATTACTCTATGCTGGGTCCCAGGTCACAGGGACATAATCGGCAATGAGGTAGCGGATGAACTTGCCAGGAAAGCGGCTGAAATCAACCCATCCCCGGGCAATCCTATGTATCAACCCACCTCTTGCGAAAGTTGGATGACACGGGTGAACTCTCTAGCCGGCTGTGAGACCACTCGGATGGTGTGGCCGAAACTCCTTCAATATGACAAAAAGCTACTACGGATGGTAGTTGGAGCGCTAAACGGCCATTATCATCTGAAGTATCATGAAATGAAAATGGGACTACCCACCCTTTTATGAGTGATGTGGTGATGAAGAAGAAAAGGATAACAATCCCCACTACCTTTGCCACTGACCCAGTCTCTGCCAGTTCGGATACAGAACGCTGGAAGAACATTTCTTCCAAATCCTCTAAGATCTAGCAAATATCCCTGTAATCTCTATTTATTAGAATTTGAAGATGGCTAACTACACATAGACATGACGGGTGAGAGGAATGTGTCAAAAGTAGTTACTTCCCCATTGGGCATCACAATGAGTCCGCCAGGACTTAGGTGCGAGCTGTTTAACGCGTCTACCCACAAGCCCAACCTAATGTAACTAACCCCGCAAGTGATCTCCTGTTCACTATTTTGCAGTATCGATATGGCCAAATAAGGAAATGGCACTTTTCTACACAGAATTCCAGTATGGACTCTAGAAGAACTAGAGGATGTCTCGATATTCAAGAATTTTGCCAGAGTGCACCCCTTATGCCGAACGGTTCTGACAACAGTGTACACCTCCTGTGGGGCTGTGAAAGTGAATGGATTTGCACTAGGAATACACAATTTGGTCTGTTGTGAACTTGGAACTACATTTATAAGGACCCCATTGTTTCCGTGTCATGAAATTCAATACATTTGTGTAGGGCCCCTTAAAAACTTCTAAATATGTCCCCAAATGGATTCTTTAACGCTGCCTACTTTGAGAATGCTTGTCCTTGCTATCCCAAAATAGACTTGCTTAAAATGTTCAACGACATGCGTCAGTCATCAGAGCTGAGTCAGAGTTCTTTGATCGAAAAATATCATAAATGACTGTCCGACACATAATTAGTTTGTTTCTTTTCCTCTGACCAGAGAGATGCTGTTATCAAAAACCTAAAATAATAACACAGAATTATTTGCAATTCAAGGCCTCACAGTTTGCCTTGAAGTACATTCACCAGTGCGCGGTGATTCAAGCGAATAATTCGGAGGAGCAATGAATTTATATATTTTCGCTTTGACTGGAGTTTATTCTCGGTGCTTTTTAATCACACATAAAAGCAGAGCCAGAAATGCTTTAAACATTTTGATTTGTTTCTCTATCCACTAAATAGATAATGAGAGAGCTGCTTACTCATTGCCTCGTCGTACGAGTCATAAATTACAATTTAATCATATTTTTTCTTAGTTATTAAAGAAAAATTTTTCAACAAAGTGGTCGAGAGAATGTTCGAGGTCACCTTCGTGATGACTTCTTCTTTGCATCGGGCTACGTTGGATCGGTCAAATTGAACCTTTCGCTCGAAACGGACGAGTTTATCCCCGTTCGACATCATTCTGGGCCGTAGACCTGAATTAGGCTTGTACGAGCTGCTTTTTATGTTCCAAGCCGATTTTAATTAGTCGCCATTTCGATTTGATTGATATTTGATGTTGGATATGATTAAACAGTCGCTAACACCGTGTTGGAATGCGTTATAGAACTCAGTTTTTGTGTCAGAAAATCACTACATGCGGCGGTGCATAGGAATACAGGCTAAATGGGTGACTTGTTTTAATAAACAGAATAGCCGCTGTTGGGACATGGAAAACCAGCAATTAATGCATCCATAACCACCATATACTCGGCAGTGCAACTGCATGGCACGTAATTTGAACCGGACGGCATCGTTGGATCGTATTCTCTTGACGATACTAGAGGCTGTGTTGTGATGTATCGGTTGAGCTGAGAGAGGGTGCATGGCAATGTTCTTTGAACCATCTTTCTATAAAGAGGCTATGCAGTCAGAGCTACACTGTGCTCTAGAGTGGGGTGACATGGAAATGAGATGTTGACGAGTAGTTTATAGATCCTAAAAAGCAGACGCGGACAAGTTCACTGCTCAGACCTACATTTTAGTGAAACTTTCCAACGTACATTATTTCCAATTTATTGAAATCATACAATATTAGGATTTAGGTATTATTCGATTTACATGAAATAAAATCACGGATAACGCATTTTCACGCACAAGCTAATTTCACGTTCATCAAGGGCTCACGTACGTTCGTGAAAGTCGATGAAGATGTTTCCGTATCGTGTCGGAATTTATGAATTACTGTGGAATTTGTAACGATATTAATCAAGAAATTTGGTACGTACATCGACTCCTACAATTCACGACTCCACCACTTTCGAGGCGAGGGCAATAGGAGAATATTCCTTCTCAAACTTCGCCGCTCGTTGCCGACAGTAAACTGTAGGTCCCTTCCAGTAGAACTAGAATAAAAGGATACACAAAACGAATGGTTTCTGTAGAAGCTAGATCCAGGACCATCGCAGACTATCGCGCCACCATGTCATGTAATAAAACTTAACGTCGAAATAAGTTGCTTATCAAACTCCAATGTTCTTGATCAAGAATTTGTTTTTATGAATTTATTCAAATTTTATCAAGCTGACATGTATTCAAGTCAACAATTCAATGTGAGTGCAGAAATCGTTGCATTGCGCATTAGCCTTAAGAAAAACACTCGCGTAAAGCTAAGCGCCACCACCGATGCGTATTCATTCTTAACTTTAATTCAAATCAGTAATCTCAAAAGGAGTTCCTCAAATGCTGAAGACAGGGATACCGCAAATGATGGAATAGATTATATTCTGTCGACAAGAAAGCACGCCTGGTTTGCTGCTAAATGTCGTCGATCACAAGCATCAAAGCGGTACAAAGATGGACGATAGATGAATGAGCAACGCAGGCGTTCTCACGTTTCGCGCGTGAAAAATAATGAACCTCGCCATCGAGGAAAGTGTGAAGTGTTACCGCAGAAGTGATGTTCGAAAGACCCTCCAGCGGGTAAAGAAGCCTGCGAGGACAACAATGGGGACTTAGTTTTCCAGTAAATGTCGATGCTGAGAATATGGAAGCACCACTTTTGCAGACAACATAAGAGCTATGCATATCTGCTGTAGAAGCTAAGCACATGGCCAGATCTCACTGTCGAGTCATCCATGTTGCATTATTATAAAGGGTGATTTTTTAAAAGCTATAGGAAAGTTTTTAAAAAAAAAAAACACATAAAATTCAGAAAAATGCATGAAATCTTTATTTGAATCGATAGTACGGTCCATATAATCTAATGTTTGAAGATTATTTCATGCAAATGTTGACCTTGACTGCGCCTCAAATGGTCCATCCGCTTAGTCCAATTTTGGCATACTCTTTCCAACATTTCGGCCGGTACCTCACGAATAAATGCTTCAATGTTGTCTTCCAATGCGTCAATTGAAGCGGGCTTGTCTGTATAGACATGAGCTTTAACATAGCCCACAAAAAATAGTCTAAAGGCGTTAAATCGCACGATCTAGGCGGCCAATTGACCGGTCCCGAACGTGAAATAAAATGTTCACCGAACTCGGCCCTCAATAAGTCCATTGTTGCGAGTGCTGTGTGGCATGTGGCACCTTCTTGTTGAAACCACATGTCATGCAAGTCAAGCTCTTGCATTTTGGGCAAAAAAAAAGTTGGACATCATCTCACGGTAGCGCTCACCATTCACAGTTACGTTACGATTCGCATCATCTTTGAAGAAGTACGGTCCAATGATGCCACCAGCCCATAAACCGCACCAAACTGTGATTGGTAGCTCTTGCAATGCTTCTGGCTGATATTCACTCCAAAATCGACTATTCTGCTTATTTACGTACCCATTGAGCCAAAAATGAGCTTCGTCGTTGAACACAGTTTTAATGGAAAAAGCGTGCGATGAACATTCTCAACAACGCATTTTGATAATAAAATTCAATTATTTGCAAGCGTTGTTCGTTTGTCAGACGATTCATGGTTAAATTACAGACCAAACTGAAGATGTTCGACAGTGAAACAAAACACGAAACGTGCGTCAGCTGTTTAAACCAGTGTTGCCAAAAAGATAATAGCTAAAAAATCACCCTTTAGCTGCAAGGTCAAGGTGATGATAACGATGATTTTCGTCAAACTAAGCGCTCTAAAATTCGAAGCAGTTCAACATTCATCTTATTTGTGTGCTGGAGTGCTGGCGAGCTACATTGGATTTCGGCTAATACCTGCATCCACTCAGTGTGCAGCCAACTTAGTACCACGAGTGACAGCCCAGGGAAAGACCAATTGGCAAGGGTTTTTTTTTTTTTTGACTCCAGAACTCCATACCACAATCCTGAGTCTCTCTATTAACTTCCTGAATTTAAATGACTCCCAAAAAATAGTTCAGTCAGATTAGATCTCAGTGAACTGTAATCAAACGTTGCAACACTCCTGGGCTCACATTGAATTTATAATTAAACCACGATTTTTGAATTCGAAAAACCGTATTTCCCTCGAAAAAAAAAAAACCATTCCGCATTGTCTATTGTGTATCTCGCGAAGGTTTTATTCGTTTCTGCGGCAAGCCGTGTGAATAATCACTGCCAACGGCAGGCATTTATCAGAATTTGTTTTGAAAATATTTTCCACACAGCAGAATGCACAAATAAAACGAAAATCGCTGCAAATTCATATGCATTCGGAATATTAATGCTTCGTCCAGCTCGTATTCTAATTTATTTGAAATCAATTTCATACAACTGCCCAGCGTTGCGACTGCTCAAAAAACAAGCAACAACAAAAAAAAAATAGCATTCAATACAAAACATCATCCATTTGCACAGTATGACATTGAATTCGTTCTTGAGGCACTCTCTTCAAAATGAATCGGGCAAATACAAAATTATTAAATGCAACAACACAATGAAAATGTTGGTGGGAGAAAGAAGCGACTGGGGGAGGTTGCATAGGAAACACGAAGCGGAAATCATTGCAACAAAGTTCATAGTTTATTTGCTATTCGCTTGATGAGCTATTTTTTTTTTTTTTTTGCAAAAACAATTCCATGGAGTGCAGTTCGGTGAAATTTATTTATCGTCTCAAACATCTAGATACATGTGTGTTAATTCATGCAAACACGTGTAGACGACGACGCGACTACGACGACAGCAATGTGTGTGCTTTCGAACCTGCGCTCACAGGTTGACGTTGAAGTAAAAATAAATGAAAAACAATTCTGAACGAATTAATGAAGAAGTTTTCGCGACACGATTGATGTAATCGACGCGGTAACAACACTCATTTACATGTGTGTGCTCTTTGTTTTTCTATTTCTCTTTTGTTTGCTTTATTTTTATTTGTGAAGTATGTCGGACGCATTTTTGAATGCAGAGGAATGCAGTTTGTGTTCACTTTAGGAAGTTGACGATGATCTCAGAGGGAAAACACTGGGTTTTGGGTGATTGGGTGCGCATACAGAGCACAGGCACGTAGCGTATTGGTGGTTGCGGTGTAGGAAGTGGGCACTTTTGCGATAGTTTAAGTGCGGTGCTAAAAAGTAGCCCAGTTTGACGAAGGCGGGGTATTCAATATTTGCTCTTGTGTCACACAATCGGCGAGAAGAAGTAAATGCAGGCTGTGGTCAAACTATATGTCCCATTTTGCCAAACATTCGAAGGGTGTGGGCCTAACTCTTGGCATTCGCCTGTGCTGAGTGACACATCATAGACAACTATAAAGCAGATGCACTGGTCAGGCATGCTACCAATGGTCTTCCCCAATTGTGGATGGTTCCTCAGAGAAGTTCCATGACGGCGGTGTTTGTCAAAACTTCATTTATCCAAAATGTTCCAAAAATTGGACAGTGGCCGATGTTGTCTGGGCGATAACCTTTTACACGAGGTGACGTGGCATGTACGTAACTGCTATCATCATCATCATCTTCGAAAACCCCTCCAAGCCACACGATCCTTCGTCAGCGATTCCGCTCCTGATGAGTTCGAGTCGATGGCTAAGCGCAACCAAGCGAGTTTTTGGACTTGATCCAACCTGGGTCTGCTGAGCGGCCGCCTACCCGATGGAGTTGCATTCAAGGCACGCCTCGGAAGTCGTGATGATGGGGACATTCCTGCCACGTGGCCATACCTTCGAAGCAGAGCCCTTTCCGTTCGAAGAAACAGCTGCTCAACATTGAGTTCCTCGCGCACTGGGTGTGTTTCCCACCCTATCACACTATTATTGTTTTGGAGGGTCGCGATCTATGGATATATTGTGCACAGAATAGTTCTGGAATTGCATTAGATTCTCCACAGCATCTGCTGAGACCTTCTTTTGATACGCCTTAGGTGGTCCCAGAGTCTGGAGTGTCCTGTTAGGATACGGAGGTTGTTCTTGCTCATTCGATTCGGCCTACTGACGTAAAAGTGTCTTGGCCTGCTTCATTCCATGACCTTTTTCCCCGAATTCTTCTCTGAAGATACTCCTGATACTCCTTTCCTTGCCAGGGTGTCGGCCATTTCATTGCCTTCCTTCTATCCCCGTGCGTCCGGGTATCCTGCAGAGTCTTACTATGTTTCTCCTTCTCAAGCTTGGAGTAGATGATACGAGTCTAATGCCATGATAGCGGCTTGGCAGTCCGACATTAGTGCCGTGTCGCACTTGGTATAGTTTCTGTCAAGATTGATCTGAACGCATCTATCTATGACATAGATTTCTGCTTGAAAGATGCTGGTGCATTTGTCCATGGGTTCGAAGTATTTTGTCCTGCCCTCCCAGTCAGCATTTGGAATGAAAATTTAAATTAAATTATTTACCACGTTTATTAATTAATTTTTTTTTTTTTTTTCTCTTTCAGGTGAGTTATCGATTTTATTTAAAACGACCTTTGAGTATGTAAGTATTGAACTGAAATTATATTTGTTTGGTGCTTCAACTAAGTCTTATGAGCCTTATAATTATATAATATGGGTGGCGCTACAGCCCGTAGAGGGCCAGAGCCTAGCTTCTCAGCAACCACTCGTGCTGTGCGTACTATTGTTCTCGAGGGGAAGGGACCTACAGTTTTATGCCGACTCCGAACGGCCAAAGTTGAGAAGCTTTTTCTAGACAGTTTATACCTTTGAGCATTGTCAGTGACTCGGCCGTGAAAAGTATTTCCTATCGTACCAGCAATCGAACCTAGACATGTAGGTCCAAATGTGTAGGAGTCGACGCACATACCCACAACGCCACGGGCCATCCTTATGAGCCTTAAACACCAAAAAAATACATCTTCAAAATGAATGAAGACTGACTACAGAAATGATCCTGTGACGTATCCATTTTCCATAGTTTTCCTCTGAATGTACCTTAAGCTTTACCGAACTACAAACACTTGCCTACAAAAATGTATACTCGGCTGTAAGATTTCTATAAAGGTTCTATGTAAGCTCTCTCTCTGCATTCTAGAGCAAAATATTCTAATATGAAAGAATAAATAAAATGTCTATCTATGGTCTTCAAAACTGCACAGCCTTGAGCCATGCCACGAATATATTTAATACCTTCATCTCCAGAAAAAGGTGATGAATATTCGATGATTGGAGTCGACATACGAGAGGCGTTCAATATATTCTCGGTATCGATATGAAGGAAAATACGAATTCAATTTAAATTGTTTTTATTTTTCAATATAATCTCCCCTAACATCAATGCATTTGTTACATCTTGAGATAAGCTTTTCTAAACACTCAAAAAAAAAAAAATGTCCTCTTTCTCTGCAAAATACCCATTTATTGCCGACTTGAGTTCTTCATCATCCGAAAATCTTTTTCCACGAAGAGATTTTTTTCAAATCCTGTAACAGGAAATAATCACTAGGGGCAAGGTCTGGACTATAGGGTGGGTGTTGGATTTCTTCGAAACCACAATCTCGCGCAGCAGCCTTGGAAACTCGGGCCGTGTGAACAGGAGCTTTGTCATGAAGAAGCAACACACCCGCTGCGAGTTTACCCCGTCTTTTCTTTTTAATTTCCTCCCGCAAATTACGGAGGCGTAGGATGTTGCGTTGGTGGATTCACCTTTTGTTTGTACTCAATGAGCAAGATTCCCTTTGAGTCCCAAAAAACTGTGGCCATGAGCTTCAAGGCAGACGGAGTGACTTTCAACTTCTTCGGGGGGGTCTGTTCCTTTTTTATGCCACTGCATGGACTCTTGTTTGCTTTCAGGGTCATAGTGGTGGACCCATGTTTCGTCACCAGTAACAATTCGATCCGCAACACAGTCCGCGTTCTCACTACACATCTCCAAAAGTTCTCTACAGTATGCGATTCTCACTTTTTTCTGAGGCGCTGTTTGCATTTGTGGCACCCATCTTGCACTGACCTTTGACAGGTTAAGATGGCCATGAAGAATGGTGTGAATGGTACCAATTGAAAGCTTGGTGATCTCTGCCATCATTTTCACCTTTATTCGGGCATCCTCAAGAACAAGTTTTTCGACTTCTTTGATGCTTTCTCCCGTACAAGCAGTAGCCGGGGCGCCGGAGCGGGGTTCGTCTTCAATGCTCTCTCTGCCTCTCTTGAACTCACTTGACCACTTTTGCACAGTTGATAATGAAGGTGCGGAACCCTGGTAAACAGCCACCATCTCTTCATGAATGGTTTTTTGACTTTTTTCCTTGCTTAGTGAGAAATTTAATTACAGCGCGACCCTCATCGTCTGAGTTGCCATTATGATTCTGTTAATAATCACATTTATATGAAAATTCACTTGAATGCACTAAAATAATTGTATTACTTGATAAATAAGTCAATTTATATATACAACCACAGCTTCACCCCGATACCGAGAATATATTGAACGCCCCTCGTAAGACGCGATCCAAGAGAGGGTTGCAAATTATTAAAATACTCGTAACATAAGCGTCATCCTTACTGTATTCTCTTTCTGTCTCTCGGATACGTACCGAACGTCCAAAAGTATGCGGCTTTCTCTTTTTAAACAGATGTTGACTGTTGAATAAAAGCCAAAGATGAAGTCGGTATCATGACAGTCAACAATGTTGCCACGTATTTCTCGCCCCAAAAAGTGACGGGCTTCGATCATTACGTTGTTTTCGGAAGTAGCACAGTTGGCTGAGAATTTTGCATATACGGCATATACCATCTTGTCCTGGAATCACTTACGAGTTACACCCTTGATTCGATGCATCTGCAGAATGTTCGGTCAGCACCCAGACCTGTCTATGCATCAAAGTACTGCTCAATTTCTCGTACACGCTTATTGATCGTGTACATATCTAAATGGCTTCGATTCAATACTCCACCGGTTATTGGCAAGCGCCTTAACTGATCCTTAAATACATAGTATGTAAGGGAATTTTGTATCCATTAACTTGATTGAATGTGACTTCGTCGCTGGAAGATGTGATGGTTAATGTTCTACTAACCACCTACCTCGATCATCTCTCCAAGAGGTGGTTGTTCAATTCGAAATGTGAGTTTGTTGGTTGATACCGGGCTATAGAGATAGTTCAGGAAATTGTTCAGCAAACAAGCCATCACTCTGTCCGGTTCCACTAGGGGTCATGATATGAGCATCATGGTAGATGTTATTACTGGGCACTATCACACTGACTACAAATTAACGGCAGAATCATGCAACGAAGATATTTCCTAAATTGTTCTTTCTCCCAGTCAACGGGGATATCCGTGGACTCATTCAAGGACCATTGCCAAAACTATCATTCGGTTCACATCCCTTTCCACAGGCGGCACCTTCTTTGCTGTCATAGATTCGCCCATTATGAGACGTAGTTCTGTAAATATCTATCAACATTCATAATTAATTCTGCTGGCATATTTTTCTGATAAACACCCTTTTTTCAAAGAAACAAAACTTGCGCATGATTAGTCCCAGGAGTCAGCGCAATTGACACAAAAAAAGTTCTCCAAGTTGAATATTTACGACTGCGAAGTATGAACTGTCAAAATGTGCGCAGCCAATCGAAGTAAAATCTCATTCCGGCTACGAACGTTTTTCGGTCAGATTTGGATTAGTAATCACACTCGGTTTGTGTGGCTGCGGTGTTTCTCTAAAGACTTCAATATGAATTTAATAAAGAGGAGGTCTTGGTGATCCGAGATGACTTAAGGCTATGCGCCCTAATGAGTGATTACTGCAGAAGTTGCATCGTTGCGGAAGAAGTCAAGACTAGCTAACACCTTCTATTCCATTGACCACATCTGTCGGAGCTCATTCATTCTGCGACTCAAGTAACATCCTCATGGAGACACTGCATATCTTCATTCCTTTCCCATCATCAGCTTTCAGATTTAGTCAATTAATCGAGAGTGGCGGCACAGTGGATCAACTTGGTTTGGATTTTTTAAAACCACGTCTTCTCAGAAATGTCACTGCAGACTCCTGCTTCTCATCCGATTTTCCTTTTGGACCGGAAATGAGTGTAGACTCCGTCACATGTCAGATCCAACATTTGTTTTCTTTCACAAATCCTGACCAAAAATCGGTTTTTCTTGGAGCTCATGCGTTTATCGCCTTAAAGCTGCAACGCGAAGGGAATTTACCTAGATATTCGCGACATACGAGATTCATGAAGTCCATATATTCCAAACAGAACTTCGACCAACAATCGTGAGATTTGCCTACACATCACCAATCGAAAGATAGCATTTCGAAATTCGTATTGACATCGAATGTAAACACACAGTTGTGCGGTAGAATCGTGCACACGTAAGTACTTGCGTATGCAAATGTCCTTGCAATTGGCTTCTGAGATGTGCACATGCATGAATCAGTTGTCAAATAAGTAACAAACAACAATCATTTCCAATTACAATCAAGCTTCGATAAACATAAGCACACGTACCTATCAATGTCCTATTCCACAGATGCACGCACCACACCGCACCGGACCTCTGACAAACCCATTTCAACTGCTGAATCAAATGAATTTGATGTTCACAAACATTGTAACAACGCCCCGTGCATTAAAACGACACCAAAAGCCCATAAATTCTGACAGTGGTAGCGATCCACAGACACACACACACGCTACCACACCCACGCCACTCGCCCCCCACAGAGCGAGAGATGTAGTGTATCACAGAGGGCTCATATCAATAAATTGATATCGAATGCGTATTAAGTGCATTAATGGAACACACACTTTCCATTGCCTATAGGATGGTGCTCAAACATTTGCCAAATCCATATACTTCGCCCTTGCCGCCCGTGATCTGCTCAACCACAAGCCCCACACCCCCAGGTCCCATTTAACAACATCTGCCTGCCCGCTCTCTCTCTCTCTCTCTCGCTCGACCTGTGCTGCATTGCGATTCATTGACATACACGGGAAATTTAATTTATAATTATTGCCCTATAATTCATGAAGGGATGCTGTGGAGAGCGTGCCCAATGTTTGCACGACGAGACTCAATATGTGTAACTGTGCGCCTGTGTGTGTGTGTGTGTTGTTTGAGTGTTAAAAAGGACAACAGATGGAAATCAATTTTGATGTAAAAATCACATCGTATTGGGAAATATTGTAACGATTTTATGTTGAAAGCCATAAAGCACTAATTTCAATCAACCGCCACCACCACTGTCTAACCGAGTACCGACCAACGGCCTCCCCCTCGGGGATTCAGTTATCTCATGGCTTTTATCGCAAAATTGATGAAGAGCGGAGGGTATGCAGGATATTTCATTTTTTTTCTATTACATCTTTGTGTTTGTTTTATTTTTTTGTCTGCTTTTTGATTACTGATCCACTTTTGATTCCAACATAGAACCGGGCGGTGGGGAGCGGGTGGTGAGGATAAAAATCGCTTTGATTGGAGAGACATTTTATTGGGTCACTATAGAGATTAATCAGGAATGTCCTGTATCCTGGATGAGTGCACACTCACAACATTATTGCATTCGGCTGAGTGTGTGAATGCATGCAGATTGACAAATGAATGTGAAGAGAGGGTGGGTTGCACCGATGGACAGATGCACAAGCAAAACATGTGCTGGTGTGTGAGCACTGAACACAGCTCGAGGCAAATTGATTAGATAAATTTTGAAAATGATTCTGATGGATACAAGAGTAAGCGGGGGGGGGGGGGAAGGAGAGGGGTTCCTTTGATAGGTCCGCATTAGATCCTTACGAGGAAACGAACTTTAAATACGTTCACAATTGATATGGATTTCCAAATGGCTGCAATCGAGTTTGCTGGGGGAGTTGAATTGCAATTCTTAATCATGTCCTGGTCAAAGCTTTAAATGCGTACATATGCGGCGGGCTTGACGTTGGGTTGAGGATTGCTGCAGTTGGGTTTGGGGTTGATGAAGATTAAATTTATTGTATGCTATCCGGTTGTAAATTTAAATGATTTATGTGTATCAATGAAGTTGGGGAACTTAAAAGCGGGTGGATGGAGCATCATACTCTGTTCTGTGTGAATTCACATTCGCCCACCACCACCCCATCAGAGACGAGATGAGCTTCACTGCATCATCAAATCTGCCACAAAGATTCTCAGAATTAGACTGTCTCCCTCGTCTGGTGTACAAGTTCGCTTCGCCCCCCTAAAGTGCGTCGTTCGAGGAAAATTCACAGAAATACTCAGAAGAGCATGTATTCCAGACACATGAGTGTAGTGAACAAGTTCATACATTTTTGTTGAACGACATAGGTCGTTGGCATTGCACGCCACCACTGAAAGGAGAATAGAAGGAAATGTCTATACGTCTGGACAACTAATCAGAAATCGTTTGATCAAGTGGCCTTGTCTATTCGTGGTGTTAAGGTTTTTAGGAATGACAGTGGATACGGTCCTGAAAGCATCTGAAACGCCATTCCGTTGTGTGCTTGTCTCAAGAAGAAAGACTTTTTACGTTCGCTTTTGTATCAGCAAGTCTAGGGGGTTTGTCATTGACTCCAGGCTCGGGATTGAATTTTGAAAAATGTGCGAATACTTCTGCATAAAGCAAAAATTTACTCTCCCGGAGTTCATCTGAAATTCAACCGACAAACCTCTGCAACTAGTGAAATCTTCCGATAGCAGTGCATCAAGTAGTTTCCACTTCTGTTTACGAATCGCTGTTGCTTTGTCTCAAACGCCCGGAATGGCGTTTCCTACGGGCAGGAAATATGATGTCCACACGGTCTACACAACCCATTTCTCTCAGTCGCTGGATACAAATGAAAGACACATAGCTATCTACCAGTGACGTCGCGTGGTGTATTAAGATGGATGTGCGACAAATTAGCTTAATGAATTTCGCTTTAATTTTATAAATGATAGTCATTAGAAAATGTGTCGTACGTCTGGGAAAAAAAGCAAATGCATAAAAGCGTGTGTGAAGAAAATAGAGTCTCGATGTACATATGTATTCATTCGAAAGGCTGGAGAAAAAAAAACCAAGTCGCAAGAGCTCGCAACAAATGTGTGCCATGTGTACACAAATTAGTGAATTCACAACAATGTAGTACCAATGGTTTTTGTTGGATGGGTGGAAAATATGGTTAGGTGATGGCGGCTCAGTCCTCACCTAGATCTGTTGGTCCATAGTGCTACCACTAAATAGAGTCCACCTAGTTTTAGTCCACTGCAGCCTTATTTAAGCAAAATGTTCCAGTGGTTCTTAGCAACGTTTATGAGATGTTGTGATTTTACGGCGGCCACATCATTCAGCCCAGTTTCACAGTGAAGGTTTAAACTTAAGTTCAGTTGAACCTTAAACCGAATTCAAGTTTTTGGTTTAATTCGTCCGGTTTCATAGTGCAATCTGAACTTCAGTTCAATTGAACATTTTTTGTGTAATGCGATCGAAAAACATATGGCAACACTTTCAATTGGGTGCGTGCATTGGCTACAATTTGTAAGGGCTTTCGATGTATTTCCTGAGATTTTGAGTTTCAAAACGCTTTCGTGCATTCCTTTTGAACTTTTGTAGCTCGTCCTTGCTAGATCCTCGTCCTTGCTAGATCTTACAAAATCAATGATCAAAGATACAAAGATCTTGATGATCAATTGAGGAACGAAAAGGCTGTGCTTTCGTTAGGACACCATTACTGAACATCAGATGTGACAGAGAATGAAATACGAAAGCTTGAAAAAAGAGCGAGAAAAACAGAGGAGTTTAAACAAACGCCCGCTGTGAAACTGGGCACTAGAATTTTATATCGGGTTTTGGCTAAGGCTGGGCAGAAACAAAGATGATGCTCCAGAGTTTTAACCGCCACTGTTTCTTTTTTGCAGTTTCTACATCTATCAGTGGGAATCAGGCCTAATTTATGAGTCTATGAGTCTATGAGCATAGTGACCCACCAAGTAGTGGCCTGTACTGATCCCTACTAGTCAACTAGTGTTAACTCTTGGTAGCGAGATTATTAGCTTAGTTTTGCACGGTGTTGTATTCGGGCCAGAAGATTTTGGGTTTGAGGTACGAATTAGTACGCTTCCACGCATTGTTTGCTGCTATAAGTAGATCATCGTCCAGTTCATTGAAGACAAATTTGATCGGAACTGCAATGCTTAATTTATCAGGTGACATTGTGACGCTATTCTTAGCTACTTCGTCAGCTGTTTCGTTTCCCTGGATTCCCATAAGTCCAGGAACCCACAAGAGGGAGACAGCGTTGTTACTGCAGAGGTCCTGCAGCGCATCTAAACCGTTGATTACCGTTTTGGACTTTATTACATTCCTTTTTAGTGCTTTGATCGCTGCCTGAATATCTACATAGATGTTAATGCGAGTGCGGTTTCCGCTGCTTATTAGAATTTACGCAGCTTTCTGGATGGCCACCAGCTTCGCCTGAAGGATGCTGGTTTTTTTGGTCCAGTTTGTGGCCGATTTTGACGTCTTGTGATGCATTATATACTTATACCAGCACCGACACTTTCATGCTGCTTGGAGCCGTCTGTGTAAACATTAATTGAGTTTTCCGACTCAGCTATGGGTGCTGACCAGTGTTCTCTTGTCGGAAATATTATAGCGAAATTACGGTCGAAACCGGCTCTTGGTAATCTTCAAGTTCAATGCCCGAAAATTCTAAATTTAAAATTATTGGACTCCCTTAGACTTAGTGCCGACTTAGTCGCAATGCCCTTGGCAAAAAAGCTAATGGGAAGTAAGTGTAGAATGGTGTCTAGTGACGCTCGCACAAGCGTTGCACAAAGTCAGTGCACACTACACCTACCACCTACTACAGAAAAAAATGAGATTCACGATGGATGACAACTACTACAGCAATAATCCATGTGTTTATGAAGGGTTATTTGTATGTGTTAATGTTTGCAATAGCTGAATTGGGTATTTGTTCGTTCGTTCTTTAAGACAGAACTCCACAAAGTACGCTAGAAGGTTCGGTTTGATAGGATTAATGTCGTTTATTGACGTATTTCATGTGTTATAAATTTGCGACATTGTTTTCACTGCCAGCTAAATTGAGAATTCTAATTTGTCTGTGATTCATTTCAATTAATGTCTAAAGGAAAACACCCTTTACTTTAAAAACAACTTACGGAAGGCCCCTTTCGACCTCAAAAACAATGATTAGTGATCGATCGGCGAAGTTGCTTAAAATCCGCTGTACTTTATTTTATTCTGGGTGAATTTCCTTCGAGCCCATTTAAGCCGCTTTCCGTCTTCAAATCAGAACCAGGAACAGTGATGCTCTTAAATAAAGCGCTGAATTTAGCTTCTGAATTGGAACGATAACCAGAAATTGCAATATTGTTCGGGTTCCAACGTCAATCTGTGCATATTGCCACCACTGCTTGTTCAATCCTCAATTTGGACTCAATCGGATTCGGAGCTGTCCTCAATCGAGAGCTTCCCCTCTTTCGCAGAGTCTTCTAAGTCATGCGACTCTAACTTTCAAGAGTTGGCGTTAGAACACACCGGTCGGTTGCATTATTCAGGACTTGACCGGTGTATAGACCCTTGAATGGCACTTGTTGTGGCTCAACAATTCTCATTCAAAACAACATCTCGATCGTACTTACGTTTCGGATAAATGACCTAAATTCCATTTTCTCAAGTCAAACAAATACCAAAACCTCCTCCAAGTGGATTCCAATTCAAGGAAATCCTCCTCCCCCTCACCACATGGTCCACCTTTGAGCAGTCCGGATAAAAAACAAGACAAGACGTCGACATATCGATTGCTTTTCACTGATTGCTGCAAAGTGCCTTCATTTTATTTACAAATGTCTCAATGAATATCCCAGTCTTCGCCCGTAGAGTGTCACCCTCGAAGCTATGTCGTTTACATTTTTTTTTTTTTTTTTTGTGTCCTACTTTTCAAAGCAGCTCACCTTACGTGGAGTTTGCCTTCACTTCAATGGCCTGCCCTCAGAGTGGACACTGATTTGAGATGAAATATTAAAACATCCTCGCTCATCCAGTTTTCCTTCTGGGGTGGATTCAATTTTCGTTCGTTTAACGACGGTTTAAATCGAAAAGCGAAGTAAATAAATCCGTCGGAAGCAATTAAAAATAATTGAATTTAATGACTACTAGGAGAATGGTGGCATAACGGATACGGAACGGTGAATTGGATAAATACGAGCATTTAATGCGCAAGACTGTTGTTAGCCAACGAGTGTTCTCGAAGTCTTTTTTTTATCACGGATTGTAGTAGTCGATTACAATTTGGCACTCTTAACTATCACCTCGTAAGTTGTCACTAATCCGATACCGCTTCTGATTTCGTTTGTTCAATCAACCGCATCCAACAAGATATCGTTGCTCAGCTTGAATAAACCGAGTTACGTCATCTCCCGTCTTCCTTAAAACTCATGCCCAGCCTTCCCTTCCATTCCTCGCCCTTTTGCAGACCACACTGACGCAAGTATCCAATTCAATACCACCATTTCCTCATCACGTGCACATTTTTTCTAAGCCATTTCAACTTTCCTAACGTCAAATAGCCTTCCCAGGACATTTCACCTTCTTAGGTACCAGCATAATTCCCATCGCATATTGTATCCGCCTCCGTCGCTCGCATCGTATAAAAACCAAATTAAAGCCCTAATGAATTCCCCCAGCGTGCCCCTCCCCCCCAGACCACATACACGCCCGTGTACCCATAAATGCAGGGGTATCCTCAAAAGGAAAATTGTTATAATAATACAATCAAATCGAAGGCAAAGGCCCAAATATTATCGAACACAAAAAAAAAAAAAACTTTTCCAACCAACTTGCTGATAATATCCCGGTAATTCATGAGAAGATGTCTCTAGCATGTCCTGGCATGTGCCCGTGCCGTCTCCCCTGCGAACCCAGCTGCCCCCAGATAAATGTCGAGGAGAGGAACCGAACCTATCATTCTAACCTCACTGCGTGCATAAGGGTGCGGTACGGTTTTTGGGGAATATTATTACCGCACTTATTCCACCAAAATCAACCTCCGCAGAGGCACACACACACACAAGCTCAGACGCAGCCTCAGCAACCCCCTTCAATAGAAACCAAGAAGATTAGGTAAAGTTTCTGCGCGGAAGCTTGTGTTCGATGAGCTTTTTTCTCAATCCACCCCCCTCACACAGGACCGAAAAAATGCCTCCACACACGGAGTACCTTTCGAGTGTGGAAGTACACCTCCAGTGAATGTTGTGTAGTTTGGTACATTTGCGAGGATAGGCGCCCCATTTATGGCGTTCGAGTAATAAACTTCTATTATTGAGGGCGATATTATTTAGTTGGCTCAATGTGTATCCCAACATCCGCCGCTTCAGTCATTCCTGTTGCCGTTAAACAGGAGCAATTTCATTAGAATTATTTCTCGTTAGGGGATTGCTGGCTACACAGATGAGCTCGCCTAGGCCTGAGACCAACCAACCCCGCCCCCGCCCACGTAAAGGTGTTGTTGGCTGTCTGTTGATTTGTATCTTCTTCGTATATTATCCTTACGATGTCTGCTATTAAAATGTTTTTAGTACGATGCCGTGAATATGTTGTAAACTGCTTGAAGATAAGGTGTAGCGCAGGGACATGGGCAGGGGGTGGTGCGCACATTGACAAAAGCGAATTAGGGCGGCAGATTGTTTAAGTTATGTGTACTTATCGCAACGATTACGAGAAGATTTTTCAGAAGGACTCAGCGGTTTTTGTTGATTTTCCCTTTCTTTTTTTTTTTTCTTTGGAAACTTTCTCCGCTTCAGTGCGAGCCGAGTGAATGGAGATGACAGTCGTTAATTTTGAAGAGACACGGCCGCCATCGCCGCGTCGTCGCCTCAGGGATATGACGATGATGGAATGAGATTATCAAATGTTATTTCGTCACCTTTATGTGATCAGATTCAAGTATGGCTTGATAGGATGAGCGTGTACGTATCGCAGAAGGTTAAGGACACACAATGGGCGAGTGATTGAGCGACGAGCGATTGGACAAACGACGAGCTGCTGTACGATGAGCGGCTGAGCGACGAGCGACTGCCCGACTAGCGATTGAACGAACGACGCCATTGCAGGAGGGGATATTAATGTCGAGCGACTGAACGACGAGCAACAAAACGATGAG
This sequence comes from Eristalis pertinax, assembly GCA_907269125.1. Lineage (NCBI taxonomy): Eukaryota > Metazoa > Arthropoda > Insecta > Diptera > Syrphidae > Eristalis > Eristalis pertinax. The sequence continues at coordinate 32,709,914 of OU026146.1, forward strand.
CGACTGAATAACAAGCGACTGAATAAGAAGCGACTGAACGACGTGACTGCAGGAGGACTGAGGAGGCATTAAGTGTCGAGCGACTGAACGACGAGCAAATGAACATTGAGCGACGAGCGACTGCCCGACTAGCGATTGAACGAACGACGAGTAACTAAACGACGCCACTGCAGGAGAAGGCCTTAATGTCGAGCGACTGGACGACGAGCAACAAAACGATGAGCGACTGAATAGCAAGCGGCTGAACGACAAGCCATTAAAAGACGAGTGATTAAGCGATGACCGATTAAACGATGATCGCCGATCAATTAAGCCACGAGCAATTTAAATCGAAAAAAAAGAATATCCAGTCACGCATTCAATTTTTCAATTTTTTTGTTCTGTTTGCATATTTAAATTTAATCGTGCACACGAGTCTTCTAGATCAATAAAAAATCGTCCATCGATCAGTAATGTGGCTCGATGTTGTTAACCCCAAGAAATATCGAATTTTCCATTATTCATCGTTGACTGCTGTTTTGTTTACTTCCGAAGCTAATCTACTCAGAAGCTGCATTGAAGGGTTTGCTTTATAAGGACAAGATCGACGTTAACCAAGCGCAACGGTTTAAAGTGGCAATATCTAGAGCGGCCATAAGGAAGTCGGCGAAGGGCAGTACTTCGCTTGGAAGACGAGGGTTATACATGTCTCCAGGCGTGTCGGAGTTACATCCGAGCCTAAGCGGCTGCGCCATCTACTCTGATTGTGGTTCGATCCTCACCGCACTAAATTTCTTATTCAAGACATCTTTCGAGTCGCTGACAATGTTCAGAGGATCGTGAAAAGTTGCTCAAACTTAGCCATTTCGAGTCGGACGTCCCATCCAGTCGAACGTCCCATCCACCCGTGTGACAACAATTCCATGCCCAGCACGAGTGCTTGTTGTAGAAACTAGGTCCAAGTCTGTAGACTGTCGAGGTCAGGTGTAGAGAGAAAGAAAATAAGTAGTGTCAGTGTCAGGATGACCACACACTTGATTGTCAAGAATTTAGAGAATGATATCCACTTACATCCTGTTTGCCAGATCTCCATGCAATTCCACACATTCGACTTAATGACTTTTGTAAATTGACTTTGAAATTGTGAGAAGCTTGTTTGGAGTGTGCCCCACAATTCAGTCGAAAATACACAACACTCTCATCTATCGCAAGGACCTTGACATCGGTGTTACAGCAAAGCATTCCCTGGCAGCAACAAAATCACAACTACGACACAAACGTGTGCACCAACCGCACTGAAGATGCATAAATGCCAAATGAGTCACACACATTCAAATGCCACTCGGCACAATGACACGGATGCCATTTGAATGTCATCATCAGCATTGGCATCGCCATCACTGCTGATGGAATACTGCATATTGCATCGCTTGAGAGCATCAATGCCCTGGCTCTGACAGCGAATTCTACTATTTCACATCAATGCAACCTCGCCGTTTCTGAAACTAAGCTGTTTTTCTCACTGACAGTGTTTATCCGGCACACCACCGATCACACTTCAAAAATGTGCGTCTGTTCCTGTGCCATTAGAGCACTCTCAATTATTGAATCCGCAGTCATCATTACACACACACACACGCATTGCTAGCCACAAACTGACAGCGTTCACGTGATGTCAGCCACACACAGCTCCAGTTAGGAGTAGCCAAAGCCGCCGTCGCCGCCGCCGCCTGTCAATCGAGAAGGAATCGAGGCGGCTTGCTGCCGCTCCGACCGACACCTCATGCGTAGTAAATCAATTTATGAACTATTTTCGGAGAAGTATTCGAAAACAAATTCAAATTCACTAGCAATGGAATTTCGTAGTCCAAACGCGCGAAATTATGCCACCAAACTTTGTGAGAAAAAACCGAAAAAAAGAAATACAAAAAAGCAAGAATTTTGCAAAATACGAAGCGGCGGGAATACATCTAAATCCGAACGGATTAGATACGAATTGCCCAGATATTTATGTCACGACCGACAAAAAGAGCGGGGGGGGGGGGGCGTGCAAAGTGCTCCGCAGAGAGAGAGAGAGAGTGAGTGAGTGAGTGAGATTATCTAAAATTAAATCCAATCAAACGAATCGTTTGCGAAACAATATAATGCATGCTGGCAGCGACAGGGCGGCATAAAGTGTGCGCGCTGGGCAAGGAGAAGGTGAGCGAAAATAATCGTGAAATTCAATTTTTCAAACGAAAAACATATGCAAATACGTCGCAATGTTTTCAATTTGAATTTAAAATGCTTCTGGCTTATGAATTATTTTAATGAAAACTAAATTGTGCGCACCTCTTGTGCCATGGTTATTTGGGCGAAAGTGAATGCATTTCAAAGTAACTTCATAATTATGTATGTGCTACTGGAAGTCACGATGTGTGTCGATTTTGTAAGAGTTTCCCTTGAATGTTTTTGTTGCATTCAAGTGTAACACATTTCTCATAATCCCCATTGAACTGTTGTCGATAGTCGCCAGAGTGGGCTAGTGTGCCTCGTCATAGGAGTAGCCGTCTCGTAGACATCTCGTAGACATCATATTCCGAGTATTCCTTTCTTAGCTCGCGCTTTCTGTGTAAAAGGAACTCTTGTGCAATATTTCGTACTTCTGGATCCAATGATTTGGACTGGAAATCTCGTACGATTTGCCGAAGGTGTGGCCTGGGTCGAAAGGGATCGACGAGGGAGCGCTTTCTTTTGACCACCAGTAATTCTGGGGTTGCCTGTTCACATCTTGAACATCCGATCTACTGAATCGGAGAGGCTCCCCAGTACTCCGTGCGACATCTCGGCTGTAGTTAAGTCGCTTATTCGCGGTCGTCCGAGGAAAGATTAATGAGATCGCCTCTTGTCCTGGATCAGACCTGTCCGGCCGAAATGGAGAAATGCTTCTGCGGGGATAAAGCCGTTAAGGCACACTCTTTCCTGGCACCCGTAGTTGGGGTAGTAAGCCCCAGAGATCAGGTTATCATTGCCCTTGCCAACATGTCCACGAATCACCTTGATTGGGAATCTTATCAAGCTCTGTTGCGGCAGCCCCCGCCACTATATTCTCTGTAAAGAGTGTAAAGTGTTGTAAAGTGTTTACAAGACAAGCGGTTAGAACAGGACCTGTTCGAAGATCCCCCTACGGACTATGCACCGGAGAGAAGACCTTTATTCTACAACCGACCAGGGCCGGCTAGCTGAGCCGTGCAAACGCAACCGCAACCGCAGCCGTTCTCCTCCTCGATAGTGAAGATACCCGCTTAGCCTGCTGCAATTGTTCGTCCTGTTATATAAGACGTCATCACGATCGATTTTCTTGTACTGGGACTCTGGTTTTCTGTAAACGGGAAGATAAGCCGTAAGACAAGCCATCTCAAACCCCCATCTTTTCCATCGAGCTTGTTCATACGCTTAACCACACGGGACTGGCCGAATAAGGGTTATGTAGCAGACTACCTTTTGCGAGCCAGTCTCTTTGTAAGAGCAGCATCTACATGTTTGTCAGAATATACAGTCAGCCTCAAAAGTGTGCTTACAGCATAAATTGTTCTCAACAAAAATTGAATTCAGACGAGACGAGACTTCAAGAATAAAACTTGAATGTAGTTTTTTGTATACTAAACAGTAATCTACCTTAAACAATATATAAGGATAGCCCAACAACTATAAGCACAGTGGGTCATAGACCAAAAATGAAGCAAAATTTACGCCGCAAAAGTAAGTATACACACATGTAAATCACGCAGAGAGATCTGTCATAGTTTGGGGATGTATGGTAGCTTTATGGATGTGTTTGGTTACTTGGTCAGTCTGAATGATGAACAACCTACAACCTTCGTTGTTACTGATGTAAATTTTGTCTAATTTTTCTGTTAGCACCCACTGTGCCTAAAGTTTATGGGATATCTCCCCATACTTTTTTTTTCAGGTACATAACTTATTTCGGGAGAGATTTGGATTTATGATTTTTTTTGAACTTGACTCCCTTTTGGATTTGATTTGTTTATGAGAAATCAGACACCTTTATGCTGTAAACTTACTTCTGAGCCTGACTGTAGATACTTATCTAGCCAGATCCCCATCTGAGAACACTTCCTTGCGCCAGTGCTGTCCAACAATCTGAGAAATGTTTGCCAATTCTTTTGGTATTCGCCGAAGCCTGTCTTCTGAGAAAGATTGGTTGATGATCAACTTCCAGTCGTCGCCAGATCGTCCCGCACTCACGTTGCAGAAGTGCTACAATGCCATCGATCTGTACGCTATAGCGTGCTGAAGAGATCCTATCAGATCCGCCATGTAAATGTTTGAAACTATCGGTGAGTTAACCGCTCCTTGTTGCAGACCATTATTAATTTTGAACGTATTAAGAGAAGTCAGGTTGCTATTCTTTACCACGAACTTTCTGTTGGTGAACATATTAAGCAACATGCTAATTCCTAGCATGCTCAACTTGTAATAGAGCCCCTCCAAGTCGACTGTAGGGCACCCGTGTTGTTTGCTTCTGATCCATTGTCTGTCGGAAATCACTTTCGTCGCGACATGTATGTAAAGAGTAGTAACTTTGCAGCAAGATGGCACAAGGCAAGAAAGGAAAAGGAGGAGAAAAAGGAGTCAGTCGTTGAATAGAAAGAGTTGCGTGCTGACTTAATTGCTGAGCTATCCGATTTGCTGAGCTGAGTTTAACTCTATTTCAAGACTTTATAAATAATTACTTCCTAATATTTTATCAATAAACATTCATTTATGTGTTGTACATATTCTTACATGTATTGTATCATGTCCTGCCTTAAAACTAAATTGATTGTCCGAAAGTATCTGGTTGTCTTCAACCCATGCCATCATGGCTGTATTGAAAACCTTTTCAAACACCCTGCTGATATTCTGCAGGAGACTTATCGACCGAAGATTGCTGCTGTCTTTTTCCCTTTTAGGGATCGGCTGTACCATTTATTCAGCGCACTGTTGAATAAAATAGAGTAAATTTCCACCGCTACTTGGTGTGAGTGCCGAAGAACAATATTCGATATTTTATCGATTCCCTCTGATTTCTTCTTCTTTAATTACTCCACGATCTTTTGAAGTTCTGCCTTGGATACGAACACAACGCTACTGTCCTCGAGAAGGAACGTACACCATAGACGTCTTGGATGAAAGGTCACAATAGAGAACTCTAACTTCGAGGTTGTCAGCGGCTTCGTCTACCTCGGCTTCACAGTAATGCCTAAAGAGCCGCATATATGCGTCATTTCTTTCTTGTCCAACGTCGCAATGCTCATCCAGGTATTGCACGCTCTAACTTCTAGGTTGTCAGCGGCTTCGTCTATCTCGGCTTCACAGTAATGCCTAAAGAGCCGCATATATGCGTCATTTCTTTCTTGTCCAACGTCGCAATGCTCATCCAGGTATTGCACGCTCTAACTTCTAGGTTGTCAGCGGCTTCGTCTATCTCGGCTTCACAGTAATGCCTAAAGAGCCGCATATATGCGTCATTTCTTTCTTGTCCAACGTCGCAATGCTCATCCAGGTATTGCACGCTCTAACTTCTAGGTTGTCAGCGGCTTCGTCTATCTCGGCTTCACAGTAATGCCTAAAGAGCCGCATATATGCGTCATTTCTTTCTTGTCCAACGTCGCAATGCTCATCCAGGTATTGCACGCTCTAACTTCTAGGTTGTCAGCGGCTTCGTCTATCTCGGTTTCACAGTAATGCCTAAAGAGCCGCATATATGCGTCATTTCTTTCTTGTCCAACGTCGCAATGCTCATCCAGGTATTGCACGCTCTAACTTCTAGGTTGTCAGCGGCTTCGTCTATCTCGGCTTCACAGTAATGCCTAAAGAGCCGCATATATGCGTCATTTCTTTCTTGTTCATCGTGGCAATGCTCACCCAGGTATTGCACGCCAAGTAAATGACAATTATTTGGAAATTTTTAATTGAGAAGTTCCGCCTCACTCGCAGTATTCAAAAGAATTGCTCCTCCTATAAATTAACAACTTCAGCTGCTTCTCAAGCGATTTGCGTTATAGCATGTACCAATAAATAGGATGGAACCATTTAAATCGTTAACATTGCCACCAAGTTCCTCTGCACAACACAAACATACTATACGGTATTTCAGCCACCACACCGCCGTCTCTTCACACTCTCTTAGACCGTTCATTAAGTATATGTCACGTAAAATAAAAAAAAAAAAAAAAAACAAAACAAAAATCAAAACTGAAATAAAAATGTATAGCCCCGTGGTGTTTTTCATTACAAACTTTCCGCTGGATAATTTTAAAATTTACCGGGCCCCTCTTTATTTTAGTCGTCATCGTCATCTCCTGCTCTCACGCTCGCATTTCTCTGAACCCTCTCTGCCTTGTTGCATCCTTACAAACACAAGCACATGCATACGTGTGCCATTCATTGTGCTCTAGTTGCTGAATAAAAAAAATAATAAATGCGAACAAAAAAATAGAAAAAACAAAAAAAAGACGTCAGCTAAAAACCTTAAACTGTCACTGTGGTCTGATAAAAAAAAAATTAATAAAAATATAAAAATGAATAAGAAAAGCCCATGCCACTTGTATGCGAAAAAAGGGTTGAAATTTTGTTGCACGGATAAGAGGCAACGAACGAACGAACGAACGACCGAACCGAAAGGATGGATGGATGGAACTTTGAAGACTTAAAATTTATTTTTATTTCCCTGATGTCAAAGCGTGTATTTAAGGGAACGTTACGAGGGTTACATGTGAGTTGTATTAAATCTTTGACATTTGACAGAAATGGCATATGTACATGAAAAGAAGAAGGTTGCTGGCGTCCCCTTTTAGTCTGGAAAGGCCATCATACCGTGGATAACGAAGCTGAGGGCCTTCAACTCTTCAGTCGGAATGTCACATTTTCGTCTTCTTTAGGTGACGATACAATCCAGGATGAAATTGGGTCTAGCTTCTATCAGTACTACGCTCTGAGCATTGTTAATGACTAGTGAGCAATTTTGCGCCGCAATGGTGAGTTAAAAGTTGGTGTTAACGTTGGATCCATGCTTCGATTCTTCGTTATAGTCGCACGAACTTACATTGTGGGTACCCCCGCGGATTTTCTGGCGCATATAATTTTTGTGAAATTGTTCACGATTGTATGCTTAAGCTACTATACAGCACATTCATTGATTTTCCAATGCGTTGGCTGAGGTAGGGCCTAGTCGTAGTCGTCGTCACGTCGAGTAGAAATTCTATGACTGACTTCCCTGCACACAAAGGAAATGGTGACCACATTAAGAACACATTGGTTGTTAAAAACATTCTATTTACTTACGGGCTCACGGCTTTCAACTCCGTGAACTCCAGGTTATCTCCAGGGCCAGGTCGAGGAATCTCCGACTCCGACATGGAGCGGCCATGATTAAAGATGTGTAGCCGCCATGATTTTAAAGATGTGTACATAAGCAGGCGGGGGCATCAAAATGAACTTGACGTGCGTTACTGAAAACATCAGAGATCCACAAGATCAGCTTGAAATTCGGTTCCGTCATAATTTGTAGCAACATCGAGTGAGACCAATTACCGTAAATTTACCTTTTTGTAATTTTATCACTATCTAATTACACGTGATCACGTGACACGCACGTATGTGACATACTACACCAAGTTCATGTGATCACGTGTGCGTCATAAATATTTGTGCGTGAAAATAATCACGTGAGCGTCCTAAATGTGGGTGATTTCATTCAAAGACACAAAACGTCAGGACATCATTTCCGGTCGGGTCACTAAATGATATGCAAGCTGTGATGGATAATTTCCAAATGTCTCTGAATCAGTTTCAACAAACGCAATGATGGCCAGGATTGACCAAAATGTTCTATGCGAAGCTCAGTCACCACGCTTAAACTAACCTAACCTAACCTAACATTCCCTTCCGTTGTCCATATTAAACTTGCTTACAAAGCCAAACAAATGAAATGACTTTCCCTGCTGAAGTTTCAACAAAAGCTATTAGCTTTGATGAACTCGTGAATTTGGGTATGCTTTGGTCAACTTTCAGATTTGACTGGAAATTTTCTCTCAAACCACCCAGTTGTCTGCAGTTTTCCTCCTTCGGCACAGATCAGTTCATGTTAAGAAGTTTTCTCAAGTTCGCTCACTTGAACTCCGCGGAAAATGACTTGAGACTGTCAACAGCCTGCACCAGCAACTCGTTCTAATTGCCGTTCAGAGCCCATATCTCATTTGCAAATCAAGGCACACTTGAAACAGATATCCCAAGCGTCACCTAACAAAAACATAGTCCCGGTTTTAATGAAGTCATTTCTAACGCTCGTTAGTCGTGACGGCAAGCAGATAGACACCTAAACTTCAAGATCTAATCAACACACTCTCATCTGGCTCGACCCTGACCGATCTAGGAGTCGTTCCAACCCAGCCTCCTCTAATTTTCATTCGTATTTCGAAATAATTGCGAAAAACTTCACTCCCACCCGCTCGAAAATTCACATGCCACATAAATTACCTTAAGCCCATGATGGATGCCATTGGTTGGCGAACAACAACTCATATCCCGCATAATAAAAAGGATATGCTAACGCAGACCGCAATTATATCAACAAATCTTTAGTTCATATTTCACAAGCAAGTCACTGCCAACAAAGCACAACCCCTCACTCTCTCACTCTGCGTGAGCGTGTGTGAGTGTGTGAAAGCGCTCTCAATTTCTTAATTAAAAGCTCATGAAATGAGCAAAAGAAAAACGGCAAAAAAAAACCACTAGCAGAGAATGAAAGAAGACAGAGATGAATGGGAGCTTTTTTGCTCTTCAATATGCTCCAATTTGTTGCCGCCTCCATGCCAGCGCGGTGGTGAATAGTCGAGATAAAGTGTCGTCGGAAGGGTGGATTTCCTAAACACACCAGTGCTACAACTGTGTAAAATCTAACTCCACTCAAGTAGATGAGAAATCCTTGAGCGATAAACTTGTTCGTCGTTTACAGAATGTATCCACATCCTGTGAGTGTTAAACACACACGCACTCACGTCTGTATACACTCACAGTGTGTTAGTGTGCACTTCATTTGAAAATAAATGTTTTCTTGTTGAAAATTTTATGAATTTTCCATTTTAAATTCATTCAATTGTGCTTGTGTTCGTACTTGTGCTTCTCACTCTCGAAGGACACACTCACACTGCACTCTGCTGTAGCCTGCCGGCAGGGTTTCACCTCAAAAACTGAAGCTATTTGCGCCCGGACACGAGCTGATGGCGGCGCGGTATCATCGGCAAAAGGCGGAACACAAAATCTTCAATAAGTTAAACGAACTTCGACTTGCTTCTCTTCTGGGCTTAGCTTTCGTGTCCCGGTTAAATGTTATTGCTACGCGTTTCATTTGGATATTATTAGCACTTAGCTTTGTAGTATGTAAATAAACGTTTCAGGTCCTTTTCAATTTCTTATGTAGCGCCCCATGCCCCCCGCCCCACGCCCTCGGTGAATTCACTATGAACCTCCGATGAATGGATGTGGCAAGGCACACCGATATCCCCTTTTTGCTCGGAGTTTATCCTTGTAATGATATTTTCAACGAGGATATAAATCTTTTGACACACATAAAACTGACTGCGAAACAATACAATATTCCGGGGCGGGAATGCGGCAGGATGTGGACCGAGGAGAACAGAATGTTAGACGCACATCTGAAATGAGAATCTGCAGGTAATGGTCATGATAAACATGAAAAGAATTGATGCCATATCGCGTGGGGGATAACGAATGAAATGATATTCTTTTGATACGAAATAGAAGAAAATTTTATTTCCTTTTTAGTCTCCTGAGGGACGGCGAGAGAAGAGGACACTGAGTGCGAGAGGAACGATGAGAGATGTGAGGGAAATAATTGAAATTTTTTGTTTCTATTCTGCGGTTCATTATTCTCTTGCGAATTTGTTTGTTCGTGGTGAACGAGTGGAGATAAGATTTCAAAGGATCGCTGACAGGATAATTAATCAGAGAGGCAGTTGATGACTGTCTCACTGGGACTTTTAAGTGTCGAGATACGGGGGATGCTTGCTCTGCGGGATATTGATTTGTGCTATGGTTATGTATACAACTGTGGGATGTTTTTAATGAGTTACTAAATTCTGCGACTCCCTAGAATATCTCTACGTCGTACTGAAAGCAATACCGCGTACCCTTTCGAACATCCTTTCCATTTTGAGCCTTCTTTAAGGAGTATTGATGTTCTTAACATCGCCGTAATGTGATACTGGCTGTTTTCCACAAGAACATATTCAGCTTCCATTCCTGACAGTGAACACAATTAACCGGGACGTGACAAATCGGGGATTACTACATCTTTAAACCACCTCGAAGATTGTGCAAAAGGGCGAAGCCGTCATCGTAAACTCTTATCGGTGTAGTTAAACGCTGGTGTACCCCAAGACTCCATCTCCGACACATTTTCTCCGATCAGATTCACTACTTCGCTAATGGCAGTACTGTCAGCTTTTCATAGTCACTCCCTGATTCACGACCTAGCTCTTCGGCTCTAGAATTGAAACGACAGCGTCTGCTAAGCACATTGTGATCCGATCTTGACAGAGCAAAAGAGTGACAGCCAATGTTTCTAGAACTCAAAGCCTGTTGTCATTTAAGGGAATAATCAGTATACATGAACGGCGTCAATGAAGCCGAAAGACTTTCCATCCCTTATGTGTGCCTCAACGCAATTAATTGAGGGGCTCTAATATCCGATGTTGGGAAAAATGCTGGGAAATGTGAAGGTTTCCTTAAACGATGCTAGAAGCATGTCGGCTCTGTTTTGACTTAAAAGTATAAGGTTATATCCGTTCTAGCCTTCTAGACATCATTGACAGAATCCAAAAGCGACCGATTGCACTTACAGATGAGACCGCAACATCGCAAAGCCAATTGACTCGCTTGTGACCACCGACTGTGCCCTCTCAGTGCCTGTTTTATCGCTGTTAACAGTGCTCAAGTGAGGTAGCAAATTATACTCCTCCCCTCCTTGAACTCCACCGTAATACTCGTCTCGCCAGGAATGATCATTCAGTTAATCTACAAGCCTCGTTCTTCAACCAGTGTTCTTCCCAGCCCGATATTTACCACTCACTACAATCCACAGACATTTAAATTCCGTGTGCGGGAGTACATCCTCTTCCTTACTCCCCTCTACAGCTTCGGCCGCCGCTGTATCTTGACTGTGGACACTTCAGTATTCGTAATATCTGATTCCGCGAAAATTTTAACTAAATGTTAACCGAATTTCCTAAATTCGTGAAGGATGTCCCAAAACTCCAGCATATTTTCAATTCCTCGCTTAATGCCATTCTTCAACACTTTGGAAGAACCAATGGAGCACTGCATCAATTATTACTAGATCAACTATTCAAAACGATCTTGATGGGAATTGAATTTCGAGTCCAACGAGCACTGAACGTCAATCCGAGTAATACAGAACTGGTACTCTTTATCAGAAAGAGGAACATTCGTGAGTTCAACCGTCCAACTATCAATGGAGTTGAACTCAAACTCTCAAAAACGTCTAAATAGGGAGGATCATACTCGATTCCAAACTCATTTGAAAGGACAACACGGAGGACCGTGTAAAGAAGTCGTATGTGGCGTTCTACACGTGTAAAGGAACCTTCGGTAAAACATGGGGTCTCAACCATGACACCATGAAAGCTAGACCCATCTTGATTTACGATTCTTTACTCCCTCCTATCAACCTATTCTTCAGTGCATCCTCATCGGCTCTGAACCTCAGAGAAGCAGGTTTCTGGAGGAAAAAAAACTGCCAACTGTCGCTGCCATACTAACAAGTTGGACAGCAGCACAAAATATAAGACAAACAGTCCAACCCTTCCGCCAATCCTAGTCCCGAAGAAAGACTTCAATCAGCGCTTTCCGGCCCGGATACGATGGCAGGAACAATCGGTAATAGAAGTGGGAATCGCTTTATACACTGACGGCTCAACGACTAGCGCGTGTACAGGCGCGAGGGTCTTCTGTAACCTATTCGAAAATCCCTGACACGAAGAGACGACTGTAGCGTCTTTCAAGCCGAAGTAGCTGCTATACATGAGGACGCGGTTGAACTCGAAAATCTCCTAAGATTCATAAGTTAATCTGGATGGTTTTAATACTAAAGTAGGTCTGACAGTGGTAAACCATCCCAAACAAGGGCACAATGGACCCAACAAGTTGGTCGAAGTGATCTACGGCCTAAGGCCGACAGAGTACCATATCACCATTAATTCATTATGCAAGAGAGTCAACTATACGAGGGGCGTTCAATATATATATATTCTCGGTATCGGGGTGAAGCTGTGCTTTTATATATAAATTGACTTATTTATAAAGTAATACTATTATTTTAGAGCATTCGGGCATCCTCAAGAACAAGTCTGTCGACTTCTTTGATGCTTTCTTCCGTACAAGCAGTAGCCGGGGCGCCGGAGCGGGGTTCGTCTTCAATGCTGTCTCTGCCTCACTTGAATTCACTTCGTCTCAGTTGCCATTATGATTCTGTTTAACTAGAGATAAAACCCGAATTAATAAACACATTTATATGTGATAAATAAGTCAATTTATATATACAACCACAGCTTCACCCCGATACCGAGAATATATTGAACGCCCCTCGTAAATGCAAGGTTCATGGTTGGATCTCGGACCCAACAACTTTCCTTCTACGGCAGCACTTCTACCTTCTTCTTTTTCGCTTCTACCTAATTCGCTGAGCATGCTCAGAGAATATATTTGTCAAGATTAAATGTGCAAAGTTTGCCGTTCGGCATAACACTGTAGATCAGTGCTGCCAGATAGTGGTGAAGTTAGCTTTTGCGAGGTAAATTTTAAGTCACCTTTTATGGTTTTCTATGCAAGAAAAGATGGCCGCGTTGGCATATTGGGTATATGCGCCTCCATTTGCATAGAACAGTATCTAAAATTTCTGTCACCGTACAGTGTGGACCCCTGCCACTCTTTACTAACGCCAATATAACTTCCAGCACTGTAGAGTCCTATGTCCTAAATAGGCCTAAGTCGAACCCGGACTGTAGAGCCTGTAGTCAGTGATTTCAGGCATATGTTTTATTATACGACAAATTCTTCCGGTTTTTATGAAAGCATAATTATTTGATCCGATGTCTTTTTTTGTAATTTCAAATACGCCTCACGTGTACAGTGGGCCCTCAAAGGTGGAAGGCTGCCATTGTTCAAGCTCAGGCCCTCCATGGGTTGCATGTTATGATTGCTTTAAAATGGAATAGAAGTCTGTCTCAAAAATGACAATTCATTAATTGTCGTATTTGGCAGCACTGTAACCCTTGAGCTACTGGTTGTAAATACGTTGAATATTTAACACACATCAACCGAAACCACAGTCGAATTGTTTTTTGCTTTTCTTTAAATTCTTTAAGCTGCTGAACGAACACATTCAAATGATATCTGACGATGTGCATATTCATCAGAGCACTTATTCTCTATTCCCCCCCTACGTGTGCACATATTTTATCGCACCGAAACTTATCCCATTTCCAGGGAGATGCCTCTGCTTTAACCCGAATCCCTTGTATGTTTTTTCCTCAAACAGTTGAAATAAATCTGTTATCTCTCATCTCCAAGTATCCATTCGGTGATGGCACCCATCACAGCGATGTTCAATAGGCGCCCACACCACTGTGCCCCCGCGCGCCGAGGTGCTGCTCCACAAAGCCGCATCGCACACTCGCCGAGTGGTTAATAACAAACAAAAATATGAACTAAAACAACGGCAATAACAAAATGAATTCTAGCGCATATTCACCCACCAGACGCCCCTGGCTAGGCGGTCCACAGTCCACACCCCATCGCTTGGCTTGACTCCTGTTTTGTGGAAACATTTGTTGCACTACCTTGCCAGGGGGATGGCGGTTGCGATGGTGGTGTATCGGTGGTGGTTGCCAGTGGCTGATGGTGGCGTAACACGAACAAAAGCATTTTGCAACAAAATACCCCACCAAATAGTGGTGAGTTTCATGACACATGTACATCTGGCACAATCCTCCTCTCCACTAGCAGCTCATCAAGAGCCACTGCATAACATCATGTCATAGATACAGGAAAACTGCAAAAATTAAACGACTAAAGAACGATGAATGATGGTGGCAAGTGGTGGAGTGGTGAGTGAGCGGTGCGGGGCCAGGAATGGACGCAAGAACGAGGTGGAACATGACGAGGAGAAAAATAGAAAAATACGCGCGCGCCATTCATGGGTCATTGTTCTATAAATTGTTTTAAACACTTTTCTCTCTCGTAGAGTGTGTGCTACTGCTGCTGTTGCTGTTGCTGTTGCTGTTGCTGGTGCTGGTGCAGTTCAGGTCGCCCGAGTGAGAGACTGAAATTGCAATGGGGACTTGCTAAGTGGAATCGGTGGGGGCTTCATGCGAATGTGTTTGTTATGGGGTACATATCTGGATGTGAGTCAAGGTGTCGGTACAGTGGCGTGGTGGGATGTGGTAGGAACAAGCTCTACTCACGTCGAATTGTTCGCAAATAAGCAGAGGGCTGTCAGGGAAGTTTATTGTGTTCTTTTTTTTTTTTTTGTTTCCAAATACTTTTGTGGATTTTCGAATGGACGATAAGAACTCTGGCACAAGTGTCTGTGCGCCGGCGAGAGTGAACAGGCGAGTCGAGGTAAAGGACATCACACAAAAAAAGCTCATTGCACATATGTATGATAACGTTGGCATCCATCCTCGGGCGATTGCCGCCAAACGACTGATTCAATGCAACTCAGATGTGATTGTGAATGCCAGGCATACAGTATTTCATTTGTAGATTGTTGTCGGATAAAGCTATAAACACACAGCCACACTCATACACACGTCCGTGAGCGTATTCACATTTCGCCGAGCTCATGGGTGAGGTGGTACTATTGTGGCTTTTGATTGTCGACGGGAAGGAATTCTTTAGCGTTGAGCCAACATCTAATGTGAGGACACAGGCACATTCCATTCCGATGAATTAAAGACGTTCCTCGTCGGAATGCTAGTTGTAGGCTTGATTTTCAAGTAAATCGATTTGAGTTTGAGGAATTTTTTCTACTGAGAATTCCTCTGGACTTGGGGTAATGGTAAACGATTTGCTGAAGTGAGACGATGGTCTTATGAAATGAGTGGCGGCAAGTGTTAAGCTGCATCAAATGTTCATGTGTATCAACTTGTCGTATTTGAGTGGACAGCTCTGTTTGCATAGATGCGCTGCCGAATGTATTCATTGCTTCCAATGTGTTCAATGACATTCGATTACTTTTAAAATAATGACCCAGTTCAATTGGAGATCTACATATATGGTCTTATTCGTCGTGCCCGTTTGGCTCAAAGACCACTAATGGTGAGCCACGCGAAAACATCAGCATCACCACCCCCACCAGGATCATCAAGAATCGATGGGAGAACGTTTTTACCGCGTTAGACAAGAGTTCCTGCGAGTAACCAAACGTAAAGTTTTCAAAACAAGACATTTTAGAAGTCTTCTCTCTCGTTGAGCGAATAAAGGGTGAAATAAACTTCATATTGAGTCGTCTTACGTCGCAATGAATGCCATGGAAACAGATTGCTCGATATTCTTGAAGAACAAGGATCAACATTAGAATTTCTTTTGATCGATTCTTCGTTTTATGTGACGGTATGTCTGAAAGAAATGAAGAGTGATACACATATGCAAATAACAGAAGCATGGAATATTTGTTTGTCACAGTTGGAATCGAGACTAGAACGGGTATCATCATCATCACCATGGTGTGGTGCTGCTTCGAGTTAGCAGCGAATGGTCCCGACTCTGGGTGTCGATTGTCGATGTGTTGAAGTCTCGAATCCCGATAGCTGTCACTTCTTTGATTCTTCACCCTTTTTTCCTCGACTACACTGAACTGCCATGGATGCACAGGCGCACCCCTTTATAATAAAGGGTGTTTTTTTTTTTTTTTTTAGAGATATAGAACTTTAAGTTGGCAACACTATTGTAACTGGCGGCCATTTTGTCAGCTATCAAATGATTTATTTTTAGTTTGGTTTGGCATTTCAACATGAATAGACTGACGCCTGAACAACGCTTCCAAATTGTGCAAATTTATTTTGAAAATCATGGTTCTGTTCGAAATACGCAGAGCGCACTACGTCCATTTTCACCATGCTCACTTCTGGTTGAATGGATACGTCAATAAACAAAACTGCCCGTATTTGGTGTGATGATAATCCTCAAGTGTATGTTGAAAAATCATCTTTGTTTTATTCCAATTCAAAGGTCTATAACTCTAAAAAAAAACACCCTTTACAACGTTCAAAAGTCTAAAACATAAAATTAAAAAAGTCAGTGTTTTCAACAACCGACCACAAATGGCTAAGATGCACCAGTTGTCTTAAAACATAGGAACTATGGCACACCCTCAATCTTAAACGATCACTCTGTCGTCTCAGATTAAGCAGATCGACACTCAGAACCCTCATCGGTGTCATTTTAGGGTACTGCACAATTATCACACAAGTCCGCCTGATGGGTGTCCTGTACAATGTTTTCTACTTTTTTCAGTAACCTAAGCGAACTCGCGTCCGTGACGTTGTGGGTCTGTGCGTCGACTCCTACACACTTGGACCTCGGCGTCTAGGTTCGCGTCCCAGTACGGAGCAAGTAATTTTGACGGCCCCACCCCTTTCGAGTCCCTGACAAATTCTCAAAAAGTATAACTGTCTAGAAAAAGCTTTTCAAACTTGGCCGATCGGAGTCGGCATAAAACTGTAGGTCCCTTCCACTCGTGGAAGAACAACACGAGTGGTTGCTGAGAAGCTAGGCCCTAGCTCTCTGCAGGCTGTGGCACCAGCATAAGCCAGTCAAAACGCTTTGTCACAAGCGCCAACTTGTTCCAAGTTTAGGAGTAAGTCAATCCAATTGATATCACCATGGACCTATACTGAACCACATTTGCTTCCGTAAAAGGATGATGACGGTAATTTTTGCCTCATGGTTATGTCAATAAGTAAAATTGTCGCATTTGGGACAAAGACCATCCACATGACCTTGCTAGGTTTGGTTAGGTTGGAGTGGCTGACTGCTAGATGGTAGCAATCACACTTAGGCCATAGTAGACCGTTGTGTTACCAGGCGGATGTAATTATTCCTACTCCGCAGCCAATAAGCGCTTTTGATAAAGCAGAGGAAATGGCTAATACTAATGCTACTTAGTTCCGTCAGATTGATGTAGGCGCCTAGGTGACGTTTTCTACGGGAGGAGAGAGCACTGTATAGAGCACTTGCATAGAAGATGTGCTATAATTTTCCTTCCTCCTCTTCGTCTCTGCAGAAGTTCTTATAGGGTAGGCCTAATCTGGGGGCATGTGTTTCACCGGCATTGTGCCCAGTTATGACGATAATGGTTCCGAGGTTATGTCTACTCATTCTCATTAGACCAAGTGAGCGTTTTGGATCAATAGTAGGCTGTTTTGTAATGAGGCACCCAGCGCCGGTATACCATCTATGATTTGCGAGAGTGAGCGTTTCAAACGTCAGCTTTGCAGTAGCGATGGGCATGGCGATGGGTAGGTTTCCCATGGGAAAAGAGTACGGAACTAGTGCCTTTTCTTGCGAGTTCGTCGGCTTCACAATTATCTGGGATGTCAATGTCCCGGCACCTACATAAGTTGAATGCTATAATACTTGGCCATCTCGTTGAGAGTTAAGTGGCAATGGAAGTCTTTGAGTTAAAAGGGACTGCGCTCAGAGATTTGATTACAAATCTGACTGTCAGTGATTTGTTAGTCGCAATGTCAGTTGAATGTATAGTTCCTTAGAAAAGACACCCGCTCCCACACCTTTGCCCATATTCGGTCCATCTGTGAGCACATAACACCGTTACATCACAGATTTGTTTGACCTGTGGGCTGGAGAAATCATATTATTTTTAAAAAATATATTACTAATGAGCGTGTTACAGTCAATTGTGTTCGGTTTGGAGTCTAGATTAACGATTTAATCCCCCGATTAAACACCCCTCTTTGCATCCCATTCAGGCGACCTAGTTTGCAAACATTTTGTAAATTAATTAGTTGACTGCTTCAACAAAACTGAAATTTGATTGGTTTGAAACTATTCCTTTGGGGGGAAACATTAATTGTCATTTTTAACTCAGAGAAATAATGGTATGCACTGTAGCTTTTTATGCGAATACTCAAACAGCGACAATTAATGACACAACTTGAGCGAGTAAAATTTTTGCAACGTGTGGTAAAAAACAAATTCAATTAAAAACTCCATGATGACAAATGCAGTGCATTCCGAGAGGCTAAACTAAAACGCCACGTAAAGCAGTTAGTTTAATTGCTGCACACAAGCGTAATGTGAAGTGACTAAGACGGGAGGAACATGTAACAAACGTTTGACTTCGTAGATCGATGTTCGTTTATTACAAACCACTCAACTCTAGGCTCGAGCGGATCCTTGCGAACCGTGACTCGATTCCTTGAAATAATCTTGAAATTTGACATTTGATTTGAATTTGAATGTGCGCGGTCTTCAGTTTTACTGCGCCATACGAAATAACGCTGAATTTTGAGGAAAAAGCTGCATAATGAAAACTTTTGTTGAAACAAATCTATTCTGTGTAGGGACAGGGCGAGCTTCAGTTCCACTTTTTGGTGTAGTTTAGCAGCGTACGCAAACCAGTGCCTATGTCCAAAGAACACACATTTCGTTTAGAATTCAGGGTTATTTCACATCACCTAACTGTCGTAATGTATTCTCGAGTGTTTCCTATTCTTCTTCTTTTTCGTGTGTTCCTACAACCACTCGTCTTGTGGTTTCTACTGTCTCCTACATGGGCAGGAGACTTACAGAAGCTTTTCTTTTAGAGTGTTACCCTTTGCGCATGGGATTAGATTCGAGTGAAGTAGCGTCGTGAAAATTAAAGTTAATCGAACCATGACTGTTATCAGCGATGTCAGAACGGATCTCAAGTGATGTATTCAAAGTCTCTTCGGTATGCTCCATTAAAGGGCTACAAAGACAGCTTGAGTGCCAGTGGAACGAACTTCTGTCGGGTCTCAAGTCCTGTTTATGAATATTGGTCTAACATGACATGTCATTCAAAGACATATGAAAGATGCGAGCTTGGTCTGACACCGAGACTTTTACTCAAAGGTTCTCATTTACCGCTTGATTCTCAGATTCATTTGAAAGACCGAGAAACGAACCAATTTCTCACAAATTCACCCTGTGTCCTAATTAACTGAAAACAAATATGTAATATGTATTAGTCAAACCAGTCTAGATTCGAGTGTCATGCTAACCGACGAGAACCCATTTAAAGACAGCCAAATGACAGAAGAGAGGAAAAAGCTCTCGCGCACACAGCAAAGCACAGGAGCACAATGCTCTCGCTGTGCTCATTAAACATGAAACATTATTAGTTTCTGTGATATCCATAAGCTAACCGTATCCTCATTTCCAGTGTGTCCCATTCCGCTCGGTTGCAGACGCCATTATGCCCTCCACAAAGACGAATGAAAGCACCAAAACACAACAGGCAATGATAAATGATTACAGAATCCATTAGTTTTATTAACATCCCCGGAAGACAGCTACATAGATTCCATCGTATCTCAGCGTTTCTGCTTTAATAGGAAAGCAAGCATCTTTCATCTGCCAACTGGTCTCTCCATCCTCCTGCTGCTCGCACATAGTACCAGTGCGAGTATGCAACATTTTTACCACTTAACAACATGTTGCCCATTATAATTCCATGCCAGGACCGACCGACCGACGCACCCTCCAAAAGCCGAGTTCAAAGAAAAGAATGAAAGCAAAAGAAGAAAGGAAGCAAAAAAAACTTTTCGCAAATATTTTCATTTTCATTCAAGGGATGGTAGTTAATTTAATGGCTCTCCGCATCTACACATGAGTGCGAGGCAAAGGAGATGTGTACAATCCATTTTGGAATCCAATAATTCATTCGAATATACACACCCTGCCTGCCGTCGCGTCAGGTCAGGCCCCCCCTCCCCCCGAATCCTCAATGTATCGCATGAAATTAGGTGGAATTTTGAAATACGAGACTTCAAGTCGAAATATGCTCTTTGCAAAAAAAAAAAAAAAACACAAAAGCGAAACCAGGAAAAACGGGAACTGACACTTTGTATATTATTTCAGTGCTGAAATGGTTTTATGTGAACACTTACTCACAGTTCATGGGACAAGAGCTAAAAGAATCTGCAGGACAGTGCAGTGGGCGGAAGGTAGGTGCGCGCTGCCTGTGGTAGGTAGTATATGTGAAAACTAAAGAAAATCCAGAGCAGCACTCATCAGAGTGTACACATGTAGAACTTCTCTCTATACCCTCCTCGTACGTTCGTTCGTTCAGACCTGTGCCACAGTCTTCTGGCCTGGTTAAGGGTATTCCCATTCTGATAGGGAATACTGATGGGCACTGGTGGTGGATGATTTGTGTTTGATGTTCTGCAATGTGTACATGAATTACCCTGTGTGTGCATATATTAATAGGGCTTCGTTAGGTTGAATTGTAAACAAAGAGGAATGTGAATGGTACACTAACGAACGGAGTCGTAAAAGTTGCAACTTTGTTATAAACGAATGATGAGCTGCTTATGACTGTTTTTTTCTTTACTTCTCCTGCATGAATCCTGTTTCTCAAAGAACTGGCTTTCTATGATGCAAACTAGTGTTATGCAATTTATTTAAAGGGAAATAATACGAATGGCGATTGTGTATTCCTTTGAAATGTTCCATAAATAAATTCCGTTCCAAATGACGACACTGACTGCTCTCGGGTAGGACACACTTATTTGACCGTCTTTTGTTTGATTCTGTACTAGAACTGGGAACTAGTTACTCGTAACAGCGGTATTATGACGTATCTTTGAGGCGAATTTGGAATCGCATCGCTTGAGCATCGTTTCCACAAGCTTTTCCATTGACATCGGCGTTAATTTGATTTCCAAGTGGTGACCTGCAACTAAAGGGTGGTTCAATTTTAAGGGCCGATGTTGATTTTGAATAAAACACAAATTATTTAGGAAATTATTGTCATTTCTTTTTATTATGATAATATTGGTATGGTTCAATTATGTATGGAACAACATATCGGCCAAATGGCCGCCGCGACCTCGGCGGCACACCTCCATCCGATGATCCAAATTTTAGATGACTCTGAAGCATAATTGAGGTTCTATGCTGTTAATGTGCCGAATTGTCTCATCCTTTAGCTCTTGAATTGTTGCTGGCTTATCGACATACACCTTTTCTTTCAAATAACCCAAAGAAAAAAATCCAACGGTGTCAAATCACATGATCTTGGTGGCCAATTGACATCGCCACCACGTGAGATAACACGGCCATTGAATTTGTCGCGCAAAAGAGCCATTGTTTCGTTAGCTGTGTGGCAAGTGGCACCGTCCTGTTGAAACCACATATCGTCCACATTCATATCGTCCAATTCGGGCCATAAAAAGTTCGTTATCCATTTCACGATAGCGAACACCATTCACAGTAGCTGCCTGACCGGCTTCATTTTGGAAAAAATACGGCCCGATGATGCTGCCAGCCAGTCACTCTTTGTGGGTGCATTGGTTTTTCGACAATCACTCTTGGATTATCATTCGCCCAAATGCGACAATTCTGCTTATTGACGAATCCACTGAAGTGAAAATGTGCCTCATCATTGAAGATGATTTTCTTCGAAAATTGATCATCCACTGTTGCCATTTCTTGCCACCATTCTGACCATTGACGACGCTTGAAATGGTCAAGAGGCTTTAGTTCTTGAGTCAATTGCACCTTGTAAGCGTGTAAATGCAAGTCTTTATGCACAATGTTCATTAACGACGAGCGTGAGAGGTGCAATTGTTGGGCACGACGACGAGTTGAGGTGGACGGCTCTTCAGCCACACTATCGCTAACAGCAGCAATATTTTCTGCAGTACGAGCTGTACGAGCATGCACTGGTGTTTTCACATCTCCTACAGACCCGGTTTGCTCAAATTTTTGCACGATTTTTCCGATTGTACGCACATTTGGACGATTATGACATTTGGACATATGCATTTTGATTTGAACGCCTATTTTCATAATAAGCCTGAATAACTTTAACGCGTTGCTCGATTGTGTATCTTTCCATGATTTAAATTGAGTTAGTCTGAAATTGAGAAATGTCAAATGAAATGCAGAAAAAAACTTGACGTTTAGGTGTGGTTCACATTCAACATCGGCCCCTAAAATGTAACCACCCTATACAAACTCGCAACTTTGACAATTCCCTGACATTTCCCCCACAAGTAGTCCAAAAGTGTAACATCGCCTGATTTTGAAGGCATATTCACTGGACTGTTTGACAAGATATGCCCCCCTGCGATGACTAATTTAATCAATCGATTGTGCCGCGTACCAAGCTCCTCTGTCCTCTTTATCTTCTGATGGCCCATCGCATTGTAGACTCTTCGAGCTGGAGCAATGTTGACCAGGCGCTCTATATCTTCTAACCATCTTTTCCATAGTATTCGTAGACGCCTGACTTAGCTCTCCTTCCTTATGAGGAAGGAAAACCATTCCTTTGTCAATGATATGCAATTTTCTTCTTCTTTGTATAGCGCTACCGATCGGTTGGGCCTGGACCTTAACCAACACAGATCCTAATTATCTCCAATTTGCAATTTTCCAATCAAGTTGAGAGAGGTGTCATCTGTTGCATCATCCCAAGGTCTCCGAGTCAAAAAAAAAAAGTCATTCAATCGGAGAATCAAGAAATGAAATCAGTTTCTGCGCTTTGGCCGACCAAATCCTTGAAAAAATGTGGGCCAATAATTCCCATAACCTAAAATGAACGCCAAAGAACTAGAAGTCAATGGCAATCGGCATCTTCACTAAGCATTCGTTCCAAATCAATTGACAATTTGATTTATTAGCGTAGTCATGGAACCAGAATGAACCTCTTCGTTGAACAAGTTTCTGTTGGCCAATCACCACGATCTTCGAAGTAAATTTTCACAAATTTCAAGCCATCCTGGAACCAGTCAAATCATGCTACAATAAATGTCTCTTGGTACCCTTAGCTCTACCCCCCGACTGTAACATGAACACTTTGACTTATGCCAAGTGGATTTTCTTATTTGTTCTCCTTTATACAGTAGATTGTATCCGACTATCAGACTCGTCGAAAGGCGCTTCGAACTTACGACTTTCATTCTACATTCTATGTGTATGAAGTCGTCACATATTTCTAATCAAATTTAAGAACAGAACCAGATTTCCAAACTCGCCCGGGTAGGGTGAGATAGGGTGAGCAGCTGCTTCTTCGAACGCAAAGGGCTATGCTTCGGTGGTTTGGTCACGAGGCACGAATGTCCCCATCATCGCGACTTCCGAGGCGGGCGTTGAATGTGATTCCATCAGGTAGGCGACCACTTGGCAGATCCAGGACGAGGTGGTTGGACCAAGTCCAAAAACTCGCCGGGTTACGCTTGGGCATTGCTCCTGAAGAGTTAGAGTCGATGGCGGAGGATCGAGTTGCCTGAAGATCTCTCGTGCGTGGTTTACCCCCGCGACCCCTTTAGTGGATCATGCGGGTCAGAAGATGATGATGATGATGACCAGATTTCCATTCATTTCCCTTCACATCCTCGTAACGTTGCATCCTTGTAAACGTAGTGTCCGTTTGTCCCTCTGTCTGTCGCCTTTTCTTTTTTTAAAATGTCCACAGAAGATTAGAAACCACTTAATTAAGCACCAAGAATCAATGAAAGCCTTCATATTACTGTCGCAAAGAGAGACGCGCATCTTGTGCAGTATTTCTAAACAAGAACTACAAAAAGGTCTAGACAATATTTTGCGATCACTTCCATTTTCGAAGCACTTCAAAATTTTCCCTCGAATCACTCAAATCAGTGAATTAATAAATAAATTCAATTTTGTTCATCTTTCCAGGTGTCGGCTGGTCAACATTTGCACCTAAGTGGCGATCTAAAAAGCAACGTTTCAGTTGCAGCGCAACAAGGGGTATTCTTTAATCAACAGCAACAGCAGCAGCAACAACAACAGCAGCAGCAGCAACAACAACAACAGCAGCAACAACAACAAAATCAACAGGCCCCACAACATCCGCAACAAGGAAGCAATAATCTTGGCAATAATCCTCAAAATCAGCAATCAAATCAAACAATAAACAATGCAACGGGTACGTACACAAATTCGAATAACTTTGAGAGTCTTTTTGAAAACACTTTTTTCTTCTGCTTCTGTCCAGGTCCTACGAATGATTCATATACCATGTCGCAGACACAATCAATAAGCTTCACTCAACAGCAACAGCAGCAGCAGCAATCACTGAGGCAGCGACAATCTTTGTCCGCCGCTGCAGCGGCTGCCAATGCAGTTGGCATGGGTGGTGGCGTACCTGGTGCAGGGACACCCGGTGGCGGACCCAATGTTAGTGCAGCCTCCAACAATGGCCCGAACAACAATGTGCCCAATCAAGCGGCCGGCAATCCGTCAGCGTCTGGTGCAATGGCAAGCATGAGTCAGATGGCGGCGAACGCAGCGGCGGCAAATGTGCCAATGAATCAGGGTGGCATGAATCCGAACATGGGCGCTGGTAATATGCAACAAAGTATGGGACAAATGTCACACGGCACTGGCGGTCCCGGCGGCATGGGATCCATGGGCATGGGTGGCATGAATGGGATGCCTGGTCAAATGGGTGGCATGGGTACAATGGTACCGAACGCGATGAATCCAGCAGCAGCAGCCGGCGGCATGGGTCCCAATTCCATGATGATGGGTGGTGGGCCGATGGGAATGAATCAGGCTAAGTTCATACAGCAACAGCAGATGATGCGAGCTCAAGCGATGCAACAGCAGCATATCGGAAGTAGTCGACCGCCACCGCCGGAGTACAAGGCAACACAGGCCCAACTGATGCAGGCCCAGATGATGCACCAGAATGCAGGTGCTCGTTTCCCGAATGCGGCGGCACAAGCAGCTGCCATGCGACGAATGAGCCAGCAACCTATTCCTCCATCAGGTAAGAAAACCATCCATCTTTGGCACTTAGAGCATGTTCCTTACACTTTCACATTAACCAGGTCCAATGATGCGCCCTCAACACTCAATGTATATGCAACATTCCGCAGCGGGTGGTCCGCGCACAGCTATGGGTCCCTATGGTGGTCCAATGGGCAATGGGCCACAGAGACCACCCAATGTACAAGTAACTCCGGAGGGCATGCCAATGGGGTCGCAGCAAGAATGGAGACATATGATGATGTCGCAGCAGCAAAGTATGTCCTTCAATGTGCAGGGAGGTGGACCGGGTCCCATGCGACAAGCGTCCAATGGAGGATTCAATTCTAGTGAGTCTTAATTTATTCCATTCGCACGAGCTCCTTCTCATTTAAATATTTATTTTCCCGAAACAGGTGGATTTATGCCAAACACTGGAGCGGGTGGCGGTCTCTCTGGTGGTCCTAGCGGTATGTCACAAGGTCCCAATTCTGGAATGCAATTGACTCCGGCTCAAATGCAACAGCAACTGATGCGACAGCAACAGCAAAACCAAATCGTTGCTGCCCAGCAAAGTCAACAACAGCAAGGCATGATGGGCAACATGAACCAAAATCAACAAGCGGCCGTTATGCAACAAATGCTCCAGCAACAGCAACAGCAGCACCATCAGCAACAGCCGCAACAGCAGCAAAACATGATGACTCAAATGCAAATGGCCTCTATGCACATGTCACAATCCCAACAAATCACAATACAACAACAGCAACAGCAACAACAGCAGCAACAGCAATTTGTTCAACAAACAACCACAACGACAACGCACCAACAGCATACTCAACAAATGATCCAAATGGGCGGCGGTGGTGCAGGCAACAATACCAACGCTGTGGTACAAGGTGCCGCATCCGGTGGACCTCTAACCACACCGGCGTCATCTATGCAAACAGCTACATCGGCAATTAATCAGACGATCAATTCGGTCGTCGGCAATGCCAACGATTTGTGCTTGGAATTCTTCGACAATTTGCCCGTCGGCGATGCTAGTAATTTCTCCACTCAGGATCTGCTCAATTCGCTGGATAATGATAATTTCAATATCCAAGATATTCTGCAGTGAACGTGAGCACATTGAATGAGAATACAGGTTGTTTGATTTGTACGAATTGGTTGTTTGCGCACATTAATTAAAAAAACACACACACACACATTTTTTTGTACTTGTTTGGTTAGGTAAAAACGTGAGATTGCTTTGAGAGAGAGAGAGAGAGAGAGAGAGAGAGGAGTTCTGTGCTGTGTTCGGGTTTATGGATGAAATATTGCATTAATTGAGAAAACATCGGAATATTCCTCGAATATATTTTAATTATCCTTTCCCACGTTCTCAGTATGCACGAGTGATTGTGTTTAACATTCAACTCAAGCAATACAAGATAAATGGATAAATGGAAATGTGGGTTTCTAGAAATCGTGTTCCTTTGAAAAATCTCCTCAGACTCGATTTCCACAATGGAAATTGAAAATAGCCCTTAACTTCTGGAACAGAACTGTTTGTTTTTAGATTAGATGATGGCAACTGTGATTTCTGTTTCGTGGGGAACTTCACTTCGCATAGTTACATGGACCATCAAGTTCTGTACACTTGAAGCAAATCCTAACCTACCCGCACTCTGAATAGATTGCATTGGAGTCTGGTTACCTTCGTGAATTCCTCCACAATTCCGTGTTCAAATGTATATTTTAGAAGACATGTGGTTTGTTTGACTTTAGAAATATTTTTCGACAAATAATTTTACCATAAATGAAGCCACATGGAAATGGGAAATGGTGGTAGCTTGGAACACTTAACGCTTAACGGTAAAATGCTAGCTCGATAAAATGAGATTATTTGCATATAACATCCTGCCTCGTTTGCACAACCGATGGAAGTTCAGAAAGATCTGTACAACAATTTACTCTAAAATTCACGACATCTCCGCTGTTTCTTTCAGTTAAACTTGGTATTCGTTTCAAACAGTCACTCCCATGACATCTTTTCATATTCTTAACACTGAACCCTATCTGACCAACGAACAGCACCCGGCCTG
The DNA here is from genome assembly GCA_907269125.1 of Eristalis pertinax. Lineage (NCBI taxonomy): Eukaryota > Metazoa > Arthropoda > Insecta > Diptera > Syrphidae > Eristalis > Eristalis pertinax. The sequence continues at coordinate 32,737,051 of OU026146.1, forward strand.
TTTGTACTCCTAATTGACGAGGTTCTTTCGAACTACTGTTCTATTTTGTTCTCTCTCAAAATGTTGAAAATATTCACTTTCACAATGAATATCAGAAACAAATGAAATTGCTCTTTTGATCAGGCTTAATAGAACAAGAACTGAGAATCACAAGTAATCCTGGATAATAGAATATTATAAATTCTAACTCGAAAATGTTGATATGGATTGGTTGCTTCCACCGTGTAGACTCCTACATTATGTAAATTAATCGGAATGAATCGAATTAATTCGTAGAAAATTAACGAGCACAACTTGCCTTTAATGAATTCTTGGCAAATAAATGGGAAAAGTTACAAGAGATTCTTTCAGAAAATACAACATCGTTGTTTTCAAGAGATCAACGCTCGAAAAGTTCATCAAGCGTCTTCAAATAAAATGAAACGATTTGACATTTATCCGAAACAATAGTCTCGAAATCCACACCCGAGCACACACCAACATACCTCAAAATAGCAATCTCACGACAAATAAAGAAGAAAAGAGAAGAAATACAAAAATGAACATAACATTAATAAAAATAAAAACGCAAAAAAAAAAAAACAACAAATCATTGGTGATATTTATTAAATGTTAAAAATTCTTAACAGAAAAACAAAACAAAAATGTAAACTATAATTTTCTAATAGCTGTTGAATAATTTTTCTTTTCGATTTTGTAAAATATATGAACGAACAAAATTTTCATTTAAAAGCAAAAAAACAAAAAAAAATTAAAAGAAAATGATCACAAATAAGACACCACAACCGCATAAATAGAAAAACAAAACAAAACAAACAAGAAAATGAAACAAATATTATTGGACAGTAGTATGACTATAACGATATATATATATATGATAATTATTAATTAATTTTAGTGAAAACAAACATGAATAGTTCTTAGCGATTAAAAACAAAATATATATATATATATTTTATTTCAAACAAGTATAAGGTTATACATAAAATATATGTATATGTAAAAAAAAAAAAAACGAATAAAACAAGAGAAAATCATAAATGAAAACCAACTTTTGTACATTGTATTTTTTAATTTATTTTAATTGTTCTTTTTCCTTCTCTCATATATTTTTGTTTCCTTTTATTGTACACCCGTTTCAATGGTATATCTTTTTTAAAGAATATTTTGTATTTTTTTTTTTTTATATATATAACATGCAATTTGTTTCAAAAGTTACTTAAATTGTTTATTCTGTTTATTTTTCTATTTCCTAGTTTAGAATATTGTCAAATCAATTGAAATTTGTTTGTTTATTATTATTATTCTTTTTTTTTTGTAAAAAAAAATTTTATAGCTGTTTTTTTTTTTTTTTGTATACACACATAAGAAAAAATGGGACGGAAAATAAATAAATAAATAAATTAAACCATAAAACCAAGAACTTATTTCAATTAAAATTAAAACCAGAGAACAACACAGAAATTATAGTAGTACATAAATGCAAAGTCTTAACAAACAAACACACCCGCATACACACACAGTAACGTAGTAACGTAACGTAACGTTGTGAACTTTGCAACAATTTAAACAAATCATCAGTAGGGATGTATAAAAAGAAAGCAAAATTCGTTTTACCAGCAAAGTTTACAAGAAACAAAAATGTTTTAAAAAAAAAAAGAAATAGATAAGTTATATATATATATATACAAAGCAAAAAACATATATATACAATATGCATATACTATTATTAAAGTTAAATTAAAAATAAACAACTATTAGAGATGGCATCTTTATAGATAAATTTTAAAAGTTAAGTGTAAAACGAAAAACAACAAAAAACAAAAAAAAGAACAAGAACAAGAAGAAGAAACCACAACAAATTAAAATAAAACCACAGACAGTTTTAAGTTACCGTTTTTTTTTTTTTATTCCTTTTGTTGATTCCATTAAAAAACAAACACAAATAAATCAAAAAATAAGCAAAGTAATTTTATACAAAATGAAACAATAATCAAAATTGAACTTATTTAATTGGCAAACTTCTCTACGTTTTTGCCACTTTCTGTTTAAAATGGTTGGCTCATCGGTTGGCGGCTTGATTGTTGGGAATCATCGTTTTCGTATTCTTGACCCCTATTCAGTTAACGTAACGTAGAGGGGCCTAGAATTTGTTCCCAGAATCACTGAAGGTCTTTGGCATTGGGCAACTTTAATCGGCAATTGTCCCATCTCTGGTCGTTAAAATGCATTGATCCAGTAAAAGCTTTTGAAGAAAACATCGATTTCGATGGTAGAACATATTATGAATTTCTGTGAAATCGGCGTTTGCGTTACAATAAAATATGGTTGAAGTTAGAGTCGGCAAAGTATGCTATCAGTTCTTTCGCTCTCAGAAATATGCTGATGTTCAAGGATGTTGTGACTGATCTTGAAAAAACTTCTTAACGTGGCCCTATCTTTAGAGCTTGCAACTGCGGACAGTTTTTTGGATGGCGGCGAATTCAGCAAAGTTGTGTGGAAGGACAAATGCAACAACATTAATGATCTTGTTAAGGCTATCAAGTATAGGTTCGACCCCTTGAATTGCATAAAATCCTTCTTATTTGGCAGACGCTACAGTCCAGGGTGGACTCAGCCAACATGCCTCTCCATCTATCACGGTGGTCTTCCTTTACCGCGTTGTGCCTCATGGTTGGAGTCGAAGACCGTTTCCGGGCCGTACCATTGGCGCCCATTCGCTCTACATGGCCTAGCCATCTGAGACGAGAGACTCGAACTCTTTTGACCATATCGACGTCGCTCTACAACGCGTACAGTTCGGCTGAGTTCGTAAACGTCAAATAAAATGCGTTTGTGATGCCATGCAATGATTCTTTAATGTTGCAATGCATCACGATAATCTGTGATGCGCTGGTTGCTTTTGTTTGCGAAGCGGCCGCTTTCATAGAACACAATGCATTGCATCGTTGCCAAATATTTGTAATTAAGAGCGCTTGACGTCGCAGTACTGCGCCAATACTGCGGTTACGAACTCAGCCGGACTTTCCTCTCGAAGTGACCCAGAATCTCCTGGCTTTGGTTAGAAGCTCTTGTTGGTCAATTTAACCTTGATTCAGATCGTCACCAAGCGTTCGCTTATACATCTGATGCTCAAGACTTCTTGCCTAAGTCTGCTCTTGACCCGCATCCAAATGTGCGCTGACATCGTTCTATGTAGCAGTCACCGCTGTCCAGGGCCTCCGCAAGTTGTGGTCTATTAACAGTCCGAACGTTCCACGTACAGCTTCGAAGATCGTTGTCCGTATTGTGTCTGCCAGAGTTGTCGAATCGAAATGTATAAACTAGATGGAATCTCATTAGTCGTTCTTGTTGCGAATCGAGGTCCACTGAATAGTTGTCTCAGTAGCTTATCAATGTGCCTATGGCGAAATTAGTTGATGGTTACACTCGTTAGTGCTATGACTATTTTCTCCTTATTCTTACCGACCAGACTGGATGTCAAGAAAGGTGTTCCCTTCAAAAATGGCGACTTTAGAGTTCGATGTCTGATTTATTTTCTGATGGTAAGAAATACGATTCCATTGTCTGGGGCCCTATAGTCTGTTGAACTATGTCAAGAAAGAAGACTTATTGTACAAGTGTCCTCATGCAATGTGGTTTTCATAGATCTTGCTGCTGAGAAGGAACAATATTTCTATTGACAAATGTTCTCATATATAAATCCATCGTAGGAAAGGGGCAGTGCGTCATCATCATCATCATCATCATCTTCTGACCCGCATGATCCACTAAAGGGATCGCGGAGGTAAACCACGCACGAGAGATCTCCAGGCAACTCGATCCTCCGCCATGGACTCTAACTCTTCAGGAGCAATGCCCAAGCGTAACCCGGCGAGTTTTTGGACTTGGTCCAACCACCTCTTCCTGGGTCTGCCAAGCGGTCGCCTACCTGATGGAATCGCATTCAACGCCCGCCCGACATTCGTGCCTTTCCGTTCGAAGAAGCAGCTGCTCAATGTTGAGTTCCTCGCGCACTGCCGTGTTTCTCACCCTATCCCGGCGAGTAATTCCCACAACAGCACGAAGAAATCTCATCTCAGCCGTTTGCACTCGCGATCTTATTCTTTCGGTCATTACCCAAATTTCATGACCATAGGTGACAGTTGGACCAAATACTGAGTTGAAAACCGCTAACTTGGCTTTGACACCAAGGTCGGCCTTTCTGATTACAGAACTACCAAGCTGTGTCAAAACTGACCCAGCTTGACCAATCCTACCGGAAAGCTCAGCATTACTCCTTCCATCACTCGTGAAAAAGACCCCGAGATACTTAAACTTCTCCACCTGCTTCAATGGGACTCCACTAACATGCAGAGTGCATTGAACAGGCGTTCTGGAAATGACCATAACCTCCGATTTGTCCACGCTAACCCTCATTTCAGCATCAGCACATACGGCCACAAACCTATCGAGTGCGCGCTGGAGTTCCGTCTGGGAGGATGTGTGGATAACCAAGTGATCTGCAAAAAGAAGATGACGTACCCTCAACTCTCCCAATGTGAAACATTCCTCACCTCGGCTGCGCTGCAACATCCAGTCCATATATACAATGAAAAGGAGAGGTGACAAGACACACCCTTGGCAAAGTCCAACGCCCACGGTGAAAGGTGTTGATTTAGCACCGTTTACCCGAACACAGCTGCTACAGGTTGTGTATAGAGACTGAATGGCCCTCAGAAGACGACCATCAATCCCATACTCCTGCAGGACACTCCAGAGTTTACCTCGACGGACTCGGTCATATGCCTTTTCCAAATCTACAAAACAACTGTAGATGGGTTTGGCATACTCCCAAGCCTTCTCAAGTACCATTCTTAGAGTGAAAAGCTGGTCGGTTGTACTTCTCCCGGGACGAACGCCGCACTGTTCATCCCCCATCCTGGGCTCGACCATAGCTCTAGCATAGACTTTCCAGGGGATACTTAAAAGAGATATGCCTCTGTAGTTGGAGCAATCTCTTTTGTCCCCCTTCTTGAAAAGTGGGACAATCACCCCAGTTTGTCAATCGCCAGGTGTCTCACCGCGTTCCCAGGCCACTTTAATGACACGAGAGAGCCATAAAACTCCCTCTTTACCCATTGCCTTAAGCATTTCTGGCCGGATTTCATCCACGCCGGCGGATTTGGCAATTTTTAGCGATTTAATCGCCAAAATGACTTGGACTATTCTCCGCCCCACTCAAGACTACGGGTCTGTCATTCCCAGTGCCCTGTTCGGGATTGAGCAGCTCCGAAAAGTGGTCGCTCCATCTGCCCAAGATGTCCTCCTCATTGGAAAGCAACGCCCCATCTTTGGACGTGACTCCTTCGATGATGTTGAATTTCCGTCCTCTGAGTCGGCGAATGGTTTGTCAGAACACCTTTTTCGCAGATCTATGGTCGCTTTCCAGCTTCTCGCCGAACTCCTTCCAAGACTGCTCTTTAGCTGCTCGCACAGCTAATTTGCAAGTTCTTCGCGCCTCAGTGTACCGGTCACGAGAAGCAGAGTCCCCCAAGAGAATCCAGTCTCTGTAGGTCTTCTTTTTCTCTCTGATGGCTTCTTGAACTGCGGATGTTTTAAACCACGCAGTTCTTTTCTCACCACCAGCCGCCACTTGCAGAGGCAATGATTGCTGTTGAAAACAATCGCCATTCTTCCTCTACATGCGCAGTGGTTTTCGAAAGTAATGTAAACTGAACGAATCCGAGATGAATTAGGGCCGTGATATATGAATTGAAAAGATTATCCCTTCATCTTTGACTCAATATCGACACAAGTCTGCTGACCATCTGTGGCTAGAAGGTGCCTTAAAACGAAGAAAATATGGAGCGATCACGATCACTCTACACAGCCCTGCACATAAGATTTTAACAAACCTATCCACTGTTCTGCGCCATAATTTATTCGGGCTGTTAGGTCTTCTGTCCTCCTGTGTTAAATGCTTCCATCGTACAACTTGGCCTTTCGTAATATGTACGCGAATCACGTTCCCTTTCAGTGTTGTTCTATGGATTCGTGGCTTGTTCTTTGATAGAGTTTATGACAGAAAGTGTTTCAACCCTATTACGAAAGCCGTTTAACGATTTGTCGCAAAACGATTGCTAGTCTGTAATGTGGTTATTTGCGTCATTAAACGACAAAATCCGTTTACTTCGTATAGACAGCGCTATTATGGTAGTCAGAAATAATAAAACCGCAAAATGAGTCGATCACGAAAACGACACATTCGTGAACAATTCAAAATAACTATTACTAACTATACGTGAAAAATGTGTAAACTCGAAATGTTTAAGGCTCGCCATACCGCTACTGAAACGACAGTACAATGATATGGCACTCAAGTCGAATAAATAAAGTAAAACAACGTTCGGGAGGTGAATATGTTACACAGGTACCCATTGATGATCGTTCAGGAGACACTGGTTTCAAGTAAATTGCTAACAGCCAATATCGGACTGCAGTCAAGGTGTCTCCAGCTAACACAATGTTTTTCTAATTATCTGCAGGTACGCAAATCAAGTTGGTTGACCTCCTGCCTCCTCGATTATTCCCTTTTCTCAAAGCGATATCTTCTTCTTCTTCTTCTAGTGGCACTGCAGTCCGGGGTGGACCTGGCCCTCAGTCAACAAGCTTCTCCAGCTGGTACGATCTTTAGCCAGCTGTCTCCAATTACGCGCATCAATTTGGTTGAGGTCCTTCTCCACTTGTTGGCGTCATCGGTTTCGTGGGCGTCCTCTATTGCGTTGTCCCACTGGTTCGGAGTCGAAGACTCATCGGGCTGGAGCAGTGTTGTCCATGCGCTCTACATGGCGTAGCAATCTTAGGCGCTGAATCCGTAGACGCTTGACTAGGCTCATATCGCTGTACAGCCCGTACAGTTCATGGTCTTATCTTCTTCTCCAGAAACCATCATCGCAAACAGGACCAAAGATGGAACGCAGAACTTTTCTCTCGAAAAGACCAAGGACTTCTTAATCTGCTCTTGAGACTGTCCAGGCTTTTATGCCATAGAGCAGGACAGGGATGATGAGGGTCTCATATACTGTTAGCTTGGTCCTTCGAGAGAGAGCTGTACGACTCAATTGCCTCTTGAGCCCAAAGAAACAGCGGTTGGCAAGAGTTATTCTGCGTTTAATCTCGGTACTGAAGTTCTTTGTACTGTTTACCTGGGAGCCGAGGTAGACGAAGTCCTTAACTACCTCGAAGTTAAAGCTGCCTACGGTGACGTTCTGGCCGAGACGTCGATGTTGTGCGTCCTTTCTCGATGACAGCATGTACTTCGTTTTGCCCTCATTCACTGTTAAACCGATTTTTGCAGCCTCCGTTTCAATACCAGCAAACGCTTCATTGACGGCTCGCTGTGTTCGACCAATCACGTCAATGTCGACCGCGTATGCTGGCAATTGTACGGACTTGTGGAAGATCGTGCCTCTAGTGTTGGCGTTTGAGTTTCGCAGGATTTTCTCCAGGATGATGTTAAAGAAGTCATATGACAGCGCGTCGCCTTGTCTATAACCTTTTTTGACATTGAAGGTCGCGGTGAGTTCGTTGCCGACCTTGATGGAGCAGCGAGAGTTCTCCATCGTCATCCTGTACAACCTGACGAGTTTGGCAGGAATGTCAAAACTAGACATGGTGTTGTATAGGTCGTCTCTTTGCGGCCTTGAAATCGACGAATAGGTGGTGGGTGTCGATCTGCATCTCTTGGGTTTTTGTCCAGGAGCTGCCGCAGTGTGAAGATTTGGTCTATGGTGGACTTTCCCGGCCTGAAACCGCACTGATAAGGACCTATCAGGTTATTGACGAATGGTTTTAGGCGTTCACACAAAACGGCAGAGAAGATCTTGTAGGCGACAGTTGAAGGGGTCTCCTTTTTTGTGGATCTCAAAGTGATATGCACTATGCTTTGAGACTCTAGATCAGCTCCCCGTACTTGGCTTGTATGCTAAACATCCGTCTTTCGGACCGTAGAGCGTAGAGCGTGGATGACTTGCTTCGACTCCAGACCATCTCCCCGTACTTGGCTTGTAAGCTAAACATCCGTCTTTCGGACATCCTAGTAGAGCGTGGAACTAGGTTTGACTCCAGATCATGTCCCCGTAGGCTTGTATGCTAAACATCCTTGTTTCGGACATCCTCGTAGAACGTGGTTGATTTGCTTTTACTCCGGATCACCTCTCTGTATTTGACTTTTAAGTTCCACTTGCTTCTTATCATTCTCATATGCACAAAACTAGTGCGTATTGATTGCAACCATTTCTATGTTTGATACATCGCTGCCTTCATTATATTCAAAGCAAAAGTGAAACCATAGAAGGTTCTACACACATGTGTTCAATGTTATCGCAAATCAAACGCATTATCATTGATTGCGACACACCATCTTAGACTTCCTCTAAACGTTGTGTCTCTAGCAACGACTCTGTCTTAACGCCCAGACTAAGTTTATTTTATAGTTTCTGTAATTACTTGTCGCTCAACCGATTTATGTATTTCATTTGAAAAGCATTCTCCGTAAAGCTCAAAGCTTAGAGTATACTCATTAGAATGAAAATACGAGTACTTTCAAATGTCTTGTGTTACTTATGAACGAAGAAAGGTAAGAAATTGTAAATTTTTCTTTCGATTTTTGTATTATATACAATAAAATTGATTATATATATAAATATATTATATACAACTATTATCTAGACATAACTATAGAAATTTTTAGACGTAAGCAGAAAGAAGTTACTTATACATTATAATAAAATAATAGAAAAACAAAACTTGAACAGTAATTAATAAATTCATTATGTAAAATATAAACGCCTTGTTTTGACTGTTGCTCCGGAGTTGTTCAGAAGACAACCGAAATCACGACGCCAATTTGCTGCTGTTACCCCTTCTGACACTGAGGGCAACTTTGTTTTAATGCATCCCCATTCAATGGTTTATGACTACGCTTACAATGAGTTAACAGCGGGAAGGATTTTAGGAGCGACTGGAGAGTCACTGGTGCACTTTGGTTTTAAGCAGTCTGGTCCTCATTCAGGAAGGGATGTATATGAAATAACTCAAATACATCGCGGTACGTCCGAAATTGCATTCCCTCGTGCCTGGGCATTGCAGTTGAATTCCTTGCGAGGTGGAATGCAGCAGGCTGTCCACTGGAACTGAGAAGTGTAGCGATGGCGAAATCAATGTGTCTTTCTTTGTTTGCTTTGATGCTCCAAATTACTCTCCTCCATTAAAATTATCTTCAAGAAGATTGCGTGAGTTGTGGGACTTGAGTTGCTGCATCCAGCCATTGTAACCAATGATTGCAAGAAGATGTTTTAGTGTATCATGTACCTTAACTGTACGTAGCACTACTGCCATGTTCACTGTATGCAAACAGAAAACAATGTCTGAGGTGTAGAAGCTTTCAACGAAATCTGCAATCATAGGAAATCAGCATAAACCCGCTGTCTCAGTAGTCCCTGTCAAGCTAGTATGCTCTTTTACTAGCTGTCCCCTGTTTCGCATACCTAGTTAGGTTACTTTAGGTTAGTGGGTATACGCGCCAAAGCATGTGTGCCTTAGGTCCTAGTGGGCCGGTTGTGATGCGCAAAGAGAGAAATCGATTCCTCCTTGCACCTTTCTCGTACCCATCGCATCATGTCCACTCCGACATCCTGATAAACCTGAAAATAGGTTAGCTCCTCCAGGTCGTGGAAGAAATGTTCTCCCATTGTTCTGTGCCTCAACTATCACAGGCTGGGGCAGTGGCAGTGGCAGTGAGGAGTATCATCTCTTTCTTTTTCGCCACCACAGCCTCTACATATAAATTCATGGGTAAGTTCTGCTTCCATAAAAAGGAGACCCTTTAATCCGCGCCAACTACAGAGACAACATCAGTCTCCTAAGTATCGCATACAAAATCTTATCTGCCGTGTGAACGCCGAAAGCCATTCGTCAACAACCTGGTCGGTCCATACTAGTGTGGCTTTAGGCCAAGAAAATCCACCATCGACCAAATATTGACACTGCGGCAGATTTTGGACAAAACCCAGGAGCAACAAATCGATTAAGGCCGCGTATGATAGCATCTATAGAGACGAGCTATACAGAGCAATGGCATCCCTACGAAACTCGTCCGTTTGTGTAGGATGACAATGGAGAATGCACGCTGCTCCATCAAGGTCGGTAAAGACCTAACCGAGACCATTGATGTCAAAAAAGGATTCAGAAATGCTGTCATGCGAATTTTTCAACATCGTTCTTGAAAGAATGGTTTGAAACTCGACCGCCAACACCAGAGGAACAGTCTTTCAGAAGTCCGTCCAACTACTCGCATATGCCGACGATATTGACATTATCGGAAGAACGCAGCGTGATGTCAATGGCGCTTTTGTCGGTATTGCAACGGAGGCGCGAAGATGGGTTTAGCAGTAAACGAGGGTAAGACCAAGTATATGCTGTCAACGAGAAAGGACACCCAACACCGACGTCTCGGTCAGAACGTCACAGCAGACAGATATAACTTTGAGGTAGTCAAAAACTTTGTCTACCTAGGCACCGCTATCAATTCAGACAATGACACCAGCGCTGAAATCAAACGAAGAATAACTCTTGCCAATCGCTGCTTCTCTGGGCTAAGAAAGCAATTGGTAAACGAAGACCTCTCTCGAACAACTAAGGTAACGCTTTACAAGACCTTAATCGTCCCAGTCCTGCTATATGGCGCGGAGGCATGGACTTTGTCAGAAGCGGATGAAGCTGCTCTTGGTTGCTTCGAGAGGAAAATTCTTCGTGTGATTTTCGGTCCCGTCTGTAAAGATGGTGAGTGGAGGAGGAGATATAATGACGAACTATACGGGCTGTTTAGCGACATCGACTTAGCCAGAAGAGTGAAGATCCAACGATTGAGATGGCTAGGTCATGTAGAGCGAATGGAAACCAATGCTCCGGCCCGAAAAGTCTTCGAATAAACCCTAGAGGGACGGCGCAGTAGAGGAAGACCGCGACTCAGGTGGCGCACGCAAGTGGAAAGGGACCTCAACCAACTATGCGTGCGAAACTGGAGACAGCTGGCTGGAGACCCTTGTTGGTTGGTCCACCTCGGACTGTAGCGCCACCTTAAGTTCCACTTTAGTTTCATGATTCCTACTGCAGGTGGTTATGGTCAGTGAGAGCTCCAACTATCATGCTTACCAACTTTTTGTCGCATTGGAGGAGTTTGTCGGCTTTTGCACTATTGATCTTGGGCCATAACATTCGCGTTGTCTCACAAGTGGTTAGAGTTCCACCGTATACCTAGTTGGTCGAGTTTCTTTTCCACTCGCGGACGTTACGGGTTCAGGCCATAGGACAGGAGTCAGGAGTAGACAGGAGATTAATTGCATCAAAGCCTTTCATGAACTGGACACCTAAAAAAGTAGTTGATTCTAAATACCAAGGGCGTAATCCTAAAACACCGGGGAGTGCAAAGTTCTTCCGTACTTAAGTTAAGTCAGCTTCTAGTGGCTGACCACAGAGCACTCACACTTATGGCAATAAAGGCCCATCGGGATACCACGCCGATTGGATAACTTAACTCTTACTCCTGGAACTGGTCAACTTATTGAAGAATCAGGTGGCCCTTAAGTGACGATATGCGTGATAGCTGGTACAGGTGTGAAGGGAATTCACAGAGAGCGGAGGAAATGTGTAATAGGGTGTTTTCATAAACGTCTGACTAACAAAGGCCCGCGTTATCCATGTTCATTAATTCAGATATACGATCATACTAACTTAGGTGAATTTCAGTGCCTTCTGTTCATAAACGTCAATAGTTCGTTGATGTCGGGCAGATTGTGCAAATAATGACTTTTTGACTGCAAACAGGATCTCTCTCAGGGAAACAGGAGATTGGAAGAAAAATATTTTGTACTAGGGCAAGACTGCAGACATTCTGCACCGTCTGTGTGTTCAAAAACACGGTTGCTAGTGCAGATTTCTGACGTTTATGAAAACACCCATACTCTCCCCAGGAATCTGCATATGTCCTGTGCCTTAACCTTCCTACGGTCTTCAAATTAACTGACGCGGACGGTCTTCGGGTCAAATTTGACCCAATACTATATTTTCAGGGTTAATCTATGTTTTTGATTATTTTTTGCTATTGGGTTGTTTCAATGAAGATCCAAGTAAATTTATTCCAATTTCATATATTTTACAAATATTTTCATATAGATAATGCTGAATTTAACGAAAACCACAAAAACGTTTATTCAATAACAATAAAAAATTTATCAATAAAGAAAACTTTAACAAAAATGTTTATTCAATAACGAAAGAAAAAAAAATTAATTATGACAGTTTGTACACAAAGTGACAGCTTTAGAATGCTGTTTACATATATATTTTCTGCAAAAGTCGCAAACTAATCCTGTTTTGTTATCAGTCTTTGGGCATAATTGGCATCGACTTCTTTTAGCTGTTTTCTTTTCCGTTGTGTATCCCAATTGACGTGATGAAGATGGATGTGTATCGATTTCAGAATCACTTCGAATTCTTTTGACAATTTCAAGGGAAAAATGTGCTCGAGGCAGCGTTTGGCGCTTTTTTATATATGTAGGGTGTAGCAAGCTGCAAAACAACCCTCTTCCCACTTGTGGTTAGTGGATTTGAATAGAACGAAGGCGTTATAAGCTGAAATATTGATTATGTTACAGAACACCACTGGAGGCCACCGTTTTGTCATTCGTTTGCAAGTGGAACCGCTAACAGCTTTGTCCAATGTGTCTACACAATCTTTACATTTGTTGTAGTCTAGTATTATCTCGGGCTTTTTATGCGGACGATTACTAATTTTTGAATCATGACGTAGAGTGCTAAGTAGAAGCACAGCTTTATTCTTTTTAGGTATGCACGAAATGAGGGTAATTTCCTTGGTAAAAGCGAAGATTGATGAGTAAAGTGGTCTCTTCCTTTTGGGTTTACTAATTCTGCTGGTAGTTCTGGCTTGTTTTTGCGTATTGTTACTACTATTGTGCTTCTCCAATAATATGTTCTCCAATTGATGTGACGTGAACAAATTGTCGGTTGTGAGGTTATGTCCTTTTAGCCCTACAATCAAGTCAAGAACAACACGCATGCCTTGATTTTTTTCAGGAGTTCTTCCAATTTCCTTGCCAATATAAGATTGGATGTTCCAAGCATAGCTCGTTGCTGAATCACAAAGTACCCAAAACTTGATTCCATACTTTGCAAACTTTGATGGCATGTACTGCCGGAATGGACACCTTCCTCTAAAAGCTACTAATTGTCCATCAATCGTCACGTTTTGGGATGGATTGTAGAGCTTTGGTAATATTTCAACCCAAATTTATCCAGCGATCTTCGTTGACTTCGAGTTTCCCTGTTGTCGAACCTTATAACTCTCGATATTTTTCTGAAAGTCTTCAGAGGCATAGTTGCAGCTAAGATTGGTCTTCCTGTTTCAGAATTCCAGAGACTCTCTGAGCTTTTTCTTTATTAGATCGAAAAACGCCATCTAATATTAGCAATCCAATAAATGCAAGGAGCTCGACGTTATCAATGTCCAGCCATTCTTCAACATATATTCGCTTTCCGTCAATGTTGGTGTAGGTCAATATCGTACGTATCAAAGGAGGTGGGAAAAATAATTCAAAGCTGGTAATTCTTGAGCAAGAGTAACGCGTCAATCCAGGCACCAAACTGATAATATTTTCTTTCGAAGCTCTTCCGGCACTTGTTAGAGTTTTTGAATAGTTTACTTGACCATTTTTGGACGACATCATTTCAGATGGTGCAAGAGCATTTTCTTTTTCACTTATATCACTGTCGAAAGAATCAGCAACCTCAACATGATCTTCGAATTCAGAACATGATTCTTCTTCATCCGAAAATGCTATCAAAGACAATTCACTCTCGCTATCACTCATCGCTACGAAATAAATTGTCGGATAACTAAACAGAGCACGTGTTTGTCACTTTATGTTTACTGTAAATTGTATAAAAGCAGACTGAATCATACAATGCAACCGCGTAGCTAAAAATGCGCAGTTAGAAAATAAATTTATTTGTAAATAACGTCTGAAACATAATTTGGGTCAAATTTGACCCGATAGTCATAGATGTATAACAATTTGTATGGGACAGAGTTTAAAATATATTTTTTTAATTTTACGTTTATTACCTATACTATAAAAATCTGGAAAAGTCACGCAACATCAAGTCCTAAAAAAATTTAGTGTTTGACAGAAGTTAAGTTTTTTCGTGAAATGTATCATAAATGACACGAAGACCGTTGGAAGGTTAAATAGTATGGCTTACTATAGTTCCCAGACCCACATTACGAGAGCATACCATGACACTTTTTTCCCGTACACAAGATTGAAGTCCATGGATCGAAAATAACGCACAACACGAGTGGTTGCTGGGAAGCTAGGCCCTGGCCCTCTACGGGCTGTAGCGCAACCCATATTATATATATTTTCGAATAGAACAACAGTGAGCGTGTTCATTAAAGCACGAGTGTATACAGAGAGAACACAGAATAATCTTTCAATTCAAACAGAAAAAAAAAACATCAACCACATGTCTTCTAGTCTCTTTATTTACAAACATGGATAGTCAATACCCGAAGAAATACATTGGGAAACAAATAATTCTTAGTACGACCTTCTGGCTCGTATTTATAACTTATCTGCAACAAAAGGATAGAGAAACTTAGATCAATTCACCAGTACATTGCCTTTTTAATTTCATTGTTCACCTTTTTCTGTAGGCGCACGGTTTCAACGAAAACGACTTCATTTTGGCATCTTTTCCCACATTCTTGACCTTTTTGAAGTGAAAGAAATAGAATAGCTGTATGGAAGTGTCCTTCTTTGTCAAACTAAAGCCGCAATTTTCCAGAGATTTGATAAATTGCCGGACATCGTCGAAACGCGACTGAATCTCAGCGATGATCAGCAGTCCACCCATCTTGAGAACTCGATTTGCCTCCAAAAGGCAGTCGTTCAGATTTGTGCCCATCAATGATAGGCAGTAGACGGCTATGTTGAGACATTCATTTTCCAGCGGCGTATTCGACATGTCGGACGCAATGATGTCGTCGCGACAACTTACTAAGTCGATGGAGTAAACTTTATTTGGTACAGATTGGGCCAGCTTTCCTTCGCCGCAACCAAAGTCACCGATTACGAGATCCTTTGGCAGTTTCTTGATGGCTTTTACCACCTTATTCAGTGGATTCGTTGGCCACTTTTCAACCTGGTGTCGATAGCCCTCGTGATATGCATCAAAAGCCGATGGGTCCTCCTTAAACAGTCTTGTCGCTGATTTGCTCGTCATGGTATATAGCTGCTCATTTATGAAACGAAATCGACCGCCCATGAGGTTTTCTTTCAATTTCTTTTCGAAGCTGGTTGACAACTTCGAGGTTGCCTCAGTTTTCACAGATTCCGGTGTGGTCTTGATATTTTTCTTTTTATTCACTCGACCACTGAGGATGGATTTGAATTTCTTCGGCGGTTCCGGTGTGCTGGGAGTGTTCGGCGGTGTTGGAGGTGGTGCAAGTGGTCCTTGACCCATCACCACATCTGTGCTGGTATCAATTGCCGACACTTTGGCTTTTTTCTTCTTTTTCTTTGCTTTCTTGCTGGCCGATGTGTCGGTGTTGTTTTTGTTTGCAACTGAAACAAATTGCAGAGGCGATTCATTTTTACCCCAACTATTGGCGACGAAAAACTTCTTCATTTTAATTGACAATTACGAATGAATGTGCGGAAAACAAATAAACCGAATGAAACTTCTGCAGAATGCCGAGTACAATTCGGAGCACGCCTCTTTTGGTTGACAGTTGTTATTTGTGTTTTGAAAGTGACGTCTGCTGAAGCAGCTGTTGTGGTAGGGATGTGATTTGTGGTTTGTGTGTGTTATCGATAACGTGGCAACATTATACAGGCTGTGTTAGAAAACTACTATGCTTGTTATACGATTTGCGACAGGAATGGATGCACTGGGAAAATACCTGCATTAAGCATACAGCAAGTAAAAGAAGCTACATTGTGTTGTTGTTCTGCGTACTGGTAGGTGCAAAAGCTTACAAATAAGCCGCCAAAACAAGCTCTGTCGATTTTCGCGGAGGATCGAGTCAAGTAGCACTGCTAGGAAAGTAATTGGCTTGTTTACAATCTACATACATTCAGGACTTAAGTGCCATTCATATGAGCTCACTAACAATTGCGAACTTAGCATTTATACAAGATATCAAAAGTCAATGTTGTGCAGGATACGCAGAGAAATATTCTCTGGAAAACTCCTCTCATCAAGAATGCTTGGCGCTGAAACTAGAAACTGTCCGCATCGTCATTTCAAGATCTCAAGTTCCATTTAGAAACAATTATTCTTAAGAAATGCTTACAAAAATATAACTCACTATCAAGACCAGAAGGCAGAAGCAGAAGCTCAACAATGTCCAAATGCCGACAACATCACCAACAAATTTCCAGAAAAATAAACAAGGTTCTGAGCTTCACTACACACTTCACCATAATAGTTCCAAATCACCTCACCACATACTCTCGTATCGCTCCAGTCGCATGGTGCCACAGAGCTGACATCACATCACCAGTGTTGAACCTTTTCGCCGCATTTTGCGAAACTGACACGCTGCCCTGCAGAAGTGTCAAACAGCTGAGCACCATCAAAGTGCAAACAAGTGTTTTACATTTGTCTCCGCAGGAAATTCAGTTTCCCCAATATTTTTTTTTTCCAGACAAAAGAAAAGTTTATTTTACTGTTTCAAAACCCGTAGAGTGTTCGGTTCGTTCGCATCAAAATGTCCGAAGTTGACGCAATCACGATAATTTCAGAAAGCCTCAAGGCCCAGGTGAGTGTTGCAGAAAACATAAAAAAAAATGAAAAAGTACACTTGTCGCTGAAAGTCGCATCTTTATCAAACAAAATCATGAACAAAGGTCAACAAAACACTTTTAACTGCAGATATCAGTTATCTTGATAAAAGCAATTGCTTAATCTGTAGATTGTGATTAGATTTTTTGTGCTTTTTTTTTTTTTTTTTTGGTGTGCACAGTGATTTTTTTTTTAGTTTTTTCCTTGGAGACATGTTCAACTCTCTGTGTACACATACCTTTCCTTTGTTTCATTTCTTTTTTTTTTTTTTCTTCTACAGGGCATCGAATATGTATTCGGTATCATTGGAATTCCCGTCGTTGAACTGTCAATGGCCATGCAGGCTGCTGGCCTAAAATATATCGGTATGCGCAATGAGCAGGCTGCTTGCTATGCTGCCCAAGCTATTGGCTACTTGACGGGAAAGCCGGGAGTCTGCTTGGTTGTCTCTGGACCCGGTCTCTTGCACGTAACAGGTAACTTTCAGTCAGAAAAAAAAATATTGTCAGGCACTTCACGGGGTGGGGGGGATCAAATGGTTGGTAGGTAATTCGTTGCCGCTCGATTGTACGTTGGGGTGGGAAATACCTACAAAAGTTCATTGAAGTTTGTTTACTTTGCGTCAATGCCGTTCGTATTCGAAAGCATTTTATTGAACGTCTTTCAAAGTGGTTTCCATTCCATCAATATTTAATTGCATGCTCTGTTCCGTTTTTTTTTTTTTTTTTATTGATGCTATCTAATCACGTGTTCGAACGTCCAGATAAGTCGACTAAAATTTTGATAGCATTAGGTTGAGAGTTTAACTGTACTTCAATAAGTTCGGTCGAAAGTTTTCCTAAGAACTGAGTCATGACTTATTAGCGCCTTCGCTCAAATCAAATAAAGACAATGTGAATGCGAAATTAATGAGTAACTCATTGGGGACAGATGTCCCTACGATTTCAAATAAACACTGTCAATGAACTTTTTCCGTTGTTAGCAACAGTTTGATTAGAGATAGATTGCATTTGTTTTGTTGTGACTAACCCCTCATTATATGTTGCTTCCGAAGCTGCTGATGGAAATTTTACTCGAGGAACGAACAAATTGATGATAATGAATGGTTTGCGTCTTCAGTGTTCATAATATCTGATAACATCGGATTCAAATGAATTGACAAATCATCATCAACTTCGTCATACTCTCAAAGGTGTGCTAAATACACGAGTGACGACCACAGAATGCAGTCGAAGTGGAAGTGACGTTTGTACAGTCAAGTCAAGAAGTGGAAGAAGGTTTGGTAGGCAAACGTATGAACAAAAAGAAGAAAACAACTTCAAGTTCGAACGATAACAAGGGAATCCAAACGAAACAACAAGAGCTTATCATAGCCACTCAAAATGGTAACATTAACGCACACAGTCGAATGATAAACAGTGTCTCCATAACAATCATCTAACTGACGTCAATTTGTTTACAATTAAAGTAAAAGGATTTTTGTTCCTCCTGCAAAGGGTGATTTTTTAAAAGCTATAGGAAAGTTTTTCCAAAGAAAACACATAAAATTCAGAAAAATGCATGAAATCTTTATTTGAATCGATAGTACGGTCCATATAATTTAATGTTTGAAGATGATTTCATGCAAATGTTGACCTTGACTGCGCCTCAAATGGTCCATCCGCTTAGTCCAATTTTGGCATACTCTTTCCAACATTTCGGCCGGTGTCTCACGAATAAATGCTTCAATGTTGTCTTCCAGTGCGTCAATTGAAGCGGGCTTGTCTGTATAGACATGAGCTTTAACATAGCCTCACAAAAAATAGTCTAAAGGCGTTAAATCGCACGATCTAGGCGGCCAATTGACCGGTCCCGAACATGAAATAAAATGTTCACGGAAATCGCCCCTCAATGAGTCCATTGTTGCGCGTGCTGTGTGGCATGTGGCACCGTCTTGTTGAAACCACATGTCATGCAAGTCAAGCTCTTGAATTCCGCTTATTTACGTACCCATTGAGCCAAAAATGAGCTTCGTCGCTGAACACAATTTTTCGGTAAAAAAGTGGATCTTCGGCCAACTTTCCACGAGAACATTCACCAAAAATTGTACGTTGCTGTAGGTCGTTCGGCTTCGATTCTTGCACCAGCTGTATTGTGAAAGGCATCACACCTAAATCCTTCCGCAATATTTTCCACGTTGTTGAGTAACAGAGGCCCAATTGCTGCGAACGGCGACGAATCGATAATTGATGGTCATCATTAACACTGGCCGATACAGCTGCGATATTTTCGTCAGTTCGCACTCTACGCAAGCGTGTTGGTGGTTTAATGTCCAACAATGTAAATTTGGTGCGAAATTTAGTCACAATAGCCCGAATAGCCGCTTCAGTGGGTCGATTAAACTGACCATAAAATGGAAGAAGCTCGCGATGAACTTTCTTAACAGAGCACGCATTTTGATAATAAAATTCAATAATTTGCGAGCGTTGTTCGTTTGTAAGACGATTCATGGTTAAATTTACAACCCAAGCCGCAAAGGCAACGACACCGCGACCTGAAGAGATCTGTTGCAACGAAGGGTTGGAGTTAATCCAAAAGACGTACAACTTACCGTAGTACGTCCTTTGTAGTGGATTTCTTTGATTCCACTGAAGTGAGTATCTCCCTATGGGAAATGCGTTGCCTTAACCAAAGTAGTGCCGGTTATTCACATAAAATGTGCTCGGATGTTTCATCAAAATTGGCATACATTGTCCAGGTTCAAGCTCAAAGGATAGAGAAGTTAACAGTTCAAAATTATGTAGATTATAACGCACATCACAGATGGAACTGTGGAACATCGCAGCTGTATAGAGAAACAGAAAGAAAATAAATTCGGACACATGAGGGTGCACAGCCGAACAATGGAGATTCATTAAAACTAATGGGCACTCTGTATTCAAAAGCAGTCAATCGAGCCATAGTCGATGAAGGGTTTGAAAAGGAATTGATAGAGAAAAACGCCTTAGAATGAAACTCGGGCTCTGTGACGCCAGTTTTTCTTACCCGTGGTATTCAGAAATAAGTCAAAATGTAAATGATTGCCTTGAAAAATGTGCATACATATATCAAAAGGGACATGATTACAGGTTTACTATTTTATCCCATGTTGACATTACGAAAACACTGTACACTGCAAATCTCTGATGATTTCGCAATATACAAAGACTCGCAGACTCGCCCAGAGCTTCTGGGCGTACCTCTAGATGTTGCACAACACCAAACTCACGTGTACACATATGTGTCCTAAATAGCTGTGAAATTAGTGCACGAGTTTACGTGACCGTGTTAAATGTACGCGCATCCAATGTCAAATAGGTTGTCACGCATTTTCCTCCTTTCCTACTAATGGGTGCTTTTGATCGGCTTTGCAATGAAATTGGTTGTGCTTGTTTCTATATCTAAAATAGACTTCATGTGGATATGATCTAATTTGAAGAAAAATTTAAAAATTTAGAACGCAGCTAGCCTTATCTGTGTCTTGTGATGTGGGCATAAAACTGATTCCTGATTCACTTGTCGAAATGTGGATGAACAGCGGAAATCAGTTTATTACCAAGGTTATGAATTTATGGCTTAGTGAAATATATCATTTCATGTTGTATTGTTATTCTTCTTTTCGGGTATTCCGGTGCAAAGTTGGTAAACTCTTCTGCAATAGAGTTCCGATATACACTCCGTTTCATTTTTTTTTTATAATTTGCGCGCGCTCAATGGATTGCTAATACCCTTAAGTGTTCGGGATCAAGACACAGCACGGGCCGAAGGTATCGAGGAAGAAAAGGAGAGGAGGTACCTGTGCACATTGGTCTTAAATATCTGCGGGTTGTAGTCTGTGAGAAATATAGGGCTGGGAAGAGCATTCCAAATTCGCGTAGTACGGCTGAAGAACGAGTCTCTAAATTTAACTGTGCGTCCGAAGGTAGGCTTAAGGGTAAACTGATGAGCATTCATGGCGAGGCGAGTATTGCGGGTGAATTCATGGAGAGGAGGAAAGCAATTGGCTAGCTCACTTGAGCATAGTTTGTTGAAATAGCTGCCTATATCGAGCTGCCAAGGCGTGTAGTCGGTAGTTAAAGTTAAATATTTTTCTCTAAATTGTTAAACTGTTGAAATAAGACCTTTTTTCAGTAATTTTTCAGAATGTCGAGCGGAAAGTATAAGAGGAAAATGGTAAAAGAGGTTCCTTATCACGTTGAAGGGCTGTCTTTTCGTGATTTTTTTCAAATAATCCTGACTGGCTCTACATAGTGTTGAATTGATTTTTTTCTGGTGATCAAGCAGGACATTGATCGCATGTCTATCAAACCACGATTTGGTTACTCTGCTTGAGTGACTAGCGGCGTTGTACTTCTGACAAACCCTGTCTGTCTCCTGATTCTTCTTTGGCTGGCGCTACAGTCAGGTGTGGGCCTGGGTCTCAGTCTCCAACCAGCTCGGTCTTGGGCTAGGCACCTCCAATTTCGTACAACCAGCTGAATAAGGTCCTTTTTCAGTTGGCCACGACAACGGAGGCGAGGTCTTACTCTACCACGTTGTCCCTCGGATTTGGATTCGAAGACTCCGAGCCGGAGCTTTGGTGTCCATTCTCTCTACATGACCTAGCCATCTTAGTCGAGACAATCGAAATCGTGTCGTTGTACAGCTCGTAGAGTTCGTCGTTCAATCCTCTCCACCAAACATGTTCTTCGCATACGGGACCGACTATAATTCGAAGGATTTTCCTCTCGAAGCGACCAAGAAACTCTTCGTCTTCAATTTATATTGCCCATGCTTCTGCTCCATACAGCAGGCCTGGGACTATCAAGGTCTTATATGTAGATAGCTTCGTTCTTCGAGACAGGGCTTTATTTTTCAATTTCACAGACACAGCGATTGGCCAGGGTTTTCCTTCGTCTTAGCTCCGTCATGATGTCATTGCCGGAGTTTACTGCGGAGCCTAGGGTGGCCCGTGGCGTTGTGGGTATGTGCGTCGACTCCTACGCACTTGTCTAGGTTCGATTCCTGGTACGACAAGAAATACTTTTCACGGCGCCACCTCTTCCGAGTCACTGACAATGCTCAAAGAGTATAAACTGTCTAGAAAAAGCTTCTCAACTTTGGCCGTTCGGAGTCGGCATAAAACTGTAGGTCCCTTCCACTCTTGATGGAACAATAGCACGCACAACACGAGTGGTTGCTGAGAACCTAAGCCCTGGCCCTCTCCGGGCTGTAGCGCCACCCATATTATTATTACTGCGGAGCCTAGATAGGCAAAGTTTTTCATTACGTGGAAGTTGTATCTGTCTATTGTGTCACTTTGACCAAGAAGTCGGTATTGATGAACCTTTTTTGTTGACCTCATTTGCTTCAACCTCATTAACCGCAAAGCCCAACTTAGCCGCGTCCTTCTCGATGCAACCACCGTCTCTTGAGTGTTTACCAGAAATATCAAACGTTGGGATTCAAGGAGACCTCTGTACTCTTCGCTATCAATTTTTGTTGATGCGAAAGCTACGAGGGGCGTTCAATATATTCTCGGTATCGGCTGAAGCTGAAGCTGTGGTTATATATATAAATTGACTTATTTATCAAGTAATACTATTATTTTAGTGCATTAATGTAAAATTTCATATAAATGTGATTATTAATTCGCGTTTTATCGTCTATATAGTCAATTTATATATATAACCACAGCTTCACCCCGATACCGAGAATATATTGAACGCCCCTCGTAATGGCAATGCTCTCGTTAAAAACCGCCCCACACCATGAGACTTCTTCCGTCTAAATTTCTTATTGTGAAGTGCACGGGATCTTTCCGCAGAGCATTTGGCAGTGACTCGAAAGAGGTGGGGCCGTGAAAATTACTTGCGTCGTACTGGGATTCGAACCTAGACGCCAAGGTTCAAGTGTGGAAACGACGCACAGACACCACAACACAACGGCGGCCACACGGAGGAGTAGAAAAAGGAATATGGTCACTATCTTGTTCTAGTCTCTCTAGGGAACTCTTCGCAACCTTCAACCTCAATTTGTTGACTCTTCAAATAATTACAGTTCTTAATCACTCGGCAAATGGTTAAGATGATCACCAAGAATTGGTTTTGGGATTATGGTGATAAAGAAGGCGATATAGTCATGTTTGATTTGTTTAGTGATTATACGAGACCTTCATTCAAAAAGAGTTGAAAAAGTTTTAAGCAAGACGGCGCGCTGGCTTGTGTCAAGAGCGTGCAAAACTCAGCCCATCACTAGAGTCACCATCTTCCAGACGTCCGTTTGGGTGTTAATTTACGCGTGCTTTACTAAGGTTCGTTTATACTCCACAGTGAATAGTACTGACGACATCACCAGAATAACTCTTTCAAACTGCTCTTGTTATATGTACTCACACAAGTGGAGAACGACCGCAAGCAGCTTGGTCTGTGCAATGTGAACCAGCTAGCCAGTCATCGCGTTAGCTGGACAATCGTATTAGTTAAGGCCCAGGTCCACGCCAGACTGTAGCACAGAAAGAAGAAGGTGTCACTACCACAGGCCAGATTATTGTATAATCTAATCAATTAAAAGGTAATCATTAACCACAAAAATGGTGCCACAAATATCAAGCCATTTCATGGCGTTATCTACCATCGTCTTCATTCCTGCTGAAAATATTGTAACCTTAAAAAGGTCTTCGAATGGGAAATTGAATTACGGAGTACGGTTTCATGTAATATTTCAAGCACGACCTAATTACACGAATTTCACGTACGTTACTTATGATATACGACTAATGAAGTCAGCATAGCTTCTTCGTGTTGATAGATGCTCTCTCGGCTTTGGTGTATCCATTATCTTTCATTAATTGCCTGAAGTACTATTTCAAAGTTAATTAATGAACATAATCAGCCTCAAGCACTTGACAATGACATCTCTCAGTCGGTAGATTAAGTCCGTAGACGGCACCGGCTTGCTGCGCGCAAAATATGTCAGCCCTTGAACTTGTAACTTTTCAATACTCGATGCCTACATTGAGTTTCTGACTCATTTGTGGCTACATATGGTGTTAATGTTTTCGTTCTGATCTGGATTTACACTTCTGAACAAAAAACCCGCCTTTTATGCCAGATTTACTGAATAGCGGCTGCCTCTCAGTCTAATTAGGACACGCCTATGATGGATAAGTGCATGTGAAACAATCAAATCTGTCAAAACTAGCTAAGCAACCACAACACTTAGCCCACATTCTATGCGGATGCGCTGCTGACAAAAGACATCCGAAACCTCATTGTATTTCATTTCCTGCTTCAGATTTGTTCGCAGAATTTCCTGAAATGTCTCTGAATGCAAAAGATGCACACAGAGAAAATAAAGATAAAGACATTCCACTTCATACAACGAAAATGACCCGATTTCTGCCATACCTCGACTCAGTGTTGGCATTGCATTGGCGCAACGCATCAACACAAGCAGGGCGTGTCCGTACCACCGCACAAAACAATTTGTTTGCTTGGTTTGGTAGGCACTGGAACCCAGACGAGGCGACGGTTGGTCGGTTTCCTTTGCACTCGTATATGAATAAGAATAACAGAATAAACCATTTGCGAAAATGACAGAGAGGCTGGACAAGAACAATCTACATAGACGGCTTTGTTAACTACTGTCGATCTTTGATCAGGTCCTTCAGTTTCACTTGGCTTAGCAATCCACTTAAGTTGCTGTTAGCATTCGCAAATCCCCCGATGACCGATGCGATGGCATATGTGAGTCACAACTCTCTTTTCACAGCAATGCCTCATCAATTTATATTAATTTTCTCTTTCAATATTCGATGCCTACAAATTTGTAATTAACGCATGATGCATGCGGTTCGACTCAAAAGAAATCTCCAAATCCCACTTAAATCTCTGTTAACTTTGTATGGTGACAGTGTTGTTTACACTACAACTTAATTGAACAAATTGACTGTCTCACCATTTCATCATTTCCTCCTCCTTTGTCTTTGTCTTAATTCGTTGAGGCTCGCTTACAAAATTAACATCTCATGTCCTACATTGTTAGCGCGTTTTGGGTAAGATTTGCGTTTGTCATCTCCATCCGATGTTGCTTCAAGCCACTGTTGGCCAGAACACGTGATTAGAAATTACGAGGAATGCTAATGATGCGTCATACACGTACACTGTTGTGCATATTGAAGGCAGATGTACCAGTTGTCACGTCACAAAGCTCCTTGGGTCAAGTTTTACAAAACAACAGTTGTAATGCGATGAATCATTTACTGGCAATCGACTCAGACATGGAAACTGGTTTATTCCGCGCCTTTAACTCTGTGGTAGCATGCTATAAACATGCTACATATCCTACAGTTGACTTTAATCCGATTCAGAATCGTTGCTTTGGGTTTCTTTAATTTTGTATTTACAAATCCCTGTTCGCGCCTGCAAATGGATAATCAGGTTTCCTTCGAAACGTCATGTCCTGTATGTAAATTCGAGTAATATCAAGTTTCAATCTCTTTCAGGTGGCATGGCAAACGCTCAGGTTAACTGCTGGCCGCTTCTGGTCATCGGAGGCGCAACCAATCAAGATCACGAAGGTATTGGGGGATTCCAGGAGTGTCCACAAGTGGAACTCTCCCGTCCCTATTGCAAGTATGCCGCTCGTCCCCCAACAGCTGCCCTAATCCCATTGCATGTTGAAAAAGCAGTACGGTATGCCACCTACGGTCGACCAGGTGTCGCATATCTAGACTTCCCCGGCAATGTACTTCAGTCGAAGGTCAAACCAGAGAGCATCTCACCAGTTGTCACTCATCCAGCACCACCACTTGTTTATCCCGATCCTGAGGACATCCGAAATGCGATGAAGCTATTGACAACTGCGAAGCGTCCACTTGTGATCATTGGCAAGGGTTGTGCTTATGCCCATGCAGAGAATATTTTGAGGCATTTTGTTGACAATACAAACCTGCCTTTCTTGCCAACGCCCATGGGAAAGGGCGTCGTCTCGGATACAGCCGTCCAGTGCGTCTCGTCGGCGAGGACGCTTGCGCTCCAAAAAGCGGATGTTATCTTGCTGTTGGGTGCCCGTTTGAATTGGATTTTGCACTTCGGTCGTTCGCCGAGGTTCGATAAGGAAGTCAAAGTGATTCAAGTTGACTTGTGCGCTGAGGAATTGCACAACAGTGTGGTCAGCAGTGTTGCTGTGCAATCAGATATCAAACCATTTGCAGAGCACTTATTCGAACAAATGAACGCCGTGAACTTTGAGTTTTCCTCCGACAACGACTGGTGGAAAGAACTGAATGCCAAGTGTCAAAAGAACCGGGAAATTGTACAAAAAATGGCACAAAACACTGAGCCACCACTAAACTACTACACTGTCTTCCATCATTTGCGGGAGTTGATCCCGAGAGATGCCTTAATTGTGAGTGAAGGTGCCAATACCATGGACATTGGTCGTACAATGCTGTTGAACATTCTACCGCGTCATCGATTGGACGCCGGCACATTTGGCACAATGGGCGTTGGACCAGGTTTCGCAATAGCCGCTGCACTGTACTGTCGCGATCGATACCCCGGCAAAAAGGTGATCTGCGTTGAGGGTGATTCTGCGTTCGGTTTCTCCGGCATGGAGCTGGAGACGATGGTGCGTTACAACTTGCCAATTACTATTGTGATTGTGAACAACAATGGCATCTATGGAGGATTCGATAAGGATACCTTCGACAGCATAAGGAACTCTGGTGACCTGGCACAGGTGTAAGTGAATACCAGTTTATTTTTGAATTTACCCGTATGCAATTGACATGTGCTTTTCCTTTCAGTACACCACCATCAGCACTCAGCGTTCAAGTGCACTACGAGCAGATGCTGCAAATGTTTGGGCTGCAAGGTTATTTCGTAAAGGAAATTCCCGAGCTACAGAAGGCGGTGAAGGAAGCCCAACAACTGACTGATCGTCCAACGATTATTAATGTGATTATTAATTCTTCGGCGGATCGCAAGCCACAATCGTTCAACTGGTTGACCGAATCGAAGTTATAATGTAGCGATATGTAGCGATCTCTGTTTCTCCACGTTCCATTTTCCTTAGTAATACTGTGTTGGTTTAGGTGTTACGTTCAGTTTTGTTTCTCGTGTATGTATTGTATTTTTTCGACGTCGATCCCTTAAGAATACTTGGCAATACTGCAGACGCAATACGAGTTTAAAATTATGCTCATTTTCAAAGGCGGGTTTCGAAACGCATTTAAATATTTATGTGTATGTAAATTGGCAGGATTATTGTTGTTTTACCATGTTCATTCAAAAGTTATCTGTTCACGGAGAAGTTTTGAAACGAATTTTAATACAAATATATCTCTTTTATAGTGCAACAAATGTGTGGTGTTTCTTTATCGCTGAAAGTGTTCTCGTAAGGATGCATGGAGAGTGGGTATGTAACTACAGATAGTAATGGTCTCTGTGGCAAAAGAAGGGATAGGACAAGTGCATTACTCACTTTCTAATCAGGTCGGCGACCCATGGAGGATCCGTGCCTGAGCAATTGCTGCCTGCTATCGTTGACGGTCCTGGGCACGCGGCTTCCAGTCATCAAGACCAAGCTGTCTTGTATCCGCTATTAATAATAATAATAATAATAATATTGGTGGCGCTACAGCCCGTAGACGGCCAGGGCCTAGTTTCTCAGCAACCACTCGTGTTGTGCGTGCTATTTTTCTATCACGAGTGCAAGGGACCTACAGTTTTATGCCGACTCCGAAAGACCAAGTTTGAGAAGCTTTTTCTACACAGTTATACTCTTTGAGCATTGTCAGTGACTCGAAAGAGTTGGGGCCGTGAAAAGTATTTCTTGTCGTACCAGGAATCGAACCTAGACAGGTAGCTCCAAGTGCGTAGGAGTCGACGCACATACCCACAACCCCACGGGCCACCACTGTATCCGCGATTACTTGGTCTTTATACCGGAGATTCGGTCATCCTCTCCTTCTCGAACCAGGAGGCTTGGACTCGAAGACCCCCATAGCTGGAGCATTGGTGTTCATGCGCTCGATGTGGCCGAGCCACTGCAGTCGACGGATTTTTGCCTTTCGGACTACATCCACATCCTGGTACAGCTCGTAGAGTTAGCGGTTGTGTCTTCTCTTCCATTCGCCTTCCTTCCTCAGACGGGACCATATATCCGACATAAAACTTTTCTTTCGAAGGCCAGCTTCCGGCTCCATAGAGAAGGGCAAAATAAGAGTTTTGTAGAGCACGATTTTGGGCCTTCGAGTCAGGAGTTTTGAGCCCAGTTGTTTCGACAAACCGAAGTAGCACCGGTTGCCAAGGGCGATTCTACGGCGGATCTCCACTGTGATGTCGTTTGTGGAGTTTACGTTTGCCCCAAGGTGGACAAACTCCTTCACTACCTCGAAATTGTAGCTGTCGATCGTGATGTTTTGTCCAAGGTGGTGTGCGACGGAACGTTTTTTGGTCGACAGCATATATGTATTTCGTTTTGTCCTCATTGACCTTGAGACTCGCCGTTCTTCAATCTCCGTAAAAGCCTCCACTATGGCACGTTTGGAACGAGCGACGATGTCGATGTCATGTGCGTACCCCAACAGTGGGACCGACTTGCAGAAGATAGTGCCTTCCGTGTTTACAGCTGCCCTCCGCACAATCTTCTCCAGTACCAGTTTGAAGAAATCACACGACAGCGCATCTCCCCGCCGAAATCCTGTGCAGGTTGGTGTCAAAATAGCGTATTGTATTTGTCATGGTTGAGGATTGCTCTATAGCTCCATATAGGCACTACTCATTCTACTAACCCCACTCCATGCAATTGATTTCTTTGTCGATAATGACACGTAGGAAAACCGGCTGGCAATTGGTAGAAATCTAACGCTCTTCGACTCACTTTTGTGAGTCGTTCTTTCGTCATGCTAGGTTGGGTTAGATCAGTGGGTAGACGCGCAAGCCACGTCTCACTTAGGTCCTGATGGAACCATTGTGACGTCTAAAGCGGGAAAAAATGTTCTTCTTCACACCTTCCTCGTACCCATCATGCCTACACGCTGTCCAGCCATCCAGAAGTCCTAATGAACCGAAAATAGAGGTTAAGGGTATTTTTGTTAGTTCTTGAAGGTCCAGGAAGAAATGTTTGCCCAGTGTTCTGTGCCGCAACTGACAGAGACTGGGGCAGTGGCAGAGATAGTAGGAGTATCCTCTTTTTCTTCTTCATCATAACAGCCTCTTCATATGAAGTCATTGGTAAGCCCCATTTTGGTTTCACTTCACATGATTATGGCCGGTTAACACTCCAGCTACCATCCCTAGAAACTTTCTGTCACATTGAAGGTCGGTTCTTGCATATTTAAACTTGGGTCATAGCATCCGAATGGTCTCACAGGTCTCGGAGAGAGTTCCATATCTCATTTGCTAGCTCTTTGATTCTGTCATCCACTTTCTTCTTGACATCTGCAAGAGGTGGTTGAATACATAGGGATGGGTGGATTTGTGCCCCCTTGCCGGCCATGTCCCTATGACCTGGAAGCCAGCATAGAGTAATCGTGTGCTTCGTTTGGATAACTTTGAGCTGTTCGTGGCAGTGTCAAATGATAATATCAGCCACCATTGAAATGATTCTAGCAACTGCCTTGACTGTCTGGGCTACCGCTTGAAAAACACTGCCGTAATATTATTTAATAATTCGGAGAAAATGCCCGCGCCTGTGCCTTTAATCATCATCGATTCGTCCGTGTAGACATGGATGGTCGAGTTGTCGATGGGTTCAATTGTGTTCCACTACTCCCTTGACCGGAAATAGCACCGGAAGGGTATTTCGAAGTCGAGAAATGGGAACGAGTATTCAACACGTTCAATTTGTAGTCTATCCAGTAAACTTGTGTGCCCAGTAGAGCTTGGGAGCAAGCACTTGGATTAAATGAGTGATCCTAATGGCACTCTTTGCAGCAGTTGCCTGCATGTAGAGGTCGAGTGGAAGATGGTCTAGTAAGACTTCTAAGCCCACAGTTGGATTAGTGGAAATTGCTCCTGCGACACCTAGACATGGTCTGTATTCTTGGTTACAGCTTTAAGTTGGTCTACATGCTATGTTTGGTCCTATTTATGCTGTTGGTTATAGAAAGATGTACCGCGACACATGCCCAGTTAGGCGTCTACAACTATCACGATGGCAAGATGATATGGGTATTTAGAACAAATGAATAACATAACCTCGGCTCTACACCTGTGGAACCACGCAACCGACGGCGATAACGATTCAAGTGACGAACCTTTATTATTATTGTTGTTGAGGGTACATTGCACCGCGACCTATAGAACTATTGTGCCCCATTTTGATACCAGAACGTGTTCTGTAATTTCATTATTTTCTCCACAGAATCCGCAGAGACCTGCTGATATCCCTATTTTTCTTAGGTGCTCCCTGAGTATGCAGTGCCCTGTTAGGAAGTCTGTTAGGCCGCTTTTACACACGCTAAATTCGTCTGCAACTCTCCAATCTTGTAGGCAAGGGGTAGCCCGAGTTGCGTGTGCTCGAGAATTGCGATTGATCCTTCGTATTCCCTTTTATCTCTTTTCGTTTTTTCGACTTGCTTTATTCTTGCCTTCTCAGTGTTGGGTATTGGAAGAGTGCTATGCTATGTGAGAAAGAGATGACACATGTGTGAAAGGGTGGGAAGCGGAAAAATTGAACAGGCATTGCAACTGGTTTGATGTCTGCTTGTAAAGGGTGGTTAAACTTTAAGGGCCGATGTTGAATGTGAACCACACCTAAACGTCAAGTTTTTTTCTGCATTTCATTTGACATTTCTCAATTTCAGACTAACTCAATTTGAACCATGGAAATATAGACAATCGAGCAAAGCGTTAAAGTTATTCAGGCTTATTATGAAAATGGGCGTCCAAATCAAAATGCATATCGTGCATTTTCGAAGAAAATCATCTTCAGTGATGAGGCACATTTTCACCTCAGTGGATTCGTCAATAAGCAGAATTCGCATTTGGGCGAATGATAATCCAAGAGTGATTGTCGAAAAACCAATGCACCCACAAAGAGTGACTGTTGCGGTGCGGTTTATGGGCTGGCGGCATCATCGGGCCGTATTTTTTCCAAAATGAGGCCGGTCAGGCAGTTACTGTGAATGCTGTTCGCCATCGTGAAATGATAACGAACATTTTATGCACCAAATTGGAAGATATGAATGTGGACAGGACGGTGCCACTTGCCACACAGCTAACGAAACAATGGCTCTTTTGCGCGACAAATTCAATGGCCGTATTATCTCACGTGGTGGCGATGTCAATTGGCCGCCAAGATCATGTGATTTGACACCGTTGGATTTTTTTCTTTGGGCTTATTTGAAAGAAAAGGTGTACGTCGATAAGCCAGCAACAATTCAAGAGCTAAAGGATGAGATAATTCGGCACATTAACGGCATAGAAACTCAATTATGCTTCAGCGTCATCGAAAATTTAGACCATCGGATGGAGGTGTGCCGCCGAGGTCGCGGCATCCATTTGGCCGATATTTTCTTCCATACATAATTGAACCATACCAATATTATCATAATAAAAAGAAATGACAATAATTTCCTAAATAATTTGTGATTTATTCAAAATCAACATCGGCCCTTATAAGTGGCTTGCGATCACAAAAGGGAATTGTAGAAAATCTTGAGTAAAAACAGCTACTAAGGTTGTTCTTGCTCTTTTTGATACATGCCTCAAACGACTTTCGGTTTCTTGGCTTGCTTCATGCCATGAGCTTTGTTCCAAGTTTCTGTTGAGTTCCTTCTTTCTAGTTCCCTGAATTCTTCTCTGAGCACATAGTCTCCTACAGTGCAGAATGGTTCTGCGCCAGTGAATTGTTCCGATGCTCCGTTCCCTGCCAGGGTGTCGGACATTTCATTGCCTCCTCCTACTTAATTCTTTGAGATTCTGTGGGCATTCCCGCACAAGCTTGGATTTGATGATGTAGGAGTCTAGTCCGACATTATGAATATGTCGAAGTTGGTATAGTTTCTGTCAAGATTGATTTGAACGCATATGTTTATGGCATAGATCTCCGTCCGGAAGATGCTGGTGCGTTTGCCCATGGATTCGTAATATTTGGTCTCGAATACCCCTGCTTCACCTTTATCAGTTCTTGATCCGTCTGTATACCATTTTAACATATTGCTGCTCAGTCTGTGGACTATGGATTTATTGCTCCAGTCCTTTATGGTGCTAAGCTTAATGGTAAACTGCTTGTGAAAATTGGATTTCCTAACCACGTCATCCTTTCGAATGGCCACGAGTGGTAGCTGTGCTTGACTAATACCTCGAATTGTCTCGATGTAATGCACTCGTCCTGTTACTGACCCGCAGGGTATAGTGGATGTGTTTAAGCAGCACACATCCAACAACTGCTTAATGGGCCTGACCAGGAGAGAGTGATAGGGAATCAAGAAATCTCAACTCCAGTCGATGAAGTAGTCCTCCCACCTAGCTTTGAAGAAGTTGGCACAGCCATTAAAAGGCTGAAGAACAACAAAGCCGGAGGCTTTGATGGCCTACCATCAGAGCTCTTCAAGGCCGGTGGCGATGTTCTGGTGGGGAGCATGCACCTCTTCAAAACTCTTATTTTGCCCTTCTCTATGGAGCCGAAAGCTGGACGCTAAGCAAAACAGCATAGCTGATGCCTGGTGCCTTCGAAAGAAAAATTCTACGTCGCATATATGACCGATGTAGGTGAATGGAGGAGAAGACACAACCGCGAACTCTACGAGATGTACGAGGATGTGGATGTAGTGCGAAAGGCAAAAATCCGTCGACTGCCCTGGCTTTGCCACATCACCAATGCTCCAGCTATGGGGATCTTTGAATCCGAGCCTACTGGTTCGAGAAGGAGAGGAAGACCCAATATCCGGGCGCACGACAGCTTGGTCTTGATAACTGAAAGCAGCGTGCCAAGTCCCGTCAACGATGGAAGGCTGCTATTGCTTAGGCTCAGACCCTCCATGTTTCGTCGGCCTGATAAGTAAGTAAAGTAAGTATTTTGACACCAAATTTGATTTATTCAAGAGAAAGAATTGTATAAAAACAACAGCTCACAATTTACTCGAATGCATATGGATGGAATGCATTTTTGGTAAATTTACCTACTCCAACTCCTTGGCCAGTTCCGCTTCCAAGCCGAGATGTTGACTGAAACAATTCCAATTGACAAGTCGTCCCTTGTGCAAGAACGGTACTTTCGGACACAACTCAAAGGCGTAGCTGACCGGCGGGATATCCGGTGCAGGATTACAATTTACATCAACAAACGACATAAAATCGCAGAGTTCCACATCACCACTGTCGTTGCGATTCAATACCATAAACATGTCATCGATCAATTCCGCGCTGAATGGCAAGCGACAGCCTTTTACAGTGGCTCTCAGTTTGTTTTCTGGAAGGAAGGCCTTCCTCATTGGATCGATATGATGCAAGTACTCCTTAAGATTTCCCAAATCATCCCAAAGGTTCTTACGAATCTCTAACTGCACTGCAGAGCGTACATGATCACGGTTGCATGTTCTGGGCGGAGCTTGTTCGACTGAGTAGTATCGGCAGAGAGTGATTATCTCGTGGTCGGTGATGCTGTTGCCAAGCAGTTCGATGAGTGCTCTTTTCAGGGTTTCGTAGTTCACAAAGTTATTTTCACTGGAATTGATCACCTCCGGTAAGTACTTGGTGATGAAGTTTTTATAATTCGGGCGAAGAGCTTCACGAATTTTGTCCATGATGGTCTTGACGTCGGCAAGAGGGAACTGTAACGAGAATGAAGATTTAATTGCTTTAGAATTAAGTCCACTCAGTTGGCTTGAAAAAGCCTTCTACAAAGGTTCAGACACTTTTACATTTTCTCGACGAAATTCTGTTGAGATTGGAGAGGACATGAAGGATGTAGTAATTCTAGTAATCGTAGTAAATTAAATCATGGACTGGATTCTAGGTGCAACTGAAATACGTCAGTTTCTATTACTTTAGCTATTCCTTCCAGGTCGGTAAAAGCCTGAAGCAGAGCTTGTACAGAAAAGGATTTTAGGGCAGCTTTGTTGCGTACTACTAGATCTTAAAAGACTCACTGACCAGTTCTACGGCTTCAATCATAGAAAGGTTCACGCAACTATTTCGAAATTAAACTTTGTCAGACCATGCGGCGTGTTGGCACTTATCTTACAAGAAACTAAGAGGTTATAAGTTCGGCCTTCGTAATGCTTAAACGGTAGCCACAATGCAGATTAGTGTTTTTCGCTTGAAGGATGTCCCAAGAGAAAGGATAGCTGAACTGATGTGACACTTCTCCACAAAAAGGGAGAACCCTTTTACTGCGCCAGCTAATGAGGGATAAGTCTCCTAAGCATCGCTTACAAGATCTTGTCTGCTGTCTTGTGTGAGCGGCTGAAACCACTCGTGAATAAGCTAATACAGTCGCCTCTCGTTAGTTCAAACCTGCGATAGTTCGAACCTCTCCATAATTCGAAGTTATCACGAGTTCCCTAGAAAATCTCTTTTTATTTCGAAAAAAATCTATACATTTTTAAGCACTTAGCAATTCCAACAAAAAAAAAAATAATCGGTACCATTAACAAAACGACGCTATAATTTGAACTCATGGACGTCGATCACTCGACAATTCAAAGTTATCAGCTCGAGGTACATTTTGAGACAAGTAAGTTCAAAGTTGTCTCATCGTTGCACGAGCATTTGTTATTGAAATGATACCAGAAATGCAAAAGATACAAATGAAACCAGCAACGAAGTTGGGGATGATGCATAAGAGTCTTTGGCAGAGGATAGCAATATTAATAGAGGAAGCAACAGCCTCGTTCGACACATTACAAAGCTTCTGTCTACAAAACAACACTGATGAAACAGCATTTCAGGTACAATTTGCAAAGTGCTTTGAAGCAAACTAACATTAAACACTTCTTTCAAAAGACCAATAATTAATTCACATTACGTACATATGTATGTACATGCACATAAGTACCTCCAACCTTTTGATTTTGTTAAAACAATTGGCAGTAAATAAGTAACAATTGATTATTACTCAATAATTCGAACTTTCGTATTTTTTCTCGCGACAATTTCGAACCCATTGATATTTCAAACTCTCGTTAATTCGAATTTGTTGTGAGGTCCCTTGAGTTTCAAATTATCGAGAGGCGACTGTATGTCCTTATCAGTGCGGTTTCAGACCGGGAAAGTCCACCATCGACCAAATCTTCACATTACGGCAGATCCTGGAAAAAAACCCAAGAGATGCCGGTCGATACCCACCACCTACGCGTCGATTTCAAGGCCGCATAGAGACAAGCTATACAACGCCATGTCTAGTTTTGACATTCCTGCCAAACTCGTCAGACGGTGGAGAACTCTCGCTGCTCCATCAGCGTCGGTAATGAACTCACCGAGAACTTCGATGTCAAAAAAGGAGAAGTTCTGCAGAACTTCGATGTCGCAAGGCGACGCGCTACGTGAGAAGATCGTGCAAGACTCACTTGCCAACAAAAGAGGCGCTATCATCCAGAAGTCCGTTGAGTTCCTAGCATACGCGGACGACATTCACGTGATTGGTAGAATATAGCGAGCCGTCAATTAGGCGTTTGTTGGCACTGAAGCCGAAGCGGGTAAAGTGGGTCGGGCGGTGAACGAGGGAAAAACAAAGTATATGCTGTCATCGAGAAGGATGCACCACATCGACGACTCAGCCGCAACGTCACCGTAGCCAGCTACAACTTCGAGGTAGTTAAGGACTTCGTCTACCTTGGCTCCCAAGTA
This sequence comes from Eristalis pertinax, assembly GCA_907269125.1. Lineage (NCBI taxonomy): Eukaryota > Metazoa > Arthropoda > Insecta > Diptera > Syrphidae > Eristalis > Eristalis pertinax. The sequence goes on from OU026146.1 coordinate 32,772,759, forward strand.
AAGAGTACGAACAACACCGAGATTAAACGCAGAATAACTCTTGCCAATCGCTGTTGCTTTGGACTCAAAAAGCAATTGAGTAGTAGAGCCCCCTCTCGAAGCACCAAGCAAACATTATATAAGACCTTGATCACCTCTATGGCGTGGAGGCCTGGGCAATCTCAAGAGCAGATGAAGAAGCCCTCGGTATTTTCGAGAGAAAAGTTCTGCGTTCAATCTTGTTTTTGGAGAAGAATATTCAACCATGAACTGTATGGGCTTTACAGCGACATGAGCCTAGTCAGCAGTCTACGGATTCAACGCCTAAGATGGCTACGCCATGTAGAGCGCATGGACAACACTGCTCCAGCCCGATGAGTCTTCGACTCGTAACCAGTGGGAGAACGCAATAGAGGACGCCCACCACACACAAGTGGAGATGGATCTCAACCAACTTGGCGTGCGAATTTGGCGGCGGCTGGCTAAAGATCGCGCCATCAGGAGAGGTTTGTTAGCTGAGGCCCAGGTCCCCGCCGGACTGTAGCGTCATCATCAGAAGAAGAAAAAAACACTTCTGAAAGGTGTCTGCTATCTCCACTCGTTACATTTTTATGAGAAAGTCATTCTAAATCGTTATGCGTAACGATTAAGAAGTTCGGACAAAATAACGTGAACACCTGATTAAGATGAAGGAAATCATCAGTATTCCCTGTTTTTGAAGGTAGCGAATGTGACATTGTTGGATGCTAATGTGTTCAAAGTTAACCTATCGACTGGCCATTATTCAAAAACTAACCTCAAATGGATGCGACTCCATATAAATCAAAGTGTACTCATCCGCAGAGACCAACGTGAATATGTGATCCTTCAGGTTCATGGTCGCTCCGATGTAGAAGTGATATGGTTTATAGTGGTCGGGCCGCTTCGATGAGAATTTCTCCTGATTCGGCAGCCAAATGCGTCGTCGTTTCATGAACTCGCCTCCCAAAAATCCAGAATTACGTGCGGCCACCTCGTACACTTGTATTGTATCATCAGACAAGTAGTACGATATGATGAAGACTCGTTCGCAGTTCTCGGGTATGGTTGAGATGAGTTTTGCGCCAAAACGCAGAATGTACTTGTCCAGGGCGATGAACTTCTTAAAATCACCCTGTGGCGCTTTTGGCTCGACTGAGAGGCAATTTCCCTCGGAGTCTTCGTACGATCCCCAGCCGTTGAAGGGTGGCAGGCTCCGTTCGCTGGGTTTCTGGGGAATGCGCTCCTCAAAGCGAGTGGGATGCGGCTGGGGAATGAACTCCTCAATGCCGTACTGAAAGAGATTCGGTTGAGCACTGAAAATTACGTGAAAATGACTTAGTTACTTTTTTCTTGTAATAATCCCTCGTGAATGAGTCGCAATCGGTGAGGACAACACGCCGTCCATACACGTTGAGGACGGCTCCGATTTGCAGATCCCTGTCGGTGTAGTACGAGATCTCTTTTGTTCCGATGCCCAGGCAATCATCGATGTATCGTCCAGTTTGCAGACCACCCCCGAGGACATTCAGGACCGTCTTGGCGGTGTTCTCACCCAGAAGTGGCAATCCGTGGAATTCCTGTGGATTCAACAAGAAAATAAACAAACGCAGGTCGGTTTCCAGTTGAATCTGCTTACCTTTTGCAGCTTGCCGCGCTTGAGGAAGACTGTGGGCCCATCTCGCCCAGAGTTGACTGGAAACTTCTCCTTGATGTCCATGGTATCGTCGGCGAGGTAGTAGCAAACTTCAAGATTGCGCACATCCCCAAATTCCGAACGATCATCCCAGTATCCAGTGAAATGCAGGACTTTCCGGTCATTCGCCAAGAATTGAGCAAACAAATGCTTTCTAACAGCTGGAGGCACACTCTTGTAGCCGGCTCGCTTCCTCTGCTCTGTGGTCGGATCTCTGAAATCAGTCCAGTAAATTCGGGATTCCCTCTGCGGCTCAGACTTACTTTGGTGGTTCCACTGATTCTGGCACTGGAATGCCGGCTCTGTTCAAGAAGTGCCTAGTGAACAAGTCGCAATCGGTGATGTGGTAAACGCGGTCAAACATCGCAATCGTCTGATTCACATTCAAGTCTAAAATTGAAACGTATTCATTCTCGCACGGTGCGGGCTTTGGAATCCGCTGCCTGTGCACCAGGCAGCCTTGCGGTATTCCCGAGTTTTCCACTCTAGGTTCGGTCACTTGCATCGTTCCGTCTTCCAGGTAGTAGAAGATTTTAACCTTCCGCACTAAATACGGCGCGTGATAGACTTCCTGCAGGGTCTCCTTGAAGTACGCTTGAAAGCAGAGCACCTGCTTATCGTACGCCAGCCAAGGCGGCAGCTTGGGACCAGCTTTGGGCGGATAAACCGATGGCAGCTGGGGCGGTGGGCAATTGATGTCGACTCCACCACTCTGGGGGTTCACAAGTGGCGGAGGTTGCCGATCGGATAGCATTGCAATGCCATGGTGGTTCATAAGCGCTTGAGGTTTTGCGAAATTTGTTTTCGTGAGCTGAAATTGATTTGGTCAGACTCCAGAGGCTGGCTAAGGGCGACAAGCTGGCAACTTACGTCTCGGAATTGGGTGCCCGGCAGCAATGGCATTCCAGGAATACGCAACATTTTGCAAACTGTTTTTTGACGAGACTGTGTAGAACGAGAGTGAAAATATATTTTAGCTTTCTTTTTCGACGAATGACGAATGAAATAAACAAAAATTGCGGGTGTTACTTGGAGTTGCTAAGGAGAGAGTATCGGGGGTTGTTGGTTTCGTTGATATGGGCGATGATTGCTTTGTTTTTAATCTGGTTTCCAAGGAGGGGGGAGGAATACAAGGCATGAATTGAACAATCATGCGTCGCGTCGTTGCGTGTCAACGGTAAGAATAAATTAGCTTTATAATTATCATTTTACAAGAAGAACAGGAGCAGCAGTGAACCATTAAGAATGTCGGAAAAGTGAAGACGAAAGCGTGAAGATTCACATACAGGCTGGGCCATCAGTGTTTTTTTTTTAATCATAGGCTATTTCGACACTGGCTGTTCTTTCCCAATTGAAATCTTGACAGAAAGTCAGTATCACCTCCGCGGAGCAAAATGTGTCGCTTTACGCCGAAAACTTTATTCCAAAGTGAGTGCTGAGCAGCCCAAACAGTGAGTTTTTTGAAAAAAAAAAGTTGGGGCCGAAATGCAGCACCCAGCGCAACTGCTGTACGCAAGTTTGTGCAAAAAGTTCGTGAGACTAGTATGCTAGTGGACAACACTCGTGGTCCCCGTCGTCGTAGGGTGCGCACGGATGAGAATATGGCTGCTGTGGTCTTCTTCGAAAATGATACTGGAAACAGCCATGTTAACCGAGTTTTCTTTTGTTGAATTTGAAGACATAGATTTGGACGACCTCTGGTTCATGCAGGATGGCGCGCCATGCCACGCAGCCCATGCAACAATCGATCTTTTGCGCACCAAATTCTAAAATTGTGTTATCAGCTGTCTTGGCTATGTCAATTGGCCGCCTCGGAGCTGCGATTTGACCTCTTTGGACTTTTTTTTGTGGGGAACCGTGAAGGATCGATGTTATGCCAACAATCTGGAAACGATTCAAGCACTAGTAGGCCAATATCATCCAAGCAATCCGTGAGCTACAGCCCAAAAGTATCAACACGGTCGTGGAAAATTGGGGTGACAGAATCCGCTACTGTCAGCCGAGGCAGCCCATAATTAATGGGAATGTTTGTTCTTACAAATGAAGCTATAATACATGGGAACAAATTTAATTGTATTCATTTTATTGCATTTTTAAAAAGAAACTTGTATTTGGCCCACACTCCAAGCAGACGTAATCCGGAAAGTCTGTAAGAGCCACATCGGAAAAAAAATGATCAAACGCGAGGACTCGCACTTCGAAGGTTCCGTACCGTAAATCAACATTTTTGTTTGAACAAAACTATACAAATGATCTTACATGCTAAAAGCTTAAGCTACCGGAAAAGATGATGGCTAAACAATAGGAGTCCAACGGATGTACAATGTTTACAGAGTTACCAATGTTGTTATCTGTTTTGACTTCGCTGTCTTCAGTTCAGTGTGTCCTTGTTGGTCCTCTCGGGATGGGGTGGCTGTGGTGCCACAGTCTTTTAGTCGCGACGATCACTGCTGACTCTGGTAGAAGTGTAAAGTTCGCTGGTTGATGTTCTTGGGAATGTCTGCTAGTTTAGCAGATTCAGCGCGTTGAGGAATTGTAGTCCGGAAGCCGTACTTCTCAGGTCTCCGATAGCAATTGGCTCTGGAACAGGGTCAGGGAGATAATGCGAGCTTCCTCAGCCTCCTGCTGCTGGGATACTTGTGATGGTTTTAGTTAAAGGTGAAACCGGTGCATATTCGGAGTTCCTTCCATTCGATGATCAAATACTTCTCCATCTGGTCTTGTTGATGGCATGCCATATATGGAGCCTGGATGCTAAAATTGGCAGAATGAGAGTAGTTTAGGTTAGTCTGTGGTTGTGGCTGACTGTCAAAAGGCATCACGGAGATTGACTACACCTAAGCATAGAACCAGTTGGTGCTTATGACAAAGCGGTTTGACTCGCTAATAATAATCAACTAGTTTCTCGACACTAGCCCCTGTCCATAAAGTGCTTCGTCCGCAATAGTGTCAGGACACTGCTTCAAGTTCTTAATGACGGTCCGAGTGGTACAGATTAGGTCCGTACAAAACCAGCACTGAGACGCTTGCGAAGCCTTACTGGCTACGGTAGCAAGAACATCTGCAGTGTAAGTGAAACAGCCCTCAAATGCTGAACAAGGTTCTTGCAGTGAACATCGCTGAAATAGGGTTGAGTGTGCCCAAAACGAGGACACTAGATAATCGTCATTGCTTTTGCCGTCGAACCATTGAAATGATAAATCGCGTCAATTAGCCAGCGTGCAACGTGTGTAGCTAATAAACACTGACCTTCGCTGGAAGTCGATTTCAAATTGATTGCACAGCCGATTTAGTAATAGTGCGCTAGTCAGGCAATTCGGTGTAACATGTCGAGTCTTGGTTCGAAGGGCTTACTCTGTTTCCAGACAGGTTTTGTGTTTTTCTGGTGCAAGGTCAGCCAATACTGTGGCTGCTTGAAATTTCGCTTCGACTGGGAAACCAAGCGATTCGAGATGCTAAGCATTCGAATGCGGGTCGTGCAGTGTATCATGTTCTGCATATCAATAGTATTCCCGCTGCTAGATCTCTACGGAACAGAGAGTGTTTTCAATTCGTTGTTTGTGGAGGCTATTCTCCTTCCCTACCCGCTGAACTACTTCTACAAGCTCCTCAGTCAGCAACAGTGCACCATACGTCACCTAAATCAACTTGTCAGGTGCATCCTGGACACACAGGAGCTCACTGAAAGACACTTGTTCGTCTCAGTGTCCCTGTACTGTACGCTGGTCTGTAGACTGTTGTTGTTCGCTGTATTTGTCATTGTCATAGTATTCAGCATGATGCCTGCGAACGTTGACGAATTGCTTGGAATATCTTTTCTGCTACTGATGATTATCCTGATATTGCATCCGCTTATCGGAGCTTATACATATTCGCACTTCGTTTGCGTTGAACTGTTTTGCTTTCGCACGGTGGTGCTCGGCTTGAACGACTACCTCAGCGAATGGGTGGACGATTTCAACTTTTACCAGCAACTGCGGGTGACTAAGATATTCAAGCCAAATCTGCGAGACTTTGCTCGGATCTACAGACGATTGGTGCGGGCTCTTGGTACCTTCAACCACATCCTGGGCGAAGATGCGGCGGGACTGCTCTTCATGATGTGCTTTGCCTTTGTTTACCTCCTGGACAGCTTCATCGGCAGTGGCCCGTCTGCGATATGTCTCTGGCTCATGATGTACTTCGCTTGCCTGGGTGATGTAATTTATGGATACGTGTGCTATCGCCAGCTTCACTTTGAGCTATCGCGAACACAGACTCTCATCGAAGCCGTGCAACTGAGGCCAGAGTATCAGATGGATCGGCATGTAAGTTGAGGCTCTCTTTGGAGACTGCGTTTTATCTGGGTTTTCCCTGTTTTCAGATGAATTACATACTTGTTGCAGTGGACACCGCTAAGCTCGGCATGGATGTACCCAGAGCGAGGGCACAGAAGGCGTTCTGCTCAGTAATCGGGATTGTCTCTCTCAAATTCGCTTGCTTTTTGGGTCTATTGGCTTTTCAGGTGTAAACACATCGACCGTTGACTGTTGGCAAGGAGTGAGAATAAAGCTGGTGTTAGTGTGTGCTAGCAAAGTTTTTTTTGGAATTCTCCTACAGGCTGACCAGATAAGAACGATAGGAAAGGAAGTTTAAATAAAACACCAACGGTGTGCGATATAATGTTGATTCTGGCTTTTCTTTTGAAGCTATTTTCGTGCCACTATATACGGAGTACCAAGTCATTCAAATGGCTGCGTCGACGTCGCTGGCAGCTCTCCAAGCCGTCAGTCGGTTATTCCAGCACTAGCGTCTCTAATGTCGGCCTCCAGCGTGGTTGGCTTTTTTAGCCTAGACTGACCATGGCGGCCAATTGATGAAGGCTAGTGGTGAGATGCAACTTCGAGCGTTGCGTCGCTTTTGTGGGATGTCTTGCGCCATCTTGTTGGAACGACAGCTCGACGTATATATCGATGTTGTCGATTTCTTGTAAGTCACAGTAAGTCGGTTAACATCATTGAGGTAAATATTGAGGGTAACGGTGTCTAAAGGGATGTCATCGCAATCGATACTGCAGAGTGCAGACTGTTAAACAGCGACGCGGACACCAATGACGCTGTCAGCCAGAATGTTCCACTCCACACAATGGGGGATGATAGAAGAGAATTCCGTCCCCCCGACCTAGACGAAGTCAAGATAGAGATACTGAGACTAAAGTTGAATAAAAAAAAAGGCAGCTGGAGATGAGCTGGAAGGGGACATACACCAACTCATCTGTAAGATATTTTCAGAGGAATGTATGCCCGACGAGTGGAATCTCAGTATCGTCTGCCCGATCCACAAAAAAGGAGACCCCTTCCTCTGCGACAACTACCGAGGGATAAGTCTCTTAAATGTCGCTTACAAGATCTTATCCGCCGTTATGTGTGAGCGGCTAAAAACACTCGTGAATAAGCTGAAAGGTCCTTGCGGTTTCATCACATCACATTACGGCAGATCCTGGAAAAAAAACTCAAGAGATGCCGATCGACACCCTCGACTTACGTGTCGATTTCAAGGCCGCATATGACAGCGTGCATAGAGACGAGCTGTACAACGCCTTGTCTTGTTTTGACATTCCTGCAAAACTCGTCAGACGGTGGAGAACTCTCGCTGCTCCATCAGCGTCGGTAATGAACTCACCGAGACCTTCAATATCAAAATAGGTTTTAGGCAAGGCGACGCGCTACGTGAGAAGATCGTGCAAAATTCACTTGCCAATAAAAGAGGCGCTATCTGCCAGAAGTCCATTTAGTTGCTAACATACGCGGACGACATTCACGTGATTGGTAGAATATAGCGAGCCGTCAATGAGGCGTTTGTTGGCATCGAAACTGAAGTGGGTCTGCCGGTGAACGAGGGCAAAACAAAGTATATGCTGTCATCGAGAAAGGACGCATCACATCGACGACTCGGCCAGAACGTCGCCGCATGCAGCTACAACTTCCAGGCAGTTAAGGACCTCGTCTGTCTCGGCTCCGCGGTAAACAGTATAAACAACATCAGTACCAAAATCAAACGCTGAATAACTCTTGCCAACCGCTGTTCTTTGGGCTCAAGAAGCAATTGAGTAATAGAGCCCTCTCTCTGTCTTGCTCTACGGCGCAGGCACGACCCATATTCAAAGCGGATGAAGAGATTCTTGGTATTTTTGAGAGAAAAGATCTGCGTGCGATCTTTGGTCCCGTCTGCGTTGTTGGCATTTTTAGAAGAATGTTCAACAACGAAGTATATGGGTTGTACAGCGACATGAGTCTAGCCAGGCGTCTACGAATCCAACGCTAGGATGACTAGGCCATGTAGAGCGTATAGACAAGTTAGCTCCGGCCCAAAGAGTCTTCGACTCTGAGCGACGGAGGACGCAACAGAGGACGTCCATGCACAAGGTGGCGCACACAAGTTCAAGGGGACCTCAGTCGGCGTTGTGTACGAAACTGGAGACAGGTGGCGAGAGAGGCCCAGGTCCACCTCTGACTGTAGCGCCCTAAGTAGAAGAAGAAGCTTGCGTTTTCACCTTCATCAAAGAAAAAAAATTGTAAAATATGGCGTATTTTCTCTTTGCTGGTGTCCATCTTTAAAGCCCGCTCAAGCAAAACTGAGTTAATCAATCATTTCATTTTTAAATTTGAGTCGTAAATGTCACACCATTCACTCATATCTAGACCAGAAATAAATGAGTAAAGAGATATTCAACTTCTTCCTCTTTGCCCCTTGATTTCATCTGACAGCGTTTTTTATACACTTTTTTGTCCACTGCCTGTGAATACGTGTCAGCTCTTGCGAACAGCTGGTAAACAGCTGATGTCCGTTCTTATTTGAAAATTCGATCGTTACTTGAACTTTTTTAAAATTCCGGTGTAAGATTTTCAAGACAGTAAGGAGTAAGTAAGGGGTAAGCAAACGAACAAAGTGTATGTTCATGAAGTAGCTTTCTGAGAGTTACAGTCTGAGATACCAGGGCTAAATAATTTTGTCATTATTTACATTAATTATTAATGAATACACATGAAGTAGTGTATGCATTTTTGGATATGCATAATACCGAAAAAATGCATTCACACGAAACATGTGTACTGGTAACTAATAATACCAATATTATTGAATCACTTAAAATAAATAGCTTATTTGCTCATTTTAATTGTTTTAAAGAAATACGGATGAAAGTTATTTGCAATTGTTTTGCATTTGTTTGATTTAAGTATAGTTGTATCAAATGCTCTTAACAAATTATGTAATTTTATTGCAGAAGTTTTCATAATTCATGAATGAATGAAAAATAAAGGGTGATTTTTTAAAAGCTATAAAGAAAAGTTTTTCAAAAAAAAAACACATAAAATTCAGAAAAATGCATGAAATCTTTATTTGAATCGATAGTACGGTCCATATAATTTAATGTTTGAAGATTATTTCATGCAAATGTTGACCTTGACTGCGCCTCAAATGGTCCATCCGCTTAGTCCAATTTTGGCATACTCTTTCATTTTCATTTCATTTATTGTTTAGTTAGTATCGCTGTACATTAAGAGTGCTATACTCTTTTAATAGTATAGGTCTTAAATATAACATTATATAAGCAACGTGATAGTGACATATATACATTTCCAATGCGTCTTCCAATGCGTCAATTGAAGCGGGCTTGTCTGTATAGACATGAGCTTTAACATAGCCCCACAAAAAATAGTCTAAGGGCGTTAAATCGCACGATCTAGGCGGCCAATTGACCGGTCCCGAAAGTGAAATAAAATGTTCACCGAACTAGCCCCTCAATAAGTCCATTGTTGCTCGTGCTGTGTGGTATGTGGCACCGTCTTGTTGAAATCACATGTCATGCAAGTCAAGCTCTTGCATTTTGGGCAAAAAAAAGTTTCATATCATCTCACGGTAGCGCTCACCATTCACAGTTACATTACGATTTGCATCCTCATTGAAGAAGTACGGTCCAATGATGCCACCAGCCCATAAACCGCACCAAACTGTGACTTTTTCTGGATGCATTGGTAGCTCTTTCAATGCTTCTGGCTGATATTCACTCCAAAATCGACAATTCCGCTTATTTACGTACCCATTGAGCCAACAATGAGCTTCGTCGCTGAACACAATGAACGCGCGATGAACTTTCTTAACAGAGCACGCATTTTGATAATAAAATTCAATAATTTCCAAGCGTTGTTCGTTTGTAAGACGATTCATGGTTAAATTATAGACCAAACTGAAGATGTTTGACAGTGAAACAAAACACGAAACGTGCGTCATCTGTTTAAACCAGTGTTGCCAAAAAGATAATAGCTAAAAAATCACCCTTTATAAAACTAAGTTCATTTGCCAGTCATGGCATCTAAATCAGCTATATTTTACTCTGAAGAATTAAATTGATGCAAAGTACTCTTGTAAATAGAGCGTAGCATTACATTTTTATTCACGCAAGCCCCTATTACAAATATATGTTCTCTTAAAAATATGAGTCATCTTCTGAACACCCTCCGAAAAATACTACATGATCGTGGGCAAATTCACGAATCGGCGGCCATGTTGCTAAAAAATCCGCGAATTTTCCGCCATTATCGTGGTCAATCCGGGAATCTTGTGAAATACAAGGGAATTCCACTACACACTAATCCTTCACGGGCTACACTTCAAAATTTCCGCCATGGACTAGGAGTAAAAATTGCAGAAGTTGAATATCATTACTCATTTATTGCTGATCTAGACCACAAGCAAACTTCATTAGTTCGGTACTTATTCAATCTCATCTTCAATGAAATTCCAACGACTCGAGTCCACACAAAAACACATTTATTTCAAATAAATTACAACTTAGTTCCAAGATGAATGGCCACAACCCCGTCAGGATCGTTAGCGCCGACAAATACAGTCGCTTTGCCGTTCGCCACCGCGACCCGTTTACCAGTGCAAGCGGCACCGGTCTTGTTGCCAGATATCACATCACAGTAGTTGCCCGCGGGGAGGCCTGTACTGATGGTCTGATTCAAGTCCCCTTTATCCTGATTGAACGCCACGAAACCCTTGTCGCCGCGAGAGAAGGCAATCTGATCCGCACCATTGTCCCACCAGTTCTTCACAGGGGCATCGCCGACAACGTTCTTGAAGCCAATCATGTTGTACACCTGACGCCAGCGGTGCTCGCAAACCCATCCATTTCCACATGAGCCATCTGCGTTGAAGCTGGGCGACGAAATTGTCTTGCCCCCATCGGCGCTGGGCGGTCCCTGATCGGTGTTGTTGAAGTCAAAGGAGCTCATGACGCGAGGGATCCCGTAGGGATGTGCCAACATGAAGGCTGTCGCCATTTTGTACTTCTTTTGGTTTTTGTAAGTCAACACGTCACTGCCGCCAGCTCCATGGCCACGTTGATTATCGTGGTTGTCGACGAAAACCAGAGCCACCTTGGAGTCCATGAAGCCCCACTCGGGTCCCCAGCTAGTGAGCCACTTGAGCTGCTTCTTCTTGTTGAAAACCCTTCCTATTTCGGCGGAGTGCCGGAACTCGGTGACTGCTCCCAAGCCGGTGTACTCGGCGCTGGTCACTCCCTCGCCACCGAGGTCTATGACTTCCTGGAATATGAACGGCTTGGCTCCAGCCGGAAACCCTAGTTTTGTGTTCAAGTTCGACAGCCGGCTGAAGATGACCTGCGAAACGGGGAACTCATGTGAATACTAAATTCAAAAATGGGGGTCTACTCACCTTCAGATCGGACGGCCACATATGCTTGCAAGCGTCCACGCGGAAGCCAGCAACGCCGATGTCAATCAACTTGTTCAAGTACTCGACGATCTTGTTCCGCACCCAGTCCGTGCTTTGATCCAAGTCCTTTAGTCCCACCAGCTCGCAGTTGCGCACATTGAACGGATCGCTGTAGTTGTTCACAGTGCACGTGGGGTGGAAGTCCTTGGCTGCGTACGGCACTGCAGGGAATGACTTTTTGCTGGGATCCCCTGTGGAGCCTGCGGTGCCGGCACCGCTAGCAGCTGCCATGTGATTGAACACCACATCGGGATAGATGCGTACGCCAACGCTGTTGCAGCGGGCTACCATGTTTCGGAAGTCGCTTTCGTTTCCCGAGCGCGTTGTCAAAATGTACGACATCGGTTGGTACCGCTCCCACCATGGCCTCTTGTTGATAACGACATTCTCATTTGGCGGAGAAACCTGAAATGGCGATGAACTGAATCAGTTTGACTCACACGATCACTGAAGAAGGGACTCTACCTGCACTCCTGCGTATCCTTTGGGTGCGAGGAAGTTCTCGCATTCGGCTGCAACGTCCGCCCATTTCCACTCAAATAGGTGAACGATTGTGTTTCGGTCTTTCACGTGATTTGGATTAAATTGCGCTTCGCACAGTGCTGTTGACAGCACCAAAATGAGGGTTACGGAAGCAAATAGTTGTGTCATTGCGGCGTTGAGACTTGCGACATTCCAGGCAACCTGAAAGAATGAGAGAAAAGGGCGCTTTTTGAGATTGTTTCGACTATTTGGGTTGTAATTCTGGTTAATATGAGCTGTAAACTTTCGTATTTCGTAGTTGTAACGGACGATGTAGACTATAATCCATCGGAAAATGTCAAATTGGTCTTTAATTTTGTGCAAGCAAAGCGGAATCCGTGTAAATGTGCAAAAGCAAGCTATACTCTTGGTTTAAGGAGCGTTTGCACTCCCCTGGAATTACTTCAGGAAGGGTATAAAAGGAAAGATAGGTAGGTAGATAGTGGCATTAATGCACTCAGGCCAAAGTCGGCTCTTTGTAGCGGTACGTGGGTGGTTCAAATTAAAGAGGGTTGCCGTGATTTATGACAATTTCCCAACAAATTTTGTTCGGACGTTGACTGGTATTTTACTGCGGGTGTTTAGTAGAAGTAGACGCCTGTAGCGGATTTAATAGTTTAGGCAAGAGCAGGACAGTTGCAGGTGTCAGTTGATTTCCTCCTCCTCTTCGTCTAGGTAGCTTCTACAGAAGTCGTTGGAGAATTGGCCTAGTCTTTTTGCGTGAAGGCCTAGTAGGCAGTGTCCGGTCATAATTCCCACTGCAGTGCTAATTTTGGTTATCTTTAGGGACATCAGATTACTTGATCTTTTCACAAAATCTGGCCAAATCTCGATGCCATCTGCCATTGATTTTCTTTGCGTAGAGCTGTAACTTGAAGGTAGTTATAGGCGACCTATCTTACGGGAGAATCCATCAACTGGCCGTCTGGTGGCCGCTAAGCGCGCTCATCAGTTTCCCTGGATGTCCCTATGGCCTGGCACCCAGCACAGCCGAGTTTATAGAGAACGATGCCGGGGATTTAATTGTCCCTTAGAGAGTGGATATCACGTTTCACCTTAGCCCGGACAGGGCTTTGCTAATTGACATTACTTCCCCTTGAAAGACTATGCTGTGATTGGGTAGACGAACGAATTTGTTAAGATTTAGATCCTCCGATAAAACGTCGCTCCCTACGTCTTGGATCCATCTGTGTAAAAGTGTATGGGTTTGCACAAGGAAATGGTCCGGAATCAGGGTTTCGTAGTTGTTCTCTGGCAAGTGTCGTGGTGAAGTGCATTCTAAGTGAATTGAGGCGTGGCCATCGGTGAAGTCACACCATTGAGAGCACGTCTTTAGACAAGCTGCGCAGTTGGGTGCTGTTTGCTTACCAAAGATATCGAGGGAGGTAAGTTTCAGAAGAATTTCTCTGTATCATCCTTAGTTTATTGACGTAGGTATACACGTTGAGTATGGGCCACCACACTAACACGCCGTATAAGAGGTTGGGTCTTATGACAGCTGTAAGACACATATTGGACATATGTACGCTGTTTCAGCTTAAATTGCAGTTGGGCCTTTTATACATCCTACCGGGACAGATCGAGATCATCACATTTTGACAGCTATTATACGCCTTCGTACTGCATTCGTAGAAAGCCCTCAATTTTCCGTACAAAAAACCAACCTTTAAGTCGAACTGATTTTGATATCTTGTGAGATTTCGACATAGTGGTCCCCCCCTTGCACTGAAGAGCTAGTAGTATTTGTTGTACCATCGTGTGTGAAACGGGTGGAGACGTCGAAGATTTAAAACAAGCAAGTTCAGTACGCTAAAGTGTTGCAACTTTTATTTTGGTAAACAATTCTGAGCAATTTACAACTTAGCTCCAACATGGATGGCCAACACACCATCGGATTCGCCAGTTGAAATGGCGATTGTGCCCCTGCCATCGGAGCCAACGACGACTCTCTTTCCGGTGCAGCTTGATCCGGACTTATTGCCCGAGATGACGTCACAGTAGGTGCCGGCTGGCAGGCCTGTCTGAAGGGTCTGGTTCAGATCGTAGCTGTCTTGGTTGATCGCGATGAAGCCCTTGTTGCCACGGGAGAAGGCGATCTGGTTGTTATCGTTGTCCCACCAGTTGTTGAGTGCCTGTCCTTCGACTGCGTTCCTGAAGCCAACCATGTTGTAGATTTGACGCCAACGATGTTCGCAAGCCCATCCATTTCCGCATGAGCCGTCGGTCTTGAAGCTTGGCGAAAGGATTGTATTTCCACCGTCGTTGGTGGGTGGACCCTGGTCACCGTTGGTGAATTCGAACGAGGACATGATGCGAGTGATGCCGTAGGGGTAGGCCAACATGAAGGCGGTTGCCATTTTGTATCTCCTTGAAGACTTGTAGGTCAAGACATCGGCGCCACCGGCACCATGTCCGCGCTGGTTGTCGTGGTTGTCGACGAAGATCAGAGACTTATCGGATGGCAGGAATCCCCAGCCAGTGCCCCAGTTGGACAGCCACTTAAGTTTGTCGCCGTTGTTGAATACCTTGCCGATCTTGGCCGAGTGACGGAACTCAGTGACAGCTCCAAGTCCAGTGTATTCCTCGCGGGTGATGGCCTCACCGCCCAAGTCGATGACCTCTTGGAAGATGAATGCACGGGAACCAGATGCGAATCCTTGGTTGGTGTTCAGATTGTTCAATCTGCTGTAGATCACCTTGAAAAAAAAAAAAACACGAAACACACTCGTAACGATGGTTCAAACTAAACAGTCTATCGTGCGGATCTCACATTCAAATCGCCGGGCCACATGTGCTTGCAGGCGTCGACACGGAAGCCAGCAACGCCAATTTCGATCAGTTTGTTCAAGAATTCGACGATCCTATCACGAACCCATTCGCTGCCTTGATTCAAGTCCTTGAGTCCTACCAGTTCGCAGTTGCGCACTTGTTTGGCGTCGTTGTAGTTGCTGATGGAGCAGGTTGGGTTGAAGTCAAGCGACGAGAATGGAACGGCTGGGAAGCTCTTGCTGCCAGGGTTGGCGGTCGAGCCGGCTGTGCCAATTGTGTTGGAGGCGGCCATGTGATTGAAGACAACATCTGGGTAAATGCGTACTCCGACCTTGTTGCAACGGGTAACCATGTTGCGGAACTGCGACTCGGTACCGGAGCGAGTGGTGAGGATGTACGAAATTGGCTGGTAACGCTCCCACCACGGGCGCTTACTGATCACAGCGTTTTCATTTGGTGGCGATACCTACACGGACAGGGACGGCAGTATGTTAGTAAGGGGGCCCTTACGAGCAGCGCGCTTGTGATTCATACCTGAACGCCGGCGAATCCCTTTGGTGCCAGGAAGTTCTCACACTCAGCGGCGATGTCTTCCCACTTCCATTCGAACAGATGGGCAATGGTGTTGCGGCCACCCCAGTAGTTGGGGTTGTACTGGCCGTTAGCGGCAGCTGCGGCTACCAGCAGCAGAGCTAGCACTTTGAAGTATGTCATGGTCGAATGACTTCTGATGTCCGAGCTGAACAGTGGTCCGGTATTTATTGGGTGCGCTAGCCATTTAGACCTTGTGATGACGTTTCGCAGTTAGCGAGCTATCTCACTGAGAAGGAGCAGGCGGCAAGGCGTTATCGATGGCAGCCTGGGTGTGATAAGATACCCGCTGGTTGTCACTAAGTAGGGTAAGTTTTTGCGACAACCCAGATGGGTCTGGATGGAGGGGGGGGGGGAGGCAAGCTTCTTTGACTGCGAAACGTGTGGCCAATGTACCCGATGGTGGCCGAAGATGTGCAGATGATGATAAGGAAAACCCAGCCATAAATTATAATTTTTTTTTGTTGATTCTGAGTTGGATTCGATCCGTATGTCGACTTATCGGCTGAGTTAATTATTGGACAGCTGGAGTACTTTTATAGCCCGACCACGCAGATGGGTGGTGACTTTGTCACCGCATGAGGTGAGCTACTATTTCTCGGTTCATCACAGGTTCGGGTGCACGTACTGTGTTTGTTGCTGATCGAGGATACTCCAGTTGGTTCAGACCATAATCAGCCGGAATAAACCAGTTACTGGCGTGGCTGATGAGATTGTGGTATAAGATAGATCTATCTTGCGTTTCCTCATAATTTCGCGCTTATCGATAAAAAATAGTTTGCCTGAGAGGAACAACAAAACTGGGCGAGTTGTAGTTGGCAGCGACAAATTTAAAACATACATTTCAAAAAGAGGGTTTATTAATTTCCTTATGCAAAATAACAAAGTGTATAAACATATTCAAATATGGGGTGACCAGATGAGAACGATATGAAAATTAAGTCAACGGTGTGAGGTACAAAGTTGATACTGGCTTCACTTTAAAACTACGTTCATGCCATTTTGCATGGAATAGCACGGCATTCAAATCGCAGCTGTCGGTGCTTCAAGAGATCGGTACACTTTTAGGGAACTTGGTCCAACATGTGCTGCGTTATTCCAGCAGTATAGCCTCGAATGCTGGCCTCGGTCTCGTCCAAAGTGGTTGGCTTGTTAGCGTAGCCTTAGCGGCCATTCGGAAGCATATAACCACTATCAGGGATATTAAGCAGTCGCCTCTCTTCGAACTAGAGCATGCGGCCTAGGCGTCAATCCGCAGAAAACAGAATTAGTCCTCTTTGCCTAGAAATACAATATTCCTGTGCTTGATCCTCCCACAATATGTGGAATCCATCTAAAATTGAACAGCCTAAAATTGTTTAGGTCTCATTCTAGACACGAAAATAGGCTGGAAACTCAACATCCAGGGTGAAGATGGGGATCACAGCCGCTGGCAGTTCAGAGGATATATTTATATCCGTATTCAGGACCATACGTATCGCGATTTGGCGGACTGCGCTAAAAAGAAAGACCAATTGCTAGCTGCTAGAAAGGGTGCACGGGATGCAACGAACCCCCTCCGAGGTGTTGAACATGTTCCTTAATGTCCCACCGATAGACTTATTCGGTAGACAGGCTGCGACGGTAAGACTCGAATGGTTGCTAATGTGGAAGGAACTTCTTTCTGGACACTCAACAGTTCTTGGCAGATATAGGACCTAGTGATAACCAAGTTACTCTTCGAGACGAATTTCTCAACCAGCATACCCCCTAGATCATACTAGAAATCTGAACACCAAATGCTGGACAATCCTCTGCGAATGTTGTCTCTATTCTTAGGAACTCAATGATCATTCCGACTACCAAATTACTCTAATGTTTTTCAGGTGGAAACTATATCGATTAACGAAGCTCTGTCGCTAAAAAAAACAAAAAATCTTGTCATCTCTTCTGACAGCCAGGCAAAAATCTCTGATCGCACTCACATCATTCTCACATCTCTTAACGAGGTGGCCAAGTATTGTATATCCAACTGATGTGGGTGCCGGGACACTGTGATATCCCAGAGAATTGTGAAGCGGACGAACTCGCTAGAAAGGGTACTAGCTCCGTACTCTTGCCGGATGGAGACCAATCATCCATGCCCATCGCTACTGCAAAGCATCTACTGAAGCTTGAAACGCTTACTCACACAAATCGTAGATGGTCTACCGGCACTAGCAGCACTACCAAAGCAGATGTGGCCTACATCTTCTTCTTCTTAGGGCGCCACAGTTCGAGGTGTACCTGGGGCATGGGTCCCAAACAATATGCCTCTCCAGTAAACTGTCTCCAGTTTCGTACACCAAACCGGCTGAAGTCCCCCTCGACTCGTGTGCGCCACCTTGTGCGTGGACGTTCTATGTTGTGTTGTCCCACAGGCTCAGAATGGGAGATTCTTCTGGCCGGAGCTAAGTTGTCCATAGGCTCTACATGGCCTAGCCATCTTAGGCGGTGGTGGATCCGACTCATGTCGCTGTATACCCCCCATACAGCTCGTGGTTGAACCTCCTTCTTCAAATGCCGTCAACGCAAATAGGACTAAAAGCGCTATGGCTAACTATCGATCCAAAACGCTCACGTAGCCTGAGCAGAATGAGTATATATCAGAACCATTATCGGCGTCATAAGCGCGCATTGTGCCATTGGAACACTGTAGAGATCTCCAGAATGGAGCCCATTCTATAGCAGAAGCTCGCCGTGAGATGACCCAGTCGTCAAATTTCTCCTTCACAACTCCAAGCGATGCATCGCTGGTACGGGATGTCTTGCGACGTCTTGTTGGAACCACAGCTCGGATACATGTACCCACGTTGTGGACCTCTGGCCACAGAAAGTCGATTAACATCGCTCTATACGCTCATTCCAGGTAGCGGTGTCTCCTTCTTCAATTTGAAATCGAAAGAAATAAGGCCCGATGATGCCGCCATGTCATAAGCCGCATCAAACAGTCAATCTTTGTGGATGCATTGATGCTTGGTCGAACACTTGTGGATTGTGTTCGCTACCTTAACGGGAATACTGCTTGTGAGCATAGCAGCTGAGCCAAAAATTGGCTTCGTCCTAGAAGACGATTTCTTAGGCAAACTCCGAATCTCCGGTCAACTGAGGATCTCCGGCCAATATTTTCAGCGTCCAATTAGCGAACTCACGGCGTTGTCTATTCTTGTCCCAGCACAATCTTATAAAGCCACATGTCCAAAACCATTCGCAAAATAAACCATGTTGACTATCTGGCGATAGGCGCAGACTTCGGCACGAATTTAGACGCATGTCGTTCTGACCGAGCATAGATCCTATGATTTGTTTGCTGAACGACTCTTCAATCGTTCTTCACGTTCTGGCGAAGCTTTGCCAATTCAACAACTTTAATCACGGAACTTACTTACTTATCAGGCCAACGACCCTTGCAGGGTTTGAACTTAAGCAATGGCTGCCTTCCATCGTTAACGGTCCTGGGCACGATGCTTCCAGTCATCCAGACCAGTTGTCTTACGTCCGCGATGACTTGGTCTTTGCACCGGAGGTTTGGTCTTCCTCTCCTTCTCGAACCAGGAGGCTGGGATTCGAAGACCCTCTTAGCTGGAGCATTGCTGTCCATGAGCTCGATGTGGCCAAACCAGTGCAGTCGATGGACTTTGGCCTTCCGAACTACATCCACATCTTGGTGTAGCTCGTACAGTTCGTGGGTAAAATATCTGAGACTGCGGCCTTTATGATCTTCAGCTTTTTAAAGGCTGTGCAGACTTCTCTAAAGTTGAGTGGGAGGATTACTTTGTCGACTGGAGTTGGCATTTCATGCTTCCCTATCACTCTCTCGTGGTGAATCCCGTTAAGCAGATGTTGGAAGTGCTGCCTAAATACATCCACCATTCCCTGCGAGTCAGTAATAAGATTATCCACTTAGTTTCGAGCCTGGGTGCCTTTCCTTAAAGCTAAGGCCAGGCTTTTGGGTATTTTTTTTTTTTGTAAAGGGTGGTTAAATTTTATTGCCGATGTTGAATGTGAACCACACCTACACGTCAAGCTTTTTTCTGCATTTCATTTGACATTTCTCAATTTCAGACTAACTCAATTTGAACCATGGAAAGATAGACAATCGAGCAATGCGTTAAAGTTATTCAGGCTTATTATGAAAATGGGCGTTCAAATCAAAATGCATATAGTGCACTTCGTGATTTTTTCGGTCAATGTAATCGTCCAAATGTGCGTACAATCGGAAAAATCGTGCAAAAATTTGAGCAAACCGGGTCTGTAGGAGATGTGAAAACACCAGTGCATGCTCGTACAGCTCGTACTGCAGAAAATATTGCTGCTGTTCGCGATAGTGTGACTGAAGAGCCTTCCACCTCAGCTCGTCGTCGTGCCCAACAATTGCACCTCTCACGCTTGTCGTTGATGAACATTATGCATAAAGACTTGCATTTACACGCTTACAAGGTGCAATTGACTCAAGAACTAAAGCCTCTTGACCATTTCAAGCGTCATCAATGGTCAGAATGGTGGCAAGAAATGGCAGCAGTGGATGATGAATTTTCGAAGAAAATCATCTTGAGTGATGAGGCATATAGGCAGAATTGCCGCATTTGGGCGAATGATAAACCAAGAGTGATTGTCGAAAAAGCAATGCAACCACAAAGAGTGACTGTTGCGGTGCGATTTATGGGCTGACGGCATCATCGGGCCGTATTTTTTCCAAAATGAGGCCGGTCAGGCAGTTACTGTGAATGGTGTTCGCCATCGTGAAATGATAATGAACTTTTTATGGCCCGAATTGGAAGATATGAATGTGGACTATATGTGGTTTCAACAGGACGGTGCCACTTGCCACACAGCTAACGAAACAATGGCTCTTTTGCGCGACAAAT
Source organism: Eristalis pertinax (assembly GCA_907269125.1). Lineage (NCBI taxonomy): Eukaryota > Metazoa > Arthropoda > Insecta > Diptera > Syrphidae > Eristalis > Eristalis pertinax. The sequence continues at coordinate 32,793,000 of OU026146.1, forward strand.
TCAATGGCCGTGCTATCTCACGTGGTGGCGATGTCAATTGGCCGCCAAGATCATGTGATTTGACACCGTTGGACTTTTTTTTCTTTGAAGAAAAGGTGTACGTCGATAAGCCAGCAACAATTCAAGAGCTAAAGGATGAGATAATTCGGCACATTAACGGCATAGAAACTCAATTATGCTTCAGCGTCATCGAAAATTTGGACCATCGGATGGAGGTGTGCCGCCGAGGTCGCGGCATCCATTTGGCCGATATTTTCTTCCATACATAATTGAACCATACCAATATTATCATAATAAAAAGAAATGACAATAATTTCCTAAATAATTTGTGTTTTATTCAAAATCAACATCGGCCCTTAAATTATTTTTTGCTTGTCAATAGACTCTTCGCTGATATTTTCCATAAATGTTATTTCTCAAATAGCAGTCACGTTCAATTATGCGCGATTAACGCTTTTTGATCATCAATGAGGTTATTTCGTGCACCAAAAGCTTTCCTTAAACTAGGTAGGATAGGTTGGAGTGGCTGACTGAGGGGGATTTTTCTACAATGCAAGTGAGGGCTGTCTCTCTAGATTTTCTCTTGTTGTAGGCACGCTGGGAAGTCGACAGTTTATTTGTTGCAACTGAATGCCTAGTGTGTAGATCTATCAGTTTCTCTAAGGTTTTGACTTTTGACAGACTTATGGGTCTCAAGTCCTTCGGTTTTGCATGTGACTTCTTACCTGCTTTTGGTATGAACGCTATATGTGATACACCAAGGTTTAGGTATGTGTCCTAGATCTAGGCAGCCTTGGACGATTTTTACTAGCAGCGGAGAGATAAGGTCTGCCATCTTTTGTAGCTTCACAGGAAAGATGCCATCCGGTACTGCCATTTTATATTTTTTGAAAGTACTTATGGCCCCGTTGACAATGTTGATCTTCACCCTGAGTGAGCTGCTACGGTTATAGGAGTGGATTTCAGTGCCGTCACAACTTCCCGGAAAATGGGTACATTATATATAGCTCCAGACTTTCCTCTGTGGAGGTGGTTCAGATACCGTCTGCCATTTGGATTAGGGAGTGCATTCCAGGGGATGATGCCAATACTTACCTCAGTCTGTAGGTCGCCGAGATTTCCTCGAATTTCCCACAGAATTGTCTCCCGAAAGAACTCGGTAATGTCAGCACATTTAAAAAAAAAGCACTCCATTTGTTTATTGATTAACAACGAAACATTTAATTGGATGGCTCCACATTTCGTTGGCGGAATAATTGTTCATTTTATTCACTGGCTGCAGCTAAACAAACAAGACTAATTCATCAGCAGACAAATTTCGATTAAATTTAGCAGCAAGTACCCTCAGGAGTTAAACTTATTCAATTCATTTTGTTCTTCATCAAAAAAAAAAAAGAAAAACATTAAAATTATCGAACATCTTTTGTCCGCGGTCCAATTAAACTTGAAGAAATGACATCAAGGTTAATTTTCGAAAACACCCACATGCATCAAAATTATCAATTGCGAGCACAGATGTGAATTGAAGTCAACTACGGGGCCGTGCAACTCGGACTGCGTTGAGTATCAGAGAAGCTGTTCAACCGAATGGAAGCGAATTCAGTGAGTCGTGCTTAAATCATTTATTCAGAGATAACCGAACAAGTAAAGGGAACGCACATAAGTTCCACCAAGCACCAACACAAGTGCGAAAGCAGAAAAAAAGCACCATCACCGGAATGCATTTAATAATGGACCGTCTCAAAGTTGTAAGCATTTTGGTGGTGCTTTCAACTGGGACCTACGGCCAATTCAACACCCACCACTGGAGTGGACGCAACACCATTGTGCATCTCTTCGAGTGGAAGTGGGCAGACATAGCCGCTGAGTGCGAGAACTTTTTGGGACCAAAAGGATACGCTGGAGTTCAGGTGAGGCACAAAATCCTGCTAATTGAGCGAACTGATAAAATGTGCGTGCATTTCTAGGTGTCCCCTCCAAATGAAAACGCTGTAATCAGCGACCGCCCATGGTGGGAACGTTACCAGCCGATCTCGTACATCCTCACGACACGTTCTGGCACCGAGTCGGAGTTCCGTGACATGGTCAGGCGCTGCAACAAGGTTGGAGTGCGCATCTACCCAGATGTCGTCATCAATCACATGAGTGCAGGAGCGACTAAGGGCACAGCTGGTTCATCCGCCGACCCAGGGAGCCTCAGTTTCCCCGCCGTCCCATATTCACACCACGACTTCCATCCAACGTGCGGGATTCAGAACTACAGGGACGCGAATGAGGTGCGCAACTGCCACTTGTATGGACTTAAGGACCTGAATCAGAGCAAGGAGTGGGTGCGCAGCAAGATTGTTGACTTCTTGAACAAACTGATCGACATCGGTGTGGCTGGCTTCCGTGTGGACGCCTGCAAGCACATGTGGCCTGGCGATTTGCAAGTGATCTTCGGCAGACTGAAGAACCTCAACACAAACGAAGGCTTCCCGGCTGGCGCACGCCCGTTCATCTTCCAGGAGGTCATCGATTTGGGCGGAGAGGCTATCAGACGTGAGGAGTACACTGGACTGGGGGCTGTCACTGAGTTCCGTCACTCGGCAGAGATCGGTAGGGTTTTCAATAAGGGCGACAAACTGAAATGGCTCGTCAACTGGGGCACTGGCTGGGGATTCCTGCCATCCGACAAGTCTCTGATTTTCGTCGACAACCACGACAATCAGCGCGGCCATGGTGCCGGTGGTAGCAATGTTTTGACGTACAAATCATCGAGGAGATACAAGATGGCGACCGCCTTCATGCTGGCCTATCCCTATGGCATCAGTCGCGTCATGTCCTCGTACGAGTTTTCGAACAGCGACCAAGGCCCACCAACCAACGACGGAGGCAATACAATTCTGTCGCCGGTCTTTAGGGCTGACGGCTCATGCGGGAATGGATGGGCGTGCGAGCATCGCTGGCGTCAAATCTACAATATGGTTGGGTTCAAAAACGTCGTCGAGGGAACTGGAGTTGCCAATTGGTGGGACAATGGCGGTGATCAGATCGCTTTTTGTCGTGGAAAGAAGGGCTTCGTTGCGTTCAATCAAGAGAACTCGGGCCTGAATCAGAACCTTCAGACTTGTCTGCCAGTGGGCAGCTACTGTGACGTTATTTCGGGAGTGAAGTGGGGGTCGTCCTGCACCGGAAAGCGAGTCGACGTTGGCTCCGATGGGAGGGCAATGATTCAGATTGCCAGAAATGACATCGACGGTGTATTGGCCATTCACGCGGAGAGTAAATTGTGAGATGACTTGTTCAAAATAAAGACCACGAAGTGAGGGTTTTTCCTGTTTTTCTATGTTTTGTCAACTCGTCAATTCACTGCAGACGTCGGTCGTTGCTTGATTGGGAAGTTAATTTTTTTTTGTTGAACGACAAGGCAATTGCTATGCACCCCCAGTCAACACCAAGCCAGGTGATAGGAGTAAAATTTGTTCCATAAAACTGTCAAGCGCAAGATAACTTTGACAATATATCAACGGGTATATGAAAACATAAGTACGAGTATATCCAGCAAAAAGATACTGAAGCACTGTCAGGTTCTTAATTAAATGGGCACTGATAGTGTCGGCTAATTGTCCGATAGCGTAACTAAGTGCTTTGGCAGATTGTCGATACGATTTCAATGGGCGACGGTGGTGAATACTTTTTAGATTGGTCGATGATCTTGTTCGGGTCTCGTTGAAACACGGACGGGTGGCTTAGTGAATGCATGACAGTTTGACAGAATAAATGCCAGTTGTGTCAATGAGTTAGTTCGCTGGCTTAGAGCTATTAGTTGTGAAGTGATTGCTGGTTTTGATGACGTTACTGACAAACGTTGAACTGTTTTCTGGACAGTTTCTGACAGCACTGTTAATTGTAACCTTCTCTTTCGAAAAGTTGGGCATGCATTTGAATCAGTTGAGCTTTAAACAAAATGCTCGCACTCTGGATAGTTAGTACTACAAGCAAAATCAGTACCGTCAACCATTGTTTCTTGGGACTGACTTTATACATATAAGACATTGATCATCCCAGTCATGCTGAATGGCGCTGTATCTCCTGGAGAGAAAAGTTCTACACGTGATCTTTGTTCCTGTTTGAGTTTGACGGCATTTGGACGAGACGATTCAAATACAAATTGTCCATGTTTTCGACTCCTAACCTGTGAGACAACGGATCAGAATACGCCCGCGGCTAAATTTGTGCATCTATCCAGCCAATTGACGTGCGAAACTGGAGGCGGCTAGCCAGAGATCGTGCTAGCTGTATAGGCTTGTTGGTTGAGGACCAGGTCCACCCCGGAGTGTAGCGCCGCACGAAGAAAAAGAAGTACAGTGACACGAGTATTGCCAGGCGTCTACGGATTCAACGCCTAAGGTGGCTGGGCCACGTCGAGCGTGTGCATCCGATGACATCAAATTTTTCACCTAAAAAAATCCACAGTGTATAGTAAGGATTTTTTTTAGCCTTTTCATGGCTCGAACCTGTGGAACAACGCAGCAGAAGACACCCGCGTGTTAGGCGGCGCACACAAGTGAAGAAGGACCTCTACCAACTCCGATCTCTAAAGCGCGTATGAGCCTCTAACTTGAGTCACATTGCCTTATGTGGTCACACGTCCTCGCCAATCAGTCTGGAATGCTGGTTCCCCGGACTCTTGCGAAGAATCTAGCCTGGTATAGTGAAATTTAAGGATTTTGTATGGTCCCCATAACTAGAATGTGAAACATTTTCCCAAACTCCGTATATTTCAGGTCATCGGTATCATCATCCGTTTCTCACTGGTTCCCTGACACCCTCCCTGTGCCTGCACAGTCCTTATACTAAAACTCCACCCAAACAGCACTGGAGCACGTGTCAGCCCATTCGTATTTGTGATTTGCTCGATCAGATCGCATGCAGATGAACATAAATCAATTAACGTTGTTGACAAAACCATCGTCTTAGAATAAATGTAAAGAAATGCTCGCGATTTAACGACTAAATCCATCAGTCTCATTAAACTGTCAAGCGATAAGAACGAAAGAGAAACAAAATGGCAAGTACACCGATAGAGTGAATACTCGTATATATATTTAGATTATTTATGACCGAGATATTATTCGAGTAGTGGAGATAGTAAAAGTAGTAGGAGTAGTGCGAGCGAATAAATAGTTCTGACTAAGCTGGTTGATATGGCGGCAACGTAAGATTGGTCAGTGCTTTTGTTTTGATTTTGGTGGCGGTAAGCGTGTGTCTTATCGGTTCAGAGTTGGTGAAAAAACAGACTTTTGTTATCTAAGATTGACGCTGATATGCGATGCTCAGTGTAAAGCGGGCGAAGCAATTTGTGGACAGCGGCCAGTGGCCAGAAACTATAGCGGCGAAGCAATAAGTGGACAGCGGCCAGTGTCCAGAAACTATTGCGGCGAAGCAATAAGTGGACAGCGGCCAGTGTCCAGAAACTATTGCGGCGAAGCAATTTGTGGACAGCGGCCAGTGTCCAGAAACTATTGCGGGCGACCGAAGCAATTTGTGGACAGCGGCCAGTGTCCAGAAACTATTGCGGCGAAGCAATAATTGGACAGCGGCCAATGTACAGAAACTACTGCTGCGAATCAGTAAGTGGACAGCGGCCAGTGTCCAGAAACTATTGCGGCGAAGCAATAAGTGGACAGCGGCCAGTGTCCAGAAACTATTGCGGCGAAGCAATAAGTGGACAGCGGCCAGTGTCCAGAGACTATTGCGGCGAAGCAATAAGTGGACAGCGGCCAGTGTCCAGAAACTATTGCGGCGAAGCAATAATTGGACAGCGGCCAGTGTCCAGAGACTATTGTGGCGAAGCAATAAGTGGACAGCGGCCAGTGTCCAGAAACCATTGCGGCGAAGCAATAAGTGGACAGCGGCCAGTGTCCAGAAACTATTGCGGCGAAGCAATTTGTGGACAGCGGCCAGTGTCCAGAAACTATTGCGGCGAAGCAATTTGTGGACAGCGGCCAGTGTCCAGAAACTATTGCGGCGAAGCAATTTGTGGACAGCGGCCAGTGTCCAGAAACTATTGCGGCGAAGCAATAAGTGGACAGCGGCCAGTGTCCAGAAACTATTGCGGGCGACCGAAGCAATTTGTGGACAGCGGCCAGTGTCCAGAAACTATTGCGGCGAAGCAATAAGTGGACAGCGGCCAGTGTCCAGAAACTATTGCGGCGAAGCAATAAGTGAACAGCGGCCAGTGTCCAGAAACTATTGCGGCGAAGCAATAATTGGACAGCGGCCAGTGTCCAGAAACTATTGCGGGCGACCGAAGCAATTTGTGGACAGCGGCCAGTGTCCAGAAACTATTGCGGCGAAGCAATAATTGGACAGCGGCCTATGTACAGAAACTACTACGGCGAAGCAATAAGTGGACAGCGGCCAGTGTCCAGAGACTATTGTGGCGAAGCAATAAGTGGACAGCGGTCAGTGTCCAGAAACTATTGCGGCGAAGCAATTTGTGGACAGCGGCTGCATAGAGGCCTTCCCTATCACGCCTGGTATCCACATCATGAGGTGCGCTCTCAAGGCCATCTTCCGTTTAAAAAGAAGTGGCCTTTGGTACAACTCGCATTGGAGTTTCGATGCCCTTGCGCACCGTATTTCCTTTGGCCTCAGTATCATGGATGTGCCGTCCCACACAAGGGCACTTGTAATCCAGCTGGGACGGACATATAAAGTCGACTTTTCCTGCACTCAGGACTGGCTCTGGCCAGAATCTAATTCAGGAAAGGTCTTAGGTCTTAGGATGGCTCTAAGACCAGTGAATGATCTGGCGCTGGCGCTTTCGTACAGAGCGACAACATTAGACTCCACACCTCATTAGGTAAATTTGCGTCGGTCTTCCAAGCGGAAACCTATGCGATCCTAATGGCCACGAACTATATTGTGAAGAACAGGTGGAAGAGCCGAAGTATTTGTGTCTGTAGCGACAGCTAAGCTGTGCTTAAGCCCCTACTCAACCCTACAATGCAAGTCTTCTCAGAATTGGATCGGCAGGTTCAATTCGCCAAGACCCGGGTCAATACGGAATCACGGGAAATGAGATCGCCGATGAACTTGCTAGACAAGGATCAGAGGAGCTACTCTTAGGACGCGAACATGCTTTGGAACTACCCGCGTCCTCGGTTAGGGCTTCCATCGATGGCTGGGCTTCTCGAGAGCACAACCAGAGGTGGTATGACTCTCCAGGATGTAGACAAACCTAGCGCATGCTCCCTAATGTTTGTACGAAATTCGGGGCATTCTTTTTATCTCTTGACAGACAAGACTGCAGATGACTGGCGTACTAACGGCACCTTCACCAAACACCTAAATTAGCTTGGCCTAAGCGGAGGACGACGACACTACAAAGCACTTCCTCTGCCACTTTCCCGCTTTTGCTCGGATCAGGTGGCAGTTATTTGGTGCTGATGAGTTGAGAGCTGATGATGTCTCCACATTACAGAAGCCATACAATTTCAGTAAATGTAGTAGTTGCTGCCAATGGACCAGTTTTTGCTTGCGCTTCGGCCATTTTACCGTAGCCATTATCGTCCTACGGAGAGAACTATTCGCAGTGTGGTGGATACGTCAACAAACAAAATTGTCCAATTTGGGACGATACCAATCCACATGAGATCCAAGAGCGTCGAATGCATCCCGAAAAAGTCACTGTTGGGCTGGCGGTATCATTCGTTCATATTTATTTGAGAACGTCGTTGGCCTGGCCATCACCATTAACGGCGACCGCTATAGGCCGATACTTGACAACTTCTTTTGGCCTGAATTGGATGATATGGACACCAACGATGATATGGACACCGACGACATGTATGAGCACGCGCGGCGCTGCGTGCCATACAGCTCACGCCACTTTCGAAATTCGGCACAAGCGATTCGACTTGTGCGATTTTCTGAAATAGCAGGTCTACGCGAATAAGCCGCACGCCACAGCGATCCTCAAAGCATATAACGTCACGGGTAAGTCACATTTTTGTTTCATGGTACTTCAGTTGGTTAGGGCCAGTTAGAGCTCCGAATACCATCCTTAGTAGCGTTTTCACATTGTAGTAATTTGTCGGTTTTTCCACTTTTGATCTTGGGTACAATCCGAGTTGCCTCACTGGTGGTTAGACAGTACCACCTTTCATTAGCCAGCTCTATAAATCTGTCATCTCATTTCTTCTTGATGTCTGCAAGAAATGGTTGAATCCATAGGATTTAATGGGCTGGGTAGGTTTCAGCGACTTTCCTGGCACGTTCATCCGCTGCATCACTGCGGACCCAGCATAGAGTAATCGAGTGTAGTTATGTCCACCACTACACAGTCTGTGATTGCTCCTGTGACACATAGGCATGCAAGTCTATGTATTATTATTAGCAACTTTAGGTTGATGGATTTCAGGGAAGCCTGCCACCATACTACGCTGCTATATGTCAAGATTGGCCTGACAATTGCCGTGTACATCCACCGCGTTGTTGTGGGGTTAGGTCCCCATTTTTTGCCGAATATCATGTTGCTCAGGTATGGGGCAAAGGCTGCATTCTTGACACTTTCAAGCACATTGAGTTTCCAATTTAGTTTCATATCAGTTAGGTTGAGCTTCATACCACCACGGTGCTTAGTACCATTAAGACCAGTTTTAGACCTTCCACAGATCTTCTCGAATAAGAAACAAAATGTGGTACTAATTTCCAATGTCTACCAGAAGACTAAGAATTTCAGATCAAGTCAACTGTTGAGAGTTCTTAATTCTCAGATTTGCATTTTCATTCAGTTCAATTTACTGCGTTTGCCGGACCAAAGGCGAGCATTTCATCACACTCAGCTCACGAAGTATGTTATTAGTTGTTGTTTAAGTTTGACTGGATCAACCAAAAGGTAGAAATTAAATAAGGCTCCTCTTGTTTGTGGTCTCTCTGCCCGAGCGATTTGACAAGTGCTTTGTTTGTTTGTTTTCAGTCAACTACCGAGTTGAGTGAAGCACTTTATTTACCACTTGTCACTGAGTGCGAGTACATAGAAGTAGCACTACTCATATTATTCGATAGCTATTGCTTATGAAAAATAATTGCTACTTGTCTGTCACAGAGGGGTAGTGGATATTTACATCGCAATCTACCAAAAGTACTCCTATTTTGACGACTGATAGCTGCAAGGCATAAACTTTCATTTTACGGGGTGTGACAAGGTTAACGTGATTAATGAGGCGTTCGCTGTGTGAACACAGTGGGTTTAGGTTGGAAAGCCAAGGATAGACACTCAACATCAACGTCATACAACGTCACCGTAGGCAGAGGTACTGTACTTGAGGTAATCAAGAACTACCTTGACCTCTACCTCAGCTCCCAAGTAAACAGTACGAATGTCATCAGTTCCGACGTAAAATGCAAAATAACTCTTGCCAATCACTGAGGCTTTTGGCCGATGCAATGGCAAAAGCGAGCATTTAGCCTATGTCACTCATGCATTTAGGCTACGCAGAGCGCATGGACAACACTCCTCCATCTGGAACCTACTAGCGCACACAATTGGAGAGGGATCTCAGCCAACTTGGCGTGTGTAATTGAAGGCTGCTGGCTAAAGATCGTGCCAGATGAAGAGGCGTGCGGGTTGAGGCCCAGGTTCATTCTGGATTGTAACGCCATCAGACGAAGAAAAAGGCAATGTTCAGAGAAGATTAAGAATAAAGTAATTTTAGAGTAGGTTGCAGTCGATTACTGCATTGTTCTTCCTCTGAGCCATGTTTCTACGGGGTCTGCTTGCCGCGATCCTGACTCTGGCAGGAAACTAAAGTAAGGACCTAGGTAACTAACAACGTCATCGAGGGATGAAGGCACTGCAAGTGGCGAGAAAGTGCAAATGGTTTCATCCAATCTAAGGCGCTGTGCACAGTGATGACGCCAATAAGAGACTTGAGAGTGTCTCATCATCGGGCAGTGCGTTCGTCTCCGGACTATCTAGGATTTGCCTGATCAATCGTTTCATCAAGAGATGTTTCTCAGTATGGACACGGATGCAATTATCTGGAATGACAACATGTCCCGGCAGCCACACATAAGATGAATGCTTAAACTCCGCAATTTCGTTAAGAGATTGACGGCAGTTCAGCGAAGTCTTCGAGTCAAAGAGTAGATGTTGTATAGATTCCGTAATCTCTGCTGCTTCTGCAAAAGTCGTTATGCGGTAAGTTTAGACGCATTGTACGTGTACGTATGGCACAATGCCCGCTAAGGACATCTACTAGCCTTCTCACATCCATGCGACTAAGCTTTTAACTCAGCGTAGGCCATAGAGCCCTCACCGTAGCTCCAATACTCAGACTAAGGCAACGAGCTCATGCCTCTGTCAAGGAGCTTCATCCAGATCACACTAGATTGCTAGAGAGTAGAGAATATTAAATAGTGAAAATACCGCTGACTATCAAGGGACCCCTCGTATCAGCCCGTTTCCATTTGAATTTGAGTTTTCGAACAGAAGTTCGTCAAGTCTGACGTTTGCGAAAACACCCTTTGTCTCATTACTTTGTGCATAAATTCATGAGGCTTATTGGGCGCTGCACTTAAGACTGAGTGGTTGATAACTTGAAGTTCGCAATCAGTCCATGCTCTCCTGGATAGCTTATCGCAAAGTACCATCATTTGAGAGCACTTTACATTTTCCAGTTTGTCTGTCAGTTTGTGTATAAATACACAGCTCGTTTGCAGTCCGCTCCATTAGTCGAAGCCATTCAAAAAAATGGCATTTTCTAACATATTAGCCATCCTGCTGGTGGCAGCAACTGCCTATGGCCAGTTCAATCCCAACTACAAGAGCGGTCGCAGTACCATTGTCCACCTCTTCGAGTGGAAGTGGAGAGACATAGCCGCTGAGTGTGAGAACTTTTTGGGACCAAAGGGATACGCTGGCGTTCAGGTAAGGCACACTATCCTGCTGCTGGTGCCAACAGATAGAATAAGTGGGTATTTCTAGGTGTCGCCTCCAAATGAGAACGCTGTCATGAGTGGCCGACCATGGTGGGAACGTTACCAGCCGATCTCGTACATCCTCACGACACGCTCTGGCACCGAGTCGGAGTTCCGAAACATGGTCACACGCTGCAACAAGGTCGGCGTGCGGATTTACCCAGACGTGGTGTTCAATCACATGACTGCATCGGGAACCGTGGGCACAGCTGGCTCCAAGGCCAACCCCAATAGCAAGAGTTTCCCAGCCATTCCCTATTCCTCGGCAGATTTCAACCCAACATGTGGCATCAAGAACTACAACGACGCCAAAGAAGTGCGCAACTGTGAGTTGGTTGGTCTTAAGGATCTGAACCAGGGCAAGGAGTGGGTGCGCAGCAAGATTGTTGACTTCTTGAACAAACTGATCGACATCGGTGTGGCTGGCTTCCGTGTGGACGCCTGCAAGCACATGTGGCCTGGCGATTTGCAAGTGATCTTCGGCAGACTGAAGAACCTCAACACAAACGAAGGCTTCCCGGCTGGCGCACGCCCGTTCATCTTCCAGGAGGTCATCGATTTGGGCGGAGAGGCTATCAGACGTGAGGAGTACACTGGACTGGGGGCTGTCACTGAGTTCCGTCACTCGGCAGAGATCGGTAGGGTTTTCAATAAGGGCGACAAACTGAAATGGCTCGTCAACTGGGGCACTGGCTGGGGATTCCTGCCATCCGACAAGTCTCTGATATTCGTCGACAACCACGACAATCAGCGCGGCCATGGTGCCGGTGGTAGCAATGTTTTGACGTACAAATCATCGAGGAGATACAAGATGGCGACCGCCTTCATGCTGGCCTATCCCTATGGCATCAGTCGCGTCATGTCCTCGTACGAGTTTTCGAACAGCGACCAAGGCCCACCAACCAACGACGGAGGCAATACAATTCTGTCGCCGGTCTTTAGGGCTGACGGCTCATGCGGGAATGGATGGGCGTGCGAGCATCGCTGGCGTCAAATCTACAACATGGTTGGGTTCAAAAACGTCGTCGAGGGAACTGGAGTTGGCAATTGGTGGGACAATGGCGGTGATCAGATCGCTTTTTGTCGTGGAAAGAAGGGATTCGTTGCGTTCAATCAAGAGAACTATGACCTGAATCAGACACTTCAGACCTGTCTGCCGGCGGGTACTTATTGTGATATCATTTCGGGTCAGAAGTCCGGATCGACTTGCACCGGAAAGCGGGTTGTTGTCGCTTCCGACGGAAGGGCTACGATTCGTATTTCAACAAACGACTCTGATGGCGTATTGGCCATTCATGTGCAAAGTAAATTGTAAAATGGACTCTGTGTAACTTAATAAATATGATACATTGGCGCCTCTAAACTTTAAGTTGATGATTTATTTGATTTCCTATTGGGACTTGAAAAGAGGTTGAAAAGGGTTTACGTTAAGGATTTGATAAAAGTTCTTTCAATAGTCGATGAGGACTTTCGCTTTAAGACTTCCTCCTGGATGGTGGATCGTGATTGCCATCAGCATAATGCTTGATGCCAAAGTTATCGCAGACACAGCATTCAAAAATCGAGTTTTGTTGTACTTGGTCATGTGGATTTCCTTTAAACAGAAGTCGGTTCGTTTCATTTGGAACCGAAGTGATGCTGTTGTTACTTAGGACGTTATTGTTTCATAATTCCTTCAATTCATTTATGAAATATGCCTGATATGCCCGAGCACCGGTGGCCCAAACTCACTTTATATTCCAGCGACTCTTGGTGGGTCTGAACCTATGCGCTTAAGCTATTTCCCGTCGTTGATGGTGCCGGCCTCCGTGCACACTGCTGTAGTCATCAAGAGCAAGTTGTCTTCTGTCCACTAGAGACTTGCGTTCCTCGCCTCTTTGGGGCAAAAAGCTCGGTTTCGAAAATACGGTTTTCTGAACCCCAAATGCGACAATTTTGATGATTAAGGAACCCATCAAGATGAAAATCAGCTTCATCACTGAAGATGATTTTGTGCGAAAGATCATCATCCAGTTGTTGTTGTTCCAAAATCTATTCAACGAACCCTCTTCGCGCTGCTCATTTTTACTAACCTCGAATTGTCAGCTGTTACATTGTTAACTTTTTTTTTTTGCGTTGGCCTCGCTGCTTTAATTATGGGACACTCTTTACTTGGGGAAGAAAAAAGAACAAAAATTATATTTCTTGTCCTTGATTATTAGAGCTTCTTCAACTTTTTACTGTACATTGTGGCATTTTCCTACATAGCATGAGTAATCATTTAATGTTTTTACTAGTGTCACGGCTTTCAACGGGGTGGACATCAATTATGCGCACTGATTTCTGGCTTATAATGGTCTTAGGAACAAAAATATAATATTTCCTTCATGAGGAAATGCGCCTGTAAGAATGTCTGGTGTATTAAAGCATGTCCCAATAGATGTCGAAAAACTGAGGAAAGCTGTTCAGAGTGTTTTTGAAGGCAAAACTCTTCGAGATACCTATCATGACACTGAAAAGATACTATCGCAAATATCAGCAAGCGAACGACGGAGATATAAGATGCACCCCTGATTATGCGCAGTCGAGAATATTTTCTTTAAACGAAGAAGCAGTAGAGTTGACCCCTTCTGTAACCAAGGCTACCCTACAATTGGATCAAGTCTCCCTTATTCGGGAACACTTGGTTACTTTAGAACATTTTAGAAAAAGAGCTAAAAGTATATCTAATCTATCTTAACAATGCGATAAACAACACAAAGGGTTATAAATCCGTTAATTGAGAAGGAAGTATATCTTATACTTTCTGAAATAATGTGCAATTTAAAAGGGGGGATCAACTGTCCCCATGTTCCCCTAATACAAATTTTCAAACCCAAAGGAACATAGTGCCAAATTGGCTGTATGACGCTTTACCAAAGCGATATCATGCCAAATGGGAAAATGCGGCCTAATGGCACTATCAAAAGCGTAATTGTATCAAATTTTCCCATTCGACACAATGTCACGGCACCACTAAAAACCATCTCCCTTCCAAATTAATTTCTTTATATGCGACAATTACGCGAGGTACTTGTTTAACAGTTTTTATTTTACAATCTCTATACGTTAGGTATGTAACGAATTGGGAAATTTCATGATTTTCCATTTTTTACCTAAAACCGGACACAGAAGGAGGTCACAAGACTTACCTCAAATATGGAGTCTAATCAATGCTTCCTTGAGAAAAAGAATACTGAAACGAAAAAGCATATAATTAATTATGTAACTTTATAACAAAGGAATTGTATTGCAAAATAAATGTAAAATCGTTTCAAAAATCCGGACGAGGGAAGGATATACTCTTGCGGCAAGAGTTTCGCTGTTTGAAAGAAGACTATCAATTTAAATATAAAGGGTGATTTTTTAAAAGCTATAGGAAAGTTTTTCAAAAAGAAAAAAAACACATAAAATTCAGAAAAATGCATGAAATCTTTATTTGAATCGATAGTACGGTCCATATAATTAAATGTTTGAAGATTATTTCATGCAAATCAAAGGTCATCAAAGGTCAACCTTGACTGCGCCTCAAATGGTCCATCCGCTTAGTCCAATTTTGGCATACTCTTTCATTTTCATTTCATTTATTGTTTAGTTAGTATCGCTGTACATTAAGAGTGCTATACTCTTTTAATAGTACAGGTCTTAAATATAACATTATATAAGTAACGTGATAGTGACATATATACATTTCCAATGCGTTTTCCAATGCGTCAATTGAAGCGGGCTTGTCTGTATAGACATGAGCTTTAACATAGCCCCACAAAAAATAGTCTAAGGGCGTTAAATCGCACGATCTAGGCGGCCAATTGACCGGTCCCGAACGTGAAATAAAATGTTCACCGAACTCGCCCCTCAATAAGTCCATTGTTGCGCGTGCTGTGTGGCATGTGGCACCGTCTTGTTGAAACCACATGTCATGCAAGTCAAGCTCTTGCATTTTGGGCAAACAAAAGTTGGATATCATCTCACGGTAGCGCTCACCATTCACAGTTACGTTACGATTTGCATCATCTTTGAAGAAGTACGGTCCAATGATGCCACCAGCCCATAAACCGCACCAAACTGTGACTTCTTCTGGATGCATTGGTAGCTCTTGCAATGCTTCTGGCTGATATTCACTCCAAATCTGCTTATTTACGTACCCATTGAGCCAAAAATGAGCTTCGTCGCTGAACACAATGAACGCGCGATGAACTTTCTTAACAGAGCACGCATTTTGATAATAAAATTCAATAATTTCCAAGCGTTGTTCGTTTGTAAGACGATTCATGGTTAAATTATAGACCAAACTGAAGATGTTTGACAGTGAAACAAAACACGAAACGTGCGTCATCTGTTTAAACCAGTGTTGCCAAAAAGATAATAGCTAAAAAATCATCCTTTATAAGTAAAGTTATAAGATAAAAAGGGAACGTATGACGGCACCTTAAAACATGAAATGCCACAAGTGTAGTTATACAAATGTTGGTGGTACTATTCTGGTACTTCTGTACAAATATAAAGCCAATAATGTATGTGACATCGTCAGGTCAGTATGTGACATCAGTATTCCATCCAATTCTCCTGCTCAAGTCCACCCGAACTTGACGTACTTCGTCATACACGTAGGTGTCTACAGCCTCGTAATTTAAGGTTATGCGGTTGGTGAGAAGATTCGCCGTACAGGCTAAGCAATATTGACCAGACGTACACCTGATCTCCAATAGCGAGAGTTTACGAATCATTTCCAAAACGAAATCAAAGCAGGGGGCAAATAATGATACGGTAGTGAAAAAAAGTTGAAATGGGAAAAAGAAGTTTAATATGGTTCAAGTTCATGTCAGAATGTGACGGCGCGGTGGAAGAAGATCATAGTTATGGTTAAGAAAACGAAGAGATAGAAAAATTAATGAGATTGCGAGACTTCTATGAATTCAACGCCGAATGTGACTGAACAAGAAGCACGATGAAGAACTTAGCTACAACGTGAAGCCTGCGACTGTGAACTTGCAAATCGCAATATAGAAATAAGGACAACAAGAAGTAAGCCCATTGTGCCTAACTGGAGCCTATTAATGGTGCTTTATGTTAGCTTGATGCCCAGGCCAAGCGCCCGCCAACTCAAGTGCGGCACAACGAAGAGGAACTTGGAGCAGCTTGTTTCATATTCAACTTGAATCTTAGTAATATTCAGAGAAGACGAATCTAATTGCAATTTGGATCAGAACGGCCATGGTTTGATCCCGGACTGAGTCATGACAATGCTCAGAGATTGTGGTTGTGAGGAAACCTTCTTAACATTTTCCATTCGCAGTACGCGTAACGCAGCCACTCATAACACAATAAATACCACAATGAGCAGCTGCTGGGAAGGCAATACATTTCTTCATTGAATGTATTCTCGGAGGTCGAAAGTTGACAATTTTTTAAATTTAAGTCATTTAAATTTTACACTCCCACAAAATAAATAATATCATGGAAACAATTATCTTCACCTAAACAGAATCATCTTTCGAACTAGTGTACCATTTGCAAGAACTAACAAAAATAAATGTCTTATTTCAAAATGATGAGCTTAGACCACTTGCGTACTTTATTTAAACGATGGCAATGGCTGGCAATAATTGTTAAGGATTCATCAATAAAATAATTTCTCAATAAAGTTACAAATACCCGACTCACTTTTCACTTTTAGTCGAACAACTGACAGCAAAAAACCAAAACAAACAACATTGACTACCGCATCGTTTGTTGCGTGACTTAAATATGTATGCCAAGACCTTCGTCACCCTTCAGAGATAACAACGGGGTTCAAAGTCGGAATTTATGAATCACTATGGAATTTGTGGCGATAGCGGTGGATGCTATCTTCTATACTGCATACACATTTTCGGATTTCCTACGGAATCTATTGGATATCAACGAATTATTATCGTTGTTTTGCTGGAAATGTGTGGTGTCATGTAATAAGCCTTTACATCGAAGTAGTTTATCAAACCCTGATGTCCTTGATTTAGAATTTGTATTTATATGTGTTTTATCGAGCTAACATGTGTTCAATTCAACAATTCAGTGAGAGCACAGTATGTGTTGCAGAAAAGGTTTCCCACACTGTCCTTAAGAAAATTATCGCGGCGAATTCTACACGCGATCTGGGAGTCTTCTGTTAGCTTAATTCATCACTAACTTCAATCAAAATGGTCTTGATCTGCTTAACCTCGTACGCCTCCAAGAACAGAAACTGAGGACCAGCGACTTCAGAATCGGACAAACAATTGAATCTATCGATAAGTGTATGTTGGCAGATAGGTTTTATTCCTTCGGCAAAAAGAAGTCCCTGGTCGGCAAGCGTCATCTGCGGATGCAGTTGGAGACGTAAATGAGTGACTGTTAGGACGTGACTGGCCTTTGGACCTTTTGCAGTTGTCCAGAGCTAACAACTGAGTCTTCATCATCCCCTTCCTCGTTCCAAAAGCACAGAGGACTGGATACCTCCCCCCCACATCCGCGGCAGATTGCTAGCTTCAGATTAAAATTCAAACACAGGGTCCTAGTTGGCTCCCTGGAGTCTGTCCAAAGATCCTCGGCGTCGACAAGGCACCCGCACGGTTTTCCCACAATTGTCTGGAATTCCACTTTCGGGGATGTATCACCGCCGGACCACGTGTCGGAGTTGCCTTAATTGTCTGACCGTCTCTTCCACCCACACGTTGGAAGGAACTCTCCCGAAATAGCTTCACCTGCGCAAGAGTACATCCTCCTGCCCGACGGGCTGTGCTGCATGCAAAGCAAGCACTGCCGTGCACAGAGATAAATCACTCCCGGAGTCCTCGTCCAAAGCGAAGTGCCACCAAATTAAGTTAAACAAACCGCACGAAGCCGGAAAAGGTAGCGCTGGAGTTCGGCTCTCGAAAGCGTAGGCGTCCGCTTTGGTCACACCATCTCCTGCGGCGATTTATCTTTCTCCAGCTTCAGACAGTCTGCGCATCTCACGGACACCATCGTTGCGCTCGCACCCGTACCTTCGCCGTGCCCTGGGATAGTTTTTGTGGAAATTTCATCTAACAGCGTCAAGTTTCAGGCCGAGCGAGTGAACATTAATCACGTTCCTTCCTGCTGCTGGCCGGGAACCAGTCTTGTTACTGGCCTCTGTTAGCGCAAATTACTTAGCAACATAATCATCTTGCGGTGCGCTGGTGCCATCATCATTGCCGTCCTCCTGCCTGAGCGACCCCAGCCGAACGTGCCCGAAGACGGAGTTCCGTGCGGATGTTTCGTTCGCGATCAACTTAGTTGAAGGCGGACTTCGTGTCGTGCCGTTCCAGGAACCCATGCGAGCGCAGGGCAGGGACCAGCCGCTAAATTGGTTGAGCCACTCAAAGGGAAGTGTCTGTCGGCGCAATTGGCTCTGTGTGTGCACATGCGGACCGTGTGGACATTGATAATGCCCAAGGGACTGCGGCTGGGCGCTCACCTTCACCTGTCTGTTTGAAATGAGGGCCAAATATTTGCGGACATGACTCGGCGAGGGATTGACACTGACGATTTGTTGCGAAGTTGACTCTTGAATTTGTTTTCGATAAACTCCATGGCCAAGCAGTCGAGTTAAAAAGAACGAACATGAGAAGCCATCGATGAACTTTAAAACTTATAATGATAGGAGATGAGGGCAAAACGAAGTATATGCTGTCATCGAGAAAGGACGCACAACATCGACGACTATAGGCAGCTATAACTTCGAGGTAGTTGAGGGCTTCACCTACTTCGGCTCTCAAGTAAACCGTACGAACAACACCGAGATTAAACGCATAAGATCTTCCTTCAGTTGGCTTAGGCCCATGCACCGAGAATTAACAGTTCGGTCTAAGCCTTTCCACGATGAAATGGCGATGCCTTTTCATTTTGACGCATGCATGACACGCGTGATCTGTCGAAAATAGAACACTGAAAAAGCAGAGCATTCGTCCAACAAATCCTCTATCCGTCTTTCAATCAAAATGTTGCGGTCGTAAAGGTTGATTCTTTTGTTATTCGACTATTTAAGGACACACCGAAATACAATTCGGAATTGGAATGACCACTTAAGTGCTGTAGTTGGGGTGAGTTTTAAGTTGCCCCTCGCATTTTCTGGCCTTTACACACCTTATGACCAACTGAAACTAATTCACTTAACGCCACCTAGCGCACATTTAGCGGTCATAACTTTTTAAAACCGGAATGGATCCACAGAAACGACAAATTTAATCTGTAGTTAAAAAGAAAAGTTTGAGATGGGAAGTTGAATGGAAGCGGGTTGTTTGAAAGAATGTTTTAAAAAATTTGAAGATGCTGTTTCATTTGCGAAGCGTGCTGTCAGGAAAAAAAAGGTGAAGTCTCAGCGCAGTTTGCTGTTTAAATATCACAACTAATGACATCCCTGTGCAGCACTCAGTGAGATGAGGTAGCGCTGTGCTACGTAACACACCGTCTCCACTGGCCACAGGACGTCCAAAATCCCATCCACAATCAGAACAGCCATCCATGGTCCCTTTTTCATGGGCAAATTATGATATGTCGTTCCATTTGAACGTTGGGTGCCAAAGAGCCAACATCAACGAACCACCAATCAAAAAATGAGATCTCACTAAAAATATGGTGTCAAAAAAGAAATTCACTAAAAAATCTACTTTTAACTTTTTAAATATTGGTTTGGACATGGATTTTTATCATGTCATGTTCATGAACATGGTATGGTTCATGGCCAGTGGAGACGGTGTGTAAATTGATGAAGACGCAGTATATTCAAATGTCAAAGAAAACACAAATATACACTCGAACAACACAGCATTTGAAGTAAATTGTAAACTATTGTACTAACCAGTATCTTCTCAAAGGATAACCGGAAAGAATGACACACTTTTCAGTTATTTTCACTGACTTAACGCGAGGTACGTCGATGAAAACTGCGGAATAAAATTTACTTAAATCACTTCCGATCGGCGGCACAATATCAACTGTTTGCAAACAACTGTCAATTGCTCGCATTTAAGACACAGAATTCGAACCTAAAAATAGTTTCTCATTCACCCATGTGTACATCATACGTCATGCATTCACAGGCAGCTCTTTCTTGCTTATATTGGTGTGCTTTTCCCTTCACATGCGAATGGATTTCAGTGGCAAATTGAGGAGTAGGCAGCTGCAAATTGATATAATTGCCTCAATACCAAGGGGATTGTTTTCATCTCTAACATTCGCACAGTACAGTCATTAAGCATCTCATTGCTATCGTATCTCTATTCTCTACTGTCAGTGATGCACTTAAACGTTTTATTTACAAGCAATATGCGCATTCTTTGACCTGCGATGAATGCTGTTCCTATGAATTTCTCCTGCATTGACACTGCCAGAAATACCCAAAAAAATAGTCCCATCAACGGAGGTGGGGAGATTCATCAATGTTGGTGAACCACTTATTATACCTGTATAATTAGCTGTTGTGAAAAAATTACTAGCCCATAAAAACCAGCGCGGAACTAATCACCCCGTCAATACATTGATCTAATTGGATAATCCCCTTGGTGACAGATCAGTGTAATGAGCTGTGATTCCACTCAGAAGTGTGGTTGACTGGTGATTGACACCAAATTGACACGACCGTATTCGTCAAATAGAGGAGTTCTGAATGTGTGTCCATGGCTTTTGTTTCTTTGATGGAATAATTCACGCTTTGTGAAGTTGACGGATGTTGACCATGTCAGAGTAGAAAATAAGTGAGTACTTTGCCTCACAGTAAATTGTGATGAGAAGATTATAAAGGGTGTTTTTTTTTTTTTTAGAGATGCGAATAACTTTAAATTGGCAACGCATTGTTTTCTGTGACAGCTGATTTGACAGTTCTCGACTGTTTGAAGTTTTGAAGCTTCGTTGGTTTGGTACTTCATGGATTGACTCAAGCCGGCCCAAATCTTGCAAATTGCTCAAAAGCATTTTGAAGATCATGGTTCAGTTCGAGAAACTCAAACAAAAGCCACTGTCAAAACGTCATTAGATCCAGAAAAAGTCACCGTTTGTGGACCGGTAAAATCATTGGTCTTCAAAAATTGGGGTATAAATGTTACAGTCAATGGTACCCGAAACCACATTAAAACGATAATACCATCAAATTCTCTGTCAAATAAATTAAATGTCACACATTTAAAGCTATCCTCTTCTAAAAAAAACATCCTTTATTTTTTATGTAACCGGGCGGAGGTGACTGACACCAATTCAAATGGAATAACCCAAACATGGAGATACAGGATATCTTTGTTGCCGCCGTGTGGCATTCATAATCCTGATTTAGGGTAGTGTATGTGATGTGTGTGAAATATCTAAGAAATCTAGGTAGGACAAGTTGGAAAGCAGCACAAAATGTAGGGCAAACAGACTATCTACCATAAAACCTAGCCCCGGAGAAGAGCTGCAGTCAGTGCTCTCCGGTCCGGATACAATGGCGGCAACAATCGGGGATAGAAGCAGAGGGGAACGGCTTATACACTGATGGCTCATAGACAAGTGCGGGTACAGCCGCGGGGTCTTCTGTGACCTATTCCATACTACTAAAGAACGACCTCAGGGTCTCTAGAGTCATGCGATACATGAGACAGCACAGCATTGAAAGAGCACCACGTAACCGATACATCGTTCACTACTTTCTCGGAGAGCCAAGCTGCAATAATGGTCAGTGACATATCCTTCTGCAGGGTGCCCGGGCATACTGGAATCTAAGGAAACGCAAGGCGGACAACCTCGCGAAAAAGGGAGTATTTGCACCAATCCCATACTTCACTCAGTTCCATAAGAAAAAAAAAAAATAGACGACGAAGCCCAGGACCCTGGAAAAGGACCAGAGATGGCTAGTAGAAGGCCTTACGACTTTTACAGAAGTTGCGGAGATGAGGAAGAAACAGAATCTATCCAACATCTACTCTGGACTGCTTATCCAAAGCAAGGAAAAGCTCCTAGGAAATATAGAGCTGGAGGACTTAAGCGGGTATCGAACTGAAAAATCTCCTTGGACTCATATGTGGTTCTGGGGGATTTTAGGACGGTGATACAAAAATTCCAAACAAAGGCACAATTGACCCAACACGTGATTAAGGCGAATTTTTATCACGATTGAACGAAAAACGTACCCCTTCGCGATCCAATAACGATTGCCCATGGGATGTCCTCTCTGATTCACAAGATCGTTGGCTACTCTCTCTTTTACTCAAGTGGGTAGCTTATGTTGCTATTTGAGTCGATTGAGGAAAGGGAGTAGTACAATATCGCTCAACAACGTCGATTAAAGTGAGCCACGTCCTTAGAGCACATGCCTGTCTATGTAGAGATCTGGGTGTCCTGACGACCTTATGGCCGCAGTTCACTTAAACCAACGTGTTGGTCTTAATAGGAGATGTTTTACTTCCACGAGTTAGTATTCCAAAAACCACCCAGATTCATACATACATATATCTCAGGATGTCTTTCAACTTTATTTAAGTCTTCGGCCGTATAATAGCCAGACTCAGGCAAGAAGTCTTAAGCTTTAAATGCATAAGCGAGCGCCTCATAAAAATCCGCATCAAGGCTACATTCGGCAACATCAGCCTAATCTGCGCCCACGCCCCAACGGAGGATAAAGATGACGGTAGCAATTATGACTATTACGATCTCCTAGAAAGGACATACGATCACTACCCCAGCTACGACACCAAGATCGCTCCAGGAGACTTCAACGCAAAGCTGGGCAAGGAAGACGTCTTTGAGTAGTCAGAGTCATCGGGAAGCACAGCCTACATGACAACACGTTCGAGAACGGACTCAGGCTGTTGGACTTCGTGACGGGGCGAAACCTCTCTCTAGCCAGCACACATTTCTCTCACCTCAATATTCACAAAGCGACCTGGCGGACCCTGGTCAATCAACCGTCAACCAGATTGATCAGATTGCGATCGACGTCAGACACTCCTCCATTATTCTCGATGTGCGAACATTCCGAGGAGCCAACATCGACTCGGATCATTTCCTTGTTGTAGCCAAGGTAAGAGCACGGATATCGAAAGGACAACGGAGTAGAGCAAGACCAAAACAGTTTGACGTCGGAAAGCTACAATCGAAATCGACCGCTAGGGACTTTGCCGATCGAGTCTCCCTGAAGCTTTCAGAGAGTCCAACCCTGCCAGGCGAAACAATCGACGAACAATGGAACCGTTGTCAAAACGCCATCAGAGAAGCTGCCTCTGATGTGGTAGGTTTTAAAAAGCCGCCCAGACAAAACCCCTGGTTTGACAACGAGTGCAGGTAAGCGCATCTAGCGAAGCATATAAGGCGACGCTGGACAGAAGGACGAGAGCGGTTCGTGAGCTCTACGAACTTAAAAGAAGGGAAGAGCATCGGCTTCTCAAAGAGAAGAAGAAAGAGCATGAGAAGCGCGCGATCGAAGAAATGGAGAGGTGTTACGGCGGAAATGATATCCGAAAGTTCTACCAACGGGTGAAACAATTATTCCATGGGTATAAACTTCGGACAGAAGCCTGTCGGGACGAAGATGGGCAACTAGTAATAGAGTCGCAGTCGATACTGAGAATCTGGAAAGATCACTTCTGTAGACTGTTAAACGGCGAGGAAGACACCAATACCGCTGTCAGACAGAATGTCCCACTCCACACAATGGACGATGATGGAAGAGAGTTCCGACCCCCCGACCTAGTCGAAGTCAAGATAGCGATATCGAAACTAAAGTCGAACAAAGCTGCTGGTGCAGACGGATTGCTTGCAGAACTCTTTAAAGCGACTGGAGATGAGATAGTAGGGTACATGCACCAACTCATCTGTAAGATATGGTCGGAGGAAAGCATGTCCGATGAGTGGAACCTCAGTATCTTTTGCCCGATCCACAAAAAAGGAGACCATTTCAACTGCGCCAACTCCCGAGGGATAACTCCCCTAAGCATCGCCTACAATGAATGAGGGCAAATCGAAGTATGTATATGCTGTCATCGAGAAAGGACGCACAACATCGTCACCGTAGGCAGCTTTAACTTCGAGGTAGTTAAGGACTTCGTTTACCTCGGCTCCCAGGTAAACAGTACAAACAACATCAGTACCGAGATTAAACGCAGAATAACTCTTGCCAACCGCTGATTCTTTCGGCTCAAGAGGTAATTCTCTTGAAGGCTCTCTCTCGAAGGACCAAGCTAACAGTATATAAGACCCTCATCATCCCTGTCCTGCTCTATGGCGCAGAAGCTTGGACAGTCTCAAGAGCAGATGAAGAAGTTCTTGGTCTTTTCGAGAGAAAAGTTCTGCGTTCCATCTTTGGTCCTGTTTGCGATGATGGTTTCTGGAGAAGAAGATACAACCATGAACTGTACGGGCTGTACAGCGACATGAGCCTAGTCAAGCGTCTACGGATTCAGCGCCTAAGATAGCTACGCCATGTAGAGCGCATGGACAACGCTGCTCCAGCCCGATGAGTCTTCAACTCCGAACCAGTGGGACAACGCAATAGAGGACGCCCACGAAACCGATGGCGCCAACAAGTGGAGAAGGACCTCAACCAAATTGATGCGCGTAATTGGAGATAGGTGGCTAAAGATCGTGCCAGCTGGAGAAGCTTGTTGACTGAGGGCCAGGTCCACCCCGGACTGTAGTGCCACTAGAAAAAGAAGAAGAAGAAGCCGTATAATAAAGTGTGGTCACAAAAGACCGCTGCATCTGTTCTCGGGCTCGTTTCGATTGATATCTATCTATATGAGTAAGCATTTCGTATTACATATCCTAAACTGGAGTTGGAATCCGCCATTCGATTTGTAGTTGATGACTTCAAGAAAGGAATAAATTGAAATTGATGTGATCCTGATCCTCATTACTAGTACATGGCGCACCTTTGTTGTTTAGTTTACCACCCTAAAAAAGGAGTCTTCTGAACAGATAGCCTTTATGAAACTTACCCGAATGCGGTCTTCAGCTTTTAGAAAGTTGGAGGTTGGAATGTGTGAAAATCGCAGAACGACGCCGAAAAAGATGCGGCAAAAAGTGTAACAATAAAAAAATATCTATCCTGTTCCAGTTTGCCTCGTTGTACTGGACTGCGGTGGGATAGAACTTCTTGTACTCAGACTCGGGTCACTGTCTCTCGAGCAACCTCATCTTTTTCATCTGGGAAGGACTCACGTTGAACCACTGGGGACAATCGTACACCATAATTGGTCGGATGAGGGCCATGTAGCAGACTACCGTCACCCGAGTTGGCTGCTGTAAAACAACTTCCTTGCCAATTGCAAACGCCTTATTAGCTTTCGTCAGAGGAATATTTATATGCTTGTCCAAGTAGAGATATTGATTCAACGGCATACCAAGACACCTGACTATACTAACGGTTGGCCGTTTGGGTCAACTATGCCGAACTTGCGCCAGTTTAGGCGTATATCCTGCGATGCCACGTATACCCCGCACATGCCCACTACGCCACTGAAGGTCCAATACCGTGTATTTTTTCTTAAGGAACCAATACGGGACACTCCGACTCACTTCGAATGGCGCAGTTTGAGAAGCGTTCTCTAGACAGATGCACTCTCAGAGTACTGTTAATCGCTCGAGAGACATGGAGACTTTAACTTGTTCGTTTCGTCTACACTCCGCGTAGCAGTGCACGACCCACTCTGTCACAACGGCACAACAAATCACTGAAATCATTGAGTGAACTTATTTACTTTCTTATCAGGCCAGCGACCCTTGGAGGGTCTGAGCCTGAGAAATTGGTGCCTTCCATCGCTGACGGTCCTGGGCACGCTGCTTCCAGTCATCCAGACCAAGCTGTCTTACGTTTGGTCTTGCTCTCCTCCTCGAACCAGGAGGCTGGGATTCGAAGCTGGGAACCAGTGTAACCGAGAGATTTTTGCCTTCCAGACTACATCCACATCTTGGAATAGTTCGTAGAGTTCGCGGTTGTGTCTTCTCCTCCATTCACCTTGCTCGCGTATGGGACCATCTAACTTACTCCAGAAGAATCGTTTATGTCTAGACATTCATAACCTCAACTCACCGTCCACAAACCAGTTGAACCTCATTCTTCGGTTAAATGAAAAACAACACAGCTTTTTTTTTTATTTTCAAAAATCTTGTAAATATATATTTTATTTATAAACATCCATCGTTTTGTAAATTTTGTTAATTAAGTTTAGTTTGAGTAAACATTCGTAGCCCTGGTAAAAGATTAGAAGATTCTCCAACGGACCAACATTTGATCCGGTTCCCTAATTTACAATTGTTAACTACGTACGCGTGCATTTATCCACCCTTCCAAGGATTGCTTAATCATCACAGTATTCCCATTCGATGGTGACGTACTTATTTCCGGTCTCCTTTGACCACAAATTCGCACAACGGATGCTGCAAAAGTTGCACGTAAAGATCGTCTTTGACGTACTGTTCCTTCTGTGGACGGACGGTGAAATATTAACGATTGGATTGGAAAATGTCTGCTCACTTACCTCTTGACTGGCATAAAATAGTAGGACGTGTACAGTGGATTGAAACAGATTCTGTAGGTGCACCTGGCAATCGGCCCGTTTCGTATGTGATCGCCCATGTATTTGGTCGGTAGTGAGTTTAGCAATTCGGGGCACTTGTAGATTGGAATATAGAGCTTGATGTATTCGATGGCATTGAGGCAGTCATCGTAAAGTGTGATGCGGTTCTCCGTTGAGGGGACTGGGAAGACTTCAAGGGTTCCGATTGGCAGCATGAGCTTGGTGTTGGTCGCCTTCTCTCGAACGAAAAAGTAATGAGCGTTTTCAACGCATCTGAGGATGAGAATAATTTATTGATGTCATTTATGTGGCAATGAGAACTAGCGGATCTAGGTTAGGATAGGCTAAAGTGGCTGCAGATATTCGTCATACTTAAGCCTGTAGAGGCCCATTGTGATTCGCTAAACCTGGAAGCAGTTAGCGCTTGTGACAAAGCGTCTTAGTTGGCTTAGGCTGACGTCATTCAGTTTGCTAAGGTTATGTATCCACATTTGTAAGTTCCCGCGATTAGCCAGAGCACCGCACGAGTAGAGGAGCTGATGTGTGGTCTCTTGCTCGTCTTCATCCAGGTAGCTTCTGCAGAAATAATTGTACGAGACATCCATCGTGGCAACTTGTGTGGCAATTGCGTAGTGCTCTGCAATGACACCACGTGGGGTCCTAAGCACCGGTTTGGCTAGTCTGAGCAGACAGAGTTATCGCTTAAGATTGATTGCTGGCCTTTTTTTAGGCAAATGGTTCCTTCTAGCCATTTGTGATTGGTTCTTTTCAATAATGTGAATCCTAAGAAGATGATAGGCACCGAGAAGTATACAGGGTGGATCTCTTGGTGTGAGAGGAGAGGTTATACCACACCAAATGAGTTCGTCGACTTTGCAATTCCACGGTACGTATTAGTGTCCTGGCAACCACATAAGGTGTATATTGAAATGCTTAACCCACTCGTTGAGAGATAGCCAACAATTAAGGGATACTTTTGAGTTTAAAATTACATACATCAGTCTAGGGACATAATTCCGGCATGGCTATCCAAATAGAAAGCGATGTCTCTTTTTGATATCACATTGTTCCTGAGCCAGTACTGTGGCTCTTTCATAGGTTTTGTTTCTGCCTTTAATCGCTACAGTGGTTCAAGGAGAGGACAATGTTTGTGGTCTATGGAGTAGAGTAGACACCTCTTCAACCGTATGATGATAGATGATCTGACATTCGTGTAGATTCGCAGGTGATCATCCAGTTTCTGATTGTCAGACTTATAATCCGTTGGAAAGGAAGTTGAATTCGTTAAGAAGAGTTGAATGGCCGATGCTCAGTTCGGACCAGAGTCAAAGATTGCCTAGTGCTGTCCACCAAACTGAGACTCCTTACATTAGTTCCGGTCCGACCATTGAAGTCCAGTGATAGTGTCCTTTCCTAGATATTGGGTTTCTAGCTGACCCCAGCTGAACTATCATTAAGCGGCGTTATTTTAAATTTCGTGCCATTTTTTAAATGTCCCCGTTGTCCGTTGCCTTTTTCTAATCGCACGCACTGGTTAGTGCATGGCGTGACTTCCCCGCCACCCCGGCTCACGAGGCCACTGATGGGTTGCTCGTAATTCCTTCGGGCTGAGCCCGACCGGCTGCCGAGCGGGACAGGCCGGCCACCAGACGCTCGCATGCTGCCACCATTCAGGCCTGGCTCCAAATGGGGCCCAGGCACACCAGGGTAGACATTATCCGAGGCCAATCTACTTCTGCGTGTCATGGGGGGGGGGGATTTGGTTTGCGCTTCGTTAACCAGGTTTGGGCTGTATGAAAATAAACTCGTACACCCCAATAATCACGACTTCCGAGGCGGGCGTTGAATGCGATTCCATCAGGTAGGCGACCGCTTGGCAGACCCAGGACGAGGTTGTTGGACCAAGTCCAAATACTCCCCGGGTTAAGCTTGGTCATAGCTCCTGATGAGTTAGAGTCGATGGCGGAGGATCGAGTTGCCTGGAGATATCTCGTGCGTGGTTTACCTCCGCGACCCCTTTAATGGATCATGCGGGTCAGAAGATGATGATGATTATGAAATGTCCCCAAAAAATGTCCATGGCCATTGCCTTTGTTTAGTAAAGACAGAATATTCCTATTTATTCCTAAACATATGGCAATGTTTACTCAGCATGAATTCTTGAACAGTTAAAGAGCAGCAATCAATGGAGCTCAATGTTTCGGATACGCCAGTTATGCGAAGGCTCCAATTCAGTTGAAAATATTGTCGCCTCAGCCAAGACCAACACTAAAATCACTGGAGTGTCGAGATAATCACAAACATTGGGCCTTTTTGCAATCTATGACCTGGCACGCTTAACAGGTCCAATTGACCAACAAATTGAAACCAGAAGGACTAAGCTACCTTCGCTGATTGGATGCTGAGAATGATTGAACAAGATCTAAAATTGGAATAAAAAATTGTTCTGACTAACGAGGCTAGCAGCTAATTAACGGACGTGACCATGAAAGAAGAAATTCCAACTTGAGTCGATGAAGTAGTCCACCTAGCGTTGAAGAAATCGAGAGAGGCATAACAAATTTGAAGAACAATAACGCCACAAGCCATCTCCTCAGCCATTCAAGGCTAGTGTCGATATTCTGGTAGGGGACATGCACCAGATCATTTCCACAATTTGAGAAGACCAAAGCATGACCGACGACTGGAATATCAGATCCGTATATCCCATCCACAAAATAGGCGATCCTACCTCTTGCAAGAGCTATAGAGGTGTATTCCTGGTCAGGGTCGACTATATGATCTTGTCCAACGTATCGTTTTGCCGTTTTGAACAGTAACAAAAGCAAGTATCATTGCTGCCCGGAAGCAATAGACATATACTATGCACCGTGCAGCCCAGTTCGAGGAATACGGAGTTATTTGAAACCAGCACCACATTTCCGCAGGAAGACAGCACGTGTGATTTGCTCAATCTGGTTCTGGAGAAGATAGTGCGGAGGGCAAGCAGGGAAAACGCTGTCTTCTACAAATCAGGCCGACTGTTGGGTTACGTGAATGATATTGACATCGCTGCAAGTCCCATCGTGCCCTGGTGGAAGCTTTCACGACGATTGAAATACAGGATAAAGGAGCTGGTCTTAAGGGTCTAGGAGGATATATACATGCTGTTAAACAAGAATCGTTGCAGCACACACCATTTGGGAGCATTTGGAGGTATTAAATGAGTTCCTTCTCCTCGAGGCAGCCGGTGCTACATCGGTTTGTCGAAACAATTGGGCTCAAAACTCACGACTCGAAGGACCATCACGCTCTACCAAAATCTGGTTGCCCCACTCAAGGTATTTGGGGTTGAAAGCTGGCTTATTCTTGGTGCCTTCGAGGGAATAATGTTGCTCCTATCTGAAAGGAAGGTGAATGGAGGAGAAGACAGAACCATTATATGAGGCGCCACGTCGAGCACATGGGTACCAATACTCTAGCTAAGAGCGTCTTCGAATCCGAGCCTCCTGGTTCGAGAAGAAGAGGAAGACTGAATCTCTGGTATATAGACCAAGTGATAGCGGACGACTGCCAGTAATGGAAGGCAGCTAGACTTAAATCGTCCATGGGTTCAAGGCCTCAAAATGAACCGAGTAGTAGATACGACGTCTAATCTGTGACTGTTGGGAGAAAGATAGGCTGATTACTATGGAGTCCAACAGATTTGTTGTCAATGAGGTGTCCCTACTCAGGGAATAGTGAGTTTCCTAATACAAACGCATCCTCCCGGCTTCTTGAAAATCATGCTTGAGGACTATGGCTGGACGAAAAAGAGGTCACATGTTGTGACCATGCTTGGTGTGGTCCTATGGAAGACAGAAGATTCTAAATCATTACTGCATGGAAGTTCAGCTGATGACCCACTGAGCAGATGCTGGGGTTAACACCAGAAGTTAAGGGAAATCAGAAAATAATTGTAAAGAAATCTAGGAAATCTCCCGTGGATGATACGTGGATACGTGAGGAATAACAAGGTAGATCACGAACGCCATGGTAACTAGCAATTGAACACAGGCAAGGTCAAGATCAACAAACAGCAAGCATGGTTGTTCAGAAAATCGGAGGCAAACAAAAATAAACGTGATGCCTCTCAAATTGTGCATCAAATCGAGACTGCAACAGAAACAGCTCGCAGCGCGCGGTGATGTAAAATAAAGTCGCCTAACAAAACTGTCCTTTGTCGGCGTGCCCCAATCAACAGGCCGGATCAACAAAGACCAGATGATTGCCGACACCAGGATGATTGGCGCCTCAAACTCACACGAAACAACCAGCCAGTCAGTTGAGATGAAAGAAGCGCAGAAAACAAGAGTAAAGTCCATCGCCATTGACGTGTGTCAGCGAGTGAGTTTCTATTTTAAGCGTGCACTCGAATGCACTCTTACCTTGGTAGCCCCGTTTGGATTGCATCATAGAAATTGGCAAAGAACTTCTCGTAGATCATCGGTATATGTGTTATGGCAGGATTCTGAAAGATTTGTACTCTATTGAGGAATTTCGACAAGGCTGCTGGCAGGTAAATCAAATTGCATCCTACGATAGAAGATAGTCTGTGTTAAAAGCAGGTCAGTTAAGGTGTGCAACACTAACGTTCGGCGGCCAAAAATTGCAGCGATTGCATGTTGGCTATGCGCTCTGGTATGTAGAACAGTTGGGTGTTGTCGCTCATTGAGAGCTCGTTCAGGCGGCCGCACTCGGAAATCTCCAGCGGCAACGTTGTCAGCTGATTGGCACTAATGTCTAGGACTTCCAATTTTTTCAGACGTCCAATGCCTGCAAGGAAATTGTGTGCGAACTAGATCTGCAACTGGGTGGCGGTGGTTACTTACTTCTTGGGATTTCTGTCAGACGGTTGCCACTCACATTCAGCCTCTGCAAGGACTTCATGTCGCCAATTGTCTGCGGCAGACAATCGATCTTGTTGCTAGAAACGTCGAGAAATTCCAGATTCACCAGGTAGTAGATGTCGTCGGGTATCTCTTCGAGGGCATTGCCCGAGAGATGAATAAATCTGAGATTGGTCAAGTTGAGCAGCCATTTTGGGATTTGAGTGATGAAGTTCTCCTTCAGGTACACCTCCTCCAGATCCTCGTACAGAAAGAGGTCGATGGGCACGTTGCGGTAGTCACGATAGCTCCAATGTAGGACTGTCTTGCTCATTGTTCACGCTGTCCCAGATGGCGGATCTGTCTTTCAATCTTTTTTCGTTTCGCCTTTCTCGACAAACACAAATTATTTTTATTAATTTTTTATAAATGACCTTGAAGCACTTGGCACTCGCACACTTGCCACACAGTTTCTTTTCTCTTCACAAATAAGTCACGGACTGCGATTTTTTTATGAATTTTTCCTCAAAAACCCGTTCACTGTGTGCATCTTTCGTCCATTCTCGGTCATGATCACAATTCACAGCCACTGCACTATATTTTCAGAAATAACAAAATGTAATCGAAAAGAATTTCGTTTGTTTTTGCGAGAATTTCATTTATTTTTAGTCCTCTCTTGGCGACTGTCGACTTGTGTAGGAGCGCGCGTACCGTAATGACATAATATTTAGTTCGTCAATGAGAGTGTCGTCTCCCCGGTGGTTGTTGTGGTCTTGGCGTGTCTTTAGCTTTCCACCGCCGTCCTACAAGCTTTAGATTTATTTACAATTCGCTTCTTGTCCCATAGTTTGTGTGTAAACAATCGAATAGACCGAATCGTGTATCAAAAGATGTGGCACACACAAAATGATATCTCCACGGCTGTACGCTAGCCAGGGGAGGAGGTATACTTTTAGGCGGTGTGACTCTGTTAAAGATTCAACGCTCACTGCTCGCCGGTGGCTGGTCTCTGTTACCTTGGGTGGGCCTTGTGCTGGGGAGAGGGTGCCAGTGTATTGATTTTCTCGTGACATTGACATAGACTGCTTGCATGCATATTAAAGGGTTGCTCCCTCTCGGGGTGGGGGTGCAATAATTTCATGCACTAGACACAGTAGCTGTGACAGGATGGGGGACGGCGCAGCGCTATTTTTGAATGTTTGCTCAACGATAGTATATCAAATGTCTGTCTGAAGTGGGGGATGGCAATTTTATTGCTGTCATCTTAATTAAATTGATACGGTGCCTGGTTCTGACTTCAATGCGTGAAATCAACGTTTGATTTAAGGACTTCATCGAAACGAAGTGAGATTACAGGTTTATTGTAACGATTGCACGAAGCGATGCAGAACTGTTATCACATATGCAAAATCATTCTTTCACAGCGATAGCGACTTAATTTAAATGACTTCTTTGACAAAATTTGATTTAACAGAGTATTGGGGATTATATTGCAAGCAGTTCTCAAAGCAAATTTGGACATATTTTCTTCTTATTTTGAGTCACAATCCAGGGCAATCTGGGGCTTTTTGAACGTGTTGGAAGTTCCCTTAAGCCAGAGTAGGTCCATTGTGTTGGAATCTGAGACTTAAAAGAGGAAGATCACTGGTTCTATGCGTCTGATTCCTTCGCTGATGACAGCACCCTCAGCTTTTCATATTCGTTCCGAGACTCACGACCCTGCCCTTCGGCCGTAGAATTGGAACGGCAGCGTATGTTAAGCTCCTTGAATTCCGATCTAGACAGCATAATTAACTGGGGAAACAACAACAGAGTGGAATTCAATGCTTCTAAAACTCAATGCTGTCTGCTGTCACTCAAGCGAACCCTTGTTAATCAGCCATTATCCATGAATGGTGCTTGTGTCGACGAAACCGGAAAGCTTTCCATCCTTGGTATGTGTATCAACAGAACACTTAGTTCGAACGATCACATATTTGAGGTCGCCAAAAATGCTGCGAAATGTTTAGGTTTCCTTAATCGATGCAAGAAATATTTCACCCCCTCTGATTTGGCTTTCATTTATAAGGCGTATATCCGCCCCAAGCTTGAGTACAACGCTCATATCTGGTCTGGTTCCCCAAAGACCACCCTGCACCTACTAGATAGAATCCAAAAGCGAGCGATAAAACTTATAGGAGACAATAATGTCGCAAAGTCATTAGACTCGCTCGAACATCGACGTACCGTTTCTTCTTTGTCTATATTTTATCGCTATTTCAACAAACGATGCTCAAGTGAGCTAGCCAACTGCATTCCTCCTCTCCATGAATTCACCCGCAATACTCGCCTCGCCAGGAATGCTCATCAGTTTACCCTTAAGCCTACTTTCGGACGCACAGTTAAATTTAGAGACTCGTTCTTCAGCCGTACTACGCGAATTTGGAATGCTCTTCCCAGCCCTATATTTCCCACAGACTACAACCCGCAGATATTTAAGACCAATGTGCACAGGTACCTCCTCTCCCTTTCTCCCTCTATACCTTCGGCCCGTTCTGTGTCTTGACCCCGGACACTTAAGGGTATTCGCAATCCCTTGAGCGCGCGAAAATTATAAATAAAAAAAAATCACGAGATGGGGATAAGTAGCGAAGTTAAACAGAATCTACGTGCACGAACTAATGTAAGATACTTCCTCTTCGGATGGCGCTACATTCCAGTGAGGTCTTGGGTCTACCTTCCGTAGCGACTACAGGTGTAGTGCATGCTCTTGTGATGGTACGTAGAATTTATGTCGACACCGAATGTTGAAATCTCAGAAGTTTAACTTGACAATAACACCTTTCTCTGGAAACCACAAAACTTCATCGAGTACATAAACGCTACGGCGTTCAGTTTGACAATTTAATTGTTTGGTTGTAGCAAATGTCTGTTAGTGATGGATTTACACGATGACCCGTCATTAGTTCGGTGCACTAACGCCTTGAGGTATGATCTCAAGTATCAATTGAGCTCAAGCTCAATTATGGAGATTTCCTCCACCTTACTGAAGTCTGAGGCCGATTTAAAATCTTTGGGTCGCAGCACCCGGTTGTGTTTGCAACGCCACAACGATTTGATTCATATATCATTCACGTCTCAGAGTCACGCACCTCATTTAGTCGTGATCAACTCCAAGCCATGTTGGAGTCTCCATTACTTCCCGTGACTTTGGGCATAAACCACAGCCACCAAGACCCTTCAACTAGGGGTCCAACCGAACAGGCTGAAACCGCATCAAGTTTCAAGCGCTCCTGATCTTCTGCGGTTCAGGAATATAGTCTCTGGTGCAGTTTTCATAATCGAATGGTTACTAAGATGCCATACCATCCACGACTAGTTGTCTTTTAATGTTATTTTCATTCAATGCACCACAATCGATCATACGATTGGGCATAGTCAATGAAAATGCATTTATCTACGAGCTTCGGGGCATTTCAAGAATTGAGTGATGAGAAGTGAGGAAGCCAGCGATTAATCCAATAGCTCTAGCGCGATCATTAATGGGTACAACTGGCATAACATAAAGTCCCTACTTTTAGAAACACATAAAAAACAGCTCTAATATGTCCGATAAGGCTGGCTGGCGAACTTTGTCAAGCGGCGAAACCCCTCTGCAGTAAGCACGCAATTTCCACAACTCAATCATTCATCATTTTGTCTTCTGATCAATCAAACGACGTCATGCGCTCCTCTAGTATTTTCGATGTACGAACCTTCCGAGGAGCCAATATCGAATTGGATCATTTTGTTGTTTAACCCAAGGTAAGAACTCGGATATTGAAACAACAACATTGTCGAGGAAGAAGCCCACGGTTTGACGAGGGACAGCTACAATTGCAACGGACTGACTAAGACTAAGATCATTTGCCGATCGAGTCTCGCAGAAAATCTCTGTCAGTTCGACGCCGTCTGCACAAATAATCGAAAATGATTGGAGCCATTGTCAAGAAGCCGTCAAAGAAGCTGCCACTGATGCGCTGGGTTTTACGACACCACCAGAGGCAAACCCATGGGTTGACAACAAGGGCAGGCAGCCATATGAATAACGTGAGTTGTATACTCGAAGAGAGAGAGAGAGAGAGCTTCTTTGGAAAAAAAAGAATGAACACGAGAAGGGCGCGATGGAGGGCATGGAGAGGTGTGATGGCAGGAATGATGTCCGAACCTTTTACCAAACCGAAGGATGAAACAATTATCCAATCGATATCAAGTTCGGGCGGCAACTTGTCGAGAGTTTGGAGGAATAACTTCTGCAGCCTGTTAAACGACTTTTAAACGTTGTTCCATTCAATCTGGTCCCCCGTTTCAGACGAGGTTAATATAGCAACATTCTGGATGAAGTCGATTCAGGTATCATTAACAGCAGAAAGTGGATCTCTTTGGCTGCGAAATCGAGAGATTTGGATTGAGATTGCTCTAGCTGGAGAGTCTTTCTGGTTGCGGTCCAGGTCCACCCCGAACTGCAGCGACACATAAAGAAGAACAAACAAGGATATGATATTGTTCACTGCCGTAAGTGCGCTGACTCCTACCTTAATGCAGGTCTGTAGTTCTATCCTGGACACACTAAATCACATCAGCCTTCAATCTTTTAAGAAGAACAACTTTTGAGCGGTAAAAGCGTGTACTACCTCCAATATGTCGTTCAGTTTTGAATAACTCTAATCACAAATGATGCAATATTAAAATTTTGCGGCCACCTTCAAGCACACATAAACGCCATAGACCGGGCTGCAACCGAAACAAATATTGCCTTCCTGAAGATGTTCTGTTTTCGGCCGTATTTCTGCATTTGCCGCCATTAAATCTCACTTTGTTTGGACTGATGCACAGTCTGGCTAGTCAACCATTTCATATTAGCACGCCCGGATGCCGGTTCGCCTGCATTTCTGTGCTACAGGCTTCCATTGCATATGCAACTGTCTTCCCTACGTAAAGTGTGACTAATCCAGATCCATACAGCTCCGGTATACAACGTGGCGATTAACTTACGCTTAGCTGTGCTCAGTAACGAATGCGAGCTCGTTTTAGAAAACATTGTTATTTATTGTAAATTTTTTAAAGTAATCTCCAAACCAAGCCAAAGCAATCAAAGCAAATTCGATTTTACTCGGAACTTGTGTCATAACGCTTGCCGTACGTCGACATTGATTTTCTCAAAGTCGCTATCACTAAGAAGTCGCCATCGTCGCCCCAAGATCATTGATACTTCAGTCTCGACCGCCTCGTGTGACTCCGACGAGCGCGTCAGCCACGTGTAGAAGTCGTCCGACCAATCGGGATTCCTCGGCCAATCACAGGACAGAATGACGGCACAGCGTCGCACAAGCAACTGTTGCAGATTCTTCCCAGTCTTGGCTATCAGCAGAACAGTCGAGCTTGAGATATTTTCACGCACAATCTGAAAGAAATGTTCTATTCCTCGTCAACAGGCCCGCAGTCGTCCGGGGAGAGCATGACATACCAGAGTTGTCAAATGCCAGCACTGGCGACAAAGAAGCAGCATCAGGCTGTCCACACGGTTGTCAAACGACTTTGGGCTGTCAAATTCGGGCAGCAGTTCGTGACCATACACGGTGAGGGTCGCCTTGTAGTGGTCCACCATTCGGAGGAGTGCATCTGGCTTGACCTGAAACCAATCGGAAACATTCACAGTTTGCACAAAGCTGTGAGTGAATCTCACCATAGTCTTGGGGGCGTTGTACAGGACGCTGTGTACAGGCGCTTCGGGCTGGAAGACAATTTCCCCGTCCGAGGCAGATTCAACGCGAAGATGGACCTTCAACTTGGGATTGTCCCGCTTCAGAGCTCGCCAGGCCTTCACACCGCACGAAGTTATCGAACCCGACGTCGGGGTGTATCGATTCTGATGGATGTGCAGATGTCGCAGCTGGGAGTCGGCCAGCAAAAGAATGACGTCGTCATCGATGTTTTGAGGCGAAATGATGAGGACCTTTGGCGGACAGAATTGAGATTTTGTGGGGACTCAAGTCATGTCAGACCCACCTTGAGATTGGCGAAAAGACCGACGTGCATGATCGGGCAGTGGGTGGTGGTCACATTGATCAGGTTCAGCACACGCATATGGGAGAAGCACGTGTCCAGGACCTCGTCCAGCAAATGGTTCGCCTCGAACCGCTCCAGAACAAAGTCGATCAGCTTAAGCACCCGCAGATGTGTCAGTTTCGACATGAGGTTCTTCAGACATTTTAGCAGCTCGCCTGAAAACGAATGCGGTTCGTGGTTATTTGCAAATTTGTGAGAAGATTTTCGACTGCAACCCACCTCCGGTTCCGAACAGTTTAATCCCTTCGGGATCTTCCGTCTGCGACATGTTGCACGGAAACTCGTAGACCAAGCTTCGAATCTTTGCTCCGACTCCTCGAAGTTCAGGACAATCGTCCCTCTGAAAGACAAGAGATCAGTCAGTCGGTCGGATTTAAAGCGTCGATCGATGAATTTCAGTCAGACCTTCGACATGCTCCACGAGAGGAGTGTCATGAACTGAAAGATGTTGTTGAAGCTATGCACTGGTCGAAAGATCAAGCCTCTTAGGTAGCGTCCAATGTGCTGCATGCAGCTCTGAGTCCGGATGTGATCCAGTGTGTACTGCCAACCGGAGTAGTAATTGTATTTGGCACGCGTCAGCGTTCGATCGTCCACTACGAAGTTCGACCAGATGGCGGGCATGTGAAAGGCTGTGTACCAGTGTCGGCATACCTTGACGAGGTGTAAAAATTGACAAATTGATGGATCTGCCGAGCCTTGGATCGGATTCTACTTACCAGACTCGCGTAGTAACGCTCTCTGACTGTGAGATATGAGAAGACTTGCTCCAGCAGAATGTCGGGTAGAATGGACCATTTTGAATCCTCCCTGTCAGTCTCAATCTCTTCCTCTTCGTCTTCCTCCACGTCAATGTAGCAGGCTGTAGGTGAAATTAAATTAGTATTTGATGCGTCGAAGAAGGAAGAATTTTGATGGAAAACGGCGCATGATCATCATCTTCTGAGCCGCATGACCCCTTAAAGGGGTCGGGGGAGCAAAGCACGCACGAGAGATGTCCAGGCTACTCCGCCATCGACATCAGGAGTTATGCCCAAGCGGAACCAGACGAGATTTTGCACTTGGTCCAACCACAATGACCTGGGTCTGCCAAGCGGTCGCCTACCTGATGGAGTCGCATTCAAGACACACCTTGGAAGCCGTGATGAAGCGGACATTCCAT
Organism: Eristalis pertinax; assembly: GCA_907269125.1. Classification (NCBI taxonomy): domain Eukaryota; kingdom Metazoa; phylum Arthropoda; class Insecta; order Diptera; family Syrphidae; genus Eristalis; species Eristalis pertinax. The sequence continues at coordinate 32,831,606 of OU026146.1, forward strand.
ACCATCGAACTGCTCAACGCTGAGTTCCTCGCGCACTGTCGTGTTTCCAATCCTATCACGGCGAGCAACTTCTAGAACAGCATGAAGGAATCCCATCTCGGCAGCTCGATATCGCGATCTTATCCTTTCGGTCATTACCAACATTTCATGACCAAAGGTGAGAGTTGGAACAAATACTGAACTGAAAACCGCTAACTTGGCTTTGTCGCCTCTGATGCTCGGTCTTCCTTATAACAGATCGTCCAAACTCCTTCAAAATTGACCAAGCTTGGCCAATCCTACAGGAAAGCTCAGCATTACTCTCCCCGCACTAGTGAAAAGACCACGACATGCTTGAACATATCCACCTGCATCAATGGGACTCCACTAACATGTAGAGTGCAATGAATAGGCGTTCTGGAAATGACAATAACCACTTTCTCCACGTTATCCTTCATCCCAGCCTCAGTACATACGGCCATAAGCCGAGTGCCAGGGCCCGCTGGAGTTCCATATGGGAGGATGTGAGGATAACTAAGTCATCTGCAAAAAAAAGATGCCCTCAACTCTCCCAATATGAAACATTCCTTGGCACGGTTGCGCTGCTATATCCAGTCCATGCCTTGGCGAATTTCAACGCCCACGGTGAAAGGTGTTGATTTAGCAATGATCACCCTAACACGGCTGCTACAGTTTGTGTATGGAGACTGTTGGTGAATAGCTCGTCGGTTGTACTTCTGCCAGAGACGAAAGCCGCACTGTTCATCCCCCATCATGAAATCGACCATAGCTCTAGACCGCGCCTCCAACACCTTAGCGTAGACTTTCCCGGGGAGACATTTGGACATTTTGGCGACATTAAACTACGTTTCAATGTATTTTTGAACTCCTACTTACTAACCTCCAACGTGCCGAACGTAATTTTTCGGTGCCCAATATTTTTTTTTGGAAGAAAGTGCATTTTTGGAATACGTAGCTTTATTCTTTGAAAAGCTTGTTAGCGTTGGTTTTCACGCTACCGTTCAGGAACTACATGCCTTGCTGATTGTTTTCGCTCTGGGCGTCCACCCACCAGTGATGATGATCACATTTTGTCTGCAATTAGCGTTGCTACTGGAAGCCTACTACTTTGATAACCTAGCCGACCTAAGCAGCGAGTCAACCATCTTCTTCGCTTTATTAATAGCACTAACTGGTTTGCGGAGTAGCTATTCACAAATCCGCGTGGTAGCACAATGGGCCTATGCTGTGGCTGGCCTAAGTGTGGCTGCTGTCTCCACTTACAGCAGTTAGCCACTTCAACCTAACCTGACCTAACCTAAACCGTTGCTAGGCATTTGACGACACGGGAGATTGCTCAGCGGTTTAATATCGCCCATGCAACCGGAACACAGAGATAGAGAGGCAGGAATGGAGTTTTTTTTCCATCATAACAATGCTAGACCGCAGACAACTTTAGCGACAGCTGAAGCGGAATTGATTTGACTGGGAAGTTATGCAGCACCCACCGCCTTCTAACTACCATCTGTTTCGGTCGCTCAAAAGCAATTTGAACGGAAGGCAATTGAAATCCGATTATGATATCACCATCCGCTGACATTTACAAGAGATGATTTTCCAGAAGGTCACATACCATGATGGACGATATCTGATGGATTCAATATTAATTGGGAAAATGGTTTCGTCACAAAGTGTGCTTTTTAATGTTTCACTGTTGTATACCGCGTCAGCGCACAGTGTGTTATTTTGCGAATCTAGCGGAACTTAATTCAAAAATCAAAGTCGTCCGAATGACAAAAGTTTGGTATCAAACGACAGGTACAAAGCAAGGTATTAACGTCCTGCAAAAAAAAAATCATGGAAACGGTATTTACCGTTGTGTGACATCGCAAACAGCAATCATTATTGAGCAAGAGAAATGTAAAACATTAGTTGCATTATGTGACTCAAATTCATCGTGTTCGTGTGAAGTAAGTAGCAACGCCATCTATCTAATTTTTTTTCCAATTTGCCTGTTATCTAAGGAATCTTTTTGGTAAGTTTGAACCTTGTACGACCTCAGCAGATGGTAGTAATTACCGATTTGCTTAAAGGCCTTAGAATTATCCATTTTTTTTTATATTTTAACTTTGTGCAGAGTTTTCAAAATGTATCCGCGTGCAGACGCCTCGAGATGTTATTTACTACCTTCTCCGGACTATATACTTCCAGAATCCGTTGAGACATTTTGCGCTCAGCTGCGCACCCCATACAATCTGTTTCTTTCGTGGATTAACATCGCTCGAATAATAAACGATTTTTTATCTAAGGGGTGGTTAAATTTTAAAGGCCGATGTTGAATGTGAACCACACCTAAACGTCAAGTTTTTTTCCGCATTTCATTTGACATTTCTCAATTTCAGACTAACTCAATTTGAACCATCGAAAGATACACAATCGAGCAACGCGTTAAAGTTATTCAGGCTTATTATGAAAATGGGCGTTCAAATCAAAATTAATATCGTGCACTTCGTGATTTTTTCGGTCGATTTAATCGTCCAAATGTGCGTACAATCGGAAAAATCGTGCAAACATTTGAGCAAACCAAGTCTGTAGGCGATGTGAAAACACCAGTGCAACACCGTACATCTCATACTGCAGAAAATATTGCTGCTGTTCGCGATAGTGTGGCTGAAGAGCCGTCCACCTCAACTCATCGTCGTGCCCAACAATTGCACCTCTCACGCTTGTCGTTGATGAACATTATGCATAAAGACTTGCATTTACACGCTTACAAGGTGCAATTGACTCAAGAACTAAAGCCTCTTGACCATTTCAAGCGACGTCAATGGTCAGAATGGTGGCAAGAAATGGCAACAGTGGATGATCAATTTTCGAAGAAAATCATCATCAGTGATCAGGCACATTTTCACCTCAGTGGATTCGTCAATAAGTAGAATTGCCGCATTTGGGCGAATGATAAACCAAGAGTGATTGTCGAAAACCAATGCACCCACAAAGAGTGACTGTTTGGTGCGGTTTATGGGCTGGCGGCATCATCGGGCCGTATTTTTCAGGCAGTTACTGTGAATGGTGTTCGCTATCGTGAAATGATAACGAACTTTTTATGGCCCGAATTGGAAGATATGAATGTGGACGATATGTGGTTTCAACAGGACGGTGCTAGTTGCCACACAGCTAACGAAACAATGGCTCTTTTGCACGACAAATTCAATGGCCGTGTTGGCAATGTCAATTGGCCGCCAAGATCATGTGATCCTCATGCTGAGGAAAACCAAGAAACGAACGCTCGCTAGTGGACTTTCTTACGAAGTGAATCGTACGAGGTTTCCATAATTATAATTAGATCACCGGCCAGGGGTACACCCAGATCAAGATACCGGCTTGTAAATAGGTTCCTTGGAGGAGATTAATACACCGCAATACAACCTTAAGATCTAGCTTCCAGATTTCAGCTGAGAGCACAACTTTCAACGCGAGAGAATAGTATGCCTCATCAGTCCCCACAGCAGAACCGACAGGAATTTCCGCCTCAAACAGCAAATTTATTTTAATTGTGTTCTCCTTTTCCAACTTTAATAGCGCATTCCACAAATGCAATTTTTTTGTGTACTGTGTGCGGTTCTGATTTCACAAGCTCGAGAATGAACAGCTAATACAGTGTTTTCTGAATCTGCGACGTTTTAATCAAATGTGGTCACAAATTACATTTTAGGCAGTTCAACATTTCACTTTCTTCGCGTGAAAATGTTTATGTTTAGTTTGTGGGTACAGTACAGTAAGAAAAACGAGACTTAGACTGGAGTTTGCCCTTTTATGCAACACTATTTCGAACATGCGAACTATATGCGAACTTCGCATATACACACAACGAATGTCGAAGTCGCCGGTGAACATAATTCGTAATTCGTAGTCGCAGTACGACAACAAGTCTGTCCTTCTCACAAATAATCAATGCGGTTCATCTAATGCAGGTCACAATTAAGTAGAAAGAGTATATTTTTTAAACAAACATGTCACGATCCTCTAACAGATTGCATAACGTATCCGAAAAGATGTTCAGATTTGCAGCTGAGCAACCAAATTAGAAATCATTTAATGCCTTCCCATCATTTGAATTTATCATCATCACAGAAAGACGTCACATTTTCTTTCGCAAATCACTTAACAAGCGCATTTAAAATCACATAAACTGCATTAACGAACGCGAAACGTTTCAATCACCTTCGTCATTCTGGTCGACTTTCCAGCACGCCCTTTGCAACTTGTCAACGTTTACTGACATTCTTGCATTTCTTTCCGTATCACGTAGAGATTTTCAGCAATTTTCTAATTTTCAATATTTACACTGATTTCTGAGAAGAAAAAAAATACCCGGTAAATGCAATGCAGGCGAATTTCCACTTCACAACTGGCACGGTTCCCAAATGGATCTTTCGGTTTAGACACATAATAGTCGACGCTCCGCGTTCTTTTTTTTTTGTGTGTGGCTGTTGTGTCTTGTCGTAGCCCATTTGATGATACGTTGCCAAAATAGACGGACCACCACAGAAATACAAATTTTCTCAAAATCCCAAAATACAATCGCGCTCTCTATTGAGTCGAATAGAAATAAACAAACTTGCGGAGAGAGCCAGCGTAGAAACGATACACGCTTTCGGGATGCTCTCTCACGATTTGTGTGGTGCTAGACGAATTTGTTTTTCGGCACTTTCCGAGCAAAGAAATGGGGCACACACGACTCAGTGGATAACCTCCAGCAGCGTGCGGAAGGTATAAGGTATTAGGCGTAGGGAATGTTTATGAGTGGTTTAAAAATATCCGATTTCGAGACTGCCCTAATTATTTGTGCTTTGTTCTTTGGGCATTCCATTGAGGCAATCGATTGAGATGGGGCTTGCGGACATTTTGTGGAGTCGAGTAGGTTGCTTTTTTGTTTTTTCCAAACGCCGGCGATGTTAAGTTTGGTCAGTGTCATGGCGAGTGTTGTCGTGGAACTGTAAGTGTTTAGGTAGGTGTGTACGAGTGACTGTTTCATTGAAAGGGGAGATGCATTCAAACCAGGACAAACCCATTGTGCCCTTCCAAAGAAGATAATAGACCATAGGAAATGCTCAATACGTGCCTGACGTTGCGCACGTTGCAAATAAAGTAGGCTACAGTCATCAGCGTACAGAAAATGCAAACAATGAACTCTTTGGAGAATAGGCGCAATCTTCTGACATATGATAGGTTAGGTTTATGTGGCTGACTTGCAGCAGTCTGTAATTACACTTAGTCTAACGTAGACCCATTGTATTACCACCAAACCAGTTGCTGCTTTCGAGAAATCGGTGAAGATCGCTGACACTAATGTTGCATTGTTCGTCCAAGTTATTGTATCTGTTCTCTTCCTCGTCGGTGCAACTTCTGCAGAAGTCTTTGCATGGCAGGCACAATCTAAATTTTTTTAGTTAGTTTCACTGAAGCAGTACCCAGGGATAACGCCGAGTCCTGAGACTCAGTCTGCTTAGACTGATCAGGCTGTTTGATCATCCTAGACTGTTTCGTTATGAGGCAGGCACCTTGTCCTATCAGAGGCATCCTATCATGACATGATATGATGTTTTGCAGTAGCGAGAGGCATCTCAACAAAATAGCGCATTGTCCCGGCACCCATATCCAGAGACTTGACGTTCTTTGATCCTTGATGATAGATGTCTACACGCATGCCACCTTCGATCCATCAGTGAAGATTCGCAGAGGATACCCAGAGTCTGATAGTCAGACTTCCAGTGGGATAGGGAGGGGGTGCCGGTTCAGAAGTTCGTCATGGCGTGGAGCCTTGATAGTACAAAATCGGTGCCCCTAACTACGGATCTAAATCTTTCGAGGATGCGAGAGTGTTCATCAAATGATTTCAGTCTAATTGCCGAGCTGGTCGTTATTTGTCTGGCGATTAAGTCTATCGAAGGAAGATTAAGCAGTATGTTTCAAGCTGCGGAAGTGGCTGTCCTTAACGCGTAGCAGAATGTCGAAACAAATAACCACAGGTGTACACAGGTCGTAGGTACGCCTGGTTTGGCCGCTGTGGCAGTTGGAAGATGAGCCATGAAAAGGCTAAGAATCCTTACTATACACTGTGGATTTTTTAGGTGAAAAATTCGATGTCGTCGGATGCACTCCAGTCTTTAGATTTCGATAGCACACATCTAAACACATATCCACAGGTGTGCACAGGTCATAGGTGGGGTATAAAGCGTAATTCAACCTACAAAATACCATCCTCACCTGCACGTGGTGTACCCTGCTCTGGTGACCGAGTAGTGGCGGTATAACCCCCAACATGTCCGGACTAACCACGCCTGGATGAAGAAGCCGTAGCGCAGAATGCTAGCGGCCCGAACACTTGACTCCGCCTTAGGCATCAATGTCCTAGGCATTAAGACCGAGCCCAGTAAGGTCTTAATTATGGCATACTGGAAACAACAATTTGGATTTTGGAAGCTATGAGGGCTGACGACGGCTGTAGTATTCTGTTACCCGAGTAAGTTGGGGTGAAATCCGGTTGAAACGGCTTTCAGGCTAATGCTACACACGCCCCCGTCCCGTTAAAACCTTGACAGGACTCAAAGAACGCTCAATGTTACGTCGTCATTAAGTTGGTGGTGTGGGTCCAGATGTAACATTCCTGGTTAGCACCGATCCGGCTCTGGCACACGACCCCATAAGAGCGTGTGTCAACCCTCGCATTGCCTCACTGCTTGCATAGACAACCATGGGATCCTGGGTGACTACACATTCGAACATTGATAACGGCTTTGAGTGGGGACCAAACAGCATGAATACAACAGAAAACTTAAAAAACGGAGGAAGTGAAGAGACGATTATAGCGGCTTTTCAAAGAAGCTCAAAGGTGCAGAGATCACCAGTAGGGCAAATACCAACGCCCCAAAGAAGCGAAGAGGACAGCGAAGCTCACCAAGAACGCGAAACGCCGACAACTGAAGCAACCAGCCACCCATCTATCTTTCACAAACTAGGAGAAAGGATTAAAGTGTTGGTTGAAATGGTGGAGGATGGCAAGAGACGGTCTATCCTTCAACCAATGGGAGACGCCATCGAGAGCATCAAGGCGCTCTACGAACTTTTAGCCATTGAGACACACGATGATAAGGCTAAAGAAGTGATACGGATGAACAACGCTTCACAAACATCTCCGTGGATCAAACCCGCAGCGGCGGAAAAAACAAGAAGAGCCGAACGGGGAATACCCGAGCCCAAAACGGCGACAAAATCAGTCAGAAACGACGGGGAAAAAGACTACCCGCAAAGAACGTATCTCTCGTAAGGTCGAAGAAATAGAGAACACAGAGGTCAAAGGCCAAAAATCTCCTAAACCACAGAAAGCTAAACTAACTGATAGTAGCCAAAAAAATAACTTGAAGGAAACAAAAAAGAAGAAGGATCCTCCGAAGAAATTCAAGAAAGTCAAAACGGATCCCGAGCTTGGCAATCTTGGCGAATCCGTCGCACACAAAAAGGCAACCTTCTCTTCCAGCTAAAAGAAGCGGGAGGAAAAGCTGACCAGTTCAAGGGTATAATTGGCGAAACCATGGGAAAAGACGCGGAAGTCAGAACATTGACCCACAGCGTCACAATTGAAATCAAGGATATAGACGAGGTAACAACCAAAGTGGATATCTGCAACGCATTAGCATCCCAGACCCAGCTGACCGGGCTGAAAGAAATCGACATATTAAGTCTACGAAAAGCCTATGGCGGCACCCAAGTCGCAACGATTGGATTACCCTCAGAGAGTGCAAATACACTGCTGAAGGTGGGAAAGCTAAAGATTGGCTGGACTAACTGTCGTATTCGCGCACCTGTGGTTATGTGTTGAGATGTGTATTAACGAAATCCAAAGACTGGAGTGGATCCGACGACATCGAATTTTTCACCTAAAAAAATTTAAGGATTTTGGAGCCTTTCCATGGCTCATCTTCCAACTGCTACAGCGGCCCAACTAGGCGTACCTACGACCTGTGCTCACCTGTGGTTTTGTGTTAAGATGTGTATTAACGAAATCCAAAGACTGGAGTGGATCCGACGACATCGAATTTTTCACCTAAAAAAATGTACAGTGGATAGTAAGGATTTTGGAGCCTTTCCATGGCTCATCTGCCAACTGCCACAGCGGCCCAACTAGGCGTACCTACGACCTGTGCTCACCTGTGGTTTTGTGTTAAGATGTGTATTAACGAAATCCAAAGACTGGAGTGGATCCGACGACATCGAATTTTTCACCTAAAAAAATGTAAGGATTTTGGAGCCTTTCCATGGCTCATCTGCCAACTGCCACACCGGCCCAACTAGGCGTACCTACGACCTGTGCTCACCTGTGGTTTTGTGTTAAGATGTGTATTAACGAAATCCAAAGACTGGAGTGGATCCGACGACGTCGAATTTTTCACCTAAAAAATGTACAGTGGATAGTAAGGATTTTGGAGCCTTTCCATGGCTCATCTTCCAACTGCCACAGCGGCCCAACTAGGCGTACCTACGACCTGTGCTCACCTGTGGTTATGTGTTGAGATGTGTATTAACGAAATCCAAAGACTGGAGTGGATCCGACGACATCGAATTTTTCACCTAAAAAAATGTACAGTGTATAGTAAGGATTTTGGAGCCTTTCCATGGCTCATCTTCCAACTGCCACAGCGGCCCAACTAGGCGTACCTACGACCTGTGCGCACCTGTGGTTATGTGTTGAGATGTGTATTAACGAAATCCAAAGACTGGAGTGGATCCGACGACGTCGAATTTTTCACCTAAAAAATGTACAGTGGATAGTAAGGATTTTGGAGCCTTTCCATGGCTCATCTGCCAACTGCCACACCGGCCCAACTAGGCGTACCTACGACCTGTGCTCACCTGTGGTTTTGTGTTAAGATGTGTATTAACGAAATCCAAAGACTGGAGTGGATCCGACGACATCGAATTTTTCACCTAAAAAAATGTACAGTGGATAGTAAGGATTTTGGAGCCTTTCCATGGCTCATCTTCCAACTGCCACAGCGGCCCAACTAGGCGTACCTACGACCTGTGCTCACCTGTGGTTTTGTGTTAAGATGTGTATTAACGAAATCCAAAGACTGGAGTGGATCCGACGACATCGAATTTTTCACCTAAAAAAATGTACAGTGGATAGTAAGGATTTTGGAGCCTTTCCATGGCTCATCTGCCAACTGCCACAGCGGCCCAACTAGGCGTACCTACGACCTGTGCTCACCTGTGGTTTTGTGTTAAGATGTGTATTAACGAAATCCAAAGACTGGAGTGGATCCGACGACATCGAATTTTTCACCTAAAAAAATGTAAGGATTTTGGAGCCTTTCCATGGCTCATCTGCCAACTGCCACACCGGCCCAACTAGGCGTACCTACGACCTGTGCTCACCTGTGGTTTTGTGTTAAGATGTGTATTAACGAAATCCAAAGACTGGAGTGGATCCGACGACGTCGAATTTTTCACCTAAAAAATGTACAGTGGATAGTAAGGATTTTGGAGCCTTTCCATGGCTCATCTTCCAACTGCCACAGCGGCCCAACTAGGCGTACCTACGACCTGTGCTCACCTGTGGTTATGTGTTGAGATGTGTATTAACGAAATCCAAAGACTGGAGTGGATCCGACGACATCGAATTTTTCACCTAAAAAAATGTACAGTGTATAGTAAGGATTTTGGAGCCTTTCCATGGCTCATCTTCCAACTGCCACAGCGGCCCAACTAGGCGTACCTACGACCTGTGCGCACCTGTGGTTATGTGTTGAGATGTGTATTAACGAAATCCAAAGACTGGAGTGGATCCGACGACGTCGAATTTTTCACCTAAAAAATGTACAGTGGATAGTAAGGATTTTGGAGCCTTTCCATGGCTCATCTTCCAACTGCCACAGCGGCCCAACTAGGCGTACCTACGACCTGTGCTCACCTGTGGTTATGTGTTGAGATGTGTATTAACGAAATCCAAAGACTGGAGTGGATCCGACGACATCGAATTTTTCACCTAAAAAAATGTACAGTGTATAGTAAGGATTTTGGAGCCTTTCCATGGCTCATCTTCCAACTGCCACAGCGGCCCAACTAGGCGTACCTACGACCTGTGCTCACCTGTGGTTATGTGTTGAGATGTGTATTAACGAAATCCAAAGACTGGAGTGGATCCGACGACATCGAATTTTTCACCTAAAAAAATGTACAGTGTATAGTAAGGATTTTGGAGCCTTTCCATGGCTCATCTTCCAACTGCCACAGCGGCCCAACTAGGCGTATCTACGACCTGTGCTCACCTGTGGTTATGTGTTGAGATGTGTATTAACGAAATCCTAAGACTGGAGTGGATCCGACGACATCGAATTTTTCACCTAAAAAAATGTACAGTGTATAGTAAGGATTTTGGAGCCTTTCCATGGCTCATCTTCCAACTGTCACAGCGGCCCAACTAGGCTTACCTACGACCTGTGCGCACCTGTGGTTATGTGTTGAGATGTGTGTTAACGAAATCCAAAGACTGGAGTGGATCCGACGACATCGAATTTTTCACCTAAAAAAATTTAAGGATTTTGGAGCCTTTCCATGGCTCATCTTCCAACTGCCACAGCGGCCCAACTAGGCGTACCTACGACCTGTGCTCACCTGTGGTTATGTGTTGAAATGTGTATAAACGAAATCCAAAGACTGGAGTGGATCCGACGACATCGAATTTTTCACCTAAAAAAATGTACAGTGTATAGTAAGGATTTTGGAGCCTTTCCATGGCTCATCTTCCAACTGCCACAGCGGCCCAACTAGGCGTACCTACGACTTGTGCTCACCTGTGGTTATGTGTTGAGATGTGTATTAACGAAATCCAAAGACTGGAGTGGATCCGACGACATCGAATTTTTCACCTAAAAAAATGTACAGTGTATAGTAAGGATTTTGGAGCCTTTCCATGGCTCATCTTCCAACTGCCACAGCGGCCCAACTAGGCGTACCTACGACCTGTGCTCACCTGTGGTTATGTGTTGAGATGTGTATTAACGAAATCCAAAGACTGGAGTGGATCCGACGACATCGAATTTTTCACCTAAAAAAATGTACAGTGTATAGTAAGGATTTTGGAGCCTTTCCATGGCTCATCTTCCAACTGCCACAGCGGCCCAACTAGGCGTACCTACGACCTGTGCTCACCTGTGGTTATGTGTTGAGATGTGTATTAACGAAATACAAAGACTGGAGTGGATCCGACGACATCGAATTTTTCACCTAAAAAAATGTACAGTGTATAGTAAGGATTTTGGAGCCTTTCCATGGCTCATCTTCCAACTGCCACAGCGGCCCAACTAGGCGTACCTACGACCTGTGCTCACCTGTGGTTATGTGTTGAGATGTGTATTAACGAAATACAAAGACTGGAGTGGATCCGACGACATCGAATTTTTCACCTAAAAAAATGTACAGTGTATAGTAAGGATTTTGGAGCCTTTCCATAGCTCATCTTCCAACTGCCACAGCGGCCCAACTAGGCGTACCTACGACTTGTGCTCACCTGTGGTTATGTGTTGAGATGTGTATTAACGAAATCCAAAGACTGGAGTGGATCCGACGACATCGAATTTTTCACCTAAAAAAATGTACAGTGTATAGTAAGGCTTGTGGAGCCTTTCCATGGCTCATCTTCCAACTGCCACAGTGGCCCAACTAGGCGTACCTACGACCTGTGCTCACCTGTGGTTATGTGTTGAGATGTGTATTAACGAAATCCAAAGACTGGAGTGGATCCGACGACATCGAATTTTTCACCTAAAAAAATGTACAGTGTATAGTAAGGATTTTGGAGCCTTTCCATGGCTCATCTTCCAACTGCCACAGCGGCCCAACTAGGCGTACCTACGACCTGTGCTCACCTGTGGTTATGTGTTGAGATGTGTATTAACGAAATACAAAGACTGGAGTGGATCCGACGACATCGAATTTTTCACCTAAAAAAATGTACAGTGTATAGTAAGGATTTTGGAGCCTTTCCATGGCTCATCTTCCAACTGCCACAGCGGCCCAACTAGGCGTACCTACGACCTGTGCTCACCTGTGGTTATGTGTTGAGATGTGTATTAACGAAATACAAAGACTGGAGTGGATCCGACGACATCGAATTTTTCACCTAAAAAAATGTACAGTGTATAGTAAGGATTTTGGAGCCTTTCCATAGCTCATCTTCCAACTGCCACAGCGGCCCAACTAGGCGTACCTACGACTTGTGCTCACCTGTGGTTATGTGTTGAGATGTGTATTAACGAAATCCAAAGACTGGAGTGGATCCGACGACATCGAATTTTTCACCTAAAAAAATGTACAGTGTATAGTAAGGCTTGTGGAGCCTTTCCATGGCTCATCTTCCAACTGCCACAGTGGCCCAACTAGGCGTACCTACGACCTGTGCTCACCTGTGGTTATGTGTTGAGATGTGTATTAACGAAATCCAAAGACTGGAGTGGATCCGACGACATCGAATTTTTCACCTAAAAAAATGTACAGTGTATAGTAAGGATTTTGGAGCCTTTCCATGGCTCATCTTCCAACTGCCACAGCGGCCCAACTAGGCGTACCTACGACCTGTGCTCACCTGTGGTTATGTGTTGAGATGTGTATCAACGAAATCCTAAGACTGGAGTGGATCCGACGACATCGAATTTTTCACCTAAAAAAATGTTCAGTGTATAGTAAGGATTTTGGAGCCTTTCCATGGCTCATCTTCCAACTGCCACAGTGGCCCAACTAGGCGTACCTACGACCTGTGCTCACCTGTGGTTATGTGTTGAGATGTGTATTAACGAAATCCTAAGACTGGAGTGGATCCGACGACATCGAATTTTTCACCTAAAAAAATTTACAGTGTATAGTAAGGATTTTGGAGCCTTTCCATGGCTGATCTTCCAACTGCCACAGCGGCCCAACTAGGCGTACCTACGACCTGTGCTCACCTGTGGTTATGTGTTGAGATGTGTATTAACGAAATCCTAAGACTGGAGTGGATCCGACGACATCGAATTTTTCACCTAAAAAAATGTTCAGTGTATAGTAAGGATTTTGGAGCCTTTCCATGGCTCATCTTCCAACTGACACAGCGGCCCAACTAGGCGTACCTACGACCTGTGCTCACCTGTGGTTATGTGTTGAGATGTGTATTAACGAAATCCAAAGACTGGAGTGGATCCGACGACATCGAATTTTTCACCTAAAAAATGTACAGTGTATAGTAAGGATTTTGGAGCCTTTCCATGGCTCATCTTCCAACTGCCACAGCGGCCCAACTAGGCGTACCTACGACCTGTGCTCACCTGTGGTTATGTGTTGAGATGTGTATTAACGAAATCCTAAGACTGGAGTGGATCCGACGACATCGAATTTTTCACCTAAAAAAATGTAAGGATTTTGGAGCCTTTCCATGGCTCATCTTCCAACTGCCACAGCGGCCCAACTAGGCGTACCTACGACCTGTGCTCACCTGTGGTTATGTGTTGAGATGTGTATTAACGAAATCCAAAGACTGGAGTGGATCCGACGACATCGAATTTTTCACCTAAAAAAATGTACAGTGTATAGTAAGGATTTTGGAGCCTTTCCATGGCTCATCTTCCAACTGTCACAGCGGCCCAACTAGGCTTACCTACGACCTGTGCGCACCTGTGGTTATGTGTTGAGATGTGTATTAACGAAATCCAAAGACTGGAGTGGATCCGACGACATCGAATTTTTCACCTAAAAAAATGTAAGGATTTTGGAGCCTTTCCATGGCTCATCTTCCAACTGCCACAGCGGCCCAACTAGGCGTACCTACGACCTGTGCTCACCTGTGGTTATGTGTTGAGATGTGTATTAACGAAATCCTAAGACTGGAGTGGATCCGACGACATCGAATTTTTCACCTAAAAAAATGTAAGGATTTTGGAGCCTTTCCATGGCTCATCTTCCAACTGCCACAGCGGCCCAACTAGGCGTACCTACGACCTGTGCTCACCTGTGGTTATGTGTTGAGATGTGTATTAACGAAATCCAAAGACTGGAGTGGATCCGACGACATCGAATTTTTCACCTAAAAAAATGTACAGTGTATAGTAAGGATTTTGGAGCCTTTCCATGGCTCATCTTCCAACTGTCACAGCGGCCCAACTAGGCTTACCTACGACCTGTGCGCACCTGTGGTTATGTGTTGAGATGTGTATTAACGAAATCCAAAGACTGGAGTGGATACGACGACATCGAATTTTTCACCTAAAAAAATTTAAGGATTTTGGAGCCTTTCCATGGCTCATCTTCCAACTGCCACAGCGGCCCAACTAGGCGTACCTACGACCTGTGCTCACCTGTGGTTATGTGTTGAGATGTGTATTAACGAAATCCTAAGACTGGAGTGGATCCGACGACATCAAATTTTTCACCTAAAAAAATGTAAGGATTTTGGAGCCTTTCCATGGCTCATCTTCCAACTGCCACAGCGGCCCAACTAGGCGTACCTACGACCTGTGCTCACCTGTGATTATGTGTTGAGATGTGTATTAACGAAATCCTAAGACTGGAGTGGATCCGACGACATCGAATTTTTCACCTAAAAAAATGTAAGGATTTTGGAGCCTTTCCATGGCTCATCTTCCAACTGCCACAGCGGCCCAACTAGGCGTACCTACGACCTGTGCTCACCTGTGGTTATGTGTTGAGATGTGTATTAACGAAATCCAAAGACTGGAGTGGATCCGACGACATCGAATTTTTCACCTAAAAAAATGTACAGTGTATAGTAAGGATTTTGGAGCCTTTCCATGGCTCATCTTCCAACTGCCACAGCGGCCCAACTAGGCGTACCTACGACCTGTGCTCACCTGTGGTTATGTGTTGATATGTGTGTTAACGAAATCCAAAGACTGGAGTGGATCCGACGACATCGAATTTTTCACCTAGAAAAATTTAAGGATTTTGGAGCCTTTCCATGGCTCATCTTCCAACTGCCACAGCGGCCCAACTAGGCGTACCTACGACCTGTGCTCACCTGTGGTTATGTGTTGAGATGTGTATTAACGAAATCCAAAGACTGGAGTGGATCCGACGACATCGAATTTTTCACCTAAAAAAATGTACAGTGTATAGTAAGGATTTTGGAGCCTTTCCATGGCTCATCTTCCAACTGCCACAGCGGCCCAACTAGGCGTACCTACGACCTGTGCTCACCTGTGGTTATGTGTTGAGATGTGTATTAACGAAATCCAAAGACTGGAGTGGATCCGACGACATCGAATTTTTCACCTAAAAAAATGTACAGTGTATAGTAAGGATTTTGGAGCCTTTCCATGGCTCATCTTCCAACTGTCACAGCGGCCCAACTAGGCTTACCTACGACCTGTGCGCACCTGTGGTTATGTGTTGAGATGTGTATTAACGAAATCCAAAGACTGGAGTGGATCCGACGACATCGAATTTTTCACCTAAATAAATGTACAGTGTATAGTAAGGATTTTGGAGCCTTTCCATGGCTCATCTTCCAACTGCCACAGCGGCCCAACTAGGCGTACCTACGACCTGTGCTCACCTGTGATTATGTGTTGAGATGTGTATTAACGAAATCCTAAGACTGGAGTGGATCCGACGACATCGAATTTTTCACCTAAAAAAATGTAAGGATTTTGGAGCCTTTCCATGGCTCATCTTCCAACTGCCACAGCGGCCCAACTAGGCGTACCTACGACCTGTGCTCACCTGTGGTTATGTGTTGAGATGTGTATTAACGAAATCCAAAGACTGGAGTGGATCCGACGACATCGAATTTTTCACCTAAAAAAATGTACAGTGTATAGTAAGGATTTTGGAGCCTTTCCATGGCTCATCTTCCAACTGCCACAGCGGCCCAACTAGGCGTACCTACGACCTGTGCTCACCTGTGGTTATGTGTTGAGATGTGTATTAACGAAATCCAAAGACTGGAGTGGATCCGACGACATCGAATTTTTCACCTAAAAAAATGTACAGTGTATAGTAAGGATTTTGGAGCCTTTCCATGGCTCATCTTCCAACTGCCACAGCGGCCCAACTAGGCGTACCTACGACCTGTGCTCACCTGTGGTTATGTGTTGAGATGTGTATTAACGAAATCCAAAGACTGGAGTGGATCCGACGACATCGAATTTTTCACCTAAAAAAATGTACAGTGTATAGTAAGGATTTTGGAGCCTTTCCAACTGCCACAGCGGCCCAACTAGGCGTACCTAAGACCTGTGCTCACCTGTGGTTATGTGTTGAGATGTGTATTAACGAAATACAAAGACTGGAGTGGATCCGACGACATCGAATTTTTCACCTAAAAAAATGTACAGTGTATAGTAAGGATTTTGGAGCCTTTCCATGGCTCATCTTCCAACTGCCACAGCGGCCCAACTAGGCGTACCTACGACCTGTGCTCACCTGTGGTTATGTGTTGAGATGTGTATTAACGAAATCCTAAGACTGGAGTAGATCCGACGACATCGAATTTTTCACCTAAAAAAATGTAAGGATTTTGGAGCCTTTCCATGGCTCATCTTCCAACTGCCACAGCGGCCCAACTAGGCGTACCTACGACCTGTGCTCACCTGTGGTTATGTGTTGAGATGTGTATTAACGAAATCCTAAGACTGGAGTGGATCCGACGACATCGAATTTTTCACCTAAAAAAATGTAAGGATTTTGGAGCCTTTCCATGGCTCATCTTCCAACTGCCACAGCGGCCCAACTAGGCGTACCTACGACCTGTGCTCACCTGTGGTTATGTGTTGAGATGTGTATTAACGAAATCCAAAGACTGGAGTGGATCCGACGACATCGAATTTTTCACCTAAAAAAATGTACAGTGTATAGTAAGGATTTTGGAGCCTTTCCATGGCTCATCTTCCAACTGCCACAGCGGCCCAACTAGGCGTACCTACGACCTGTGCTCACCTGTGGTTATGTGTTGAGATGTGTATTAACGAAATCCTAAGACTGGAGTGGATCCGACGACATCGAATTTTTCACCTAAAAAAATGTAAGGATTTTGGAGCCTTTCCATGGCTCATCTTCCAACTGCCACAGCGGCCCAACTAGGCGTACCTACGACCTGTGCTCACCTGTGGTTATGTGTTGAGATGTGTATTAACGAAATCCAAAGACTGGAGTGGATCCGACGACATCGAATTTTTCACCTAAAAAAATGTACAGTGTATAGTAAGGATTTTGGAGCCTTTCCATGGCTCATCTTCCAACTGCCACAGCGGCCCAACTAGGCGTACCTACGACCTGTGCTCACCTGTGGTTATGTGTTGAGATGTGTATTAACGAAATCCAAAGACTGGAGTGGATCCGACGACATCGAATTTTTCACCTAAAAAAATTTAAGGATTTTGGAGCCTTTCCATGGCTCATCTTCCAACTGCCACAGCGGCCCAACTAGGCGTACCTACGACCTGTGCTCACCTGTGGTTATGTGTTGAGATGTGTATTAACGAAATCCAAAGACTGGAGTGGATCCGACGACATCGAATTTTTCACCTAAAAAAATGTACAGTGTATAGTAAGGATTTTGGAGCCTTTCCATGGCTCATCTTCCAACTGCCACAGCGGCCCAACTAGGCGTACCTACGACCTGTGCTCACCTGTGGTTATGTGTTGATATGTGTGTTAACGAAATCCAAAGACTGGAGTGGATCCGACGACATCGAATTTTTCACCTAGAAAAATTTAAGGATTTTGGAGCCTTTCCATGGCTCATCTTCCAACTGTCACAGCGGCCCAACTAGGCTTACCTACGACCTGTGCGCACCTGTGGTTATGTGTTGAGATGTGTATTAACGAAATCCAAAGACTGGAGTGGATCCGACATCGAATTTTTCACCTAAAAAAATTTAAGGATTTTGGAGCCTTTCCATGGCTCATCTTCCAACTGCCACAGCGGCCCTACTAGGCGTACCTACGACCTGTGCTCACCTGGGGTTATGTGTTGAGATGTGTATTAACGAAATCCAAAGACTGGAGTGGATCCAACGACATCGAATTTTTCACCTAAAAAAATGTACAGTGTATAGTAAGGATTTTGGAGCCTTTCCATGGCTCATCTTCCAACTGCCACAGCGGCCCAACTAGGCGTACCTACGACCTGTGCTCACCTGGGGTTATGTGTTGAGATGTGTATTAACGAAATCCAAAGACTGGAGTGGATCCGACGACATCGAATTTTTCACCTAAAAAAATGTACAGTGTATAGTAAGGATTTTGGAGCCTTTCCATGGCTCATCTTCCAACTGCCACAGCGGCCCAACTAGGCGTACCTACGACCTGTGCTCACCTGTGGTTATGTGTTGAGATGTGTATTAACGAAATCCTAAGACTGGAGTGGATCCGACGACATCGAATTTTTCACCTAAAAAAATGTAAGGATTTTGGAGCCTTTCCATGGCTCATCTTCCAACTGCCACAGCGGCCCAACTAGGCGTACCTACGACCTGTGCTCACCTGTGGTTATGTGTTGAGATGTGTATTAACGAAATCCAAAGACTGGAGTGGATCCGACGACATCGAATTTTTCACCTAAAAAAATTTAAGGATTTTGGAGCCTTTCCATGGCTCATCTTCCAACTGCCACAGCGGCCCAACTAGGCGTACCTACGACCTGTGCTCACCTGTGGTTATGTGTTGAGATGTGTATTAACGAAATCCTAAGACTGGAGTGGATCCGACGACATCGAATTTTTCACCTAAAAAAATGTAAGGATTTTGGAGCCTTTCCATGGCTCATCTTCCAACTGCCACAGCGGCCCAACTAGGCGTACCTACGACCTGTGCTCACCTGTGGTTATGTGTTGAGATGTGTATTAACGAAATCCAAAGACTGGAGTGGATCCGACGACATCGAATTTTTCACCTAAAAAAATGTACAGTGTATAGTAAGGATTTTGGAGCCTTTCCATGGCTCATCTTCCAACTGTCACAGCGGCCCAACTAGGCTTACCTACGACCTGTGCGCACCTGTGGTTATGTGTTGAGATGTGTATTAACGAAATCCAAAGACTGGAGTGGACCCGACGACATCGAATTTTTCACCTAAAAAAATTTAAGGATTTTGGAGCCTTTCCATGGCTCATCTTCCAACTGCCACAGCGGCCCTACTAGGCGTACCTACGACCTGTGCTCACCTGGGGTTATGTGTTGAGATGTGTATTAACGAAATCCAAAGACTGGAGTGGATCCAACGACATCGAATTTTTCACCTAAAAAAATGTACAGTGTATAGTAAGGATTTTGGAGCCTTTCCATGGCTCATCTTCCTACTGCCACAGCGGCCCAACTAGGCGTACCTACGACCTGTGCTCACCTGTGGTTATGTGTTGAGATGTGTATTAACGAAATCCAAAGACTGGAGTGGATCCGACGACATCGAATTTTTCACCTAAAAAAATGTACAGTGTATAGTAAGGATTTTGGAGCCTTTCCATGGCTCATCTTCCAACTGCCACAGCGGCCCTACTAGGCGTACCTACGACCTGTGCTCACCTGGGGTTATGTGTTGAGATGTGTATTAACGAAATCCAAAGACTGGAGTGGATCCAACGACATCGAATTTTTCACCTAAAAAAATGTACAGTGTATAGTAAGGATTTTGGAGCCTTTCCATGGCTCATCTTCCTACTGCCACAGCGGCCCAACTAGGCGTACCTACGACCTGTGCTCACCTGTGGTTATGTGTTGAGATGTGTATTAACGAAATCCAAAGACTGGAGTGGATCCGACGACATCGAATTTTTCACCTAAAAAAATGTACAGTGTATAGTAAGGATTTTGGAGCCTTTCCATGGCTCATCTTCCAACTGCCACAGCGGCCCAACTAGGCGTACCTACGACCTGTGCTCACCTGTGGTTATGTGTTGAGATGTGTATTAACGAAATCCAAAGACTGGAGTGGTTCCGACGACATCGAATTTTTCACCTAAAAAAATTTAAGGATTTTGGAGCCTTTCCATGGCTCATCTTCCAACTGCCACAGCGGCCCAACTAGGCGTACCTACGACCTGTGCTCACCTGTGGTTATGTGTTGAGATGTATATGTAGATCCGACGACATCGAATTTTTCACCTAAAAAAATGTAAGGATTTTGGAGCCTTTCCATGGCTCATCTTCCAACTGCCACAGCGGCCCTACTAGGCGTACCTACGACCTGTGCTCACCTGTGGTTATGTGTTGAGATGTGTATTAACGAAATCCAAAGACTGGAGTGGATCCGACGACATCGAATTTTTCACCTAAAAAAATGTACAGTGTATAGTAAGGATTTTGGAGCCTTTCCATGGCTCATCTTCCAACTGCCACAGCGGCCCAACTAGGCGTACCTACGACCTGTGCTCACCTGTGGTTATGTGTTGAGATGTGTATTAACGAAATCCTAAGACTGGAGTGGATCCGACGACATCGAATTTTTCACCTAAAAAAATGTAAGGATTTTGGAGCCTTTCCATGGCTCATCTTCCAACTGCCACAGCGGCCCAACTAGGCGTACCTACGACCTGTGCTCACCTGTGGTTATGTGTTGAGATGTGTATTAACGAAATCCAAAGACTGGAGTGGATCCGACGACATCGAATTTTTCACCTAAAAAAATGTACAGTGTATAGTAAGGATTTTGGAGCCTTTCCATGGCTCATCTTCCAACTGTCACAGCGGCCCAACTAGGCTTACCTACGACCTGTGCGCACCTGTGGTTATGTGTTGAGATGTGTATTAACGAAATCCAAAGACTGGAGTGGATCCGACGACATCGAATTTTTCACCTAAAAAAATTTAAGGATTTTGGAGCCTTTCCATGGCTCATCTTCCAACTGCCACAGCGGCCCTACTAGGCGTACCTACGACCTGTGCTCACCTGGGGTTATGTGTTGAGATGTGTATTAACGAAATCCAAAGACTGGAGTGGATCCAACGACATCGAATTTTTCACCTAAAAAAAATGTACAGTGTATAGTAAGGATTTTGGAGCCTTTCCATGGCTCATCTTCCTACTGCCACAGCGGCCCAACTAGGCGTACCTACGACCTGTGCTCACCTGTGGTTATGTGTTGAGATGTGTATTAACGAAATCCAAAGACTGGAGTGGATCCGACGACATCGAATTTTTCACCTAAAAAAATGTACAGTGTATAGTAAGGATTTTGGAGCCTTTCCATGGCTCATCTTCCAACTGCCACAGCGGCCCAACTAGGCGTACCTACGACCTGTGCTCACCTGTGGTTATGTGTTGAGATGTGTATTAACGAAATCCAAAGGCTGGAGTGGATCCGACGACATCGAATTTTTCACCTAGAAAAATTTAAGGATTTTGGAGCCTTTCCATGGCTCATCTTCCAACTGCCACAGCGGCCCAACTAGGCGTACCTACGACCTGTGCTCACCTGTGGTTATGTGTTGAGATGTGTATTAACGAAATCCAAAGACTGGAGTGGATCCGACGACATCGAATTTTTCACCTAAAAAAATGTACAGTGTACAGTAAGGATTTGTGAGTCTTTCCATGGCTCATCTTCCAACTGCCACAGCGGCCCAACTAGGCGTACCTACGACCTGTGCTCACCTGTGGTTGTGTTGAGATGTGTATTAACGAAATCCAAAGACTGGAGTGGATCCGACGACATCGAATTTTTCACCTAAAAAAATTTAAGGATTTTGGAGCCTTTCCATGGCTCATCTTCCAACTGCCACAGCGGCCCAACTAGGCGTACCTACGACCTGTGGTTATGTGTTGAGATGTGTATTAACGAAATCCAAAGACTGGAGTGGATCCGACGACATCGAATTTTTCACCTAAAAAAATGTACAGTGTATAGTAAGGATTTTGGAGCCTTTCCATGGCTCATCTTCCAACTGCCACAGCGGCCCAACTAGGCGTACCTACGACCTGTGCTCACCTGTGGTTATGTGTTGAGATGTGTATTAACGAAATACAAAGACTGGAGTGGATCCGACGACATCGAATTTTTCACCTAAAAAAATGTACAGTGTATAGTAAGGATTTTGGAGCCTTTCCATGGCTCATCTTCCAACTGCCACAGCGGCCCAACTAGGCGTACCTACGACCTGTGCTCACCTGTGGTTATGTGTTGAGATGTGTATTAACGAAATCCTAAGACTGGAGTGGATCCGACGACATCGAATTTTTCACCTAAAAAAATGTAAGGATTTTGGAGCCTTTCCATGGCTCATCTTCCAACTGCCACAGCGGCCCAACTAGGCGTACCTACGACCTGTGCGCACCTGTGGTTATGTGTTGAGATGTGTATTAACGAAATCCAAAGACTGGAGTGGATCCGACGACATCGAATTTTTCACCTAAAAAAATTTAAGGATTTTGGAGCCTTTCCATGGCTCATCTTCCAACTGCCACAGCGGCCCAACTAGGCGTACCTACGACCTGTGCTCACCTGTGGTTATGTGTTGAGATGTGTATTAACGAAATCCAAAGACTGGAGTGGATCCGACGACATCGAATTTTTCACCTAAAAAAATGTAAGGATTTTGGAGCCTTTCCATGGCTCATCTTCCAACTGCCACAGCGGCCCAACTAGGCGTACCTACGACCTGTGCTCACCTGTGGTTATGTGTTGAGATGTGTATTAACGAAATCCAAAGACTGGAGTGGATCCGACGACATCGAATTTTTCACCTAAAAAAATGTACAGTGTATAGTAAGGATTTTGGAGCCTCTCCATGGCTCATCTTCCAACTGTCACAGCGGCCCAACTAGGCTTACCTACGACCTGTGCTCACCTGTGGTTATGTGTTGAGATGTGTATTAACGAAATACAAAGACTGGAGTGGATCCGACGACATCGAATTTTTCACCTAAAAAAATGTACAGTGTATAGTAAGGATTTTGGAGCCTTTCCATGGCTCATCTTCCAACTGCCACAGCGGCCCAACTAGGCGTACCTACGACCTGTGCTCACCTGTGGTTATGTGTTGAGATGTGTATTAACGAAATCCTAAGACTGGAGTGGATCCGACGACATCGAATTTTTCACCTAAAAAAATGTAAGGATTTTGGAGCCTTTCCATGGCTCATCTTCCAACTGCCACAGCGGCCCAACTAGGCGTACCTACGACCTGTGCTCACCTGTGGTTATGTGTTGAGATGTGTATTAACGAAATCCAAAGACTGGAGTGGATCCGACGACATCGAATTTTTCACCTAAAAAAATTTAAGGATTTTGGAGCCTTTCCATGGCTCATCTTCCAACTGCCACAGCGGCCCAACTAGGCGTACCTACGACCTGTGCTCACCTGTGGTTATGTGTTGAGATGTGTATTAACGAAATCCAAAGACTGGAGTGGATCCGACGACATCGAATTTTTCACCTAAAAAAATGTACAGTGTATAGTAAGGATTTTGGAGCCTCTCCATGGCTCATCTTCCAACTGTCACAGCGGCCCAACTAGGCTTACCTACGACCTGTGCGCACCTGTGGTTATGTGTTGAGATGTGTATTAACGAAATCCAAAGACTGGAGTGGATCCGACGACATCGAATTTTTCACCTAAAAAAATTTAAGGATTTTGGAGCCTTTCCATGGCTCATCTTCCAACTGCCACAGCGAATTTTTCACCTAAAAAAATGTACAGTGTATAGCAAGGATTTTGGAGCCTCTCCATGGCTCATCTTCCAACTGTCACAGCGGCCCAACTAGGCTTACCTACGACCTGTGCTCACCTGTGGTTATGTGTTGAGATGTGTATTAACGAAATCCTAAGACTGGAGTGGATCCGACGACATCGAATTTTTCACCTAAAAAAATGTAAGGATTTTGGAGCCTTTCCATGGCTCATCTTCCAACTGCCACAGCGGCCCAACTAGGCGTACCTACGACCTGTGCTCACCTGTGGTTATGTGTTGAGATGTGTATTAACGAAATCCAAAGACTGGAGTGGATCCGACGACATCGAATTTTTCACCTAAAAAAATTTAAGGATTTTGGAGCCTTTCCATGGCTCATCTTCCAACTGCCACAGCGGCCCAACTAGGCGTACCTACGACCTGTGCTCACCTGTGGTTATGTGTTGAGATGTGTATTAACGAAATCCAAAGACTGGAGTGGATCCGACGACATCGAATTTTTCACCTAAAAAAATGTACAGTGTATAGTAAGGATTTTGGAGCCTTTCCATGGCTCATCTTCCAACTGCCACAGCGGCCCAACTAGGCGTACCTACGACCTGTGCTCACCTGTGGTTATGTGTTGAGATGTGTATTAACGAAATACAAAGACTGGAGTGGATCCGACGACATCGAATTTTTCACCTAAAAAAATGTACAGTGTATAGTAAGGATTTTGGAGCCTTTCCATGGCTCATCTTCCAACTGCCACAGCGGCCCAACTAGGCGTACCTACGACCTGTGCTCACCTGTGGTTATGTGTTGAGATGTGTATTAACGAAATCCTAAGACTGGAGTGGATCCGACGACATCGAATTTTTCACCTAAAAAAATTTAAGGATTTTGGAGCCTTTCCATGGCTCATCTTCCAACTGCCACAGCGGCCCAACTAGGCGTACCTACGACCTGTGCTCACCTGTGGTTATGTGTTGAGATGTGTATTAACGAAATCCAAAGACTGGAGTGGATCCGACGACATCGAATTTTTCACCTAAAAAAATGTACAGTGTATAGTAAGGATTTTGGAGCCTCTCCATGGCTCATCTTCCAACTGTCACAGCGGCCCAACTAGGCTTACCTACGACCTGTGCGCACCTGTGGTTATGTGTTGAGATGTGTATTAACGAAATCCAAAGACTGGAGTGGATCCGACGACATCGAATTTTTCACCTAAAAAAATTTAAGGATTTTGGAGCCTTTCCATGGCTCATCTTCCAACTGCCACAGCGGCCCTACTAGGCGTACCTACGACCTGTGCTCACCTGGGGTTATGTGTTGAGATGTGTATTAACGAAATCCAAAGACTGGAGTGGATCCAACGACATCGAATTTTTCACCTAAAAAAATGTACAGTGTATAGTAAGGATTTTGGAGCCTTTCCATGGCTCATCTTCCTACTGCCACAGCGGCCCAACTAGGCGTACCTACGACCTGTGCTCACCTGTGGTTATGTGTTGAGATGTGTATTAACGAAATCCAAAGACTGGAGTGGATCCGACGACATCGAATTTTTCACCTAAAAAAATGTACAGTGTATAGTAAGGATTTTGGAGCCTTTCCATGGCTCATCTTCCAACTGCCACAGCGGCCCAACTAGGCGTACCTACGACCTGTGCTCACCTGTGGTTATGTGTTGAGATGTGTATTAACGAAATCCAAAGACTGGAGTGGTTCCGACGACATCGAATTTTTCACCTAAAAAAATTTAAGGATTTTGGAGCCTTTCCATGGCTCATCTTCCAACTGCCACAGCGGCCCAACTAGGCGTACCTACGACCTGTGCTCACCTGTGGTTATGTGTTGAGATGTGTATTAACGAAATCCTAAGACTGGAGTGGATCCGACGACATCGAATTTTTCACCTAAAAAAATGTAAGGATTTTGGAGCCTTTCCATGGCTCATCTTCCAACTGCCACAGCGGCCCTACTAGGCGTACCTACGACCTGTGCTCACCTGTGGTTATGTGTTGAGATGTGTATTAACGAAATCCAAAGACTGGAGTGGATCCGACGACATCGAATTTTTCACCTAAAAAAATGTACAGTGTATAGTAAGGATTTTGGAGCCTTTCCATGGCTCATCTTCCAACTGCCACAGCGGCCCAACTAGGCGTACCTACGACCTGTGCTCACCTGTGGTTATGTGTTGAGATGTGTATTAACGAAATCCAAAGACTGGAGTGGATCCGACGACATCGAATTTTTCACCTAAAAAAATGTACAGTGTATAGTAAGGATTTTGGAGCCTTTCCATGGCTCATCTTCCAACCGCCACAGCGGCCCAACTAGGCGTACCTACGACCTGTGCTCACCTGTGGTTATGTGTTGAGATGTGTATTAACGAAATCCTAAGACTGGAGTGGATCCGACGACATCGAATTTTTCACCTAAAAAAATGTAAGGATTTTGGAGCCTTTCCATGGCTCATCTTCCAACTGCCACAGCGAATTTTTCACCTAAAAAAATGTACAGTGTATAGTAAGGATTTTGGAGCCTTTCCATGGCTCATCTTCCAACTGTCACAGCGGCCCAACTAGGGTTACCTACGACCTGTGCGCACCTGTGGTTATGTGTTGAGATGTGTATTAACGAAATCCAAAGACTGGAGTGGATCCGACGACATCGAATTTTTCACCTAAAAAAATTTAAGGATTTTGGAGCCTTTCCGTGGCTCATCTTCCAACTGCCACAGCGGCCCAACTAGGCGTACCTACGACCTGTGCTCACCTGTGGTTATGTGTTGAGATGTGTATTAACGAAATCCTAAGACTGGAGTGGATCCGACGACATCGAATTTTTCACCTAAAAAAATGTAAGGATTTTGGAGCCTTTCCATGGCTCATCTTCCAACTGCCACAGCGGCCCAACTAGGCGTACCTACGACCTGTGCTCACCTGTGGTTATGTGTTGAGATGTGTATTAACGAAATCCTAAGACTGGAGTGGATCCGACGACATCGATTTTTTCACCTAAAAAAATGTAAGGATTTTGGAGCCTTTCCATGGCTCATCTTCCAACTGCCACAGCGAATTTTTCACCTAAAAAAATGTACAGTGTATAGTAAGGATTTTGGAGCCTTTCCATGGCTCATCTTCCAACTGCCACAGCGGCCCAACTAGGCGTACCTACGACCTGTGCTCACCTGTGGTTATGTGTTGAGATGTGTATTAACGAAATCCTAAGACTGGAGTGGATCCGACGACATCGAATTTTTCACCTAAAAAAATGTAAGGATTTTGGAGCCTTTCCATGGCTCATCTTCCAACTGCCACAGCGGCCCAACTAGGCGTACCTACGACCTGTGCTCACCTGTGGTTATGTGTTGAGATGTGTATTAACGAAATCCTAAGACTGGAGTGGATCCGACGACATCGATTTTTTCACCTAAAAAAATTTAAGGATTTTGGAGCCTTTCCATGGCTCATCTTCCAACTGCCACAGCGGCCCAACTAGGCGTACCTACGACCTGTGCTCACCTGTGGTTATGTGTTGAGATGTGTATTAACGAAATCCAAAGACTGGAGTGGATCCGACGACATCGAATTTTTCACCTAAAAAAATGTACAGTGTATAGTAAGGATTTTGGAGCCTTTCCATGGCTCATCTTCCAACTGCCACAGCGGCCCAACTAGGCGTACCTACGACCTGTGCTCACCTGTGGTTATGTGTTGAGATGTGTATTAACGAAATCCAAAGACTGGAGTGGATCCGACGACATCGAATTTTTCACCTAAAAAAATGTACAGTGTATAGTAAGGATTTTGGAGCCTTTCCATGGCTCATCTTCCAACCGCCACAGCGGCCCAACTAGGCGTACCTACGACCTGTGCTCACCTGTGGTTATGTGTTGAGATGTGTATTAACGAAATCCAAAGACTGGAGTGGATCCGACGACATCGAATTTTTCACCTAAAAAAATGTAAGGATTTTGGAGCCTTTCCATGGCTCATCTTCCAACTGCCACAGCGGCCCAACTAGGCGTACCTACGACCTGTGCTCACCTGTGGTTATGTGTTGAGATGTGTATTAACGAAATCCTAAGACTGGAGTGGATCCGACGACATCGAATTTTTCACCTAAAAAAATGTACAGTGCATAGTAAGGATTTTGGAGCCTTTCCATGGCTCATCTTCCAACTGCCACAGCGGCCCAACTAGGCGTACCTACGACCTGTGCTCACCTGTGGTTATGTGTTGAGATGTGTATTAACGAAATCCAAAGACTGGAGTGGATCCGACGACATCGAATTTTTCACCTAAAAAAATGTACAGTGTATAGTAAGGATTTTGGAGCCTTTCCATGGCTCATCTTCCAACCGCCACAGCGGCCCAACTAGGCGTACCTACGACCTGTGCTCACCTGTGGTTATGTGTTGAGATGTGTATTAACGAAATCCAAAGACTGGAGTGGACCCGACGACATCGAATTTTTCACCTAAAAAAATGTAAGGATTTTGGAGCCTTTCCATGGCTCATCTTCCAACTGCCACAGCGGCCCAACTAGGCGTACCTACGACCTGTGCTCACCTGTGGTTATGTGTTGAGATGTGTATTAACGAAATCCTAAGACTGGAGTGGATCCGACGACATCGATTTTTTCACCTAAAAAAATGTAAGGATTTTGGAGCCTTTCCATGGCTCATCTTCCAACTGCCACAGCGAATTTTTCACCTAAAAAAATGTACAGTGTATAGTAAGGATTTTGGAGCCTTTCCATGGCTCATCTTCCAACCGCCACAGCGGCCCAACTAGGCGTACCTACGACCTGTGCTCACCTGTGGTTATGTGTTGAGATGTGTATTAACGAAATCCTAAGACTGGAGTGGATCCGACGACATCGATTTTTTCACCTAAAAAAATGTAAGGATTTTGGAGCCTTTCCATGGCTCATCTTCCAACTGCCACAGCGGCCCAACTAGGCGTACCTACGACCTGTGCTCACCTGTGGTTATGTGTTGAGATGTGTATTAACGAAATCCTAAGACTGGAGTGGATCCGACGACATCGATTTTTTCACCTAAAAAAATGTAAGGATTTTGGAGCCTTTCCATGGCTCATCTTCCAACTGCCACAGCGAATTTTTCACCTAAAAAAATGTACAGTGTATAGCAAGGATTTTGGAGCCTTTCCATGGCTCATCTTCCAACTGCCACAGCGGCCCAACTAGGCGTACCTACGACCTGTGCTCACCTGTGGTTATGTGTTGAGATGTGTATTAACGAAATCCAAAGACTTGAGTGGATCCGACGACATCGAATTTTTCACCTAAAAAAATGTACAGTGTATAGTAAGGATTTTGGAGCCTTTCCATGGCTCATCTTCCAACCGCCACAGCGGCCCAACTAGGCGTACCTACGACCTGTGCTCACCTGTGGTTATGTGTTGAGATGTGTATTAACGAAATCCTAAGACTGGAGTGGATCCGACGACATCGAATTTTTCACCTAAAAAAATGTACAGTGTATAGTAAGGATTTTGGAGCCTTTCCATGGCTCATCTTCCAACTACCACAGCGGCCCAACTAGGCGTACCTACGACCTGTGCTCACCTGTGGTTATGTGTTGAGATGTGTATTAACGAAATCCAAAGACTGGAGTGGATCCGACGACATCGAATTTTTCACCTAAAAAAATGTACAGTGTATAGTAAGGATTTTGGAGCCTTTCCATGGCTCATCTTCCAACCGCCACAGCGGCCCAACTAGGCGTACCTACGACCTGTGCTCACCTGTGGTTATGTGTTGAGATGTGTATTAACGAAATCCTAAGACTGGAGTGGATCCGACGACATCGAATTTTTCACCTAAAAAAATGTAAGGATTTTGGAGCCTTTCCATGGCTCATCTTCCAACTGCCACAGCGGCCCAACTAGGCGTACCTACGACCTGTGCTCACCTGTGGTTATGTGTTGAGATGTGTATTAACGAAATCCTAAGACTGGAGTGGATCCGACGACATCGATTTTTTCACCTAAAAAAATGTAAGGATTTTGGAGCCTTTCCATGGCTCATCTTCCAACTGCCACAGCGGCCCAACTAGGCGTACCTACGACCTGTACTCACCTGTGGTTATGTGTTCAGATGTGTATTAACGAAATCCTAAGACTGGAGTGGATCAGATGACATCGAATTTTTCACCTAAAAAAATTTAAGGATTTTGGAGCCTTTCCATGGCTCATCTTCCAACTGCCACAGCGGCCCAACTAGGCGTACCTACGACCTGTGCTCACCTGTGGTTATGTGTTGAGATGTGTATTAACGAAATCCAAAGACTGGAGTGGATCCGAAGACATCGAATTTTTCACCTAAAAAAATGTACAGTGTATAGTAAGGATTTTGGAGCCTTTCCATGGCTCATCTTCCAACTACCACAGCGGCCCAACTAGGCGTACCTACGACCTGTGCTCACCTGTGGTTATGTGTTGAGATGTGTATTAACGAAATCCAAAGACTGGAGTGGATCCGACGACATCGAATTTTTCACCTAAAAAAATGTAAGGATTTTGGAGCCTTTCCATGGCTCATCTTCCAACTGCCACAGCGGCCCAACTAGGCGTACCTACGACCTGTACTCACCTGTGGTTATGTGTTCAGATGTGTATTAACGAAATCCTAAGACTGGAGTGGATCAGATGACATCGAATTTTTCACCTAAAAAAATTTAAGGATTTTGGAGCCTTTCCATGGCTCATCTTCCAACTGCCACAGCGGCCCAACTAGGCGTACCTACGACCTGTGCTCACCTGTGGTTATGTGTTGAGATGTGTATTAACGAAATCCAAAGACTGGAGTGGATCCGACGACATCGAATTTTTCACCTAAAAAAATGTACAGTGTATAGTAAGGATTTTGGAGCCTTTCCATGGCTCATCTTCCAACTGCCACAGCGGCCCAACTAGGCGTACCAACGACCTGTGCTCACCTGTGGTTATGTGTTGAGATGTTTATTAACGAAATCCAAAGACTGGAGTGGATCCGACGACATCGAATTTTTCACCTAAAAAAATGTAAGGATTTTGGAGCCTTTCCATGGCTCATCTTCCAACTGCCACAGCGGCCCAACTAGGCGTACCTACGACCTGTGCTCACCTGTGGTTATGTGTTGAGATGTGTATTAACGAAATCCAAAGACTGGAGTGGATCCGACGACATCGAATTTTTCACCTAAAAAAATGTACAGTGTATATTAAGGATTTTGGAGCCTTTCCATGGCTCATCTTCCAACTGCCACAGCGGCCCAACTAGGCGTACCTACGACCTGTGCTCACCTGTGGTTATGTGTTGAGATGTGTATTAACGAAATCCAAAGACTGGAGTGGATCCGACGACATCGAATTTTTCACCTAAAAAAATGTACAGTGTATAGTAAGGATTTTGGAGCCTTTCCATGGCTCATCTTCCAACTGTCACAGCGGCCCAACTAGGCTTACCTACGACCTGTGCGCACCTGTGGTTATGTGTTGAGATGTGTATTAACGAAATCCAAAGACTGGAGTGGATCCGACGACATCGAATTTTTCACCTAAAAAAATTTAAGGATTTTGGAGCCTTTCCATGGCTCATCTTCCAACTGCCACAGCGGCCCTACTAGGCGTACCTACGACCTGTGCTCACCTGTGGTTATGTGTTGAGATGTGTATTAACGAAATCCAAAGACTGGAGTGGATCCGACGACATCGAATTTTTCACCTAAAAAAATGTACAGTGTATAGTAAGGATTTTGGAGCCTTTCCATGGCTCATCTTCCAACTGCCACAGCGGCCCAACTAGGCGTACCTACGACCTGTGCTCACCTGTGGTTATGTGTTGAGATGTGTATTAACGAAATCCTAAGACTGGAGTGGATCCGACGACATCGAATTTTTCACCTAAAAAAATGTACAGTGTATAGTAAGGATTTTGGACCCTTCCCATGGCTCATCTTCCAACTGCCACAGCGGCCCAACTAGGCGTACCTCCGACCTGTGCTCACCTGTGGTTATGTGTTGAGATGTTTATTAACGAAATCCAAAGACTGGAGTGGATCCGACGACATCGAATTTTTCACCTAAAAAAATGTAAGGATTTTGGAGCCTTTCCATGGCTCATCTTCCAATTGCCACAGCGGCCCAACTAGGCGTACCTACGACCTGTGCTCACCTGTGGTTATGTGTTGAGATGTGTATTAACGAAATCCAAAGACTGGAGTGGATCCGACGACATCGAATTTTTCACCTAAAAAAATGTACAGTGTATAGTAAGGATTTTGGAGCCTTTCCATGGCTCATCTTCCAACTGCCACAGCGGCCCAACTAGGCGTACCTACGACCTGTGCTCACCTGTGGTTATGTGTTGAGATGTGTATTAACGAAATCCTAAGACTGGAGTGGATCCGACGACATCGAATTTTTCACCTAAAAAAATGTACAGTGTATAGTAAGGATTTTGGACCCTTCCCATGGCTCATCTTCCAACTGCCACAGCGGCCCAACTAGGCGTACCTCCGACCTGTGCTCACCTGTGGTTATGTGTTGAGATGTTTATTAACGAAATCCAAAGACTGGAGTGGATCCGACGACATCGAATTTTTCACCTAAAAAAATGTACAGTGTATAGTAAGGATTTTGGACCCTTCCCATGGCTCATCTTCCAACTGCCACAGCGGCCCAACTAGGCGTACCTCCGACCTGTGCTCACCTGTGGTTATGTGTTGAGATGTTTATTAACGAAATCCAAAGACTGGAGTGGATCCGACGACATCGAATTTTTCACCTAAAAAAATGTAAGGATTTTGGAGCCTTTCCATGGCTCATCTTCCAATTGCCACAGCGGCCCAACTAGGCGTACCTACGACCTGTGCTCACCTGTGGTTATGTGTTGAGATGTGTATTAACGAAATCCAAAGACTGGAGTGGATCCGACGACATCGAATTTTTCACCTAAAAAAATGTACAGTGTATAGTAAGGATTTTGGAGCCTTTCCATGGCTCATCTTCCAACTGCCACAGCGGCCCAACTAGGCGTACCTACGACCTGTGCTCACCTGTGGTTATGTGTTGAGATGTGTATTAACGAAATCCTAAGACTGGAGTGGATCCGACGACATCGAATTTTTCACCTAAAAAAATGTACAGTGTATAGTAAGGATTTTGGACCCTTCCCATGGCTCATCTTCCAACTGCCACAGCGGCCCAACTAGGCGTACCTCCGACCTGTGCTCACCTGTGGTTATGTGTTGAGATGTGTATTAACGAAATCCTAAGACTGGAGTGGATCCGACGCCATCGAATTTTTCACCTAAAAAAATGTACAGTGTATAGTAAGGATTTTGGAGCCTTTCCATGGCTCATCTTCCAACTGCCACAGCGGCCCAACTAGGCGTACCTACGACCTGTGCTCACCTGTGGTTATGTGTTGAGATGTGTATTAACGAA
The DNA here is from genome assembly GCA_907269125.1 of Eristalis pertinax. Lineage (NCBI taxonomy): Eukaryota > Metazoa > Arthropoda > Insecta > Diptera > Syrphidae > Eristalis > Eristalis pertinax. The sequence goes on from OU026146.1 coordinate 32,864,711, forward strand.
ATCCAAAGACTGGAGTGGATCCGACGACATCGAATTTTTCACCTAAAAAAATGTACAGTGTATAGTGAGGATTTTGGAGCCTTTCCATGGCTCATCTTCCAACTGCCACAGCGGCCCAACTAGACGTCCTACGACCTGTGCTCACCTGTGGTTATGTGTTGAGATGTGTATTAACGAAATCCAAAGACTGGAGTGGATCCGACGACATCGAATTTTTCACCTAAAAAAATGTACAGTGTATAGTGAGGATTTTGGAGCCTTTCCATGGCTCATCTTCCAACTGCCACAGCGGCCCAACTAGACGTCCTACGACCTGTGCTCACCTGTGGTTATGTGTTGAGATGTGTATTAACGAAATCCAAAGACTGGAGTGGATTTGGAGCCTTTCCATGGCTCATCTTCCAACTGCCACAGCGGCCCAACTAGGCGTACCTACGACCTGTGCTCACCTGTGGTTATGTGTTGAGATGTGTATTAACGAAATCCAAAGACTGGAGTGGATCCGACGACATCGAATTTTTCACCTAAAAAAATGTACAGTGTATAGTAAGGATTTTGGAGCCTTTCCATGGCTCATCTTCCAACTGCCACAGCGGCCCAACTAGACGTACCTACGACCTGTGCTCACCTGTGGTTATGTGTTGAGATGTGTATTAACGAAATCCAAAGACTGGAGTGGATCCGACGACATCGAATTTTTCACCTAAAAAAAAATTAAGGATTTTGGCGCCTTTCCATGGCTCATCTTCCAACTGCCACAGCGGCCCAACTAGGCGTACCTACGACCTGTGCTCACCTGTGGTTATGTGTTGAGATGTTTATTAACGAAATCCAAAGACTGGAGTGGATCCGACGACATCGAATTTTTCACCTAAAAAAATGTAAGGATTTTGGAGCCTTTCCATGGCTCATCTTCCAACTGCCACAGCGGCCCAACTAGGCGTACCTACGACCTGTGCTCACCTGTGGTTATGTGTTGAGATGTGTATTAACGAAATCCAAAGACTGGAGTGGATCCGACGACATCGAATTTTTCACCTAAAAAAATGTACAGTGTATAGTAAGGATTTTGGCGCCTTTCCATGGCTCATCTTCCAACTGCCACAGCGGCCCAACTAGGCGTACCTACGACCTGTGCTCACCTGTGGTTATGTGTTGAGATGTTTATTAACGAAATCCAAAGACTGGAGTGGATCCGACGACATCGAATTTTTCACCTAAAAAAATGTAAGGATTTTGGAGCCTTTCCATGGCTCATCTTCCAACTGCCACAGCGGCCCAACTAGGCGTACCTACGACCTGTGCTCACCTGTGGTTATGTGTTGAGATGTTTATTAACGAAATCCAAAGACTGGAGTGGATCCGACGACATCGAATTTTTCACCTAAAAAAATGTAAGGATTTTGGAGCCTTTCCATGGCTCATCTTCCAACTGCCACAGCGGCCCAACTAGGCGTACCTACGACCTGTGCTCACCTGTGGTTATGTGTTGAGATGTTTATTAACGAAATCCAAAGACTGGAGTGGATCCGACGACATCGAATTTTTCACCTAAAAAAATGTAAGGATTTTGGAGCCTTTCCATGGCTCATCTTCCAACTGCCACAGCGGCCCAACTAGGCGTACCTACGACCTGTGCTCACCTGTGGTTATGTGTTGAGATGTTTATTAACGAAATCCAAAAACTGGAGTGGATCCGACGACATCGAATTTTTCACCTAAAAAATGTACAGTGTATAGTAAGGATTTTGGAGCCTTTCCATGGCTCATCTTCCAACTGCCACAGCGACCCAACTAGGCATACCCACGACCTGTGCTCACCTGTGGTTATGTGTTGAGATGTGTACTAACGAAATCCAAAGACTGGAGTGGATCCGACGACATCGAATTTTTCACAAAATGTACACAAAAATGTAGTGTATAGTAAGGATTTTGGAGCCTATCCATGGCTCATCTTCCAACTGCCACAGCGGCCCAACTAGGCGTACCTACGACCTGTGCTCACCTGTGGTTATGTGTTGAGATGTGTATTAACGAAATCCAAAGACTGGAGTGGATCCGACGACATCGAATTTTTCACCTAAAAAAATTTAAGGATTTTGGAGCCTTTCCATGGCTCATCTTCCAGCTGCCACAGCGGCCCAACTAGGCGTACCTACGACCTGTGCTCACCTGTGGTTATGTGTTGAGATGTGTATTAACGAAATCCAAAGACTGGAGTGGATCCGACGACATCGAATTTTTCACCTAAAAAAATGTACAGTGTATAGTAAGGATTTTGGAGCCTATCCATGGCTCATCTTCCAACTGCCACAGCGGCCCAACTAGGCGTACCTACGACCTGTGCGCACCTGTGGTTATGTGTGGAGATGTGTATTAACGAAATCCAAAGACTGGAGTGGATCCGACGACATCGAATTTTTCACCTAAAAAAAATTTAAGGATTTTGGAGCCTTTCCATGGCTCATCTTCCAACTGCCACAGCGGCCCAACTAGGCGTACCTACGACCTGTGCTCACCCGTGGTTATGTGTTGAGATGTGTATTAACGAAATCCAAAGACTGGAGTGGATCCGACGACATCGAATTTTTCACCTAAAAAAATGTACAGCGTATAGTAAGGATTTTGGAGCCTTTCCATGGCTCATCTTCCAACTGCCACAGCGGCCCAACTAGGCGTACCTACGACCTGTGCTCACCTGTGGTTATGTGTTGAGATGTGTATTAACGAAATCCAAAGACTGCAGTGGATCCGACGACATCGAATTTTTCACCTAAAAAAATTTAAGGATTTTGGAGCCTTTCCATGGCTCATCTTCCAACTGCCACAGCGGCCCAACTAGGCGTACCTACGACCTGTGCTCACCTGTGGTTATGTGTTGAGATGTGTATTAACGAAATCCTAAGACTGGAGTGGATCCGACGACATCGAATTTTTCACCTAAAAAAATGTACAGTGTATAGTAAGGATTTTGGAGCCTTTCCATGGCTCATCTTCCAACTGCCACAGCGGCCCAACTAGGCGTACCTACGACCTGTGCTCACCTGTGGTTATGTGTTGAGATGTGTATTAACGAAATCCAAAGACTGGAGTGGATCCGACGACATCGAATTTTTCACCTAAAAAAATGTACAGTGTATAGTAAGGATTTTGGAGCCTTTCCATGGCTCATCTTCCAACTGCCACAGCGGCCCAACTAGGCGTACCTATGACCTGTGCTCACCTGTGGTTATGTGTTGAGATGTGTATTAACGAAATCCAAAGACTGGAGTGGATCCGACGACATCGAATTTTTCACCTAAAAAAATGTACAGTGTATAGTAAGGATTTTGGAGCCTTTCCATGGCTCATCTTCCAACTGCCACAGCGGCCCAACTAGGCGTACCTACGACCTGTGCTCACCTGTGGTTATGTGTTGAGATGTGTATTAACGAAATCCAAAGACTGGAGTGGATCCGACGACATCGAATTTTTCACCTAAAAAAATGTACAGTGTATAGTAAGGATTTTGGAGCCTTTCCGTGGCTCATCTTCCAACTGCCACAGCGGCCCAACTAGGCGTACCTACGACCTGTGCTCACCTGTGGTTATGTGTTGAGATGTGTATTAACGAAATCCTAAGACTGGTGTGGATCCGACGGCATCGAATTTTTCACCTAAAAAAATGTACAGTGTATAGTAAGGATTTTGGAGCCTTTCCATGGCTCATCTTCCAACTGCCACAGCGGCCCAACTAGGCGTACCTACGACCTGTGCTCACCTGTGGTTATGTGTTGAGATGTGTATTAACGAAATCCAAAGACTGGAGTGGATCCGACGACATCGAATTTTTCACCTAAAAAAATGTACAGTGTATAGTAAGGATTTTGGAGCCTTTCCATGGCTCATATTCCAACTGCCACAGCCGTCCAACTAGGCGTACCTACGACCTGTGCTCACCTGTGGTCATGTGTTGAGATGTGTATTAACGAAATCCAAAGACTGGAGTGGATCCGACGACATCGAATTTTTCACCTAAAAAAATGTACAGTGTATAGTAAGGATTTTGGAGCCTTTCCATGGCTCATCTTCCAACTGCCACAGCGGCCCAACTAGGCGTACCTACGACCTGTGCTCACCTGTGGTTATGTGTTGAGATGTGTATTAACGAAATCCAAAGACTGGAGTGGATCCGACGACATCGAATTTTTCACCTAAGAAAATGTACAGTGTATGGTAAGGATTTTGGAGCCTTTCCATGGCTCATCTTCCAACTGCCACAGCGGCCCAACTAGGCGTACCTACGACCTGTGCTCACCTGTGGTTATGTGTTGAGATGTGTATTAACGAAATCCAAAGACTGGAGTGGATCCGACCACATCGAATTTTCCACCTAAAAAAATGTACAGTGTATAGTAAGGATTTTGGAGCCTTTCCATGGCTCATCTTCCAACTGCCACAGCGGCCCAACTAGGCGTACCTACGACCTGTGCTCACCTGTGGTTATTTGTTGAGATGTGTATTAACGAAATCCAAAGACTGGAGTGGATCCGACGACATCGAATTTTTGACCTAAGAAAATGTACAGTGTATGGTAAGGATTTTGGAGGCTTTCCATGGCTCATCTTCCAACTGCCACAGCGGCTCAACTAGGCATACCTACGATCTGTGCTCACATGTGGTTATGTGTTGAGATGTGTATTAACGAAATCCAAAGACTGGAGCGGATCCGACGACATCGAATTTTTCACCTAAAAAAATGTACAGTGTATAGTAGGGATTTTGGAGCCTTCCATGGCTCATCTTCCAACTACCTACAGAAGTCGTAGGTAGGTCATAATGGGCCACTATAGCAGTAGGAAGATGAAAGAGAAAAAACCTCAAATTTGACCATGATATATGATTTTTAGTGGAAAATTTCGATGTCTTCAAATGCTCTCCATTGTGTCTGAATCGATTGATATACGTGAGAAAACATCACCAGAGGTGTACAGAAGTCGTGGGTAGGTCATAATGGGCCACTATGGCAGTAGGAAGACGAACGAGAAAAAACCTCAAATTTGACCATGCCGGCTATATGATTTTTAGTGGAAAATTTCGGTGTCTTCAAATGCTCCCCATTGTGTCTGAATCGAAAACATCACCAGAGGTGTACAGAAGTCGTAGGTAGGTCATAATAGGCCACTATGGTATTAGGAAGATGAACGAGAAAAAACCTCAAATTTGACCATGCCGGCTATATGATTTTTAGTGGAAAATTTCGATGTCTTCAAATGCTCTCCATTGTGTCTGAATCGATTGATATACGTGAGAAAACATCACCAGAGGTGTACAGAAGTCGTAGGTAGGTCATAATTGGCCACTATGGCAGTAGGAAGATGAACGAGAAAAAACCTCAAATTTGACCATGCCGGCTATATGATTTTTAGTGGAAAATTTCGATGTCTTCAAATGCTCTCCATTGTGTCTGAATCGATTGATATACGTGAGAAAACATCACCAGAGGTGTACAGAAGTCGTAGGTAGGTCATAATGGGCCACTATGGCAGTAGGAAGATGAACGAGAAAAAACCTCAAATTTGACCATGCCGGCTATATGATTTTTAGTGGAAAATTTCGATGTCTTCAAATGCTCTCCATTGTGTCTGAATCGATTGATATACGTGAGAAAACATCACCAGAGGTGTACAGAAGTCGTAGGTAGGTCATAATAGGCCACTATGGCATTAGGAAGATGAACGAGAAAAAACCTCAAATTTGACCATGCCGGCTATATGATTTTTAGTGGAAAATTTCGATGTCTTCAAATGCTCTCCATTGTGTCTGAATCGATTGATATACGTGAGAAAACATCACCAGAGGTGTACAGAAGTCGTAGGTAGGTCATAATGGGCCACTATGGCATTAGGAAGATGAACGAGAAAAAACCTCAAATTTGACCATGCCGGCTATATGATTTTTAGTGGAAAATTTCGATGTCTTCAAATGCTCTCCATTGTGTCTGAATCGATTGATATACGTGAGAAAACATCACCAGAGGTGTACAGAAGTCGTAGGTAGGTCATAATAGGCCACTATGGCATTAGGAAGATGAACGAGAAAAAACCACAAATTTGACCATGCCGGCTATATGATTTTTAGTGGAAAATTTCGATGTCTTCAAATGCTCTCCATTGTGTCTGAATCGATTGATATACGTGAGAAAACATCACCAGAGGTGTACAGAAGTCGTAGGTAGGTCATAATGGGCCACTATGGCAGTAGGAAGATGAACGAGAAAAAACCTCAAATTTGACCATGCCGGCTATATGATTTTTAGTGGAAAATTTCGATGTCTTCAAATGCTCTCCATTGTGTCTGAATCGATTGATATACGTGAGAAAACATCACCAGAGGTGTACAGAAGTCGTAGGTAGGTCATAATGGGCCACTATGGCAGTAGGAAGATGAACGAGAAAAAACCTCAAATTTGACCATGCCGGCTATATGATTTTTAGTGGAAAATTTCGATGTCTTCAAATGCTCTCCATTGTGTCTGAATCGATTGATATACGTGAGAAAACATCACCAGAGGTGTACAGAAGTCGTAGGTAGGTCATAATGGGCCCCTATGGCAGTAGGAAGATGAACGAGAAAAAACCTCAAATTTGACCATGCCGGCTATATGATTTTTAGTGGAAAATTTCGATGTCTTCAAATGCTCTCCATTGTGTCTGAATCGATTGATATACGTGAGAAAACATCACCAGAGGTGTACAGAAGTCGTAGGTAGGTCATAATGGGCCACTATGGCAGTAGGAAGATGAACGAGAAAAATCCTCAAATTTGACCATGCCGGCTATATGATTTTTAGTGGAAAATTTCGATGTCTTCAAATGCTCTCCATTGTGTCTGAATCGATTGATATACGTGAGAAAACAACACCAGAGGTGTACAGAAGTCGTAGGTAGGTCATAATGGGCCACTATGGCAGTAGGAAGATGAACGAGAAAAAACCTCAAATTTTACCATGCCGGCTATATGATTTTTAGTGGAAAATTTCGATGTCTTCAAATGCTCTCCATTGTGTCTGAATCGATTGATATACGTGAGAAAACATCACCAGAGGTGTACAGAAGTCGTAGGTAGGTCATAATAGGCCACTATGGCATTAGGAAGATGAACGAGAAAAAACCTCAAATTTGACCATGCCGGCTATATGATTTTTAGTGGAAAATTTCGATGTCTTCAAATGCTCTCCATTGTGTCTGAATCGATTGATATACGTGAGAAAACATTACCAGAGGTGTACAGAAGTCGTAGGTAGGTCATAATGGGCCACTATGGCAGTAGGAAGATGAACGAGAAAAAACCTCAAATTTGACCATGCCGGCTATATGATTTTTAGTGGAAAATTTCGATGTCTTCAAATGCTCTCCATTGTGTCTGAATCGATTGATATACGTGAGAAAACATCACCAGAGGTGTACAGAAGTCGTAGGTAGGTCATAATGGGCCACTATGGCAGTAGGAAGATGAACGAGAAAAAACCTCAAATTTGACCATGCCGGCTATATGATTTTTAGTGGAAAATTTCGATGTCTTCAAATGCTCTCCATTGTGTCTGAATCGATTGATATACGTGAGAAAACATCACCAGAGGTGTACAGAAGTCGTAGGTAGGTCATAATAGGCCACTATGGCATTAGGAAGATGAACGAGAAAAAACCTCAAATTTGACCATGCCGGCTATATGATTTTTAGTGGAAAATTTCGATGTCTTCAAATGCTCTCCATTGTGTCTGAATCGATTGATATACGTGAGAAAACATCACCAGAGGTGTACAGAAGTCGTAGGTAGGTCATAATAGGCCACTATGGCATTAGGAAGATGAACGAGAAAAAACCTCAAATTTGACCATGCCGGCTATATGATTTTTAGTGGAAAATTTCGATGTCTTCAAATGCTCTCCATTGTGTCTGAATCGATTGATATACGTGAGAAAACATCACCAGAGGTGTACAGAAGTCGTAGGTAGGTCATAATAGGCCACTATGGCATTAGGAAGATGAACGAGAAAAAACCTCAAATTTGACCATGCCGGCTATATGATTTTTAGTGGAAAATTTCGATGTCTTCAAATGCTCTCCATTGTGTCTGAATCGATTGATATACGTGAGAAAACATCACCAGAGGTGTACAGAAGTCGTAGGTAGGTCATAATGGGCCACTATGGCATTAGGAAGATGAACGAGAAAAAACCTCAAATTTGACCATGCCGGCTATATGATTTTTAGTGGAAAATTTCGATGTCTTCAAATGCTCTCCATTGTGTCTGAATCGATTGATATACGTGAGAAAACATCACCAGAGGTGTACAGAAGTCGTAGGTAGGTCATAATGGGCCACTATGGCATTAGGAAGATGAACGAGAAAAATTCTCAAATTTGACCATGCCGGCTATATGATTTTTAGTGGAAAATTTCGATGTCTTCAAATGCTCTCCATTGTGTCTGAATCGATTGATATACGTGAGAAAACATCACCAGAGGTGTACAGAAGTCGTAGGTAGGTCATAATAGGCCACTATGGCATTAGGAAGATGAACGAGAAAAAACCTCAAATTTGACCATGCCGGCTATATGATTTTTAGTGGAAAATTTCGATGTCTTCAAATGCTCTCCATTGTGTCTGAATCGATTGATATACGTGAGAAAACATCACCAGAGGTGTACAGAAGTCGTAGGTAGGTCATAATGGGCCACTATGGCAGTAGGAAGATGAACGAGAAAAAACCTCAAATTTGACCATGCCGGCTATATGATTTTTAGTGGAAAATTTCGATGTCTTCAAATGCTCTCCATTGTGTCTGAATCGATTGATATACGTGAGAAAACATCACCAGAGGTGTACAGAAGTCGTAGGTAGGTCATAATATGCCACTATGGCAGTAGGAAGATGAACGAGAAAAAACCTCAAATTTGACCATGCCGGCTATATGATTTTTAGTGGAAAATTTCGATGTCTTCAAATGCTCTCCATTGTGTCTGAATCGATTGATATACGTGAGAAAACAACACCAGAGGTGTACAGAAGTCGTAGGTAGGTCATAATGGGCCACTATGGCAGTAGGAAGATGAACGAGAAAAAACCTCAAATTTGACCATGCCGGCTATATGATTTTTAGTGGAAAATTTCGATGTCTTCAAATGCTCTCCATTGTGTCTGAATCGATTGATATACGTGAGAAAACATCACCAGAGGTGTACAGAAGTCGTAGGTAGGTCATAATGGGCCACTATGGCAGTAGGAAGATGAACGAGAAAAAACCTCAAATTTGACCATGCCGGCTATATGATTTTTAGTGGAAAATTTCGATGTCTTCAAATGCTCTCCATTGTGTCTGAATCGATTGATATACGTGAGAAAACATCACCAGAGGTGTACAGAAGTCGTAGGTAGGTCATAATGGGCCACTATGGCAGTAGGAAGATGAACGAGAAAAAACCTCAAATTTGACCATGCCGGCTATATGATTTTTAGTGGAAAATTTCGATGTCTTCAAATGCTCTCCATTGTGTCTGAATCGATTGATATACGTGAGAAAACATCACCAGAGGTGTACAGAAGTCGTAGGTAGGTCATAATGGGCCACTATGGCATTAGGAAGATGAACGAGAAAAAACCTCAAATTTGACCATGCCGGCTATATGATTTTTAGTGGAAAATTTCGATGTCTTCAAATGCTCTTCATTGTGTCTGAATCGATTGATATACGTGAGAAAACATCACCCGAGGTGTACAGAAGTCGTAGGTAGGTCATAATGGGCCACTATGGCATTAGGAAGATGAACGAGAAAAAACCTCAAATTTGACCATGCCGGCTATATGATTTTTAGTGGAAAATTTCGATGTCTTCAAATGCTCTCCATTGTGTCTGAATCGATTGATATACGTGAGAAAACATCACCAGAGGTGTACAGAAGTCGTAGGTAGGTCATAATAGGCCACTATGGCATTAGGAAGATGAACGAGAAAAAACCTCAAATTTGACCATGCCGGCTATATGATTTTTAGTGGAAAATTTCGATGTCTTCAAATGCTCTCCATTGTGTCTGAATCGATTGATATACGTGAGAAAACATCACCAGAGGTGTACAGAAGTCGTAGGTAGGTCATAATAGGCCACTATGGCATTAGGAAGATGAACGAGAAAAAACCTCAAATTTGACCATGCCGGCTATATGATTTTTAGTGGAAAATTTCGATGTCTTCAAATGCTCTCCATTGTGTCTGAATCGATTGATATACGTGAGAAAACATCACCAGAGGTGTACAGAAGTCGTAGGTAGGTCATAATGGGCCACTATGGCAGTAGGAAGATGAACGAGAAAAAACCTCAAATTTGACCATGCCGGCTATATGATTTTTAGTGGAAAATTTCGATGTCTTCAAATGCTCTCCATTGTGTCTGAATCGATTGATATACGTGAGAAAACATCACCAGAGGTGTACAGAAGTCGTAGGTAGGTCATAATGGGCCACTATGGCAGTAGGAAGATGAACGAGAAAAAACCTCAAATTTGACCATGCCGGCTATATGATTTTTAGTGGAAAATTTCGATGTCTTCAAATGCTCTCCATTGTGTCTGAATCGATTGATATACGTGAGAAAACATCACCAGAGGTGTACAGAAGTCGTAGGTAGGTCATAATGGGCCACTATGGCAGTAGGAAGATGAACGAGAAAAAACCTCAAATTTGACCATGCCGGCTATATGATTTTTAGTGGAAAATTTCGATGTCTTCAAATGCTCTCCATTGTGTCTGAATCGATTGATATACGTGAGAAAACATCACCAGAGGTGTACAGAAGTCGTAGGTAGGTCATAATGGGCCACTATGGCATTAGGAAGATGAACGAGAAAAAACCTCAAATTTGACCATGCCGGCTATATGATTTTTAGTGGAAAATTTCGATGTCTTCAAATGCTCTCCATTGTGTCTGAATCGATTGATATACGTGAGAAAACATCACCAGAGGTGTACAGAAGTCGTAGGTAGGTCATAATAGGCCACTATGGCATTAGGAAGATGAACGAGAAAAAACCTCAAATTTGACCATGCCGGCTATATGATTTTTAGTGGAAAATTTCGATGTCTTCAAATGCTCTCCATTGTGTCTGAATCGATTGATATACGTGAGAAAACATCACCAGAGGTGTACAGAAGTCGTAGGTAGGTCATAATAGGCCACTATGGCATTAGGAAGATGAACGAGAAAAAACCTCAAATTTGACCATGCCGGCTATATGATTTTTAGTGGAAAATTTCGATGTCTTCAAATGCTCTCCATTGTGTCTGAATCGATTGATATACGTGAGAAAACATCACCAGAGGTGTACAGAAGTCGTAGGTAGGTCATAATAGGCCACTATGGCATTAGGAAGATGAACGAGAAAAAACCTCAAATTTGACCATGCCGGCTATATGATTTTTAGTGGAAAATTTCGATGTCTTCAAATGCTCTCCATTGTGTCTGAATCGATTGATATACGTGAGAAAACATCACCAGAGGTGTACAGAAGTCGTAGGTAGGTCATAATAGGCCACTATGGCAGTAGGAAGATGAACGAGAAAAAACCTCAAATTTGACCATGCCGGCTATATGATTTTTAGTGGAAAATTTCGATGTCTTCAAATGCTCTCCATTGTGTCTGAATCGATTGATATACGTGAGAAAACAACACCAGAGGTGTACAGAAGTCGTAGGTAGGTCATAATGGGCCACTATGGCAGTAGGAAGATGAACGAGAAAAAACCTCAAATTTGACCATGCCGGCTATATGATTTTTAGTGGAAAATTTCGATGTCTTCAAATGCTCTCCATTGTGTCTGAATCGATTGATATACGTGAGAAAACATCACCAGAGGTGTACAGAAGTCGTAGGTAGGTCATAATGGGCCACTATGGCATTAGGAAGATGAACGAGAAAAAACCTCAAATTTGACCATGCCGGCTATATGATTTTTAGTGGAAAATTTCGATGTCTTCAAATGCTCTCCATTGTGTCTGAATCGATTGATATACGTGAGAAAACATCACCAGAGGTGTACAGAAGTCGTAGGTAGGTCATAATGGGCCACTATGGCAGTAGGAAGAAGAACGAGAAAAAACCTCAAATTTGACCATGCCGGCTATATGATTTTTAGTGGAAAATTTCGATGTCTTCAAATGCTCTCCATTGTGTCTGAATCGATTGATATACGTGAGAAAACATCACCAGAGGTGTACAGAAGTCGTAGGTAGGTCATAATAGGCCACTATGGCATTAGGAAGATGAACGAGAAAAAACCTCAAATTTGACCATGCCGGCTATATGATTTTTAGTGGAAAATTTCGATGTCTTCAAATGCTCTCCATTGTGTCTGAATCGATTGATATACGTGAGAAAACATCACCAGAGGTGTACAGAAGTCGTAGGTAGGTCATAATAGGCCACTATGGCATTAGGAAGATGAACGAGAAAAAACCTCAAATTTGACCATGCCGGCTATATGATTTTTAGTGGAAAATTTCGATGTCTTCAAATGCTCTCCATTGTGTCTGAATCGATTGATATACGTGAGAAAACATCACCAGAGGTGTACAGAAGTCGTAGGTAGGTCATAATAGGCCACTATGGCATTAGGAAGATGAACGAGAAAAAACCTCAAATTTGACCATGCCGGCTATATGATTTTTAGTGGAAAATTTCGATGTCTTCAAATGCTCTCCATTGTGTCTGAATCGATTGATATACGTGAGAAAACATCACCAGAGGTGTACAGAAGTCGTAGGTAGGTCATAATAGGCCACTATGGCATTAGGAAGATGAACGAGAAAAAACCTCAAATTTGACCATGCCGGCTATATGATTTTTAGTGGAAAATTTCGATGTCTTCAAATGCTCTCCATTGTGTCTGAATCGATTGATATACGTGAGAAAACATCACCAGAGGTGTACAGAAGTCGTAGGTAGGTCATAATGGGCCACTATGGCAGTAGGAAGATGAACGAGAAAAAACCTCAAATTTGACCATGCCGGCTATATGATTTTTAGTGGAAAATTTCGATGTCTTCAAATGCTCTCCATTGTGTCTGAATCGATTGATATACGTGAGAAAACATCACCAGAGGTGTACAGAAGTCGTAGGTAGGTCATAATGGGCCACTATGGCAGTAGGAAGATGAACGAGAAAAAACCTCAAATTTGACCATGCCGGCTATATGATTTTTAGTGGAAAATTTCGATGTCTTCAAATGCTCTCCATTGTGTCTGAATCGATTGATATACGTGAGAAAACATCACCAGAGGTGTACAGAAGTCGTAGGTAGGTCATAATGGGCCACTATGGCAGTAGGAAGATGAACGAGAAAAAACCTCAAATTTGACCATGCCGGCTATATGATTTTTAGTGGAAAATTTCGATGTCTTCAAATGCTCTCCATTGTGTCTGAATCGATTGATATACGTGAGAAAACATCACCAGAGGTGTACAGAAGTCGTAGGTAGGTCATAATGGGCCACTATGGCAGTAGGAAGATGAACGAGAAAAAACCTCAAATTTGACCATGCCGGCTATATGATTTTTAGTGGAAAATTTCGATGTCTTCAAATGCTCTCCATTGTGTCTGAATCGATTGATATACGTGAGAAAACATCACCAGAGGTGTACAGAAGTCGTAGGTAGGTCATAATAGGCCACTATGGCATTAGGAAGATGAACGAGAAAAAACCTCAAATTTGACCATGCCGGCTATATGATTTTTAGTGGAAAATTTCGATGTCTTCAAATGCTCTCCATTGTGTCTGAATCGATTGATATACGTGAGAAAACATCACCAGAGGTGTACAGAAGTCGTAGGTAGGTCATAATAGGCCACTATGGCATTAGGAAGATGAACGAGAAAAAACCTCAAATTTGACCATGCCGGCTATATGATTTTTAGTGGAAAATTTCGATGTCTTCAAATGCTCTCCATTGTGTCTGAATCGATTGATATACGTGAGAAAACATCACCAGAGGTGTACAGAAGTCGTAGGTAGGTCATAATGGGCCACTATGGCAGTAGGAAGATGAACGAGAAAAAACCTCAAATTTGACCATGCCGGCTATATGATTTTTAGTGGAAAATTTCGATGTCTTCAAATGCTCTCCATTGTGTCTGAATCGATTGATATACGTGAGAAAACAACACCAGAGGTGTACAGAAGTCGTAGGTAGGTCATAATGGGCCACTATGGCAGTAGGAAGATGAACGAGAAAAAACCTCAAATTTGACCATGCCGGCTATATGATTTTTAGTGGAAAATTTCGATGTCTTCAAATGCTCTCCATTGTGTCTGAATCGATTGATATACGTGAGAAAACATCACCAGAGGTGTACAGAAGTCGTAGGTAGGTCATAATGGGCCACTATGGCATTAGGAAGATGAACGAGAAAAAACCTCAAATTTGACCATGCCGGCTATATGATTTTTAGTGGAAAATTTCGATGTCTTCAAATGCTCTCCATTGTGTCTGAATCGATTGATATACGTGAGAAAACATCACCAGAGGTGTACAGAAGTCGTAGGTAGGTCATAATGGGCCACTATGGCAGTAGGAAGATGAACGAGAAAAAACCTCAAATTTGACCATGCCGGCTATATGATTTTTAGTGGAAAATTTCGATGTCTTCAAATGCTCTCCATTGTGTCTGAATCGATTGATATACGTGAGAAAACATCACCAGAGGTGTACAGAAGTCGTAGGTAGGTCATAATAGGCCACTATGGCATTAGGAAGATGAACGAGAAAAAACCTCAAATTTGACCATGCCGGCTATATGATTTTTAGTGGAAAATTTCGATGTCTTCAAATGCTCTCCATTGTGTCTGAATCGATTGATATACGTGAGAAAACATCACCAGAGGTGTACAGAAGTCGTAGGTAGGTCATAATAGGCCACTATGGCATTAGGAAGATGAACGAGAAAAAACCTCAAATTTGACCATGCCGGCTATATGATTTTTAGTGGAAAATTTCGATGTCTTCAAATGCTCTCCATTGTGTCTGAATCGATTGATATACGTGAGAAAACATCACCAGAGGTGTACAGAAGTCGTAGGTAGGTCAGAATGGACCACTATGGCAGTTGGAAGATGAACGAGAAAAATCCTCAAATTTGACCATAGTGGCTATATGATTTTTAGTGGAAAATTTCGATGTCTTCAAATGCTCTCCATTGTGTCTGAATCGATTGATATACGTGAGAAAACATCACCAGAGGTGTACAGAAGTCGTAGGTAGGTCATAATGGGCCACTATGGCAGTAGGAAGATGAACGAGAAAAATCCTCAAATTTGACCATGCCGGCTATATGATTTTTAGTGGAAAATTTCGATGTCTTCAAATGCTCTCCATTGTGTCTGAATCGATTGATATACGTGAGAAAACATCACCAGAGGTGTACAGAAGTCGTAGGTAGGTCATAATGGGCCACTATGGCAGTAGGAAGATGAACGAGAAAAAACCTCAAATTTGACCATGCCGGCTATATGATTTTTAGTGGAAAATTTCGATGTCTTCAAATGCTCTCCATTGTGTCTGAATCGATTGATATACGTGAGAAAACATCACCAGAGGTGTACAGAAGTCGTAGGTAGGTCATAATGGGCCACTATGGCAGTAGGAAGATGAACGAGAAAAAACCTCAAATTTGACCATGCCGGCTATATGATTTTTAGTGGAAAATTTCGATGTCTTCAAATGCTCTCCATTGTGTCTGAATCGATTGATATACGTGAGAAAACATCACCAGAGGTGTACAGAAGTCGTAGGTAGGTCATAATGGGCCACTATGGCATTAGGAAGATGAACGAGAAAAAACCTCAAATTTGACCATGCCGGCTATATGATTTTTAGTGGAAAATTTCGATGTCTTCAAATGCTCTCCATTGTGTCTGAATCGATTGATATACGTGAGAAAACATCACCAGAGGTGTACAGAAGTCGTAGGTAGGTCATAATAGGCCACTATGGCATTAGGAAGATGAACGAGAAAAAACCTCAGATTTGATCATGCCGGCTATATGATTTTTAGTGGAAAATTTCGATGTCTTCAAATGCTCTCCATTGTGTCTGAATCGATTGATATACGTGAGAAAACATCACCAGAGGTGTACAGAAGTCGTAGGTAGGTCAGAATGGACCACTATGGCAGTTGGAAGATGAACGAGAAAAATCCTCAAATTTGACCATAATGGCTATATGATTTTTAGTGGAAAATTTCGATGTCTTCAAATGCTCTCCATTGTGTCTGAATCGATTGATATACGTGAGAAAACATCACCAGAGGTGTACAGAAGTCGTAGGTAGGTCATAATGGGCCACTATGGCAGTAGGAAGATGAACGAGAAAAAACCTCAAATTTGACCATGCCGGCTATATGATTTTTAGTGGAAAATTTCGATGTCTTCAAATGCTCTCCATTGTGTCTGAATCGATTGATATACGTGAGAAAACATCACCAGAGGTGTACAGAAGTCGTAGGTAGGTCATAATGGGCCACTATGGCAGTAGGAATATGAACGAGAAAAAACCTCAAATTTGACCATGCCGGCTATATGATTTTTAGTGGAAAATTTCGATGTCTTCAAATGCTCTCCATTGTGTCTGAATCGATTGATATACGTGAGAAAACATCACCAGAGGTGTACAGAAGTCGTAGGTAGGTCATAATGGGCCACTATGGCAGTAGGAAGATGAACGAGAAAAAACCTCAAATTTGACCATGCCGGCTATATGATTTTTAGTGGAAAATTTCGATGTCTTCAAATGCTCTCCATTGTGTCTGAATCGATTGATATACGTGAGAAAACATCACCAGAGGTGTACAGAAGTCGTAGGTAGGTCATAATGGGCCACTATGGCATTAGGAAGATGAACGAGAAAAAACCTCAAATTTGACCATGCCGGCTATATGATTTTTAGTGGAAAATTTCGATGTCTTCAAATGCTCTCCATTGTGTCTGAATCGATTGATATACGTGAGAAAACATCACCAGAGGTGTACAGAAGTCGTAGGTAGGTCATAATGGGCCACTATGGCAGTAGGAAGATGAACGAGAAAAAACCTCAAATTTGACCATGCCGGCTATATGATTTTTAGTGGAAAATTTCGATGTCTTCAAATGCTCTCCATTGTGTCTGAATCGATTGATATACGTGAGAAAACATCACCAGAGGTGTACAGAAGTCGTAAGTAGGTCATAATGGGCCACTATGGCAGTAGGAAGACGAACGAGAAAAAACCTCAAATTTGACCATGCCGGCTATATGATTTTTAGTGGAAAATTTCGGTGTCTTCAAATGCTCCCCATTGTGTCTGAATCGATTGATATACGTGAGAAAACATCACCAGAGGTGTACAGAAGTCGTAGGTAGGTCATAATAGGCCACTATGGTATTAGGAAGATGAACGAGAAAAAACCTCAAATTTGACCATGCCGGCTATATGATTTTTAGTGGAAAATTTCGATGTCTTCAAATGCTCTCCATTGTGTCTGAATCGATTGATATACGTGAGAAAACATCACCAGAGGTGTACAGAAGTCGTAGGTAGGTCATAATTGGCCACTATGGCAGTAGGAAGATGAACGAGAAAAAACCTCAAATTTGACCATGCCGGCTATATGATTTTTAGTGGAAAATTTCGATGTCTTCAAATGCTCTCCATTGTGTCTGAATCGATTGATATACGTGAGAAAACATCACCAGAGGTGTACAGAAGTCGTAGGTAGGTCATAATGGGCCACTATGGCAGTAGGAAGATGAACGAGAAAAAACCTCAAATTTGACCATGCCGGCTATATGATTTTTAGTGGAAAATTTCGATGTCTTCAAATGCTCTCCATTGTGTCTGAATCGATTGATATACGTGAGAAAACATCACCAGAGGTGTACAGAAGTCGTAGGTAGGTCATAATGGGCCACTATGGCAGTAGGAAGATGAACGAGAAAAAACCTCAAATTTGACCATGCCGGCTATATGATTTTTAGTGGAAAATTTCGATGTCTTCAAATGCTCTCCATTGTGTCTGAATCGATTGATATACGTGAGAAAACATCACCAGAGGTGTGCAGAAGTCGTAGGTAGGTCATAATGGGCCACTATGGCATTAGGAAGATGAACGAGAAAAAACCTCAAATTTGACCATGCCGGCTATATGATTTTTAGTGGAAAATTTCGATGTCTTCAAATGCTCTCCATTGTGTCTGAATCGATTGATATACGTGAGAAAACATCACCAGAGGTGTACAGAAGTCGTAGGTAGGTCATAATGGGCCACTATGGCATTAGGAAGATGAACGAGAAAAAACGTCAAATTTGACCATGCCGGCTATATGATTTTTAGTGGAAAATTTCGATGTCTTCAAATGCTCTCCATTGTGTCTGAATCGATTGATATACGTGAGAAAACATCACCAGAGGTGTACAGAAGTCGTAGGTAGGTCATAATGGGCCACTATGGCATTAGGAAGATGAACGAGAAAAAACCTCAAATTTTACCATGCCGGCTATATGATTTTTAGTGGAAAATTTCGATGTCTTCAAATGCTCTCCATTGTGTCTGAATCGATTGATATACGTGAGAAAACATCACCAGAGGTGTACAGAAGTCGTAGGTAGGTCATAATGGGCCACTATGGCAGTAGGAAGATGAACGAGAAAAAACCTCAAATTTGACCATGCCGGCTATATGATTTTTAGTGGAAAATTTCGATGTCTTCAAATGCTCTCCATTGTGTCTGAATCGATTGATATACGTGAGAAAACATCACCAGAGGTGTACAGAAGTCGTAGGTAGGTCATAATAGGCCACTATGGCATTAGGAAGATGAACGAGAAAAAACCTCAAATTTGACCATGCCGGCTATATGATTTTTAGTGGAAAATTTCGATGTCTTCAAATGCTCTCCATTGTGTCTGAATCGATTGATATACGTGAGAAAACATCACCAGAGGTGTACAGAAGTCGTAGGTAGGTCATAATAGGCCACTATGGCATTAGGAAGATGAACGAGAAAAAACCTCAAATTTGACCATGCCGGCTATATGATTTTTAGTGGAAAATTTCGATGTCTTCAAATGCTCTCCATTGTGTCTGAATCGATTGATATACGTGAGAAAACATCACCAGAGGTGTACAGAAGTCGTAGGTAGGTCATAATAGGCCACTATGGCATTAGGAAGATGAACGAGAAAAAACCTCAAATTTGACCATGCCGGCTATATGATTTTTAGTGGAAAATTTCGATGTCTTCAAATGCTCTCCATTGTGTCTGAATCGATTGATATACGTGAGAAAACATCACCAGAGGTGTACAGAAGTCGTAGGTAGGTCATAATGGGCCACTATGGCAGTAGGAAGATGAACGAGAAAAAACCTCAAATTTGACCATGCCGGCTATATGATTTTTAGTGGAAAATTTCGATGTCTTCAAATGCTCTCCATTGTGTCTGAATCGATTGATATACGTGAGAAAACAACACCAGAGGTGTACAGAAGTCGTAGGTAGGTCATAATGGGCCACTATGGCAGTAGGAAGATGAACGAGAAAAAACCTCAAATTTGACCATGCCGGCTATATGATTTTTAGTGGAAAATTTCGATGTCTTCAAATGCTCTCCATTGTGTCTGAATCGATTGATATACGTGAGAAAACATCACCAGAGGTGTACAGAAGTCGTAGGTAGGTCATAATGGGCCACTATGGCAGTAGGAAGATGAACGAGAAAAAACCTCAAATTTGACCATGCCGGCTATATGATTTTTAGTGGAAAATTTCGATGTCTTCAAATGCTCTCCATTGTGTCTGAATCGATTGATATACGTGAGAAAACATCACCAGAGGTGTACAGAAGTCGTAGGTAGGTCATAATGGGCCACTATGGCAGTAGGAAGATGAACGAGAAAAAACCTCAAATTTGACCATGCCGGCTATATGATTTTTAGTGGAAAATTTCGATGTCTTCAAATGCTCTCCATTGTGTCTGAATCGATTGATATACGTGAGAAAACATCACCAGAGGTGTACAGAAGTCGTAGGTAGGTCATAATAGGCCACTATGGCATTAGGAAGATGAACGAGAAAAAACCTCAAATTTGACCATGCCGGCTATATGATTTTTAGTGGAAAATTTCGATGTCTTCAAATGCTCTCCATTGTGTCTGAATCGATTGATATACGTGAGAAAACATCACCAGAGGTGTACAGAAGTCGTAGGTAGGTCATAATAGGCCACTATGGCATTAGGAAGATGAACGAGAAAAAACCTCAAATTTGACCATGCCGGCTATATGATTTTTAGTGGAAAATTTCGATGTCTTCAAATGCTCTCCATTGTGTCTGAATCGATTGATATACGTGAGAAAACATCACCAGAGGTGTACAGAAGTCGTAGGTAGGTCAGAATGGACCACTATGGCAGTTCTAAGATGAACGAGAAAAATCCTCAAATTTGACCATAATGGCTATATGATTTTTAGTGGAAAATTTCGATGTCTTCAAATGCTCTCCATTGTGTCTGAATCGATTGATATACGTGAGAAAACATCACCAGAGGTGTACAGAAGTCGTAGGTAGGTCATAATGGGCCACTATGGCAGTAGGAAGATGAACGAGAAAAAACCTCAAATTTGACCATGCCGGCTATATGATTTTTAGTGGAAAATTTCGATGTCTTCAAATGCTCTCCATTGTGTCTGAATCGATTGATATACGTGAGAAAACATCACCAGAGGTGTACAGAAGTCGTAGGTAGGTCATAATGGGCCACTATGGCAGTAGGAAGATGAACGAGAAAAAACCTCAAATTTGACCATGCCGGCTATATGATTTTTAGTGGAAAATTTCGATGTCTTCAAATGCTCTCCATTGTGTCTGAATCGATTGATATACGTGAGAAAACATCACCAGAGGTGTACAGAAGTCGTAGGTAGGTCATAATGGGCCACTATGGCAGTAGGAAGATGAACGAGAAAAAACCTCAAATTTGACCATGCCGGCTATATGATTTTTAGTGGAAAATTTCGATGTCTTCAAATGCTCTCCATTGTGTCTGAATCGATTGATATACGTGAGAAAACATCACCAGAGGTGTACAGAAGTCGTAGGTAGGTCATAATGGGCCACTATGGCATTAGGAAGATGAACGAGAAAAAACCTCAAATTTGACCATGCCGGCTATATGATTTTTAGTGGAAAATTTCGATGTCTTCAAATGCTCTCCATTGTGTCTGAATCGATTGATATACGTGAGAAAACATCACCAGAGGTGTACAGAAGTCGTAGGTAGGTCATAATAGGCCACTATGGCATTAGGAAGATGAACGAGAAAAAACCTCAAATTTGACCATGCCGGCTATATGATTTTTAGTGGAAAATTTCGATGTCTTCAAATGCTCTCCATTGTGTCTGAATCGATTGATATACGTGAGAAAACATCACCAGAGGTGTACAGAAGTCGTAGGTAGGTCAGAATGGACCACTATGGCAGTTGGAAGATGAACGAGAAAAATCCTCAAATTTGACCATAATGGCTATATGATTTTTAGTGGAAAATTTCGATGTCTTCAAATGCTCTCCATTGTGTCTGAATCGATTGATATACGTGAGAAAACATCACCAGAGGTGTACAGAAGTCGTAGGTAGGTCATAATGGGCCACTATGGCAGTAGGAAGATGAACGAGAAAAATCCTCAAATTTGACCATGCCGGCTATATGATTTTTAGTGGAAAATTTCGATGTCTTCAAATGCTCTCCATTGTGTCTGAATCGATTGATATACGTGAGAAAACATCACCAGAGGTGTACAGAAGTCGTAGGTAGGTCATAATGGGCCACTATGGCAGTAGGAAGATGAACGAGAAAAAACCTCAAATTTGACCATGCCGGCTATATGATTTTTAGTGGAAAATTTCGATGTCTTCAAATGCTCTCCATTGTGTCTGAATCGATTGATATACGTGAGAAAACATCACCAGAGGTGTACAGAAGTCGTAGGTAGGTCATAATGGGCCACTATGGCAGTAGGAAGATGAACGAGAAAAAACCTCAAATTTGACCATGCCGGCTATATGATTTTTAGTGGAAAATTTCGATGTCTTCAAATGCTCTCCATTGTGTCTGAATCGATTGATATACGTGAGAAAACATCACCAGAGGTGTACAGAAGTCGTAGGTAGGTCATAATGGGCCACTATGGCAGTAGGAAGATGAACGAGAAAAAACCTCAAATTTGACCATGCCGGCTATATGATTTTTAGTGGAAAATGTCGATGTCTTCAAATGCTCTCCATTGTGTCTGAATCGATTGATATACGTGAGAAAACATCACCAGAGGTGTACAGAAGTCGTAGGTAGGTCATAATGGGCCACTATGGCAGTAGGAAGATGAACGAGAAAAAACCTCAAATTTGACCATGCCGGCTATATGATTTTTAGTGGAAAATTTCGATGTCTTCAAATGCTCTCCATTGTGTCTGAATCGATTGATATACGTGAGAAAACATCACCAGAGGTGTACAGAAGTCGTAAGTAGGTCATAATGGGCCACTATGGCAGTAGGAAGACGAACGAGAAAAAACCTCAAATTTGACCATGCCGGCTATATGATTTTTTAGTGGAAAATTTCGGTGTCTTCAAATGCTCCCCATTGTGTCTGAATCGATTGATATACGTGAGAAAACATCACCAGAGGTGTACAGAAGTCGTAGGTAGGTCATAATAGGCCACTATGGTATTAGGAAGATGAACGAGAAAAAACCTCAAATTTGACCATGCCGGCTATATGATTTTTAGTGGAAAATTTCGATGTCTTCAAATGCTCTCCATTGTGTCTGAATCGATTGATATACGTGAGAAAACATCACCAGAGGTGTACAGAAGTCGTAGGTAGGTCATAATTGGCCACTATGGCAGTAGGAAGATGAACGAGAAAAAACCTCAAATTTGACCATGCCGGCTATATGATTTTTAGTGGAAAATTTCGATGTCTTCAAATGCTCTCCATTGTGTCTGAATCGATTGATATACGTGAGAAAACATCACCAGAGGTGTACAGAAGTCGTAGGTAGGTCATAATGGGCCACTATGGCAGTAGGAAGATGAACGAGAAAAAACCTCAAATTTGACCATGCCGGCTATATGATTTTTAGTGGAAAATTTCGATGTCTTCAAATGCTCTCCATTGTGTCTGAATCGATTGATATACGTGAGAAAACATCACCAGAGGTGTACAGAAGTCGTAGGTAGGTCATAATGGGCCACTATTGCAGTAGGAAGATGAACGAGAAAAAACCTCAAATTTGACCATGCCGGCTATATGATTTTTAGTGGAAAATTTCGATGTCTTCAAATGCTCTCCATTGTGTCTGAATCGATTGATATACGTGAGAAAACATCACCAGAGGTGTGCAGAAGTCGTAGGTAGGTCATAATGGGCCACTATGGCATTAGGAAGATGAACGAGAAAAAACCTCAAATTTGACCATGCCGGCTATATGATTTTTAGTGGAAAATTTCGATGTCTTCAAATGCTCTCCATTGTGTCTGAATCGATTGATATACGTGAGAAAACATCACCAGAGGTGTACAGAAGTCGTAGGTAGGTCATAATGGGCCACTATGGCATTAGGAAGATGAACGAGAAAAAACGTCAAATTTGACCATGCCGGCTATATGATTTTTAGTGGAAAATTTCGATGTCTTCAAATGCTCTCCATTGTGTCTGAATCGATTGATATACGTGAGAAAACATCACCAGAGGTGTACAGAAGTCGTAGGTAGGTCATAATGGGCCACTATGGCAGTAGGAAGATGAAAGAGAAAAAACCTCAAATTTTACCATGCCGGCTATATGATTTTTAGTGGAAAATTTCGATGTCTTCAAATGCTCTCCATTGTGTCTGAATCGATTGATATACGTGAGAAAACATCACCAGAGGTGTACAGAAGTCGTAGGTAGGTCATAATGGGCCACTATGGCAGTAGGAAGATGAACGAGAAAAAACCTCAAATTTGACCATGCCGGCTATATGATTTTTAGTGGAAAATTTCGATGTCTTCAAATGCTCTCCATTGTGTCTGAATCGATTGATATACGTGAGAAAACATCACCAGAGGTGTACAGAAGTCGTAGGTAGGTCATAATGGGCCACTATGGCAGTAGGAAGATGAACGAGAAAAAACCTCAAATTTGACCATACCGGCTTTATGATTTTTAGTGGAAAATTTCGATGTCTTCAAATGCTCTCCATTGTGTCTGAATCGATTGATATACGTGAGAAAACATCACCAGAGGTGTACAGAAGTCGTAGGTAGGTCATAATGGGCCACTATGGCAGTAGGAAGATGAACGAGAAAAAACCTCAAATTTGACCATGCCGGCTATATGATTTTTAGTGGAAAATTTCGATGTCTTCAAATGCTCTCCATTGTGTCTGAATCGATTGATATACGTGAGAAAACATCACCAGAGGTGTACAGAAGTCGTAGGTAGGTCATAATGGGCCACTATGGCAGTAGGAAGATGAACGAGAAAAATCCTCAAATTTGACCATACCGGCTATATGATTTTTAGTGGAAAATTTCGATGTCTTCAAATGCTCTCCGTTGTGTCTGAATCGATTGATATACGTGAGAAAACATCACCAGAGGTGTACAGAAGTCGTAGGTAGGTCATAATGGGCCACTATGGCAGTAGGAAGATGAACGAGAAAAAACCTCAAATTTGACCATGACGGCTATATGATTTTTAGTGGAAAATTTCGATGTCTTCAAATGCTCTCCAATGTGTCGGAATCGATTGATATACGTGAGAAAACATCACCAGAGGTGTACAGAAGTCGTAGGTAGGTCATAATGGGCCACTATGGCAGTAGGAAGATGAACGAGAAAAAACCTCAAATTTGACCATGCCGGCTATATGATTTTTAGTGGAAAATTTCGATGTCTTCAAATGCTCTCCATTGTGTCTGAATCGATTGATATACGTGAGAAAACATCACCAGAGGTGTACAGAAGTCGTAGGTAGGTCATAATGGGCCACTATGGCAGTAGGAAGATGAACGAGAAAAAACCTCAAATTTGACCATACCATACCGGCTATATGATTTTTAGTGGAAAATTTCGATGTCTTCAAATGCTCTCCATTGTGTCTGAATCGATTGATATACGTGAGAAAACATCACCAGAGGTGTACAGAAGTCGTAGGTAGGTCATAATGGGCCACTATGGCAGTAGGAAGATGAACGAGAAAAAACCTCAAATTTGACCATGCCGGCTATATGATTTTTAGTGGAAAATTTCGATGTCTTCAAATGCTCTCCAATGTGTCGGAATCGATTGATATACGTGAGAAAACATCACCAGAGGTGTACAGAAGTCGTAGGTAGGTCATAATTTGCCACTATGGCAGTAGGAAGATGAACGAGAAAAAACCTCAAATTTGACCATGCCGGCTATATGATTTTTAGTGGAAAATTTCGATGTCTTCAAATGCTCTCCATTGTGTCTGAATCGATTGATATACGTGAGAAAACATCACCAGAGGTGGACAGAAGTCGTAGGTAGGTCATAATGGGCCACTATGGCAGTAGGAAGATGAACGAGAAAAAACCTCAAATTTGACCATGCCGGCTATATGATTTTTAGTGGAAAATTTCGATGTCTTCAAATGCTCTCCATTGTGTCTGAATCGATTGATATACGTGAGAAAACATCACCAGAGGTGTACAGAAGTCGTAGGTAGGTCATAATGGGCCACTATGGCAGTAGGAAGATGAACGAGAAAAATCCTCAAATTTGACCATACCGGCTATATGATTTTTAGTGGAAAATTTCGATGTCTTCAAATGCTCTCCATTGTGTCTGAATCGATTGATATACGTGAGAAAACATCACCAGAGGTGTACAGAAGTCGTAGGTAGGTCATAATGGGCCACTATGGCAGTAGGAAGATGAACGAGAAAAAACCTCAAATTTGACCATACCGGCTTTATGATTTTTAGTGGAAAATTTCGATGTCTTCAAATGCTCTCCATTGTGTCTGAATCGATTGATATACGTGAGAAAACATCACCAGAGGTGTACAGAAGTCGTAGGTAGGTCATAATGGGCCACTATGGCAGTAGGAAGATGAACGAGAAAAAACCTCAAATTTGACCATGCCGGCTATATGATTTTTAGTGGAAAATTTCGATGTCTTCAAATGCTCTCCATTGTGTCTGAATCGATTGATATACGTGAGAAAACATCACCAGAGGTGTACAGATCGCCAGAGGTGTACAGAAGTCGTAGGTAGGTCATAATGGGCCACTATGGCAGTAGGAAGATGAACGAGAAAAATCCTCAAATTTGACCATGCCGGCTATATGATTTTTAGTGGAAAATTTCGATGTCTTCAAATGCTCTCCATTGTGTCTGAATCGATTGATATACGTGAGAAAACATCACCAGAGGTGTACAGAAGTCGTAGGTAGGTCATAATGGGCCACTATGGCAGTAGGAAGATGAACGAGAAAAATCCTCAAATTTGACCATGCCGGCTATATGATTTTTAGTGTAAAATTTCGATGTCTTCAAATGCTCTCCATTGTGTCTGAATCGATTGATATACGTGAGAAAACATCACCAGAGGTGTACAGAAGTCGTAGGTAGGTCATAATGGGCCACTATGGCAGTAGGAAGATGAACGAGAAAAATCCTCAAATTTGACCATGCCGGCTATATGATTTTTAGTGTAAAATTTCGATGTCTTCAAATGCTCTCCATTGTGTCTGAATCGATTGATATACGTGAGAAAACATCACCAGAGGTGTACAGAAGTCGTAGGTAGGTCATAATGGGCCACTATGGCAGTAGGAAGATGAACGAGAAAAATCCTCAAATTTGACCATGCCGGCTATATGATTTTTAGTGTAAAATTTCGATGTCTTCAAATGCTCTCCATTGTGTCTGAATCGATTGATATACGTGAGAAAACATCACCAGAGGTGTACAGAAGTCGTAGGTAGGTCATAATGGGCCACTATGGCAGTAGGAAGATGAACGAGAAAAATCCTCAAATTTGACCATGCCGGCTATATGATTTTTAGTGGAAAATTTCGATGTCTTCAAATGCTCTCCATTGTGTCTGAATCGATTGATATACGTGAGAAAACATCACCAGAGGTGTACAGAAGTCGTAGGTAGGTCATAATGGGCCACTATGGCAGTAGGAAGATGAACGAGAAAAATCCTCAAATTTGACCATGCCGGCTATATGATTTTTAGTGTAAAATTTCGATGTCTTCAAATGCTCTCCATTGTGTCTGAATCGATTGATATACGTGAGAAAACATCACCAGAGGTGTACAGAAGTCGTAGGTAGGTCATAATGGGCCACTATGGCAGTAGGAAGATGAACGAGAAAAATCCTCAAATTTGACCATGCCGGCTATATGATTTTTAGTGGAAAATTTCGATGTCTTCAAATGCTCTCCATTGTGTCTGAATCGATTGATATACGTGAGAAAACATCACCAGAGGTGTACAGAAGTCGTAGGTAGGTCATAATGGGCCACTATGGCAGTAGGAAGATGAACGAGAAAAATCCTCAAATTTGACCATGCCGGCTATATGATTTTTAGTGGAAAATTTCGATGTCTTCAAATGCTCTCCATTGTGTCTGAATCGATTGATATACGTGAGAAAACATCACCAGAGGTGTACAGAAGTCGTAGGTAGGTCATAATGGGCCACTATGGCAGTAGGAAGATGAACGAGAAAAATCCTCAAATTTGACCATGCCGGCTATATGATTTTTAGTGTAAAATTTCGATGTCTTCAAATGCTCTCCATTGTGTCTGAATCGATTGATATACGTGAGAAAACATCACCAGAGGTGTACAGAAGTCGTAGGTAGGTCATAATGGGCCACTATGGCAGTAGGAAGATGAACGAGAAAAATCCTCAAATTTGACCATGCCGGCTATATGATTTTTAGTGTAAAATTTCGATGTCTTCAAATGCTCTCCATTGTGTCTGAATCGATTGATATACGTGAGAAAACATCACCAGAGGTGTACAGAAGTCGTAGGTAGGTCATAATGGGCCACTATGGCAGTAGGAAGATGAACGAGAAAAATCCTCAAATTTGACCATGCCGGCTATATGATTTTTAGTGGAAAATTTCGATGTCTTCAAATGCTCTCCATTGTGTCTGAATCGATTGATATACGTGAGAAAACATCACCAGAGGTGTACAGAAGTCGTAGGTAGGTCATAATGGGCCACTATGGCAGTAGGAAGATGAACGAGAAAAATCCTCAAATTTGACCATGCCGGCTATATGATTTTTAGTGTAAAATTTCGATGTCTTCAAATGCTCTCCATTGTGTCTGAATCGATTGATATACGTGAGAAAACATCACCAGAGGTGTACAGAAGTCGTAGGTAGGTCATAATGGGCCACTATGGCAGTAGGAAGATGAACGAGAAAAATCCTCAAATTTGACCATGCCGGCTATATGATTTTTAGTGTAAATTTCGATGTCTTCAAATGCTCTCCATTGTGTCTGAATCGATTGATATACGTGAGAAAACATCACCAGAGGTGTACAGAAGTCGTAGGTAGGTCATAATGGGCCACTATGGCAGTAGGAAGATGAACGAGAAAAATCCTCAAATTTGACCATGCCGGCTATATGATTTTTAGTGTAAAATTTCGATGTCTTCAAATGCTCTCCATTGTGTCTGAATCGATTGATATACGTGAGAAAACATCACCAGAGGTGTACAGAAGTCGTAGGTAGGTCATAATGGGCCACTATGGCAGTAGGAAGATGAACGAGAAAAATCCTCAAATTTGACCATGCCGGCTATATGATTTTAGTGGAAAATTTCGATGTCTTCAAATGCTCTCCATTGTGTCTGAATCGATTGATATACGTGAGAAAACATCACCAGAGGTGTACAGAAGTCGTAGGTAGGTCATAATGGGCCACTATGGCAGTAGGAAGATGAACGAGAAAAATCCTCAAATTTGACCATGCCGGCTATATGATTTTTAGTGTAAAATTTCGATGTCTTCAAATGCTCTCCATTGTGTCTGAATCGATTGATATACGTGAGAAAACATCACCAGAGGTGTACAGAAGTCGTAGGTAGGTCATAATGGGCCACTATGGCAGTAGGAAGATGAACGAGAAAAATCCTCAAATTTGACCATGCCGGCTATATGATTTTTAGTGGAAAATTTCGATGTCTTCAAATGCTCTCCATTGTGTCTGAATCGATTGATATACGTGAGAAAACATCACCAGAGGTGTACAGAAGTCGTAGGTAGGTCATAATGGGCCACTATGGCAGTAGGAAGATGAACGAGAAAAATCCTCAAATTTGACCATGCCGGCTATATGATTTTTAGTGTAAAATTTCGATGTCTTCAAATGCTCTCCATTGTGTCTGAATCGATTGATATACGTGAGAAAACATCACCAGAGGTGTACAGAAGTCGTAGGTAGGTCATAATGGGCCACTATGGCAGTAGGAAGATGAACGAGAAAAATCCTCAAATTTGACCATGCCGGCTATATGATTTTTAGTGTAAAATTTCGATGTCTTCAAATGCTCTCCATTGTGTCTGAATCGATTGATATACGTGAGAAAACATCACCAGAGGTGTACAGAAGTCGTAGGTAGGTCATAATGGGCCACTATGGCAGTAGGAAGATGAACGAGAAAAATCCTCAAATTTGACCATGCCGGCTATATGATTTTTAGTGGAAAATTTCGATGTCTTCAAATGCTCTCCATTGTGTCTGAATCGATTGATATACGTGAGAAAACATCACCAGAGGTGTACAGAAGTCGTAGGTAGGTCATAATGGGCCACTATGGCAGTAGGAAGATGAACGAGAAAAATCCTCAAATTTGACCATGCCGGCTATATGATTTTTAGTGGAAAATTTCGATGTCTTCAAATGCTCTCCATTGTGTCTGAATCGATTGATATACGTGAGAAAACATCACCAGAGGTGTACAGAAGTCGTAGGTAGGTCATAATGGGCCACTATGGCAGTAGGAAGATGAACGAGAAAAATCCTCAAATTTGACCATGCCGGCTATATGATTTTTAGTGGAAAATTTCGATGTCTTCAAATGCTCTCCATTGTGTCTGAATCGATTGATATACGTGAGAAAACATCACCAGAGGTGTACAGAAGTCGTAGGTAGGTCATAATGGGCCACTATGGCAGTAGGAAGATGAACGAGAAAAATCCTCAAATTTGACCATGCCGGCTATATGATTTTTAGTGGAAAATTTCGATGTCTTCAAATGCTCTCCATTGTGTCTGAATCGATTGATATACGTGAGAAAACATCACCAGAGGTGTACAGAAGTCGTAGGTAGGTCATAATGGGCCACTATGGCAGTAGGAAGATGAACGAGAAAAATCCTCAAATTTGACCATGCCGGCTATATGATTTTTAGTGGAAAATTTCGATGTCTTCAAATGCTCTCCATTGTGTCTGAATCGATTGATATACGTGAGAAAACATCACCAGAGGTGTACAGAAGTCGTAGGTAGGTCATAATGGGCCACTATGGCAGTAGGAAGATGAACGAGAAAAATCCTCAAATTTGACCATGCCGGCTATATGATTTTTAGTGGAAAATTTCGATGTCTTCAAATGCTCTCCATTGTGTCTGAATCGATTGATATACGTGAGAAAACATCACCAGAGGTGTACAGAAGTCGTAGGTAGGTCATAATGGGCCACTATGGCAGTAGGAAGATGAACGAGAAAAATCCTCAAATTTGACCATGCCGGCTATATGATTTTTAGTGGAAAATTTCGATGTCTTCAAATGCTCTCCATTGTGTCTGAATCGATTGATATACGTGAGAAAACATCACCAGAGGTGTACAGAAGTCGTAGGTAGGTCATAATGGGCCACTATGGCAGTAGGAAGATGAACGAGAAAAATCCTCAAATTTGACCATGCCGGCTATATGATTTTTAGTGGAAAATTTCGATGTCTTCAAATGCTCTCCATTGTGTCTGAATCGATTGATATACGTGAGAAAACATCACCAGAGGTGTACAGAAGTCGTAGGTAGGTCATAATGGGCCACTATGGCAGTAAATCCTCAAATTTGACCATGCCGGCTATATGATTTTTAGTGGAAAATTTCGATGTCTTCAAATGCTCTCCATTGTGTCTGAATCGATTGATATACGTGAGAAAACATCACCAGAGGTGTACAGAAGTCGTAGGTAGGTCATAATGGGCCACTATGGCAGTAGGAAGATGAACGAGAAAAATCCTCAAATTTGACCATGCCGGCTATATGATTTTTATTGTAAAATTTCGATGTCTTCAAATGCTCTCCATTGTGTCTGAATCGATTGATATACGTGAGAAAACATCACCAGAGGTGTACAGAAGTCGTAGGTAGGTCATAATGGGCCACTATGGCAGTAGGAAGATGAACGAGAAAAATCCTCAAATTTGACCATGCCGGCTATATGATTTTTAGTGGAAAATTTCGATGTCTTCAAATGCTCTCCATTGTGTCTGAATCGATTGATATACGTGAGAAAACATCACCAGAGGTGTACAGAAGTCGTAGGTAGGTCATAATGGGCCACTATGGCAGTAGGAAGATGAACGAGAAAAATCCTCAAATTTGACCACGCCGGCTATATGATTTTTAGTGGAAAATTTCGATGTCTTCAAATGCTCTCCATTGTGTCTGAATCGATTGATATACGTGAGAAAACATCACCAGAGGTGTACAGAAGTCGTAGGTAGGTCATAATGGGCCACTATGGCAGTAGGAAGATGAACGAGAAAAATCCTCAAATTTGACCATGCCGGCTATATGATTTTTAGTGGAAAATTTCGATGTCTTCAAATGCTCTCCATTGTGTCTGAATCGATTGATATACGTGAGAAAACATCACCAGAGGTGTACAGAAGTCGTAGGTAGGTCATAATGGGCCACTATGGCAGTAGGAAGATGAACGAGAAAAATCCTCAAATTTGACTATATGATTTTTAGTGTAAAATTTCGATGTCTTCAAATGCTCTCCATTGTGTCTGAATCGATTGATATACGTGAGAAAACATCACCAGAGGTGTACAGAAGTCGTAGGTAGGTCATAATGGGTCACTATGGCAGTAGGAAGATGAACGAGAAAAATCCTCAAATTTGACCATGCCGGCTATATGATTTTTAGTGGAAAATTTCGATGTCTTCAAATGCTCTCCATTGTGTCTGAATCGATTGATATACGTGAGAAAACATCACCAGAGGTGTACAGAAGTCGTAGGTAGGTCATAATGGGTCACTATGGCAGTAGGAAGATGAACGAGAAAAATCCTCAAATTTGACCATGCCGGCTATATGATTTTTAGTGGAAAATTTCGATGTCTTCAAATGCTCTCCATTGTGTCTGAATCGATTGATATACGTGAGAAAACATCACCAGAGGTGTACAGAAGTCGTAGGTAGGTCATAATGGGCCACTATGGCAGTAGGAAGATGAACGAGAAAAATCCTCAAATTTGACCATGCCGGCTATATGATTTTTAGTGGAAAATTTCGATGTCTTCAAATGCTCTCCATTGTGTCTGAATCGATTGATATACGTGAGAAAACATCACCAGAGGTGTACAGAAGTCGTAGGTAGGTCATAATGGGCCACTATGGCAGTAGGAAGATGAACGAGAAAAATCCTCAAATTTGACCATGCCGGCTATATGATTTTTAGTGGAAAATTTCGATGTCTTCAAATGCTCTCCATTGTGTCTGAATCGATTGATATACGTGAGAAAACATCACCAGAGGTGTACAGAAGTCGTAGGTAGGTCATAATGGGCCACTATGGCAGTAGGAAGATGAACGAGAAAAATCCTCAAATTTGACCATGCCGGCTATATGATTTTTAGTGTAAAATTTCGATGTCTTCAAATGCTCTCCATTGTGTCTGAATCGATTGATATACGTGAGAAAACATCACCAGAGGTGTACAGAAGTCGTAGGTAGGTCATAATGGGCCACTATGGCAGTAGGAAGATGAACGAGAAAAATCCTCAAATTTGACCATGCCGGCTATATGATTTTTAGTGGAAAATTTCGATGTCTTCAAATGCTCTCCATTGTGTCTGAATCGATTGATATACGTGAGAAAACATCACCAGAGGTGTACAGAAGTCGTAGGTAGGTCATAATGGGCCACTATGGCAGTAGGAAGATGAACGAGAAAAATCCTCAAATTTGACCATGCCGGCTATATGATTTTTAGTGGAAAATTTCGATGTCTTCAAATGCTCTCCATTGTGTCTGAATCGATTGATATACGTGAGAAAACATCACCAGAGGTGTACAGAAGTCGTAGGTAGGTCATAATGGGCCACTATGGCAGTAGGAAGATGAACGAGAAAAATCCTCAAATTTGACCATGCCGGCTATATGATTTTTAGTGGAAAATTTCGATGTCTTCAAATGCTCTCCATTGTGTCTGAATCGATTGATATACGTGAGAAAACATCACCAGAGGTGTACAGAAGTCGTAGGTAGGTCATAATGGGCCACTATGGCAGTAGGAAGATGAACGAGAAAAATCCTCAAATTTGACCATGCCGGCTATATGATTTTTAGTGGAAAATTTCGATGTCTTCAAATGCTCTCCATTGTGTCTGAATCGATTGATATACGTGAGAAAACATCACCAGAGGTGTACAGAAGTCGTAGGTAGGTCATAATGGGCCACTATGGCAGTAGGAAGATGAACGAGAAAAATCCTCAAATTTGACCATGCCGGCTATATGATTTTTAGTGGAAAATTTCGATGTCTTCAAATGCTCTCCATTGTGTCTGAATCGATTGATATACGTGAGAAAACATCACCAGAGGTGTACAGAAGTCGTAGGTAGGTCATAATGGGTCACTATGGCAGTAGGAAGATGAACGAGAAAAATCCTCAAATTTGACCATGCCGGCTATATGATTTTTAGTGGAAAATTTCGATGTCTTCAAATGCTCTCCATTGTGTCTGAATCGATTGATATACGTGAGAAAACATCACCAGAGGTGTACAGAAGTCGTAGGTAGGTCATAATGGGCCACTATGGCAGTAGGAAGATGAACGAGAAAAATCCTCAAATTTGACCATGCCGGCTATATGATTTTTAGTGGAAAATTTCGATGTCTTCAAATGCTCTCCATTGTGTCTAAATCGATTGATATACGTGAGAAAACATCACCAGAGGTGTACAGAAGTCGTAGGTAGGTCATAATGGGCCACTATGGCAGTAGGAAGATGAACGAGAAAAATCCTCAAATTTGACCATGCCGGCTATATGATTTTTAGTGGAAAATTTCGATGTCTTCAAATGCTCTCCATTGTGTCTGAATCGATTGATATACGTGAGAAAACATCACCAGAGGTGTACAGAAGTCGTAGGTAGGTCATAATGGGCCACTATGGCAGTAGGAAGATGAACGAGAAAAATCCTCAAATTTGACCATGCCGGCTATATGATTTTTAGTGGAAAATTTCGATGTCTTCAAATGCTCTCCATTGTGTCTGAATCGATTGATATACGTGAGAAAACATCACCAGAGGTGTACAGAAGTCGTAGGTAGGTCATAATGGGCCACTATGGCAGTAGGAAGATGAACGAGAAAAATCCTCAAATTTGACCATGCCGGCTATATGATTTTTAGTGGAAAATTTCGATGTATTCAAATGCTCTCCATTGTGTCTGAATCGATTGATATACGTGAGAAAACATCACCAGAGGTGTACAGAAGTCGTAGGTAGGTCATAATGGGCCACTATGGCAGTAGGAAGATGAACGAGAAAAATCCTCAAATTTGACCATGCCGGCTATAGATTTTTAGTGGAAAATTTCGATGTCTTCAAATGCTCTCCATTGTGTCTGAATCGATCGATATACGTGAGAAAACATCACCAGAGGTGTACAGAAGTCGTAGGTAGGTCATAATGGGCCACTATGGCAGTAGGAAGATGAACGAGAAAAATCCTCAAATTTGACCATGCCGGCTATATGATTTTTAGTGGAAAATTTCGATGTCTTCAAATGCTCTCCATTGTGTCTGAATCGATTGATATACGTGAGAAAACATCACCAGAGGTGTACAGAAGTCGTAGGTAGGTCATAATGGGCCACTATGGCAGTAGGAAGATGAACGAGAAAAATCCTGAAATTTGACCATGCCGGCTATATGATTTTTAGTGGAAAATTTCGATGTCTTCAAATGCTCTCCATTGTGTCTGAATCGATTGATATACGTGAGAAAACATCACCAGAGGTGTACAGAAGTCGTAGGTAGGTCATAATGGGCCACTATGGCAGTAGGAAGATGAACGAGAAAAATCCTCAAATTTGACCATGCCGGCTATATGATTTTTAGTGGAAAATTTCGATGTCTTCAAATGCTCTCCATTGTGTCTGAATCGATTGATATACGTGAGAAAACATCACCAGAGGTGTACAGAAGTCGTAGGTAGGTCATAATGGGCCACTATGGCAGTAGGAAGATGAACGAGACAAATCCTCAAATTTGACCATGCCGGCTATATGATTTTTAGTGGAAAATTTCGATGTCTTCAAATGCTCTCCATTGTGTCTGAATCGATTGATATACGTGAGAAAACATCACCAGAGGTGTACAGAAGTCGTAGGTAGGTCATAATGGGCCACTATGGCAGTAGGAAGATGAACGAGAAAAATCCTCAAATTTGACCATGCCGGCTATATGATTTTTAGTGGAAAATTTCGATGTATTCAAATGCTCTCCATTGTGTCTGAATCGATTGATATACGTGAGAAAACATCACCAGAGGTGTACAGAAGTCGTAGGTAGGTCATAATGGGCCACTATGGCAGTAGGAAGATGAACGAGAAAAATCCTCAAATTTGACCATGCCGGCTATAGATTTTTAGTGGAAAATTTCGATGTCTTCAAATGCTCTCCATTGTGTCTGAATCGATCGATATACGTGAGAAAACATCACCAGAGGTGTACAGAAGTCGTAGGTAGGTCATAATGGGCCACTATGGCAGTAGGAAGATGAACGAGAAAAATCCTCAAATTTGACCATGCCGGCTATATGATTTTTAGTGGAAAATTTCGATGTCTTCAAATGCTCTCCATTGTGTCTGAATCGATTGATATACGTGAGAAAACATCACCAGAGGTGTACAGAAGTCGTAGGTAGGTCATAATGGGCCACTATGGCAGTAGGAAGATGAACGAGAAAAATCCTGAAATTTGACCATGCCGGCTATATGATTTTTAGTGGAAAATTTCGATGTCTTCAAATGCTCTCCATTGTGTCTGAATCGATTGATATACGTGAGAAAACATCACCAGAGGTGTACAGAAGTCGTAGGTAGGTCATAATGGGCCACTATGGCAGTAGGAAGATGAACGAGAAAAATCCTCAAATTTGACCATGCCGGCTATATGATTTTTAGTGGAAAATTTCGATGTCTTCAAATGCTCTCCATTGTGTCTGAATCGATTGATATACGTGAGAAAACATCACCAGAGGTGTACAGAAGTCGTAGGTAGGTCATAATGGGCCACTATGGCAGTAGGAAGATGAACGAGACAAATCCTCAAATTTGACCATGCCGGCTATATGATTTTTAGTGGAAAATTTCGATGTCTTCAAATGCTCTCCATTGTGTCTGAATCGATTGATATACGTGAGAAAACATCACCAGAGGTGTACAGAAGTCGTAGGTAGGTCATAATGGGCCACTATGGCAGTAGGAAGATGAACGAGAAAAATCCTCAAATTTGACCATGCCGGCTATATGATTTTTAGTGGAAAATTTCGATGTCTTCAAATGCTCTCCATTGTGTCTGAATCGATTGATATACGTGAGAAAACATCACCAGAGGTGTACAGAAGTCGTAGGTAGGTCATAATGGGCCACTATGGCAGTAGGAAGATGAACGAGAAAAATCCTCAAATTTGACCTTGCCGGCTATATGATTTTTAGTGGAAAATTTCGATGTCTTCAAATGCTCTCCATTGTGTCTGAATCGATTGATATACGTGAGAAAACATCACCAGAGGTGTACAGAAGTCGTAGGTAGGTCATAATGGACCACTATGGCAGTAGGAAGATGAACGAGAAAAATCCTCAAATTTGACCATGCCGGCTATATGATTTTTAGTGGAAAATTTCGATGTCTTCAAATGCTCTCCATTGTGTCTGAATCGATTGATATACGTGAGAAAACATCACCAGAGGTGTACAGAAGTCGTAGGTAGGTCATAATGGGCCACTATGGCAGTAGGAAGATGAACGAGAAAAATCCTCAAATTTGACCATACCGGCTATATGATTTTTA
The DNA here is from genome assembly GCA_907269125.1 of Eristalis pertinax. Lineage (NCBI taxonomy): Eukaryota > Metazoa > Arthropoda > Insecta > Diptera > Syrphidae > Eristalis > Eristalis pertinax. The sequence goes on from OU026146.1 coordinate 32,902,152, forward strand.
GTGGAAAATTTCGATGTCTTCAAATGCTCTCTATTGTGTCTGAATCGATTGATATACGTGAGAAAACATCACCAGAGGTGTACAGAAGTCGTAGGTAGGTCATAATGGGCCACTATGGCAGTAGGAAGATGAACGAGAAAAATCCTCAAATTTGACCATGCCGGCTATATGATTTTTAGTGGAAAATTTCGATGTCTTCAAATGCTCTCCATTGTGTCTGAATCGATTGATATACGTGAGAAAACATCACCAGAGGTGTACAGAAGTCGTAGGTAGGTCATAATGGGCCACTATGGCAGTAGGAAGATGAACGAGAAAAATCCTCAAATTTGACCATGCCGGCTATATGATTTTTAGTGGAAAATTTCGATGTCTTCAAATGCTCTCCATTGTGTCTGAATCGATTGATATACGTGAGAAAACATCACCAGAGGTGTACAGAAGTCGTAGGTAGGTCATAATGGGCCACTATGGCAGTAGGAAGATGAACGAGAAAAATCCTCAAATTTGACCATGCCGGCTATATGATTTTTAGTAGAAAAGTTCGATGTCTTCAAATGCTCTCCATTGTGTCTGAATCGATTGATATACGTGAGAAAACATCACCAGAGGTGTACAGAAGTCGTAGGTAGGTCATAATGGGCCACTATGGCAGTAGGAAGATGAACGAGAAAAATCCTCAAATTTGACCATGCCGGCTATATGATTTTTAGTGGAAAATTTCGATGTCTTCAAATGCTCTCCATTGTGTCTGAATCGATTGATATACGTGAGAAAACATCACCAGAGGTGTACAGAAGTCGTAGGTAGGTCATAATGGGCCACTATGGCAGTAGGAAGATGAACGAGAAAAATCCTCAAATTTGACCATGCCGGCTATATGATTTTTAGTGGAAAATTTCGATGTCTTCAAATGCTCTCCATTGTGTCTGAATCGATTGATATACGTGAGAAAACATCACCAGAGGTGTACAGAAGTCGTAGGTAGGTCATAATGGGCCACTATGGCAGTAGGAAGATAAACGAGAAAAATCCTCAAATTTGACCATGCCGGCTATATGATTTTTAGTGGAAAATTTCGATGTCTTCAAATGCTCTCCATTGTGTCTGAATCGATTGATATACGTGAGAAAACATCACCAGAGGTGTACAGAAGTCGTAGGTAGGTCATAATGGGCCACTATGGCAGTAGGAAGATGAACGAGAAAAATCCTCAAATTTGACCATGCCGGCTATATGATTTTTAGTGGAAAATTTCGATGTCTTCAAATGCTCTCCATTGTGTCTGAATCGATTGATATACGTGAGAAAACATCACCAGAGGTGTACAGAAGTCGTAGGTAGGTCATAATGGGCCACTATGGCAGTAGGAAGATGAACGAGAAAAATCCTCAAATTTGACCATGCCGGCTATATGATTTTTAGTGGAAAATTTCGATGTCTTCAAATGCTCTCCATTGTGTCTGAATCGATTGATATACGTGAGAAAACATCACCAGAGGTGTACAGAAGTCGTAGGTAGGTCATAATGGGCCACTATGGCAGTAGGAAGATGAACGAGAAAAATCCTCAAATTTGACCATGCCGGCTATATGATTTTTAGTGGAAAATTTCGATGTCTTCAAATGCTCTCCATTGTGTCTGAATCGATTGATATACGTGAGAAAACATCACCAGAGGTGTACAGAAGTCGTAGGTAGGTCATAATGGGCCACTATGGCAGTAGGAAGATGAACGAGAAAAATCCTCAAATTTGACCATGCCGGCTATATGATTTTTAGTGGAAAATTTCGATGTCTTCAAATGCTCTCCATTGTGTCTGAATCGATTGATATACGTGAGAAAACATCACCAGAGGTGTACAGAAGTCGTAGGTAGGTCATAATGGGCCACTATGGCAGTAGGAAGATGAACGAGAAAAATCCTCAAATTTGACCATGCCGGCTATATGATTTTTAGTGGAAAATTTCGATGTCTTCAAATGCTCTCCATTGTGTCTGAATCGATTGATATACGTGAGAAAACATCACCAGAGGTGTACAGAAGTCGTAGGTAGGTCATAATGGGCCACTATGGCAGTAGGAAGATAAACGAGAAAAATCCTCAAATTTGACCATGCCGGCTATATGATTTTTAGTGGAAAATTTCGATGTCTTCAAATGCTCTCCATTGTGTCTGAATCGATTGATATACGTGAGAAAACATCACCAGAGGTGTACAGAAGTCGTAGGTAGGTCATAATGGGCCACTATGGCAGTAGGAAGATGAACGAGAAAAATCCTCAAATTTGACCATGCCGGCTATATGATTTTTAGTGGAAAATTTCGATGTCTTCAAATGCTCTCCATTGTGTCTGAATCGATTGATATACGTGAGAAAACATCACCAGAGGTGTACAGAAGTCGTAGGTAGGTCATAATGGGCCACTATGGCAGTAGGAAGATGAACGAGAAAAATCCTCAAATTTGACCATGCCGGCTATATGATTTTTAGTGGAAAATTTCGATGTCTTCAAATGCTCTCCATTGTGTCTGAATCGATTGATATACGTGAGAAAACATCACCAGAGGTGTACAGAAGTCGTAGGTAGGTCATAATGGGCCACTATGGCAGTAGGAAGATGAACGAGAAAAATCCTCAAATTTGACCATGCCGGCTATATGATTTTTAGTGGAAAATTTCGATGTCTTCAAATGCTCTCCATTGTGTCTGAATCGATTGATATACGTGAGAAAACATCACCAGAGGTGTACAGAAGTCGTAGGTAGGTCATAATGGGCCACTATGGCAGTAGGAAGATGAACGAGAAAAATCCTCAAATTTGACCATGCCGGCTATATGATTTTTAGTGGAAAATTTCGATGTCTTCAAATGCTCTCCATTGTGTCTGAATCGATTGATATACGTGAGAAAACATCACCAGAGGTGTACAGAAGTCGTAGGTAGGTCATAATGGGCCACTATGGCAGTAGGAAGATGAACGAGAAAAATCCTCAAATTTGACCATGCCGGCTATATGATTTTTAGTGGAAAATTTCGATGTCTTCAAATGCTCTCCATTGTGTCTGAATCGATTGATATACGTGAGAAAACATCACCAGAGGTGTACAGAAGTCGTAGGTAGGTCATAATGGGCCACTATGGCAGTAGGAAGATGAATGAGAAAAATCCTCAAATTTGACCATGCTGGCTATATGATTTTTAGTGGAAAATTTCGATGTCTTCAAATGCTCTCCATTGTGTCTGAATCGATTGATATACGTGAGAAAACATCACCAGAGGTGTACAGAAGTCGTAGGTAGGTCATAATGGGCCACTATGGCAGTAGGAAGATGAACGAGAAAAAACCTCAAATTTGACCATGCCGGCTATATGATTTTTAGTGGAAAATTTCGATGTCTTCAAATGCTCTCCATTGTGTCTGAATCGATTGATATACGTGAGAAAACATCACCAGAGGTGTACAGAAGTCGTAGGTAGGTCATAATGGGCCACTATGGCAGTAGGAAGATGAACGAGAAAAATCCTCAAATTTGACCATGCCGGCTATATGATTTTTAGTGGAAAATTTCGATGTCTTCAAATGCTCTCCATTGTGTCTGAATCGATTGATATACGTGAGAAAACATCACCAGAGGTGTACAGAAGTCGTAGGTAGGTCATAATGGGCCACTATGGCAGTAGGAAGATGAACGAGAAAAATCCTCAAATTTGCCCATGCCGGCTATATGATTTTTAGTGGAAAATTTCGATGTCTTCAAATGCTCTCCATTGTGTCTGAATCGATTGATATACGTGAGAAAACATCACCAGAGGTGTACAGAAGTCGTAGGTAGGTCATAATGGGCCACTATGGCAGTAGGAAGATGAACGAGAAAAATCCTCAAATTTGACCATGCCGGCTATATGATTTTTAGTGGAAAATTTCGATGTCTTCAAATGCTCTCCATTGTGTCTGAATCGATTGATATACGTGAGAAAACATCACCAGAGGTGTACAGAAGTCGTAGGTAGGTCATAATGGGCCACTATGGCAGTAGGAAGATGAACGAGAAAAATCCTCAAATTTGACCATGCCGGCTATATGATTTTTAGTGGAAAATTTCGATGTCTTCAAATGCTCTCCATTGTGTCTGAATCGATTGATATACGTGAGAAAACATCACCAGAGGTGTACAGAAATCGTAGGTAGGTCATAATGGGCCACTATGGCAGTAGGAAGATGAACGAGAAAAATCCTCAAATTTGACCATGCCGGCTATATGATTTTTAGTGGAAAATTTCGATGTCTTCAAATGCTCTCCATTGTGTCTGAATCGATTGATATACGTGAGAAAACATCACCAGAGGTGTACAGAAGTCGTAGGTAGGTCATAATGGGCCACTATGGCAGTAGGAAGATGAACGAGAAAAAACCTCAAATTTGACCATGCCGGCTATATGATTTTTAGTGGAAAATTTCGATGTCTTCAAATGCTCTCCATTGTGTCTGAATCGATTGATATACGTGAGAAAACATCACCAGAGGTGTACAGAAGTCGTAGGTAGGTCATAATGGGTCACTATGGCAGTAGGAAGATGAACGAGAAAAATCCTCAAATTTGACCATGCCGGCTATATGATTTTTAGTGGAAAATTTCGATGTCTTCAAATGCTCTCCATTGTGTCTGAATCGATTGATATACGTGAGAAAACATCACCAGAGGTGTACAGAAGTCGTAGGTAGGTCATAATGAGCCACTATGGCAGTAGGAAGATGAACGAGAAAAATCCTCAAATTTGACCATGCCGGCTATATGATTTTTAGTGGAAAATTTCGATGTCTTCAAATGCTCTCCATTGTGTCTGAATCGATTGATATACGTGAGAAAACATCACCAGAGGTGTACAGAAGTCGTAGGTAGGTCATAATGGGCCACTATGGCAGTAGGAAGATGAACGAGAAAAATCCTCAAATTTGACCATGCCGGCTATATGATTTTTAGTGGAAAATTTCGATGTCTTCAAATGCTCTCCATTGTGTCTGAATCGATTGATATACGTGAGAAAACATCACCAGAGGTGTACAGAAGTCGTAGGTAGGTCATAATGGGCCACTATGGCAGTAGGAAGATGAACGAGAAAAATCCTCAAATTTGCCCATGCCGGCTATATGATTTTTAGTGGAAAATTTCGATGTCTTCAAATGCTCTCCATTGTGTCTGAATCGATTGATATACGTGAGAAAACATCACCAGAGGTGTACAGAAGTCGTAGGTAGGTCATAATGGGCCACTATGGCAGTAGGAAGATGAACGAGAAAAATCCTCAAATTTGACCATGCCGGCTATATGATTTTTAGTGGAAAATTTCGATGTCTTCAAATGCTCTCCATTGTGTCTGAATCGATTGATATACGTGAGAAAACATCACCAGAGCTGTACAGAAGTCGTAGGTAGGTCATAATGGGCCACTATGGCAGTAGGAAGATGAACGAGAAAAATCCTCAAATTTGACCATGCCGGCTATATGATTTTTAGTGGAAAATTTCGATGTCTTCAAATGCTCTCCATTGTGTCTGAATCGATTGATATACGTGAGAAAACATCACCAGAGGTGTACAGAAGTCGTAGGTAGGTCATAATGGGCCACTATGGCAGTAGGAAGATGAACGAGAAAAATCCTCAAATTTGACCATGCCGGCTATATGATTTTTAGTGGAAAATTTCGATGTCTTCAAATGCTCTCCATTGTGTCTGAATCGATTGATATACGTGAGAAAACATCACCAGAGGTGTACAGAAGTCGTAGGTAGGTCATAATGGGCCACTATGGCAGTAGGAAGATGAACGAGAAAAATCCTCAAATTTGACCATGCCGGCTATATGATTTTTAGTGGAAAATTTCGATGTCTTCAAATGCTCTCCATTGTGTCTGAATCGATTGATATACGTGAGAAAACATCACCAGAGGTGTACAGAAGTCGGAGGTAGGTCATAATGGGCCACTATGGCAGTAGGAAGATGAACGAGAAAAATCCTCAAATTTGACCATGCCGGCTATATGATTTTTAGTGGAAAATTTCGATGTCTTCAAATGCTCTCCATTGTGTCTGAATCGATTGATATACGTGAGAAAACATCACCAGAGGTGTACAGAAGTCGTAGGTAGGTCATAATGGGCCACTATGGCAGTAGGAAGATAAACGAGAAAAATCCTCAAATTTGACCATGCCGGCTATATGATTTTTAGTGGAAAATTTCGATGTCTTCAAATGCTCTCCATTGTGTCTGAATCGATTGATATACGTGAGAAAACATCACCAGAGGTGTACAGAAGTCGTAGGTAGGTCATAATGGGCCACTATGGCAGTAGGAAGATGAACGAGAAAAAACCTCAAATTTGACCATGCCGGCTATATGATTTTTAGTGGAAAATTTCGATGTCTTCAAATGCTCTCCATTGTGTCTGAATCGATTGATATACGTGAGAAAACATCACCAGAGGTGTACAGAAGTCGTAGGTAGGTCATAATGGGCCACTATGGCAGTAGGAAGATGAACGAGAAAAATCCTCAAATTTGACCATGCCGGCTATATGATTTTTAGTGGAAAATTTCGATGTCTTCAAATGCTCTCCATTGTGTCTGAATCGATTGATATACGTGAGAAAACATCACCAGAGGTGTACAGAAGTCGTAGGTAGGTCATAATGGGCCACTATGGCAGTAGGAAGATGAACGAGAAAAATCCTCAAATTTGACCATGCCGGCTATATGATTTTTAGTGGAAAATTTCGATGTCTTCAAATGCTCTCCATTGTGTCTGAATCGATTGATATACGTGAGAAAACATCACCAGAGGTGTACAGAAGTCGTAGGTAGGTCATAATGGGCCACTATGGCAGTAGGAAGATGAACGAGAAAAATCCTCAAATTTGACCATGCCGGCTATATGATTTTTAGTGGAAAATTTCGATGTCTTCAAATGCTCTCCATTGTGTCTGAATCGATTGATATACGTGAGAAAACATCACCAGAGGTGTACAGAAGTCGTAGGTAGGTCATAATGGGTCACTATGGCAGTAGGAAGATGAACGAGAAAAATCCTCAAATTTGACCATGCCGGCTATATGATTTTTAGTGGAAAATTTCGATGTCTTCAAATGCTCTCCATTGTGTCTGAATCGATTGATATACGTGAGAAAACATCACCAGAGGTGTACAGAAGTCGTAGGTAGGTCATAATGGGCCACTATGGCAGTAGGAAGATGAACGAGAAAAATCCTCAAATTTGCCCATGCCGGCTATATGATTTTTAGTGGAAAATTTCGATGTCTTCAAATGCTCTCCATTGTGTCTGAATCGATTGATATACGTGAGAAAACATCACCAGAGGTGTACAGAAGTCGTAGGTAGGTCATAATGGGCCACTATGGCAGTAGGAAGATGAACGAGAAAAAACCTCAAATTTGACCATGCCGGCTATATGATTTTTAGTGGAAAATTTCGATGTCTTCAAATGCTCTCCATTGTGTCTGAATCGATTGATATACGTGAGAAAACATCACCAGAGGTGTACAGAAGTCGTAGGTAGGTCATAATGGGTCACTATGGCAGTAGGAAGATGAACGAGAAAAATCCTCAAATTTGACCATGCCGGCTATATGATTTTTAGTGGAAAATTTCGATGTCTTCAAATGCTCTCCATTGTGTCTGAATCGATTGATATACGTGAGAAAACATCACCAGAGGTGTACAGAAGTCGTAGGTAGGTCATAATGAGCCACTATGGCAGTAGGAAGATGAACGAGAAAAATCCTCAAATTTGACCATGCCGGCTATATGATTTTTAGTGGAAAATTTCGATGTCTTCAAATGCTCTCCATTGGGTCTGAATCGATTGATATACGTGAGAAAACATCACCAGAGGTGTACAGAAGTCGTAGGTAGGTCATAATGGGCCACTATGGCAGTAGGAAGATGAACGAGAAAAATCCTCAAATTTGACCATGCCGGCTATATGATTTTTAGTGGAAAATTTCGATGTCTTCAAATGCTCTCCATTGTGTCTGAATCGATTGATATACGTGAGAAAACATCACCAGAGGTGTACAGAAGTCGTAGGTAGGTCATAATGGGCCACTATGGCAGTAGGAAGATGAACGAGAAAAATCCTCAAATTTGCCCATGCCGGCTATATGATTTTTAGTGGAAAATTTCGATGTCTTCAAATGCTCTCCATTGTGTCTGAATCGATTGATATACGTGAGAAAACATCACCAGAGGTGTACAGAAGTCGTAGGTAGGTCATAATGGGCCACTATGGCAGTAGGAAGATGAACGAGAAAAATCCTCAAATTTGACCATGCCGGCTATATGATTTTTAGTGGAAAATTTCGATGTCTTCAAATGCTCTCCATTGTGTCTGCATCGATTGATATACGTGAGAAAACGTCACCAGAGGTGTACAGAAGTCGTAGGTAGGTCATAATGGGCCACTATGGCAGTAGGAAGATGAACGAGAAAAATCCTCAAATTTGACCATGCCGGCTATATGATTTTTAGTGGAAAATTTCGATGTCTTCAAATGCTCTCCATTGTGTCTGAATCGATTGATATACGTGAGAAAACATCACCAGAGGTGTACAGAAGTCGGAGGTAGGTCATAATGGGCCACTATGGCAGTAGGAAGATGAACGAGAAAAATCCTCAAATTTGACCATGCCGGCTATATGATTTTTAGTGGAAAATTTCGATGTCTTCAAATGCTCTCCATTGTGTCTGAATCGATTGATATACGTGAGAAAACATCACCAGAGGTGTACAGAAGTCGTAGGTAGGTCATAATGGGCCACTATGGCAGTAGGAAGATGAACGAGAAAAATCCTCAAATTTGACCATGCCGGCTATATGATTTTTAGTGGAAAATTTCGATGTCTTCAAATGCTCTCCATTGTGTCTGAATCGATTGATATACGTGAGAAAACATCACCAGAGGTGTACAGAAGTCGGAGGTAGGTCATAATGGGCCACTATGGCAGTAGGAAGATGAACGAGAAAAATCCTCAAATTTGACCATGCCGGCTATATGATTTTTAGTGGAAAATTTCGATGTCTTCAAATGCTCTCCATTGTGTCTGAATCGATTGATATACGTGAGAAAACATCACCAGAGGTGTACAGAAGTCGTAGGTAGGTCATAATGGGCCACTATGGCAGTAGGAAGATGAACGAGAAAAATCCTCAAATTTGACCATGCCGGCTATATGATTTTTAGTGGAAAATTTCGATGTCTTCAAATGCTCTCCATTGTGTCTGAATCGATTGATATACGTGAGAAAACATCACCAGAGGTGTACAGAAGTCGGAGGTAGGTCATAATGGGCCACTATGGCAGTAGGAAGATGAACGAGAAAAATCCTCAAATTTGACCATGCCGGCTATATGATTTTTAGTGGAAAATTTCGATGTCTTCAAATGCTCTCCATTGTGTCTGAATCGATTGATATACGTGAGAAAACATCACCAGAGGTGTACAGAAGTCGTAGGTAGGTCATAATGGGCCACTATGGCAGTAGGAAGATGAACGAGAAAAATCCTCAAATTTGACCATGCCGGCTATATGATTTTTAGTGGAAAATTTCGATGTCTTCAAATGCTCTCCATTGTGTCTGAATCGATTGATATACGTGAGAAAACATCACCAGAGGTGTACAGAAGTCGTAGGTAGGTCATAATGGGCCACTATGGCAGTAGGAAGATGAACGAGAAAAATCCTCAAATTTGACCATGCCGGCTATATGATTTTTAGTGGAAAATTTCGATGTCTTCAAATGCTCTCCATTGTGTCTGAATCGATTGATATACGTGAGAAAACATCACCAGAGGTGTACAGAAGTCGTAGGTAGGTCATAATGGGCCACTATGGCAGTAGGAAGATGAACGAGAAAAATCCTCAAATTTGACCATGCCGGCTATATGATTTTTAGTGGAAAATTTCGATGTCTTCAAATGCTCTCCATTGTGTCTGAATCGATTGATATACGTGAGAAAACATCACCAGAGGTGTACAGAAGTCGTAGGTAGGTCATAATGGGCCACTATGGCAGTAGGAAGATGAACGAGAAAAATCCTCAAATTTGACCATGCCGGCTATATGATTTTTAGTGGAAAATTTCGATGTCTTCAAATGCTCTCCATTGTGTCTGAATCGATTGATATACGTGAGAAAACATCACCAGAGGTGTACAGAAGTCGTAGGTAGGTCATAATGGGCCACTATGGCAGTAGGAAGATGAACGAGAAAAATCCTCAAATTTGACCATGCCGGCTATATGATTTTTAGTGGAAAATTTCGATGTCTTCAAATGCTCTCCATTGTGTCTGAATCGATTGATATACGTGAGAAAACATCACCAGAGGTGTACAGAAGTCGTAGGTAGGTCATAATGGGCCACTATGGCAGTAGGAAGATGAACGAGAAAAATCCTCAAATTTGACCATGCCGGCTATATGATTTTTAGTGGAAAATTTCGATGTCTTCAAATGCTCTCCATTGTGTCTGAATCGATTGATATACGTGAGAAAACATCACCAGAGGTGTACAGAAGTCGTAGGTAGGTCATAATGGGCCACTATGGCAGTAGGAAGATGAACGAGAAAAATCCTCAAATTTGACCATGCCGGCTATATGATTTTTAGTGGAAAATTTCGATGTCTTCAAATGCTCTCCATTGTGTCTGAATCGATTGATATACGTGAGAAAACATCACCAGAGGTGTACAGAAGTCGTAGGTAGGTCATAATGGGCCACTATGGCAGTAGGAAGATGAACGAGAAAAATCCTCAAATTTGACCATGCCGGCTATATGATTTTTAGTGGAAAATTTCGATGTCTTCAAATGCTCTCCATTGTGTCTGAATCGATTGATATACGTGAGAAAACATCACCAGAGGTGTACAGAAGTCGTAGGTAGGTCATAATGGGCCACTATGGCAGTAGGAAGATGAACGAGAAAAATCCTCAAATTTGACCATGCCGGCTATATGATTTTTAGTGGAAAATTTCGATGTCTTCAAATGCTCTCCATTGTGTCTGAATCGATTGATATACGTGAGAAAACATCACCAGAGGTGTACAGAAGTCGTAGGTAGGTCATAATGGGCCACTATGGCAGTAGGAAGATGAACGAGAAAAATCCTCAAATTTGACCATGCCGGCTATATGATTTTTAGTGGAAAATTTCGATGTCTTCAAATGCTCTCCATTGTGTCTGAATCGATTGATATACGTGAGAAAACATCACCAGAGGTGTACAGAAGTCGTAGGTAGGTCATAATGGGCCACTATGGCAGTAGGAAGATGAACGAGAAAAATCCTCAAATTTGACCATGCCGGCTATATGATTTTTAGTGGAAAATTTCGATGTCTTCAAATGCTCTCCATTGTGTCTGAATCGATTGATATACGTGAGAAAACATCACCAGAGGTGTACAGAAGTCGTAGGTAGGTCATAATGGGCCACTATGGCAGTAGGAAGATGAACGAGAAAAATCCTCAAATTTGACCATGCCGGCTATATGATTTTTAGTGGAAAATTTCGATGTCTTCAAATGCTCTCCATTGTGTCTGAATCGATTGATATACGTGAGAAAACATCACCAGAGGTGTACAGAAGTCGTAGGTAGGTCATAATGGGCCACTATGGCAGTAGGAAGATGAACGAGAAAAATCCTCAAATTTGACCATGCCGGCTATATGATTTTTAGTGGAAAATTTCGATGTCTTCAAATGCTCTCCATTGTGTCTGAATCGATTGATATACGTGAGAAAACATCACCAGAGGTGTACAGAAGTCGTAGGTAGGTCATAATGGGCCACTATGGCAGTAGGAAGATGAACGAGAAAAATCCTCAAATTTGACCATGCCGGCTATATGATTTTTAGTGGAAAATTTCGATGTCTTCAAATGCTCTCCATTGTGTCTGAATCGATTGATATACGTGAGAAAACATCACCAGAGGTGTACAGAAGTCGTAGGTAGGTCATAATGGGCCACTATGGCAGTAGGAAGATGAACGAGAAAAATCCTCAAATTTGACCATGCCGGCTATATGATTTTTAGTGGAAATTTTCGATGTCTTCAAATGCTCTCCATTGTGTCTGAATCGATTGATATACGTGAGAAAACATCACCAGAGGTGTACAGAAGTCGTAGGTAGGTCATAATGGGCCACTATGGCAGTAGGAAGATGAACGAGAAAAATCCTCAAATTTGACCATGCCGGCTATATGATTTTTAGTGGAAAATTTCGATGTCTTCAAATGCTCTCCATTGTGTCTGAATCGATTGATATACGTGAGAAAACATCACCAGAGGTGTACAGAAGTCGTAGGTAGGTCATAATGGGCCACTATGGCAGTAGGAAGATGAACGAGAAAAATCCTCAAATTTGACCATGCCGGCTATATGATTTTTAGTGGAAAATTTCGATGTCTTCAAATGCTCTCCATTGTGTCTGAATCGATTGATATACGTGAGAAAACATCACCAGAGGTGTACAGAAGTCGTAGGTAGGTCATAATGGGCCACTATGGCAGTAGGAAGATGAACGAGAAAAATCCTCAAATTTGACCATGCCGGCTATATGATTTTTAGTGGAAAATTTCGATGTCTTCAAATGCTCTCCATTGTGTCTGAATCGATTGATATACGTGAGAAAACATCACCAGAGGTGTACAGAAGTCGTAGGTAGGTCATAATGGGCCACTATGGCAGTAGGAAGATGAACGAGAAAAATCCTCAAATTTGACCATGCCGGCTATATGATTTTTAGTGGAAAATTTCGATGTCTTCAAATGCTCTCCATTGTGTCTGAATCGATTGATATACGTGAGAAAACATCACCAGAGGTGTACAGAAGTCGTAGGTAGGTCATAATGGGCCACTATGGCAGTAGGAAGATGAACGAGAAAAATCCTCAAATTTGACCATGCCGGCTATATGATTTTTAGTGGAAAATTTCGATGTCTTCAAATGCTCTCCATTGTGTCTGAATCGATTGATATACGTGAGAAAACATCACCAGAGGTGTACAGAAGTCGTAGGTAGGTCATAATGGGCCACTATGGCAGTAGGAAGATGAACGAGAAAAATCCTCAAATTTGACCATGCCGGCTATATGATTTTTAGTGGAAAATTTCGATGTCTTCAAATGCTCTCCATTGTGTCTGAATCGATTGATATACGTGAGAAAACATCACCAGAGGTGTACAGAAGTCGTAGGTAGGTCATAATGGGCCACTATGGCAGTAGGAAGATGAACGAGAAAAATCCTCAAATTTGACCATGCCGGCTATATGATTTTTAGTGGAAAATTTCGATGTCTTCAAATGCTCTCCATTGTGTCTGAATCGATTGATATACGTGAGAAAACATCACCAGAGGTGTACAGAAGTCGTAGGTAGGTCATAATGGGCCACTATGGCAGTAGGAAGATGAACGAGAAAAATCCTCAAATTTGACCATGCCGGCTATATGATTTTTAGTGGAAAATTTCGATGTCTTCAAATGCTCTCCATTGTGTCTGAATCGATTGATATACGTGAGAAAACATCACCAGAGGTGTACAGAAGTCGTAGGTAGGTCATAATGGGCCACTATGGCAGTAGGAAGATGAACGAGAAAAATCCTCAAATTTGACCATGCCGGCTATATGATTTTTAGTGGAAAATTTCGATGTCTTCAAATGCTCTCCATTGTGTCTGAATCGATTGATATACGTGAGAAAACATCACCAGAGGTGTACAGAAGTCGTAGGTAGGTCATAATGGGCCACTATGGCAGTAGGAAGATGAACGAGAAAAATCCTCAAATTTGACCATGCCGGCTATATGATTTTTAGTGGAAAATTTCGATGTCTTCAAATGCTCTCCATTGTGTCTGAATCGATTGATATACGTGAGAAAACATCACCAGAGGTGTACAGAAGTCGTAGGTAGGTCATAATGGGCCACTATGGCAGTAGGAAGATGAACGAGAAAAATCCTCAAATTTGACCATGCCGGCTATATGATTTTTAGTGGAAAATTTCGATGTCTTCAAATGCTCTCCATTGTGTCTGAATCGATTGATATACGTGAGAAAACATCACCAGAGGTGTACAGAAGTCGTAGGTAGGTCATAATGGGCCACTATGGCAGTAGGAAGATGAACGAGAAAAATCCTCAAATTTGACCATGCCGGCTATATGATTTTTAGTGGAAAATTTCGATGTCTTCAAATGCTCTCCATTGTGTCTGAATCGATTGATATACGTGAGAAAACATCACCAGAGGTGTACAGAAGTCGTAGGTAGGTCATAATGGGCCACTATGGCAGTAGGAAGATGAACGAGAAAAATCCTCAAATTTGACCATGATATATGATTTTTAGTGGAAAATTTCGATGTCTTCAAATGCTCTCCATTGTGTCTGAATCGATTGATATACGTGAGAAAACATCACCAGAGGTGTACAGAAGTCGTAGGTAGGTCACAATGGGCCACTATGGCAGTAGGAAGATGAACGAGAAAAATCCTCAAATTTGACCATACCGGCTATATGATTTTTAGTGGAAAATTTCGATGTCTTCAAATGCTCTCCATTGTGTCTGAATCGATTGATATACGTGAGAAAACATCACCAGAGGTGTACAGAAGTCGTAGGTAGGTCATAATGGGCCACTATGGCAGTAGGAAGATGAACGAGAAAAATCCTCAAATTTGACCATGCCGGCTATATGATTTTTAGTGGAAAATTTCGATGTCTTCAAATGCTCTCCATTGTGTCTGAATCGATTGATATACGTGAGAAAACATCACCAGAGGTGTACAGAAGTCGTAGGTAGGTCATAATGGGCCACTATGGCAGTAGGAAGATGAACGAGAAAAATCCTCAAATTTGACCATGCCGGCTATATGATTTTTAGTGGAAAATTTCGATGTCTTCAAATGCTCTCCATTGTGTCTGAATGGATTGATATACGTGAGAAAACATCACCAGAGGTGTACAGAAGTCGTAGGTAGGTCATAATGGGCCACTATGGCAGTAGGAAGATGAACGAGAAAAATCCTCAAATTTGACCATGCCGGCTATATGATTTTTAGTGGAAAATTTCGATGTCTTCAAATGCTCTCCATTGTGTCTGAATCGATTGATATACGTGAGAAAACATCACCAGAGGTGTACAGAAGTCGTAGGTAGGTCATAATGGGCCACTATGGCAGTAGGAAGATGAACGAGAAAAATCCTCAAATTTGACCATGCCGGCTATATGATTTTTAGTGGAAAATTTCGATGTCTTCAAATGCTCTCCATTGTGTCTGAATCGATTGATATACGTGAGAAAACATCACCAGAGGTGTACAGAAGTCGTAGGTAGGTCATAATGGGCCACTATGGCAGTAGGAAGATGAACGAGAAAAATCCTCAAATTTGACCATGCCGGCTATATGATTTTTAGTGGAAAATTTCTATGTCTTCAAATGCTCTCCATTGTGTCTGAATCGATTGATATACGTGAGAAAACATCACCAGAGGTGTACAGAAGTCGTAGGTAGGTCATAATGGGCCACTATGGCAGTAGGAAGATGAACGAGAAAAATCCTCAAATTTGACCATGCCGGCTATATGATTTTTAGTGGAAAATTTCGATGTCTTCAAATGCTCTCCATTGTGTCTGAATCGATTGATATACGTGAGAAAACATCACCAGAGGTGTACAGAAGTCGTAGGTAGGTCATAATGGGCCACTATGGCAGTAGGAAGATGAACGAGAAAAATCCTCAAATTTGACCATGCCGGCTATATGATTTTTAGTGGAAAATTTCGATGTCTTCAAATGCTCTCCATTGTGTCTGAATCGATTGATATACGTGAGAAAACATCACCAGAGGTGTACAGAAGTCGTAGATAGGTCATAATGGGCCACTATGGCAGTAGGAAGATGAACGAGAAAAATCCTCAAATTTGACCATGCCGGCTATATGATTTTTAGTGGAAAATTTCGATGTCTTCAAATGCTCTCCATTGTGTCTGAATCGATTGATATACGTGAGAAAACATCACCAGAGGTGTACAGAAGTCGTAGGTAGGTCATAATGGGCCACTATGGCAGTAGGAAGATGAACGAGAAAAATCCTCAAATTTGACCATGCCGGCTATATGATTTTTAGTGGAAAATTTCGATGTCTTCAAATGCTCTCCATTGTGTCTGAATCGATTGATATACGTGAGAAAACATCACCAGAGGTGTACAGAAGTCGTAGGTAGGTCATAATGGGCCACTATGGCAGTAGGAAGATGAACGAGAAAAATCCTCAAATTTGACCATGCCGGCTATATGATTTTTAGTGGAAAATTTCGATGTCTTCAAATGCTCTCCATTGTGTCTGAATCGATTGATATACGTGAGAAAACATCACCAGAGGTGTACAGAAGTCGTAGGTAGGTCATAATGGGCCACTATGGCAGTAGGAAGATGAACGAGAAAAATCCTCAAATTTGACCATGCCGGCTATATGATTTTTAGTGGAAAATTTCGATGTCTTCAAATGCTCTCCATTGTGTCTGAATCGATTGATATACGTGAGAAAACATCACCAGAGGTGTACAGAAGTCGTAGGTAGGTCATAATGGGCCACTATGGCAGTAGGAAGATGAACGAGAAAAATCCTCAAATTTGACCATGCCGGCTATATGATTTTTAGTGGAAAATTTCGATGTCTTCAAATGCTCTCCATTGTGTCTGAATCGATTGATATACGTGAGAAAACATCACCAGAGGTGTACAGAAGTCGTAGGTAGGTCATAATGGGCCACTATGGCAGTAGGAAGATGAACGAGAAAAATCCTCAAATTTGACCATGCCGGCTATATGATTTTTAGTGGAAAATTTCGATGTCATCAAATGCTCTCCATTGTGTCTGAATCGATTGATATACGTGAGAAAACATCACCAGAGGTGTACAGAAGTCGTAGGTAGGTCATAATGGGCCACTATGGCAGTAGGAAGATGAACGAGAAAAATCCTCAAATTTGACCATGCCGGCTATATGATTTTTAGTGGAAAATTTCGATGTCTTCAAATGCTCTCCATTGTGTCTGAATCGATTGATATACGTGAGAAAACATCACCAGAGGTGTACAGAAGTCGTAGGTAGGTCATAATGGGCCACTATGGCAGTAGGAAGATGAACGAGAAAAATCCTCAAATTTGACCATGCCGGCTATATGATTTTTAGTGGAAAATTTCGATGTCTTCAAATGCTCTCCATTGTGTCTGAATCGATTGATATACGTGAGAAAACATCACCAGAGGTGTACAGAAGTCGTAGGTAGGTCATAATGGGCCACTATGGCAGTAGGAAGATGAACGAGAAAAATCCTCAAATTTGACCATGCCGGCTATATGATTTTTAGTGGAAAATTTCGATGTCTTCAAATGCTCTCCATTGTGTCTGAATCGATTGATATACGTGAGAAAACATCACCAGAGGTGTACAGAAGTCGTAGGTAGGTCATAATGGGCCACTATGGCAGTAGGAAGATGAACGAGAAAAATCCTCAAATTTGACCATGCCGGCTATATGATTTTTAGTGGAAAATTTCGATGTCTTCAAATGCTCTCCATTGTGTCTGAATCGATTGATATACGTGAGAAAACATCACCAGAGGTGTACAGAAGTCGTAGGTAGGTCATAATGGGCCACTATGGCAGTAGGAAGATGAACGAGAAAAATCCTCAAATTTGACCATGCCGGCTATATGATTTTTAGTGGAAAATTTCGATGTCTTCAAATGCTCTCCATTGTGTCTGAATCGATTGATATACGTGAGAAAACATCACCAGAGGTGTACAGAAGTCGTAGGTAGGTCATAATGGGCCACTATGGCAGTAGGAAGATGAACGAGAAAAATCCTCAAATTTGACCATGCCGGCTATATGATTTTTAGTGGAAAATTTCGATGTCTTCAAATGCTCTCCATTGTGTCTGAATCGATTGATATACGTGAGAAAACATCACCAGAGGTGTACAGAAGTCGTAGGTAGGTCATAATGGGCCACTATGGCAGTAGGAAGATGAACGAGAAAAATCCTCAAATTTGACCATGCCGGCTATATGATTTTTAGTGGAAAATTTCGATGTCTTCAAATGCTCTCCATTGTGTCTGAATCGATTGATATACGTGAGAAAACATCACCAGAGGTGTACAGAAGTCGTAGGTAGGTCATAATGGGCCACTATGGCAGTAGGAAGATGAACGAGAAAAATCCTCAAATTTGACCATGCCGGCTATATGATTTTTAGTGGAAAATTTCGATGTCTTCAAATGCTCTCCATTGTGTCTGAATCGATTGATATACGTGAGAAAACATCACCAGAGGTGTACAGAAGTCGTAGGTAGGTCATAATGGGCCACTATGGCAGTAGGAAGATGAACGAGAAAAATCCTCAAATTTGACCATGCCGGCTATATGATTTTTAGTGGAAAATTTCGATGTCTTCAAATGCTCTCCATTGTGTCTGAATCGATTGATATACGTGAGAAAACATCACCAGAGGTGTACAGAAGTCGTAGGTAGGTCATAATGGGCCACTATGGCAGTAGGAAGATGAACGAGAAAAATCCTCAAATTTGACCATGCCGGCTATATGATTTTTAGTGGAAAATTTCGATGTCTTCAAATGCTCTCCATTGTGTCTGAATCGATTGATATACGTGAGAAAACATCACCAGAGGTGTACAGAAGTCGTAGGTAGGTCATAATGGGCCACTATGGCAGTAGGAAGATGAACGAGAAAAATCCTCAAATTTGACCATGCCGGCTATATGATTTTTAGTGGAAAATTTCGATGTCTTCAAATGCTCTCCATTGTGTCTGAATCGATTGATATACGTGAGAAAACATCACCAGAGGTGTACAGAAGTCGTAGGTAGGTCATAATGGGCCACTATGGCAGTAGGAAGATGAACGAGAAAAATCCTCAAATTTGACCATGCCGGCTATATGATTTTTAGTGGAAAATTTCGATGTCTTCAAATGCTCTCCATTGTGTCTGAATCGATTGATATACGTGAGAAAACATCACCAGAGGTGTACAGAAGTCGTAGGTAGGTCATAATGGGCCACTATGGCAGTAGGAAGATGAACGAGAAAAATCCTCAAATTTGACCATGCCGGCTATATGATTTTTAGTGGAAAATTTCGATGTCTTCAAATGCTCTCCATTGTGTCTGAATCGATTGATATACGTGAGAAAACATCACCAGAGGTGTACAGAAGTCGTAGGTAGGTCATAATGGGCCACTATGGCAGTAGGAAGATGAACGAGAAAAATCCTCAAATTTGACCATGCCGGCTATATGATTTTTAGTGGAAAATTTCGATGTCTTCAAATGCTCTCCATTGTGTCTGAATCGATTGATATACGTGAGAAAACATCACCAGAGGTGTACAGAAGTCGTAGGTAGGTCATAATGGGCCACTATGGCAGTAGGAAGATGAACGAGAAAAATCCTCAAATTTGACCATGCCGGCTATATGATTTTTAGTGGAAAATTTCGATGTCTTCAAATGCTCTCCATTGTGTCTGAATCGATTGATATACGTGAGAAAACATCACCAGAGGTGTACAGAAGTCGTAGGTAGGTCATAATGGGCCACTATGGCAGTAGGAAGATGAACGAGAAAAATCCTCAAATTTGACCATGCCGGCTATATGATTTTTAGTGGAAAATTTCGATGTCTTCAAATGCTCTCCATTGTGTCTGAATCGATTGATATTCGTGAGAAAACATCACCAGAGGTGTACAGAAGTCGTAGGTAGGTCATAATGGGCCACTATGGCAGTAGGAAGATGAACGAGAAAAATCCTCAAATTTGACCATGCCGGCTATATGATTTTTAGTGGAAAATTTCGATGTCTTCAAATGCTCTCCATTGTGTCTGAATCGATTGATATACGTGAGAAAACATCACCAGAGGTGTACAGAAGTCGTAGGTAGGTCATAATGGGCCACTATGGCAGTAGGAAGATGAACGAGAAAAATCCTCAAATTTGACCATGCCGGCTATATGATTTTTAGTGGAAAATTTCGATGTCTTCAAATGCTCTCCATTGTGTCTGAATCGATTGATATACGTGAGAAAACATCACCAGAGGTGTACAGAAGTCGTAGGTAGGTCATAATGGGCCACTATGGCAGTAGGAAGATGAACGAGAAAAATCCTCAAATTTGACCATGCCGGCTATATGATTTTTAGTGGAAAATTTCGATGTCTTCAAATGCTCTCCATTGTGTCTGAATCGATTGATATACGTGAGAAAACATCACCAGAGGTGTACAGAAGTCGTAGGTAGGTCATAATGGGCCACTATGGCAGTAGGAAGATGAACGAGAAAAATCCTCAAATTTGACCATGCCGGCTATATGATTTTTAGTGGAAAATTTCGATGTCTTCAAATGCTCTCCATTGTGTCTGAATCGATTGATATACGTGAGAAAACATCACCAGAGGTGTACAGAAGTCGTAGGTAGGTCATAATGGGCCACTATGGCAGTAGGAAGATGAACGAGAAAAATCCTCAAATTTGACCATGCCGGCTATATGATTTTTAGTGGAAAATTTCGATGTCTTCAAATGCTCTCCATTGTGTCTGAATCGATTGATATACGTGAGAAAACATCACCAGATGTGTACAGAAGTCGTAGGTAGGTCATAATGGGCCACTATGGCAGTAGGAAGATGAACGAGAAAAATCCTCAAATTTGACCATGCCGGCTATATGATTTTTAGTGGAAAATTTCGATGTCTTCAAATGCTCTCCATTGTGTCTGAATCGATTGATATACGTGAGAAAACATCACCAGAGGTGTACAGAAGTCGTAGGTAGGTCATAATGGGCCACTATGGCAGTAGGAAGATGAACGAGAAAAATCCTCAAATTTGACCATGCCGGCTATATGATTTTTAGTGGAAAATTTCGATGTCTTCAAATGCTCTCCATTGTGTCTGAATCGATTGATATACGTGAGAAAACATCACCAGAGGTGTACAGAAGTCGTAGGTAGGTCATAATGGGCCACTATGGCAGTAGGAAGATGAACGAGAAAAATCCTCAAATTTGACCATGCCGGCTATATGATTTTTAGTGGAAAATTTCGATGTCTTCAAATGCTCTCCATTGTGTCTGAATCGATTGATATACGTGAGAAAACATCACCAGAGGTGTACAGAAGTCGTAGGTAGGTCATAATGGGCCACTATGGCAGTAGGAAGATGAACGAGAAAAATCCTCAAATTTGACCATGCCGGCTATATGATTTTTAGTGGAAAATTTCGATGTCTTCAAATGCTCTCCATTGTGTCTGAATCGATTGATATACGTGAGAAAACATCACCAGAGGTGTACAGAAGTCGTAGGTAGGTCATAATGGGCCACTATGGCAGTAGGAAGATGAACGAGAAAAATCCTCAAATTTGACCATGCCGGCTATATGATTTTTAGTGGAAAATTTCGATGTCTTCAAATGCTCTCCATTGTGTCTGAATCGATTGATATACGTGAGAAAACATCACCAGAGGTGTACAGAAGTCGTAGGTAGGTCATAATGGGCCACTATGGCAGTAGGAAGATGAACGAGAAAAATCCTCAAATTTGACCATGCCGGCTATATGATTTTTAGTGGAAAATTTCGATGTCTTCAAATGATCTCCATTGTGTCTGAATCGATTGATATACGTGAGAAAACATCACCAGAGGTGTACAGAAGTCGTAGGTAGGTCATAATGGGCCACTATGGCAGTAGGAAGATGAACGAGAAAAAACCTCAAATTTGACCATACCGGCTATATGATTTTTAGTGGAAAATTTCGATGTCTTCAAATGCTCTCCATTGTGTCTGAATCGATTGATATACGTGAGAAAACATCACCAGAGGTGTACAGAAGTCGTAGGTAGGTCATAATGGGCCACTATGGCAGTAGGAAGATGAACGAGAAAAATCCTCAAATTTGACCATGCCGGCTATATGATTTTTAGTGGAAAATTTCGATGTCTTCAAATGCTCTCCATTGTGTCTGAATCGACTGATATACGTGAGAAAACATCACCAGAGGTGTACAGAAGTCGTAGGTAGGTCATAATGGGCCACTATGGCAGTAGGAAGATGAACGAGAAAAATCCTCAAATTTGACCATGCCGGCTATATGAGTTTTAGTGGAAAATTTCGATGTCTTCAAATGCTCTCCATTGTGTCTGAATCGATTGATATACGTGAGAAAACATCACCAGAGGTGTACAGAAGTCGTAGGTAGGTCATAATGGGCCACTATGGCAGTAGGAAGATGAACGAGAAAAATCCTCAAATTTGACCATGCCGGCTATATGATTTTTAGTGGAAAATTTCGATGTCTTCAAATGCTCTCCATTGTGTCTGAATCGATTGATATACGTGAGAAAACATCACCAGAGGTGTACAGAAGTCGTAGGTAGGTCATAATGGGCCACTATGGCAGTAGGAAGATGAACGAGAAAAATCCTCAAATTTGACCATGCCGGCTATATGATTTTTAGTGGAAAATTTCGATGTCTTCAAATGCTCTCCATTGTGTCTGAATCGATTGATATACGTGAGAAAACATCACCAGAGGTGTACAGAAGTCGTAGGTAGGTCATAATGGGCCACTATGGCAGTAGGAAGATGAACGAGAAAAATCCTCAAATTTGACCATGCCGGCTATATGATTTTTAGTGGAAAATTTCGATGTCTTCAAATGCTCTCCATTGTGTCTGAATCGATTGATATACGTGAGAAAACATCACCAGAGGTGTACAGAAGTCGTAGGTAGGTCATAATGGGCCACTATGGCAGTAGGAAGATGAACGAGAAAAATCCTCAAATTTGACCATGCCGGCTATATGATTTTTAGTGGAAAATTTCGATGTCTTCAAATGCTCTCCATTGTGTCTGAATCGACTGATATACGTGAGAAAACATCACCAGAGGTGTACAGAAGTCGTAGGTAGGTCATAATGGGCCACTATGGCAGTAGGAAGATGAACGAGAAAAATCCTCAAATTTGACCATGCCGGCTATATGAGTTTTAGTGGAAAATTTCGATGTCTTCAAATGCTCTCCATTGTGTCTGAATCGATTGATATACGTGAGAAAACATCACCAGAGGTGTACAGAAGTCGTAGGTAGGTCATAATGGGCCACTATGGCAGTAGGAAGATGAACGAGAAAAATCCTCAAATTTGACCATGCCGGCTATATGATTTTTAGTGGAAAATTTCGATGTCTTCAAACGCTCTCCATTGTGTCTGAATCGATTGATATACGTGAGAAAACATCACCAGAGGTGTACAGAAGTCGTAGGTAGGTCATAATGGGCCACTATGGCAGTAGGAAGATGAACGAGAAAAATCCTCAAATTTGACCATGCCGGCTATATGATTTTTAGTGGAAAATTTCGATGTCTTCAAATGCTCTCCATTGTGTCTGAATCGATTGATATACGTGAGAAAACATCACCAGAGGTGTACAGAAGTCGTAGGTAGGTCATAATGGGCCACTATGGCAGTAGGAAGATGAACGAGAAAAATCCTCAAATTTGACCATGCCGGCTATATGATTTTTAGTGGAAAATTTCGATGTCTTCAAATGCTCTCCATTGTGTCTGAATCGATTGATATACGTGAGAAAACATCACCAGAGGTGTACAGAAGTCGTAGGTAGGTCATAATGGGCCACTATGGCAGTAGGAAGATGAACGAGAAAAATCCTCAAATTTGACCATGCCGGCTATATGATTTTTAGTGGAAAATTTCGATGTCTTCAAATGCTCTCCATTGTGTCTGAATCGATTGATATACGTGAGAAAACATCACCAGAGGTGTACAGAAGTCGTAGGTAGGTCATAATGGGCCACTATGGCAGTAGGAAGATGAACGAGAAAAATCCTCAAATTTGACCATGCCGGCTATATGATTTTTAGTGGAAAATTTCGATGTCTTCAAATGCTCTCCATTGTGTCTGAATCGATTGATATACGTGAGAAAACATCACCAGAGGTGTACAGAAGTCGTAGGTAGGTCATAATGGGCCACTATGGCAGTAGGAAGATGAACGAGAAAAATCCTCAAATTTGACCATGCCGGCTATATGATTTTTAGTGGAAAATTTCGATGTCTTCAAATGCTCTCCATTGTGTCTGAATCGATTGATATACGTGAGAAAACATCACCAGAGGTGTACAGAAGTCGTAGGTAGGTCATAATGGGCCACTATGGCAGTAGGAAGATGAACGAGAAAAATTCTCAAATTTGACCATGCCGGCTATATGATTTTTAGTGGAAAATTTCGATGTCTTCAAATGCTCTCCATTGTGTCTGAATCGATTGATATACGTGAGAAAACATCACCAGAGGTGTACAGAAGTCGTAGGTAGGTCATAATGGGCCACTATGGCAGTAGGAAGATGAACGAGAAAAATCCTCAAATTTGACCATACCGGCTATATGATTTTTAGTGGAAAATTTCGATGTCTTCAAATGCTCTCCATTGTGTCTGAATCGATTGATATACGTGAGAAAACATCACCAGAGGTGTACAGAAGTCGTAGGTAGGTCATAATGGGCCACTATGGCAGTAGGAAGATGAACGAGAAAAATCCTCAAATTTGACCATGCCGGCTATATGATTTTTAGTGGAAAATTTCGATGTCTTCAAATGCTCTCCATTGTGTCTGAATCGATTGATATACGTGAGAAAACATCACCAGAGGTGTACAGAAGTCGTAGGTAGGTCATAATGGGCCACTATGGCAGTAGGAAGATGAACGAGAAAAATTCTCAAATTTGACCATGCCGGCTATATGATTTTTAGTGGAAAATTTCGATGTCTTCAAATGCTCTCCATTGTGTCTGAATCGATTGATATACGTGAGAAAACATCACCAGAGGTGTACAGAAGTCGTAGGTAGGTCATAATGGGCCACTATGGCAGTAGGAAGATGAACGAGAAAAATCCTCAAATTTGACCATACCGGCTATATGATTTTTAGTGGAAAATTTCGATGTCTTCAAATGCTCTCCATTGTGTCTGAATCGATTGATATACGTGAGAAAACATCACCAGAGGTGTACAGAAGTCGTAGGTAGGTCATAATGGGCCACTATGGCAGTAGGAAGATGAACGAGAAAAATCCTCAAATTTGACCATGCCGGCTATATGATTTTTAGTGGAAAATTTCGATGTCTTCAAATGCTCTCCATTGTGTCTGAATCGATTGATATACGTGAGAAAACATCACCAGAGGTGTAGGTAGGTCATAATGGGCCACTATGGCAGTAGGAAGATGAACGAGAAAAATCCTCAAATTTGACCATACCGGCTATATGATTTTTAGTGGAAAATTTCGATGTCTTCAAATGCTCTCCATTGTGTCTGAATCGATTGATATACGTGAGAAAACATCACCAGAGGTGTACAGAAGTCGTAGGTAGGTCATAATGGGCCACTATGGCAGTAGGAAGATGAACGAGAAAAATCCTCAAATTTGACCATGCCGGCTATATGATTTTTAGTGGAAAATTTCGATGTCTTCAAATGCTCTCCATTGTGTCTGAATCGATTGATATACCTGAGAAAACATCACCAGAGGTGTACAGAAGTCGTAGGTAGGTCATAATGGGCCTCTATGGCAGTAGGAAGATGAACGAGAAAAATCCTCAAATTTGACCATACCGGCTATATGATTTTTAGTGGAAAATTTCGATGTCTTCAAATGCTCTCCATTGTGTCTGAATCGATTGATATACGTGAGAAAACATCACCAGAGGTGTACAGAAGTCGTAGGTAGGTCATAATGGGCCACTATGGCAGTAGGAAGATGAACGAGAAAAATCCTCAAATTTGACCATGCCGGCTATATGATTTTTAGTGGAAAATTTCGATGTCTTCAAATGCTCTCCATTGTGTCTGAATCGATTGATATACGTGAGAAAACATCACCAGAGGTGTACAGAAGTCGTAGGTAGGTCATAATGGGCCACTATGGCAGTAGGAAGATGAACGAGAAAAATCCTCAAATTTGACCATACCGGCTATATGATTTTTAGTGGAAAATTTCGATGTCTTCAAATGCTCTCCATTGTGTCTGAATCGATTGATATACGTGAGAAAACATCACCAGAGGTGTACAGAAGTCGTAGGTAGGTCATAATGGGCCACTATGGCAGTAGGAAGATGAACGAGAAAAATCCTCAAATTTGACCATGCCGGCTATATGATTTTTAGTGGAAAATTTCGATGTCTTCAAATGCTCTCCATTGTGTCTGAATCGATTGATATACGTGAGAAAACATCACCAGAGGTGTACAGAAGTCGTAGGTAGGTCATAATGGGCCACTATGGCAGTAGGAAGATGAACGAGAAAAATCCTCAAATTTGACCATGCCGGCTATATGATTTTTAGTGGAAATTTTCGATGTCTTCAAATGCTCTCCATTGTGTCTGAATCGATTGATATACGTGAGAAAACATCACCAGAGGTGTACAGAAGTCGTAGGTAGGTCATAATGGGCCACTATGGCAGTAGGAAGATGAACGAGAAAAATCCTCAAATTTGACCATACCGGCTATATGATTTTTAGTGGAAAATTTCGATGTCTTCAAATGCTCTCCATTGTGTCTGAATCGATTGATATACGTGAGAAAACATCACCAGAGGTGTACAGAAGTCGTAGGTAGGTCATAATGGGCCACTATGGCAGTAGGAAGATGAACGAGAAAAATCCTCAAATTTGACCATGCCGGCTATATGATTTTTAGTGGAAAATTTCGATGTCTTCAAATGCTCTCCATTGTGTCTGAATCGATTGATATACGTGAGAAAACATCACCAGAGGTGTACAGAAGTCGTAGGTAGGTCATAATGGGCCACTATGGCAGTAGGAAGATGAACGAGAAAAATCCTCAAATTTGACCATGCCGGCTATATGATTTTTAGTGGAAAATTTCGATGTCTTCAAATGCTCTCCATTGTGTCTGAATCGATTGATATACGTGAGAAAACATCACCAGAGGTGTACAGAAGTCGTAGGTAGGTCATAATGGGCCACTATGGCAGTAGGAAGATGAACGAGAAAAATCCTCAAATTTGACCATGCCGGCTATATGATTTTTAGTGGAAAATTTCGATGTCTTCAAATGCTCTCCATTGTGTCTGAATCGATTGATATACGTGAGAAAACATCACCAGAGGTGTACAGAAGTCGTAGGTAGGTCATAATGGGCCACTATGGCAGTAGGAAGATGAACGAGAAAAATCCTCAAATTTGACCATGCCGGCTATATGATTTTTAGTGGAAAATTTCGATGTCTTCAAATGCTCTCCATTGTGTCTGAATCGATTGATATACGTGAGAAAACATCACCAGAGGTGTACAGAAGTCGTAGGTAGGTCATAATGGGCCACTATGGCAGTAGGAAGATGAACGAGAAAAATCCTCAAATTTGACCATACCGGCTATATGATTTTTAGTGGAAAATTTCGATGTCTTCAAATGCTCTCCATTGTGTCTGAATCGATTGATATACGTGAGAAAACATCACCAGAGGTGTACAGAAGTCGTAGGTAGGTCATAATGGGCCACTATGGCAGTAGGAAGATGAACGAGAAAAATCCTCAAATTTGACCATGCCGGCTATATGATTTTTAGTGGAAAATTTCGATGTCTTCAAATGCTCTCCATTGTGTCTGAATCGATTGATATACGTGAGAAAACATCACCAGAGGTGTACAGAAGTCGTAGGTAGGTCATAATGGGCCACTATGGCAGTAGGAAGATGAACGAGAAAAATCCTCAAATTTGACCATGCCGGCTATATGATTTTTAGTGGAAAATTTCGATGTCTTCAAATGCTCTCCATTGTGTCTGAATCGATTGATATACGTGAGAAAACATCACCAGAGGTGTACAGAAGTCGTAGGTAGGTCATAATGGGCCACTATGGCAGTAGGAAGATGAACGAGAAAAATCCTCAAATTTGACCATGCCGGCTATATGATTTTTAGTGGAAAATTTCGATGTCTTCAAATGCTCTCCATTGTGTCTGAATCGATTGATATACGTGAGAAAACATCACCAGAGGTGTACAGAAGTCGTAGGTAGGTCATAATGGGCCACTATGGCAGTAGGAAGATGAACGAGAAAAATCCTCAAATTTGACCATACCGGCTATATGATTTTTAGTGGAAAATTTCGATGTCTTCAAATGCTCTCCATTGTGTCTGAATCGATTGATATACGTGAGAAAACATCACCAGAGGTGTACAGAAGTCGTAGGTAGGTCATAATGGGCCACTATGGCAGTAGGAAGATGAACGAGAAAAATCCTCAAATTTGACCATGCCGGCTATATGATTTTTAGTGGAAAATTTCGATGTCTTCAAATGCTCTCCATTGTGTCTGAATCGATTGATATACGTGAGAAAACATCACCAGAGGTGTACAGAAGTCGTAGGTAGGTCATAATGGGCCACTATGGCAGTAGGAAGATGAACGAGAAAAATCCTCAAATTTGACCATACCGGCTATATGATTTTTAGTGGAAAATTTCGATGTCTTCAAATGCTCTCCATTGTGTCTGAATCGATTGATATACGTGAGAAAACATCACCAGAGGTGTACAGAAGTCGTAGGTAGGTCATAATGGGCCACTATGGCAGTAGGAAGATGAACGAGAAAAATCCTCAAATTTGACCATGCCGGCTATATGATTTTTAGTGGAAAATTTCGATGTCTTCAAATGCTCTCCATTGTGTCTGAATCGATTGATATACGTGAGAAAACATCACCAGAGGTGTACAGAAGTCGTAGGTAGGTCATAATGGGCCACTATGGCAGTAGGAAGATGAACGAGAAAAATCCTCAAATTTGACCATGCCGGCTATAGATTTTTAGTGGAAAATTTCGATGTCTTCAAATGCTCTCCATTGTGTCTGAATCGATTGATATACGTGAGAAAACATCACCAGAGGTGTACAGAAGTCGTAGGTAGGTCATAATGGGCCACTATGGCAGTAGGAAGATGAACGAGAAAAATCCTCAAATTTGACCATACCGGCTATATGATTTTTAGTGGAAAATTTCGATGTCTTCAAATGCTCTCCATTGTGTCTGAATCGATTGATATACGTGAGAAAACATCACCAGAGGTGTACAGAAGTCGTAGGTAGGTCATAATGGGCCACTATGGCAGTAGGAAGATGAACGAGAAAAATCCTCAAATTTGACCATGCCGGCTATATGATTTTTAGTGGAAAATTTCGATGTTTTCAAATGCTCTCCATTGTGTCTGAATCGATTGATATACGTGAGAAAACATCACCAGAGGTGTACAGAAGTCGTAGGTAGGTCATAATGGGCCACTATGGCAGTAGGAAGATGAACGAGAAAAATCCTCAAATTTGACCATGCCGGCTATATGATTTTTAGTGGAAAATTTCGATGTCTTCAAATGCTCTCCATTGTGTCTGAATCGATTGATATACGTGAGAAAACATCACCAGAGGTGTACAGAAGTCGTAGGTAGGTCATAATGGGCCACTATGGCAGTAGGAAGATGAACGAGAAAAATCCTCAAATTTGACCATACCGGCTATATGATTTTTAGTGGAAAATTTCGATGTCTTCAAATGCTCTCCATTGTGTCTGAATCGATTGATATACGTGAGAAAACATCACCAGAGGTGTACAGAAGTCGTAGGTAGGTCATAATGGGCCACTATGGCAGTAGGAAGATGAACGAGAAAAATCCTCAAATTTGACCATGCCGGCTATATGATTTTTAGTGGAAAATTTCGATGTCTTCAAATGCTCTCCATTGTGTCTGAATCGATTGATATACGTGAGAAAACATCACCAGAGGTGTACAGAAGTCGTAGGTAGGTCATAATGGGCCACTATGGCAGTAGGAAGATGAACGAGAAAAATCCTCAAATTTGACCATGCCGGCTATATGATTTTTAGTGGAAATTTTCGATGTCTTCAAATGCTCTCCATTGTGTCTGAATCGATTGATATACGTGAGAAAACATCACCAGAGGTGTACAGAAGTCGTAGGTAGGTCATAATGGGCCACTATGGCAGTAGGAAGATGAACGAGAAAAATCCTCAAATTTGACCATACCGGCTATATGATTTTTAGTGGAAAATTTCGATGTCTTCAAATGCTCTCCATTGTGTCTGAATCGATTGATATACGTGAGAAAACATCACCAGAGGTGTACAGAAGTCGTAGGTAGGTCATAATGGGCCACTATGGCAGTAGGAAGATGAACGAGAAAAATCCTCAAATTTGACCATGCCGGCTATATGATTTTTAGTGGAAAATTTCGATGTCTTCAAATGCTCTCCATTGTGTCTGAATCGATTGATATACGTGAGAAAACATCACCAGAGGTGTACAGAAGTCGTAGGTAGGTCATAATGGGCCACTATGGCAGTAGGAAGATGAACGAGAAAAATCCTCAAATTTGACCATGCCGGCTATATGATTTTTAGTGGAAAATTTCGATGTCTTCAAATGCTCTCCATTGTGTCTGAATCGATTGATATACGTGAGAAAACATCACCAGAGGTGTACAGAAGTCGTAGGTAGGTCATAATGGGCCACTATGGCAGTAGGAAGATGAACGAGAAAAATCCTCAAATTTGACCATGCCGGCTATATGATTTTTAGTGGAAAATTTCGATGTCTTCAAATGCTCTCCATTGTGTCTGAATCGATTGATATACGTGAGAAAACATCACCAGAGGTGTACAGAAGTCGTAGGTAGGTCATAATGGGCCACTATGGCAGTAGGAAGATGAACGAGAAAAATCCTCAAATTTGACCATGCCGGCTATATGATTTTTAGTGGAAAATTTCGATGTCTTCAAATGCTCTCCATTGTGTCTGAATCGATTGATATACGTGAGAAAACATCACCAGAGGTGTACAGAAGTCGTAGGTAGGTCATAATGGGCCACTATGGCAGTAGGAAGATGAACGAGAAAAATCCTCAAATTTGACCATACCGGCTATATGATTTTTAGTGGAAAATTTCGATGTCTTCAAATGCTCTCCATTGTGTCTGAATCGATTGATATACGTGAGAAAACATCACCAGAGGTGTACAGAAGTCGTAGGTAGGTCATAATGGGCCACTATGGCAGTAGGAAGATGAACGAGAAAAATCCTCAAATTTGACCATACCGGCTATATGATTTTTAGTGGAAAATTTCGATGTCTTCAAATGCTCTCCATTGTGTCTGAATCGATTGATATACGTGAGAAAACATCACCAGAGGTGTACAGAAGTCGTAGGTAGGTCATAATGGGCCACTATGGCAGTAGGAAGATGAACGAGAAAAATCCTCAAATTTGACCATGCCGGCTATATGATTTTTAGTGGAAAATTTCGAAGTCTTCAAATGCTCTCCATTGTGTCTGAATCGATTGATATACGTGAGAAAACATCACCAGAGGTGTACAGAAGTCGTAGGTAGGTCATAATGGGCCACTATGGTAGTAGGAAGATGAACGAGAAAAATCCTCAAATTTGACCATGCCGGCTATATGATTTTTAGTGGAAAATTTCGATGTCTTCAAATGCTCTCCATTGTGTCTGAATCGATTGATATACGTGAGAAAACATCACCAGAGGTGTACAGAAGTCGTAGGTAGGTCATAATGGGCCACTATGGCAGTAGGAAGATGAACGAGAAAAGTCCTCAAATTTGACCATACCGGCTATATGATTTTTAGTGGAAAATTTCGATGTCGTCAAATGCTCTCCATTGTGTCTGAATCGATTGATATACGTGAGAAAACATCACCAGAGGTGTACAGAAGTCGTAGGTAGGTCATAATGGGCCACTATGGCAGTAGGAAGATGAACGAGAAAAATCCTCGAATTTGACCATGCCGGCTATATGATTTTTAGTGGAAAATTTCGATGTCTGCAAATGCTCTCCATTGTGTCTGAATCGATTGATATACGTGAGAAAACATCACCAGAGGTGTACAGAAGTCGTAGGTAGGTCATAATGGGCCACTATGGCAGTAGGAAGATGAACGAGAAAAATCCTCAAATTTGACCATGCCGGCTATATGATTTTTAGTGGAAAATTTCGATGTCTTCAAATGCTCTCCATTGTGTCTGAATCGATTGATATACGTGAGAAAACATCACCAGAGGTGTACAGAAGTCGTAGGTAGGTCATAATGGGCCACTATGGCAGTAGGAAGATGAACGAGAAAAATCCTCAAATTTGACCATGCCGGCTATATGATTTTTAGTGGAAAATTTCGATGTCTTCAAATGCTCTCCATTGTGTATGAATCGATTGATATACGTGAGAAAACATCACCAGAAGTGTACAGAAGTCGTAGGTAGGTCATAATGGGCCACTATGGCAGTAGGAAGATGAACGAGAAAAATCCTCAAATTTGACCATGCCGGCTATATGATTTTTAGTGGAAAATGTCGATGTCTTCAAATGCTCTCCATTGTGTCTGAATCGATTGATATACGTGAGAAAACATCACCAGAGGTGTACAGAAGTCGTAGGTAGGTCATAATGGGCCACTATGGCAGTAGGAAGATGAACGAGAAAAATCCTCAAATTTGACCATACCGGCTATATGATTTTTAGTGGAAAATTTCGATGTCTTCAAATGCTCTCCATTGTGTCTGAATCGATTGATATACGTGAGAAAACATCACCAGAGGTATACAGAAGTCGTAGGTAGGTCATAATGGGCCACTATGGCAGTAGGAAGATGAACGAGAAAAATCCTCAAATTTGACCATGCCGGCTATATGATTTTTAGTGGAAAATTTCGATGTCTTCAAATGCTCTCCATTGTGTCTGAATCGATTGATATACGTGAGAAAACATCACCAGAGGTGTACAGAAGTCGTAGGTAGGTCATAATGGGCCACTATGGCAGTAGGAAGATGAACGAGAAAAATCCTCAAATTTGACCATGCCGGCTATATGATTTTTAGTGGAAAATTTCGATGTCTTCAAATGCTCTCCATTGTGTCTGAATCGATTGATATACGTGAGAAAACATCACCAGAGGTGTACAGAAGTCGTAGGTAGGTCATAATGGGCCACTATGGCAGTAGGAAGATGAACGAGAAAAATCCTCAAATTTGACCATACCGGCTATATGATTTTTAGTGGAAAATTTCGATGTCTTCAAATGCTCTCCATTGTGTCTGAATCGATTGATATACGTGAGAAAACATCACCAGAGGTGTACAGAAGTCGTAGGTAGGTCATAATGGGCCACTATGGCAGTAGGAAGATGAACGAGAAAAATCCTCAAATTTGACCACTCCGGCTATATGATTTTTAGTGGAAAATTTCGATGTCTTCAAATGCTCTCCATTGTGTCTGAATCGATTGATATACGTGAGAAAACATCACCAGAGGTGTACAGAAGTCGTAGGTAGGTCATAATGGGCCACTATGGCAGTAGGAAGATGAACGAGAAAAATCCTCAAATTTGACCATGCCGGCTATATGATTTTTAGTGGAAAATTTCGATGTCTTCAAATGCTCTCCATTGTGTCTGAATCGATTGATATACGTGAGAAAACATCACCAGAGGTGTACAGAAGTCGTAGGTAGGTCATAATGGGCCACTATGGCAGTAGGAAGATGAACGAGAAAAATCCTCAAATTTGACCATGCCGGCTATATGATTTTTAGTGGAAAATTTCGATGTCTTCAAATGCTCTCCATTGTGTCTGAATCGATTGATATACGTGAGAAAACATCACCAGAGGTGTACAGAAGTCGTAGGTAGGTCATAATGGGCCACTATGGCAGTAGGAAGATGAACGAGAAAAATCCTCAAATTTGACCATGCCGGCTATATGATTTTTAGTGGAAAATTTCGATGTCTTCAAATGCTCTCCATTGTGTCTGAATCGATTGATATACGTGAGAAAACATCACCAGAGGTGTACAGAAGTCGTAGGTAGGTCATAATGGGCCACTATGGCAGTAGGAAGATGAACGAGAAAAATCCTCAAATTTGACCATGCCGGCTATATGATTTTTAGTGGAAAATTTCGATGTCTTCAAATGCTCTCCATTGTGTCTGAATCGATTGATATACGTGAGAAAACATCACCAGAGGTGTACAGAAGTCGTAGGTAGGTCATAATGGGCCACTATGGCAGTAGGAAGATGAACGAGAAAAATCCTCAAATTTGACCATGCCGGCTATATGATTTTTAGTGGAAAATTTCGATGTCTTCAAATGCTCTCCATTGTGTCTGAATCGATTGATATACGTGAGAAAACATCACCAGAGGTGTACAGAAGTCGTAGGTAGGTCATAATGGGCCACTATGGCAGTAGGAAGATGAACGAGAAAAATCCTCAAATTTGACCATGCCGGCTATATGATTTTTAGTGGAAAATTTCGATGTCTTCAAATGCTCTCCATTGTGTCTGAATCGATTGATATACGTGAGAAAACATCACCAGAGGTGTACAGAAGTCGTAGGTAGGTCATAATGGGCCACTATGGCAGTAGGAAGATGAACGAGAAAAATCCTCAAATTTGACCATACCGGCTATATGATTTTTAGTGGAAAATTTCGATGTCTTCAAATGCTCTCCATTGTGTCTGAATCGATTGATATACGTGAGAAAACATCACCAGAGGTGTACAGAAGTCGTAGGTAGGTCATAATGGGCCACTATGGCAGTAGGAAGATGAACGAGAAAAATCCTCAAATTTGACCATACCGGCTATATGATTTTTAGTGGAAAATTTCGATGTCTTCAAATGCTCTCCATTGTGTCTGAATCGATTGATATACGTGAGAAAACATCACCAGAGGTGTACAGAAGTCGTAGGTAGGTCATAATGGGCCACTATGGCAGTAGGAAGATGAACGAGAAAAATCCTCAAATTTGACCATGCCGGCTATATGATTTTTAGTGGAAAATTTCGAAGTCTTCAAATGCTCTCCATTGTGTCTGAATCGATTGATATACGTGAGAAAACATCACCAGAGGTGTACAGAAGTCGTAGGTAGGTCATAATGGGCCACTATGGTAGTAGGAAGATGAACGAGAAAAATCCTCAAATTTGACCATGCCGGCTATATGATTTTTAGTGGAAAATTTCGATGTCTTCAAATGCTCTCCATTGTGTCTGAATCGATTGATATACGTGAGAAAACATCACCAGAGGTGTACAGAAGTCGTAGGTAGGTCATAATGGGCCACTATGGCAGTAGGAAGATGAACGAGAAAAGTCCTCAAATTTGACCATACCGGCTATATGATTTTTAGTGGAAAATTTCGATGTCGTCAAATGCTCTCCATTGTGTCTGAATCGATTGATATACGTGAGAAAACATCACCAGAGGTGTACAGAAGTCGTAGGTAGGTCATAATGGGCCACTATGGCAGTAGGAAGATGAACGAGAAAAATCCTCGAATTTGACCATGCCGGCTATATGATTTTTAGTGGAAAATTTCGATGTCTGCAAATGCTCTCCATTGTGTCTGAATCGATTGATATACGTGAGAAAACATCACCAGAGGTGTACAGAAGTCGTAGGTAGGTCATAATGGGCCACTATGGCAGTAGGAAGATGAACGAGAAAAATCCTCAAATTTGACCATGCCGGCTATATGATTTTTAGTGGAAAATTTCGATGTCTTCAAATGCTCTCCATTGTGTCTGAATCGATTGATATACGTGAGAAAACATCACCAGAGGTGTACAGAAGTCGTAGGTAGGTCATAATGGGCCACTATGGCAGTAGGAAGATGAACGAGAAAAATCCTCAAATTTGACCATGCCGGCTATATGATTTTTAGTGGAAAATTTCGATGTCTTCAAATGCTCTCCATTGTGTATGAATCGATTGATATACGTGAGAAAACATCACCAGAAGTGTACAGAAGTCGTAGGTAGGTCATAATGGGCCACTATGGCAGTAGGAAGATGAACGAGAAAAATGCTCAAATTTGACCATGCCGGCTATATGATTTTTAGTGGAAAATTTCGATGTCTTCAAATGCTCTCCATTGTGTCTGAATCGATTGATATACGTGAGAAAACATCACCAGAGGTGTACAGAAGTCGTAGGTAGGTCATAATGGGCCACTATGGCAGTAGGAAGATGAACGAGAAAAATCCTCAAATTTTACCATACCGGCTATATGATTTTTAGTGGAAAATTTCGATGTCTTCAAATGCTCTCCATTGTGTCTGAATCGATTGATATACGTGAGAAAACATCACCAGATGTGTACAGAAGTCGTAGGTAGGTCATAATGGGCCACTATGGCAGTAGGAAGATGAACGAGAAAAATCCTCAAATTTGACCATGCCGGCTATATGATTTTTAGTGGAAAATTTCGATGTCTTCAAATGCTCTCCATTGTGTCTGAATCGATTGATATACGTGAGAAAACATCACCAGAGGTGTACAGAAGTCGTAGGTAGGTCATAATGGGCCACTATGGCAGTAGGAAGATGAACGAGAAAAATCCTCAAATTTGCCGGCTATATGATTTTTAGTGGAAAATTTCGATGTCTTCAAATGCTCTCCATTGTGTCTGAATCGATTGATATACGTGAGAAAACATCACCAGAGGTGTACAGAAGTCGTAGGTAGGTCATAATGGGCCACTATGGCAGTAGGAAGATGAACGAGAAAAATCCTCAAATTTGACCATGCCGGCTATATGATTTTTCGTGGAAAATTTCGATGTCTTCAAATGCTCTCCATTGTGTCTGAATCGATTGATATACGTGAGAAAACATCACCAGAGGTGTACAGAAGTCGTAGGTAGGTCATAATGGGCCACTATGGCAGTAGGAAGATGAACGAGAAAAATCCTCAAATTTGACCATGCCGGCTATATGATTTTTAG
Organism: Eristalis pertinax; assembly: GCA_907269125.1. NCBI lineage: Eukaryota > Metazoa > Arthropoda > Insecta > Diptera > Syrphidae > Eristalis > Eristalis pertinax. The sequence continues at coordinate 32,939,155 of OU026146.1, forward strand.
TGGAAAATTTCGATGTCTTCAAATGCTCTCCATTGTGTATGAATCGATTGATATACGTGAGAAAACATCACCAGAAGTGTACAGAAGTCGTAGGTAGGTCATAATGGGCCACTATGGCAGTAGGAAGATGAACGAGAAAAATCCTCAAATTTGACCATGCCGGCTATATGATTTTTAGTGGAAAATTTCGATGTCTTCAAATGCTCTCCATTGTGTCTGAATCGATTGATATACATGAGAAAACATCACCAGAGGTGTACAGAAGTCGTAGGTAGGTCATAATGGGCCACTATGGCAGTAGGAAGATGAACGAGAAAAATCCTCAAATTTGACCATGCCGGCTATATGATTTTTAGTGGAAAATTTCGATGTCTTCAAATGCTCTCCATTGTGTCTGAATCGATTGATATACGTGAGAAAACATCACCAGAGGTGTACAGAAGTCGTAGGTAGGTCATAATGGGCCACTATGGCAGTAGGAAGATGAACGAGAAAAATCCTCAAATTTGACCATACCGGCTATATGATTTTTAGTGGAAAATTTCGATGTCTTCAAATGCTCGCCATTGTGTCTGAATCGATTGATATACGTGAGAAAACATCACCAGAGGTGTACAGAAGTCGTAGGTAGGTCATAATGGGCCACTATGGCAGTAGGAAGATGAACGAGAAAAATCCTCAAATTTGACCATGCCGGCTATATGATTTTTAGTGGAAAATTTCGATGTTTTCAAATGCTCTCCATTGTGTCTGAATCGATTGATATACGTGAGAAAACATCACCAGAGGTGTACAGAAGTCGTAGGTAGGTCATAATGGGCCACTATGGCAGTAGGAAGATGAACGAGAAAAATCCTCAAATTTGACCATGCCGGCTATATGATTTTTAGTGGAAAATTTCGATGTCTTCAAATGCTCTCCATTGTGTCTGAATCGATTGATATACGTGAGAAAACATCACCAGAGGTGTACAGAAGTCGTAGGTAGGTCATAATGGGCCACTATGGCAGTAGGAAGATGAACGAGAAAAATCCTCAAATTTGACCATGCCGGCTATAGATTTTTAGTGGAAAATTTCGATGTCTTCAAATGCTCTCCATTGTGTCTGAATCGATTGATATACGTGAGAAAACATCACCAGAGGTGTACAGAAGTCGTAGGTAGGTCATAATGGGCCACTATGGCCGGCTATATGATTTTTAGTGGAAAATTTCGATGTCTTCAAATGCTCTCCATTGTGTCTGAATCGATTGATATACGTGAGAAAACATCACCAGAGGTGTACAGAAGTCGTAGGTAGGTCATAATGGGCCACTATGGCAGTAGGAAGATGAACGAGAAAAAGCCTCAAATTTAACCATACCGGCTATATGATTTTTAGTGGAAAATTTCGATGTCTTCAAATGCTCTCCATTGTGTCTGAATCGATTGATATACGTGAGAAAACATCACCAGAGGTGTACAGAAGTCGTAGGTAGGTCATAATGGGCCACTATGGCAGTAGGAAGATGAACGAGAAAAATCCTCAAATTTGACCATACCGGCTATATGATTTTTAGTGGAAAATTTCGATGTCTTCAAATGCTCGCCATTGTGTCTGAATCGATTGATATACGTGAGAAAACATCACCAGAGGTGTACAGAAGTCGTAGGTAGGTCATAATGGGCCACTATGGCAGTAGGAAGATGAACGAGAAAAATCCTCAAATTTGACCATGCCGGCTATATGATTTTTAGTGGAAAATTTCGATGTTTTCAAATGCTCTCCATTGTGTCTGAATCGATTGATATACGTGAGAAAACATCACCAGAGGTGTACAGAAGTCGTAGGTAGGTCATAATGGGCCACTATGGCAGTAGGAAGATGAACGAGAAAAATCCTCAAATTTGACCATGCCGGCTATATGATTTTTAGTGGAAAATTTCGATGTCTTCAAATGCTCTCCATTGTGTCTGAATCGATTGATATACGTGAGAAAACATCACCAGAGGTGTACAGAAGTCGTAGGTAGGTCATAATGGGCCACTATGGCAGTAGGAAGATGAACGAGAAAAATCCTCAAATTTGACCATGCCGGCTATAGATTTTTAGTGGAAAATTTCGATGTCTTCAAATGCTCTCCATTGTGTCTGAATCGATTGATATACGTGAGAAAACATCACCAGAGGTGTACAGAAGTCGTAGGTAGGTCATAATGGGCCACTATGGCCGGCTATATGATTTTTAGTGGAAAATTTCGATGTCTTCAAATGCTCTCCATTGTGTCTGAATCGATTGATATACGTGAGAAAACATCACCAGAGGTGTACAGAAGTCGTAGGTAGGTCATAATGGGCCACTATGGCAGTAGGAAGATGAACGAGAAAAATCCTCAAATTTGACCATGCCGGCTATATGATTTTTAGTGGAAAATTTCAATGTCTTCAAATGCTCTCCATTGTGTCTGAATCGATTGATATAAGTGAGAAAACATCACCAGAGGTGTACAGAAGTCGTAGGTAGGTCATAATGGGCCACTATGGCCGGCTATATGATTTTTAGTGGAAAATTTCGATGTCTTCAAATGCTCTCCATTGTGTCTGAACCGATTGATATACGTGAGAAAACATCACCAGAGGTGTACAGAAGTCGTAGGTAGGTCATAATGGGCCACTATGGCAGTAGGAAGATGAACGAGAAAAAGCCTCAAATTTAACCATACCGGCTATATGATTTTTAGTGGAAAATTTCGATGTCTTCAAATGCTCTCCATTGTGTCTGAATCGATTGATATAAGTGAGAAAACATCACCAGAGGTGTACAGAAGTCGTAGGTAGGTCATAATGGGCCACTATGGCCGGCTATATGATTTTTAGTGGAAAATTTCGATGTCTTCAAATGCTCTCCATTGTGTCTGAATCGATTGATATACGTGAGAAAACATCACCAGAGGTGTACAGAAGTCGTAGGTAGGTCATAATGGGCCACTATGGCAGTAGGGAGATGAACGAGAAAAAACCTCAAATTTGACCTTGCCGGCTATATGATTTTTAGTGGAAAATTTCGATGTCTTCAAATGCTCTCCATTGTGTCTGAACCGATTGATATACGTGAGAAAACATCACCAGAGGTGTACAGAAGTCGTAGGTAGGTCATAATGGGCCACTATGGCAGTAGGAAGATGAACGAGAAAAATCCTCAAATTTGACCATGCCGGCTATATGATTTTTAGTGGAAAATTTCGATGTCTTCAAATGCTCTCCATTGTGTCTGAATCGATTGATATACGTGAGAAAACATCACCAGAGGTGTACAGAAGTCGTAGGTAGGTCATAATGGACCACTATGGCAGTAGGAAGATGAACGAGAAAAATCCTCAAATTTGACCATGCCGGCTATATGATTTTTAGTGGAAAATTTCGATGTCTTCAAATGCTCTCCATTGTGTCTGAATCGATTGATATACGTGAGAAAACATCACCAGAGGTGTACAGAAGTCGTAGGTAGGTCATAATGGGCCACTATGGCAGTAGGAAGATGAACGAGAAAAATCCTCAAATTTGACCATGCCGGCTATATGATTTTTAGTGGAAAATTTCGATGTCTTCAAATGCTCTCCATTGTGTCTGAATCGATTGATATACGTGAGAAAACATCACCAGAGGTGTACAGAAGTCGTAGGTAGGTCATAATGGGCCACTATGGCAGTAGGAAGATGAACGAGAAAAATCCTCAAATTTGACCATGCCGGCTATAGATTTTTAGTGGAAAATTTCGATGTCTTCAAATGCTCTCCATTGTGTCTGAATCGATTGATATACGTGAGAAAACATCACCAGAGGTGTACAGAAGTCGTAGGTAGGTCATAATGGGCCACTATGGCCGGCTATATGATTTTTAGTGGAAAATTTCGATGTCTTCAAATGCTCTCCATTGTGTCTGAACCGATTGATATACGTGAGAAAACATCACCAGAGGTGTACAGAAGTCGTAGGTAGGTCATAATGGGCCACTATGGCAGTAGGAAGATGAACGAGAAAAAGCCTCAAATTTGACCATACCGGCTATATGATTTTTAGTGGAAAATTTCGATGTCTTCAAATGCTCTCCATTGTGTCTGAATCGATTGATATAAGTGAGAAAACATCACCAGAGGTGTACAGAAGTCGTAGGTAGGTCATAATGGGCCACTATGGCCGGCTATATGATTTTTAGTGGAAAATTTCGATGTCTTCAAATGCTCTCCATTGTGTCTGAATCGATTGATATACGTGAGAAAACATCACCAGAGGTGTACAGAAGTCGTAGGTAGGTCATAATGGGCCACTATGGCAGTAGGGAGATGCACGAGAAAAAACCTCAAATTTGACCTTGCCGGCTATATGATTTTTAGTGGAAAATTTCGATGTCTTCAAATGCTCTCCATTGTGTCTGAACCGATTGATATACGTGAGAAAACATCACCAGAGGTGTACAGAAGTCGTAGGTAGGTCATAATGGGCCACTATGGCCGGCTATATGATTTTTAGTGGAAAATTTCGATGTCTTCAAATGCTCTCCATTGTGTCTGAATCGATTGATATACGTGAGAAAACATCACCAGAGGTGTACAGAAGTCGTAGGTAGGTCATAATGGGCCACTATGGCAGTAGGGAGATGAACGAGAAAAAACCTCAAATTTGACCTTGCCGGCTATATGATTTTTAGTGGAAAATTTCGATGTCTTCAAATGCTCTCCATTGTGTCTGAACCGATTGATATACGTGAGAAAACATCACCAGAGGTGTACAGAAGTCGTAGGTAGGTCATAATGGGCCACTATGGCAGTAGGAAGATGAACGAGAAAAATCCTCAAATTTGACCATGCCGGCTATATGATTTTTAGTGGAAAATTTCGATGTCTTCAAATGCTCTCCATTGTGTCTGAATCGATTGATATACGTGAGAAAACATCACTAGAGGTGTACAGAAGTCGTAGGTAGGTCATAATGGGCCACTATGGCAGTAGGAAGATGAACGAGAAAAATCCTCAAATTTGACCATGCCGGCTATATGATTTTTAGTGGAAAATTTCGATGTCTTCAAATGCTCTCCATTGTGTCTGAATCGATTGATATACGTGAGAAAACATCACCAGAGGTGTACAGAAGTCGTAGGTAGGTCATAATGGGCCACTATGGCAGTAGGAAGATGAACGAGAAAAATCCTCAAATTTGACCATGCCGGCTATAGATTTTTAGTGGAAAATTTCGATGTCTTCAAATGCTCTCCATTGTGTCTGAATCGATTGATATACGTGAGAAAACATCACCAGAGGTGTACAGAAGTCGTAGGTAGGTCATAATGGGCCACTATGGCCGGCTATATGATTTTTAGTGGAAAATTTCGATGTCTTCAAATGCTCTCCATTGTGTCTGAATCGATTGATATACGTGAGAAAACATCACAAGAGGTGTACAGAAGTCGTAGGTAGGTCATAATGGGCCACTATGGCAGTAGGGAGATGCACGAGAAAAAACCTCAAATTTGACCTTGCCGGCTATATGATTTTTAGTGGAAAATTTCGATGTCTTCAAATGCTCTCCATTGTGTCTGAACCGATTGATATACGTGAGAAAACATCACCAGAGGTGTACAGAAGTCGTAGGTAGGTCATAATGGGCCACTATGGCAGTAGGAAGATGAACGAGAAAAATCCTCAAATTTGACCATGCCGGCTATATGATTTTTAGTGGAAAATTTCGATGTCTTCAAATGCTCTCCATTGTGTCTGAATCGATTGATATACGTGAGAAAACATCACCAGAGGTGTACAGAAGTCGTACGTAGGTCATAATGGGCCACTATGGCAGTAGGAAGATGAACGAGAAAAATCCTCAAATTTGACCATGCCGGCTATATGATTTTTAGTGGAAAATTTCGATGTCTTCAAATGCTCTCCATTGTGTCTGAATCGATTGATATACGTGAGAAAACATCACCAGAGGTGTACAGAAGTCGTAGGTAGGTCATAATGGGCCACTATGGCAGTAGGAAGATGAACGAGAAAAATCCTCAAATTTGACCATGCCGGCTATATGATTTTTAGTGGAAAATTTCGATGTCTTCAAATGCTCTCCATTGTGTCTGAATCGATTGATATACGTGAGAAAACATCACCAGAGGTGTACAGAAGTCGTAGGTAGGTCATAATGGGCCACTATGGCAGTAGGAAGATGAACGAGAAAAATCCTCAAATTTGACCATGCCGGCTATATGATTTTTAGTGGAAAATTTCGATGTCTTCAAATGCTCTCCATTGTGTCTGAATCGATTGATATACGTGAGAAAACATCACCAGAGGTGTACAGAAGTCGTAGGTAGGTCATAATGGGCCACTATGGCAGTAGGAAGATGAACGAGAAAAATCCTCAAATTTGACCATACCGGCTATATGATTTTTAGTGGAAAATTTCGATTTCTTCAAATGCTCTCCATTGTGTCTGAATCGATTGATATACGTGAGAAAACATCACCAGAGGTGTACAGAAGTCGTAGGTAGGTCATAATGGGTCACTATGGCAGTAGGAAGATGAACGAGAAAAATCCTCAAATTTGACCATGCCGGCTATAGATTTTTAGTGGAAAATTTCGATGTCTTCAAATGCTCTCCATTGTGTCTGAATCGATTGATATACGTGAGAAAACATCACCAGAGGTGTACAGAAGTCGTAGGTAGGTCATAATGGGCCACTATGGCAGTAGGAAGATGAACGAGAAAAATCCTCATATTTGACCATGCCGGCTATATGATTTTTAGTGGAAAATTTCGATGTCTTCAAATGCTCTCCATTGTGTCTGAATCGATTGATATACGTGAGAAAACATCACCAGAGGTGTACAGAAGTCGTAGGTAGGTCATAATGGGCCACTATGGCAGTAGGAAGATGAACGAGAAAAATCCTCAAATTTGACCATGCCGGCTATATGATTTTTAGTGGGAAATTTCGATGTCTTCAAATGCTCTCCATTGTGTCTGAATCGATTGATATACGTGAGAAAACATCACCAGAGGTGTACAGAAGTCGTAGGTAGGTCATAATGGGCCACTATGGCAGTAGGAAGATGAACGAGAAAAATCCTCAAATTTGACCATGCCGGCTATAGATTTTTAGTGGAAAATTTCGATGTCTTCAAATGCTCTCCATTGTGTCTGAATCGATTGATATACGTGAGAAAACATCACCAGAGGTGTACAGAAGTCGTAGGTAGGTCATAATGGGCCACTATGGCAGTAGGAAGATGAACGAGAAAAATCCTCAAATTTGACCATGCCGGCTATATGATTTTTAGTGGAAAATTTCGATGTCTTCAAATGCTCTCCATTGTGTCTGAATCGATTGATATACGTGAGAAAACATCACCAGAGGTGTACAGAAGTCGTAGGTAGGTCATAATGGGCCACTATGGCAGTAGGAAGATGAACGAGAAAAATCCTCAAATTTGACCATGCCGGCTATATGATTTTTAGTGGAAAATTTCGATGTCTTCAAATGCTCTCCATTGTGTCTGAATCGATTGATATACGTGAGAAAACATCACCAGAGGTGTACAGAAGTCGTAGGTAGGTCATAATGGGCCACTATGGCAGTAGGAAGATGAACGAGAAAAATCCTCAAATTTGACCATGCCGGCTATATGATTTTTAGTGGAAAATTTCGATGTCTTCAAATGCTCTCCATTGTGTCTGAATCGATTGATATACGTGAGAAAACATCACCAGAGGTGTACAGAAGTCGTAGGTAGGTCATAATGGGCCACTATGGCAGTAGGAAGATGAACGAGAAAAATCCTCAAATTTGACCATACCGGCTATATGATTTTTAGTGGAAAATTTCGATTTCTTCAAATGCTCTCCATTGTGTCTGAATCGATTGATATACGTGAGAAAACATCACCAGAGGTGTACAGAAGTCGTAGGTAGGTCATAATGGGCCACTATGGCAGTAGGAAGATGAACGAGAAAAATCCTCAAATTTGACCATGCCGGCTATATGATTTTTAGTGGAAAATTTCGATGTCTTCAAATGCTCTCCATTGTGTCTGAATCGATTGATATACGCGAGAAAACATCACCAGAGGTGTACAGAAGTCGTAGGTAGGTCATAATGGGCCACTATGGCAGTAGGAAGATGAACGAGAAAAATCCTCAAATTTGACCATGCCGGCTATATGATTTTTAGTGGAAAATTTCGATGTCTTCAAATGCTCTCCATTGTGTCTGAATCGATTGATATACGTGAGAAAACATCACCAGAGGTGTACAGAAGTCGTAGGTAGGTCATAATGGGCCACTATGGCAGTAGGAAGATGAACGAGAAAAATCCTCAAATTTGACCATGCCGGCTATAGATTTTTAGTGGAAAATTTCGATGTCTTCAAATGCTCTCCATTGTGTCTGAATCGATTGATATACGTGAGAAAACATCACCAGAGGTGTACAGAAGTCGTAGGTAGGTCATAATGGGCCACTATGGCAGTAGGAAGATGAACGAGAAAAATCCTCAAATTTGACCATGCCGGCTATATGATTTTTAGTGGAAAATTTCGATGTCTTCAAATGCTCTCCATTGTGTCTGAATCGATTGATATACGTGAGAAAACATCACCAGAGGTGTACAGAAGTCGTAGGTAGGTCATAATGGGCCACTATGGCCGGCTATATGATTTTTAGTGGAAAATTTCGATGTCTTCAAATGCTCTCCATTGTGTCTGAATCGATTGATATACGTGAGAAAACATCACCAGAGGTGTACAGAAGTCGTAGGTAGGTCATAATGGGCCACTATGGCAGTAGGAAGATGAACGAGAAAAATCCTCAAATTTGACCATGCCGGCTATATGATTTTTAGTGGAAAATTTCAATGTCTTCAAATGCTCTCCATTGTGTCTGAATCGATTGATATAAGTGAGAAAACATCACCAGAGGTGTACAGAAGTCGTAGGTAGGTCATAATGGGCCACTATGGCCGGCTATATGATTTTTAGTGGAAAATTTCGATGTCTTCAAATGCTCTCCATTGTGTCTGAACCGATTGATATACGTGAGAAAACATCACCAGAGGTGTACAGAAGTCGTAGGTAGGTCATAATGGGCCACTATGGCAGTAGGAAGATGAACGAGAAAAATCCTCAAATTTGACCATGCCGGCTATATGATTTTTAGTGGAAAATTTCGATGTCTTCAAATGCTCTCCATTGTGTCTGAATCGATTGATATACGTGAGAAAACATCACCAGAGGTGTACAGAAGTCGTAGGTAGGTCATAATGGGCCACTATGGCCGGCTATATGATTTTTAGTGGAAAATTTCGATGTCTTCAAATGCTCTCCATTGTGTCTGAACCGATTGATATACGTGAGAAAACATCACCAGAGGTGTACAGAAGTCGTAGGTAGGTCATAATGGGCCACTATGGCAGTAGGAAGATGAACGAGAAAAATCCTCAAATTTGACCATGCCGGCTATATGATTTTTAGTGGAAAATTTCGATGTCTTCAAATGCTCTCCATTGTGTCTGAATCGATTGATATACGTGAGAAAACATCACCAGAGGTGTACAGAAGTCGTAGGTAGGTCATAATGGGCCACTATGGCAGTAGGAAGATGAACGAGAAAAATCCTCAAATTTGACCATGCCGGCTATAGATTTTTAGTGGAAAATTTCGATGTCTTCAAATGCTCTCCATTGTGTCTGAATCGATTGATATACGTGAGAAAACATCACCAGAGGTGTACAGAAGTCGTAGGTAGGTCATAATGGGCCACTATGGCAGTAGGAAGATGAACGAGAAAAATCCTCAAATTTGACCATGCCGGCTATATGATTTTTAGTGGAAAATTTCGATGTCTTCAAATGCTCTCCATTGTGTCTGAATCGATTGATATACGTGAGAAAACATCACCAGAGGTGTACAGAAGTCGTAGGTAGGTCATAATGGGCCACTATGGCCGGCTATATGATTTTTAGTGGAAAATTTCGATGTCTTCAAATGCTCTCCATTGTGTCTGAATCGATTGATATACGTGAGAAAACATCACCAGAGGTGTACAGAAGTCGTAGGTAGGTCATAATGGGCCACTATGGCAGTAGGAAGATGAACGAGAAAAATCCTCAAATTTGACCATGCCGGCTATATGATTTTTAGTGGAAAATTTCAATGTCTTCAAATGCTCTCCATTGTGTCTGAATCGATTGATATAAGTGAGAAAACATCACCAGAGGTGTACAGAAGTCGTAGGTAGGTCATAATGGGCCACTATGGCCGGCTATATGATTTTTAGTGGAAAATTTCGATGTCTTCAAATGCTCTCCATTGTGTCTGAACCGATTGATATACGTGAGAAAACATCACCAGAGGTGTACAGAAGTCGTAGGTAGGTCATAATGGGCCACTATGGCAGTAGGAAGATGAACGAGAAAAAGCCTCAAATTTAACCATACCGGCTATATGATTTTTAGTGGAAAATTTCGATGTCTTCAAATGCTCTCCATTGTGTCTGAACCGATTGATATACGTGAGAAAACATCACCAGAGGTGTACAGAAGTCGTAGGTAGGTCATAATGGGCCACTATGGCAGTAGGGAGATGAACGAGAAAAAACCTCAAATTTGACCTTGCCGGCTATATGATTTTTAGTGGAAAATTTCGATGTCTTCAAATGCTCTCCATTGTGTCTGAACCGATTGATATACGTGAGAAAACATCACCAGAGGTGTACAGAAGTCGTAGGTAGGTCATAATGGGCCACTATGGCAGTAGGAAGATGAACGAGAAAAATCCTCAAATTTGACCATGCCGGCTATATGATTTTTAGTGGAAAATTTCGATGTCTTCAAATGCTCTCCATTGTGTCTGAATCGATTGATATACGTGAGAAAACATCACCAGAGGTGTACAGAAGTCGTAGGTAGGTCATAATGGACCACTATGGCAGTAGGAAGATGAACGAGAAAAATCCTCAAATTTGACCATGCCGGCTATATGATTTTTAGTGGAAAATTTCGATGTCTTCAAATGCTCTCCATTGTGTCTGAATCGATTGATATACGTGAGAAAACATCACCAGAGGTGTACAGAAGTCGTAGGTAGGTCATAATGGGCCACTATGGCAGTAGGAAGATGAACGAGAAAAATCCTCAAATTTGACCATGCCGGCTATATGATTTTTAGTGGAAAATTTCGATGTCTTCAAATGCTCTCCATTGTGTCTGAATCGATTGATATACGTGAGAAAACATCACCAGAGGTGTACAGAAGTCGTAGGTAGGTCATAATGGGCCACTATGGCAGTAGGAAGATGAACGAGAAAAATCCTCAAATTTGACCATGCCGGCTATAGATTTTTAGTGGAAAATTTCGATGTCTTCAAATGCTCTCCATTGTGTCTGAATCGATTGATATACGTGAGAAAACATCACCAGAGGTGTACAGAAGTCGTAGGTAGGTCATAATGGGCCACTATGGCCGGCTATATGATTTTTAGTGGAAAATTTCGATGTCTTCAAATGCTCTCCATTGTGTCTGAACCGATTGATATACGTGAGAAAACATCACCAGAGGTGTACAGAAGTCGTAGGTAGGTCATAATGGGCCACTATGGCAGTAGGAAGATGAACGAGAAAAAGCCTCAAATTTGACCATACCGGCTATATGATTTTTAGTGGAAAATTTCGATGTCTTCAAATGCTCTCCATTGTGTCTGAATCGATTGATATAAGTGAGAAAACATCACCAGAGGTGTACAGAAGTCGTAGGTAGGTCATAATGGGCCACTATGGCCGGCTATATGATTTTTAGTGGAAAATTTCGATGTCTTCAAATGCTCTCCATTGTGTCTGAACCGATTGATATACGTGAGAAAACATCACCAGAGGTGTACAGAAGTCGTAGGTAGGTCATAATGGGCCACTATGGCAGTAGGAAGATGAACGAGAAAAATCCTCAAATTTGACCATGCCGGCTATATGATTTTTAGTGGAAAATTTCGATGTCTTCAAATGCTCTCCATTGTGTCTGAATCGATTGATATACGTGAGAAAACATCACTAGAGGTGTACAGAAGTCGTAGGTAGGTCATAATGGGCCACTATGGCAGTAGGAAGATGAACGAGAAAAATCCTCAAATTTGACCATGCCGGCTATAGATTTTTAGTGGAAAATTTCGATGTCTTCAAATGCTCTCCATTGTGTCTGAATCGATTGATATACGTGAGAAAACATCACCAGAGGTGTACAGAAGTCGTAGGTAGGTCATAATGGGCCACTATGGCAGTAGGAAGATGAACGAGAAAAATCCTCAAATTTGACCATGCCGGCTATAGATTTTTAGTGGAAAATTTCGATGTCTTCAAATGCTCTCCATTGTGTCTGAATCGATTGATATACGTGAGAAAACATCACCAGAGGTGTACAGAAGTCGTAGGTAGGTCATAATGGGCCACTATGGCCGGCTATATGATTTTTAGTGGAAAATTTCGATGTCTTCAAATGCTCTCCATTGTGTCTGAATCGATTGATATACGTGAGAAAACATCACAAGAGGTGTACAGAAGTCGTAGGTAGGTCATAATGGGCCACTATGGCAGTAGGGAGATGCACGAGAAAAAACCTCAAATTTGACCTTGCCGGCTATATGATTTTTAGTGGAAAATTTCGATGTCTTCAAATGCTCTCCATTGTGTCTGAACCGATTGATATACGTGAGAAAACATCACCAGAGGTGTACAGAAGTCGTAGGTAGGTCATAATGGGCCACTATGGCAGTAGGAAGATGAACGAGAAAAATCCTCAAATTTGACCATGCCGGCTATATGATTTTTAGTGGAAAATTTCGATGTCTTCAAATGCTCTCCATTGTGTCTGAATCGATTGATATACGTGAGAAAACATCACCAGAGGTGTACAGAAGTCGTACGTAGGTCATAATGGGCCACTATGGCAGTAGGAAGATGAACGAGAAAAATCCTCAAATTTGACCATGCCGGCTATATGATTTTTAGTGGAAAATTTCGATGTCTTCAAATGCTCTCCATTGTGTCTGAATCGATTGATATACGTGAGAAAACATCACCAGAGGTGTACAGAAGTCGTAGGTAGGTCATAATGGGCCACTATGGCAGTAGGAAGATGAACGAGAAAAATCCTCAAATTTGACCATGCCGGCTATATGATTTTTAGTGGAAAATTTCGATGTCTTCAAATGCTCTCCATTGTGTCTGAATCGATTGATATACGTGAGAAAACATCACCAGAGGTGTACAGAAGTCGTAGGTAGGTCATAATGGGCCACTATGGCAGTAGGAAGATGAACGAGAAAAATCCTCAAATTTGACCATGCCGGCTATATGATTTTTAGTGGAAAATTTCGATGTCTTCAAATGCTCTCCATTGTGTCTGAATCGATTGATATACGTGAGAAAACATCACCAGAGGTGTACAGAAGTCGTAGGTAGGTCATAATGGGCCACTATGGCAGTAGGAAGATGAACGAGAAAAATCCTCAAATTTGACCATACCGGCTATATGATTTTTAGTGGAAAATTTCGATTTCTTCAAATGCTCTCCATTGTGTCTGAATCGATTGATATACGTGAGAAAACATCACCAGAGGTGTACAGAAGTCGTAGGTAGGTCATAATGGGTCACTATGGCAGTAGGAAGATGAACGAGAAAAATCCTCAAATTTGACCATGCCGGCTATAGATTTTTAGTGGAAAATTTCGATGTCTTCAAATGCTCTCCATTGTGTCTGAATCGATTGATATACGTGAGAAAACATCACCAGAGGTGTACAGAAGTCGTAGGTAGGTCATAATGGGCCACTATGGCAGTAGGAAGATGAACGAGAAAAATCCTCATATTTGACCATGCCGGCTATATGATTTTTAGTGGAAAATTTCGATGTCTTCAAATGCTCTCCATTGTGTCTGAATCGATTGATATACGTGAGAAAACATCACCAGAGGTGTACAGAAGTCGTAGGTAGGTCATAATGGGCCACTATGGCAGTAGGAAGATGAACGAGAAAAATCCTCAAATTTGACCATGCCGGCTATATGATTTTTAGTGGGAAATTTCGATGTCTTCAAATGCTCTCCATTGTGTCTGAATCGATTGATATACGTGAGAAAACATCACCAGAGGTGTACAGAAGTCGTAGGTAGGTCATAATGGGCCACTATGGCAGTAGGAAGATGAACGAGAAAAATCCTCAAATTTGACCATGCCGGCTATAGATTTTTAGTGGAAAATTTCGATGTCTTCAAATGCTCTCCATTGTGTCTGAATCGATTGATATACGTGAGAAAACATCACCAGAGGTGTACAGAAGTCGTAGGTAGGTCATAATGGGCCACTATGGCAGTAGGAAGATGAACGAGAAAAATCCTCAAATTTGACCATGCCGGCTATATGATTTTTAGTGGAAAATTTCGATGTCTTCAAATGCTCTCCATTGTGTCTGAATCGATTGATATACGTGAGAAAACATCACCAGAGGTGTACAGAAGTCGTAGGTAGGTCATAATGGGCCACTATGGCAGTAGGAAGATGAACGAGAAAAATCCTCAAATTTGACCATGCCGGCTATATGATTTTTAGTGGAAAATTTCGATGTCTTCAAATGCTCTCCATTGTGTCTGAATCGATTGATATACGTGAGAAAACATCACCAGAGGTGTACAGAAGTCGTAGGTAGGTCATAATGGGCCACTATGGCAGTAGGAAGATGAACGAGAAAAATCCTCAAATTTGACCATGCCGGCTATATGATTTTTAGTGGAAAATTTCGATGTCTTCAAATGCTCTCCATTGTGTCTGAATCGATTGATATACGTGAGAAAACATCACCAGAGGTGTACAGAAGTCGTAGGTAGGTCATAATGGGCCACTATGGCAGTAGGAAGATGAACGAGAAAAATCCTCAAATTTGACCATACCGGCTATATGATTTTTAGTGGAAAATTTCGATTTCTTCAAATGCTCTCCATTGTGTCTGAATCGATTGATATACGTGAGAAAACATCACCAGAGGTGTACAGAAGTCGTAGGTAGGTCATAATGGGCCACTATGGCAGTAGGAAGATGAACGAGAAAAATCCTCAAATTTGACCATGCCGGCTATATGATTTTTAGTGGAAAATTTCGATGTCTTCAAATGCTCTCCATTGTGTCTGAATCGATTGATATACGCGAGAAAACATCACCAGAGGTGTACAGAAGTCGTAGGTAGGTCATAATGGGCCACTATGGCAGTAGGAAGATGAACGAGAAAAATCCTCAAATTTGACCATGCCGGCTATATGATTTTTAGTGGAAAATTTCGATGTCTTCAAATGCTCTCCATTGTGTCTGAATCGATTGATATACGTGAGAAAACATCACCAGAGGTGTACAGAAGTCGTAGGTAGGTCATAATGGGCCACTATGGCAGTAGGAAGATGAACGAGAAAAATCCTCAAATTTGACCATGCCGGCTATAGATTTTTAGTGGAAAATTTCGATGTCTTCAAATGCTCTCCATTGTGTCTGAATCGATTGATATACGTGAGAAAACATCACCAGAGGTGTACAGAAGTCGTAGGTAGGTCATAATGGGCCACTATGGCAGTAGGAAGATGAACGAGAAAAATCCTCAAATTTGACCATGCCGGCTATATGATTTTTAGTGGAAAATTTCGATGTCTTCAAATGCTCTCCATTGTGTCTGAATCGATTGATATACGTGAGAAAACATCACCAGAGGTGTACAGAAGTCGTAGGTAGGTCATAATGGGCCACTATGGCAGTAGGAAGATGAACGAGAAAAATCCTCAAATTTGACCATGCCGGCTATAGATTTTTAGTGAAAAATTTCGATGTCTTCAAATGCTCTCCATTGTGTCTGAATCGATTGATATACGTGAGAAAACATCACCAGAGGTGTACAGAAGTCGTAGGTAGGTCATAATGGGCCACTATGGCCGGCTATATGATTTTTAGTGGAAAATTTCGATGTCTTCAAATGCTCTCCATTGTGTCTGAACCGATTGATATACGTGAGAAAACATCACCAGAGGTGTACAGAAGTCGTAGGTAGGTCATAATGGGCCACTATGGCAGTAGGAAGATGAACGAGAAAAAGCCTCAAATTTGACCATACCGGCTATATGATTTTTAGTGGAAAATTTCGATGTCTTCAAATGCTCTCCATTGTGTCTGAATCGATTGATATAAGTGAGAAAACATCACCAGAGGTGTACAGAAGTCGTAGGTAGGTCATAATGGGCCACTATGGCCGGCTATATGATTTTTAGTGGAAAATTTCGATGTCTTCAAATGCTCTCCATTGTGTCTGAATCGATTGATATACGTGAGAAAACATCACCAGAGGTGTACAGAAGTCGTAGGTAGGTCATAATGGGCCACTATGGCAGTAGGGAGATGCACGAGAAAAAACCTCAAATTTGACCTTGCCGGCTATATGATTTTTAGTGGAAAATTTCGATGTCTTCAAATGCTCTCCATTGTGTCTGAACCGATTGATATACGTGAGAAAACATCACCAGAGGTGTACAGAAGTCGTAGGTAGGTCATAATGGGCCACTATGGCCGGCTATATGATTTTTAGTGGAAAATTTCGATGTCTTCAAATGCTCTCCATTGTGTCTGAATCGATTGATATACGTGAGAAAACATCACCAGAGGTGTACAGAAGTCGTAGGTAGGTCATAATGGGCCACTATGGCAGTAGGGAGATGAACGAGAAAAAACCTCAAATTTGACCTTGCCGGCTATATGATTTTTAGTGGAAAATTTCGATGTCTTCAAATGCTCTCCATTGTGTCTGAACCGATTGATATACGTGAGAAAACATCACCAGAGGTGTACAGAAGTCGTAGGTAGGTCATAATGGGCCACTATGGCAGTAGGAAGATGAACGAGAAAAATCCTCAAATTTGACCATGCCGGCTATATGATTTTTAGTGGAAAATTTCGATGTCTTCAAATGCTCTCCATTGTGTCTGAATCGATTGATATACGTGAGAAAACATCACCAGAGGTGTACAGAAGTCGTAGGTATGTCATAATGGGCCACTATGGCAGTAGGAAGATGAACGAGAAAAATCCTCAAATTTGACCATGCCGGCTATATGATTTTTAGTGGAAAATTTCGATGTCTTCAAATGCTCTCCATTGTGTCTGAATCGATTGATATACGTGAGAAAACATCACCAGAGGTGTACAGAAGTCGTAGGTAGGTCATAATGGGCCACTATGGCAGTAGGGAGATGCACGAGAAAAAACCTCAAATTTGACCTTGCCGGCTATATGATTTTTAGTGGAAAATTTCGATGTCTTCAAATGCTCTCCATTGTGTCTGAACCGATTGATATACGTGAGAAAACATCACCAGAGGTGTACAGAAGTCGTAGGTAGGTCATAATGGGCCACTATGGCAGTAGGAAGATGAACGAGAAAAATCCTCAAATTTGACCATGCCGGCTATATGATTTTTAGTGGAAAATTTCGATGTCTTCAAATGCTCTCCATTGTGTCTGAATCGATTGATATACGTGAGAAAACATCACCAGAGGTGTACAGAAGTCGTACGTAGGTCATAATGGGCCACTATGGCAGTAGGAAGATGAACGAGAAAAATCCTCAAATTTGACCATGCCGGCTATATGATTTTTAGTGGAAAATTTCGATGTCTTCAAATGCTCTCCATTGTGTCTGAATCGATTGATATACGTGAGAAAACATCACCAGAGGTGTACAGAAGTCGTAGGTAGGTCATAATGGGTCACTATGGCAGTAGGAAGATGAACGAGAAAAATCCTCAAATTTGACCATGCCGGCTATATGATTTTTAGTGGAAAATTTCGATTTCTTCAAATGCTCTCCATTGTGTCTGAATCGATTGATATACGTGAGAAAACATCACCAGAGGTGTACAGAAGTCGTAGGTAGGTCATAATGGGTCACTATGGCAGTAGGAAGATGAACGAGAAAAATCCTCAAATTTGACCATGCCGGCTATAGATTTTTAGTGGAAAATTTCGATGTCTTCAAATGCTCTCCATTGTGTCTGAATCGATTGATATACGTGAGAAAACATCACCAGAGGTGTACAGAAGTCGTAGGTAGGTCATAATGGGCCACTATGGCAGTAGGAAGATGAACGAGAAAAATCCTCATATTTGACCATGCCGGCTATATGATTTTTAGTGGAAAATTTCGATGTCTTCAAATGCTCTCCATTGTGTCTGAATCGATTGATATACGTGAGAAAACATCACCAGAGGTGTACAGAAGTCGTAGGTAGGTCATAATGGGCCACTATGGCAGTAGGAAGATGAACGAGAAAAATCCTCAAATTTGACCATGCCGGCTATAGATTTTTAGTGGAAAATTTCGATGTCTTCAAATGCTCTCCATTGTGTCTGAATCGATTGATATACGTGAGAAAACATCACCAGAGGTGTACAGAAGTCGTAGGTAGGTCATAATGGGCCACTATGGCAGTAGGAAGATGAACGAGAAAAATCCTCAAATTTGACCATGCCGGCTATATGATTTTTAGTGGAAAATTTCGATGTCTTCAAATGCTCTCCATTGTGTCTGAATCGATTGATATACGTGAGAAAACATCACCAGAGGTGTACAGAAGTCGTATGTAGGTCATAATGGGCCACTATGGCAGTAGGAAGATGAACGAGAAAAATCCTCAAATTTGACCATGCCGGCTATATGATTTTTAGTGGAAAATTTCGATGTCTTCAAATGCTCTCCATTGTGTCTGAATCGATTGATATACGTGAGAAAACATCACCAGAGGTGTACAGAAGTCGTAGGTAGGTCATAATGGGCCACTATGGCAGTAGGAAGATGAACGAGAAAAATCCTCAAATTTGACCATACCGGCTATATGATTTTTAGTGGAAAATTTCGATTTCTTCAAATGCTCTCCATTGTGTCTGAATCGATTGATATACGTGAGAAAACATCACCAGAGGTGTACAGAAGTCGTAGGTAGGTCATAATGGGCCACTATGGCAGTAGGAAGATGAACGAGAAAAATCCTCAAATTTGACCATGCCGGCTATATGATTTTTAGTGGAAAATTTCGATGTCTTCAAATGCTCTCCATTGTGTCTGAATCGATTGATATACGCGAGAAAACATCACCAGAGGTGTACAGAAGTCGTAGGTAGGTCATAATGGGCCACTATGGCAGTAGGAAGATGAACGAGAAAAATCCTCAAATTTGACCATGCCGGCTATATGATTTTTAGTGGAAAATTTCGATGTCTTCAAATGCTCTCCATTGTGTCTGAATCGATTGATATACGTGAGAAAACATCACCAGAGGTGTACAGAAGTCGTAGGTAGGTCATAATGGGCCACTATGGCAGTAGGAAGATGAACGAGAAAAATCCTCAAATTTGACCATGCCGGCTATAGATTTTTAGTGGAAAATTTCGATGTCTTCAAATGCTCTCCATTGTGTCTGAATCGATTGATATACGTGAGAAAACATCACCAGAGGTGTACAGAAGTCGTAGGTAGGTCATAATGGGCCACTATGGCAGTAGGAAGATGAACGAGAAAAAATCCTCAAATTTGACCATACCGGCTATATGATTTTTAGTGGAAAATTTCGATGTCTTCAAATGCTCTCCATTGTGTCTGAATCGATTGATATACGTGAGAAAACATCACCAGAGGTGTACAGAAGTCGTAGGTAGGTCATAATGGGCCACTATGGCAGTAGGAAGATGAACGAGAAAAATCCTCAAATTTGACCATGCCGGCTATATGATTTTTAGTGGAAAATTTCGATGTCTTCAAATGCTCTCCATTGTGTCTGAATCGATTGATATACGTGAGAAAACATCACCAGAGGTGTACAGAAGTCGTAGGTAGGTCATAATGGGCCACTATGGCAGTAGGAAGATGAACGAGAAAAATCCTCAAATTTGACCATACCGGCTATATGATTTTTAGTGGAAAATTTCGATGTCTTCAAATGCTCTCCATTGTGTCTGAATCGATTGATATACGTGAGAAAACATCACCAGAGGTGTACAGAAGTCGTAGGTAGGTCATAATGGGCCACTATGGCAGTAGGAAGATGAACGAGAAAAATCCTCAAATTTGACCATGCCGGCTATATGATTTTTAGTGGAAAATTTCGATGTCTTCAAATGCTCTCCATTGTGTCTGAATCGATTGATATACGTGAGAAAACATCACCAGAGGTGTACAGAAGTCGTATGTAGGTCATAATGGGCCACTATGGCAGTAGGAAGATGAACGAGAAAAATCCTCAAATTTGACCATGCCGGCTATATGATTTTTAGTGGAAAATTTCGATGTCTTCAAATGCTCTCCATTGTGTCTGAATCGATTGATATACGTGAGAAAACATCACCAGAGGTGTACAGAAGTCGTATGTAGGTCATAATGGGCCACTATGGCAGTAGGAAGATGAACGAGAAAAATCCTCAAATTTGACCATGCCGGCTATATGATTTTTAGTGGAAAATTTCGATGTCTTCAAATGCTCTCCATTGTGTCTGAATCGATTGATATACGTGAGAAAACATCACCAGAGGTGTACAGAAGTCGTAGGTAGGTCATAATGGGCCACTATGGCAGTAGGAAGATGAACGAGAAAAATCCTCAAATTTGACCATACCGGCTATATGATTTTTAGTGGAAAATTTCGATTTCTTCAAATGCTCTCCATTGTGTCTGAATCGATTGATATACGTGAGAAAACATCACCAGAGGTGTACAGAAGTCGTAGGTAGGTCATAATGGGCCACTATGGCAGTAGGAAGATGAACGAGAAAAATCCTCAAATTTGACCATGCCGGCTATATGATTTTTAGTGGAAAATTTCGATGTCTTCAAATGCTCTCCATTGTGTCTGAATCGATTGATATACGCGAGAAAACATCACCAGAGGTGTACAGAAGTCGTAGGTAGGTCATAATGGGCCACTATGGCAGTAGGAAGATGAACGAGAAAAATCCTCAAATTTGACCATGCCGGCTATATGATTTTTAGTGGAAAATTTCGATGTCTTCAAATGCTCTCCATTGTGTCTGAATCGATTGATATACGTGAGAAAACATCACCAGAGGTGTACAGAAGTCGTAGGTAGGTCATAATGGGCCACTATGGCAGTAGGAAGATGAACGAGAAAAATCCTCAAATTTGACCATGCCGGCTATATGATTTTTAGTGGAAAATTTCGATGTCTTCAAATGCTCTCCATTGTGTCTGAATCGATTGATATACGTGAGAAAACATCACCAGAGGTGTACAGAAGTCGTAGGTAGGTCATAATGGGCCACTATGGCAGTAGGAAGATGAACGAGAAAAATCCTCAAATTTGACCATGCCGGCTATATGATTTTTAGTGGAAAATTTCGATGTCTTCAAATGCTCTCCATTGTGTCTGAATCGATTGATATACGTGAGAAAACATCACCAGAGGTGTACAGAAGTCGTAGGTAGGTCATAATGGGCCACTATGGCAGTAGGAAGATGAACGAGAAAAATCCTCAAATTTGACCATACCGGCTATATGATTTTTAGTGGAAAATTTCGATGTCTTCAAATGCTCTCCATTGTGTCTGAATCGATTGATATACGTGAGAAAACATCACCAGAGGTGTACAGAAGTCGTAGGTAGGTCATAATGGGCCACTATGGCAGTAGGAAGATGAACGAGAAAAATCCTCAAATTTGACCATGCCGGCTATATGATTTTTAGTGGAAAATTTCGATGTCTTCAAATGCTCTCCATTGTGTCTGAATCGATTGATATACGTGAGAAAACATCACCAGAGGTGTACAGAAGTCGTAGGTAGGTCATAATGGGCCACTATGGCAGTAGGAAGATGAACGAGAAAAATCCTCAAATTTGACCATACCGGCTATATGATTTTTAGTGGAAAATTTCGATGTCTTCAAATGCTCTCCATTGTGTCTGAATCGATTGATATACGTGAGAAAACATCACCAGAGGTGTACAGAAGTCGTAGGTAGGTCATAATGGGCCACTATGGCAGTAGGAAGATGAACGAGAAAAATCCTCAAATTTGACCATATGATTTTTAGTGGAAAATTTCGATGTCTTCAAATGCTCTCCATTGTGTCTGAATCGATTGATATACGTGAGAAAACATCACCAGAGGTGTACAGAAGTCGTAGGTAGGTCATAATGGGCCACTATGGCAGTAGGAAGATGAACGAGAAAAATCCTCAAATTTGACCATACCGGCTATAGATTTTTAGTGGAAAATTTCGATGTCTTCAAATGCTCTCCATTGTGTCTGAATCGATTGATATACGTGAGAAAACATCACCAGAGGTGTACAGAAGTCGTAGGTAGGTCATAATGGGCCACTATGGCAGTAGAAAGATGAACGAGAAAAATCCTCAAATTTGACCATGCCGGCTATATGATTTTTAGTGGAAAATTTCGATGTCTTCAAATGCTCTCCATTGTGTCTGAATCGATTGATATACGTGAGAAAACATCACCAGAGGTGTACAGAAGTCGTAGGTAGGTCATAATGGGCCACTATGGCAGTAGAAAGATGAACGAGAAAAATCCTCAAATTTGACCATGCCGACTATATGATTTTTAGTGGAAAATTTCGATGTCTTCAAATGCTCTCCATTGTGTCTGAATCGATTGATATACGTGAGAAAACATCACCAGAGGTGTACAGAAGTCGTAGGTAGGTCATAATGGGCCACTATGGCAGTAGGAAGATGAACGAGAAAAATCCTCAAATTTGACCATGCCGGCTATAGATTTTTAGTGGAAAATTTCGATGTCTTCAAATGCTCTCCATTGTGTCTGAATCGATTGATATACGTGAGAAAACATCACCAGAGGTGTACAGAAGTCGTAGGTAGGTCATAATGGGCCACTATGGCAGTAGGAAGATGAACGAGAAAAATCCTCAAATTTGACCATACCGGCTATATGATTTTTAGTGGAAAATTTCGATGTCTTCAAATGCTCTCCATTGTGTCTGAATCGATTGATATACGTGAGAAAACATCACCAGAGGTGTACAGAAGTCGTAGGTAGGTCATAATGGGCCACTATGGCAGTAGGAAGATGAACGAGAAAAATCCTCAAATTTGACCATGCCGGCTATATGATTTTTAGTGGAAAATTTCGATGTCTTCAAATGCTCTCCATTGTGTCTGAATCGATTGATATACGTGAGAAAACATCACCAGAGGTGTACAGAAGTCGTAGGTAGGTCATAATGGGCCACTATGGCAGTAGGAAGATGAACGAGAAAAATCCTCAAATTTGACCATACCGGCTATATGATTTTTAGTGGAAAATTTCGATGTCTTCAAATGCTCTCCATTGTGTCTGAATCGATTGATATACGTGAGAAAACATCACCAGAGGTGTACAGAAGTCGTAGGTAGGTCATAATGGGCCACTATGGCAGTAGGAAGATGAACGAGAAAAAATCCTTAAATTTGACCATGCCGGCTATATGATTTTTAGTGGAAAATTTCGATGCCTTCAAATGCTCTCCATTGTGTCTGAATCGATTGATATACGTGAGAAAACATCACCAGAGGTGTACAGAAGTCGTAGGTAGGTCATAATGGGCCACTATGGCAGTAGGAAGATGAACGAGAAAAATCCTCAAATTTGACCATGCCGGCTATATGATTTTTAGTGGAAAATTTCGATGTCTTCAAATGCTCTCCATTGTGTCTGAATCGATTGATATACGTGAGAAAACATCACCAGAGGTGTACAGCAGTCGTAGGTAGGTCATAATGGGCCACTATGGCAGTAGGAAGATGAACGAGAAAAATCCTCAAATTTGACCATGCCGGCTATAGATTTTTAGTGGAAAATTTCGATGTCTTCAAATGCTCTCCATTGTGTCTGAATCGATTGATATACGTGAGAAAACATCGCCAGAGGTGTACAGAAGTCGTAGGTAGGTCATAATGGGCCACTATGGCAGTAGGAAGATGAACGAGAAAAATCCTCAAATTTGACCATGCCGGCTATATGATTTTTAGTGGAAAATTTCGATGTCTTCAAATGCTCTCCATTGTGTCTGAATCGATTGATATACGTGAGAAAACATCACCAGAGGTGTACAGCAGTCGTAGGTAGGTCATAATGGGCCACTATGGCAGTAGGAAGATGAACGAGAAAAATCCTCAAATTTGACCATGCCGGCTATATGATTTTTAGTGGAAAATTTCAATGTCTTCAAATGCTCTCCATTGTGTCTGAATCGATTGATATACGTGAGAAAACATCACCAGAGGTGTACAGAAGTCGTAGGTAGGTCATAATGGGCCACTATGGCAGTAGGAAGATGAACGAGAAAAATCCTCAAATTTGACCATACCGGCTATATGATTTTTAGTGGAAAATTTCGATGTCTTCAAATGCTCTCCATTGTGTCTGAATCGATTGATATACGTGAGAAAACATCACCAGAGGTGTACAGAAGTCGTAGGTAGGTCATAATGGGCCACTATGGCAGTAGGAAGATGAACGAGAAAAATCCTCAAATTTGACCATGCCGGCTATAGATTTTTAGTGGAAAATTTCGATGTCTTCAAATGCTCTCCATTGTGTCTGAATCGATTGATATACGTGAGAAAACATCACCAGAGATGTACAGAAGTCGTAGGTAGGTCATAATGGGCCACTATGGCAGTAGGAAGATGAACGAGAAAAATCCTCAAATTTGACCATGCCGGCTATATGATTTTTAGTGGAAAATTTCGATGTCTTCAAATGCTCTCCATTGTGTCTGAATCGATTGATATACGTGAGAAAACATCACCAGAGGTGTACAGAAGTCGTAGGTAGGTCATAATGGGCCACTATGGCAGTAGGAAGATGAACGAGAAAAATCCTCAAATTTGACCATGCCGGCTATATGATTTTTAGTGGAAAATTTCGATGTCTTCAAATGCTCTCCATTGTGTCTGAATCGATTGATATACGTGAGAAAACATCACCAGAGGTGTACAGAAGTCGTAGGTAGGTCATAATGGGCCACTATGGCAGTAGGAAGATGAACGAGAAAAATCCTCAAATTTGACCATGCCGGCTATAGATTTTTAGTGGAAAATTTCGATGTCTTCAAATGCTCTCCATTGTGTCTGAATCGATTGATATACGTGAGAAAACATCGCCAGAGGTGTACAGAAGTCGTAGGTAGGTCATAATGGGCCACTATGGCAGTAGGAAGATGAACGAGAAAAATCCTCAAATTTGACCATGCCGGCTATATGATTTTTAGTGGAAAATTTCGATGTCTTCAAATGCTCTCCATTGTGTCTGAATCGATTGATATACGTGAGAAAACATCACCAGAGATGTACAGAAGTCGTAGGTAGGTCATAATGGGCCACTATGGCAGTAGGAAGATGAACGAGAAAAATCCTCAAATTTGACCATGCCGGCTATATGATTTTTAGTGGAAAATTTCGATGTCTTCAAATGCTCTCCATTGTGTCTGAATCGATTGATATACGTGAGAAAACATCACCAGAGATGTACAGAAGTCGTAGGTAGGTCATAATGGGCCACTATGGCAGTAGGAAGATGAACGAGAAAAATCCTCAAATTTGACCATGCCGGCTATATGATTTTTAGTGGAAAATTTCGATGTCTTCAAATGCTCTCCATTGTGTCTGAATCGATTGATATACGTGAGAAAACATCACCAGAGGTGTACAGAAGTCGTAGGTAGGTCATAATGGGCCACTATGGCAGTAGGAAGATGAACGAGAAAAATCCTCAAATTTGACCATACCGGCTATATGATTTTTAGTGGAAAATTTCGATGTCTTCAAATGCTCTCCATTGTGTCTGAATCGATTGATATACGTGAGAAAACATCACCAGAGGTGTACAGAAGTCGTAGGTAGGTCATAATGGGCCACTATGGCAGTAGGAAGATGAACGAGAAAAATCCTCAAATTTGACCATGCCGGCTATATGATTTTTAGTGGAAAATTTCGATGTTTTCAAATGCTCTCCATTGTGTTTGAATCGATTGATATACGTGAGAAAACATCACCAGAGGTGTACAGAAGTCGGAGGTAGGTCATAATGGGCCACTATGGCAGTAGGAAGATGAACGAGAAAAATCCTCAAATTTGACCATGCTGGCTATAGATTTTTAGTGGAAAATTTCGATGTCTTCAAATGCTCTCCATTGTGTCTGAATCGATTGATATACGTGAGAAAACATCACCAGAGGTGTACAGAAGTCGTAGGTAGGTCATAATGGGCCACTATGGCAGTAGGAAGATGAACGAGAAAAATCCTCAAATTTGACCATACCGGCTATATGATTTTTAGTGGAAAATTTCGATGTCTTCAAATGCTCTCCATTGTGTCTGAATCGATTGATATACGTGAGAAAACATCACCAGAGGTGTACAGAAGTCGTAGGTAGGTCATAATGGGCCACTATGGCAGTAGGAAGATGAACGAGAAAAATCCTCAAATTTGACCATGCCGGCTATATGATTTTTAGTGGAAAATTTCGATGTCTTCAAATGCTCTCCATTGTGTCTGAATCGATTGATATACGTGAGAAAACATCACCAGAGGTGTACAGAAGTCGTAGGTAGGTCATAATGGGCCACTATGGCAGTAGGAAGATGAACGAGAAAAATCCTCAAATTTGACCATGCCGGCTATATGATTTTTAGTGGAAAATTTCGATGTTTTCAAATGCTCTCCATTGTGTCTGAATCGATTGATATACGTGAGAAAACATCACCAGAGGTGTACAGAAGTCGTAGGTAGGTCATAATGGGCCACTATGGCAGTAGGAAGATGAACGAGAAAAATCCTCAAATTTGACCATGCCGGCTATAGATTTTTAGTGGAAAATTTCGATGTCTTCAAATGCTCTCCATTGTGTCTGAATCGATTGATATACGTGAGAAAACATCACCAGAGGTGTACAGAAGTCGTAGGTAGGTCATAATGGGCCACTATGGCAGTAGGAAGATGAACGAGAAAAATCCTCAAATTTGACCATACCGGCTATATGATTTTTAGTGGAAAATTTCGATGTCTTCAAATGCTCTCCATTGTGTCTGAATCGATTGATATACGTGAGAAAACATCACCAGAGGTGTACAGAAGTCGTAGGTAGGTCATAATGGGCCACTATGGCAGTAGGAAGATGAACGAGAAAAATCCTCAAATTTGACCATGCCGGCTATAGATTTTTAGTGGAAAATTTCGATGTCTTCAAATGCTCTCCATTGTGTCTGAATCGATTGATATACGTGAGAAAACATCACCAGAGGTGTACAGAAGTCGTAGGTAGGTCATAATGGGCCACTATGGCAGAAGGAAGATGAACGAGAAAAATCCTCAAATTTGACCATGCCGGCTATAGATTTTTAGTGGAAAATTTCGATGTCTTCAAATGCTCTCCATTGTGTCTGAATCGATTGATATACGTGAGAAAACATCACCAGAGGTGTACAGAAGTCGTAGGTAGGTCATAATGGGCCACTATGGCAGTAGGAAGATGAACGAGAAAAATCCTCAAATTTGACCATGCCGGCTATATGATTTTTAGTGGAAAATTTCGATGTCTTCAAATGCTCTCCATTGTGTCTGAATCGATTGATATACGTGAGAAAACATCACCAGAGGTGTACAGAAGTCGTAGGTAGGTCATAATGGGCCACTATGGCAGTAGGAAGATGAACGAGAAAAATCCTCAAATTTGACCATGCCGGCTATAGATTTTTAGTGGAAAATTTCGATGTCTTCAAATGCTCTCCATTGTGTCTGAATCGATTGATATACGTGAGAAAACATCACCAGAGGTGTACAGAAGTCGTAGGTAGGTCATAATGGGCCACTATGGCAGTAGGAAGATGAACGAGAAAAATCCTCAAATTTGACCATGCCGACTATAGATTTTTAGTGGAAAATTTCGATGTCTTCAAATGCTCTCCATTGTGTCTGAATCGATTGATATACGTGAGAAAACATCACCAGAGGTGTACAGAAGTCGGAGGTAGGTCATAATGGGCCACTATGGCAGTAGGAAGATGAACGAGAAAAATCCTCAAATTTGACCATGCTGGCTATAGATTTTTAGTGGAAAATTTCGATGTCTTCAAATGCTCTCCATTGTGTCTGAATCGATTGATATACGTGAGAAAACATCACCAGAGGTGTACAGAAGTCGTAGGTAGGTCATAATGGGCCACTATGGCAGTAGGAAGATGAACGAGAAAAATCCTCAAATTTGACCATGCCGGCTATAGATTTTTAGTGGAAAATTTCGATGTCTTCAAATGCTCTCCATTGTGTCTGAATCGATTGATATACGTGAGAAAACATCACCAGAGGTGTACAGAAGTCGTAGGTAGGTCATAATGGGCCACTATGGCAGTAGGAAGATGAACGAGAAAAATCCTCAAATTTGACCATGCCGGCTATAGATTTTTAGTGGAAAATTTCGATGTCTTCAAATGCTCTCCATTGTGTCTGAATCGATTGATATACGTGAGAAAACATCACCAGAGGTGTACAGAAGTCGTAGGTAGGTCATAATGGGCCACTATGGCAGTAGGAAGATGAACGAGAAAAATCCTCAAATTTGACCATGCCGGCTATATGATTTTTAGTGGAAAATTTCGATGTCTTCAAATGCTCTCCATTGTGTCTGAATCGATTGATATACGTGAGAAAACATCACCAGAGGTGTACAGAAGTCGTAGGTAGGTCATAATGGGCCACTATGGCAGTAGGAAGATGAACGAGAAAAATTATCAAATTTGACCATGCCGGCTATATGATTTTTAGTGGAAAATTTCGATGTCTTCAAATGCTCTCCATTGTGTCTGAATCGATTGATATACGTGAGAAAACATCACCAGAGGTGTACAGAAGTCGTAGGTAGGTCATAATGGGCCACTATGGCAGTAGGAAGATGAACGAGAAAAATTATCAAATTTGACCATGCCGGCTATATGATTTTTAGTGGAAAATTTCGATGTCTTCAAATGCTCTCCATTGTGTCTGAATCGATTGATATACGTGAGAAAACATCACCAGAGGTGTACAGAAGTCGTAGGTAGGTCATAATGGGCCACTATGGCAGTAGGAAGATGAACGAGAAAAATCCTCAAATTTGACCATGCCGGCTATATGATTTTTAGTGGAAAATTTCGATGTCTTCAAATGCTCTCCATTGTGTCTGAATCGATTGATATACGTGAGAAAACATCACCAGAGGTGTACAGAAGTCGTAGGTAGGTCATAATGGGCCACTATGGCAGTAGGAAGATGAACGAGAAAAATCCTCAAATTTGACCATGCCGGCTATATGATTTTTAGTGGAAAATTTCGATGTCTTCAAATGCTCTCCATTGTGTCTGGATCGATTGATATACGTGAGAAAACATCACCAGAGGTGTACAGAAGTCGTAGGTAGGTCATAATGGGCCACTATGGCAGTAGGAAGATGAACGAGAAAAATCCTCAAATTTGACCATGCCGGCTATATGATTTTTAGTGGAAAATTTCGATGTTTTCAAATGCTCTCCATTGTGTCTGAATCGATTGATATACGTGAGAAAACATCACCAGAGGTGTACAGAAGTCGTAGGTAGGTCATAATGGGCCACTATGGCAGTAGGAAGATGAACGAGAAAAATCCTCAAATTTGACCATGCCGACTATAGATTTTTAGTGGAAAATTTCGATGTCTTCAAATGCTCTCCATTGTGTCTGAATCGATTGATATACGTGAGAAAACATCACCAGAGGTGTACAGAAGTCGTAGTCGTAGGTAGGTCATAATGGGCCACTATGGCAGTAGGAAGATGAACGAGAAAAATCCTCAAATTTGACCATGCCGGCTATATGATTTTTAGTGGAAAATTTTGATGTCTTCAAATGCTCTCCATTGTGTCTGAATCGATTGATATACGTGAGAAAACATCACCAGAGGTGTATAGAAGTCGTAGGTAGGTCAAATGGGCCACTATGGCAGTAGGAAGATGAACGAGAAGAATCCTCAAATTTGACCATGCCGGCTATAGATTTTTAGTGGAAAATTTCGATGTCTTCAAATGCTCTCCATTGTGTCTGAATCGATTGATATACGTGAGAAAACATCACCAGAGGTGTACAGAAGTCGTAGGTAGGTCATAATGGGCCACTATGGCAGTAGGAAGATGAACGAGAAAAATCCTCAAATTTGACCATGCCGGCTATAGATTTTTAGTGGAAAATTTCGATGTCTTCAAATGCTCTCCATTGTGTCTGAATCGATCGATATACGTGAGAAAACATCACCAGAGGTGTACAGAAGTCGTAGGTAGGTCATAATGGGCCACTATGGCAGTAGGAAGATGAACGAGAAAAATCCTCAAATTTGACCATACCGGCTATATGATTTTTAGTGGAAAATTTCGATGTCTTCAAATGCTCTCCATTGTGTCTGAATCGATTGATATACGTGAGAAAACATCACCAGAGGTGTACAGAAGTCGTAGGTAGGTCATAATGGGCCACTATGGCAGTAGGAAGATGAACGAGAAAAATCCTCAAATTTGACCATACCGGCTATATGATTTTTAGTGGAAAATTTCGATGTCTTCAAATGCTCTCCATTGTGTCTGAATCGATTGATATACGTGAGAAAACATCACCAGAGGTGTACAGAAGTCGTAGGTAGGTCATAATGGGCCACTATGGCAGTAGGAAGATGAACGAGAAGAATCCTCAAATTTGACCATGCCGGCTATAGATTTTTAGTGGAAAATTTCGATGTCTTCAAATGCTCTCCATTGTGTCTGAATCGATTGATATACGTGAGAAAACATCACCAGAGGTGTACAGAAGTCGTAGGTAGGTCATAATGGGCCACTATGGCAGTAGGAAGATGAACGAGAAAAATCCTCAAATTTGACCATGCCGGCTATATGATTTTTAGTGGAAAATTTCGATGTCTTCAAATGCTCTCCATTGTGTCTGAATCGATTGATATACGTGAGAAAACATCACCAGAGGTGTACAGAAGTCGTAGGTAGGTCATAATGGGCCACTATGGCAGTAGGAAGATGAACGAGAAAAATCCTCAAATTTGACCATGCCGGCTATATGATTTTTAGTGGAAAATTTCGATGTCTTCAAATGCTCTCCATTGTGTCTGAATCGATTGATATACGTGAGAAAACATCACCAGAGGTGTACAGAAGTCGTAGGTAGGTCATAATGGGCCACTATGGCAGTAGGAAGATGAACGAGAAAAATCCTCAAATTTGACCATGCCGGCTATATGATTTTTAGTGGAAAATTTCGATGTCTTCAAATGCTCTCCATTGTGTCTGAATCGATTGATATACGTGAGAAAACATCACCAGAGGTGTACAGAAGTCGTAGGTAGGTCATAATGGGCCACTATGGCAGTAGGAAGATGAACGAGAAAAATCCTCAAATTTGACCATGCCGGCTATAGATTTTTAGTGGAAAATTTCGATGTCTTCAAATGCTCTCCATTGTGTCTGAATCGATTGATATACGTGAGAAAACATCACCAGAGGTGTACAGAAGTCGTAGGTAGGTCATAATGGGCCACTATGGCAGTAGGAAGATGAACGAGAAAAATCCTCAAATTTGACCATGCCGGCTATATGATTTTTAGTGGAAAATTTCGATGTTTTCAAATGCTCTCCATTGTGTTTGAATCGATTGATATACGTGAGAAAACATCACCAGAGGTGTACAGAAGTCGTAGGTAGGTCATAATGGGCCACTATGGCAGTAGGAAGATGAACGAGAAAAATCCTCAAATTTGACCATGCCGGCTATATGATTTTTAGTGGAACATTTCGATGTCTTCAAATGCTCTCCATTGTGTCTGAATCGATTGATATACGTGAGAAAACATCACCAGAGGTGTACAGAAGTCGTAGGTAGGTCATAATGGGCCACTATGGCAGTAGGAAGATGAACGAGAAAAATCCTCAAATTTGACCATGCCGGCTATATGATTTTTAGTGGAAAATTTCGATGTCTTCAAATGCTCTCCATTGTGTCTGAATCGATTGATATACGTGAGAAAACATCACCAGAGGTGTACAGAAGTCGTAGGTAGGTCATAATGGGCCACTATGGCAGTAGGAAGATGAACGAGAAAAATCCTCAAATTTGACCATGCCGGCTATATGATTTTTAGTGGAAAATTTCGATGTCTTCAAATGCTCTCCATTGTGTCTGGATCGATTGATATACGTGAGAAAACATCACCAGAGGTGTACAGAAGTCGTAGGTAGGTCATAATGGGCCACTATGGCAGTAGGAAGATGAACGAGAAAAATCCTCAAATTTGACCATGCCGACTATAGATTTTTAGTGGAAAATTTCGATGTCTTCAAATGCTCTCCATTGTGTCTGAATCGATTGATATACGTGAGAAAACATCACCAGAGGTGTACAGAAGTCGTAGGTAGGTCATAATGGGCCACTATGGCAGTAGGAAGATGAACGAGAAAAATCCTCAAATTTGACCATGCCGGCTATATGATTTTTAGTGGAAAATTTCGATGTCTTCAAATGCTCTCCATTGTGTCTGAATCGATTGATATACGTGAGAAAACATCACCAGAGGTGTATAGAAGTCGTAGGTAGGTCAAATGGACCACTATGGCAGTAGGAAGATGAACGAGAAGAATCCTCAAATTTGACCATGCCGGCTATATGATTTTTAGTGGAAAATTTCGATGTCTTCAAATGCTCTCCATTGTGTCTGAATCGATTGATATACGTGAGAAAACATCACCAGAGGTGTACAGAAGTCGTAGGTAGGTCATAATGGGCCACTATGGCAGTAGGAAGATGAACGAGAAAAATCCTCAAATTTGACCATGCCGGCTATAGATTTTTTGTGGAAAATTTCGATGTCTTCAAATGCTCTCCATTGTGTCTGAATCGATCGATATACGTGAGAAAACATCACCAGAGGTGTACAGAAGTCGTAGGTAGGTCATAATGGGCCACTATGGCAGTAGGAAGATGAACGAGAAAAATCCTCAAATTTGACCATGCCGGCTATAGATTTTTAGTGGAAAATTTCGATGTCTTCAAATGCTCTCCATTGTGTCTGAATCGATTGATATACGTGAGAAAACATCACCAGAGGTGTACAGAAGTCGTAGGTAGGTCATAATGGGCCACTATGGCAGTAGGAAGATGAACGAGAAAAATCCTCAAATTTGACCATGCCGGCTATATGATTTTTAGTGGAAAATTTCGATGTCTTCAAATGCTCTTCATTGTGTCTGAATCGATTGATATACGTGAGAAAACATCACCAGAGGTGTACAGAAGTCGTAGGTAGGTCATAATGGGCCACTATGGCAGTAGGAAGATGAACGAGAAAAATCCTCAAATTTGACCATACCGGCTATATGATTTTTAGTGGAAAATTTCGATGTCTTCAAATGCTCTCCATTGTGTCTGAATCGATTGATATACGTGAGAAAACATCACCAGAGGTGTACAGAAGTCGTAGGTAGGTCATAATGGGCCACTATGGCAGTAGGAAGATGAACGAGAAAAATCCTCAAATTTGACCATGCCGGCTATATGATTTTTAGTGGAAAATTTCGATGTCTTCAAATGCTCTCCATTGTGTCTGAATCGATTGATATACGTGAGAAAACATCACCAGAGGTGTACAGAAGTCGTAGGTAGGTCATAATGGGCCACTATGGCAGTAGGAAGCTGAACGAGAAAAATCCTCAAATTTGACCATGCCGGCTATATGATTTTTAGTGGAAAATTTCGATGTCTTCAAATGCTCTCCATTGTGTCTGAATCGATTGATATACGTGAGAAAACATCACCAGAGGTGTACAGAAGTCGTAGGTAGGTCATAATGGGCCACTATGGCAGTAGGAAGATGAACGAGAAAAATCCTCAAATTTGACCATGCCGGCTATATGATTTTTAGTGGAAAATTTCGATGTTTTCAAATGCTCTCCATTGTGTCTGAATCGATTGATATACGTGAGAAAACATCACCAGAGGTGTACAGAAGTCGGAGGTAGGTCATAATGGGCCACTATGGCAGTAGGAAGATGAACGAGAAAAATCCTCAAATTTGACCATGCCGGCTATAGATTTTTAGTGGAAAATTTCGATGTCTTCAAATGCTCTCCATTGTGTCTGAATCGATTGATATACGTGAGAAAACATCACCAGAGGTGTACAGAAGTCGTAGGTAGGTCATAATGGGCCACTATGGCAGTAGGAAGATGAACGAGAAAAATCCTCAAATTTGACCATGCCGGCTATAGATTTTTAGTGGAAAATTTCGATGTCTTCAAATGCTCTCCATTGTGTCTGAATCGATTGATATACGTGAGAAAACATCACCAGAGGTGTACAGAAGTCGTAGGTAGGTCATAATGGGCCACTATGGCAGTAGGAAGATGAACGAGAAAAATCCTCAAATTTGACCATGCCGGCTATATGATTTTTAGTGGAAAATTTCGATGTCTTCAAATGCTCTCCATTGTGTCTGAATCGATTGATATACGTGAGAAAACATCACCAGAGGTGTACAGAAGTCGTAGGTAGGTCATAATGGGCCACTATGGCAGTAGGAAGATGAACGAGAAAAATCCTCATATTCGACCATGCCGGCTATATGATTTTTAGTTGAAAATTTCGATGTCTTCAAATGCTCTCCATTGTGTCTGAATCGATTGATATACGTGAGAAAACATCACCAGAGGTGTACAGAAGTCGTAGGTAGGTCATAATGGGCCACTATGGCAGTAGGAAGATGAACGAGAAAAATCCTCAAATTTGACCATGCCGGCTATATGATTTTTAGTGGAAAATTTCGATGTCTTCAAATGCTCTCCATTGTGTCTGAATCGATTGATATACGTGAGAAAATATCACCAGAGGTGTACAGAAGTCGTAGGTAGGTCATAATGGGCCACTATGGCAGTAGGAAGATGAACGAGAAAAATTCTCAAATTTGACCAATGCCGGCTATATGATTTTTAGTGGAAAATTTCGATGTCTTCAAATGCTCTCCATTGTGTCTGAATCGATTGATATACGTGAGAAAACATCACCAGAGGTGTACAGAAGTCGTAGGTAGGTCATAATGGGCCACTATGGCAGTAGGAAGATGAACGAGAAAAATTCTCAAATTTGACCAATGCCGGCTATATGATTTTTAGTGGAAAATTTCGATGTCTTCAAATGCTCTCCATTGTGTCTGAATCGATTGATATACGTGAGAAAACATCACCAGAGGTGTACAGAAGTCGTAGGTAGGTCATAATGGGCCACTATGGCAGTAGGAAGATGAACGAGAAAAATCCTCAAATTTGACCATGCCGGCTATATGATTTTTAGTGGAAAATTTCGATGTCTTCAAATGCTCTCCATTGTGTCTGAATCGATTGATATACGTGAGAAAACATCACCAGAGGTGTATAGAAGTCGTAGGTAGGTCAAATGGACCACTATGGCAGTAGGAAGATGAACGAGAAGAATCCTCAAATTTGACCATGCCGGCTATATGATTTTTAGTGGAAAATTTCGATGTCTTCAAATGCTCTCCATTGTGTCTGAATCGATTGATATACGTGAGAAAACATCACCAGAGGTGTACAGAAGTCGTAGGTAGGTCATAATGGGCCACTATGGCAGTAGGAAGATGAACGAGAAAAATCCTCAAATTTGACCATGCCGGCTATATGATTTTTAGTGGAAAATTTCGATGTCTTCAAATGCTCTCCATTGTGTCTGAATCGATTGATATACGTGAGAAAACATCACCAGAGGTGTACAGAAGTCGTAGGTAGGTCATAATGGGCCACTATGGCAGTAGGAAGATGAACGAGAAAAATCCTCAAATTTGACCATGCCGGCTATATGATTTTTAGTGGAAAATTTCGATGTCTTCAAATGCTCTTCATTGTGTCTGAATCGATTGATATACGTGAGAAAACATCACCAGAGGTGTACAGAAGTCGTAGGTAGGTCATAATGGGCCACTATGGCAGTAGGAAGATGAACGAGAAAAATCCTCAAATTTGACCATACCGGCTATATGATTTTTAGTGGAAAATTTCGATGTCTTCAAATGCTCTCCATTGTGTCTGAATCGATTGATATACGTGAGAAAACATCACCAGAGGTGTACAGAAGTCGTAGGTAGGTCATAATGGGCCACTATGGCAGTAGGAAGATGAACGAGAAAAATCCTCAAATTTGACCATGCCGGCTATATGATTTTTAGT
Source organism: Eristalis pertinax (assembly GCA_907269125.1). NCBI lineage: Eukaryota > Metazoa > Arthropoda > Insecta > Diptera > Syrphidae > Eristalis > Eristalis pertinax. Next base: position 32,975,516 of record OU026146.1, read on the forward strand.
GGAAAATTTCGATGTCTTCAAATGCTCTCCATTGTGTCTGAATCGATTGATATACGTGAGAAAACATCACCAGAGGTGTACAGAAGTCGTAGGTAGGTCATAATGGGCCACTATGGCAGTAGGAAGATGAACGAGAAAAATCCTCAAATTTGACCATGCCGGCTATATGATTTTTAGTGGAAAATTTCGATGTCTTCAAATGCTCTCCATTGTGTCTGAATCGATTGATATACGTGAGAAAACATCACCAGAGGTGTACAGAAGTCGTAGGTAGGTCATAATGGGCCACTATGGCAGTAGGAAGATGAACGAGAAAAATCCTCAAATTTGACCATGCCGGCTATATGATTTTTAGTGGAAAATTTCGATGTTTTCAAATGCTCTCCATTGTGTCTGAATCGATTGATATACGTGAGAAAACATCACCAGAGGTGTACAGAAGTCGTAGGTAGGTCATAATGGGCCACTATGGCAGTAGGAAGATGAACGAGAAAAATCCTCAAATTTGACCATGCCGGCTATATGATTTTTAGTGGAAAATTTCGATGTCTTCAAATGCTCTCCATTGTGTCTGAATCGATTGATATACGTGAGAAAACATCACCAGAGGTGTACAGAAGTCGGAGGTAGGTCATAATGGGCCACTATGGCAGTAGGAAGATGAACGAGAAAAATCCTCAAATTTGACCATGCCGGCTATAGATTTTTAGTGGAAAATTTCGATGTCTTCAAATGCTCTCCATTGTGTCTGAATCGATTGATATACGTGAGAAAACATCACCAGAGGTGTACAGAAGTCGTAGGTAGGTCATAATGGGCCACTATGGCAGTAGGAAGATGAACGAGAAAAATCCTCAAATTTGACCATGCCGGCTATATGATTTTTAGTGGAAAATTTCGATGTCTTCAAATGCTCTCCATTGTGTCTGAATCGATTGATATACGTGAGAAAACATCACCAGAGGTGTACAGAAGTCGTAGGTAGGTCATAATGGGCCACTATGACAGTAGGAAGATGAACGAGAAAAATCCTCAAATTTGACCATGCCGGCTATATGATTTTTAGTGGAAAATTTCGATGTCTTCAAATGCTCTCCATTGTGTCTGAATCGATTGATATACGTGAGAAAACATCACCAGAGGTGTACAGAAGTCGTAGGTAGGTCATAATGGGCCACTATGGCAGTAGGAAGATGAACGAGAAAAATCCTCAAATTTGACCATGCCGGCTATAGATTTTTAGTGGAAAATTTCGATGTCTTCAAATGCTCTCCATTGTGTCTGAATCGATTGATATACGTGAGAAAACATCACCAGAGGTGTACAGAAGTCGTAGGTAGGTCATAATGGGCCACTATGGCAGTAGGAAGATGAACGAGAAAAATCCTCAAATTTGACCATGCCGGCTATATGATTTTTAGTTGAAAATTTCGATGTCTTCAAATGCTCTCCATTGTGTCTGAATCGATTGATATACGTGAGAAAACATCACCAGAGGTGTACAGAAGTCGTAGGTAGGTCATAATGGGCCACTATGGCAGTAGGAAGATGAACGAGAAAAATCCTCAAATTTGACCATGCCGGCTATATGATTTTTAGTGGAAAATTTCGATGTCTTCAAATGCTCTCCATTGTGTCTGAATCGATTGATATACGTGAGAAAATATCACCAGAGGTGTACAGAAGTCGTAGGTAGGTCATAATGGGCCACTATGGCAGTAGGAAGATGAACGAGAAAAATCCTCAAATTTGACCATACCGGCTATATGATTTTTAGTGGAAAATTTCGATGTCTTCAAATGCTCTCCATTGTGTCTGAATCGATTGATATACGTGAGAAAACATCACCAGAGGTGTACAGAAGTCGTAGGTAGGTCATAATGGGCCACTATGGCAGTAGGAAGATGAACGAGAAAAATTCTCAAATTTGACCAATGCCGGCTATATGATTTTTAGTGGAAAATTTCGATGTCTTCAAATGCTCTCCATTGTGTCTGAATCGATTGATATACGTGAGAAAACATCACCAGAGGTGTACAGAAGTCGTAGGTAGGTCATAATGGGCCACTATGGCAGTAGGAAGATGAACGAGAAAAATCCTCAAATTTGACCATGCCGGCTATATGATTTTTAGTGGAAAATTTCGATGTCTTCAAATGCTCTCCATTGTGTCTGAATCGATTGATATACGTGAGAAAACATCACCAGAGGTGTACAGAAGTCGTAGGTAGGTCATAATGGGCCACTATGGCAGTAGGAAGATGAACGAGAAAAATTCTCAAATTTGACCAATGCCGGCTATATGATTTTTAGTGGAAAATTTCGATGTCTTCAAATGCTCTCCATTGTGTCTGAATCGATTGATATACGTGAGAAAACATCACCAGAGGTGTACAGAAGTCGTAGGTAGGTCATAATGGGCCACTATGGCAGTAGGAAGATGAACGAGAAAAATCCTCAAATTTGACCATGCCGGCTATATGATTTTTAGTGGAAAATTTCGATGTCTTCAAATGCTCTCCATTGTGTCTGAATCGATTGATATACGTGAGAAAACATCACCAGAGGTGTACAGAAGTCGTAGGTAGGTCATAATGGGCCACTATGGCAGTAGGAAGATGAACGAGAAAAATCCTCAAATTTGACCATGCCGGCTATAGATTTTTAGTTGAAAATTTCGATGTCTTCAAATGCTCTCCATTGTGTCTGAATCGATTGATATACGTGAGAAAACATCACCAGAGGTGTACAGAAGTCGTAGGTAGGTCATAATGGGCCACTATGGCAGTAGGAAGATGAACGAGAAAAATCCTCAAATTTGACCATGCCGGCTATATGATTTTTAGTGGAAAATTTCGATGTCTTCAAATGCTCTCCATTGTGTCTGAATCGATTGATATACGTGAGAAAACATCACCAGAGGTGTACAGAAGTCGTAGGTAGGTCATAATGGGCCACTATGGCAGTAGGAAGCTGAACGAGAAAAATCCTCAAATTTGACCATGCCGGCTATATGATTTTTAGTGGAAAATTTCGATGTCTTCAAATGCTCTCCATTGTGTCTGAATCGATTGATATACGTGAGAAAACATCACCAGAGGTGTACAGAAGTCGTAGGTAGGTCATAATGGGCCACTATGGCAGTAGGAAGATGAACGAGAAAAATCCTCAAATTTGACCATGCCGGCTATATGATTTTTAGTGGAAAATTTCGATGTCTTCAAATGCTCTCCATTGTGTCTGAATCGATTGATATACGTGAGAAAACATCACCAGAGGTGTACAGAAGTCGTAGGTAGGTCATAATGGGCCACTATGGCAGTAGGAAGATGAACGAGAAAAATCCTCAAATTTGACCATGCCGGCTATATGATTTTTAGTGGAAAATTTCGATGTCTTCAAATGCTCTCCATTGTGTCTGAATCGATTGATATACGTGAGAAAACATCACCAGAGGTGTACAGAAGTCGTAGGTAGGTCATAATGGGCCAATATGGCAGTAGGAAGATGAACGAGAAAAATCCTCAAATTTGACCATACCGGCTATATGATTTTTAGTGGAAAATTTCGATGTCTTCAAATGCTCTCCATTGTGTCTGAATCGATTGATATACGTGAGAAAACATCACCAGAGGTGTACAGAAGTCGTAGGTAGGTCATAATGGGCCACTATGGCAGTAGGAAGATGAACGAGAAAAATCCTCAAATTTGACCATGCCGGCTATATGATTTTTAGTGGAAAATTTCGATGTCTTCAAATGCTCTCCATTGTGTCTGAATCGATTGATATACGTGAGAAAACATCACCAGAGGTGTACAGAAGTCGTAGGTAGGTCATAATGGGCCACTATGGCAGTAGGAAGATGAACGAGAAAAATCCTCAAATTTGACCATGCCGGCTATATGATTTTTAGTGGAAAATTTCGATGTCTTCAAATGCTCTCCATTGTGTCTGAATCGATTGATATACGTGAGAAAACATCACCAGAGGTGTACAGAAGTCGTAGGTAGGTCATAATGGGCCACTATGGCAGTAGGAAGATGAACGAGAAAAATCCTCAAATTTGACCATGCCGGCTATATGATTTTTAGTGGAAAATTTCGATGTCTTCAAATGCTCTCCATTGTGTCTGAATCGATTGATATACGTGAGAAAACATCACCAGAGGTGTACAGAAGTCGTAGGTAGGTCATAATGGGCCACTATGGCAGTAGGAAGATGAACGAGAAAAATCCTCAAATTTGACCATGCCGGCTATATGATTTTTAGTGGAAAATTTCGATGTCTTCAAATGCTCTCCATTGTGTCTGAATCGATTGATATACGTGAGAAAACATCACCAGAGGTGTACAGAAGTCGTAGGTAGGTCATAATGGGCCAATATGGCAGTAGGAAGATGAACGAGAAAAATCCTCAAATTTGACCATACCGGCTATATGATTTTTAGTGGAAAATTTCGATGTCTTCAAATGCTCTCCATTGTGTCTGAATCGATTGATATACGTGAGAAAACATCACCAGAGGTGTACAGAAGTCGTAGGTAGGTCATAATGGGCCACTATGGCAGTAGGAAGATGAACGAGAAAAATCCTCAAATTTGACCATGCCGGCTATATGATTTTTAGTGGAAAATTTCGATGTCTTCAAATGCTCTCCATTGTGTCTGAATCGATTGATATACGTGAGAAAACATCACCAGAGGTGTACAGAAGTCGTAGGTAGGTCATAATGGGCCACTATGGCAGTAGGAAGATGAACGAGAAAAATCCTCAAATTTGACCATGCCGGCTATATGATTTTTAGTGGAAAATTTCGATGTCTTCAAATGCTCTCCATTGTGTCTGAATCGATTGATATACGTGAGAAAACATCACCAGAGGTGTACAGAAGTCGTAGGTAGGTCATAATGGGCCACTATGGCAGTAGGAAGATGAACGAGAAAAATCCTCAAATTTGACCATGCCGGCTATATGATTTTTAGTGGAAAATTTCGATGTCTTCAAATGCTCTCCATTGTGTCTGAATCGATTGATATACGTGAGAAAACATCACCAGAGGTGTACAGAAGTCGTAGGTAGGTCATAATGGGCCACTATGGCAGTAGGAAGATGAACGAGAAAAAATCCTCAAATTTGACCATGCCGGCTATATGATTTTTAGTGGAAAATTTCGATGTCTTCAATGCTCTCCATTGTGTCTGAATCGATTGATATACGTGAGAAAACATCACCAGAGGTGTACAGAAGTCGTAGGTAGGTCATAATGGGCCACTATGGCAGTAGGAAGATGAACGAGAAAAATCCTCAAATTTGACCATGCCGGCTATATGATTTTTAGTGGAAAATTTCGATGTCTTCAAATGCTCTCCATTGTGTCTGAATCGATTGATATACGTGAGAAAACATCACCAGAGGTGTACAGAAGTCGTAGGTAGGTCATAATGGGCCACGATGGCAGTAGGAAGATGAACGAGAAAAATCCTCAAATTTGACCATGCCGGCTATATGATTTTTAGTGGAAAATTTCGATGTCTTCAAATGCTCTCCATTGTGTCTGAATCGATTGATATACGTGAGAAAACATCACCAGAGGTGTACAGAAGTCGTAGGTAGGTCATAATGGGCCACTATGGCAGTAGGAAGATGAACGAGAAAAATCCTCAAATTTGACCATGCCGGCTATATGATTTTTAGTGGAAAATTTCGATGTCTTCAAATGCTCTCCATTGTGTCTGAATCGACTGATATACGTGAGAAAACATCACCAGAGGTGTACAGAAGTCGTAGGTAGGTCATAATGGGCCACTATGGCAGTAGGAAGATGAACGAGAAAAATCCTCAAATTTGACCATGCCGGCTATATGATTTGTAGTGGAAAATTTCGATGTCTTCAAATGCTCTCCATTGTGTCTGAATCGATTGATATACGTGAGAAAACATCACCAGAGGTGTACAGAAGTCGTAGGTAGGTCATAATGGGCCACTATGGCAGTAGGAAGATGAACGAGAAAAATCCTCAAATTTGACCATGCCGGCTATATGATTTTTAGTGGAAAATTTCGATGTCTTCAAATGCTCTCCATTGTGTCTGAATCGATTGATATACGTGAGAAAACATCACCAGAGGTGTACAGAAGTCGTAGGTAGGTCATAATGGGCCACTATGGCAGTAGGAAGATGAACGAGAAAAATCCTCAAATTTGACCATGCCGGCTATATGATTTTTAGTGGAAAATTTCGATGTCTTCAAATGCTCTCCATTGTGTCTGAATCGATTGATATACGTGAGAAAACATCACCAGAGGTGTACAGAAGTCGTAGGTAGGTCATAATGGGCCACTATGGCAGTAGAAAGATGAACGAGAAAAATCCTCAAATTTGACCATGCCGGCTATAGATTTTTAGTGGAAAATTTCGATGTCTTCAAATGCTCTCCATTGTGTCTGAATCGATTGATATACGTGAGAGAACATCACCAGAGGTGTACAGAAGTCGTAGGTAGGTCATAATGGGCCACTATGGCAGTAGGAAGATGAACGAGAAAAATCCTCAAATTTGACCATGCCGGCTATATGATTTTTAGTGGAAAATTTCGATGTCTTCAAATGCTCTCCATTGTGTCTGAATCGATTGATATACGTGAGAAAACATCACCAGAGGTGTACAGAAGTCGTAGGTAGGTCATAATGGGCCACTATGGCAGTAGGAAGATGAACGAGAAAAATCCTCAAATTTGACCATGCCGGCTATATGATTTTTAGTGGAAAATTTCGATGTCTTCAAATGCTCTCCATTGTGTCTGAATCGATTGATATACGTGAGAAAACATCACCAGAGGTGTACAGAAGTCGTAGGTAGGTCATAATGGGCCACTCTCGCAGTAGAAAGATGAACGAGAAAAATCCTCAAATTTGACCATGCCGGCTATAGATTTTTAGTGGAAAATTTCGATGTCTTCAAATGCTCTCCATTGTGTCTGAATCGATTGATATACGTGAGAAAACATCACCAGAGGTGTACAGAAGTCGTAGGTAGGTCATAATGGGCCACTATGGCAGTAGGAAGATGAACGAGAAAAATCCTCAAATTTGACCATACCGGCTATATGATTTTTAGTGGAAAATTTCGATGTCTTCAAATGCTCTCCATTGTGTCTGAATCGATTGATATACGTGAGAAAACATCACCAGAGGTGTACAGAAGTCGTAGGTAGGTCATAATGGGCCACTATGGCAGTAGGAAGATGAACGAGAAAAATCCTCAAATTTGACCATGCCGGCTATATGATTTTTAGTGGAAAATTTCGATGTCTTCAAATGCTCTCCATTGTGTCTGAATCGATTGATATACGTGAGAAAACATCACCAGAGGTGTACAGAAGTCGTAGGTAGGTCATAATGGGCCACTATGGCAGTAGGAAGATGAACGAGAAAAATCCTCAAATTTGACCATGCCGGCTATATGATTTTTAGTGGAAAATTTCGATGTCTTCAAATGCTCTCCATTGTGTCTGAATCGATTGATATACGTGAGAAAACATCACCAGAGGTGTACAGAAGTCGTAGGTAGGTCATAATGGGCCACTATGGCAGTAGGAAGATGAACGAGAAAAATCCTCAAATTTGACCATGCCGGCTATATGATTTTTAGTGGAAAATTTCGATGTCTTCAAATGCTCTCCATTGTGTCTGAATCGATTGATATACGTGAGAAAACATCACCAGGGGTGTACAGAAGTCGTAGGTAGGTCATAATGGGCCACTATGGCAGTAGGAAGATGAACGAGAAAAATCCTCAAATTTGACCATGCCGGCTATATGATTTTTAGTGGAAAATTTCGATGTCTTCAAATGCTCTCCATTGTGTCTGAATGGATTGATATACGTGAGAAAACATCACCAGAGGTGTACAGAAGTCGTAGGTAGGTCATAATGGGCCACTATGGCAGTAGGAAGATGAACGAGAAAAATCCTCAAATTTGACCATGCCGGCTATATGATTTGTAGTGGAAAATTTCGATGTCTTCAAATGCTCTCCATTGTGTCTGAATCGATTGATATACGTGAGAAAACATCACCAGAGGTGTACAGAAGTCGTAGGTAGGTCATAATGGACCACTATGGCAGTAGGAAGATGAACGAGAAAAATCCTCAAATTTGACCATGTCGGCTATATGATTTTTAGTGGAAAATTTCGATGTCTTCAAATGCTCTCCATTGTGTCTGAATCGATTGATATACGTGAGAAAACATCACCAGAGGTGTACAGAAGTCGTAGGTAGGTCATAATGGGCCACTATGGCAGTAGGAAGATGAACGAGAAAAATCCTCAAATTTGACCATGCCGGCTATATGATTTTTAGTGGAAAATTTCGATGTCTTCAAATGCTCTCCATTGTGTCTGAATCGATTGATATACGTGAGAAAACATCACCAGAGGTGTACAGAAGTCGTAGGTAGGTCATAATGGGCCACTATGGCAGTAGGAAGATGAACGAGAAAAATCCTCAAATTTGACCATGCCGGCTATATGATTTTTAGTGGAAAATTTCGATGTCTTCAAATGCTCTCCATTGTGTCTGAATCGATTGATATACGTGAGAAAACATCACCAGAGGTGTACAGAAGTCGGAGGTAGGTCATAATGGGCCACTATGGCAGTAGGAAGATGAACGAGAAAAATCCTCAAATTTGACCATACCGGCTATATGATTTTTAGTGGAAAATTTCGATGTCTTCAAATGCTCTCCATTGTGTCTGAATCGATTGATATACGTGAGAAAACATCACCAGAGGTGTACAGAAGTCGTAGGTAGGTCATAATGGGCCACTATGGCAGTAGGAAGATGAACGAGAAAAATCCTCAAATTTGACCATACCGGCTATATGATTTTTAGTGGAAAATTTCGATGTCTTCAAATGCTCTCCATTGTGTCTGAATCGATTGATATACGTGAGAAAACATCACCAGAGGTATACAGAAGTCGTAGGTAGGTCATAATGGGCCACTATGGCAGTAGGAAGATGAACGAGAAAAATCCTCAAATTTGACCATGCCGGCTATATGATTTTTAGTGGAAAATTTCGATGTCTTCAAATGCTCTCCATTGTGTCTGAATCGATTGATATACGTGAGAAAACATCACCAGAGGTGTACAGAAGTCGTAGGTAGGTCATAATGGGCCACTATGGCAGTAGGAAGATGAACGAGAAAAATCCTCAAATTTGACCATGCCGGCTATATGATTTTTAGTGGAAAATTTCGATGTCTTCAAATGCTCTCCATTGTGTCTGAATCGATTGATATACGTGAGAAAACATCACCAGAGGTGTACAGAAGTCGTAGGTAGGTCATAATGGGCCACTATGGCAGTAGGAAGATGAACGAGAAAAATCCTCAAATTTGACCATACCGGCTATATGATTTTTAGTGGAAAATTTCGATGTCTTCAAATGCTCTCCATTGTGTCTGAATCGATTGATATACGTGAGAAAACATCACCAGAGGTGTACAGAAGTCGTAGGTAGGTCATAATGGGCCACTATGGCAGTAGGAAGATGAACGAGAAAAATCCTCAAATTTGACCATGCCGGCTATATGATTTTTAGTGGAAAATTTCGATGTCTTCAAATGCTCTCCATTGTGTCTGAATCGATTGATATACGTGAGAAAACATCACCAGAGGTGTACAGAAGTCGTAGGTAGGTCATAATGGGCCACTATGGCAGTAGGAAGATGAACGAGAAAAATCCTCATATTCGACCATGCCGGCTATAGATTTTTAGTGGAAAATTTCGATGTCTTCAAATGCTCTCCATTGTGTCTGAATCGATTGATATACGTGAGAAAACATCACCAGAGGTGTACAGAAGTCGTAGGTAGGTCATAATGGGCCACTATGGCAGTAGGAAGATGAACGAGAAAAATCCTCAAATTTGACCATGCCGGCTATATGATTTTTAGTGGAAAATTTCGATGTCTTCAAATGCTCTCCATTGTGTCTGAATCGATTGATATTCGTGAGAAAACATCACCAGAGGTGTACAGAAGTCGTAGGTAGGTCATAATGGGCCACTATGGCAGTAGGAAGATGAACGAGAAAAATCCTCAAATTTGACCATGCCGGCTATATGATTTTTAGTGGAAAATTTCGATGTCTTCAAATGCTCTCCATTGTGTCTGAATCGATTGATATACGTGAGAAAACATCACCAGAGGTGTACAGAAGTCGTAGGTAGGTCATAATGGGCCACTATGGCAGTAGGAAGATGAACGAGAAAAATCCTCAAATTTGACCATGCCGGCTATATGATTTTTAGTGGAAAATTTCGATGTCTTCAAATGCTCTCCATTGTGTCTGAATCGATTGATATACGTGAGAAAACATCACCAGAGGTGTACAGAAGTCGTAGGTAGGTCATAATGGGCCACTATGGCAGTAGGAAGATGAACGAGAAAAATCCTCATATTCGACCATGCCGGCTATAGATTTTTAGTGGAAAATTTCGATGTCTTCAAATGCTCTCCATTGTGTCTGAATCGATTGATATACGTGAGAAAACATCACCAGAGGTGTACAGAAGTCGTAGGTAGGTCATAATGGGCCACTATGGCAGTAGGAAGATGAACGAGAAAAATCCTCAAATTTGACCATGCCGGCTATATGATTTTTAGTGGAAAATTTCGATGTCTTCAAATGCTCTCCATTGTGTCTGAATCGATTGATATTCGTGAGAAAACATCACCAGAGGTGTACAGAAGTCGTAGGTAGGTCATAATGGGCCACTATGGCAGTAGGAAGATGAACGAGAAAAATCCTCAAATTTGACCATGCCGGCTATATGATTTTTAGTGGAAAATTTCGATGTCTTCAAATGCTCTCCATTGTGTCTGAATCGATTGATATACGTGAGAAAACATCACCAGAGGTGTACAGAAGTCGTAGGTAGGTCATAATGGGCCACTATGGCAGTAGGAAGATGAACGAGAAAAATCCTCAAATTTGACCATGCCGGCTATAGATTTTTAGTGGAAAATTTCGATGTCTTCAAATGCTCTCCATTGTGTCTGAATCGATTGATATACGTGAGAAAACATCACCAGAGGTGTACAGAAGTCGTAGGTAGGTCATAATGGGCCACTATGGCAGTAGGAAGATGAACGAGAAAAATCCTCAAATTTGACCATACCGGCTATATGATTTTTAGTGGAAAATTTCGATGTCTTCAAATGCTCTCCATTGTGTCTGAATCGATTGATATACGTGAGAAAACATCACCAGAGGTGTACAGAAGTCGTAGGTAGGTCATAATGGGCCACTATGGCAGTAGGAAGATGAACGAGAAAGATCCTCAAATTTGACCATGCCGGCTATATGATTTTTAGTGGAAAATGTCGATGTCTTCAACTGCTCTCCATTGTGTCTGAATCGATTGATATACGTGAGAAAACATCACCAGAGGTGTACAGAAGTCGTAGGTAGGTCATAATGGGCCACTATGGCAGTAGGAAGATGAACGAGAAAAATCCTCAAATTTGACCATGCCGGCTATATGATTTTTAGTGGAAAATTTCGATGTCTTCAAATGCTCTCCATTGTGTCTGAATCGATTGATATACGTGAGAAAACATCACCAGAGGTGTACAGAAGTCGTAGGTAGGTCATAATGGGCCACTATGGCAGTAGGAAGATGAACGAGAAAAATCCTCAAATTTGACCATGCCGGCTATATGATTTTTAGTGGAAAATTTCGATGTCTTCAAATGCTCTCCATTGTGTCTGAATCGATTGATATACGTGAGAAAACATCACCAGAGGTGTACAGAAGTCGTAGGTAGGTCATAATGGGCCACTATGGCAGTAGGAAGATGAACAGAAAAATCCTCAAATTTGACCATGCCGGCTATATGATTTTTAGTGGAAAATTTCGATGTCTTCAAATACTCTCCATTGTGTCTGAATCGATTGATATACGTGAGACAACATCACCAGAGGTGTACAGAAGTCGTAGGTAGGTCATAATGGGCCACTATGGCAGTAGGAAGATGAACGAGAAAAATCCTCAAATTTGACCATGCCGGCTATATGATTTTTAGTGGAAAATTTCGATGTCTTCAAATGCTCTCCATTGTGTCTGAATCGATTGATATACGTGAGAAAACATCACCAGAGGTGTACAGAAGTCGTAGGTAGGTCATAATGGGCCACTATGGCAGTAGGAAGATGAACGAGAAAAATCCTCAAATTTGACCATGCCGGCTATATGATTTTTAGTGGAAAATTTCGATGTCTTCAAATGCTCTCCATTGTGTCTGAATCGATTGATATACGTGAGAAAACATCACCAGAGGTGTACAGAAGTCGTAGATAGGTCATAATGGGCCACTATGGCAGTAGGAAGATGAACGAGAAAAATCCTCAAATTTGACCATACCGGCTATAGATTTTTAGTGGAAAATTTCGATGTCTTCAAATGCTCTCCATTGTGTCTGAATCGATTGATATACGTGAGAAAACATCACCAGAGGTGTACAGAAGTCGTAGGTAGGTCATAATAGGCCACTATGGCAGTAGGAAGATGAACGAGAAAAATCCTCAAATTTGACCATGCCGGCTATATGATTTTTAGTGGAAAATTTCGATGTCTTCAAATGCTCTCCATTGTGTTGAATCGATTGATATACGTGAGAAAACATCACCAGAGGTGTACAGAAGTCGTAGGTAGGTCATAATAGGCCACTATGGCAGTAGGAAGATGAACGAGAAAAATCCTCAAATTTGACCATGCCGGCTATATGATTTTTAGTGGAAAATTTCGATGTCTTCAAATGGTCTCCATTGTGTCTGAATCGATTGATATACGTGAGAAAACATCACCAGAGGTGTACAGAAGTCGTAGGTAGGTCATAATAGGCCACTATGGCAGTAGGAAGATGAACGAGAAAAATCCTCAAATTTGACCATGCCGGCTATATGATTTTTAGTGGAAAATTTCGATGTCTTCAAATGCTCTCCATTGTGTCTGAATCGATTGATATACGTGAGAAAACATCACCAGAGGTGTACAGAAGTCGTAGATAGGTCATAATGGGCCACTATGGCAGTAGGAAGATGAACGAGAAAAATCCTCAAATTTGACCATACCGGCTATAGATTTTTAGTGGAAAATTTCGATGTCTTCAAATGCTCTCCATTGTGTCTGAATCGATTGATATACGTGAGAAAACATCACCAGAGGTGTACAGAAGTCGTAGGTAGGTCATAATAGGCCACTATGGCAGTAGGAAGATGAACGAGAAAAATCCTCAAATTTGACCATGCCGGCTATATGATTTTTAGTGGAAAATTTCGATGTCTTCAAATGCTCTCCATTGTGTTGAATCGATTGATATACGTGAGAAAACATCACCAGAGGTGTACAGAAGTAGTAGGTAGGTCATAATGGGCCACTATGGCAGTAGGAAGATGAACGAGAAAAATCCTCAAATTTGACCATGCCGGCTATATGATTTTTAGTGGAAAATTTCGATGTCTTCAAATGGTCTCCATTGTGTCTGAATCGATTGATATACGTGAGAAAACATCACCAGAGGTGTACAGAAGTCGTAGGTAGGTCATAATGGGCCACTATGGCAGTAGGAAGATGAACGAGAAAAATCCTCAAATTTGACCATGCCGGCTATATGATTTTTAGTGGAAAATTTCGATGTCTTCAAATGCTCTCCATTGTGTCTGAATCGATTGATATACGTGAGAAAACATCACCAGAGGTGTACAGAAGTCGTAGGTAGGTCATAATGGGCCACTATGGCAGTAGGAAGATGAACGAGAAAAATCCTCAAATTTGACCATGCCGGCTATATGATTTTTAGTGGAAAATTTCGATGTCTTCAAATGCTCTCCATTGTGTTTGAATCGATTGATATACGTGAGAAAACATCACCAGAGGTGTACAGAAGTCGTAGGTAGGTCATAATAGGCCACTATGGCAGTAGGAAGATGAACGAGAAAAATCCTCAAATTTGACCATGCCGGCTATATGATTTTTAGTGGAAAATTTCGATGTCTTCAAATGCTCTCCATTGTGTCTGAATCGATTGATATACGTGAGAAAACATCACCAGAGGTGTACAGAAGTCGTAGGTAGGTCATAATGGGCCACTATGGCAGTAGGAAGATGAACAAGAAAAATCCTCAAATTTGACCATACCGGCTATATGATTTTTAGTGGAAAATTTCGATGTCTTCAAATGCTCTCCATTGTGTCTGAATCGATTGATATACGTGAGAAAACATCACCAGAGGTGTACAGAAGTCGTAGGTAGGTCATAATGGGCCACTATGGCAGTAGGAAGATGAACGAGAAAAATCCTCAAATTTGACCATACCGGCTATATGATTTTTAGTGGAAAATTTCGATGTCTTCAAATGCTCTCCATTGTGTCTGAATCGATTGATATACGTGAGAAAACATCACCAGAGGTGTACAGAAGTCGTGGTAGGTCATAATGGGCCACTATGGCAGTAGGAAGATGAACGAGAAAAATCCTCAAATTTGACCATGCCGGCTATATGATTTTTAGTGGAAAATTTCGATGTCTTCAAATGCTCTCCATTGTGTCTGAATCGATTGATATACGTGAGAAAACATCACCAGAGGTGTACAGAAGTCGTAGGTAGGTCATAATGGGCCACTATGGCAGTAGGAAGATGAACGAGAAAAATCCTCAAATTTGACCATACCGGCTATATGATTTTTAGTGGAAAATTTCGATGTCTTCAAATGCTCTCCATTGTGTCTGAATCGATTGATATACGTGAGAAAACATCACCAGAGGTGTACAGAAGTCGTAGGTAGGTCATAATGGGCCACTATGGCAGTAGGAAGATGAACGAGAAAAATCCTCAAATTTGACCATGCCGGCTATATGATTTTTAGTGGTGGAAAATTTCGATGTCTTCAAATGCTCTCCATTGTGTCTGAATCGATTGATATACGTGAGAAAACATCACCAGAGGTGTACAGAAGTCGTAGGTAGGTCATAATGGGCCACTATGGCAGTAGGAAGATGAACGTGGAAAATTTCGATGTCTTCAAATGCTCTCCATTGTGTCTGAATCGATTGATATACGTGAGAAAACATCACCAGAGGTGTACAGAAGTCGTAGGTAGGTCATAATGGGCCACTATGGCAGTAGGAAGATGAACGAGAAAAATCCTCAAATTTGACCATGCCGGCTATATGATTTTTAGTGGAAAATGTCGATGTCTTCAAATGCTCTCCATTGTGTCTGAATCGACTGATATACGTGAGAAAACATCACCAGAGGTGTACAGAAGTCGTAGGTAGGTCATAATGGGCCACTATGGCAGTAGGAAGATGAACGAGAAAAATCCTCAAATTTGACCATGCCGGCTATATGATTTTTAGTGGAAAATTTCGATGTCTTCAAATGCTCTCCATTGTGTCTGAATCGATTGATATACGTGAGAAAACATCACCAGAGGTGTACAGAAGTCGTAGGTAGGTCATAATGGGCCACTATGGCAGTAGGAAGATGAACGAGAAAAATCCTCAAATTTGACCATGCCGGCTATATGATTTTTAGTGGAAAATTTCGATGTCTTCAAATGCTCTCCATTGTGTCTGAATCGATTGATATACGTGAGAAAACATCACCAGAGGTGTACAGAAGTCGTAGGTAGGTCATAATGGGCCACTATGGCAGTAGGAAGATGAACGAGAAAAATCCTCCAATTTGACCATGCCGGCTATATGATTTTTAGTGGCAAATTTCGATGTCTTCAAATGCTCTCCATTGTGTCTGAATCGATTGATATACGTGAGAAAACATCACCAGAGGTGTACAGAAGTCGTAGGTAGGTCATAATGGGCCACTATGGCAGTAGGAAGATGAACGAGAAAAATCCTCAAATTTGACCATACCGGCTATATGATTTTTAGTGGAAAATTTCGATGTCTTCAAATGCTCTCCATTGTGTCTGAATCGATTGATATACGTGAGAAAACATCACCAGAGGTGTACAGAAGTCGTAGGTAGGTCATAATGGGCCACTATGGCAGTAGGAAATGCCGGCTATATGATTTTTAGTGGAAAATTTCGATGTCTTCAAATGCTCTCCATTGTGTCTGAATCGATTGATATACGTGAGAAAACATCACCAGAGGTGTACAGAAGTCGTAGGTAGGTCATAATGGGCCACTATGGCAGTAGGAAGATGAACGAGAAAAATCCTCAAATTTGACCATGCCGGCTATATGATTTTTAGTGGAAAATTTCGATGTCTTCAAATGCTCTCCATTGTGTCTGAATCGATTGATATACGTGAGAAAACATCACCAGAGGTGTACAGAAGTCGTAGGTAGGTCATAATGGGCCACTATGGCAGTAGGAAGATGAACGAGAAAAATCCTCAAATTTGACCATGCCGGCTATATGATTTTTAGTGGAAAATTTCGATGTCTTCAAATGCTCTCCATTGTGTCTGAATCGATTGATATACGTGAGAAAACATCACCAGAGGTGTACAGAAGTCGTAGGTAGGTCATAATGGGCCACTATGGCAGTAGGAAGATGAACGAGAAAAATCCTCAAATTTGACCATGCCGGCTATATGATTTTTAGTGGAAAATTTCGATGTCTTCAAATGCTCTCCATTGTGTCTGAATCGATTGATATACGTGAGAAAACATCACCAGAGGTGTACAGAAGTCGTAGGTAGGTCATAATGGGCCACTATGGCAGTAGGAAGATGAACGAGAAAAATCCTCAAATTTGACCATACCGGCTATATGATTTTTAGTGGAAAATTTCGATGTCTTCAAATGCTCTCCATTGTGTCTGAATCGATTGATATACGTGAGAAAACATCACCAGAGGTGTACAGAAGTCGTAGGTAGGTCATAATGGGCCACTATGGCAGTAGGAAGATGAACGAGAAAAATCCTCAAATTTGACCATACCGGCTATATGATTTTTAGTGGAAAATTTCGATGTCTTCAAATGCTCTCCATTGTGTCTGAATCGATTGATATACGTGAGAAAACATCACCAGAGGTGTACAGAAGTCGTAGGTAGGTCATAATGGGCCACTATGGCAGTAGGAAGATGAACGAGAAAAATCCTCAAATTTGACCATACCGGCTATATGATTTTTAGTGGAAAATTTCGATGTCTTCAAATGCTCTCCATTGTGTCTGAATCGATTGATATACGTGAGAAAACATCACCAGAGGTGTACAGAAGTCGTAGGTAGGTCATAATGGGCCACTATGACAGTAGGAAGATGAACGAGAAAAATCCTCAAATTTGACCATACCGGCTATATGATTTTTAGTGGAAAATTTCGATGTCTTCAAATGCTCTCCATTGTGTCTGAATCGATTGATATACGTGAGAAAACATCACCAGAGGTGTACAGAAGTCGTAGGTAGGTCATAATGGGCCACTATGGCAGTAGAAAGATGAACGAGAAAAATCCTCAAATTTGACCATGCCGGCTATATGATTTTTAGTGGAAAATTTCGATGTCTTCAAATGCTCTCCATTGTGTCTGAATCGATTGATATACGTGAGAAAACATCACCAGAGGTGTACAGAAGTCGTAGGTAGGTCATAATGGGCCACTATGGCAGTAGGAAGATGAACGAGAAAAATCCTCAAATTTGACCATGCCGGCTATATGATTTTTAGTGGAAAATTTCGATGTCTTCAAATGCTCTCCATTGTGTCTGAATCGATTGATATACGTGAGAAAACATCACCAGAGGTGTACAGAAGTCGTAGGTAGTGCATAATGGGCCACTATGGCAGTAGGAAGATGAACGAGAAAAATCCTCAAATTTGACCATGCCGGCTATATGATTTTTAGTGGAAAATTTCGATGTCTTCAAATGCTCTCCATTGTGTCTGAATCGATTGATATACGTGAGAAAACATCACCAGAGGTGTACAGAAGTCGTAGGTAGGTCATAATGGGCCACTATGGCAGTAGGAAGATGAACGAGAAAAATCCTCAAATTTGACCATGCCGGCTATATGATTTTTAGTGGAAAATTTCGATGTCTTCAAATGCTCTCCATTGTGTTTGAATCGATTGATATACGTGAGAAAACATCACCAGAGGTGTACAGAAGTCGTAGGTAGGTCATAATGGGCCAGGCTATATGATTTTTAGTGGAAAATTTCGATGTCTTCAAATGCTCTCCATTGTGTCTGAATCGATTGATATACGTGAGAAAACATCACCAGAGGTGTACAGAAGTCGTAGGTAGGTCATAATGGGCCACAATGGCAGTAGGAAGATGAACGAGAAAAAACCTCAAATTTGACCATGCCGGCTATATGATTTTTAGTGGAAAATTTCGATGTCTTCAAATGCTCTCCATTGTGTCTAAATCGATTGATATACGTGAGAAAACATCACCAGAGGTGTACAGAAGTCGTAGGTAGGTCATAATGGGCCACTATGGCAGTAGGAAGATGAACGAGAAAAAACCTCAAATTTGACCATACCGGCTATATGATTTTTAGTGGAAAATTTCGATGTCTTCAAATGCTCTCCAGTGTGTCTGA
Source organism: Eristalis pertinax (assembly GCA_907269125.1). Classification (NCBI taxonomy): domain Eukaryota; kingdom Metazoa; phylum Arthropoda; class Insecta; order Diptera; family Syrphidae; genus Eristalis; species Eristalis pertinax. The sequence goes on from OU026146.1 coordinate 32,994,114, forward strand.
ATCGATTGATATACGTGAGAAAACATCACCATAGGTGTACAGAAGTCGTAGGTAGGTCATAATGGGCCACTATGGCAGTAGGAAGATGAACGAGAAAAATCCTCAAATTTGACCATACCGGCTATATGATTTTTAGTGGAAAATTTCGATGTCTTCAAATGCTCTCCATTGTGTCTAAATCGATTGATATACGTGAGAAAACATCACCAGAGGTGTACAGAAGTCGTAGGTAGGTCATAATGGGCCACTATGGCAGTAGGAAGATGAACGAGAAAAAACCTCAAATTTGACCATGCCGGCTATATGATTTTTAGTGGCAAATTTCGATGTCTTCAAATGCTCTCCATTGTGTCTGAATCGATTGATATACGTGAGAAAACATCACCAGAGGTGTACAGAAGTCGTAGGTAGGTCATAATGGGCCACTATGGCAGTAGGAAGATGAACGAGAAAAAACCTCAAATTTGACCATACCGGCTATATGATTTTTAGTGGAAAATTTCGATGTCTTCAAATGCTCTCCATTGTGTCTAAATCGATTGATATACGTGAGAAAACATCACCAGAGGTGTACAGAAGTCGTAGGTAGGTCATAATGGGCCACTATGGCAGTAGGAAGATGAACGAGAAAAATCCTCAAATTTGACCACACCGGCTATATGATTTTTAGTGGAAAATTTCGATGTCTTCAAATGCTCTCCATTGTGTTTGAATCGATTGATATACGTGAGAAAACATCACCAGAGGTGTACAGAAGTCGTAGGTAGGTCATAATGGGCCAGGCTATATGATTTTTAGTGGAAAATTTCGATGTCTTCAAATGCTCTCCATTGTGTCTGAATCGATTGATATACGTGAGAAAACATCACCAGAGGTGTACAGAAGTCGTAGGTAGGTCATAATGGGCCACAATGGCAGTAGGAAGATGAACGAGAAAAAACCTCAAATTTGACCATGCCGGCTATATGATTTTTAGTGGAAAATTTCGATGTCTTCAAATGCTCTCCATTGTGTCTAAATCGATTGATATACGTGAGAAAACATCACCAGAGGTGTACAGAAGTCGTAGGTAGGTCATAATGGGCCACTATGGCAGTAGGAAGATGAACGAGAAAAATCCTCAAATTTGACCATACCGGCTATATGATTTTTAGTGGAAAATTTCGATGTCTTCAAATGCTCTCCAGTGTGTCTGAATCGATTGATATACGTGAGAAAACATCACCATAGGTGTACAGAAGTCGTAGGTAGGTCATAATGGGCCACTATGGCAGTAGGAAGATGAACGAGAAAAATCCTCAAATTTGACCATACCGGCTATATGATTTTTAGTGGAAAATTTCGATGTCTTCAAATGCTCTCCATTGTGTCTAAATCGATTGATATACGTGAGAAAACATCACCAGAGGTGTACAGAAGTCGTAGGTAGGTCATAATGGGCCACTATGGCAGTAGGAAGATGAACGAGAAAAAACCTCAAATTTGACCATGCCGGCTATATGATTTTTAGTGGCAAATTTCGATGTCTTCAAATGCTCTCCATTGTGTCTGAATCGATTGATATACGTGAGAAAACATCACCAGAGGTGTACAGAAGTCGTAGGTAGGTCATAATGGGCCACTATGGCAGTAGGAAGATGAACGAGAAAAAACCTCAAATTTGACCATACCGGCTATATGATTTTTAGTGGAAAATTTCGATGTCTTCAAATGCTCTCCATTGTGTCTAAATCGATTGATATACGTGAGAAAACATCACCAGAGGTGTACAGAAGTCGTAGGTAGGTCATAATGGGCCACTATGGCAGTAGGAAGATGAACGAGAAAAAACCTCAAATTTGACCATACCGGCTATATGATTTTTAGTGGAAAATTTCGATGTCTTCAAATGCTCTCCATTGTGTCTGAATCGATTGATATACGTGAGAAAACATCACCAGAGGTGTACAGAAGGCGTAGGTAGGTCATAATGGGCCACTACGGCAGTAGGAAGATGAACGAGAAAAAACCTCAAATTTGACCATGCCGGCTATATGATTTTTAGTGGAAAATTTCGATGTCTTCAAATGCTCTCCATTGTGTCTGAATCGATTGATATACGTGAGAAAACATCACCAGAGGTGTACAGAAGTCGTAGGTAGGTCATAATGGGCCACTATGGCAGTAGGAAGATGAACGAGAAAAATCCTCAAATTTGACCATACCGGCTATATGATTTTTAGTGGAAAATTTCGATGTCTTCAAATGCTCTCCATTGTGTCTGAATCGATTGATATACGTGAGAAAACATCACCAGAGGTGTACAGAAGTCGTAGGTAGGTCATAATGGGCCACTATGGCAGTAAGAAGATGAACGAGAAAAAACCTCAAATTTGACCATGCCGGCTATATGATTTTTAGTGGAAAATTTCGATGTCTTCAAATGCTCTCCATTGTGTCTGAATCGATTGATATACGTGAGAAAACATCACCAGAGGTGTACAGAAGTCGTAGGTAGGTCATAATGGGCCACTACGGCAGTAGGAAGATGAACGAGAAAAATCCTCAAATTTGACCATACCGGCTATATGATTTTTAGTGGAAAATTTCGATGTCTTCAAATGCCCTCCATTGTGTCTGAATCGATTGATATACGTGAGAAAACATCACCAGAGGTGTACAGAAGTCGTAGGTAGGTCATAATGGGCCACTACGGCAGCAGGAAGATGAACGAGAAAAATCCTCAAATTTGACCATACCGGCTATATGATTTTTAGTGGAAAATTTCGATGTCTTCAAATGCTCTCCATTGTGTCTGAATCGATTGATATACGTGAGAAAACATCACCAGAGGTGTACAGAAGTCGTAGGTAGGTCATAATGGGCCACTACGGCAGTAGGAAGATGAACGAGAAAAATCCTCAAATTTGACCATACCGGCTATATGATTTTTAGTGGAAAATTTCGATGTCTTCAAATGCTCTCCATTGTGTCTGAATCGATTGATATACGTGAGAAAACATCACCAGAGGTGTACAGAAGTCGTAGGTAGGTCATAATGGGCCACTATGGCAGTAGGAAGATGAACGAGAAAAAACCTCAAATTTGACCATGCCGGCTATATGATTTTTAGTGGAAAATTTCGATGTCTTCAAATGCTCTCCATTGTGTCTGAATCGATTGATATACGTGAGAAAACATCACCAGAGGTGTACAGAAGTCGTAGGTAGGTCATAATGGGCCACTATGGCAGTAAGAAGATGAACGAGAAAAAACCTCAAATTTGACCATACCGGCTATATGATTTTTAGTGGAAAATTTCGATGTCTTCAAATGCTCTCCATTGTGTCTGAATCGATTGATATACGTGAGAAAACATCACCAGAGGGGTACAGAAGTCGTAGGTAGGTCATAATGGGCAACTATGGCAGTAGGAAGATGAACAAGAAAAATCCTCAAATTTGACCATACCGGCTATATGATTTTTAGTGGAAAATTTCGATGTCTTCAAATGCTCTCCATTGTGTCTGAATCGATTGATATACGTGAGAAAACATCACCAGAGGCGTACAGAAGTCGTAGGTAGGTCATAATGGGCCACTATGGCAGTAGGAAGATGAACGAGAAAAATCCTCAAATTTGACCATACCGGCTATATGATTTTTAGTTGAAAATTTCGATGTCTTCAAATGCCCTCCATTGTGTCTGAATCGATTGATATACGTGAGAAAACATCACCAGAGGTGTACAGAAGTCGTAGGTAGGTCATAATGGGCCACTATGGCAGTAGGAAGATGAACGAGAAAATTCCTCAAATTTGGCCATTTATGATTTTTAGTGGAAAATTGCGATGTCTTCAAATGCTCTCCATTGTGTCTGAATCGATTGATATACGTGAGAAAACATCACCAGAGGTGTACAGAAGTCGTAGGTAGGTCATAATGGGCCACTACGGCAGCAGGAAGATGAACGAGAAAAAACCTCAAATTTGACCATGTCGGCTATATGATTTTTAGTGGAAAATTTCGATGTCTTCAAATGCTCTCCATTGTGTCTGAATCGATTGAAATACGTGAGAAAACATCACCAGAGGGGTACAGAAGTCGTAGGTAGGTCATAATGGGCAACTATGGCAGTAGGAAGATGAACGAGAAAAATCCTCAAATTTGACCATACCGGCTATATGATTTTTAGTGGAAAATTTCGATGTCTTCAAATGCTCTCCATTGTGTCTGAATCGATTGATATACGTGAGAAAATATCGCCAGAGGTGTACAGAAGTCGTAGGTAGGTCATAATGGGCCACTACGGCAGTAGGAAGATGAACGAGAAAAATCCTCAAATTTGACCATACCGGCTATATGATTTTTAGTGGAAAATTTCGATGTCTTCAATTGCTCTCCATTGTGTCTGAATCGTGAGAATACATCCCCAGAGGTGTACAGAAGTCGTAGGTAGGTCATAATGGGCCACTATGGCAGTAGGAAGATGAACGAGAAAAATCCTCAAATTTGACCATACCGGCTATATGATTTTTAGTGGAAAATTTTGATGTCTTCAAATGCTCTCCATTGTGTCTGAATCGATTGATATACGTGAGAAAACATCACCAGAGGTGTACAGAAGTCGTAGGTAGGTCATAATGGGCCACTATGGCAGTAGGAAGATGAACGAGAAAAATCCTCAAATTTGACCATGCCGGCTATATGATTTTTAGTGGAAAATTTCGATGTCTTCAAATGCTCTCCATTGTGTCTGAATCGATTGATATACGTGAGAAAACATCACCAGAGGTGTACAGAAGTCGTAGGTAGGTCATAATGGGCCACTATGGCAGTAGGAAGATGAACGAGAAAAATCCTCAAATTTGACCATGCCGGCTATATGATTTTTAGTGGAAAATTTCGATGTCTTCAAATGCTCTCCATTGTGTCTGAATCGATTGATATACGTGAGAAAACATCACCAGAGGTGTACAGAAGTCGTAGGTAGGTCATAATGGGCCACTATGGCAGTAGGAAGATGAACGAGAAAAATCCTCAAATTTGACCAAGCCGGCTATATGATTTTTAGTGGAAAATTTCGATGTTTTCAAATGCTCTCCATTGTGTCTGAATCGATTGATATACGTGAGAAAACATCACCAGAGGTGTACAGAAGTCGTAGGTAGGTCATAATGGGCCGCTATGGCAGTAGGAAGATGAACGAGAAAAATCCTCAAATTTTACCATACCGGCTATATGATTTTTAGTGGAAAATTTCGATGTCTTCAAATGCTCTCCATTGTGTCTGAATCGATTGATATACGTGAGAAAACATCACCAGAGGTGTACAGAAGTCGTAGGTAGGTCATAATGGGCCACTATGGCAGTAGGAAGATGAACGAGAAAAAACCTCAAATTTGACCATGCCGGCTATATGATTTTTAGTGGAAAATTTCGATGTCTTCAAATGCTCTCCATTGTGTCTGAATCGATTGATATACGTGAGAAAACATCACCAGAGGTGTACAGAAGTCGTAGGTAGGTCATAATGGGCCACTATGGCAGTAAGAAGATGAACGAGAAAAAACCTCAAATTTGACCATACCGGCTATATGATTTTTAGTGGAAAATTTCGATGTCTTCAAATGCTCTCCATTGTGTCTGAATCGATTGATATACGTGAGAAAACATCACCAGAGGGGTACAGAAGTCGTAGGTAGGTCATAATGGGCAACTATGGCAGTAGGAAGATGAACAAGAAAAATCCTCAAATTTGACCATACCGGCTATATGATTTTTAGTGGAAAATTTCGATGTCTTCAAATGCTCTCCATTGTGTCTGAATCGATTGATATACGTGAGAAAACATCACCAGAGGCGTACAGAAGTCGTAGGTAGGTCATAATGGGCCACTATGGCAGTAGGAAGATGAACGAGAAAAATCCTCAAATTTGACCATACCGGCTATATGATTTTTAGTTGAAAATTTCGATGTCTTCAAATGCCCTCCATTGTGTCTGAATCGATTGATATACGTGAGAAAACATCACCAGAGGTGTACAGAAGTCGTAGGTAGGTCATAATGGGCCACTATGGCAGTAGGAAGATGAACGAGAAAATTCCTCAAATTTGGCCATTTATGATTTTTAGTGGAAAATTGCGATGTCTTCAAATGCTCTCCATTGTGTCTGAATCGATTGATATACGTGAGAAAACATCACCAGAGGTGTACAGAAGTCGTAGGTAGGTCATAATGGGCCACTACGGCAGCAGGAAGATGAACGAGAAAAAACCTCAAATTTGACCATGTCGGCTATATGATTTTTAGTGGAAAATTTCGATGTCTTCAAATGCTCTCCATTGTGTCTGAATCGATTGAAATACGTGAGAAAACATCACCAGAGGGGTACAGAAGTCGTAGGTAGGTCATAATGGGCAACTATGGCAGTAGGAAGATGAACGAGAAAAATCCTCAAATTTGACCATACCGGCTATATGATTTTTAGTGGAAAATTTCGATGTCTTCAAATGCTCTCCATTGTGTCTGAATCGATTGATATACGTGAGAAAATATCGCCAGAGGTGTACAGAAGTCGTAGGTAGGTCATAATGGGCCACTACGGCAGTAGGAAGATGAACGAGAAAAATCCTCAAATTTGACCATACCGGCTATATGATTTTTAGTGGAAAATTTCGATGTCTTCAATTGCTCTCCATTGTGTCTGAATCGTGAGAATACATCCCCAGAGGTGTACAGAAGTCGTAGGTAGGTCATAATGGGCCACTATGGCAGTAGGAAGATGAACGAGAAAAATCCTCAAATTTGACCATACCGGCTATATGATTTTTAGTGGAAAATTTTGATGTCTTCAAATGCTCTCCATTGTGTCTGAATCGATTGATATACGTGAGAAAACATCACCAGAGGTGTACAGAAGTCGTAGGTAGGTCATAATGGGCCACTATGGCAGTAGGAAGATGAACGAGAAAAATCCTCAAATTTGACCATGCCGGCTATATGATTTTTAGTGGAAAATTTCGATGTCTTCAAATGCTCTCCATTGTGTCTGAATCGATTGATATACGTGAGAAAACATCACCAGAGGTGTACAGAAGTCGTAGGTAGGTCATAATGGGCCACTATGGCAGTAGGAAGATGAACGAGAAAAATCCTCAAATTTGACCATGCCGGCTATATGATTTTTAGTGGAAAATTTCGATGTCTTCAAATGCTCTCCATTGTGTCTGAATCGATTGATATACGTGAGAAAACATCACCAGAGGTGTACAGAAGTCGTAGGTAGGTCATAATGGGCCACTATGGCAGTAGGAAGATGAACGAGAAAAATCCTCAAATTTGACCAAGCCGGCTATATGATTTTTAGTGGAAAATTTCGATGTTTTCAAATGCTCTCCATTGTGTCTGAATCGATTGATATACGTGAGAAAACATCACCAGAGGTGTACAGAAGTCGTAGGTAGGTCATAATGGGCCGCTATGGCAGTAGGAAGATGAACGAGAAAAATCCTCAAATTTTACCATACCGGCTATATGATTTTTAGTGGAAAATTTCGATGTCTTCAAATGCTCTCCATTGTGTCTGAATCGATTGATATACGTGAGAAAACATCACCAGAGGTGTACAGAAGTCGTAGGTAAGTCATAATGGGCCACTATGGCAGTAGGAAGATGAACGAGAAAAATCCTCAAATTTGACCATGCCGGCTATATGATTTTTAGTGGAAAATTTCGATGTCTTCAAATGCTCTCCATTGTGTCTGAATCGATTGATATACGTGAGAAAACATCACCAGAGGTGTACAGAAGTCGTAGGTAGGTCATAATGGGCCACTATGGCAGTAGGAAGATGAACGAGAAAAATCCTCAAATTTGACCATGCCGGCTATATGATTTTTAGTGGAAAATTTCGATGTCTTCAAATGCTCTCCATTGTGTCTGAATCGATTGATATACGTGAGAAAACATCACCAGAGGTGTACAGAAGTCGTAGGTAGGTCATAATGGGCCGCTATGGCAGTAGGAAGATGAACGAGAAAAATCCTCAAATTTTACCATACCGGCTATATGATTTTTAGTGGAAAATTTCGATGTCTTCAAATGCTCTCCATTGTGTCTGAATCGATTGATATACGTGAGAAAACATCACCAGAGGTGTACAGAAGTCGTAGGTAAGTCATAATGGGCCACTATGGCAGTAGGAAGATGAACGAGAAAAATCCTCAAATTTGACCATGCCGGCTATATGATTTTTACTGGAAAATTTCGATGTTTTCAAATGCTCTCCATTGTGTCTGAATCGATTGATATACGTGAGAAAACATCACCAGAGGTGTACAGAAGTCGTAGGTAGGTCATAATGGGCCACTATGGCAGTAGGAAGATGAACGAAAAAAAACCTCAAATTTGACCATGCCGGCTATATGATTTTTAGTGGAAAATTTCGATGTCTTCAAATGCTCTCCATTGTGTCTGAATCGATTGATATACGTGAGAAAACATCACCAGAGGTGTACAGAAGTCGTAGGTAGGTCATAATGGGCCACTATGGCAGTGGGAAGATGAACGAGAAAAATCCTCAAATTTGACCATGCCGGCTATAGATTTTTAGTGGAAAATTTCGATGTCTTCAAATGCTCTCCATTGTGTCTGAATCGATTGATATACGTGAGAAAACATCACCAGAGGTGTACAGAAGTCGTAGGTAGGTCATAATGGGCCACTATGGCAGTAGGAAGATGAACGAGAAAAATCCTCAAATTTGACCATGCCGGCTATATGATTTTTACTGGAAAATTTCGATGTTTTCAAATGCTCTCCATTGTGTCTGAATCGATTGATATACGTGAGAAAACATCACCAGAGGTGTACAGGCCACTATGGCAGTAGGAAGATGAACGAGAAAAATCCTCAAATTTGACCATGCCGGCTATATGATTTTTAGTGGAAAATTTCGATGTCTTCAAATGCTCTCCATTGTGTCTGAATCGATTGATATACGTGAGAAAACATCACCAGAGGTGTACAGAAGTCGTAGGTAGGTCATAATGGGCCACTATGGCAGTGGGAAGATGAACGAGAAAAATCCTCAAATTTGACCATGCCGGCTATAGATTTTTAGTGGAAAATTTCGATGTCTTCAAATGCTCTCCATTGTGTCTGAATCGATTGATATACGTGAGAAAACATCACCAGAGGTGTACAGAAGTCGTAGGTAGGTCATAATGGGCCACTATGGCAGTAGGAAGATGAACGAGAAAAATCCTCAAATTTGACCATGCCGGCTATATGATTTTTAGTGGAAAATTTCGATGTCTTCAAATGCTCTCCATTGTGTCTGAATCGATTGATATACGTGAGAAAACATCACCAGAGGTGTACAGAAGTCGTAGGTAGGTCATAATGGGCCACTATGGCAGTAGGAAGATGAACGAGAAAAATCCTCAAATTTGACCATGCCGGCTATATGATTTTTAGTGGAAAATTTCGATGTCTTCAAATGCTCTCCATTGTGTCTGAATCGATTGATATACGTGAGAAAACATCACCAGAGGTGTACAGAAGTCGTAGGTAGGTCATAATGGGCCACTATGGCAGTAGGAAGATGAACGAGAAAAATCCTCAAATTTGACCATACCGGCTATATGATTTTTAGTGGAAAATTTCGATGTCTTCAAATGCTCTCCATTGCGTCTGAATCGATTGATATACGTGAGAAAACATCACCAGAGGTGTACAGAAGTCGTAGGTAGGTCATAATGGGCCACTATGGCAGTAGGAAGATGAACGAGAAAAATCCTCAAATTTGACCATGCCGGCTATAGATTTTTAGTGGAAAATTTCGATGTCTTCAAATGCTCTCCATTGTGTCTGAATCGATTGATATACGTGAGAAAACATCACCAGAGGTGTACAGAAGTCGTAGGTAGGTCATAATGGGCCACTATGGCAGTAGGAAGATGAACGAGAAAAATCCTCAAATTTGACCATGCCGGCTATATGATTTTTAGTGGAAAATTTCGATGTCTTCAAATGCTCTCCATTGTGTCTGAATCGATTGATATACGTGAGAAAACATCACCAGAGGTGTACAGAAGTCGTAGGTAGGTCATAATGGGCCACTATGGCAGTAGGAAGATGAACGAGAAAAATCCTCAAATTTGACCATGCCGGCTATAGATTTTTAGTGGAAAATTTCGATGTCTTCAAATGCTCTCCATTGTGTCTGAATCGATTGATATACGTGAGAAAACATCACCAGAGGTGTACAGAAGTCGTAGGTAGGTCATAATGGGCCACTATGGCAGTAGGAAGATGAACGAGAAAAATCCTCAAATTTGACCATGCCGGCTATAGATTTTTAGTGGAAAATTTCGATGTCTTCAAATGCTCTCCATTGTGTCTGAATCGATTGATATACGTGAGAAAACATCACCAGAGGTGTACAGAAGTCGTAGGTAGGTCATAATGGGCCACTATGGCAGTAGGAAGATGAACGAGAAAAATCCTCAAATTTGACCATGCCGGCTATATGATTTTTAGTGGAAAATTTCGATGTCTTCAAATGCTCTCCATTGTGTCTGAATCGATTGATATACGTGAGAAAACATCACCAGAGGTGTACAGAAGTCGTAGGTAGGTCATAATGGGCCACTATGGCAGTAGGAAGATGAACGAGAAAAATCCTCAAATTTGACCAAGCCGGCTATATGATTTTTAGTGGAAAATTTCGATGTTTTCAAATGCTCTCCATTGTGTCTGAATCGATTGATATACGTGAGAAAACATCACCAGAGGTGTACAGAAGTCGTAGGTAGGTCATAATGGGCCGCTATGGCAGTAGGAAGATGAACGAGAAAAATCCTCAAATTTTACCATACCGGCTATATGATTTTTAGTGGAAAATTTCGATGTCTTCAAATGCTCTCCATTGTGTCTGAATCGATTGATATACGTGAGAAAACATCACCAGAGGTGTACAGAAGTCGTAGGTAAGTCATAATGGGCCACTATGGCAGTAGGAAGATGAACGAGAAAAATCCTCAAATTTGACCATGCCGGCTATATGATTTTTAGTGGAAAATTTCGATGTCTTCAAATGCTCTGCATTGTGTCTGAATCGATTGATATACGTGAGAAAACATCACCAGAGGTGTACAGAAGTCGTAGGTAAGTCATAATGGGCCACTATGGCAGTAGGAAGATGAACGAGAAAAATCCTCAAATTTGACCATACCGGCTATATGATTTTTAGTGGAAAATTTTGATGTCTTCAAATGCTCTCCATTGTGTCTGAATCGATTGATATACGTGAGAAAACATCACCAGAGGTGTACAGAAGTCGTAGGTAGGTCATAATGGGCCACTATGGCAGTAGGAAGATGAACGAGAAAAATCCTCAAATTTGACCATGCCGGCTATATGATTTTTAGTGGAAAATTTCGATGTCTTCAAATGCTCTCCATTGTGTCTGAATCGATTGATATACGTGAGAAAACATCACCAGAGGTGTACAGAAGTCGTAGGTAGGTCATAATGGGCCACTATGGCAGTAGGAAGATGAACGAGAAAAAATCCTCAAATTTGACCATGCCGGCTATAGATTTTTAGTGGAAAATTTCGATGTCTTCAAATGCTCTCCATTGTGTCTGAATCGATTGATATACGTGAGAAAACATCACCAGAGGTGTACAGAAGTCGTAGGTAGGTCATAATGGGCCACTATGGCAGTAGGAAGATGAACGAGAAAAATCCTCAAATTTGACCATGCCGGCTATATGATTTTTAGTGGAAAATTTCGATGTCTTCAAATGCTCTCCATTGTGTCTGAATCGATTGATATACGTGAGAAAACATCACCAGAGGTGTACAGAAGTCGTAGGTAGGTCATAATGGGCCACTATGGCAGTAGGAAGATGAACGAGAAAAATCCTCAAATTTGACCATGCCGGCTATATGATTTTTAGTGGAAAATTTCGATGTCTTCAAATGCTCTCCATTGTGTCTGAATCGATTGATATACGTGAGAAAACATCACCAGAGGTGTACAGAAGTCGTAGGTAGGTCATAATGGGCCACTATGGCAGTAGGAAGATGAACGAGAAAAATCCTCAAATTTGACCATGCCGGCTATATGATTTTTAGTGGAAAATTTCGATGTCTTCAAATGCTCTCCATTGTGTCTGAATCGATTGATATACGTGAGAAAACATCACCAGAGGTGTACAGAAGTCGTAGGTAGGTCATAATGGGCCACTATGGCAGTAGGAAGATGAACGAGAAAAATCCTCAAATTTGACCATGCCGGCTATATGATTTTTAGTGGAAAATTTCGATGTCTTCAAATGCTCTCCATTGTGTCTGAATCGATTGATATACGTGAGAAAACATCACCAGAGGTGTACAGAAGTCGTAGGTAGGTCATAATGGGCCACTATGGCAGTAGGAAGATGAACGAGAAAAATCCTCAAATTTGACCAAGCCGGCTATATGATTTTTAGTGGAAAATTTCGATGTTTTCAAATGCTCTCCATTGTGTCTGAATCGATTGATATACGTGAGAAAACATCACCAGAGGTGTACAGAAGTCGTAGGTAGGTCATAATGGGCCGCTATGGCAGTAGGAAGATGAACGAGAAAAATCCTCAAATTTTACCATACCGGCTATATGATTTTTAGTGGAAAATTTCGATGTCTTCAAATGCTCTCCATTGTGTCTGAATCGATTGATATACGTGAGAAAACATCACCAGAGGTGTACAGAAGTCGTAGGTAAGTCATAATGGGCCACTATGGCAGTAGGAAGATGAACGAGAAAAATCCTCAAATTTGACCATGCCGGCTATATGATTTTTAGTGGAAAATTTCGATGTCTTCAAATGCTCTGCATTGTGTCTGAATCGATTGATATACGTGAGAAAACATCACCAGAGGTGTACAGAAGTCGTAGGTAAGTCATAATGGGCCACTATGGCAGTAGGAAGATGAACGAGAAAAATCCTCAAATTTGACCATACCGGCTATATGATTTTTAGTGGAAAATTTTGATGTCTTCAAATGCTCTCCATTGTGTCTGAATCGATTGATATACGTGAGAAAACATCACCAGAGGTGTACAGAAGTCGTAGGTAGGTCATAATGGGCCACTATGGCAGTAGGAAGATGAACGAGAAAAATCCTCAAATTTTACCATACCGGCTATATGATTTTTAGTGGAAAATTTCGATGTCTTCAAATGCTCTCCATTGTGTCTGAATCGATTGATATACGTGAGAAAACATCACCAGAGGTGTACAGAAGTCGTAGGTAGGTCATAATGGGCCGCTATGGCAGTAGGAAGATGAACGAGAAAAATCCTCAAATTTTACCATACCGGCTATATGATTTTTAGTGGAAAATTTCGATGTCTTCAAATGCTCTCCATTGTGTCTGAATCGATTGATATACGTGAGAAAACATCACCAGAGGTGTACAGAAGTCGTAGGTAAGTCATAATGGGCCACTATGGCAGTAGGAAGATGAACGAGAAAAATCCTCAAATTTGACCATGCCGGCTATATGATTTTTAGTGGAAAATTTCGATGTCTTCAAATGCTCTGCATTGTGTCTGAATCGATTGATATACGTGAGAAAACATCACCAGAGGTGTACAGAAGTCGTAGGTAAGTCATAATGGGCCACTATGGCAGTAGGAAGATGAACGAGAAAAATCCTCAAATTTGACCATACCGGCTATATGATTTTTAGTGGAAAATTTTGATGTCTTCAAATGCTCTCCATTGTGTCTGAATCGATTGATATACGTGAGAAAACATCACCAGAGGTGTACAGAAGTCGTAGGTAGGTCATAATGGGCCACTATGGCAGTAGGAAGATGAACGAGAAAAATCCTCAAATTTGACCATGCCGGCTATATGATTTTTAGTGGAAAATTTCGATGTCTTCAAATGCTCTCCATTGTGTCTGAATCGATTGATATACGTGAGAAAACATCACCAGAGGTGTACAGAAGTCGTAGGTAGGTCATAATGGGCCACTATGGCAGTAGGAAGATGAACGAGAAAAATCCTCAAATTTGACCATGCCGGCTATAGATTTTTAGTGGAAAATTTCGATGTCTTCAAATGCTCTCCATTGTGTCTGAATCGATTGATATACGTGAGAAAACATCACCAGAGGTGTACAGAAGTCGTAGGTAGGTCATAATGGGCCACTATGGCAGTAGGAAGATGAACGAGAAAAATCCTCAAATTTGACCATGCCGGCTATATGATTTTTAGTGGAAAATTTCGATGTCTTCAAATGCTCTCCATTGTGTCTGAATCGATTGATATACGTGAGAAAACATCACCAGAGGTGTACAGAAGTCGTAGGTAGGTCATAATGGGCCACTATGGCAGTAGGAAGATGAACGAGAAAAATCCTCAAATTTGACCATGCCGGCTATATGATTTTTAGTGGAAAATTTCGATGTCTTCAAATGCTCTCCATTGTGTCTGAATCGATTGATATACGTGAGAAAACATCACCAGAGGTGTACAGAAGTCGTAGGTAGGTCATAATGGGCCACTATGGCAGTAGGAAGATGAACGAGAAAAATCCTCAAATTTGACCATGCCGGCTATATGATTTTTAGTGGAAAATTTCGATGTCTTCAAATGCTCTCCATTGTGTCTGAATCGATTGATATACGTGAGAAAACATCACCAGAGGTGTACAGAAGTCGTAGGTAGGTCATAATGGGCCACTATGGCAGTAGGAAGATGAACGAGAAAAATCCTCAAATTTGACCATGCCGGCTATATGATTTTTAGTGGAAAATTTCGATGTCTTCAAATGCTCTCCATTGTGTCTGAATCGATTGATATACGTGAGAAAACATCACCAGAGGTGTACAGAAGTCGTAGGTAGGTCATAATGGGCCACTATGGCAGTAGGAAGATGAACGAGAAAAATCCTCAAATTTGACCAAGCCGGCTATATGATTTTTAGTGGAAAATTTCGATGTCTTCAAATGCTCTCCATTGTGTCTGAATCGATTGATATACGTGAGAAAACATCACCAGAGGTGTACAGAAGTCGTAGGTAGGTCATAATGGGCCGCTATGGCAGTAGGAAGATGAACGAGAAAAATCCTCAAATTTTACCATACCGGCTATATGATTTTTAGTGGAAAATTTCGATGTCTTCAAATGCTCTCCATTGTGTCTGAATCGATTGATATACGTGAGAAAACATCACCAGAGGTGTACAGAAGTCGTAGGTAAGTCATAATGGGCCACTATGGCAGTAGGAAGATGAACGAGAAAAATCCTCAAATTTGACCATGCCGGCTATATGATTTTTAGTGGAAAATTTCGATGTCTTCAAATGCTCTGCATTGTGTCTGAATCGATTGATATACGTGAGAAAACATCACCAGAGGTGTACAGAAGTCGTAGGTAAGTCATAATGGGCCACTATGGCAGTAGGAAGATGAACGAGAAAAATCCTCAAATTTGACCATACCGGCTATATGATTTTTAGTGGAAAATTTTGATGTCTTCAAATGCTCTCCATTGTGTCTGAATCGATTGATATACGTGAGAAAACATCACCAGAGGTGTACAGAAGTCGTAGGTAGGTCATAATGGGCCACTATGGCAGTAGGAAGATGAACGAGAAAAATCCTCAAATTTGACCATGCCGGCTATATGATTTTTAGTGGAAAATTTCGATGTCTTCAAATGCTCTCCATTGTGTCTGAATCGATTGATATACGTCAGAAAACATCACCAGAGGTGTACAGAAGTCGTAGGTAGGTCATAATGGGCCACTATGGCAGTAGGAAGATGAACGAGAAAAAACCGCAAATTTGACCATGCCGGCTATATGATTTTTAGTGGAAAATTTCGCTGTCTTCAAATGCTCTCCATTGTGTCTGAATCGATTGATATACGTGAGAAAACATCACCAGAGGTGTACAGAAGTCGTAGGTAGGTCATAATGGGCCACTATGGCAGTAGGAAGATGAACGAGAAAAATCCTCAAATTTGACCATACCGGCTATATGATTTTTAGTGGAAAATTTCGATGTCTTCAAATGCTCTCCATTGTGTCTGAATCGATTGATATACGTGAGAAAACATCACCAGAGGTGTACAGAAGTCGTAGGTAGGTCATAATGGGCCACTATGGCAGTAGGAAGATGAACGAGAAAAAACCTCAAATTTGACCATGCCGGCTTCCAACTGCAACAGCGGCAAAACTAGGCGTACCTACGACCTGTGCTCATCTGTGGTTATGTGTTGAGATGCGTATTAACGAAATCCAGAGACTGGAGTGGATATGACGACATCGAATTTTTCACCTAAAAAAATGTACAGTGTGTACAGTGTGCAAGGATTTTGGAGCCTTTCCATGGCTCATATTCCAACTGCCACAGCGGCCCAACTAGGCGTACCTACGACCTGTGCTCACCTGTGGTTATGTGTTGGGATGTGTATTAACGAAATCCAAAGACTGGAGTGGATCCGGCGACATCGAATTTTTCACCTAAAAAAATGTACAGTGTGTAGTAAGGATTTTGGAGCCTTCCATGGCTCATCTTCCAACTGCCACAGCAACCCAACTAGGCGTACCTACGACCTGTGCTCACCTGCGGTTATGTGTTGGGATGTGTATTAACGAAATCCAAAGACTGGAGTGGATCCGACGACATCGAATTTTTCACCTAAAAAAATGTACAGTGGATTTTGGAGCCTTTCCATGGCTCATATTCCAACTGCCACAGCGGCCCAACTAGGCGTACCTTCGACCTGTGCTCACCTGTGGTTATGTGTTGGGATGTGTATTAACGAAATCCGAAGACTGGAGTGGATCCGGCGACATCGAATTTTTCACCTAAAAAAATGTACAGTGTGTAGTAAGGATTTTGGAGCCTTCCATGGCTCATCTTCCAACTGCCACAGCAACCCAACTAGGCGTACCTACGACCTGTGCTCACCTGTGGTTATGTGTTGAGATGCGTATTAACGATATTCAAAGACTGGAGTGGATCCGACGACATCGAATTTTTCACCTAAAAAAATGTACAGTGTGTAGTAAGGATTTTGGAGCCTTCCATGGCTCATCTTCCAACTGCCACAGCAACCCAACTAGGCGTACCTACGACCTGTGCTCACCTGTGGTTATGTGTTGAGATGCGTATTAACGAAATCCAAAGACTGGAGTGGATCCGACGACATCGAATTTTTCACCTAAAAAAATGTACAGTGTGTACAGTGTGTAAGGATTTTGGAGCTTTTCCATGGCTCATCTTCCAACTGCCACAGCGGCCCAACTAGGCGTACCTACGACCTGTGCTCACCTGTGGTTATGTGTTGAGATGTGTATTAACGAAATCCAAAGACTGGAGTGGATCCGACGACATCGAATTTTTCACCTAAAAAATGTACAGTGTATAGTAAGGATTTTGGAGCCTTTCCATGGCTCATCTTCCAACTGCCACAGCGGCCCAACTAGACGTACCTACGACCTGTGCTCACCTGTGGTTATGTGTTGAGATGTGTATTAACGAAATCCAAAGACTGGAGTTGGTCCGACGACATCGAATTTTTCACCTAAAAAAATGTACAGTGTATAGTAAGGATTTTGGAGCCTTTCCATGGCTCATCTTCCAACTGCCACAGCGGCCCAACTAGGCGTACCTACGACCTGTACTCACCTGTGGTTATGTGTTGAGATGTGTATTAACGAAATCCAAAGACTGGAGTGGATCCGACGACATCGAATTTTTCACCTAAAAAAATGTACAGTGTATAGCAAGGATTTTGGAGCCTTCCATGGCTCATCTTCCAACTGCCACAGCGGCCCAACTAGGCGTACCTACGACCTGTGCGCACCTGTGGTTATGTGTTGAGATGTGTATTAACGAAATCCAAAGACTGGAGTGGATCCGAGGACATCGAATTTTTCACCTAAAAATATGTACAGTGGATTTTGGAGCCTTTCCATGGCTCATCTTCCAACTTCCACAGCGGCCCAACTAGGCGTACCTACGACCTGTACTCACCTGTGGTTATGTGTTGAGATGTGTATTAACGAAATCCAAAGACTGGAGTGGATCCGACGACATCGAATTTTTCAGCTAAAAAAATGTACAGTGGATTTTGGAGCCTTTCCATGGCTCATCTTCCAACTTCCACAGCGGCCCAACTAGACGTACCTACGACCTGTGCTCACCTGTGGTTATGTGTTGAGATGTGTATTAACGAAATCCAAAGACTGGAGTGGATCCGAGGACATCGAATTTTTCACTTAAAAATATGTACAGTGGATTTTGGAGCCTTTCCATGGCTCATCTTCCAACTGCCACAGCGGCCCAACTAGGCGTACCTACGACCTGTGCTCACCTGTGGTTATGTGTTGAGATGTGTATTAACGAAATCCAAAGACTGGAGTGGATCCGAGGACATCGAATTTTTCACCTAAAAATATGTACAGTGGATTTTGGAGCCTTTCCGTGGCTCATCTTCCAACTGCCACAGCGGCCCAACTAGGCGTACCTACGACCTGTGCTCACCTGTGGTTATGTGTTGAGATGTGTATTAACGAAATCCAAAGACTGGAGTGGATCCGAGGACATCGAATTTTTCACCTAAAAATATGTACAGTGGATTTTGGAGCCTTTCCGTGGCTCATCTTCCAACTGCCACAGCGGCCCAACTAGGCGTACCTACGACCTGTGCTCACCTGTGGTTATGTGTTGAGATGTGTATTAACGAAATCCAAAGACTGGAGTTGGTCCGACGACATCGAATTTTTCACCTAAAAAAATGTACAGTGTATAGTAAGGATTTTGGAGCGTTTCCATGGCTCATCTTCCAACTTCCACAGCGGCCCAACTAGGCGTACCTACGACCTGTACTCACCTGTGGTTATGTGTTGAGATGTGTATTAACGAAATCCAAAGACTGGAGTGGATCCGACGACATCGAATTTTTCAGCTAAAAAAATGTACAGTGGATTTTGGAGCCTTTCCATGGCTCATCTTCCAACTTCCACAGCGGCCCAACTAGACGTACCTACGACCTGTGCTCACCTGTGGTTATGTGTTGAGATGTGTATTAACGAAATCCAAAGACTGGAGTGGATCCGACGACATCGAATTTTTCACCTAAAAAAATGTACAGTGTATAGTAAGGATTTTGGAGCCTTTCCATGGCTCATCTTCCAACTGCCACAGCGGCCCAACTAGGCGTACCTACGACCTGTACTCACCTGTGGTTATGTGTTGAGATGTGTATTAACGAAATCCAAAGACTGGAGTGGATCCGACGACATCGAATTTTTCAGCTAAAAAAATGTACAGTGAATTTTGGAGCCTTTCCATGGCTCATCTTCCAACTTCCACAGCGGCCCAACTAGACGTACCTACGACCTGTGCTCACCTGTGGTTATGTGTTGAGATGTGTATTAACGAAATCCAAAGACTGGAGTGGATCCGACGACATCGAATTTTTCACCTAAAAAAATGTACAGTGTATAGTAAGGATTTTGGAGCCTTTCCATGGCTCATCTTCCAACTGCCACAGCGGCCCAACTAGGCGTACCTACGACCTGTGCTCACCTGTGGTTATGTGTTGAGATGTGTATTAACGAAATCCAAAGACTGGAGTGGATCCGAGGACATCGAATTTTTCACCTAAAAATATGTACAGTGGATTTTGGAGCCTTTCCGTGGCTCATCTTCCAACTGCCACAGCGGCCCAACTAGGCGTACCTACGACCTGTGCTCACCTGTGGTTATGTGTTGAGATGTGTATTAACGAAATCCAAAGACTGGAGTGGATCCGAGGACATCGAATTTTTCACCTAAAAATATGTACAGTGGATTTTGGAGCCTTTCCGTGGCTCATCTTCCAACTGCCACAGCGGCCCAACTAGGCGTACCTACGACCTGTGCTCACCTGTGGTTATGTGTTGAGATGTGTATTAACGAAATCCAAAGACTGGAGTGGATCCGAGGACATCGAATTTTTCACCTAAAAATATGTACAGTGGATTTTGGAGCCTTTCCGTGGCTCATCTTCCAACTGCCACAGCGGCCCAACTAGGCGTACCTACGACCTGTGCTCACCTGTGGTTATGTGTTGAGATGTGTATTAACGAAAGCCAAAGACTGGAGTTGGTCCGACGACATCGAATTTTTCACCTAAAAAAATGTACAGTGTATAGTAAGGATTTTGGAGCGTTTCCATGGCTCATCTTCCAACTTCCACAGCGGCCCAACTAGGCGTACCTACGACCTGTACTCACCTGTGGTTATGTGTTGAGATGTGTATTAACGAAATCCAAAGACTGGAGTGGATCCGACGACATCGAATTTTTCACCTAAAAAAATGTACAGTGTATAGTAAGGATTTTGGAGCCTTTCCATGGCTCATCTTCCAACTGCCACAGCGGCCCAACTAGGCGTACCTACGACCTGTACTCACCTGTGGTTATGTGTTGAGATGTGTATTAACGAAATCCAAAGACTGGAGTGGATCCGACGACATCGAAAGTCGGATTCAGGGCGGGGCATGAAACTATACATGCCGCGTCCAAACTGGTATCCGACATTCAGTGGAACAAAGATAAAAAACAATGCACGGGTGCATGTCTGATTGACTTGGAGAAAGCGTTCGACACCGTTTGGTTAGAGGGTCTCTTAATCAAGCTGGTCAGGCTCGGCATAAGTAAACCATTGCTATACACGATCTATGACATGATAATAGGCAGAAAGTTCGTCGTGAAAAGTGGCGACGTAACTTCTACCATGGTCTTTGACATCAAAAATGGTCTGCAACAGGGAGCTGTTGGTTCGCCGATCTTGTTCTCAATATTCACTGCAGATCTTATAGGTTCCATGCCGCACTTAATTGCGTACGCCGACGATCTAGTAGCGTACAGATCAGGTCCGAAGGTCGAAGTAATAAATAACTTGTTGCAATATGACTTCGAACAAATTCAGCGATTTTGCGACGACTGGAAGTTGATTATCAACTTCCTGAAGTGTGAAACTATCCTTTTCAGGACCCCGCTGTACATGGCAGCATGGGATACGCGCACAAACTGGCGTAAGTTCGGCATAATTGACCCGCAGGGACGGCCGTTAGATGTGAAAAGTGTAGTAAGGTATCTAGGCATTTGGTTGGACCAATATCTGTATTTTGACAAACATATAGATATTGCTCTGGCGAAAGCTAAAAAGGCCTTTGCTGTGGCAAGGGGGTTGTTTTACAGCAGCCAACTTGACACCAGAGTAAAGGTAATCTGCTACATGGCCCTCATCCGGCCAGTTATGGCCTACGGTTGTCCACTGTGGTTCAATGTGAGTCCTTCCCAGATGGAAAAGATGAGGTTGTTCGAGAGACAGTGTCTTCGCACTTGTCTCCGGTTGTATCGTACACCCGAGTCTGAGTACAAGAAGTTCTATCCTAACGAGGTCCTGTACAACGAGGCAAACTTGAACAGGATAGATAATTTTATTATTAAACTGATCAGAAGGCATATTGCACGAGCTATGACTTCTTCCAACAGTCTGATCTTTGGGGCTTACTACCCCAATGTTATGTACCATGAGAGAGTGCGCCTCACCGGCTTTATTCCTCCTGAAGCGTTCCTCTATCTCGACACAATTGGCCTAATACAGGATCCACAAGGATGTCCTGTCATCTTCCACGTCGTACGCCGAACAGTGGACAGGCGACTCCAATACGAACAGGATGTCGCTCGCATGCACGAGGATCTCCTCCGGTTCAGTAGAGCGATCTCTGCTCGAGACAGGAGAGAGTCTGCCAAAGAACGGCAATTTTACTGGTGGTTACACCAAAACCAGCCCCCGCCGCCGCTGGATTTTCAAAATGACGCGGTAGTTGACCATAGTGGCCAACTTACATAGATCTTAGGGTAGCGTAGGAAAAAAAAAAAAAAAAAAAATAAAAAAAAAAAAAAAAAAAAAAATATATATATATAAAAATAAAAAAAAAGGTGCACCACGGCGTATAAATTTTATATGTTAGGCATATACATAACATATACGCCCTGGTGCACGTGCCGTACTGTTACGGACATAGTTAAGTTAGCTTATAAGTTTTTATATTATGTTAAGTAAGTTTAAGATAGGTTAAGATAGATATATAATGTCAAGTTTTTTTACCAGTTTTCTTGGCCAAACTAATCAGAAAGTACATTCAGACAAAATAAAAAAAAAAAAAACCATAGTTTAAGCCGAAAGGCACAATTAAATTTAGTTCAGAATAGCTTAGAGTACCCGTATAGGGTCAGTAGGTTAGATGTAAGAACGATTGTTAAGTTAGTTAAGCTAGTTTTAGTTATTTTTGTCTAGCATGTAAGAAAAATGAATTATAAAATAAAACAAAAACGAAGAAAAAAAAAAAAAAAAAAAAAAACGACATCGAATTTTTCAGCTAAAAAAATGTACAGTGGATTTTGGAGCCTTTCCATGGCTCATCTTCCAACTGCCACAGCGGCGCAACTAGGCGTACCTACGACCTGTGCTCACCTGTGGTTATGTGTTGAGATGTGTATTAACGAAATCCAAAGACTGGAGTGGATCCGACGACATCGAATTTTTCACCTAAAAAAATGTACAGTGTATAGTAAGGATTTTGGAGCCTTCCATGGCTCATCTTCCAACTGCCACAGCGGCCCAACTAGGCGTACCTACGACCTGTGCTCACCTGTGGTTATGTGTTGAGATGTGTATTAACGAAATCCAAAGACTGGAGTGGATCCGAGGACATCGAATTTTTCACTTAAAAATATGTACAGTGGATTTTGGAGCCTTTCCATGGCTCATCTTCCAACTGCCACAGCGGCCCAACTAGGCGTACCTACGACCTGTGCTCACCTGTGGTTATGTGTTGAGATGTGTATTAACGAAATCCAAAGACTGGAGTGGATCCGAGGACATCGAATTTTTCACCTAAAAATATGTACAGTGGATTTTGGAGCCTTTCCGTGGCTCATCTTCCAACTGCCACAGCGGCCCAACTAGGCGTACCTACGACCTGTGCTCACCTGTGGTTATGTGTTGAGATGTGTATTAACGAAATCCAAAGACTGGAGTGGATCCGAGGACATCGAATTTTTCACCTAAAAATATGTACAGTGGATTTTGGAGCCTTTCCGTGGCTCATCTTCCAACTGCCACAGCGGCCCAACTAGGCGTACCTACGACCTGTGCTCACCTGTGGTTATGTGTTGAGATGTGTATTAACGAAATCCAAAGACTGGAGTGGATCCGACGACATCGAATTTTTCACCTAAAAAAATGTACAGTGTATAGTAAGGATTTTGGAGCCTTCCATGGCTCATCTTTCAACTGCCACAGCAGCCCAACTAGGCGTACCTACGACCTGTGCTCATCTGTGGTTATGTGTTGAGATACGTATTAACGAAATCCAAAGACTGGAGTGGATCCGACGACATCGAATTTTTCACCTAAAAATATGTACAGTGTATAGTAAGGATTTTGGAGCCTTTCCATGGCTCATCTTCCAACTGCCACAGCGGCCCAACTAGGCGTACCTACGACCTGTGCGCACCTGTGGCTATGTGTTGAGATGTGTATTAAAGAAATCCAAAGACTGGAGTGGATCCGACGACATCGAATTTTTCACCTAAAAAAATGTACAGTGTATAGTAAGGATTTTGGAGCCTTCCATGGCTCATCTTTCAACTGCCACAGCAGCCCAACTAGGCGTACCTACGACCTGTGCTCATCTGTGGTTATGTGTTGAGATACGTATTAACGAAATCCAAAGACTGGAGTGGATCCGACGACATCGAATTTTTCACCTAAAAATATGTACAGTGTATAGTAAGGATTTTGGAGCCTTTCCATGGCTCATCTTCCAACTGCCACAGCGGCCCAACTAGGCGTACCCACGACCTGTGCAAACCTGTGGTTATGTGTTGAGATGTGTATTAACGAAATCCAAAGACTGGAGTGGATCCGACGACATCGAATTTTTCACCTAAAAAAATGTACAGTGTGTACAGTGTGTAAGGATTTTGGAGCCTTTCCATGGCTCATCTTCCAACTGCCACAGCGGCCCAACTAGGCGTACCTACGACCTGTGCTCACCTGTGGTTATGTGTTGAGATGTGTATTAACGAAATCCAAAGACTGGAGTGGATCCGACGACATCGAATTTTTCACCTAAAAAAATGTACAGTGTGTACAGTGTGTAAGGATTTTGGAGCCTTTCCATGGCTCATCTTCCAACTGCCACAGCGGCCCAACTAGGCGACCTACGACCTGTGCTCACCTGTGGTTATGTGTTGAGATGTGTATTAACGAAATCCGAAGACTGGAGTGGATCCGAGGACATCGAATTTTTCACTTAAAAATATGTACAGTGGATTTTGGAGCCTTTCCATGGCTCATCTTCCAACTGCCACAGCGGCCCAACTAGGCGTACCTACGACCTGTGCTCACCTGTGGTTATGTGTTGAGATGTGTATTAACGAAATCCAAAGACTGGAGTGGATCCGACGACATCGAATTTTTCACCTAAAAAAATGTACAGTGTGTACAGTGTGTAAGGATTTTGGAGCCTTTCCGTGGCTCATCTTCCAACTGCCACAGCGGCCCAACTAGGCGTACCTACGACCTGTGCTCACCTGTGGTTATGTGTTGAGATGTGTATTAACGAAATCCAAAGACTGGAGTGGATCCGAGGACATCGAATTTTTCACTTAAAAATATGTACAGTGGATTTTGGAGCCTTTCCATGGCTCATCTTCCAACTGCCACAGCGGCCCAACTAGGCGTACCTACGACCTGTGCTCACCTGTGGTTATGTGTTGAGATGTGTATTAACGAAATCCAAAGACTGGAGTGGATCCGACGACATCGAATTTTTCACCTAAAAAAATGTACAGTGTGTACAGTGTGTAAGGATTTTGGAGCCTTTCCGTGGCTCATCTTCCAACTGCCACAGCGGCCCAACTAGGCGTACCTACGACCTGTGCTCACCTGTGGTTATGTGTTGAGATGTGTATTAACGAAATCCAAAGACTGGAGTGGATCCGAGGACATCGAATTTTTCACTTAAAAATATGTACAGTGGATTTTGGAGCCTTTCCATGGCTCATCTTCCAACTGCCACAGCGGCCCAACTAGGCGTACCTACGACCTGTGCTCACCTGTGGTTATGTGTTGAGATGTGTATTAACGAAATCCAAAGACTGGAGTGGATCCGACGACATCGAATTTTTCACCTAAAAAAATGTACAGTGTGTACAGTGTGTAAGGATTTTGGAGCCTTTCCGTGGCTCATCTTCCAACTGCCACAGCGGCCCAACTAGGCGTACCTACGACCTGTGCTCACCTGTGGTTATGTGTTGAGATGTGTATTAACGAAATCCAAAGACTGGAGTGGATCCGACGACATCGAATTTTTCACCTAAAAAAATGTACAGTGGATTTTGGAGCCTTTCCATGGCTCATTTTCCAACTGCCACAGCGGCCCAACTAGGCGTACCTACGACCTGTGCGCACCTGTGGTTATGTGTTGAGATGTGTATTAACGAAATCCAAAGACTGGAGTGGATGACTGGAGTGGACGACATCGAATTTTTCACCTAAAAAAAAGTACAGTGTATAGTAAGGATTTTGGAGCCTTCCACGGCTCATCTTCCAACTGCCACAGCGGCCCAACTAGGCGTACCTACGACCTGTGCTCACCTGTGGTTATGTGATGAGATGTGTATTAACGAAATCCAAAGACTGGAGTGGATCCGACGACATCGAATTTTTCACCTAAAAAAATGTACAGTGTATAGTAAGGATTTTGGAGCCTTCCACGGCTCATCTTCCAACTGCCACAGCGGCCCAACTAGGCGTACCTACGACCTGTACTCACCTGTGGTTATGTGTTGAGATGTGTATTAACGAAATCCCAAGACTGGAGTGGATCCGACGACATCGAATTTTTCACCTAAGAAAATGTACAGTGGATTTTGGAGCCTTTCCATGGCTCATCTCCCAACTGCCACAGCGGCCCAACTAGGCGTACCTACGACCTGTGCTCACCTGTGGTTATGTGTTGAGATGTGTATTAACGAAATCCAAAGACTGGAGTGGATCCGACGACATCGAATTTTTCACCTAAAAAAATGTACAGTGTATAGTAAGGATTTTGGAGCCTTCCACGGCTCATCTTCCAACTGCCACAGCGGCCCAACTAGGCGTACCTACGACCTGTACTCACCTGTGGTTATGTGTTGAGATGTGTATTAACGAAATCCCAAGACTGGAGTGGATCCGACGACATCGAATTTTTCACCTAAGAAAATGTACAGTGGATTTTGGAGCCTTTCCATGGCTCATCTCCCAACTGCCACAGCGGCCCAACTAGGCGTACCTACGACCTGTGCTCACCTGTGGTTATGTGTTGAGATGTGTATTAACGAAATCCAAAGACTGGAGTGGATCCGACGACATCGAATTTTTCACCTAAAAAAATGTACAGTGTATAGTAAGGATTTTGGAGCCTTTCCATGGCTCCTCTTCCAACTGCCACAGCGGCCCAACTAGGCGTACCTACGACCTGTGCTCACCTGTGGTTATGTGTTGAGATGTGTATTAACGAAATCCAAAGACTGGAGTGGATCCGAGGACATCGAATTTTTCACCTAAAAATATGTACAGTGGATTTTGGAGCCTTTCCGTGGCTCATCTTCCAACTGCCACAGCGGCCCAACTAGGCGTACCTACGACCTGTGCTCACCTGTGGTTATGTGTTGAGATGTGTATTAACGAAATCCAAAGACTGGAGTGGATCCGAGGACATCGACTTTTTCACCTAAGAAAATGTAGTGGATTTTGGAGCCTTTCCATGGCTCATCTTCCAACTGCCACAGCAGCCCAACTAGGCGTACCTACGACCTGTGCTCATCTGTGGTTATGTGTTGAGATACGTATTAACGAAATCCAAAGACTGGAGTGGATCCGACGACATCGAATTTTTCACCTAAAAATATGTACAGTGGATTTTGGAGCCTTTCCATGGCTCATCTTCCAACTGCCACAGCGGCCCAACTAGGCGTACCTACGACCTGTGCGCACCTGTGGTTATGTGTTGAGATGTGTATTAACGAAATCCAAAGACTGGAGTGGATCCGACGACATCGAATTTTTCACCTAAAAAAAAGTACAGTGTATAGTAAGGATTTTGGAGCCATCCATGGCTCATCTTCCAACTGCCACAGCGGCCCAACTAGGCGTACCTACGACCTGTGCTCACCTGTGGTTATGTGTTGAGATGTGTATTAACGAAATCCAAAGACTGGAGTGGATCCGACGACATCGAATTTTTCACCTAAAAAAAAGTACAGTGTATAGTAAGGATTTTGGAGCCTTCCATGGCTCATCTTCCAACTGCCACAGCGGCCCAACTAGGCGTACCTACGACCTGTGCTCACCTGTGGTTATGTGTTGAGATGTGTATTAACGAAATCCAAAGACTGGAGTGGATCCGACGACATCGAATTTTTCACCTAAAAAAAAGTACAGTGTATAGTAAGGATTTTGGAGCCTTCCATGGCTCATCTTCCAACTGCCACAGCGGCCCAACTAGGCGTACCTACGACCTGTGCTCACCTGTGGTTATGTGTTGAGATGTGTATTAACGAAATCCAAAGACTGGAGTGGATCCGACGACATCGAATTTTTCACCTAAAAAAATGTACAGTGTATAGTAAGGATTTTGGAGCCTTTCCATGGCTCATCTTCCAACTGCCACAGCGGCCCAACTAAGCGTACCTACGACCTGTGCTCACCTGTGGTTATGTGTTGAGATGTGTATTAACGAAATCCAAAGACTGGAGTGGATCCGACGACATCGAATTTTTCACCTAAGAAAATGTACAGTGGATTTTGGAGCCTTTCCATGGCTCATCTTCCAACTGCCACAGCGGCCCAACTAGGCGTACCTACGACCTGTGCGCACCTGGGGTTATGTGTTGAGATGTGTATTAACAAAATCCAAAGACTGGAGTGGATCCGACGACATCGAATTTTTCACCTAAAAAAATGTACAGTGTATAGTAAGGATTTTGGAGCCTTTCCATGGCTCATCTTCCAACTGCCACAGCGGCCCAACTAGGCGTACCTACGACCTGTGCTCACATGTGGTTTTTTTTTATAGTTTGCGCGCGCTCAAGGGATTGCTAATACCCTTAAGTGTCCGGGGTCAAGACACAGCACGGGCCGAAGGTATAGAGGGAGAAAGGGAGAGGAGGTACCTGTGCACATTGGTCTTAAATATCTGCGGGTTGTAGGCTGTGGGAAATATAGGGCTGGGAAGAGCATTCCAAATTCGCGTAGTACGGCTGAAGAACGAGTCTCTAAATTTAACTGTGCGTCCGAAAGTAGGCTTAAGGGTAAACTGATCAGCATTCCTGGCGAGACGAGTATTGCGGGTGAATTCATGGAGAGGAGGAATGCAGTTGGCTAGCTCACTTGAGCATCGTTTGTTAAAATAGCGATAAAATACGGACAAAGAAGAAACGGTACGTCGATGTTCGAGCGAGTCTAATGACTTTGCGACATTGTTGGCTCTTATAAGTTTTATCGCTCGCTTTTGGATTCTATCTAGTAGGTGCAGGGTGGTCTTTGGGGCACGAGACCAGATATGACCGTTTTACTCAAGCTTGGGGCGGATATACGCCTTATAAATGAAAGCCAAATCAGAGGGGGTGAAATATTTCTTGTATCGATTAAGGAAACCTAAACATTTCGCAGCATTTTTGGCGACCTCAAATATGTGATCGTTCCAACTAAGTGTTCTGTTGATACACATACCAAGGATGGAAAGCTTTCCGGTTTCATCGACACAAGCACCATTCATGGATAATGGCTGATTAACAAGGGTTCGCTTGAGTGACAGCAGACAGCATTGAGTTTTAGAAGCATTGAATTCCACTCTGTTGTTGTTTCCCCAGTTAATTATGCTGTCAAGATCGGAATTCAATGAGCTTAACATACGCTGCCGTTCCAATTCTACGGCCGAAGGGCAGGGTCGTGAGTCTCGGAACGAATATGAAAAGCTGAGGGTGCTGTCATCGGCGAAGGAATGGATTGGATTAGAAGTAGCAGACAAGAGATCATTAATAAAAATGAGAAAGAGTGTCGGAGACAGAACAGAGCCTTGGGGTACACCAGCATTTATTTGGTGGATATCAGACTTGAACCCATCCAAAACAACTTGAATTGAACGGTTCGAAAGGTAATTTCTAATCCATAGAAGAAGAGATTCATCGATACCACATGCACGCATTTTCGACAAAAGAGCTTGATGCCAAACTCTGTCAAATGCCTTAGAAATATCAAGTGCAACGATCTTGTTTTCACCTGCATTATGCAAAGATGTGTTCCACTTTTCGGTGAGATAAGCTATCAAATCACCAGTGGACCTGTTACTACGGAAACCGTACTGCCGGTCATTAAGAAGCTTCCGCGATTCAAGATATTTCATAAGCTGACGATTTATCAGCGTTTCCATGACCTTAGAAAGAAGGGACGTAAGTACTATGGGTCGGTACGAGGTGGGTGACGAAGATTCGCCCTTTTTAGGGACGGGCTGGACAAATGCTGTTTTCCATCTGCTCGGAAAGAGACCTAAAGAGTAGGATAGATGAAAAAGCTTACGCAATGGTTTTGCCAGTGCAGAAGAACACCTCTTCAGAAGTATAGGGGGAATACCATCCGGGCCAGCGGATTTGTGCACGTCGAGATCTTTAAGTACTCTTGCAACTGTACGAGTGCGGAAATGGATTTTTCCCATGGTGAAATCAACGCTCTCAAGTACAGGTGGAGACATATTGGAATCTGGCAGTGTTGAGCTGGCTGCAAAATGCGCCGCAAGCAGATTGGCTTTGTCTAAAGAGCTGACAGCTGGAATGTCATTGTAAATGAGCGTGGGAATTGAAGACGAGGTGGAATTCTTTATGTTTTTTACAAATGACCAAAAGTTTTTGCTACCTTTGGGACATTGAAGCACTTTTTGGCTCAACTTTTGATCATAGGAGAATTTCACACGTCTGATAGTTGCATTGCAGTCATTTCTGGCCCGTTTAAACTTATTTCGGTTTTCCTCAGTAGGGTTGGCTTTGTATGCCCGGAAATTCAACTCTCTCAACCTGATAGCCTCTTTACAGCTCGAGTCATACCATGTATTTTCTTTGGGCTTGATACTTTTCACTCTATGCGGAATGAAGGATCTCATGCCCAGCAGAAGAATGTTTGTGATCATATCAGCAGCGGCATCCACGTCACTATCGAGGAAGCATAGTGACCAGTTAAAATTCCTAAAGAAATTGTTGAGTCCGCTCCAATCGGCTTTCTCGTACAGCCATACTGTTCTTTTAGGAATTTGTTCTCTAACTGTGTGTGGTGATAACGAGAAATTAGCTGATATGACACAATGGTCAGACGAGCCTAGAGGCGACAGTATGTCAACGGAATATTTAACAGGGTGAGAGGTGAGAAACAGGTCCAGTGTGTTGGCGGAATGATCTGCAATGTCAGGTATTCGTGTGGGCTCATTTACTAGCTGAGTCAGATTGTTTAGCTCAGCAAAGATTTCGACATACCTTCCTTCGGGTGTTGTCTGGCCTGAATATCGAAGCCAATTAGAATTGTGTACATTGAAATCGCCCGCAATGGCAATTTCAGTGCGAGGATACAGGGATACAATTCTTGAGATGGAATCGGATACTTGGACTTGGATCAAATTCGTTAAAAGTTGAATTGCTATCCAAGTTTGGACTTCTGTAAATAAAACAGTAGTGGATTAAATGCTTACGGACATGGATTTTTAACCACAGAAAATTAAATTCCGGATTGGAGCAGTGGCCATATTGTGGTTGAATTTGGTAAGCTACATCACTACGCACGTAGATGGCGAGATCGCGGTGAAAAAAGAAAAGAGGCACCAAGCTATATCCGGGCAGGGTCAAATCCGATAATTCGGTATTCTCACCTACCTGTGTTTCGCTTAGTGCCAAGACAGCTGGTTTATATAAAAACAAGTGGACATACACAGCGAAGAGATTCACTCTTAGCCCACGAACATTGCACACATCAACCCTAAAGTTTTCCATAGAAAACAAGACGGAGATATAAAATTACCAAACTCCGACTGCGTGTGGTAAAGCAGAGTTGAGAAGTGCAAATTCCGTAATAGCTTCCCAACAACAAACGATGTAGGTGTTATGCCCATACATCGATTGGAGCTGGTCCACCAACGAATTCACACTTCTAAAATCCGCTACGTCAGATGCTACGCACTCTCAGTCATAGCATCAACCCGCTTGATGAAATCAAACGGGAGTTGCGACCGAGAATGCGCAGCAGTGGCTTGTGATGGAAAGGGGCGAGAGGGAGCGGACCGAACGCCCTCGACACCGAAACACTTCACACAAACACTTGTTTTTTGTTTTGGTCGGCACTCGCGGGCCTTTGTGGGTGGAGGGACCGCGGGGTGTTTTTTTTTTTTCGGCACACGCGTGATGCACGGACGGCGACAAGTGCACGCGTCGAAGGATGACACAGAACGGTTATGTGTTGAGATGTGTATTAAAGAAATTCAAAGACTGGAGTGGAGCCGACGACATCGTATTTTTCACCTAAAAAAATGTACAGTGGATTTTGGAGCCTTTCCATGGCTCATCTTCCAACTGCCATAGCGGCCCAACTTGGCGTACCCACGACCTGTGCGCACCTGTGGTTATGTGTTGAGATGTGTATTAACGAAATCCAAAGACTGGAGTGGATCCGACGACATCGAATTTTTCACCTAAAAAAATGTAGTAAGGATTTTGGAGCTTTTCCATGGCTCATCTTCCAACTGCCACAGCGGTCCAACTAGGCGTACCCACGACCTGTGCGCACCTGTGGTTATGTGTTGAGATGTGTATTAACGAAATCCAAAGACTGGAGTGGATCCGACGACATCGAATTTTTCACCTAAAAAAATGTACAGTGGATTTTGGAGCCTTTCCATGGCTCATCTTCCAACTGCCACAGCGGCCCAACTAGGCGTACCCACGACCTGTGCGCACCTGTGGTTATGTGTTGAGATGTGTATTAACGAAATCCAAAGACTGGAGTGGATCCAACGACATCGAATTTTTCACCTAAAAAAATGTACAGTGGATTTTGGAGCCTTTCCATGGCTCATCTTCCAACTGCCACAGCGGCCCAACTAGGCGTACCTACGACCTGTGCGCACCTGTGGTTATGTGTTGAGATGTGTATTAACGAAATCCACAAACTGGAGTAGATCCGACGACATCGAATTTTTCACCTAAAAAAAATGTACAGTGTGTACAGTGTGTAAGGATTTTGGAGCCTTTTCATGGCTCATCTGCCAACTGCCACAGCGGGCCAACTAAGAAACGAATTGAAAACACCTCTCGGATAACTGTTTTTAATGTAGCTTTTATTTCTTATTATTTTAGGAATTTAATTAGATTCTTTATAATACATTCATATAGAAAAATCAACTAAAAAATATATTAATGCTATGCGGAGCATTTTCAACATAAAATGTAATGTAATTTCCATTTGTTTGTTTGTGTGTGTGTGTGTGTGTTTGTTGCCTTTGTTGCAATGCAATAAGAGAATCAATCTACAAATCATAAATTTGTAAGAAATGTGTTTAAATGCCACTACAAAAATGAAGCATATGCATTTCCTTCTGTGCATACACCTATTATTTACAGAGCTAGATATTAAATTCATTAATAATAAGGAAATATATTTAAGTAAAAATATGCAAAATGTTTTCTTTTTCTTTTCTTTTTCTTTTCTTTTCGTTTCTCTTTTTCTTCTTTCTTCGTTCCTTGTTACTCTTCTTTTAGAATTACGAAATGATTTTCTTAATGATGGATTCTATTGTTTCCAGAGATTTCTCCTCCAACAAGAATGTGCGATGGTTTCCTTCGACAGTGAGGACATCTACCTTCTTTGCGCAAACCTGTGGACAAGGGAACATGAAGTGTAAATGGTTTGTTTTCTCGTCAAAAGCGTGCATCAAGTGTGTCATACCTCGGAGAGACCATAGTCTTCCTCTAACTTAGCATAATTCTCTGTGGGTTTGATTAACGTAACATCACATTGTACCTTGCTCTTTGGTTTGAAAGCATCAGCTGCCACTAGTTTCTTATAGAATGTTACAGCAGTTTGTTTGATCTGAAACGAAACGAAGTTTAGATTGATGGATTCCACTTGTGCATTTCTATTATTCAACACTCACCAAGTCTACGGGTTGTTCAATTTCGGCATGCAATAGCTCAGCGATTTTGTCCAGTTTCGCCTCCCACGTTGGGATCTTAGTCAATAGTCGCGCAACCTGTAGGAAAAATGCATCTCATTAGCCTCACCATTCGATCGGGGAATGTATGATCAAAACTTACACCACCATAGTCCATGTTGCCACAAACCATGCCGAAGTACGCCAGAGCGAATGCTTGATTTTGTTCAACATCCTCGGTGGAGTTGTAGCGTTGTTTGTGGGTCTGTGTGTACCAGTTGACGTATTTTGGTGCGCCGTCAAGCATCACCAATTTGGCAACTTCCTTCTTGCTCTCCAACTGTGTGACCATTACGAATGCGATGAGTGCGCCGAATGAGTAGCCGGCAATTGCGTATGGTCCCTTAGGTTGTACTGTCTTTATCTTCTGAACGTAGAACGCGGCAAGGTCGTCGACTGTGTCAATGGGCGCATCAGCGGTGCACTGAACACCGTACACGGGGCAGTCAATGCGTGCGGCCAAGCTTTCGAGGGGCGCAATGAAGCCCTCAATTGGATGGACAAAGAAAATTGGGCGTTTTTTCGAGTCAGCGGGTGCGGCTGATTTCAATTGTACGATAGACTGGGTTGGCATCAATTCCTTAGCGAAGACCACTTGTGTTCCGTCGCCGAATGGACTTGGGGTGCTTCGTGTTTCTGCAGCTTCAGTTGGAGTGGCACCAGCAGCACCTTCGCCATTAAGTTTGTTCAGTGCGCCGAACGTCAGGCCTCGGATCTCCTGTGCGGACATAACAATATCGAAGTTCCTCTCCAGGGTCTGTTTGATTTCTGCGCCCATCAGTGAATCCATGCCGAGATCAGCCAATGTGGAGCTTTCCTGTACGTTCCTGATGTCTCTGAGACCGAGAATGTTCGCAACGCAGGTAGTCAGACTCACGCCAGACGCCGAATCGTTCTTCCTCTTCTCGGCGACCACCATTGAGGCCAGGACTGGGTGAGGTTGTTGCAAGAACATGTCAATTGTTTGCAGGCATGAAGCCATCCTCTGTGGCAAGGTTCCTCCAATGACTGTATTGTTGTCACCCAAGTTCTCAATGACCAATCCGGTATCACCGATGGCTCCCCACTGAATCGACAATCCTGGCAAACCAGACGCTTGACGGTTTTCGCAAATTCTTTCCATTGAAGAGTTAGCCAAACCGTAGTTTGTCTGGCCGATGTTGCCACGACCGCATGACACACTGGAGAAGCACACGAAATAGTCCAATTCGGGGCACAGTTCGCGCGATACATCATCCAAGAAAATAGTTCCTTCGATCTTGGGCTTGCACACAGCAGCGAAGTCCTCCTCAGTTTGATCCTCAATCAAACCGTCACGAAGGACGGCGGCTAAGTTGAAGATGCCTCCAACTTGACCCAATTTGCCGGCTTCCACCAACAATTTGCGACAACCGTCCACGCTGGTCATGTCGTTTGTGTCGATCTTAATGGTGCAGTTCTTCTGGGTCCAGCGGTTGATCATCAACTTCTGGTAGCCAGTCTTGACACCAGCCCTGCTGGTGAGCACGATATTCTTTGCTCCACGGATGGTCAGCCAGTTGGCCAGCTCCAAGCCGAATCCTCCCAGACCTCCGATGATGATGTACACCTTCTCGGGGTGCATGTACGTGCGCGGAATGGCGTTGTACAATCGAAGTTCAGGTTTCAGCTGACTCTTGACGGGCTCCTCGTTACGCACCTTGATAACAACCTTGCCAATGTGCTTGCCGGAGGCCATGAAACGGAACGCCTGCTCGATTTGCGACTCATTGAATACCGATGTTGGCAGTGGGCGGACAGCTCCGCTCTTGATGCCATCAGCAACGAGTTGTACGACTAGATTCTGCATGTATTCTTCGCCCTCCATCACACTGTCCAGCAGGATACCATGGAATGAGGTGTTCTTGAGGAACACAGACATGCCAAGGGGTGTGTTGTTGCTCAAATCGAATTTACCGATTTCCAAGAAGCGACCGTTGAGTCCCAAGCACCGGATGGATGCCTGCAACTTCTCCTCAGACAATGAGTTGAGCACGAGGTCTACACCCTTGCCCTTGGTCTCGTTCATCACCATCTGTTCGAATGAGGTGTTCCTAGAGTTGCCGATGTTGCTGTCGCGCAGTTGTGGGAATCGCATCTTCAGGAATTCGCGTTTCTCAATGCTGCCCACAGTTGTGAAGACATTCAGGCCGTGGCTGAGGGCCACGGAAATAGCCGCCTGGCCAACACCACCGGAACCAGCGTGGATCAAGATGGATTCTCCCTTCTTCATTTGGCCGCGCACAACGAGCGCATAGTACACAGTTGCGTAGACGCAGGGAACAGTTGATGCTTCCTCCATGGTCCAGCTCTCTGGGATCTGCCACATCATACGTTTGCTGGCTACACAGGTTGAGGCCAATGACTTGGCTGGAACCATGGCCATAACTCTCTTTCCTGAGGAATCACGTCCGGAGAACTCAAGACCCAAGACGCAATCCTGTTGGGCCAAGTCACCGGGCAGAGCATCGGCAGACAATTTACCAGAACTCAACATGACATCACGGAAGTTGACGGGGGCATAGTAGACGGTGCACAGGTCCAAATCGTTATCACTGGACTTCTTGGGAAGAGGTCCCTCAATCCATTTCAAACTGGCAAGATCACCCTTGACCAGTGCATTGACGTAGGCATGCTCCACTGGGAGAGTAGCGACATCAGATTGATTTTCAATTTTGAAATGTCTGAAGGTTCCCCAGGATCCGTTCTTGTACACGTTCGTCACAAGGTCCTTCTTCAGCTGCTCTTGGTAGAATGGCGAGTCCAATGAGAAGGGCTCCACCGACTTGTCCTGCACGAACACCATGCGGGCGTACTTGCCGCCAGCTTCGTTCTTCAAACAGTTCAGGAAACCAACGGCTCCGAAGAACTCCTCTCCCTCGGACACGAGGTAGATGAATTTGTTCTCCAATTCGGCGGTCGACAGGTTACTCTTGAGCTCCTCCACCCATTCGAAGTTGGTTTGGGTGACATTCACCACGCATGTGGTGCGGTCTTCGATGTTGACGGCCAGGCGGGAAAGCACAAGCAGACGCTGTCCGCACTTCTGTTCGATCACTGGAATCAGGTTGTATTGCTTGAGGGCATCGCGTCCAGATTTTTGGTATTCATTGTAGCACTCGTCGAGCAAAATGAAACCGTCCTCCTTGATTGTCTTCAGCAGATTGCCTAGGTATGCGGTGTTCTTCTGGGAGATGACGTCGTATGCCAGCACAATGTTGGCGTTCTTCTCAACCTCCTCGACGGCGATGTTCTTCTTAACCACACGAACGTCTCCATCGGCAAGTCCGGCGGCGACGGTTTCCTCGTTGCTGGTGGTAGCAACTGCCACATCGGCGGCAACAGTGGGCTCTCCTTCGATGATTTGCAGAATCTTTGATGCCAAGAGTGTGTCAGGGCTGCGGTTCTTGTCCACTTCGACGGCCTTGATTTTCAGTGCACCGGCGGAGTTTTCCAGCACAATGTGCAGGGCTTCGGTGAGGGCATTCAAACGGGCCTTCTCGAGATTCTCGTGCAAGTCGTTTCCATTGATGTTTGGCACGAATGTGTACTTCTCCAGAGTTGGTGGCGCCTGTGATCCTGAACGACGTGGCGCAAGGGAAGCCTTCAGTCCTCGCATTTCCACACCTCCTGCCTTGACTACGTTGAGATTGCCGTAAGAGACAATCTTAAAGGCGGCATTCTCGCCGAGTTCCTTCACCAAGTTGTAGTGCTTGGCCGGGTTCAGGATGACCTTGTCAATTCGTGTTGGCAAGTAGAGCTCGCGAAGGTCGTTCTTCAAGATGCTGAACTGAAGCATGGTATCCATGAAGCTGATCCAGTTGTCTACCCAACTAAGGTTGCCATTGGTGGCTGTGAGGTCGGCGGCCGAGATTCCCCTAAAGATGCCACCGTAGTCGTAGCCGCGCAGACGAAGCTCTTTGTAGACGTCACTCAAGTTGAGC
This sequence comes from Eristalis pertinax, assembly GCA_907269125.1. Taxonomy (NCBI): domain Eukaryota; kingdom Metazoa; phylum Arthropoda; class Insecta; order Diptera; family Syrphidae; genus Eristalis; species Eristalis pertinax. The sequence continues at coordinate 33,031,432 of OU026146.1, forward strand.
AACAGCGGCTCATTGTCTCCGTCCACAGTCTGTGGTGGCAGCTCCTCGTTTTCGATCTTCTCCGGAACAGAGATCTTTCCAGAAACGGCAAGGGTGCCGCCTTCGCAGATTTCAAAACCTCCAGTGCCGTCGAAGAAGTTGATGCCGAACTTCACTGATCCCTCCTTGTTTAAGATTGTCGCACGATGGAAGACCACGTTCTCAAGGATAACCGGTGTTCGGAGGAAGTCGAAGCCACGCATCTTGCTGAATGTCCTCCAGGCCAATGTCATGTATCCAGTGGCAGGGAACAGAATTCTGCCGTCGATGGTGTGACCGGCCAAGAAGGCATCCTCCTCCTTTGACAGATTGATCTCCACAACGGTCTCGCCGGAAGATGAGTCACTACCGTGACGGGGTACCAGCCATCTCTGTGAGTGATCCCATTCAATCTTTGAGTTGATCATCGGTGTTCCACGGCCCACGGGGAATGACACGGGGCGAACCAGTTTCAGGACATTGGGTTGAGCGCCAGCCGCGTACAGTTTACCCACGTTTGTCAGGAAGAACTCGACGTTGTTGGCGTGGTTTCGCTTGATCAAGCTCAGATTTGTGCACGTGCTGCTAAGGGCGCGCTTCAGGATGGCCTGCAACAAGCCGGTTGGGGCGACTTCAATGCAGATGGCGTTCTGTGGCACCTTCTGCAGTGCCTCGTAGAAGAGCACAGGCGACAGCAAGTTGTTGACATGATAGGCGGCTGAGCTTTCCTTGGCGATTGGTGTGTTCCATGCGCTCTCCGGAATGCTGGTACTGATCCACCTGGATGTACGGTTCTTCGGATTTGGAACGATCTTTTCCAAGCTCTTGCGCAATTTTGGACCGGCATCAGCGATGTACTTGCTGTGGAAGGCATAGCCCGATGAGTTGACTGCCTTTGCGAATATTCCCTTGCCCGACAATTCATCGATCAAAGGTGTCATGGTTGCTTCGGGACCGGAGATGGTCACATTGTCCTCGCTATTGTGACAAACTGGGAACACATCGGTTGGCAGCAGTTTTGCGCACTCCTCCCATTTGATACCAACAGCGGCCATTTTACCCTTGGCCAGCTTGGTATCTTGCAAGCTCTTGCCTCTCCAGTACGCAGCCAAGACGGTCTGTTCTGGTGTGAAGCAGCCATCAGCGTAGGCGCAACCCAATTCGCCGACCGAATGACCAATGATACCGTCGGGGACAATTCCCAGATTGGTAAGCATGTCGGTGAGGGCGACTTGGACAGCTGCGATGGCGACGAAAGAGTTCAAAATGTTGTTGAAGCTCTCGTCGGTTGAGTTGGTCAGGATGTCCACGAGATTCAATCCCTCTGGGCGCAGAACCTCAGCGCATCGGTAAATGCTTTGGCTGAAGACCTCGAAGTGCATCAGGTCCTTGGCCATGTTGGCCCACTGGCTGCCCATGCCAGAGTAAATGTACCAGACTGGTCGTTTCTCGTCCACATGTTCTACGACCTCCTTCATCACGGTGCCCTTGCTGTTGACTACGGTGTAACCGCGATAGTAATGAAGGGGCACGTTCTTCAGATAGATTCCGTTGATCAAGCTGAAGTACTCGTCATCGTTCCTGTGCTGTTCGGCGTCTGTCAAGAAGTTTTGCACAGCATCGAATGTCCTGCCGGAGTAGGTGAGTAGTTTTGCTGGTCCTTCCTTGGGGGTGATCGCCTTTGGCTTGGGATTTGACTTGAGAATCACGTGAGCATTGGCTCCGCCAAAGCCGAACGAGTTGATGCCAACGATGCCACCGTTCCATGGCAGGTTTGTGTCAACGACCTTCATGCGGCCTTCAACCAAACCGTACAAGTCTGGATTGGGACTGGTGAAGTGCAAATTCTGTGGAATCACACCCTCCTCCATTGCGATGAGTACCTTTGCAATGGAACACACACCAGATGCAGGTTCGGAGTGTCCCATGTTCGATTTGACGGAACCAATCAGAAGCGGTGAGGTCCTGTCCTTGCAGAAGAAGTCAGTGATTGAGTTGACCTCCTGGGGATCGCCTACTTTGGTGCCAGTTCCGTGAGCTTCTACGTACGCAACATCGTTTGGATTCAATCCAATCTCCTCGTAGGTCTCGCGAATGAGACGATTCTGCATTTTTCCGGACGGGAAGGTAATGCCCTGCTCCTTGTTACCGTCGGTGTTTGTGCGCACGTTCAAAATCGATGCATACACACGCTTCGCCACTTGAGGGTTCTGCAGGAAAATGGCAACGCAACCATCAGAGCGCACATAGCCGGCTCCAGTTGAATCGAAAGCCTTGCATTTACCATCCTGACTCAACATGTTCAACCGCTTGAATTGCAGCGACATTGTCGGCTTCAGAATGAGACCGACACCAGCGACAATCGCGTTATCACAAGCTCCCCTCTTCATGTCGGAGTACGCCTGTTCCAAGGCGTACAGCGAGCTAGAGCAAGCAGTATCAACGCAGTAACTGGGCCCGGTGAAATCGAACGTAAACGAGATACGATTGGCGAACATAGCCCTTGCACAGCCAGTCAAACCATAACCGTTGACACGATCGGGATCGTGGCACCAGTATTGTTCAGTCTCAGACGATGAAACACCAATGTACACACCGGTACGGCTTCCACGAAGCTCTTGCGGATTGACGCCAGCATCAATGATCGCTTCATAAGTAACCTCTAGTAACATCCTCAGTTGTGCGTCCATGCATTCGGCCTGTTTTTGATGAACAGAGAAGAATTGCTGATCGAACTGCTCCAGATCCTCGTCCTTGATCTTACCCAATCTATCGGGTAAATCGTACAAGCCTGCAAAAAAAAAAAAAACAAAAAACGAAAGCACACGCATTAGAACATGCATGACGTTGTGGTGGAATCTATGTTACCTTTGGGCCATCTACGAGGATCATCGTTGACCATATCAACTCCTTCAAAGAGATTCTTTTTGAATTCCGCAATGTTGGAACTCTCTGGGAGGCGTCCGGAGAAGCCGCAAATGCCTACATTGGAATCCTGTGTTCGGCCAATGCCTGGTCGTCCATCCCTGGATAGATCGGTGTCGACAACGACCTCATCTGCAATTCGTGCTGGCATATTTGCTTTTCTTTTTTCTTCCTTCTTTCTTTCTTTAACGTGTCTTATAAAGATGTTCTATCGTGTGTGTGTGTGTGGGTGTCTTTCTTCAGCGGGGTATCCTGGAAGGAAAATTTGATTGTGATTACATATGGAGGTGCATTTAAAGAGAAGAGTGAATGGACTGAAGAGAGAACTCGGTGCGAGGACTTAAGGAGACCGGCTTCGTGTGCACCAGAGTACACCTGGCGCATGCGAAGTTGGTCGTAGTTTATGTCTAAGGACCCTCGAGACTCGACACCAAATGTCTGTTTCGATGCAGGTATTTACTTCAAACTTGCTGTCATTGTGAGCCCATTATGACTCGCAAAAAATTGCACGTTTTTTTTATAATATGTGCACATGGGTACGTATTTATTAAGCTCACGAAGTAAATGCATTAGGAACACACGATGCGACTTTGGAATGTGAACTTTGTTCTGTGTGACGAGAGTGAATGCCGGCTTCTGGCGAGATGTAAGGTGCATGCTATGTACTGAGGTATGGCGGCATATGCACTCGCTAAATTCGTCGCCGAGTTTTCACTGTGGCAAGGGCAAGGGAGGTGACACAAAAGGGACTCCTTCACACAAAGGAGTTTGTAAGAACCGTGAGTTGTAAGTCGCACATGCAAAAGCCGCCTAACTTATGGAATTAGTTGCTCTTTGTGTCTAGCCTCCGGTTGATTGTGATTCTTAGCTTACTACCCCAATGTTATGTACCATGAGAGAGTGCGCCTCACCGGCTTTATTCCTCCTGAAGCGTTCCTCTATCTCGACAAAAGTGGCCTAATACAGGATCCACAAGGATGTCCTGTCATCTTCCAATGCCGCTGTTGTCAGAAAACTACAATTGATTAGACCGCAGCTACTAGGGATAGGATAGGATCGAGGGAGCACGTCTCACTTAGGACCGTATGGACCCATTTTTGACGCCCAGAGGGGGAAGGTATTCCTTCTTATACCATTATCGTGACGTTGAAGTTGTTGAGAGGAGTTTTGTGAAGACATTTCTTCGTCCAGCCATCCCGACATCCTTATGGACAAGTGGGATAATTGGATGTCATTGAGTTCTTGCAGATCCTGGAAGAAGAATTCTCCCATGGTTCTGCATCTTGGTTGGCAGAGTGGCAGAGATAGTGAGGAGTGTCGTCTCTTTCTTCCAGATCGCCGCATCCTCTGTCATGGGAGAATATCATTTTTGTTTCATGATACTTCAGATGGTTACCATCCTTAGTAGCATTCTCCCACATTGCAGGAGTTTGTCGGATTTAGGTCTATTGATATTGGGCCACAACATCCGAGTAGTCTTGCAGGTGATTATAGTGTTCCACCTTTTGCTCGCTAATAATATAATATTGGTGGCGCTACAGCCCGTAGAGGGCCAAGGCCTAGCTTCTCAGCAACCACTCGTGTTGTGCGTGCTATTGTTCTGTCACGAGTGGAAGGGACCTACAGTTTTATGCCGACTCCGAACGGCCAAGTTTGAGAAGCTTTTTCTAGACAGTTATACTCTCTGAGCATTGTCAGTGACTCGAAAGTGGTGGGGCCGTGAAAAGTATTTCTTGTCGTACCAGGAATCGAGCCTAGACAGGTAGATCCAAGTGCGTAGGAGTCGACGCACATACCCACAACGCCACGGGCCACCACTTTTGCTCGAATTTTATCATCCACCTTTTTCCTGACATCTGCCAACGGTGGTTGAATCCATTCGATTGCCTAGGATGGGTAGATTATGGCCCAATTTCTGGCAAGTTTATCTTCTGCCTCATTGCCTCTGTGACCTGGTACCCAGCCACGAGTCATCGAGTGTTGTTTATATACAACCACAGCTTCATCCCGATACCGAGAATATATTGAACGCCCCTCGTATCATTCTGGCCGCTTCCTTGACTGCCAGAACCTCCCGCTTGAAAAACACTGCCACACTCAGGAATCCTGATAGAACAGTGCATGTTGAACAATTCTGAGTCAGATGCCCGCACCTGTGTCTGTTTGCACCTTCGATCCATCGGTATACGCATGGATGGTCGAATTGTTGATGGTTGCTCTTGTGGTCCACTCCTCTCTCGTCGGGGAAATATCATCCGAAGGGTATTTCAAAGTCGAGGAAAGGGAGTATATAGTCACTTTCAGACTCTTTGTAGTCTGTTCAGTACGTACTAGCACGCCCACTAGGGCGAACAGCTTGGTTATGAAACACTGGCGTGTAGCGCTTCGATGAATGATTGCTTTTAAATATGCTTGATTTATTCAGATGTATGACACGCGAGCCAAAGAGACTCCCAGACATGAACAGAGATTAGGGCGGCGCGGCATTGGAGTTTGTATTCGCTTGGCTAGGATAGGTAGTGGTGGCTTGTGAATGCATTTCGATCAGACAAGGGCTGCCACTTGTGCGCATTGATTTTGCAGCCAATCCAAATGATGATCGACATGAAAACTAAAGCTATTCATTAACGTATAAAAACTCGAATGGGAACTCCCCTTCCTTTGATTACGAATCAGCAGTGTAGGTAGGTGGGTAGAGGTGGTAGTTCGATGAGAATGCCACAGATCATGTACTTTACACAGGGTGGACCATCAGACCTCTGGTTCATGCAGGATGGCGCGTCATACCACACAGCTCATGCCACAATCGATCTTTCAGGCACCAAATTCCGAAATCGTGTTATCGGCCGTCTTGGCGATGTCAATTGGCCTCCTCGGAGCTGCGATTTGACTCCTTTGGACTTTTGTTTGTGAGGAACCGTGAATGACCGATGTTATGCCAACAATCCGGCAACGATTCAAGCACTTAAGGCCAATTCGTGAGCTACAGCTCGAAACCATCTGTTGATAGTCTTGGGAAATTGGGGTGACAGAATTCCGCTCCTGCAAAGTCAGCTGAGACAGTCACTTGAACAACGTTGTATTTCATAATTAATGGGAATATTTGTTCTTGCTAATAAAGCCGTAATACATGGAAAAAATTTGTTTTTCGTAAATTTATTGCAATTTTAAAAATAAACTTGTATTTGGCCCACCCTATAGGTTAGGTTAGGTTAGGTTAGGTTAGGTTAGGTTAGGTTAGGTTAGGTTAGGTTAGGTGAGGTAGAGTTTGCTGCCAGCGAAATCTGTGGATCCCAATCAAATGTTGGTCCATTGTGATACCCTCGTCAGACTACTACCACTGACCGACAACTACAGTGGAAGTGCCGTTAATATGATCCCAACGGCAAATGGTGACTGGACCAGATTTGAAAACTTGCTTTCACCGGGATTCAAACCGGGGACCCCTCTAACCAGTGGCAGGCGCTCAACAAATGGCGCCATTTAGATGTCCATCCTATAGGGCCATAAGTGTATATCAAAGCCCAACCAGAGGTATTTGAGAAGGACTTCTTTAATACACTTCGCAGTTGAAGAAGGGTCTAGCCAGCGCTCGCTGTCTGGCTCTAGAAAGAGCCGGGCAGGGACAAATGAAATGGGTTAAGGTCTCCCTCTCAGCCATGTTGTTGCAACTGCGACAACGTGTGTAGAATCTCACGAAGTGAGTTGAAGAAGGGTCTAGTCAACGCTCGCCGTATGACTCTAGCACGAGCAGGGCAGGGACAAATGAAATGGGTTAAGGTCTCCCTCTCAGCCATGTTGTTGCAACTGCGACAACGTGTGTTGTGTGGGATACCTAGCATGACCTCCTATCGTTCAGTGTTCCATACACCCCGTCACCAATCTAGCGATATCAGGTCGAGTTAGCCGAGGCAGATCTTCCATTTTGCATCGAATCGGCAGTGTAGATATGCACAGATTCTCGAAAGTGTGGGAGGTGGTTGGTTACCTTCTAGAACCAGGAGGGCGAAGTTCCTGTTGCTTGCCCGATAACTGAAGCATGGACCATATCGCTCAATTCAACGATAATCCTTCCGCTTTGGCATCGCCCACGATAAAAGCTGAATGATCGGCAGAAAACTTCACAAAAAGTTATTTCGGATGCTGCTGTGTCCCAAGATCTCCCAACAGACTTTAGCGCCACCCAAAGATTTCGAATAAAAATAAAACGATAACTGACCATCATCATCATCATCGTTTGCCCAGCATGATCCACTACAGCGGTCGCGGGGGTAATGCAAGCACGAGAGATCTCCAGGCCACTCGATACTCCGCCATCAACTCATCAACACATCGGAAGCTATGTCCAAGCGCAACCAGGAGAGTTCTTAGACCAACCACTGCGTCCTGGGACTGCCAAGTCTGCCTGATGGAGTTGCATTCAAGGCACGCATCGGAAGTTGTGATGATGAGGACATTCATGGCACGTGACCAAACCATCGAATCATAGCCCTTTCCGTTAGAAGAAGCAGGTGCTCTACATTCACTTCCTCGCGTACTGTCGTATTTCTCACCCTATCCCGCCGAGTAACTCCCACAGTTGTATTGTGCTGTACATCAGTGAGCATTAATTCCCTATTTCCAAAACAGAAGTTCTAAGTGTACACGACCCAAGCCTGTTCCCCCCATTAAATCGACTATAATCAAATAAAACAATTATAAATTATAAACAACCAATCAAATTATTCATTCACCGGAGGGGGATTGATGTGACAATAGGGCAATAAATTTCGATTGGAGAAATTAAATATGTTAACACATGTCGCGAGAATCATGTTTCATTTGAATTCAATTGACTGAAGTTTAAGTGAATCTTAAATGCGATTCAGATTGTCTGTCACACACAAAAAGTGTTCCCGTAAGTGCATAATGGCTTCATTTCCTATAAAAAAAAATGATTTACACACAAGCGATTATAGAAGTATATTTATATACACAACAACTTCAGACAGTACTTGGAACGTACGTAACACATGATGGCGGTTTTTCCGTTGCAAAGCTTGACATTGACTTGAGTAGGTACATTGTAATCGAACAAATGCGTTTTTTTATATAATCACAAGAATCAAATCAACGTAAGTGGGCATATATGTACGTCCACACATGGCCAGTGCGCTGCTTCCAATTAATACGACCAGCAGAACACGCGTCCATGTACATATGTATGAATGGTTCAATTTCTTGCGAAGCTGATTACCAATGTGTTCTCCGATGTGGATTTTGATCTCGTGGATTTCCACCATTCTCAGTAACTATACTTACGTTCGTTTTTTGGTTCAGAAAAACCAAGCAGATTCTGTGTGAATTTGTCGGCTGAGATGATTTAATTTAATTTTCAGAAGCAACTTGATGTTCAAATTGGCAAGAGTTTTATTGGAGAACGTTTTAATGCGGGGATTTTCGATAGTGCATCATAATTTACGCTCTGTATTCGATTAGGAAAAGAAAACCGAATGAAATATGAAAGAGCGCAAGGAGTGATTGATTGGCGATTGCATACGTAAGTGTGAAATGACATCGTGCGTATAGTGTCGATAATGCACGTCATAGGCATCATGTTAAAATAAACGCTGCCGCTTTCAATTACTCAGTAAACACTGTTCGATTTCATTAGCGAATGTCGCTGCTGCAGCAGTGCAAACATTACATAACAGCCGCATATCTCCGTCCTCAGATCTTAGAGCTGAGACATTCCTTCTCAAGTGCACTTGTAAATGTGATCGATTCTATTGACACGCTTTTCTTTGATGTCACCACACTGCAGTGGTTCAGTGAGGGTAACACCCTGCAATCGGAGAACTTTTTGAATCGGGACTGTACAACTGGAGTTATTTAAAAGGCTTCATTACGAATGCGATGGACCAGAAAACCGGACAAGATTTCCGACACATTAACCACATGCCAATTAAATTATAATTACTAGGAAGTTCACTCAAATAAAAAGCACTCTGGACTTAGGCTATGTTGGGTTAGTTGGTTGAAGGGCATTTTGTCACGTCTAGACTTATGATTGCATTAAATCTGAACTGCATTTAATTCGTATTCACTTGTAAGTGAGTTGCCAATGATATCTGAGCGAGACTGAACTGAAAAGAAACCTCAAAGCAAAGTCCAAACACACACGAGTCCCCATGTTCACAGAATTTGAATGAATTTTCCCTTTTGTTCTACACTTTAAAACAGATTATCCGCTTAATGAAAACAACCATAGACTTTCGAATTTAATTTAAATTAAAATATTTGCAAATTCACGTGTTCAGTTCACCAATGCATTCAGTGATTCCGTTTTGAAACTGTAAAGCCGTTCGGAAAATGTTCCCCCGATCAACCTGTTGACGTTATATAACCGTGACATATTCCAGTGCACATGAATGTGTGACGAAACCGAATCGTACAGACAAGGCATACATAGAGAGCACACATCCTTTTCCTTGTTCCTATTTTTAGCGATGACAGAGAATACTATCGTCCCCCCTAATGGATAGGACTTCTTCTCCATAGGGAAACGATTTGCAGAAGTGTTCTCGAATGAGAATAGTTTTCACAACATTTCCATTGCATTGGACGAGATCTGCCGAGTCTGCCTCCTTAAAAGGGAAGGACATCAAGAAAGAAAAAAAAAATCGATTTGATGTCCGAGCGCATCGAAAGCAGTGCAAAAATGGAAGAAAATCTTCACCACCACGTTGCAGAATGTTGTATTAACTCATTTCTACCGACACGAGCGCACTTTAACGATATGTGGTTATCTATAAAACAGCTTTAATGCATAGATTGAATATTAACCACCGATTACGTGCAGTGAAAAAAAAAAAAAAAAACGAAAATAAATCGCCACTATAATATGCAGCGATAAACCCCACCTTATCACCGTTGACTTTAATCAATTTTCCAATTCAAAACTCAGTGCTAAGGTGGCAAGAGATTGCAGTTGCTAAACAAAACCGTACGACAAAAATATTAATGCGACTAGATGCTGGAAACACACGTAACCGTAAATTTATTGTTAACTCAAAAGTGTTAACAAATTAAAAAAAAAAAAATTAAATAATAAATGAGTCCATTGTAGAAGACTTACAAAAACGTATTGACACAATTTGTTTTATTGATTCGTTTAAAGAATTCAATAGTCACTCCGAACTAAAGACGACACTATTAACTGCGGTTGTCACTGAAGACACACTGAAATAAAATCTCACACTTGTTTTGAGGAAATGTCCAAAAAACCTCGATCTAAGGAGGCTGGTTCGTCGCTATCACTAAAATCCTGATAAGCGATGATCTCCAATCAAATTGGCTGGACCGCAAACTTTAGCACTTTGAACTTCATCAAGGAAAAAAAAATGAAGCCAACAACAACGGTAATTGTTCATACACAACCAGCAGCAGAAGGTCAACTCACATAAGATTGAAACTAAGAATAAATATTATTTTCTGCGTTTTTTTTCGTTGTTTTTTTTTTTTTTTGCCCAAATTAAATTCCAAAACAAAGTCCGCTCTCAATGTTATCCGTTTCTTATGTAAGTGATTAAAGTTCGCATTTAGACAAAATAATTGTATTTTTTTCTTTCGTAGTTTACTTGTTCTTCTGAATAAACATTCACTTGGCTTACTTTCACACAAAAAGATGCACTACACAAGGTACCTACACATTATTTCCTCATTTTCTAGTGCTTTTTGGCCTGCAAGGAAGAAGAGGACAATGAAAAACGAAATAACCTTCTTAGCGGTTAAATTCAAAAGTAATTCAATCGATATTAAGGAAGGGCAAGGATACCCAATAAATGTACATGCCATGCAGCATACATACAGAAAGAACTCGAGTATACCACTTTCGGTTGTGGCCAAAAAAAAAAAAAAACTGGTGTCTATATTCGAAGATTCAATGCGCATACGATTGCACGTTTGGCCAAACGTAAAATTAAGAAACAAACAATTTTTTTTTCCTCCTCGTTACCATTCAAATTCGCTTTTATAGGTTCTTTTTAAATTCAACAACAATACACTGGGGCGAGTGGGCAACGCTACCGATTACCTACATTTATGTGAATTGTACATACATATAAATGAGAATAGAATTATATTCTCATGTACTTGTGTCCAGGTCATTTAATGTTTTGCGCCTGGCTTACATATATGATGAGAAGAGTAGAATTGTGACTGACTGTACACGCTATTAAACTTCCTCAAAAGAAGAAAGAACTGAATTCCCTCCCCCTCGACTGTACCCTCCCCTTTTGCTGAACCAATGTAAGTATGAATACCGTATGTGTATACATTTTTTTTTTTTCAAATATGAGGAGATAGTGGCGTGATTTTCAAACTTCAATTTGTCTCGCTCTTGCACACACACTGGCTACGGCACACAGTAGAGAAGTGAAGCGAACGATGTGAGAGAAACCCTTAGTCTCTTACTAACGGAAGAAAATATGTAAACAGGGTAATCAGCTGTTATAATCAGGCGATTTTATTGCGTCACTAGTTTGAGGGGAATACAACAAAGTGTTTTTCTTTTGCCGCGACACGCACACACTGGTACACATTCGTGCATACACATCTAACTATTTGCACAGACAAAATAATGAAATTGGATAAATGCGAAAAAAGAAAAGAAAAAAAAACACGCCGCAACTCTGTTAGTACGAACATTTTGTTGACATTCGGCAAAGAGTTAAACAATAAATGAGAAAAACCTCGTGTATGATTCATAACAGTCCGCAGCTGTAACATGCGATACTTTTTTCTGGAATTGGATACTATTCCTTCTATATATGTACGTGCGCCATACATAAGCTATACTCATATCTATCTACACACCGAGTGAAGAGACAGTGATGCTAGTTAGTTTCACGATATTCTGCCCGGCATTCGTGAATTTGTTGTATTCTCACTTTGCTAACCGTATTCAGTTTTTTTTTTTTTGTTTTTTCGGTGTGTAACCTAGCGTCTGATGATGGCCGGTATTGTATCATCCATTTTGATAGAAGGCTGATTGATATAATCCATTTACCACCGTCTTCTGTTTGTGCGGCAATTGATTATTTTTGGCTATGTACCATTTCTACCTGTGTATAGTAGTAAACCGGCTTTCTTTTCTATTCAATTTGCACATTGAAGGAAGAAACACATCTTGTACGAGTGTATGTATGGATACACAAACTGACCACCATCACACATCGGTCAGCCGGGCATGCGGTGGCCGGTGTGCTGGGCCCACCACTATAGAATTTGTAGTATTCTTGAAACTAAAAACGCAATACTTTTGTGCTACTCATCAAAAGTGATGAATAAATTTCCATAAAAGTTTGTTGTGGAGAGAAAATAGTCGGCTGTTATGCATTTAATTAAATCAAGTTTCCTATTTCGAATTTGTCTAGATTCTGCAATAAACCGCAATGAAATCATCATACTTCCAAATTACGGTTTCCTTCTTCTTATTCAATAAAACCCGAGAGAGAAAGAGAAGAAGAAATGAAAAGTCGACATGAAGAACACAAAATAGATTTACCCAAATTTTTTAATTAAATCAAACACAAGAACACTGACTTCTTCTTCTTCTTCTGACTTACCTTCGATAGTAGTAGGCACACGCAACAAACAATGCACTTTTCAGGATATGTATGTACTGTATGTATATACAAAAAAATTTCAATTAATTAATTCAAATCGGCAGAATCCTGAAGAGCTCTTCAAAAACTATACATATATGTACGTATTGACGAGAAAACAGTTAGTTATGCACTTATATAATTTTTCTTTCGTTAGTTTAACAATGCATCTCCTTGCGGTATTTTATTTTAATATTATATTCGAAAAAAAAGGATTAGTATCCTTTTCGTAACAATTGAACGCCTTTAACAGAAAAAAAAAACAACGGAATACAGAGACTTTATGGATGATTTGATATATATATTTTTTTTAAACGCTTGAAGGAACACCACCACTCCGTTTCCACGTTAAAAAAAGACTAATTCGATTTTACAAAAGCTCCCGAGCTTATAGCCAATGTTTATGTGAATCCAGACGCTTGCAGAATTTCAGAAAACTGCTGTAGCACTTGGAAATCTTCTGGGGGAGCACAGCGCAGATAATTGCCCTCTCGTCGGAGAAGTTCTAACAGCCAAGTGAAATGCTTTCCCTACTAATAGTTTTTTTTTTTTTTTTTTTGCTTGTTGCCGATAAAGCGCGAATTGAGTTGTGTGTGCTTGGCTTGTTTGTGTATAAAACACACACACACACACACACACATGCAGACCGAGTGTCACCTCATCTTACACAAGCTTAAAACATGCGTCGTGAAAACTTCACGTCACACCATATGTTTGTGAGTTCAGTGTGTCTGATAGTTGTGTGCAAAGATCGGGTACTTAATCATGTTCAGCGTGTTGCTACTTTTCTTTGCTGCTGCTGTTGTTGTTGTTGTTTGTGTTGTATTTGCTTGGAAAGCCTCAGGAATTTGTGTGCAAATTGTGCTCGATGAGTTGAATGAATTAGATTTCTGAGTAGGTAATACTGGCTGTTGGTCATGGAATGGAGTGTGGTGTGGAGATAATGTTTTAAGTCGCGTGGCGCTTTTTCCATGTATTGGATCTCGCACTATCTCACTCACTCACTCACTCACTCTCTGTGCGGTGATAACGATGGCTTTCGGAAACGTCTTGTGTTTATAAAGACGGTTAAGTTCAAGGTTGTAGGTTTCAGATCGGAAGATCGACAGAGGTGAAGGAAAAGTTGATTTGGTTATCGCGAAATTTTTTCGAAGCGTGGACGCGATGGCATTAATACGTAACGATTTGATTTCTTGTGCAAAGTTCTTCGACTATCACTATTTGAGTTCAAACATTAAAAAAAAAAAAAAAAAACCAAAAAACATCTTCACAACGTTATCGCTTCGCGCATTAGTTTCGTTTTATATGTTTCTCCTCAATTTTTGAGACACTTGTTATGTTGTTCAGTCACATCATATGTTTTTTATGTACACATCGAATTTGTTTTTATTCGTCTGACAATGATGAACAATTCCATGAATTGATATATTTGTTTACACTTTACACACGGCGAGGGTGTAAGTTTGGTGTTCGTGTTTTTGCTCTGGCATTGTTTTCGTTTTGGAAGCTTTTGTCGGGAGGGGGAGAACTTTGGATATGATATCAGTTCGACAGTTCTAGTGAGAACTTCGATGTACACTAGGAAAAAAAGTCCTTTTCACTGACATTTGCCGGGAAAGCTGTAGCAAGTGGGTGTTATCGTTTATCGATATTATTCACCGGATAGTCTGGGTAGTTGGTTGTTAAGTTATTCCATCAGCAACGTCGTGCAATCAACAATAGAATAATATTCTTGCAAAATTGTGTGCAAATTGTGTTTTGGAACTTAAAAGGGGCGAGAGGACATTTTAGACAAATATTCTTTCTCTCCAATTCGATGTAATAGCAGAACGGAGATGTGTTTATACAAAATATAATTTATTGGCACACAATTAAATTCTATGCTAACTTAGTAGGTCTATGGATTTGGGTTTGGTGGTGTGTGCTAAGTTTTAAATTTCTATGGCTGCGTGGGCCGAATACAGGATTATTTTTAAAAATGCAATAAAAAGAACAAAATGAAATTTTGTCCCTGTCTTAGGGGTGTATTAGTAAGAACAAACATTCCCATTAATTATGACATACAACGTCGTTCAAATGGCTGCTTCGGCTGGCTTCGCAGTAACGCATTCTGTCACCCCTATTTTCCAAGACCTTGTTGATGGTTTCGGGCTGTGGCTCAATGATTGTTGGGATGATATTGATATTGGCCTTAAGTGCTTGAAAAGATTCCAGATTGATGGCATAACATCGTTCCGCACAAAAAAAGTGAAAAGGTGTCAAATCGCAGATCCAAGGCGGCCAATTGACATCGCCAACACGGCTGATACCACGATTTGAGAATTTGGTGCGCAAAATATCGATTGTGGCATGAGCTGTGTGGTATGGCGCGCCATCCTGCATGAACCAGAGATCGTACAAATCCATGTCTTCAATTTCAGTAAGAAAAAAAAAATCGCTTAACAAAATTTCTCTTCTCTGCGCACTGTACGACGAAGGGGAACATGAGTTGTTCACTAGCACATACCAGTCTCACGAACTTTTTGCAGAAATTTGCGTACAGCTGTCGCGGTAGGTGCTTCATTTCGGCCAAAACTTCTTTGCGGCAAAAAAATGTTTGTGCCACACAGCACTCACTTTGGAAATAAGTTTTCAATATTTCCCAACGTTGTTCAAGCGTAAAGCGACTCATTTCGTTCCGCGGAGGTGTGATACTGATTTTCTGTCAAGATTTCGAGCGGAAATCAGCTGTCACTGTCAAAATAACCTATGATTTAAAAAAAAATACACTAGACGGCCCACCCTGTACTTATGTATTGAATCGGTTTTTAACGAACAGACGAAGATAGGTTGTTTTGTTCGACAGCTTCTACACGAGACTTTCCAAAAATCAATTTTGTTTTCGCATGTTACTTCTACACGTTGAACTCCTTCAGTTCCCATTCAGGCTCAATTGTTCTGTTCTTCCCCGTTACTCATATCTTGTGTGTGCTGCCTCTTTCTCACGAATGTATAGCACGCCACAATAATAAAGTAATCCGAAGGAAAAACGATGGATCATGGCAACTCTTATCACGTCTCATCCCCTTGTAGTTGCAATTATGCTGCATCGGGTAGAAATGACTTTCCTTGTGCGGAGAAGTTTGCACGCCTCGCGGTGCCCAAGATATGGTTGACGTCACATTGTGAGTGGCAGATGTTGCAGGTAGGAGTGTTGCCTCTCTGTAGATGTTCATGACTGTAGTTTTCTGTAGTACTGTAGACTGTAGTATTCTTCGTCTGCTGACGCTACAGTCCGGAGCGGCCTCCTCCAGGAATAATTTAGTAAAGAGATAGCCAACTTCTATCTCTCTTGCCCCTTGAGCGTTTTTTTTATAACATTTTCACAGACAGAGCTTGTGAATACCAGTGATCAAAGAGCAACATGGCAGTGCTCTGAAGCCTTAAGCATGATTTTAGAGCAAAATCTGAGATAGGCAAGGGGGTTTTTAAGTAAGGAGTTTAATATCTCGGTGTAGATGATTTCTGGCCTCAGCCAACCAGCCTCACCAGCTGAATCGATTTTTGACGTAGTACAGCCTGCAATAAACCACGCCAAGCGCTATCGATTACGTGGGCGTTCTCTATTACGTTGTCTAGACTAGTGCGGAGTCGAAGACTCCTCGGGCTGGACCAGTGTCGTTCACGCGCTCTACATGGCCTAGCCATCCTTGACGTTGAATCCGTAGACAGCTGGCTAAACTATTCCCGCTGTACAGCCCATTCAGTTCGTGGTGGAAGCTTCTACTCCAAATGCCACCAACGCAAACATGATCAAAGATTGAACTCAGAATTTTTCTCTCAAAAATACCAAGGCATTCTTCATCTGTTCATGGGATTATCCATGCTTCCGCGCCATAGAGCGGGACAGGGACGACCAAGGTGTTATATAATTTCAGCTTGGTCCGTCGAGAGTAGGATGTACTACTCAATTGCATCTTGACCGCAAAGAAACAGGAGTTGGCAGCGTTTAATCCCGGTATTAATACTATTTATTTAAGAGCCGATGTAGACGAAGTCCTTGAATAAACCCAAAAGTATATCTGCCTATGACGTTGTGGCCAACTCGTTCTATACTTCGTTTTGGCCTCATTTATTGCTAAATCCAATTTGGCCGCCTCCGCTTCAATGCAGAAACATGTTGCATTGACGACGCGGCGGTTTTAAATCCCGCCAAGGTCTTTCGCGTGTGCTAACAATTGTACGGACATTCGGAAGATCGTGCCCCTTGGGTTGGTGTGTGAGTTCTGCACAACCTTTTCAAGAATGAAAAAGCAAAACGCAAAAAAACAATTCAATTGGTTTTTGTTTAAAGACTTTTGTACTGTTTAGTGGCAGAGCAGCCAAAAAATGATGCTGCAGCAGAAGCGCAGTGCTGTTACTCTGCTCGTTTAGCGCTCTGCCAAGTCGCAGGTAAAGGGTGGTTTAATTTTAAGGGCCGATGTTGAATGTGAACCACACCTAAACGTCAAGATTTTTTCTGCATTTCATTCGACATTTCTCAATTTCAAACTAACTCAATTTGAACATGGAAAGATACACAATCAAGTTGTGCGTTAAAGTTATTCAGGCTTATTATGAACATGGGAGTTCAAATCAAAATGCATATCGTGCACTTCGTGAGAAAATCATCTTCAATGATGAGGCACATTTTCGCCTCAGTGGATTCGTCAATAAGCAGAATTGCCGTATTTGGGCGAATGATAATCCAAGAGTGATTGTCGAAAAACCAATGCACCCACAAAGAGTGACTGTTTGGTGCGGTTTATGGGCTGGCGGCATCATCGGACCGTATTTTTTCAAAAATGAGGCCGGTCAGGCAGTTACTGTGAATCATCGTGAAATGATAACGAAACTTTTTATGGCCCGAATTGGAAGATATGAATGTGGACGATATGTGGTTTCAACTGGACGGTGCCACTTGCCATACAGCTAACGAAACATTGGCTCCTCTGCGCGACAAATTCAATTGCCGTGTTATATCACGTGGTGGCGATGTCAATTGGCCGCCAAGATCTTGTGATTTGACACCGTTGGATTTTTTTCTTTGGGATTATTTGAAAGAAAAGGTGTACGTCGATAAACCAGCATCAATTCAAGAGCTAAAGGATAAGATAATTCGGCACATTAACGACATAGAACCTCAATTATGCTTCAGCGTCATCGGATGGAGGTGTGCCGCCGAGGTCGCGGCGGCCATTTGGCCGATATTTTGTTTCATACATAATTGAACCATAGCAATATTATCATAATAAAAAGAAATGACAATAATTTCCTAAATAATTTGTGTTTTATTCAAAATCAACATCGGCCCTTAAAATTTAACCACCCTTTACATACACCTAGGGTCCTACTATTTTCATAATCTAACTAAATAGTGTAAGCATTCACCAGTTAAACAGTTTTATTAAAGCATCAACTGGTTCCAAGCTTAGGAATAGTGAATGCCTTGGCTTGGAAGTGCAATCCACATCGGCTAATCCATTCACTTTTATGCTCCAACTTCCAATATGACTATGAACCCACAAATTTTGTTAGAAGACTAAGCGATAAGGTTACGAATTTCATTTGCAATTTCTGTATCATGTTGGGGTTTTTTTTTTACAGCGTTGATCACCGGCACAGAACAGATGATGTATTTTCCGTTTTCGTAACAGTACGTGCGACTTTTCTGATGACTAGCACTTCTGATGTGAAGATAGCAGCGAGTGTTGGGAGTGGATGCTAAGAAACACTTTTCCTCTGTGACATCCGTAGATCGTTATTTTTTTTTCCAAATCCTCGCTGACGAACCATCGGAATATTTTAGACCCATCCGTCCAGATCAGGTTTCATCCTTTTGTCATAAAACTCGCGGAAATACAGAGACATAAAATACGGTTTGTTTCCAAGCAAAAATAGGAACCTGTTCTCTATTAGAATTAGAAAATTTACTATTGAGCATGGTTTATATTCTGATCTGTGTATTGGACGTCAACCGATGCGTTTCGTGTTTCACGATCAAATTCAAATTTGACTCGACTCAGCTCTACTTCCGGGAGATTCTTCAAAGATTTTTTGAATTATTCTCTTCTCTTTGTTTATGTTTGAGAATAGAGATGAGTTGAGTTGAATAAATTAGACAATGGTTAAGTTGGAGGATTATAACTAAAAAACTGTATTAACTGATAATTTAGCTACCGAGACTATTGGTTCGACAGCTACATACTTAATGGTTTAGTGATAATGTTTACTTTGCTTTAGAATTCAGTGATAATCTATTTTTTTGTATAATTGTTATCGTTTATTATGTCATAAATTGTTTAGTGATGGGAGCAAGCACAGCAGGTTTCTATTAAATGTACATATGTACTAAATCCTCATCGGGAGGTTGTTTTTTTTTTTTGTGAAAAGTTCATGATTAGAAGACAGAGTGGCCCAGACTTGAACCAATGAAGATAGAATTGTCAATATGGGTTAGACAACTGTTGAGATTTGCTTAATATATTTTATTGGATCCCATTCCGTGTAGTTATCGAATATAGACAGTTTTTCTCTTAAGCATTACGCCATTGACTTTGCTTTTCGAATGTCTGAAAGAGAAGTTTGAAGGAGACTACATATATCCTTACCTACCGGCTAAATTAGTGTGATATGTGGCAAAGGATGTCCCTATCCATCCAAGATGCTCACTAGAGTTCAAATATCGTTTACGTTCCTATTTAGTCGGTAGGAATGAAGGATGACCATCAGATGATGCAAAACGTGGAATGTTTTCTGCAGATTGGTTAGTAACGAAGAAAGTAGACTTTTTTTATCGTGCTTATCATGGACACAGTTCCCCCCGAACTTTTTTCCCTAATTGGGAAACCCGGTATCATGAACAATGTTCGAAAGGAAAGGAGACATTCCGACGGAATCCATGATAGGAGGAATTTTTTCCTGGGAAGAGAAAAGTTCGGGGGAAATAAAATTCCGCCGGAATCCAGGATAAGCATGATTTTCACCAAAATTCAAATCAAAATACTCATATTTTTACGATTCTAAGACACTTTCCTTTCTTTTCCTTAACAAAAAAAAAAACGGGAATATTTCGGGGGAAATTCAGTGAAATTTTCCATCGGAAAGTTCTTCGTAATAAGGAGGAATTTCTTCCTTTCCTTTCGAATATTGTTCATGATACCGGGTTTCCCAAAAAGGGAAAAAGTTCGGGGGGAATTTTGTTCATGATAAGGACGATTGTGACTGTCACGCCCTAACTCAGAGATGAAGTATTAAAGATATAGTCAACTTCTACCTCTCTTGCCCCTTGATTTCATCTGACAGCGTTTTTTATAAAATGTTCACAGACAGTGTTTGTGAAAACGATTAATCAGAGAGCAACTGCAGGCTGCTCTAAAGCCTTAAGAAGTGTGCGTGAAAATAAAGTAGTATGCGTGCGTTTAGAGCAAAATTCGGGGTGAAAAGCGATTGGCAAGGGGTTTTCCACTGGAAAGACGACTATCTCGGTGTACATGATTTCTGCCCTAACTCCTACTTCGTATACGTCATGTTGATGCGTTGTTCAGCCTTCCTGATGTCCTTCTAAATCTGAAAAGTAATTTTAGTTAGATCCTGGAGGTTTTGGAAGAAACGTTCTTTCTATGTTCTAGCTAGACTGGGACTGTGGCAGAGGTAGACAGGATAATCCTCGTGTCCTCTCTTCGTCACAGCAGTTTCTGTCGTTGGCTAGGCTCAATTTCATTTGGTGGTACTTCAGAAGATTATGGCCAGCTAGTCCTCCAACTTCCATCGCTAGCAACTTTTTGTTACACTGATGGAGTCTGTCGGTTTCTGCACTGCTAAGAGTGTTCCTCCAGGTGCTTAGAGAGTTCCACCTATATCTATGATTGTGTCACCCTCTTTTGACATCCACAAGAAGTGGTTTGATTTATACGATTGTTTGGGATAGGCGAGTTTCGGCCCCTTTTGTGGCAAGCTCATCCGAATTCTGTTGGTTGCTGCCCATCAACATTATTTTTCAGGCGAGTATGACGGGTTGTCGAGCGTCTTATGCTTGTTTTGCCATAAACTCGTGAACAATTAAGACTATGCAGCGTATCCTGCAACACCAACAGCCAACTTCTTTGTTCTCCGGTTGAACACGATGAATCTTGTCCTACTATCTCTCCAGAACACGCACATAGTTTCCTAGACGCGATGAAAACGCTGAGCATCTTCAACATTTTCTTCTCTTTCAGCTCTTGTCGGCCTCTACGTTTTTGTAAGTGGCTTGTATTGGAATCATCATGTTTCATCGTCAATTATGATACATTGATGTCTTTGCAATGACTCACGCTTAAGTCTTTCTGTTGCTCCATTAAAGAATGTGGAACAAATCGCGCGCGAATCTTTCATTTCCTCAAATCCTCGGTGATGAGTCGATGGGATAAACCCTTAGGAATGCCATTCCTCGACTCAATAAGTCCTGCAGACACACAACTATCAGAGCCTAGACTTTTTGAGTTTCTATATATTTCCTCGACTTTATTGAGCACTAGTCGTCTTCAAGGTCTTCACGTCCTCCATTAAAACTAGTAAATCAGCGGAATTCTTGTGCACAGGAAATTTAGAGCGGTCTACAACAACTTCTGTAGAGGCTGCAGGGATGGAAAGAACATGTCCTGCGCTTGCAGAAACTAGAAGGAAACTGCTATTTTTTTTTTTATAATTTGCGCGCGCTCAAGGGATTGCTAATACCCTTAAGTGTCCGGGGTCAAGACACAGCACGGGCCGAAGGTATAGAGGGAGAAAGGGAGAGGAGGTACCTGTGCACATTGGTCTTAAATATCTGCGGGTTGTAGTCTGTGGGAAATATAGGGCTGGGAAGAGCATTCCAAATTCGCGTAGTACGGCTGAAGAACGAGTCTCTAAATTTAACTGTGCGTCCGAAAGTAGGCTTAAGGGTAAACTGATGAGCATTCCTGGCGAGACGAGTATTGCGGGTGAATTCATGGAGAGGAGGAATGCAGTTGGCTAGCTCACTTGAGCATCGTTTGTTGAAATAGCGATAAAATACGGACAAAGAAGAAACGGTACGTCGATGTTCGAGCGAGTCTAATGACTTTGCGACATTGTTGTCTCCTATAAGTTTTATCGCTCGCTTTTGGATTCTATCTAGTAGGTGCAGGGTGGTCTTTGGGGCACCAGACCAGATATGAGCGTTGTCCTCAAGCTTGGGGCGGATATACGCCTTATAAATGAAAGCCAAATCAGAGGGGGTGAAATATTTCTTGCATCGATTAAGGAAACCTAAACATTTCGCAGCATTTTTGGCGACCTCAAATATGTGATCGTTCCAGCTAAGTGTTCTGTTGATACACATACCAAGGATGGAAAGCTTTCCGGTTTCATCGACACAAGCACAATTCATGGATAATGGCTGATTAACAAGGGTTCGCTTGAGTGACAGCAGACAGCATTGAGTTTTAGAAGCATTGAATTCCACTCTGTTGTTGTTTCCCCAGTTAATTATGCTGTCAAGATCGGAATTCAAGGAGCTTAACATACGCTGCCGTTCCAATTCTACGGCCGAAGGGCAGGGTCGTGAGTCTCGGAACGAATATGAAAAGCTGAGGGTGCTATGCAGCTATTTCTTCAACTGACTCGAAGATTTAACTGACACAAACGCAAAAGATATTCTACAACATCTAAT
This sequence comes from Eristalis pertinax, assembly GCA_907269125.1. Lineage (NCBI taxonomy): Eukaryota > Metazoa > Arthropoda > Insecta > Diptera > Syrphidae > Eristalis > Eristalis pertinax. The sequence goes on from OU026146.1 coordinate 33,053,713, forward strand.
AGCTACGGAATGGCTATAAAATGGTAAGAAGAAGAAATCCAGAATCAAGGATACGTATTAGGGACAACCAGTTTGAAACAAAGCCAGGAAGTGACAGCACAATGGACCAAACCGGTTTAATAGGAGCTTGATTTATAGTCATAAGCGAACAGTGACCATACCTACCCACCTGTGCACAGGAGTGATACTAGCACCGTCAATGTTTTTCATCCATTCGTTGATGTTTCTTGATGAAACAGTTTGGCAAAACTTAAAACCAAACTTGTTGTATTTTTCAACCAACTGACACATAGGACGTTTAATTATTTCTCACAAAATTCGGTGTGAATATATGTATATCAAAAATGTGTCTACAAAGTACAATACATGAATCAGAGATGTAGAATTAACGAGTATTTTTATTTAACAAACTAAGAGTTACAATAGAAACACGTCTTGTCGGAACGTCAAGGATAACTTTGCATCTTATTTACATCCCACAGAGATGATATCGTGTTTGAAGTACATTTAAACCACTCTCATCGGAAATGGAGCAGTCGGGGGAAATGCTGGAGCTTGAGTCTCGAGATTAGCGAAGAATTTCAAGAATTCCAACCTGTCAACAGACAAAAATAATTCAAAAAATACTGCTATACATATATCTATGTATGCACGTATGTATAATCCGAGGCCAACTTACCAAATCTATTTAATTTTATCAGTCAAATTAATCAACGAATTGGGTGAAAAATCGCAAGTTTAAGCTGAACCCTCATATTGTAGACCCTCCATTGCTCACAAATTATAAAATTTCCCCTTTTTTCCCATTTGCATATGTTTTATGCAAAGTGCGTGACGTTTGTTTGTCTATTCCAGCAGTTCCAGCACATCGCGCAAAAATCAAAAGTCACAAATAAACAAAAGAGAGAGAAAATTGGGTCTCTTGTTTTAATTGCTTATTTTATCACAGTACAATCGCAGCAGAAGGAGAACGACATATAGTTCCACGCATCGAACAGATATTGACGCCAGGTGGGGTCAATGACCAATCCCTAAGACTTCTGCTACGGCTCTACACGTAAAACGTAGCTCTTTCGCAGTGTCTATGACTTTCATTCGTCTGAAATGTTGGATCGATGAGCAATTATTTTACTCGAAAACATTTGGAGTGGTAAAATGTGTGTCAATACATTTAAAAAAAAATGGAAATTATTCAGCAAATTATCATATTACGTACACCATTCAAGGAAATCGCGAGTCTTTTTAAAGAATTTTAACTTATGCATGTTCTGCGTTTACGACGATTGAAATGGATTCGAAATCGAATTGCGATGTCACTTGAAATGAATTTCCGTTTGCATTTGAATTGAATTTCGAACTTAGCGATTTCTCTTTTGGATGCATCCAGATTGATTGCATTTTTGATTGAAAGAAAAACTGGGATGGAAAATGCTAAGGGATGCTTTGTAACTTCGCCTGACCTGTCAAACTTTTGAATTCTCGGCTGAAGCAGTGATGGTATCTGTCGTGGAAAATCGATAAATAAACACATGTAGGGATCTATATGGTCTTCCAATAGAAAGTTCCGAAATTTGAGAGTTGATGGCGCCCATATTGTTGAAGCTACATCTGTCAAATTAGCTGTCATTTATTCGGTCTGTTTTGACAAATCACCATGGGGGGACTTAGGTGACTTAAACCCCAAACGAGAACAAGACGTGCAAATGATAAAATTGTTTTCTCAAAATGGGTGTTTTGGTCGGACAAAGTTCCGCGCGCTTCGCATCGAAAAGTCATGAGGGCCATTTCGGGATGAAACGTCACTAAACAAAATAAAGTCGAATATACCAAATCCACGTGAGATCCAAGAGCGTCCAATGTATACCGAACAAGTCACTGTTATGTGATGTTTGGATTTTTAGCTGGCGGCATCATCAGTCCATATTTCTTTGACGACCTTGGCCAGGCCATCACCGTCATCGGCGAGCTCTGCAAGTCGATAATTACGGACTTCTTTTGCCCTGAATTGGATAATATGGACACCAACAACAGGACGATATTGCGACGGACGGACCAAATCAAAGCTAAGATCAGGCCGACCATCGAAGCTCACCGAAAGAGATAAACGTGTTATAAAGCGGATGGTGGACCAAGAACCATTCATAACTGCAAATAAAGTGAGTGCTAACCTTGAGTCCACCCAGAAACTGTGAGGAGAACAATAGCTCAAAAGGGGTTCAAGTCATGCACATCCAGGAAAAAAGCCATTGATGAACAAAATCAACCGACAAAAACGGATAGCATTCGCTAAGGAGTACGTGAATAAGTCTCCAGACTTCTGGAGTTCTGTTATATTCTCAGACGAATCCAAATATAACATTTTTAGGGTCTTTCGGCCGTTTGAGGGTATGGATGCGACAAAACGATGCCCTTAATCCAAGGAACACGATAAAGACAATAAAGCACGGAGGTGGAAGTGTAATGTTATGGGGCTGTATGGCGTCATCAGGGGTCGGAAAGTTGGAAATAGTAGAAGGTATAATGAACCAGTATATATGTGTGTACACATGTATGTATTTTATTTTATTTAAATTTAAAGACAAAGCGCTTACGCGTCCTTTTCTTGAAAAAATTCCGAGGGAAGAAATGAACAGATTTTTAAAAGATCCTAAATTGAATATTTCTGTTTTCCAACATTTGGTCTCGAGAAGATTTCTCATTGGATTGTCACAACTCCTCAAGAAAAAAGCTTTCTGAAAGCCCACAGACAAAGAAAAAAACCAGTGATTTTAGTTTGGACAGGCCACTTATTTGAAATGACGGTTGACACATTCGAAAGATGACTTATTCAAATGGAAGTCCGACACGTGTGACGAATGGTGGTGTCGTGAATTCAGACGACTACGTAAGTCATGCGGTCGTTGCGCATTTCGTTGATTAAGTATTCAGACCTGCAGATAGATTTGTGCAAACTTGCGTTGAAATATTTAAATAAATACGCCAGCGCTGTTCATTTCCGGAAGATTAATTTTCATTTATGTTTAAGTTTAGAAAATGCCTGTTGCCAGACACTGCTACTGCAGCACAGTTGCTTGGATTAGTGGTGGCTTGTCTTTTTTGCGTGACGGGCCTACAGTCCTGAACGGGCCTTGGACTGAACCACGTAGACCCTCAAGCTAGTGTGTTACTTTTGGCTATTTTTGCTTCAATTTGCTGATGATGTTCATCGATGTTCATCGCGGTCCTTCTTCATCTACATGAGGCCAATTTAAGTGCGTGTGTCGTCACAAAGAAGACTCATTGGTTCAAAGCAAAGTTGGCTTATACATAGCTATCCCACCGTATATGCTGCATTCGTAGACGCTTGTCCAGTTGAACTGAAAACAGAAGTCGCACCACAGATCCAGCGTAGTTCTTTTCTAAGCAAGCCACGAGGACTTCCTCATCCGCTTCAGAAAATGTCCATTCCTCTGCGCCGTAGAGCAGGAATAGAATGATCAATGTCTAGTCTGACTCTAGCTGGTTTCTTCGAGAGAGTGCTCTATTATTGTGCTTCGTTCCTGAGCCCAAATAACAGCGGGTGGCTAGACTTATTCTACGTCTAACCGAACCTAACCTTGATCTTGATTTTTTCCATCGTCGGGAGGTATTTTTCTTGTTTTTTTTTTTATTTACATTGTCTTGAGTTCGAGCTGAAGGAGGTTATCAAACAGTCACTCGTATCACTGCTTCGAGCGCTAGTGAACACATCGGTTGTGTCTAAATATAACGTATCAAAAATGATGATCTGTCTCTTATGACTTAGTTTTTTTTTATTTTTATTTAATAACAACAAATAAATAAAAGGCAATTCCTCCCAAATCAAAGGAAAGTGATTTAATTTTTATTACGAAACTTCTGCTTTGTAAATCGAGGAGCAGAACACCGATTTTCGTATTTGAGTCTCCTGGTTAGAAGAAATAGGAAGATCGAGTAATGACGACAACTTGGACAACTAGAACTTTGGCGATGGTTCGCTACCCTTGGCAGTAAGTATACATACTTATGTATGTACATCAGTGGCGTGGTGTGGACAATTTTAAATGGTAAGTCGAAAGAAGTCTGGCTTTGCCAAGGGTGCATCTTGTCACCTCTCCTTTTCATTATACTATATATGGACTAGATGTTGCAGCGCAGCCGAGGCGAGGAATGTTTCACACTGGGAGAGTTGAGGTTAAGTCATCTTTTGCAGATGACTTAGTGTTCCTCACATCCTCCCAGACGGAACTCCATAGGTTTGTTGCCGTATGTGCAGATGCTTCGATGAAGGGTAACGTGGACAGATGGTAATTTCCAGAACGCCCGTTTAATACACTTTAAATGTTATTGGAGTCCCATTGAAGCAGGTGGAGAAGTCCAAGTATCTCGGTGTCTTTTTCACTAGTGATGGGAGGAGTACAGCTGAACATTCCTGTAGGATGGGACACGTTGGCTCGATTTTGAAGCAACTTAGAAGATCTATAATCAGGAAGGCTGAGCTTGGTGTCAGAGCCAAGTTAGCAGTTTTCATTTCGCTATTTGGTCCAAATCTCACCTGCGTATGGTCAGGAAATGTGGGTAATGACCGAAAGAATAAGATTGCGAATGCAAGCTGCCGAAATGAGATTTCTTCGTGCTGTTGTGGAAGTTCCTCGGTGGCATAGGGTGAAAAACACGATAGCTGCTCCTTCGAACGGAAAGGGCTTTGCTTCGATAGTTTGGTCACGTGGCACGAATGTCATCATCATCACGACTTCCGAGGCGTGCTTTGAATGCGATTCCATCAAGTAGGCTACCACCTGGCAGACCCAGGACAAAGTGGTTGGACTAAGTCCAAAAACTCGTCTGGTTGCGCTTGGGCATAACTCCTGATGAGTTAGAGTCGATGGCGGACCATCGAGTGGCCTGGAGATCTCTCGTGCGTGCATGACCCCTGCGACGCCTGTAGTGGATCATGCGGAAGAAATATACACCTGCAAACGCTTTCTGAAATTATATTGTATATTGCAAATCGCAGATAAGTAAATTAAATTGAATAATTCAATGCATTAAAGGTAAAATCAACAATGAACCTAAAAGTACACTCAAAATTTCTTTAAGTTAGGCATCGCAATCTGCTTCATAATTCAATTTTTTAAACAGAAATAATCTAAGAGATGTGTACACAGGAATGAGAGATAGAAGATTACGCAATATGGAGTTCAATTTTCGTTCGTTCGGCGCACCCTACGTCACAGGCGACACCCGATTTGACAGCTATATGTAATTTCCATACTATTGTTTGTCTTTTTGTTAAGAATAATAGTGTTTTAAAGTTCTGTCAGGAAGAAAATGTTGTTTTAATATATTCTTAATGGCATTATTAAAATGTTATAACAATTTTTTGCCTGATTGGAGTTGTTATTTAAATTATTTTTTGAACAAGTAGTGAGAAGAGAAGCATTCACACAGATGAACACAAATGGGCTACTTTAAAGTAAAATAATATTTGAATATTCCATTTGTATTTTCTAAAGTGTTATTAAGTGTGTAATGTGTTATTCATCACAATGCATTGAATAAAAGTAATGAATAAGGGATAAGTTTTTAATTGTATTTTTAAAAAAAGGAGACAAGCAAATGTCTCTTTCAAAAATATCTTCAAGGTGTTGCACTTGATCCTTTAGTACCGCTGTTGGCTTTGATATAATATAATAATATGGGTGGCCCTACAGCCTGTAGAGGGCCACGGCCTAGCATCTCTTCAGGAGTGGAAGGGACCTACAGTTTTATGCCGACTCCGAACGGCCAAGTTTGGGAGGCTTTTTCCAGACAGTTATACTCTTTGAGCATTGTCAGTGACTAGAAAGAGGTGGATGAAAAGTATTTCTTGTCGTACCAGGAGTCGAACCTAGACAGGTAGGTCCAAGTGCGTAGGGGTCGACGGTAATTAATTTGATGGTTTACCCAAGTAATCTTAGATTGTAAATTGCACCCGCTTTAACATTCCACTAAAAATGGTTGCAATTGTTATTGTAATTCTAAAATTAACCACGAACTTACATCTCTTGTTTTAAATCTTCAATTTGATCTTTCAACTGAATAATTGTTAAAGAATATTGTTTGGTAATTGAGGAATATATCGATGAAACCGTGCGTTCAATGCTCGCACAGGCATATAAACAGCGTTCATAGCTGTTTATCGCATGTCGGTGCTTTGTTGCTCACGAATCAGAGGACACCAACAAGAAAACTCGGCGGACTGGTTACATTAGCTCCTTGAGTAACTAATTCCCTACAACGATCCAAACTGTACTCTACGACTTCGATGTGTTCTTCATCAACACCACCACCCCTTGTAACCTTATCTGCATCAGTTACTTCAAAACAACATTTTCATTGAGGCACCTACACCTGATCTGAAAAGAACAAAATTGTATTCGAATCGAGTCGAGCGACTCGGGAGCTGGAGTTTCTCACAACAAGCTTGCAATCATATCCTCATGTCCTGCTTTAATTCATATTGCATTCTAATTGATGAATGTACCACCGTGTACTGTGGTCTTACGGTTGGAACAGTAATATAATAGCATAATCCTGTACTTATCCATGATTAACTATCGATGATACCGACCATGATACACCAACGTAAGGACTTTAATATATGTAGTAACATAGGTACCCATTTCGAATTGTAGATTCTAGAATAGTAGAAATTACATACCAAAGTCTACTTCCTACAGAAGGAAATAATATGCTCTTGGTCGCCTGTGATGTAGGCAAAATGTCAGAAAAGTAAACAAACATGGAAGACATGCGCAGTACATCATTCTTGATGTGTACATACAAAGTTCGCCAAATAAGTAAAAGAAAAGCGGGTTATTTTTTGAATAAGAAAGCGTGTGTTATACAGAGAGGAGTCGGACACTATGAATGGTAGAGGGAAAACAAGGAAAGAAAACCAATTTGTTCTAACCAGCCACATATTTTATAAGCCAACATTTTTCGGATTTCCAGCAGCCGTCAGTTCAATGCAACTGTCAATGCTATTCATCAGGAATCTTTGCTGGTTTTTGTGATTTTCCAATATAATTGAATGCTATTTTAATTACAAAACTACAAGCGTTTAAATTGTTGTACACTCTGCTAAGTGAAATAAATTAATCGTTGCCAACTAAAAAATATCGTGTACTATTATTCAAACAGGAGTGAGTAGTAAGATTACGTGCACAAGAATGCAACAGAGTTCCAATCTCAATTGTACCAGGACAGTAGAAGTTTGGTGGTTTGAAAATAATGAGCATTCCATATTCGCGTGGTAAGGCAAATAGCCGGCCCGAAAGCCGGAAAACTGGCGTGCTTTCTTGGGTGTTGCAGGTGAATTTACGGAGGGGAGGAATGCAATTGGGTAGCTCACTCGAGTAATGCTTGTAAAATACCGAAAAAATCAGGGACAAAAGAGAAGCTGTGATTTCCTGTAACTTTAATCGGTTGAAATCGGCAAACTAGAGCTGTCAGTTGAGCCAGTTTTGAGATAGAAGTGCATTACCATCTGGAAGTGGGTCACTGACGACAAAATTCAATAAGTTAGACCAAATTCAATCCGTCAGCTTGAGGTCTAGTTGCACTCTAATACATGCCTTCTACAGAGCTTCTTCGGAAACGTTCATTACGTACACGTGCCGCTACAGCAATGATAAATTACACTACCTTCGAGCTGTTTTCTAGATGTGGGAAATCCTGAGAAGTCTATCTATTTCACGGAATATTGAATTTGTAATTATATCAGTAAACAGACCGCTGAAACAATCAGTCAGACTCTCCACCGACTATTCTATCTTTGTGTTTGCAGAAAGAACTGTAAATGCATCTAAATGTTGTCACAACAATACGTGATCAGTGGCGTGTATTTCTGAGAAAAAAAACCGACTAACATTTCCAAGAACATGAATGATAAAATATATCACTTCTAATAAAATTCATGCGACATAAGGTTATTCAAAGTCACATCTGAGCGCATGCAGTACATGCAGTTTTCTGCAGTAAAATGAGTAGGTAATTAAATAATAGCGATATTATGTAGTTCATGGCAGGTCGAACTCCTCAAAAACCAATTAGCAGTTTGTACGGTTTTACAAACCAAATGTTCGTGACCTGTCGCCTCGAGCGGCAGGAATGTTTTGTTTTTTTTTTTTGATTTTTATCGATACTGAATTTGTAGATGGACTTTCTTTGTGATTACTATTCATTTTGCTGCCAATTGGACTGTTTTACTTATAAAGGATATAAAGGAAGATAGACATTTATGATTGAGGTAACACGTAGCAGCATCAACCAGCCAGAAGTCTAAGGATCAAATGACTTAGATGGCTGGACCATGTAGAGCGTATGGGCAACTCTGATCAACAGAGGACGCACGCGTCTACGGTGTAGGGCCACCCAAGAGGAGAAGGACCTCAAACAACTTGGCGTTCGAAATTGAAAACAACTCGACAGAGATCGCACTAGCTGCAGAGGCTTGTACGTCCATCATGGTTGGCAGCACCAAACGAAGAAGAAATAGATCGTGTTACGTATTAAACCTTGGTATCTTAAGAAGAAGAAATACATGGGCGGCTGCTTGAATGGCACAGAACCTACTATAGTCATGCGAGGCTATTTAAACCCAAAAACCTAACTATGAATTCGAAACTGCAGCTGTACAAGACTCTAGGTGTTGGATAGGCCTCGCCCTTACCAAAGGGAAAGGGAATATCCCTTAAGATACGAACTCAGTTGGTACTTGAGGTGAAACTCAAGACGTTGGTCGGCGGTTTACTGACTCTGGGTGTGGGCACCCCGTGGTATAAAGCCTTGACGGCATGTGATCACGTTAAGCCAAACACTCACTTGTACAAGACTCTATCCTCCCTCGCGTAGGGGTTAGAATATACCCGAGGTAAGGTACGTCTGTCGTAGGTAGACCCCTCTAACCAGGGGCAGGCACTCAGCCAACGGCGCCATCCAGCTGTCGTAAGAGGCCAATAAAATCCTGAGCTAAGATCTACTGGTTTAGGATACATATCTGCTGCAGAGCTCGTTAATACGACAGCTACAAGCTCACAAATAAAATATTGTGTGGACAGTGGAATATCTTATTAATGAGGCACATAGAATGACACTTACAACACAAAGACGGTTAGTCCTGCATATTATGGCTTCCTCTTGATAGGAATCATTCGGTTATGCAAGCTGGATCAGAGACTAAGTCTAGTGCCACGGGAGATCAGGAAAGCCCATGAGACCCGCATGAGTTTTAGTGAAAGATGGCCTCTTATTATTCTTATTCTAATGGCGCTACAATCCGGGGTAGACCTGGGCCTCAGCCAACAAGCTTCTCCAGCTGGCACGATCTGTAGCCAGCTGTCTCCAATTTCGCACACCAAGTGAGGTTGAGGTCCTTCTCCACTTGTGTGCGCCATTGGTTCTGTGGCCGTCCTTTGTTGCGTTGCCCCACTGGTTCGGAAACCTTTTCGGTTTGTGTTTGGCTCTCAAGTGGGAGCGTCCTCGTGGCTGTGGTTGAATACCCAAAGTCACGGGGAGAGGTGCAGATTATACCACGCTAAGGCAGGAAGCGTGTGCTACTCCGAGACGTCAAAGGTATTTGGTCTAAGTCTGTGTGGAGTTGCAAAAAACAACCGGGTGCTGCGATCCAAAGAGCAGCAGAGCTCTTAAATCGGCCTCACACTTCACCAAGCCTTAATTCAAAAATCGTACTTTTCTTCCTTTCTTACTTAAGGTGTCTGGTCCAAAGTAAAAGGACTCTTGATATAAACTATCGGAAAAGATCACGTTAACCAATTACCTACCTTTACAAGACTATAGTCTTTCCAGAACTTACAAAACAAAAACTAGAAGACCTGCAATCTCGCAATCAACCTCGAAAAGGTTCTATGAGAGTACTCAAATAGAAATCATTAATTAAGCCAAGTTTTTTTACCAGTGTTCTTGGCTAAACAAACAAAAAAAAAGAAGATTGTTCAAAACTGAAAAAAAAACATGGACTAAGCCGAAAGGCATACTTAAATTAAGATCAGAATAGCTTAGAGTACCCGTATAGGGTTAGTAGGTTAGATGTAAGCACAATTGTTACGATAGTTAAGCTAGTTTTAAGTATTTTTGTCTAGCACGTAAGTAAATGAATTAAAAATAAAAAAAAAAATAGAAATCATTAAAAGTTATAAATATTTGTGAGTTATAAAGACGTCGACACTTTCTACGTGGGAGCACCTTAAAGAAAAACAAGTCAAGACCAAAAATGATTTCAACAGCACTTGGAACAATTTCATTGGCAAGAAAGACGTGAAGTTTTCGGCTCAGTTTAGACTGTTTAGTGCTGTGTCTAGCACGATATCCAGCTATGCAGCTCAAGTATACGGGGTTTCGAACTTCATCGCTGCGTCGTAGATGAAGTTCAAAGGTACTTTATAAAATTAATGTTTGGTTTGTCGCACTCCCAATTATATAACAAGCTTAGAAACAGGTGTCCCTGACATGCATCTGTACACACTTAAACTACACATGGAGTACATATGCGCATAAAACCCTATTTAAATATGAAGTGAGTCGATCGTCCCACATTCTATCTAAATTGATCCTAGAGAAGAAAATATACTAGTTCAAAACCTGAGTTAGACACGAAGACAACAACAAAGTAGAATGGACCGATGTGCCTTTGGATGAAGATGCCTGGAAATCAAATATATAAATGAACTATACAGCGACATGAGCCTAGTCAGGCGTTTTGAAAGTTTTTGAAAGCCTGCAAAATAGTCAAATAGAAAGGGACCTTCAGGAGGCGGAGAATAGCTCACATGATGCTTAGCCCCTTAGGCGTACCAAGGTGGGACGCCTTCCGGATGGTGATATGCCATCCATGCCTATCGCTACTGCTAAACATCTACTAAAGTGTGAAACACTTACGTAGATGGTCTACCGGCACTAAATGCCTCACTGCAAAACTGCTATGGCCCACCATACAATACGCTCACGAAGCCTGATCAGGTTGAGTAGACCCAACCTCAGAACCATTGTCGGCGTACTTACCGGGCGTTGTGTCATTGGCACTCTCGCCTCCAGACTAGGCCTTCCCTTTAATGACGCCCGAGTAGAAGCTGCAGGGATAAAGAAGAGGTAGAAATCACAGGTGGCCTGTGGCGTTGTGGGTATGTGCGTCGACTCCTACGCACTTGGACCTACTTGTCTAGGTTCGATTCCTGTTACGACAAGAAATACTTTTCATCCACCTCTTTCGATGCTCAGAGAGTATAACTGTCTAGAAAAAGCTTCTCGAACTTGGCCGTTCGGAGTCGGCATAAAAATGTAGGTCCCTTCCACTCGTGATAGAACAATAGCACGCACAACACGAGTGGTTGCTGAGAAGCTAGGCCCTGGGCCTCTACGGGCTGAAGCGCCACCCATATTATTATTATTATTATTAAACTACACATCTCCTATGTAATAGTAATGCTCTCTCCACACGTAGAAAGCGTCATTTGGGCGACTACTACTTCAACAACATGACAAAACTAAACAACAACTCCTCTGCTACCTGATTTGCGGAATAGGGTTTTAGATTCGCGTGGTATCACAACGGGCCTACTCTGGCCTAAGTGTGACTGCTGCTCTAGCAATAGAGGACGTCCACGGAACCAATGGCGCACACAAGTGGAGAAGGACCTCAACCTCACTTGGTGTGCGAAATTGGAGCCAGCTGGAGAAGACTGTTGGCTGAGGCCCAGATCCACGCCGGACTGTAGCGCCATTAGAATAAGAATAATAAGAGGTCATCTTTCGCTTTGTTGGGAACTGTCCGATTTTAAGATCCATACGTGCTGAGTTTCTTCGAAATTAATTTTTTCACATAGTTGGCTCCATATGTGAGGAAGGACGATTCGGGAGACGATACTATCGTGAGTTGGATGACATCTACCTCGAAGCAGATATAATGACAGAAATAAAGTTCGGTAGACTGCGGTGGGCTGGGCACCTAGCTCGTATGAACGCAGAGGATCCCGCTCGGAAATTTGCCGTACAATTCACGGTAAAAGGAAGCGTCGCAGAGCCTGCTGGAAGGATGGCGTAGACCAGTACGCTCGAAACAATGGGGTGCAAAACTGAATGGCTCGCCATCGGGATACATGGAAGTACTTGCAACAGGAGGCCCGGACCGGACCCCGATTGTCGCCTCGACGATGCTCTTAACAAAACTGCAGGGTGACCAGATAAGAACGATGGGAAAAGAAAATTAAATAAAACAGCAACGGTGGGAAACGTAAAATTGATTATGACTTTATCTTGAAGCAACATTCATGCCAATTTATGTGGATCATTCAAATGGTGGCATCGGTTGTCAGTGCTTCAAGTGGTCCATCCAATAAGTGCGGCATTATTCCAACTTCGAATGTTGTCCTCTTTTCGAAGCATCGAAAAATCACCTGAGTCTAGGAGTTCTTCTAAAAAAAGACACATAAATCACCTCATTAAGGAATTTCCAAAACAAATTCTTAACCCAATCGCTGAGTGCAATTAAGAGCTTAGCATTTTGTACTTTCACGATGAATTTCAATAACCTGATAGGGAAACAGCTTATAGAAAACCCATGATAATACAATATAGCACAACTAAGCCCTACCTTATCTTCGATGCAAATCACAAGTGGGAAGACTATTCTGTTGACACCGGGCAGCAGCAGCAGCAGCGGCGCTGATAATTAAGAGTCGCGCTGATTGGGCGAACGTAATGGGAAGATATTCACACGTGTTGTACAGATGATCGCTTCTGCATAAATCATGTGATTGCGTTTGGGCTTGATTTTGAATTCAATTCAACTTGAAAATGATGACTTAACATCGCTCAGTGCTTATCTATCCGATTGGAAATCGGAGCGTACACCTTTTAGAGAGGTATCGCAAATGCTGAGCTGGCTCATGACATTTGTGTCCTTCGCTGCTGCGTCCTAAATTGGGTTCCGTTTCAGCATTCGTCTTCAAAAAAAGCATAAACATCTGAAACTCTTCCCCCCTCATACCGCCCATTTTGTTATTATAATTCAACAACGACTCACACGCTAAAAAGTGCAAAAGTTTAACGCGAAATTATTCTTATCAGTCGAAGTGTTTCTTACAGTTCAAGAGACGGTTGAATAGAAGACCTCCTTTTTGCAAGAGATCAAGTTGTTTCTGTGTAAGGTCACCATCGCTCTAGTTCTACTTCATGTTGCGCAGAGATGAATGCTCTCGCAGCAGAATCACGGGGCACGTGGTCATATCAAACGATGACTTGGCAGTGTAGACAGCGCTGCTTAATCCAAATGACCGCTGATCTCCGATCTGTCTGGACAATGCAGCAAAAGGCGAGAAAAACAAGTTCGCCACACAAATCGAAAGGCACCTTAACCGAATGAACTTAGGAACTTAGATGGAATGTTGACTTCAGGCTACGCACTGGAGAGCCACTCAATGTATTCGTGCACGCATATAGTCAAGCTTCTAAAGCAGATTAGCATCTCAGTGATATGTTTGGAGGTGCCTTAAGTTTCCGGTTGAATTATGGGTACACAAATCGTATGCCGACGTCTGCCGTAGTGGATCGGTCCTTCGACTACGTGTCTATGTTACATGATCACCACTCATCACTGTCAGTGACACAGCTGAGTATATGTACATACTTGCCTAGCCAGCACAGCCCTGAGACTAAAAACAATCCGACTGTGCTCCGAACCCATATCACTCAACCAATCTTAACGAAATTCAACTGTCTTCCCAGTGACACCGATCGCCTTCTACCCCAAGCTACGTTCAAAAAGAAATTCTCCACCAGCAGTCCTTCCAGATCGGATTGAATGTCTCACAATCTGACGCTGGATGATTCCCTGCGCTCTACACAGCCGCCGGATCGAAGACAAACGAAAGGGTGGGTATTGGTGTCTACTCCCAAGATCTCAATATTGCTCGATCATTGAAGCTCCTTGACCAATAACCGTTTTTCAGGCAGATACCATTGAAGGCATTGTCTTGTCTCAAGAACTATGTAATTTCCAAAAGGGGTATCACCATCTGTTCGGACAACCAGGCCGCAATTACGTCCTTGGACAATGTCATGTTCAATTCAAAAACATCCCTTAATGGCAGGCTGTCTCTTAACGGAAAAGGCTGATCAGTTTATTATACACCTCATGTGGGTGCTGACACATTGTGACATACCGAGCAATTGCAAATTCGATGACCCCTCTCTCACACCGAGAGGACATCTACCATCCATGCCGCTTGCTACAGCCTTCTTCTTCTAATAGCACTACAGTCTGGGCTGGACCTGGGCCTCAGCCTTTAATTTCACACTCCAATTTGATTCTCCACTTGCGTGTGCCAGCTTAGACGCTGGTCTCCTCTATTGCGTTGTCCCACTGGTTCGGAGTCGAAGACTCTTCGGGCTGGAGTAGTGTTGTCCATGCTCTCTAAATGGCCTAGCCATCAGAGGCGTTGAATTCGTAGCCGCCTGACTTAGGCTCATGTCGTTGTACAGTTCATGGTTGAATCTTCTTCTCCAAAAACCATCAACGCAAACAGAACCAAAGATGGAACGCAGAACTTTTCTCTCGAAAAGACCAAGGGCTTCTTTATCTTCTATTGAGATTGTCGAGGCTTCCCCGCCATAGAGCAGGAGAGGGATGACCAGATTCTTATATAATGTTAACTTGGTCCTTTGAGAGAGGGCTCTACTACTCAATTGCCTCTTGAGCCCAAAGAAACAGCGATTAGCAAGAGTTATTCTGCGTTTAATCTCTACTGATGCTGTTCGTAGTTTCGTACTGTTTACTTGGGAGCCGTTGTAGACGAAGTCCTTAACAACATCGAAGTTATAGCTGCCTACGGTGACGTTCTAGCCGAGTCGTCGATGTTGAGCGAAATCATGAATGACGTGAATGTAAACGCTGTTGACTCTAGTGGGCTCTGTTTCAACTTAGTCTGAATGAGGGCTTCGAGACAATTGATCTATCCGGGCCGCGGTGTCGTTTTCTTCACGGCATGGGTTGTACAAGAGGTAAAAAAGAGGGCTTGAAGGTATGAAACGCCTGCTGTAGATGAAATAGCTGTGTAAAGCCGGAACACTGTGACATTCCAGAAAATTATTATGCTGACAAACTCGCTACAAAGGGTACAAGCTCATCACTTTTTTTTTCCGATGAAGAGATGCCAATAGGTCCATCAGAACCTAAATGAAACGTGATTAATGTCCGTGTAACTAGGACCAATAGCTCCATAAGGACCTAAATGAGATGTGATTAATGTCCGTGTAACTAGCCTAGTCTATGTACAACAGGAACCTTGGTACGACTGAAAAAAAAAAGAATTTAAATTGAGGTCTCACTGGTACATTGTGCTAACAGCAGCAACCTCCATAGGTAGGTAAGTGGGCTTTCAGCGAAATCGTCAGCACACTTGTGATACCTATAGTCGAACTACTTCCACTGATCGACAACTCCAGTGATAGCGCCGTTAATTTGATCCCAACGGCAAATGGTGACTAGACCAGATTTGAAAACCTGTTAAAAGCGTTGCTTTCACTGGGATTCTAACCGGGGGCACGCACTCAACCAACTGTCCCATCCAGTACTAAAATGAGCATTCAACCATTTTTCTTTTACATCAGCCTATGAGTATGCAATGTACGGCTCAAAAAATCGAAAAGCAAACAGATATGCCTCAACTCTTAGGCGTTGTTAATTATTTAATTGCTAAGTTTGCACTCAGGAGTAAGGCTCTTCCACTCCGGCTTATTCAGCTAATTCATATGCACTATAAAATGTACCATGGTTTGTACATTTCTTAACAAAAATCAACCCATAACTTCTTCGGAGGGTGGCAAGAAGAAGCAACCTACTAAAAATAGGTCAAAAGCATTAATTCGCCAGTGATCCTGCATCAGTGATAGATGCGACAGATTCAGGATGATGCCGTTTGTCGTCTTACACGTGTGAGTAGGATTTTGGGTACTTAGAAGGATTTTTTTCGATGTTTCGACTTCAGAATTCGATTTCAATAACCCGTGTTACCGCCAGCATGTGCACCAAGATACTCGCGCTTTGCGTCAAAAATAAATGAGGAAAGGGATATTCAACTTCGGCCATTTCCCCCCTCTAGTCCATGGCGGCTTTTTTGAAGTGTTGTTTGTTTATGTTACTCATGTTTGTTCTGCTTTGCGTACTGCTGTTCTCTTGAGTGAAAGATTGGCATTAATTGTTCAAGAAATTTGTTCAAAACAGCCAACATTTCTAAGCATAGCCACTCGCAAAAACGTGCAGGAGTGAGTAGGCTTCGACGCACCTACGCCATTGCAGTCATTCTTCGAATAAGCATCCTAAATCTCTGTACTATTGCACTGCCATTTCCACAATGTTGACGGCAGTTACTCCTTCCTCTAAGTGATTCGAGTGAATAGCAGTCTGATCTTTAAATTCAACGTTGTTCATCGTTAATACGGAATACAAGATCCGAATAGGATGATAAAATGCCGCCAGTGCAATAAAGCATCATGTACGGCTAACTTCATTGCCAGCTAGATCTGTTTAAAGCCAGAACGATTTTTCAGTCGATGGGTGTAGTAGTTAACATTGGGTTCGACTCTGAAATCCCACATAAATCAGCGATTTTCTGCTAAAAAAAAAAACACAAATCCAGTGTACGCAAATGATTGTTCATTTCCGCAGACCAGAATGCTCTCAAGTGCGGAGCAACAGTATAATCTGTAAAGATTGAAGTCACCACCATGCTTGATTCACTAATTAAAGCAACGTGGATGCAAGTGCCATGAAGTATCGAACGAACGAAGAAATGTTGAGCTTGTCATATACCATTTGTTTCCCACTCACTCAAATAGACGATCAACACCTGGAGATGACAGATAGACAACAACCATGAGCCTCGTGGTAATCGAAATGTCGCTTGCAACTACAGAACATTGAAAAATGTGAGCAAATCAGATTCATTCTAAATACAACGTAAAACCCCAATCTAATCAAATGAATCATTTGACAGATCACAGCCATTTGTTGACAGATCCTTGAGGATGGAAAAACCTTTCGGCGACCTCGCTTATTTAAGACCCACCCAATTCACTGCACATTTTAGGCTCAACTTTCAAGTATTATCCGCAATTCAGAAACTTCACTAAACCGTCGAAAGTATTCACATGGAGAGCAACAATTAAAGTGAATTGATTGAAAAAGAACGAACATGTTGTCCCACTAAGCTGTAATGCTTAATTTATTTACTTCTTTCCCTTCTTAACATCTTTTACAGCATCATCTGGATTGTCTGCGTTCTCCTTTGCGCGCTTGGCACGGATGCCTACCAGTCGGGCGTCAGTGCGGGCCTAAAACAGAAAGAAATCAATGCTTAGTACAATTGAACAAACTAAACAATGAATGGGGGGGTGGGGGTTGTAATTACCCTGCGGAGTGTAGCGAATGCGCCGAATGCCTTCTCCTCCTTTGCGACTTCCTTGTATGTGATCACTGGAGTTTCCTTCGTGAGTGGCATTATGGTAGTCTTGAGTTGTTCAGCCAATTTGCATTCTTCCAATGAGGATTCACCCTTGCGGATCTTCTTCTCGTTGATCGGGAAGAGAACCAATTTGGATTTGTATTCCTTCAAACGTTGAATGTTCCTTTGACGGGATTCAATTGACTTGTTGCGACGCCTCTTGTCTACTGAAATGCCAACGGATTTGGCAAATCCAGCTGCAATACCGGCACCCTATAAACGAAACAGCACAAAATAAGCGAATTGATTACATGGAGAATTCAGTACAATCAATCACCTTCAGTTCCTCCAAAGTGAAGCCTCTACCTTGACGCAATTTTGTGTGGTAGCGGATGGTTGGGCATCTGACAACAGGGCGCAACTTGTCGACTGGACGTGGAAACAGGGCTTTGGCTTTTTTAACTCGGTTCTGACGCCTTCTAATCTTCCTTGCTGGTTGATTGAACCAAGTCTTCACATGCCGTTGCCACCATTTGTGGAAATGGGCATTCG
Organism: Eristalis pertinax; assembly: GCA_907269125.1. Taxonomy (NCBI): domain Eukaryota; kingdom Metazoa; phylum Arthropoda; class Insecta; order Diptera; family Syrphidae; genus Eristalis; species Eristalis pertinax. The sequence goes on from OU026146.1 coordinate 33,071,763, forward strand.
GGATCATGTTATTACCTTTTCCCATCTTGCAATTCTATATCTAAACAAAATTCAAGACAAAACACACAAACGTACACATTAGTTCACATTGTCTGGATTGAGATTCATAACATTTTCGATTCACAATATATCATCAAATGTGATTTTTGTAATCAAAAATATAAACTTAATATTAAACCAAAATGAAAACACACCTTCACTTCTTCCACGACAATTTGAAAAGGAAAAGGAAATGCGGACCACGTTCGGAGCAACCATTTATTGTTTTTGCGTTCAGCGCTGTGCAAAGTACACGCGCTGAACTGACCCTCAATTCAAGCGGAGTTCATGTTTGACACATTGCTGATGAAACGCTAGCTAGCAAGTATTTTTTGTGTGGAATTGAAATGTATCAACATTTAAGCATTTGCACGTTTGACATTCGATAAGCATAAAAATGTGTTAAATAAATTTTAGGGGTATGGATTAAACAATACAACAAGCAAGTAATATTTAATAATTATTCGGAATTTTGAAGAAACTACTTGTAATCCACAGGATCATTTTTGACAGTTTTTTTGGAAACCTTCAACATCGTGATGCCATCATCATCATTTCACGAAGCATTTTACGCAATAGACACATTTGGAAGAACATACATACATAAAATAATGAAATTTCGTAGTTATTTCTCCAAGTAATTTTGTCCAGTTAAACATCAGCCGACAAACTCCGGCCAACTTAAGTGACCATGTAAACACCCCCATCGAGTCGAAGTGCATTTTAACATTTTCTTTCAGTGTGGTGAATAACAATTCACATTATTTTCTTCTACATTATGAATTCTTGGTTTTGGTGGCATCATGCACATTTTTGACGTATGCAGCCAATATGATGTGGTTTGCACCTGAACGGGAGGTTATTTCAGAAGCAAAATAAAATTTCACGGATCTTGCTTTGACAGCTAGAGCAACCAAAATGTAGTCTGCAGTAAATTAACAGAGCTGCGGCATAGTTTGAATATTTGACGGCACGTCAACATGCAGCTGCCTTCAAATCTAAGCAAATATGAAAATAGGTCTGTTCCAATTGCTGTGAAATTCACCGAAAAATTGTCAAAAGCCGTTCCATTTGGTGATTTTTTCGTAGTTTTTTTTTTGACGTTTCGTGAATTCTCTGCGTTTCGACGAAAAGTCGTTCGACAAGTTTGTACAAAGTTTCTCTCTCAAAGAGAGATTTTGACCCGCACTCCTGACAATTTGCATAACTACGAAATTCTGTGCACAAATCAATTGGAACAGACCTATTAACGCAAATACTGCAGAGTCGTCTTAACTCATCCTATTGACAACGTTCTGTGCCGAACAATTTGGGTGGCTGTATGTTAAAAGCAACCTTCACTAGATTACATCCATATATGTAAACTCTCATGCTACGAATGTCGTCTCAATTACGTTAGAATTGTATTCACCGGATAATTTTTGACACTCATGAGGTAAGTATAGATGTAAAAATAGTAACCTTTCCTGGGACTGATGTCTAATTTCTGACAGTAGTAGATCGAAGTCTGCCAACTTGTAGTAACGAGAGTTCAAATTGACTCTTTGGCCCATCAAGCACGGTTGTCAAGTAAATCGTATCGACAAATTGTTGAGTCTGAACGCCGCTAACTACGTCAAAATTGTAATCACATGATAATTCTTGACACTCATGAGGTGAATATAGATGTGAAACTGGTAACCTATTTTGGGACTGATGGCTAATTTTTGACAGTAGTAGAATTTGATTTTTTCAAATTCTTTTCAAAAACCAACTCCAACACAGCAAAATGCTATTCAACTTCATGTAGACGTCAAGAAATATTTTTGACAGTATTTCTATGCGATATATAAATCCCCTAGAAATTCAACTCATCTAGGGCATTTACAAGCAAATTCCTGCTCATCTGACTGCCCACTTATCACTCCAGACCTTTGCGTATACATTCCACTCTTGATGGGGTGGACAGATTTACCAGAGAAAACGAATAAAACTTCTACTTCAACACATGCCATCCCTCCCAAGGAAAAAAAGATGAAAAAGCAATAACTTGTCTCTGCTCTCAAATTGTATCGCGTCTTCTGCGTTGCCTGGGTGTGTGTGTGCGAAAAAACAAAGCCATCCTATGCGCCGCCAGTAATACAAAAGGTATGCGTGACAAGAAAAAACGCACACACTGACACAATTCGTGGTGTTTGCAGTTTATGAGCCGAAAGAGAGAAAACATACCAAAGCTGCACCACTATTTATCATCGAGATATACTTTTATTCGTTTAGCTCTACGCTCTAGGTGCCGAAAAGAATCAAATGTTTTGCGTGATATACTATTTATTTATATATATTAAATTTTAAATACTACGTGAAAAGCCGGAATTCTGTTGTATTAAATTAACTAAAAAGTCCGTACCAAAAAGAGCGAAATCGTAGTCAACTTTCTGAATAAAACAATTAAAAAAGGTTAGTAAGAAAAATCGTCGATCAATATTAGGTTCAACTGCCGTCCCCAACTAAGCCAATGTCGTGATAAATGGCTGCCTGCCCTATATACACATATAAATTCACCAAACTAAAGCCGATAAATTATAAACTACTTAACAGTTTTGCATTAACAATTAAATCGCACATCGTTCAGTACTTTGCCCAGTGAACATTGCAAAGTTATTTGCTCGTTTTTTTTTTCCAGCAGTGGAAAAATAATTTTCCTTCCTTTTTTTCTTTTCTTTCATCTCGTCGGATATCGTTTTAGCGAGAGAGAACACAAGGTGAATCTTTTTCTTTTTTTTTTGGGACTGAAAAAATCGATTATTATGCTATACATGGTCGTTTTTTTCTCGCTTAAAACATAAATTGTGTTTTTCTGACTGAGTGCAGGACGGGGAAACTCCTTAAACAAATTGTGATATCCTTTGAGAGGCACACCAACTTATGTAAACGACAATACCAATCGGGGCTGAGTTATTTTTTTTTTTTTCGTTAGCACTTTTTTCTTTTTTTGTTGCAACTTTGATGTTTGTTTTAGTGCTTTATTTGAATGTTAATTTACTTGAGATCATTTCCTTCTTTTCTATTCGCTCTTTAAGTAGGTACAAGATGTCCTGGACATTTTCCGTGTGCCGGGGTGGTATACTTTGTGTTGTAAGGGGAGGGTTTCTTTCTTTTTTTTTAGTTTTGTTGCAGTGCTCTGCCCGAGAAGTACTCCAGTAATCCTTTTTCAATTCAACTGTTTTTTTTCTTTTCTTCACGTTGAAATACATATCTATACATGTACATATGTGAAGTGTGCTTAAACTTGTGCAAAATGAATCAGTGTACCAAAATACAAGGTGATGCTTTTACAATGGCAACAAAAAAAAAAAGCCGATAAAAGCCACTGAATGTGTCACTTATCAGTAAGCCGAGAGTAGGTGTGTTACATTAAATAAAAAAAAATGCTGATTTAATGATTTTTCCCCTTTTCAAAGCAAAAATCGAAAGAAAGCGAGGAATTTTCTGCATCGTTGCAAACAATGTAGGTATCTACGAATCGGTCATAAGTTACAGCTGTTACTGTGACAATTCCAATTCCACTTCCACTCTAGTGCTAATAGCAAAATCTCTACATATTCTCCTTCTGGTGCAAAACATTTCCTCCCTTATAATGCGGAGAAAAGAAAAATACTTGTATACACATTCATACATTTTTGCCTTCGAGTATTCTAATTCGCCTTTCACATGCACACGAGCTATTTTGAATTGAGGGATAATTCCAGGCTCCTCCTCGGTCCATAAAGATTTACATTATATCACAAATGCCGCATACAATTTTGTTTTCATGTCCCTGAGGACGGAATCGTTCGTCCTTTAACCTCAGGAAATTAATAGTTTCTTTTTTTAAGTACCTTTCTTTCTGCACGAGTTGTAATGGTTACATTTTCACAACCATTTTGAGCAGTGTCGTGCGCGCTAATTTTGTTATTTATACATCAATGCTTTGGGTTGGGGGGAGATGGGGCGAGCACCAGGGTATTGAAAAATTTGCTGTAACCATGCTACGTTCAATTTGCTAAAAGCCACCGTAAAGTCTCTTATTGATTGAACGTCCTGAGCTCCACACAGTTTTGGGAGCTTCATTAGGGACTGGATGCAAGCTCCTTTTCACTAGAATTGTTTTCAAATGTCGAAGACGAAAAGATTAACTAACACTTTGCACAAATGCATTCTAGACACAGAAAATAGAAAAGCAGCTCATGCATGTGCATGCATGCTACCACGTGGTTTCGTGCATGGAACTCCGCTTTTATTATTTTCACTTTCATCTCTTCCCCTCCACCGTTTCGGTCGCATAAACATTTTATTGTTCCAATGACTTGAAGACGCACAGCGGCACAGACTGATAACTTTATTACTCTCTGTCAAAGGAGGTTTTGCTTTCATACTTCTTATGGTACAAGAGAGAATCGAATTATTCTGTCCTCTCAATGAAATTGAACTTTGATGCTTCAGGCTTTTTATTCCTCTTGTCATAAAAACGTATAGTGCTTCAAATGAAGACTAATAGTGTCTGCCGGTGCAATCAGGCGGCTGGCTGGCTGATGTGATGAGATTTTAGAAAAAAAAATTCCTTTTGCAGATTCTTTGATTTCCCACACGGCACATTTTATGTACACACGTAATCAAGTAGTCTCTAGTCGTGGGGTTACCTTAGGGAAATCGAGTTTGTAGTGGCTAGCCGTGAAATGCAGCTAAAAATACTATCGCTAAAGAGAGTGCTGGGTTCACAAATTGGTTTTGTTTTTCTCTGCGAAAGGTGTTGCGGTAATGTGTGTTGGTGGTGTGGCTTAAAGACATTCTGAAATGTCCTTAGTTAGCATACCATTTCTGCATTAAGGATAATCGCGAGGAAAGCTTCAATAACTGACAGGGAAATAGATTAAGGTTACTGTGTGTACTGTTTGTTACCTGCCACATGGAAATCGATTTTTGCTTGCAAATAGCCCACTTCTCGACTAGTAATTGAGGGCAATGTGCACTCTGAAAGTGTCATTCATTATTTGTTTCATTTTTAAACACGAGCGTTGATTTATGCACGGGCTACACTTTCTACAGATCACGTGAACGCAATACAGAGCACAAGATTCGCGAGTAGCTTGTCGTATTCTTTGAGAATAAATGTGGTCTTTCTTCGTGTTTCGGTTGAATAAAATGCACAGCCAAAGTCAACCATAAGCAATTCAAGCTTTAATTTAGCTTCAGAGTCTTTTCACCTCTCTGAGGTATGTGAAATTACTGGTATGCGAATTCAATCGTTCGAATATAAGTGCTCCAAGGGTCTATTATCAGATCAAAATGTTCGGAGCTAAGAGGTACGAAGTCGACTCACGATAATTTGACAGTCGTTAATTTGAATCTCACGTTATTTTGAAATGTTTTTGCCGGTCCCTCGCAAAATACTCGATAAATTGAATAAAATCAATTAATTGTTACAAAAAATCTTTACTTTACCACTAAAGGAGGAATATGCTTACAACAACATGGGTTTATGTCTGGAAGATCCACCTTAACCAACTTGACTTTATTCACGAAACATCTTTTTGATTCGGTAGAGTCAGGACATCAAGTTGATGTGGTTTTGACAGATTTTAGAAAAGCTTTTGACGCAGTGGGTCATACAGTCTTGGTAAATAAATTAAAGTCCTTTGGTATTCATTCTACATTCCTTAACTGGATTTCGAGTTACCTATCAAATAGGACTCAAACTGTGAAAATTTGTACTTGTCAATTTAGAATTATCAAGGTGTTATCTGGTGTTCCCCAAGGCAGTCACTTAGGGCCATTCCTATTTATTTTATTTGCTAATGATATTCTGTCAATTTTTAAATATGTTAATTGTTAACTGTATGCTGGCCAAGACTGTAAAAAAATTCAAAAAGATTTAGTCGCGTTAGTCAAATGGTGTGATATCAACCATATGGAGTTAAATGTAAATAAATGTCATTCGTTTTCTGTTTTCCATATTTTGTTGCCAATTCTCTCTGAATATACTATATATGGGATGACTCTAACGAGAAAAACTGAAATTAAAGACCTTGGTATAATTTTTGATACGAAATTGAAGTTCTCATTTCATATCGACTAGGTAATTGCTAAAGCAAACTCAATGCTTGGGTTTCTTAAACGTTCTAGTTATGAATTTTCTAATCCGTATGCCCTAAAGTCAGTTTACATGTCTCTTGTACATGTACGTCCGTATCTGGAATACTGTTCCGTAATATGGTCTCCATCGTATGCAAAGCACGTGTTACGTTTAGAAAGGGTTCAAAAGTCCTTTACGAGATTTGTTATAAAAAGAATGAATTGTAACCTTGAATCTATGCCTCCTTATCAAATAAGATGTGCCTTAATAGGACGAGATACACTAGAAAAAAGACGAAGTATTCAATCTATAATGTTTATTTATGATATTTTCTCGTACCATAAAAACTGTCCCTGATATACTTCAATGTGTTAAACTGTATGCCCCAGAAAGAAATCTTCGATGAAGAAACCTGTTATACCAACCAAGACACTTATATAATTATGGTTTTAATGAGCCGCTTACAAAATGCATTCTAAATTTTAATTCTGCCTGTATCGAAATAGATCTATGTGATGATAGACTCAAATTTAAAAATTCAATTCCAAATCTCTGAATAAAATTCATTTCGTGCCGTAGTTAAATATGTTTATATTTCACACTGTTGTTAGACAACTATAATTGGTTGGGTTTTTGTGTTCAATTCATACGTCTATTTATTATTATATATTACTATTAATTGTATTTATTATAACTAGCTAATTACTGACTTAAATAATTATATAAGAAATATTCCTTTATTATTATTAAAATACTTATTATACTTCTATCTGCAATCTGTAAGAGAGTTAAACTCGGTAGATGAAATAAGGAAAGATAATCTGTGAGATGCAAAATCGGTGGATGATCCTCAGTCGCGCAACAAACATCTGTTGTGTAAACCGATACTGAGGGCATACACTAAGAGAACGCAGTGTTTTTGGTGTGCCCTGTGATGCAAAAAACAATTTGAAGTCTGGCTTTCCTACTTCCTATAATTTGAAGCGCTTCCATGTACCGACATGCCTTTTGTTTACACGGATGAGATATGCTATGGTTCGCTGTCTAGTTTTCTTTCAAACGCTCAAGTCGGTGTGCTATTTTTTTATTTGTGTATTTTGTTGTGTATTTGTGCGAGGCAAGGAGCTCTCTTACTACCCTACGCTTCTACGCTCTCAAACACCCACAATCCAAAATTCATGGGACAAAGTAGACATACAGTACCTCACAAAATTGAGCGTACATCCATGGAACAGCCGTAATTATTCCCTTTTCAATGGGAAGGGTTGTTTTAAAAATAAAAATTTAAATGCAGTTTAGATTATTATCAATTTCATAGTAATAATAGAAGAAAAAAGCAAACAAAAAATAATGAATTCATTCTTAAAATAAAAAAACAAACAAAATTAACTACATTTAATCACACAAAATTGAGCGTTCACAGTAAAAAAAAAACGTTAAAAAAACTCAAAAACGGACTTCAAAATTACAGATACATATTTTTTTTTTAATTTTGTTAATATTTGGTGTAACCACCTTTAGCGTCTATAACCGCCTGCAAGCGTCGTGGTATAGAATCTACCAATTTCTTTGTAAAAGAAGGGGAGATACTGGTCCATGCCTCCTCAGTTCTATTTTCTAGCTCGGCTTTATTAGAAGAATTCGTTTTTTCTTAATCTAGTTTTAGTCTCCTGCCACAAATGCCCAATAGGATTCAAATCCGGTGATTTTGGAGGAGTTCTGAGCTGTTTTGGAGCATAATAGAGTAACCACTCCCTAACTACACGTGAGGTATGCTTGGGATCATTGTCCTGTTGGAACCAAAAATCCGTGAGCAAACCTAGTTTCCTCGCAGAGGCGATCATGTTTCTTTTTAACATTTTTAAGTACATAATTTTGTCCATAGTTGTGTCAATAAATTCAAAATCGCCAGCGCCACTAGCTGTCATTGAACCCCACATCATAATACATCCTCCTCCGTGTTTTACTGTTGGGCACATATCTTTTGTTTTCAGCGCCGTATTAGGCTCACGCCACACAATTTGCCTACCATCTGAGCCAAATAAGTTTATTTTTGTCTCATCAGTAAACATGGCAGTTTCCCATAATTCTGGAGGCACGCGTAAATATTTTTGCGCAAACTCTAATCTCTTCTTGTTGGCTGCTGAAATAAAAGGTTTCTGAAGAGCAACTCTTCCATTTACATTTTTTCTCCGTAACACACGACGAACGGTTTCTACTGACAAAGGCTTCCGTATCGTTGTAGAAACTTCTGACGCTAGCTTTGGTATACTAATTTTTGGGCTACACTTAACTATACGAACAATTAAACGTTGGTCTTGCTCCGATAAAATTTTTTTTCCTACCTCTTCCAGGAGAATTTTTATGTGTACCTTCGGTTCCATATTTTGTTATAATTTTCTGTACAGTCGAATGAGTTCACCCTACAGTCCTACCAATCTTTCGTAAAGATTCTCCACCACAAAATAGCTTAATGATAAGCTTTCGTGTTGAAATATCAGTTTCTGTCCTTTTTTCTCCATGCCAGAAAGAAAATGCTTTCGAGTACTTCTTAACACAAAAGTCGCAACACAAATGATCAATAAACACATTTTTCGCCTTTCTTTAACTTGACTTAACAGTAAACATTGTTTTGTTTTATAGGATTCATGTGTTTCCCAAGTATTTTTATTTGTGTACGCTAAATTTTGTGTGAGTGAAAGGGGTGATTTTTTTTCGTTCTATTGTTGTTTTTTGAAGGATAATGCTTTAAAATTTTGGATTTTATTTCATATAATAATAAAGAATATGTGGATAAATCAAATTGCATTTCTAAATTATATTTAAAAACATTACTTCGCATCGAAAAAGGCGAAATTACATCTATGCAAAGGGTGTACGCTCAATTTTGTGAGGTACTGTAAGTCGCTCGCTCAACAGAAAATTACGGACTTCTTTTCAAAAACAACATGTTTGAACGAACTTCAATCTAACTCTCGTTTAGTTCAATTTTTCCTTCCTCCCTCGTGTTCATTTGAACTCTTGTTGTTTTAAAATCTTGATCATTTGAAATGATTCTCTTGGCGAGAGTCGACTGCGTATGTTTTTGTGGTAAAACAGGAAAAAAGTTATCAACACTAGACGTGTTTTTTGCCAACTGGGGCACACACATGGTGTCAAAAAAACTACTCCCTGTACGCCAATTGTGATTCCATGACCAATTAACAGACGAAATTCTGCTGGTGACGTATTTTCTCGGGATATCAAAATCAGTTCAACTTAGAGGATGAATTTTCGTATCGAAAATTGAGGGGAATGCCAAAATATGGTGAACAAAAATTCGTCCACTGTATTTATCTAATTTTGTTTGGTATTTATTAGCTTAAGTTTGAAACACAATTTGTGGCGAAGTAAGTGAGTGCGTCGACTCTTACAACGAAACTTCGGGGATCACAATCAACATCCCTAACTTATATGGCAACTTTCATTTATATGACACAACCCCTCTTGAAATCGCGTGAGAAAGTAGTAAAGCTTCTCAAACTTGGCCATTCGGAGGCAGCATTAAACTGCAGATAACCAAAGTACGCACATTACGATTGTTTGTTGCCGAAGCGATGCCCAGATCTGCTCGGACTCGAGAACTAAAGAAGAAAGAAAACAACTGAAATTGAAGCGCAGTGCCAGCCTAATTTTGTGTACGTTTCACTGGGTGTCAAGCATTTTATTTTTAACGTGCACAGTCACTAAACTTTAGGACAACATCGGGTGTTGTTAGTATTTTCATTTCAATTTGTGTTAAGTTTTGTTCCATGCGCATATCAATTTCGAATGCCCACGCAAACATAAATGTGATAGTCAATGTTCTTCGCAAAGAATTCATCGCCCTTCTGGTGGGAGCATTCGTGTGTACCAACCACGTACATTCATCCTCTTAATCTCTCTTCGTACTTTCGTTATGCTTTGAGGCGGTTGATGTGGAACATTTTTGGAAATGTTTTTGCCTGTTTTTGGGAAAATATCTGAGCCTTGTTAAAACTAAAGCGACATCAGGCACAAGAGTGAAGGTAGTGAGCGATATTGAGACAAATTATTCGATTACCACAGTTATTCATTCGATGTCCAAGCCAAACTTGAGTGAACCCCTCCAGTCAACATCACCATCAAATACAGAAATTACAACAAAAACACCTTCGGCTCACCACTAATTATATTCTTTGGTTTATTTTCAGACAATAAAATGGATTAAATTGCGTCTAGTAAATATCAAAGTAACACGATGAGCACACGCTACCCATTATACACCGTTGAGGTGGGAGACACGAGGTTTACAATCCTTAATAGGTATCAAAATTTAAAGCCAATTGGGTCCGGAGCGCAAGGAATTGTGTGGTAAGACAATATGCTCAAATACATATATATATACTTTTCCACATTCTTTCATTGATTAAGTGTGTCCTTGATATTCTTTTTTCTCTGGCTAATCTTTTTTTTTGTTTTGTTTTTTCGTTAAAATTGTTCATTAAAGTGTCCTGTTTCATTTAGTGGGGTTATGTTATGCATTGTACATATTTCGATTGTCGACTTGGCCGTCTGTCTTTCTGTCTGCCTACACTCTGTCGTCAAAAAGTCGAGGTTCATGTTTGATGTGCTCGTTTTCTTCGATAAATGTTATTCGTTGTTAAAATTGATGTATTTTCAGACTCACGACAGTTCATTTAGATCAAATTGTACTGCTATCATGTCAATTATTCTGGTTGTAGTAGTATGTTGCATGTTTTCTCTTATATTCTTTATAAAGCACATCATTTCTGGTTAATTTTAATTGTTTCTGTCTATTTAAAGTGTATTTAAAGTTGACCTGGAAATTCTTTCGCGGACGTACAGTACAGTCTGAATATTCGAACAGTTGTGTGTATGTGTTCTGCAAAGGATACACGGATTTAATAGCTTTTTCCTCCGGTTCGTTGAGTTTCGTTATCTTTTCGTTTACATAACCTCAGCACAGCACATAACCTGGCTGGAGTGAAATGAAGTTGTCCCCATAAAAACCCACCCTTGAAAAGTACAAAAACGAAATTCGAATTTCAAAATGGAATTCATCTTGTTGTACTCTTCTACATTTCGTAGTGAATTTAACGCTTTGTATATGCGTCATCGGTAAAACTTGCCGTTTGCATTCTGAAAGTAATAAAAATGCGTTATAGGCCAAAGTTAAGTGAGGAATCTTGTTGGCTGTTGTTGTTGGTTTGGTTTCAAGTTCCCTCTGGAGTGTCCTGCGTCACACCAGAAGTAAGAAGCGATGACGCAATCTCGTGTGAAGATAAGAATGTTATCCAAAAACAAGGACCGTCGCGATGTCTGGTGACCCGAAATTAACTACCCACAAAACTGAGCTCGTCCTCATCCGCTCGTAGATATCCTAGTGTCCCCGTGTAGCTAAACAGAGTACTACAACAATTGAATTCCAAAATTAGTTGGTTGCTAGTAAGTTGTGAGGTTGGAACCGCCACCTAGACAGAGTACAATTAGTTTCTAATTTGAGATTTAAATTTCCGTGCACTTGTTAATTTTTGTAAGCTAATCATTTTTCTCCACACAAATTAGGGGGAAATACCCAGATAATTGCCCTATTCACATGCCGTTTTTAAGGGCCGCTTGGGCAATTACCAGAATTTAATGACACTCAACGTAACGTAATGCCATTAGCTTCCGACTATTATGAAACGATAATCTAGCAATTAAAGCTTATTCGTAGTTTATTCAGCAGCAGTTCGTATTGCGCATGGTAGATTGTTCCTGTTTGAAGGACCTACAGTTTTTGATGGTAGTCAGATTCTCAGAGAAACACGTTTGCTGGGAGAGTCAAGCGATGGAGTATAAATCAAGCAGAACGAGCTGAAGGAATGAATTGTATTGAAACCTAGTTGATCTGAAGGAATGGTTCGAGCTACTATTCACTCTGCCTTAACATGGTTACGTTTTGAAAGGAAAATGTAACTCAAGCCTTGAATACAGGCACATTTTGACCTGGTCGAGCATTTCAAGCTGAGTCATAGATAGCTAACCTCACTTGAACTCGGTCCGCTTTTAAAAGTTCTCCCTCACGGGTTCAACGAAGAATGTTGTGGTTAGACGTTGAGTCGCAAAATGAAGAGTCGCAATTGCATCCATAAGGAATGGAATGAACCCGAGACTTTAGGGCAGTGGTCGAGGCACATCACAATCATCACGACATGGTAATCTGTTCCGATTGTTAGAAATGAACTTTGGGTTAAGAAGAAGACGGAAACAAATTAAGTAGGAAGTGTCTGGCAGTTTTCCTAGCTATTCAGAATTCAGCTACTAGACTGTTGAGTTTCGTGCTCTCTGTTAGGTTCTAGTGACTGACTGACAATGTATGTAGGTCCATTGCGATACCACGGGGTTTGGATATTTGTTGTTCTCTCAACCAGTTAGTGCGTGATAGGAAGCGACTTAGCTGGCTTACGCTGATATTCATCTCGCTCAAATTTTTGAAAAATCTTGTAGTTTCGAACTAGTAGCGATCGAGAACTGTATGCCGACGATATTCATCAAATTATGCAATATTTGTGAAGGCTTGGTAACGCAGCCACATTTAAGGCTTCGAGAGTGGACTTTCAATTAGCTTCCCTAGCTTATAAGTCGTTGTATGTGCTTCAAAAACTGAAAACCTGTGACTCCGAATTAATGGTGTGACAAGCCGCAAGTTTCTTAAACCGAGTTGGAATTGAAGCAAACCGAGTTGCAACCCGAATCGGCTAACTCGATTCCCAACAATAAGTGCATTTAATTATGTCCGCTAATCCAGTTTAGATCATGGCCATAATAAAAGAGACCAAGTATTATAGTAGCTGCACATCGACTTCTGTCAAAACGCAAACAGATTTTGTTGAAATTGTGGCGTTCCCATGCCAACGAAAATATTTCTTCGCATACACTTTTCTATGTGACCGCTTTTTATGCTGATGTATAATTGAATTGGTATATGTACATCAAATCAACGTAATATATCAATAATTCCCTTAAGGCTATTACAAATTCAAGTTAATTCATAAATGTATTGAAAGAAATATTTCTTTATACGAACCCTAAAAACATTTAACCGGATTTACCTCTCAAAACTATATTTCAAAATACCTATCTGGCAACGCTGTACATACGATTTGTTTGCAGTCAGGAATGACAGTTTGCAGTATGTATAGCAAAAGTCAATGATCTTGTCATCTTGTGAGGGAATAGAGATTCTAGCTATCGGGATCTTAAAATGTAACCCTAATCGAGTGCAGAATTCTCGTACACACCATGATCTAACCCGGATTAGTGGGCATCATAAAAACACCTAATATAACAGTGGACCTGCGTTAATCAGACAAACATTTAGCAAGGCAGTGTCGGATTATAGATTACTCTTTCAGACTCCCTGTAGCTCGGCACTTTTTGCAATAGTGTTCTAAACAATCCGACAAATTACCAACACTCTCCGAATTGTAAATTGTGCGTACACTCGAGTCACGTTATGCGTTTAAGGCTTGTTGGATTACAGGGGTTCACGTGTGTGTGCAATGTGCTCATTTTGTCTTAAACAACCCAAAAGTGAATTGTGTGTTCCCTTCACCTGTTCCCAATCCTGCGAGGATATGGATATCGAAAACGATGTGGCCTACACTAAACCCAATCAAAAGTAAAGCTCTCCTAGAATTAGACAGGAAGCAAATTAACAAACTCTAGTAAGACTTGGAGCGTCCTACAATGACAGCATTAGACACTGCATAGATGAGGAGGAGGAGGGAATTGTACCACACTACGTCGGTACCTACCGCGCTCGTGGAGAGACTAGAAGAAAATTACTAGGAAGTTATTTCTTTAACAGTTTCTTCAGTAAACTGCTGCTCACCCCTACCTGTTCAAATATTCGATTCGCAAATCGGTTTGGCATAAATTTAACACCGTTTGGATGTAACTCGGGTTGACTCATCACAACGCCGATTGGAAACATTTGAGATGCTTCTTTTCAGATGCTGAGCATTCACGTGACTATGTGTTATAGGTTGCCACGCCTATGCTCTACGATATAGCGGCCAATTGCTTTGCTTTATTCAGCTATAAACAAATTGGAGTTTGAAGTGAAGCTATAATCAGACGGTGCTGACTGGATGCCAGTTTTCAGAACAATATGTGCCTAGATATAGTCTTCTTTGGAGCGGCAAGGACACTCCACACACAACGGCGCCTTGCTTACTAATTCCTTCTACACTTTGTCGCCTTAAATACGTATGCAATTTGTCAGTCCTGTTTAAACATGTAGACGCGTCTGACTAACCTCGTGTGAGCCTATATGCACAGCGTGTAACTTCAATTCACTCGTGAATCGTCGGTCGAAATGCTCGTAAGGATTTTATACACCAACAATTTTGAATGAACAAACTGAATCTGCCGTCGTGGCGAGTAGCAGTATCATCATACGTTTAAATTCCTGATCTCGTCAACCTTTCAGCAGTTTTGTTTGGTGAGAAAGTCCGTCTCACTTACTGCCCACATAGGGTTGCTGAATTTGTAAAGAACATTGAGTACTAAAAATAACAAATTTATTGTGGGGAGAGCGAGAGTCTTATCCTCATCGGAGTGTGAGGAATTTGTCAGATTAAAACGTTCGAGTTTTTTCAGGAAATCGAACAATCGACGTCAAATCAGTAAATGACAGATGATAGATAAGTGGCTGCCGTGGGGTAATGGAAATATGTGACTCCCACGCTGGGTTGTATGTGTTCAATTACCACGCGAACATCACTTATCTTTCGAGGATCTCAATATGTTTGCAGAGTATGTCGCTTGTTTTTCAAACGCTGCTGGCATAACACTGTCGGTCACCTCCGCTCGTGAGAGGACAATAGCATGCACAGCAGGACAGATTGGTAGAAGCTAGCAATCCTCGGACTGTAGCGCCGCACATATTATTATAAAGGACACTTAATTAAGCGCTTCCTGTTTTTAAATTTAAATAAAGCAAGTGCGTGTGAGATGTCATCGACATTTTTTATTCGATTGAAATGCCTATCGATGCTATTATGTATGCAATTCAACATCGTTGAAATGTTCGCAGGGCTTCTCTGGGTGGCGCTCATTCGAAATGTCCAATTTTCCATGGCTCTGGCGACATCAGGCTAAATTTGACCGACGGCATTGTCTTAGCTTTGAGGGCCACTGTGGTTTGTGGCTTATTCACATAGACCTGCGACTTTCGAAAAGGAGGTATATTCGCACAACCTCGTTGACCAGTTCATATCAGATGACCATGCCTCGAATCCCTCGTGCAGAACTTCCAATGTGGTGTGAGCTGTGTGATACGTAGCATCCTCCCGTTGAAACCACGTGTCGTTGGTCTGCATATCATCCAATTCAGGGGAAAATAAGTTCGTAATTATAGACCTATAGCGCTGGCCGCTGACGGTGATGGCCTGGTCAGCGTCGTTCTCAAAGAAATATGGACCAATGTCGCCGTCAGCCCAATTTTTTCGCGATTCATTGGACGCTCTTGGATCTCATGTGGGTTGCTATCGTCCCAAATTCGACAATTTTGTTTTGTTGACGTACCCATTCAGCCACAAATGGGCCTTATCTTATGGCGACTGTAAAATGGGCGAAGCGCGCGGAACGTTGCTAGAAAAGAACACCCATTGTGATAAAACAATTTTATCTATATTGATTTGCCATAAAAACACCGAATAAATGACAGCCAATTTGACAAATGTAGCTTCAACAATATGTCCGCTATCAACTCAAAGGAAGTCCCTATTGGAAGAGCCTTTATACGTAAGGTGTCTACCACTCCAAACACAGAATTTAGTAGGAGTTTGACTCGACGATAGATGACGCAGTTGGTTGAGCCCTTGGTTAGAGGAGTCCCCGGTTCGAATCCCAGTGAAAGCTAAGTTAAAACGCTTTTTCCGGTTTTCAAATCTGGCCCAGTCACCATTTGCCGTTGAGATCAAATTAACGGCACTATCAGTGGAGTTGTCGATCAGTGGTAGTCGTCTGCCTGTAGAATGGACCAAAAATGGGCTTAGTGTGCTGACAGCCCACTCTACCTAACCTAACCTAGACTAGACTTGAAGATCCGCCTTAGCATAAATGCAGTAACTTCAAAAATGTTGTCCCTGTTTGTACATTGTAAGAGATTAGCTATTGGTATCGTCATCTCCTTAACAACGGTCTGTTATCTTTAGTTCGGCACACGAAGTTGCTGCAGCTCCTTATCCACTTAGGCGCCCTGCATTAAACGTGTGCGTTGTCCGACTCACTGGGTCAGAGTCGTGGAAACTAAATTCTATATCCAAGAATTAAAACTCCCCACAAATTAAACTAATTAAATTACAATCAAGCTAAAGGCCCTGCCATCCTCTGATTTATACTCGCACACATCCATCAAAATGCCATTCATTCAGGTTACGTAACGATTACAATCTCTGCCATCACACGTCACACAACTTTCTCAAGCATATCATTTTTTTTTTTGTTAAGGACACTAATCACATTTGTTTTATTTATTTTTTCTGCCCTCTGTTGGTTGATTTCATTTAGTTTTGTTTGTCTTCTATCTTTCTGTCCTTCTTCCATTTATTTTCCAAAAAAAAAAAAAATATATATACATAATAGTACTTGTAATTCTATGTATTCTAGTGCTGCATATGATACAGTTTCCGAACAAAATGTTGCAATAAAAAAGTTATCACGCCCATTTCAAAATGTAACGCACGCAAAGCGCGCTTATCGGGAATTCAAATTAATGAAACTAGTTAACCATAAAAATGTAAGTTTCCATTTGAATATATGAAAAATGACACGGTCTTTAATTTTTTTATTTCTCGGCTTAGATTATTGGTTTGTTGAATGCTTTTACTCCGCAACGTACTTTAGATGACTTTCAAGATGTCTATCTTGTTATGGAACTCATGGATGCGAATTTGTGTCAGGTTATACAAATGGACTTGGATCATGATCGAATGTCGTACTTATTGTACCAGATGCTGTGTGGGATAAAGCATTTGCATTCTGCTGGCATAATTCACAGGGTAAGTGTGTGCTTTTTTTTTTTGTTTTTGTGGTGGTTAAATTTTAAGGGCCGATGTTGATTTTGAATAAAACACAAATTATTTAGGAAATTATTGTCATTTCTTTTTATTATGATAATATTGCTATGGTTCAATTATGTATGGAACAAAATGTCGGCCAAATGGCTGCCGCGACCTCGGCGGCACACCTCCATCCGATGGTCCAAATTTTCGATGACGCTGAAGCATAATTGAGGTTCTATGCCGTTAATGTGCCGAATTATCTCATCCTTTAGCTCTTGAATTGTTGCTGGCTTATCGACGTACACCTTTTCTTTCAAATAATCCCAAAGAAAAAAAAATCCAACGGTGACAAATCACATGATCTTGGCGGCCAATTGACATCGCCACCACGTGAGATAACACGGCCATTGAATTTGTCGCGCAAAAGAGCCATTGTTTCGTTAGCTGTGTGGCAAGTGGCACCGTCCTGTTGAAACCACATATCGTCCACATTCATATCTTCCAATTCGGGCCATAAAAAGTTTCGTTATCATTTCACGATTGCGAACACCATTCACAGTAACTGCCAGTCACCCTTTGTGGGTGCATTGGTTTTTCGACAGTCACACTTGGATTATCATTCGCCCCAAATGCGGCAATTCTGCTTATTGACGAATCCACTGAGGTGAAAATGTGCCTCATCACTGAAGAAGATTTTCTTCGAAAATTGATCATCCACTGTTGCCATTTTTTGCCACCATTCTGACCATTGACGACGCTTGAAATGGTCAAGAGGCTTTAGTTCTTGAGTCAATTGCATCTTGTAACGGTGTAAATGTGTAAATGCAAGTCTTTATTTATAATGTTCATCAACGACGAGCGCGAGAAGGTGTGCAATTGTTGGGCACGACGACGAGTTGAGGTGGACGGCTCTTCAGTCACACTATCGCGAACCGCAGCAATATTTTCTGCAGTACGAGCTGTACGAGCATGCACTGGTGCTTTCACATCTCCTACAGACCCGGTTTGATCAAATTTTTGCACGATTTTTTCCGAATGTACGCACATTTGGACGATTAAATTGACCGAAAAAATCACGAAGTGCACGATATGCATTTTGATTCGAACGCCCATTTTCATAATAAGCCTGAATAACTTTAACGCGTTGCTCGATTGTGTATCTCTCCATGGTTCAAATTGAGTTAGTCTGAAATCGAGAAATGTCAAATGAAGTGCAGAAAAAATCTCGACGTTTAGGTGTGGTTCACATTCAACATCGGCCCTTAAAATTTAACCACCTTTTATTTCAAGATTTTACTATATTTTAATATGTTTCACTGTCAATGAATTAACGGCTAGGGGTGTCACGTTTGAATGGGCCAGTGGATGTCGTGGGAGTTACGATGTTCAAATAATGCTCTAGCAATCGAAATTGGTAGTCGGTTGGAGTAGCTGACTGCGGAGGGCAGCAGTCACACTTAGGCCAAAGTAAGCCCCTTTGTTATACCACGCGGATTAACTTCTCCATCAACATCGGAACCAGTTGGTGCTTGTAGTGAAGCGATTTTGCTGGCCTGTACTGGCGATATTTAGCTCGTTGAGATTTATGCAATAGTAGTCCCTCATTTGTAGAAACCTGCACCGAGCAGAGTAGGTGATCTGCGGTCTCTAGCTCCTCTTCATCCATGCAGCTTCTGCAGAAATCATTAAACGGGACACGCATCCTACGAGTAAGCCATGACAACGCTTCTTTAATGGTTTCTGCCTGAAAGATGCTGCAGTGATCCAGGGAGCTTCAAAGAGATAGTTATATTGAGGTATTCGGAATAGACATCTTCACCCACCCCTCGTTATTCTTCGATCCGTCTGTGAAGATGCGCAGGGGATCATCCAGCGTCTGACTGTCATCCAGACATCCAATCCGATCTGGAAGGAATGCTGGTGGAGAAGGAGGTTATTTCTCGAAGACAGCCGATCGGTGTCGTTGGGGATGAAGTTGAATTCGTTAAGAATGGTAGAGTGGCCGATGTTGAGTTCGGACCACAGTCGGAGTGTTTTGAGTCTCAAGGGTGTGCTGACTGCTATTTGTTTGTCGAATTTGTGTCCCGTGGTGGAAGGTGGAGGAGAATATTTAGTGTGTCTGACGGAGTACTTCTCTGCGCTCCGCTGTTGTACATGCAGACCAGTCTCTGCGCTCGGCTGAGTACCTTGCAGTTGATAGCTTTGTTTAGTGTTGTTCACCAAACTGAGACCACCTCATACAGAAGTGTCGGTTCGACAATCGAGATGAAAATCCAGTGAGCGATGCGTGATTGTAGTCCCCATTAGCATCCAATGGCTTTTTTGCAGCTAAAAAGGGCAGAGGAAGTTTTCCTGACCCTATCCTGGGTGTTGATTTTGTACACCCAGGAATTTCGCACTGGCTGTTAGTTTTAAGGTAGTGCCGCACAACAAAGGAGGTCAAACTGGAGGATTTTGTATCTTCTGGTGAAGAGTACAATATCCGTTTTGTGTGAGTTAACGTCGAGTTTGTGTCCATGCTTCCAGCTTATCGAATGCATTCTGCATTATGCCTCTTAGAGTGGAGACGAATTTGCCAGATGCCGCTATATCAATATCACCCGCATATGCAATGACTTTGCACCCCACCTCTTCCAGTATTAATAGCAGCAAATTGAAAAGCCTGACACCCAACCCAACCCAACTATGGCCATGAACTTAGTTTGAGCAATTTCGGGATTACGCCCGTTGCGCACATATGTACGTTCATTGTTTAAACTCCAGTGAAGCAAACACAAAAAGGACCTTCAGCGAAGGAGATTTGCTTACTTGCTACGTTAAGGCGATCACACGATTAAATCGTCTTCTTTGTGTTGCGCTATACTCAGGGTTTGGTGGTGGCCCGTGGCGTTATGGATATGTGCGTCGACTCCTACGCACTTGGACCTATCTGTCTAGATTCGATTCCTGGTACGACAAGAAAACTTTTCACGGCCTCACTTCTTTCGAATCACTGACAATCCTCAAGGAGTATAGCTGTATTGAAAAAGCTTCTCAAACTTGGCCGTTCGGAGTCGGCATAAGACTGTAGGTCCTTTCCACTCGTAAGAGATAGCTAGACCCTGGCCCTCTACGGGCTGTAGCGCCATCCATATATTATATTCTTATACTCAGGGTTGGACATTGTATTCAATCAATGAGCCTCTCCAGCTAGTGCCTCTTGGTAGATGCTTCAGTGTGTAGTCCGGGCTGTACTCAACCAACAAACTTCTCCTGGCACCTCTTTGTTAGTTGCTTCCATGTCCAACCAAGTTGCTTAAGGTTTTTCGACTCGTGTGCGGCATTTTATGCGCAGGCGTCCCCTTAATTCTAGTGACTGACAGTCGCACTTATGCCAAAATGGGTCTTCCCTGATGCCACGGGGATTAGATGTCACCTATTCCTTAAATCAGTTAGTTCTTCCTACAAATCGATTTTATTTGCTCACGCTGATATTATTCAGGTCGCTCAGTAACTAGCCCCTAAGTGGATTATTCCCACGAGTAGAGAGGTGAGGACTCCTCCTCTCCTTCGCCCCTGCAACTTCTATTCAAAATCATTGGATGGCAGAACCATGCCCGTAAAGATGTATTTTCCTGGCATGCATGGCAACTGTGTCGTGCTCTGATTAGACCCCAATGAGTGTCCAGAGTGGTGGCCTGTCTAAGTACACAAATTGAGCTATTACTTCTGAGTGCTCGCATCCGGCTCCTCTTCTCAGTAATGAGGCACGAGCTTCCTTTCTATTGCTTGTCCTGATTGCATTTTGTATCAGTTAAAATGTGGTTAAGTTCTAGTGTGAGACTGAGAAGGGGTGGGATTCCTCTCGGAAGTGTCTAGTGAGTTTATCGCCCAATGTCCCGACGTCCACTTTGTATCCTTAATGCATTCTGTGTAACATTCGCAACGTTTTTCCTCTGAAATCTCATATTTGTTTGAATTATTGTTGTATGCTGCATGTTATCGATCCTGGTGATGAGAGGTTTTTTGGATATTTGGATGGATGGCAACATAATCCATGGGTTATGGGGATTAAGGAGCATTTTATTTACAACTTCTATGCATCGTGCATTGAAAACTCACCCAGTTTCGGTGAAGAATTGCAAATGTAGAAGCAGTCAAGAGGTTTCATTTCAGGGACAAGTGCTTGTTTGTCCACAAGGACATGAGATTGAATCTGAAGGGCTAGCTAGACTGAATGAATTACCTTTTCTGCACTACATCTTGAGGACATATTCCCTCATATGCACACGCAGAGGGGTGCAAAATGTGGAAGTGATGGAAACGCGCGTGTGATACTTGTTAATGTTGTTTCCTTTGTGTAATTGTGAATGTTGTTAATGCATGTTTTCATTTATCTCTCCAACAGGATCTAAAACCGTCTAACATAGTTGTTAAGGCAGATTGCACTCTTAAAATTCTCGATTTCGGATTGGCCAGGACAGCCGGCACTACGTTCATGATGACGCCATACGTTGTAACAAGGTATTATCGTGCACCAGAAGTCATCCTTGGCATGGGCTATACGGAGAATGTTGACATATGGTCAGTCGGTTGTATAATGGGAGAGATGATTCGCGGTGGTGTTTTGTTTCCTGGTACTGATCATATTGATCAGTGGAACAAGATTATCGGTAATTATAAATCATGCAGTCATTGTAAAACATAATTAATTGATTATCTTTCTCTTAGAACAATTGGGTACTCCATCTGCATCGTTTATGCAACGTTTACAACCCACTGTTCGAACCTATGTGGAGAATAGACCCAGATATTCTGGTTATTCTTTCGATAGGCTATTTCCCGATGTTTTATTTCCAAGTGATAATAACGAACAGAGTCGGCGAAAAGCCTCGGAAGCTCGTGATCTCTTAAGTAAAATGCTGGTAGTTGATCCTGAACAACGTATTTCAGTCGATCAGGCACTTCTTCATAGTTATATTAATGTTTGGTATGATGCCGAAGAGGTCAATGCAGTAAGTATCTAAAAATTAATGTTTTGTTGTCTTTGTTTTTCCTCTTTGTTTTCTATCATTTCTTTGACTCCGCTAAGCACATGACTGCAGATGTCGGTGCTTAGACATTACTTCGCGTGTAATTTGCGCGTAGAAACACATACAACATACACTGCATGTGACTACGAATAATAACATCGGCAAGAGAACATCAACTTCACTTTTTTTCCGCGGCAAATGACATGTGATGTTTGAGGAAAGGATTGATGCCCATCTCACAATGCTGCGTGGCTTAAATTTTTAAAACTACACAAAACAATGGTGGCATGCCATTCACTGTGTCGTGCTACGTTTCGACTTTTAAGAGAAATATGAGAGCGACGAGAGCAACGTAATCACGTAAGCGAAGTACTCTCTCAACAAAATGTTTTCAACATGTGCGTTTACTCCTCATTTTCATTGTGCGCGAAAGGAAAAACATGTGATGGTGACACCATCTCATCCTTCACAGCAAATATCGTAACCAGCAAGCATGCAGCATTATGAAATGGGCATGAGCAACTCATATCAGTTGAGAACCCTGTGCAATCGCGTGCACAGATCTAGATTCAGTTATCAACAGTTGAACTTCTTTCTACGGCCACTTGTCTATAAGGAGAAACAGCCTTTACTGGAAATTCGTCAAGCGGCCCATACATATTTTCGGTGTGCTGAAATGTGTCTTGTGTGTATGTCGCATCATGAATACATCCCCAGCATATGAATATTTTGTTCAGTTTGCTAACTAATTTGCGGAGTCGGCGCGGGTACTTACTTAGAAAGTCTGAGCATCTCTGCAGTCTACAGACTTCCAAATTACGACAGCATCTTCCAAGGTGAAATCCTCACCATTAGGAAGGTGTGTCGTTAATTTAAATCTCATCCGAACACAACGTCAATGCATAGAATAGAGCTATCTTCGTCTGCCGTCCATGCACTTCCATTAAGCTTTATAACCTCAAAATTAGTCAAGCTTATTCCGCAATGAGCTTGATGCAGTCGAGGAAAAATTAAATATGCCTCAAAATAACCATAGTATGGGTTCCAGGGCATGGAAGTAGGCGTTTTCAGTAACGAGAAAGCTGATGAACTGGAAAAAAAAAACAAGGAGTTGCCTCATTAGCTCGTCTGCTACGGAGGTACACATTCAAAGGCAAGGCAATGGACTCTAGACAAAGCCTTCCTTCAAATCTTTTGGCGAGATATTCCGAATGAACATCAATGAATTGACAATGTTCCAGAGCGTTGCACGATGCAACATTCAACTTTCACAGCTGTGGATTCAAAACGGCACTCAGTGCTGATTGGATTCTAAAAGAATCACCACTTCTCATACACAACTAACATCCTCAGACCGGAGAACCTCTATACAATTGTCAATCTTGATGATCCGCTGTAGAGAATATTCACTGTGTCCATATTTTGTCTGCATCGACTTCGACTAGGGTTTCCAGAAACTCTTTGGAGGTTTTGTCAGCTCAGGACACCGGACTATAATGCAGTTTAACCAAACAGTCCAGATAAGTTCCATTGACGTATCGGTGTGTTCCGCCGTCCAGTGGGCTGTGAATCGAGTTGTAGCAGTTTCGTAGCCTTGTTCTGACCACTAAACGGACTTCTGTTTCTATCCTGTTGTACAACTCATGCCGATATGGCAAACGACACCGCGACCGACAGAGATCTATTGTATCGAAGGGTTGGAATTAATCCAGAAGATGTACTACTGCCCGCATGAAAGATAGTACGCCTTTTGTAGGCCAAAGATCCCTTTGGTTCCATTGAAGTGAGTATCTCCCAATGGAGAATAGGTTTCCTTAAGCATTGTAGAGCCGAAGATTCACACAAAATGTGCTCGGATGTGTCATCCTCTTCCAGGCATAGCCCACATTCCTTATCCTGGTACATGTTCGTGACTTCGTCTTAATAAATAGCTCACGTGCCTTCTTTGCATTTTTCTTCCAGTTTTGAACTCTGGCACCAAACAAAACCAACTACAGTGGCCTCTCCCTAAGTCAAACACTCCCCAAGTCGAGTTTCTCTCTATTTCGAAGTTTTTGTTCGCCATATTTTGGCATTTTCCTCAATTTTCCATACAAAAAACCATCCTCAAAGTCGAACTCCCTTTAAATCGAACTGATTATGATATCCCGTGAGAGTTCGACTCCACTGCTATTGCAGATACATGAAACTTGATGCAAACTTTAGTACTAATGTGGATTGCATTAAGTCAAAACCTAGATGTGCTAGAATGGATATCAGTAAAGTATAGTAATAGACTCAATTTCTGGTCACTGGTCACTTAGGTAATCAATGAGGAATAGGAGCACCCTAAGGAGGCAACACTCCATTATCTCAATACCTGCACAGCGTTTGCATGCAAGGAGTTCTTCTTTTAACAACTCTCCGACGCAAAAAACTGTGACACATGGTTCCTGAGAATAACTTAGTGCCTGCAATGCAGAAGGCATTTCTAACGTGGTACAAGAACAAGTAACACGTTCGATGACAGAAATTGGTGTGACCTGCCCTGACAAGCAAGTAGCTAGGATTTCTTTGAACCCAACAACTGGTGATAATGGCTCGTTCACCCTAGTTCCTGTTCCTCGAAGTGAGCGAATCTAATCTCTAAATGCACTACCACGTAAATGTCATCCACGTATACTCGTTGTTTCACATGAGACTTCCTTTTGCAATACATTTTCGTTGGCTCAAGTTTGCGACCGAAGTCAATGGAAACCCAAAAGTTCACGGTCCTCAAGTTGTGTAAACCAAGCGCGTTTGCTGGTATGTTGAACCGAATGACGCTGTATAGCGAGTTTCTATTCAAGATGTCATAGGCTTTGAAATCGGCTTGAAATCGATCTAGCGGGGACATTTTCATGAGTTTCTTAGCGGATCTTCCCCGTTGTATAAGGGGAATCCAACACCTGGTAGCCGACTCACTGAAATGGGTCTGCACTCTCTAGTAACAGCGCAACAAACCCAGACTAAGAGAGTCACTCTAACATAAGTTAACTACGAGGTTTATGGCTGATCCACTGCAGACGAACATCGCCTCACATTTCAAGAGATGTTTAACCGTGAGGGCTTTGTGTGAAGTTGATGCGTAGTGCAGTTACTGTCGAATATGGAGCACCACGTTGTCTCTTTTGAGTTATGAGCAATTCTCGGAGATTTTTATTTTACAAATTGTAGGTAGTGGCATTAATGCACTTAGGCAAATAGTACCGCTTAGAAAGTGTTTACTTCGGCGACTTGTGACCTGATTTTTGACCACGGACTTGTGCGGCCGTGGCGTTGTGGGTCTGTGCGTCGGCTCCTACGCACTTGAACCTCGGCGTATTGGTTCGATTCCAAAATTGTACCGCTTACAAAGTGTTTACTTCGGCGACTTGTGACCTGACTTTTGACCACGGATTTGTGCGGTTGTGGGTCTGTGCGTCGACTCCTACGCACTTGAACCTCGGCGTATTGGTTCGATTCCAAGATTGTACTGCTTACAAAGTGTTTACTTCGGCGACTTCTGATCTGACTTTTGACCACGGACTTGTGCGGCCGTGGCGTTGTGGGTCTGTGCGTCGACTCCTACGCACTTGAACCTCGGCGTATTGGTTCGATTCCACGGCCCCACCTCTTCCGATGCTCAAAGAGTACTATTATGCGTCTCAAACTTGGCCGTTCGGAGTCGGCATAAAACTGTAGGTCCCTTCGACTCGTGAGAGAACAATAGCTCGCACAACATGAGTAGTTGCTGAGAAGGTAGACCCTGGTAGTCTACGGAATGTAGCGCCATCCATATTATTATTATTACTTCGGTAGGAAATACTGTTATTCAACAGACTACATTAGCAAAGGCAACCTCATTCACATGTGCATGCATAAGTTATCGTAGTTAAATGTAAATTACTTGTTCTCCTCTCTAACCCGATGTACACAACAGCAGCAATTAGCTAAAACGATGGAAGAGTAAACAAAAAAAAAAAAAAGAAGAAATAATTCTTACATTTACAGGGTCGAACAAACAAAATGTGTGAACTTGAATTTGAACAGAATTTAATAATATTTATTTACTGATCTTACAGCCAGCCCCGGAGCCATACGATCATAGTGTCGACGAGAGGGAGCATACTGTGGAGCAGTGGAAAGAATTAATTTATCAAGAAGTAATGGACTATGAAGCGCGAAACGCCATGCCAAGAGAAGGGCGGTAGAGCGACAGTGCATTACAATTTAAATAAATAATAAATTAAAGAAATAAAAAAAATAAATAAATAAAATGACATAAACAAAACAGAAAAAAACAAAAAAAAAAAACAAAAGAGAGAACGTTTTGGAAAGATAAGGAAATTGAGAATGTTCTCCATAGTGACCTAGATCATTATATACTTATATAATTGTCTATTAAATGACTACACTTACATTAATATGTGTATATATATAATATATGTACTATATAATATTATATACTATACCTATTTCATATTATAAATTGATTCCCTATGTAAGGACACATTGTCACATCACATAATTTATTTATAAAACAAAACAAATAAGAAAGAAGAAGAAAATAATTAAAACAAGCTGACGATGCTAACCAATGCAATAATATTTGGTTATATGTATACAGTGAATGATATTTGTTTTATCTTGCTTTACATTTTTCGGTTCTTTTTTTTACGTTTCTTTATATTAAATTAATAAGCTAAAACACAAAACAGAGCAAATAAGTAATATCTTCGTAAAATATTCTATTAAATATAAATTCACTTACTATTTAGACCATACATCTTGTTGTTTTTCTTCTTTGTTGATGACGTTTGCTGATAGTGAATATGGGGTGCGCATTTTACTCACGAATGGATGGACTTCAGGTACATGCCGACGGCGAATGAACGCAGTAGTGCAATTATTTCTCATAAAAGTCGAATAAAGTCTAAATTATGGGAAGAACAAATCGAAGAGCTGCGACTCGTTGCCAGAGAGAAGGTGATGACGTATTCATGTGACTGGGTCTGGATATGGGCCTAAGATGTCTCTTGTACTGGTAACTGTGCGACGGTGATTCGTTTTCTTCTTAAAATGGCGGACCTAGGACGAGGTGGTGGACTAATTCCAATATCTTCCCTTGTTCCGCTTGGGCATAACTCCCGATGTGTTACAGTAGAGTTGCCTGAAGATCCCTTGTGCGTGCTATTACCTCACGCCCTCCGTTTAGTGCATCATGTGGGTCAGAAGATTATGAGATTTCTTGACATTCTAAAGGGTGATTTTTTTAGCTATTATCTTTTTGGCAACACTGGTTTAGACAGCTTACGCACGTTTCGTGTTTTTTTTCACTGTCAAACATCTTCAGTTTGGTCTATAATTTAACCATGAATTGTCTTACAAACGAACAACGCTTGCAAGTTATTGAATTTTATTATCAAAATGCGTGCTCTGTTAAGAAAGTTCATCGCGCGCTTCTTCCATTTTATGATCAGTTTAATCGACCCACTGAAGCGGCTATTCGGATTGACAGAATTGTCGATTTTGGAGTGAATATCAGCCAGAAGCATTGCAAGAGCTAATAATGCATCCAGAAAAAGTCACAGTTTGGTGCGCTTTATGGACTGTTGGCATCATTGGACCGTACTTCTTCAAAGATGATGCGAATCGTAACGTAACTGTGAATGGTGAGCGCTACGGTGAGATGATATCCAACTTTTTTTTGCCCAAAATGCAAGAGCTTGACTTGCATGACATGTGGTTTCAACAAGACGGTGCCACATGCCACACAGCATGCGCAACATTTCATTTCACGTTCGGGACCGGTCAATTTGCCGCCTAGATCGTGCGATTTAACGCCTTTAGACTATTTTTTGTGGGGCTATGTTAAAGCTCATGTCTATACAGACAAGCCCGCTTCAATTGACGCATTGGAAGACAACATTGAAGCATTTATTCGTGAGATACCGGCCGAAATGTTGGAAAGAGTATGCCAAAATTGCACTAAGCGGATGGACCATTTGAGGCGCAGTCAAGGTCAACATTTGCATGAAATAATCTTCAAACATTAAGTTATATGGACCGTACTATCGATTCAAATAAAGATTTCATGCATTTTAAGACTCCTGACTCCAAGGTCCATAATTATGCTCTAAACAAAAACACTAATTTGCTAGTTCTCTTACATGGATTCGTAAGCTTGACGACAAGCAGAACGGCGGAGGTGAGTGCTAAAAAAAAAAAATGTTGCATATATTTGGTCATGTCTGCGACTGAGGCGACACCGTGAGGTCTATGAGCTGTACAAAAATGTGGATGGATGTAGTCGAGAATGTACAGATTTGTCCAGTCACATACCGCGAGTGAGCACCCATGCGCCAGTCAGGAGGGTCGTGGCTCCGTGCCTCCTGGTACGAAAAGAAGATGAAGACAGAACCATTGGTTTTCATGACTGAAAGCAGCTTCACAAGGACCCTTAACAATATTAGGCTCAGAACTTTCACAGAGGCATTGCAGTCAGATGTGGAGATTGGCATAGTTTGTTCTCTGACGGGTGAAAGGGACCTGCAACGAAGTTTGAGTAGGCTTTCTTCACCACGGCTAACACAGGCACACTGACTTCGCACGCCTCCAATTTCGCTAGAAGAAAACAATTCCATCAGCATTCTCTCCAGGTACACTCAGGTCCTCCGATTCTTTACATAATGATCCAAAACAGACGAGGCAGCAGGAATATGTTTTCGAAGGATCTCAAAATTACCATTTCTTGCTTCGACTGCGCTGCAACATCCAGTCTCTATATGTCTAATGAAAAGGAGAAGCGAAAAAAAAGCACTCTTGGCGGAGCCTACGGTTAAACGTCTTCATTTACCACCGTTAACCCGAATACAGCTGCTGCAGTTTCTTTATAAAGACTGAATTTCCCTCAAAAGAGGACCATCAATCACGGCACTCCAGAGTTTACCTCGACGCACTCGGTCGCATCTACAAAACAGCTGTAGATCGATTTGGCATACTCCCAATCCTTCTCGAGTATCATTCTTAAAGTAAAAAGCTGAACTTCTGCCGGGACGAAAGCCGCAGTGTTTATCCCCCATTCTGAACTCGACCATAGCTCTAGACCGCGCCTCCAACACCTTAGCGTAGACTTTCCCGGGGAGTCTTGAAAGAAACATTCCCTTGTAGTCAAAGCAATCTCTTTTGTCCCCCTTTTTGAAAAGAGGGACAATCACCCCAATTTGCCAATCGTCAGGTGTCTCACCGCGTTCCTAGGACACCTCAATGACACGAGAGAGCCATAAAACTCCCTCTTTACCCATTGTCTTAACAGCTGGATGGCGCAGTTGGTTGAGTCCCTGTCCTTGGTTAGAGGAGTCCCCGTTTCGAATCCCAGTGAAAGCAAAGTTAATACAGTTAATCCGGTTTTTAAATCTGGTCCAGTCACCATTTGCCGGTGGGATCAAATTGATGGCACTATCACTGGAGTTCTCGATCAGTGGTAGGAGTCTGACTATGAGTATCACTGGATGCACCAACAGGGTCTAAGTGCGCTGGCGACTTAGCTGGCAGCTCATTCACGTTACTTTACCTTTCCCATTGCCGTAAGCATTTCTGGCCGGATTTCGTGCACACCGACGAATTTGTCAACACTTAGCCAAAATGACATCCTCCTTGGACTATTCCCCGTCCCACTCAAGACTATGGGTCTGCCATCATCAGTTCCCAGTTCGGGATTGACCAGCTCCGAAAAGTGCTCGTTCTATCTGCACATAACATCCACCTCATTGGAAAGCAACACAACATCTTTGGATCTGACTCCTTCGCTGATGTGGAATCTCCTCCCTCTGAACCGAAGAACGGTTTGCCAGAACACCATTTGCAACTTCTCGCCGAACTCCTTCCAGGACTGCTCTTTAGCTGCTCCCACAGCCAATTTGTAAGTTCTTAGCGCCTCAGTGTACGGGTCACGAGAAACAGAGCCCCTCAAGGAAATCCAGTCTCTTCAGTAGGTTTATTTTTCTCTGAAGGCTTCTTCAACCTGCGGACGTTTTGAACCACGCAGTTTTTTTCTCACCACCAGCCGCCAACGAGTAGCAATTTTACCCTTTCTTCTTTCCGACGAAAGAGCCGATAATTTTGCAAGGAAGGGGACGAGACAAAATCAAGAGACACCCTATACGTCGCGTGAATGACTCCAAAACGAGAATGTGCGGAATTAAACACTAAAACACACAAGTCTGCATTGAATTAAAAGAAAAGCAGATCACTGCTACTGATACATAGGAAGTATATGAGCAATCTGGTGGACTTACTCGCTGGACATTGCCTCATGGACAATCAGGCAAGAGGACTAGTAGCTGCAGATATGAAGCGGAAGAGACATGCTTGCCCTGCTCTTGCAGGAATGAAAAAAGTATTCCTAGGTTCCTAGGAGCCGAATAATGACTGCACAATAGATCCGAACTAAATGGACTACGGAACAACCAGTGCCTCGTCACTTCTACCATAAATGAGAAGGAAGAAAAGAAAAAAGCCCACATCCTTTGCTCATAAAATGTCCTCTCGTTCGAAGAAAAACTCATCTGGGGCATATTTCTGCGACAGCTTGAGCAAATTGCAGCTGGAAGCTTCCACTGGTTGCAATGGGCCCACTTTGGGCGTATAATACAGACATACTTTGTACATTATTTAATTGCAGTGAAGCACTGACTACATGAGCACTACCTTTTCTTAAACGTTAGAGCCTATGTGGAGGTGTTCCACTTAATTTATTTATCTATTGGTCAGCTTCACGCTCCTTTTTAACGAGCCTATCGAATGCCAGGATATTTCTTCAGTCATTTGCAAATAATTTCCATCTCCGGTCGACGATGGAGTGTCTGAGCCTCAAGCATTTGCGAATGAAATAATGCCACATTCTTCCTCCGAATCCTGTTGAAAAAAAAAAAACAAATAATCATTCCACACACACATGCAATGACACCGTCAAGATTACGTGAATATAGGGCGTCAAAACTTCGAGTGGCCGTTCGGGGCAAAAAGCTCTCCGAAGAGTGGTTAAATGGGAGTGGAGTCCATTTCAATGGACGCGTGCATTTTGTTCAACGCCCTTAGGCGTACAGACGAGCTGAGCACCAGTGTGCTTTACAATTATGTTTGTTGACATGTAGAGAGCTTTTACTAGCGTCAAACCAGATGTGATTAAGTATGCATCCACCACCTCCACCGCCGGACGTATTGATTATTCGACGAGGTGTACGCGCCGATGTCGGGCACGACAAACGGGGGATGCTATTTTTAGAAATTCTCTTAGCTAAGTTCGTATATCCTGGGAATTGGTTCTAAACTTAAGCGACGAGAGTATACTCTGTGGGGAGGGGAGGGGTGGTAAATGTTTTGTTTAAGGAGTTGCAGGGGTTGCTCGAGAGACTCGTGGAGAGAGGATATTTTTTGTCTTCTTTTTTTGTCACAAAGTTCGTGCTAGTAAATCTCTTGATTTACATGAGCTTACATACTTTCGGAATTGTGATTATCTGTGCGCACGAGGAGAGAAGATAATCTTTTATTTTCTGTGCGTATGCTTTTTAATGTTTAAATGTAGAGCAGACGCCATTGTGCATACGCAGGAGAACGTCCATTGCAATTGAATTTCGGCTCGTTGTTCTGATTTTCCAAGAATATCAAATTATTCGCCTAATTCCTAATTCCCAGTGTCGCCTCCGGCGTAAGGCAAATCCTGGTGAAAACAAGCGAGCTTCAAATCGAAACGCACCACCTTTTCATCGATTTTAAAGCCGCATACGACAACATTCATCGCAAGGATCTATTCGAAGTTATGGCCGGTTGCCTTAGCGACCTCTTTAGTGGATTATGCGGGTCAGAAGAAGATGATTTGTCGCACCACGCTCACCCATACGCGATCCATCGCGCAATTCTGTTTAAAGACTTCCGAACGGTTTGAAATCTGCACTGGGTTTCGGTAAGATGGTAGGTAGGTAGGTAGGTATATGGGTGGCTCATTTAGACCAGCAAGATGAGTCCATTGTGCCCTTAATATGTGATGCTCTACTGCTACCATGAGACCTCCTTTTATTTCTACTAAAACCAACCTGCTTCATTTGAGAACTTCAGGAGACTTTTCAATTTCACACCGCACAGGTCTTCCAGCTCTGTAAAGAAGTGCTGTTCCTTCCTAGGGCTGGGCATTCGCATAGCTCATAGCTGATGTTGGATAGATTCTATTTCTTCTTCATCTCTGCAGCTCCTGCAAAACAAAAGGTAAGGAGATGCGCTGTCGTGAGATTCCTTCAATCTGGTAGTGGAGAAGATAGTGCGGCGTACAGCCGACAACTCTACAAGCCACTCAAACTGTTGGGTAATGCAGTTGACATCGATGTGTCGTAGTGGATTGAAGAAGAGGCGAAACGAGCTGGTCTAAAGGTCAATGAGGACAAAACGAAATATACGCTGTCGCCCAAGAAAAGTGCCGTCACAGCACTTGTGGCAACAATCGACAGCTCAGGTAGTGAAGGAGTCTGTCTACCTCGGGGCAAATGTGAGCTTCACAAACGACATCATAGTAAGGTTGGGCGTAGAATCGCTCTTGGAAACCGATGCTACTTGTTGTTTATCGAAACAACCGGACTCAAAACTCCTGACTCGGAAGTCCAAAGTCATGCTCTACAAGAGAACAGAAGAGTATTCCAAAACGGAACACATGTGTGACTCATACGATATGACATACATACTCACTCACCAGAGCAGCGACCCATGTATAATCTGATCCTGAGCTGTCGTGGCCTTCTATCGCTGACGGTCCTGCACAGGCTGCTTTCAGTCACCAAGATCAAGCTGTCTTGCGTCCGCAATGACTTGGTCTTTATACCTGATGTTGGGTCCGCCCTCTCCTTCCCGAACTGAGAGGTTCGGATTCTAGAACCCTCTTAGCTTGAGCATTGGTGCTGTTGCGGCAGCCTTTACAACTCTATTCTCTGTAAAGGGACAAAAGTAATGAATACGATTAATGCGCTATAAATAGCAGCCGAAATCTAAGCGCGCTGAGATACAGACGTGGCTTTAGGGGCGATAAAAGGGAAGATTTTGACGAGATTAAGGTAGCTGCACTTCAGGCTAGACGACCGAGACTCAATACGAACAGATCGCCAAAGTGTGGCTACCCCTTCAATAGAAAATCCGTAAAAAGGACAACAACGTAAGGACAACAGGAGGGCAAATGAATGACTTGAAGACACAAGGCCTCGCGATTTGATTGACGAAGCCACTGGTCTTCGGGGATTCACGATGGACGAGGTAAGTGCAGGCATATTTCATAATTGTACAAACATTGGACTCTCCCTTAGTCGAACTCTCTCAACTCGGAGTTTTTATTCGCCATATTTTGGCAGAGCCCTCAATTTTCCATACAAAAAACCTCCTCTAAGTCGAACTCCCTCTAGCTCGAACTAATTTCGATATCCCGTCAAAATTCGACTTAGAGGGTTCACTGTATATTCATTCTTTTTATCTCGTTACACAGAATGGACTTGTAAATGTTGACGCAACAACACCAATGCTCAAGCTAAGAGGGTCTTCGAATTTGATCCTCCTGATTCGAGAGGAAAGGAAGGAGAGGAAGACCGAACCCCCGGTATAAAGACCAAGTTACCGCGGTCGCAAGACTGCTTGGGCTTGATGACTGAAGGCACCGTTCCCAATAAATGTAAGCCATGGGCAGTGGCTAGTGACTTTCTGTAGGATGATGCACATGTCGATCAACAAAGTCCATTGAGCTGTGACGTAAATCTCCAAAATGCTTAACCGCTAATCACTGCTGGTTAATAAAATGGAGAACGAATAAATACGATGGCGAAAGAAATCCCTACTTTACTCTACACTCTTGTAAAATTTCCTCTAATTCCATCTGATAGGACTCTAGCCCTATTCCCAGCAAGATCATCTTTTAATTGAAGGGGTTTCAAAGAACGAGCTGCAAATAAACACGGGTGGAAAGCAAAAACTCCTGCGGCAGTCCATTCGCCTGCCATGTCTACCTACAAGGCCCTGGTCCTGTGATGGCACTTGCTTAATTAATTTTTCAACTCGTGCTTCCTCACGAGTCTTCTGGAGCGGTGTTCATCTGCTTTTGGTCAGATTATTCTTGAGATCTGGCTAGTGGTCCCAGTCGGTTATTTATTGCAAAAATGCCACATAGGCAGTTCGGCTACACAAAGACGAGCAACAGCTTTTAATGACTTCTACACACAAAATCCAGGGATTTAATGCGTGCCATCTGAAGGCATTTGCACGCACAAGTAAGCTGAAGGTAAAGTTGAAAAGTATTTTTTCCCTTTTCCAGCGCCAGCAAATTACGCAACGTACCGTTGATCGCTTTGTTTTCTGTGCATACATTTGGTCAAAGCATCAGTTGAACGTCCATCGATCAGAAGCTCGCCCTTTTGCGCCAATTGATTTGTGTGAAAAAATACCGCGACTAGGTAACTGATTTTTTTTCTGTGTGTCAAGTTGTATAGCATGGGTGTTCAACTGGAGGTACGTACATTATTATAAACCTATTTTTATGATCACTAGCCAGATATGAGACTTGTGTCAATTTGGTGATTTCTTTAAATGTTTGTCAGTAAGTGGGTGGCGCTACAGTCCGAGGTGGACCAGAGTTCGTCCTCTACACTCTACAGCAACCACTTGTGTTGTGCTATTATTGTTCTCTCACGAGTGAAGGGAGTGGACGACCTACAGTTTTACACCGACTCGGAACGGACGAAGTTTGAGAAGCTTTTTCTGAAACTGCCTCTGAGCATTGTCAGTGAGTCGAATGAGGTGGTGGTCGTGCTAGGAATTAAACTTAGGCACTTAGAGTAGGCGTCGACGCACTTATGTATGTACCCAACACACCTCGGTGCGGCAGCCACCGTTATGTGTGATATCTCTTATTAATACCCGGCCGTGATTTGTTAACCTTTTAAATACACCAATTTTTCTTCAAAAACAAAGCTTTTATGAGTTCGGTCTCGTCTCGTCTGTCCGTCTGTCGGCCTGTCGTACAATGCACGGCTTCTAAATTTATCAAGCGATTAGAGTGACATTTTGGAATTAGACGAGTGATACTTGAGCTTTCTGGTTAATTTTTTTCTTTAAAAATATCGAAAAATTGTGGAAGACGAAGAAGAGGCGACTAATGGACGGCCGGTGCGTGTGCTAAGACGAACGGCAGTGAGAAGTCACCCTTAATCTATAAGTAGGATCACTGTGATACCACTTGAGTGCGGGATTACCTAGTCTGAGTAAAATTAAGTTGAGTATCGACCAAATCTGATTTGTGTGTGATTTCCTACCGGATAATTGATCCGGTATTTAGGAGGTTGCTAAAAGGAAGGCGTTAGGGGGTAATACCTCGCCAGGCTTCGCAATTGTATCGTACTTCACGGTGTCGCGGGCACTTGAGGTGAATTTTAAACTGCTTTGTCATCGCATCAATAGATAGTCGCCAAGTCTTTGATTGAATGAAGAACATGGCCAGACAGACAGACAGATCAAGACTGGAGTTGCCTTGCAGCCGCGGTCACTTGGTCTTTAAGCTTGAGCTTCGATCTTTCTCTCCTTCTGGAACAAGTAGGCTCGGATTCGAAAACCCCATTATTTGGTGTGTTGTCGCTCGCTGTGGAAGACCCAGGATAGTCAAAGGACTTTTACCTTCCCAACTATATTCACTTCTGGATGTATTCCTAGACAGCTGGATGGCGCAGTTGGTCGGCTTGTCCTTTGTTAGAGGGATCCCCGGCTCGAATCACAGCGAAAGCGAAGTTAATACGCTTTTATCCGGTTTTGGTACAGTCCTAAACAGCTGGATGGCGCGGTTGGAGTGCGTGTCAGTTGTTAGAGGGATCCCCGGTTCGAATCCCAGTGAAAGCAAAGTTTATGCGCTTTATCCGGTTTTCAAATCTAGTCAGCAACCATTTGTCGTTGATATCAATTTAACGATGATTATAGTTATCACAACGGATCAACATGACCTAAGTGTGCTGGCGATTTGGATTACCTGGTACAGCCCTTATGAATTTAAAGCTTCTTGAAGATATGGCCAAATATCAGTTCAAGATTCAGGTCTGATGTTCAGTTTTGTCCACAGTTCGGCAATACAAAGCTGGATGGGAAGAATAATGGCTTTGTTGAGCCTGTCTTGGCTCCTTAGATTGAGGTGTTGGGGGCCACGTTTCAACTGAGGTAAGGAACTTGCTTAACTATGTGAACCAGACGTTTGGACCTGTGTAGCCACCACCTATAAGCATAATTTTTAATTGCCGATAAAGTTTCAGCCGCGGCGTCGTCGACGTCATCTATCAGAACGCAACAGTTTATAATTTCTTTCCACTTAGTTTAAAGGCTAACCAACCGTAAGGTTGCACCTTCTCTCTGTATGGCACACTTTTTTGTTGCACATTCTGTATGCCTGACATTTGAAGTACTTCGCAGCCAGATAATGGGTTGCACTTTACCGCCATAATCTTCGCCTGAGAGAGATGGGAAGTATCAGGGATGCAGAGGAGAAGAATAGCTCTTGTGATTCGCTATTTCTTTAGGCTTAATCGAGTAGTAAGGCCTATTCCGAACAACTAAGGAGATTATAGATAGGATATTGATCATCCCAGTGACGCTGAAGCATAGACTTTGTCAAAAGCGCAAGAGGATATCATCGTTCAGTTCGGGGGAAAAATTCTTCGTAAAATATACGGTCCTGTATGAGTTGACGGTATTTGGAGGAGGAGATTCAACGACAAACTATACGAGCTGTACAGCGACATCAACCTAGTCAACAAAACTGAGCATCAGTCGCTTAAGATGGCTAGCGGTGCTCTGGCTCACTGAGTCTTCGAATCTAACCCAGGGGGAAAACGCAGAAGAGGCAGACTTCCCATTAGGTGGTAAACACAAGTAAAATGACCAACTGGAGGCAGATAGCTAAGGGCCGCGCTAGCTGGAGAGGCTTGTTAGTTGAGGCCCATATTCACCCCGAACTGTAGCGCCACCTAAGTATGTATGTAAATGTTATGAATAAAATAAGGCTATTGTAGAAAGTTTATTTCTTGTGATTACTCTTTTCGTCGACTTTAATTTATCGTGTGTGTACTCCGCACACAATGATTGAAACAAACATATTTAAACAAATGCTTATGTAATTATTTTTTCATAACTATGTTTGCCTGATATTTGACAGATATTTCAACATAATTTCGAAATCCTTTACATGAAATAGTTCCCAAATCAACTCAAATTCCTCGATTTCAATACGACAAAGTGGGATGTCACGTATTTCGCTTACAGTCAACCAAACCCGGCACTCCCGTTCAAAAATCTCACCTTATTATGCTTCTACATTTCATTTCCCATCCAAAATGGTATCCCTCAGCCTGAACATCGTCCTAATTATCGAGAAAATCGTTTCACAAAAATGTGCAATGTTCAAATCCACTCCGACGAAAATGCGATTATTTTCAGCAAAAAAATGCGAGTCAATTGTGATACCAATTCACTGCACTTTTTCGTGAAAACTGTGTCATTTTTTTTCAAAAGTTGATTTTCTTTGTGCTTGACCGTAGATTTAGCCTCAAATGTGTGGGGCTGAGTGTGGAAGTGATAATTCAAGTTAACTCCATCCAAAGTTTCATCCTTAAACCTTGAAAATGTGAGAAAATTAGATTTTTTATTTTTGATGACGTCACCATTGGACTCACTGGATTGGCTTGGTGTGCCTACAAATGGAGTGCACTGTTGAAGGAAAATATTAAATCGAAGTATTATATTATTGTTCTTGAGTATTAGGCCCCCTTTTGATGGGTTTGCTCTCTTTCGTGTTCCCCTCACATGCAGTTCTGTTCAAAGTTGTATGAAGAAGAAATCTGTTCTAGAGTATTCTTCTCGCCAACCCAGTTTCTGTTTGGAATCTGAGAATGAGAGCTGGTTCTAGTGACTTCATTTCTTCCTCTGATAGTAAGTGCTTGCCCAGATATACAGGTTGGGTCATTTAGTGAGGTTATTTTGACACTGACAGCTGTTTCCAACTCGAAATCTTGACAGAAAGTCAGTATCATACCTCCGCGGAAACGAAATGAGTCGCTTTATGCTTGAACAACGTTGGCAAATATTGAAAACTTATTTCCAAAGGGAGTGCTGTGTAGCCCCAACAGTGGGTTTTTTGAAAAGAATCATTTTTGGCCGAAACGAAGAACCCGTCGTGACTGCTGTACGCAAGTTTGTGCAAAAAGTTCGTGAGACTGGTATGCTAGTGGACAACAATCATGGTAACAGTCGGTGCACAGATGAAAATAATGCCTGGGAACAACGTTTCGATCAACGGTGGGCGTTATAGAGCCATGTTAACCGACTTTTATTTTATTGAAATTGAAGCCTTAAACTTGGACGACCTCGGGTTCATACAGAACGGCGCGCCATGCCACACAGCCCATGCCACAATCGATCTTTTGTACACCAAATTCCCAAATCGTGTTGTCAGCCGTCTTGGCGATGTCAATTGGCCTTCTCGGAGCTGCGATTTGACCCCTTTGGATTTTTTTTGTGTGGAACCGTGGCAGGGCTGATGTTATGCCAACAATTCAAGCACTTAAGGCCAATATCATCCAAGCAAACCGTGAGCTACAGCCCGAAACCATCAACAAGGTCTTGGAAAATCGGGGTGACAGAATGACAGGCGAGGGAGCCACTTGTACGACGTTACATTTCATAATTAATGGGAATGTTTGTTCTTACTAATAAAGCCCTAATACATGGAAGAAATTTAATTTTGTTACTTTTATAGCATTTTTAAAAAAGAAACCTGTATTTCGCCCACCCTGTATTTGTCTTTTCTTAGTTAGTGCCTAACAGAATTGCAGTGCGTGCTCTGAAATTTCATTAGATTCCCCACAGAATCTGTAGAGACCTTGTTCTGGTAAGCCTAGTTTACTTAAGTGCTCCTTGAGTCTCCTGTGCCCTGTTAGGAATCTCGTTAGGAGACGGAGGTTGTTCTTGCTTATTTTTATACATGCCTCAAATCTCTTTCGGTTATTCTGACTTAAGAGATTCTGGGCCTGCTTCATGCCATGAGCTTTGTTTTCGGTTTCTTATTTCTGGTTTCCTGAATTTTTATCTGAGGACATGGTCTCCTACAGCGCAGAATGAGTGGGGGCCTTTGAAGGATTCCGATGCACCTTTCGTAGCTATGGAGTCGGCCATTTTATTGCCTTTTACTGTTGAAAAATATGGCCAGGTATCCATTCCCCTACTCAACTCTTTAAGCTTTTGTAGGTATTTCCACACGGGATTGGATTTGATGAAGCAGGAGTCCAGTGTCATGATAGCGGCTCGAATGTTCGACATTATTGCTATGTCGCAGTTGGTATAGCTTCTGTCGCGGTACATTTGAATCCATCTGTCTACTTCTTGTTCTTCTAATGGCGCTACAATCCGGGGTGGACGTGTGCTTCAGTCAACAAGCTTCTCCAGCTGGCACGATCTTTAGCCAGCTGCCTCCAATTTCGAACGCCGAGTTGGTTAAGGTCCTTCTCCACTTGGACCTAAGACGCCACCTAAGTCGCGGGCGTCCTCTGTTGCGTTGTCCCTCTGGTTCGGAGTCGAATATTCTTCGGGCTGCAGCAGTGTTTTCCATGCGCTCTACATGGCCTAGCCATCTTATGCGTTGAATCCGTAGACGCGTGACTAGGCTAGGCCTGACTAGCCCAGTTCATGGTTGAATTTTCTTCTCCAAGAGCAGGACAGGGATGATCAAGGTCTTATATAATGTTAGCTTGGTCCTTCGAGAGAGGGCTCTACCACTCAATTGCCTCTTGAGCACAAATAAACAGCGATTGGCAAGAGTTATTCTGCGTTTACTTGGGAGCCGACGCAGACGAAGTCCTTAACTACATTGAAGTTAAGGCTGTCTACGGTGACGTTCTGGTCGAGTCTTCGATGTTGTGCGTTCTTTCTCGATTACAGCTTGTACTTCGATTTTCCCTCATTCACTGCTAAATCCATTTTCGCCGCCTCCTTTTCAATAACAGCAAACGTTTCATTGACGGCACGTTGTGTTCGGCCAATCACTTCAATGTCGTCCGCGTACGCTGAGGACTTTTGGAATATCGTGTCTCTTGTGTTGGCGATGCATCTGTCTAGACTGCGTTCGTCGAATACCTTTGACATTATAGGCAGCAGAGTTAATTTAATTACTACTTCTACTAATTTTTACGAGTCTCGAGCGAATAGTAGTCTAGGCGAAGTAGAATATTAAACTGTGATACAAAACTGATTTCATTGTAATCCCATTCATACGTCCCACTTCTTTCCTTTTCTTGTTTCACCAGTGGGGATACCTACTCCGTTTAAGATTATGCAAGGAATGCCCATCTATTTTAACTTAAGGCCTAGTTCGACCATCCAGACAGGATTTGTGATTCTCCCTCGCAAGATAATGTGGATGTGGAATGCTATCAATCTTATTTCTAAATCTTCCTCCATTTTCAATCTCGACACGTGCTACCTTTTGATATAATAAGGGTAAAATACGTAAAAGGCGAAAAGAAACTGACCATAAAGTATCATTGAGCAATACATATGAAAATGTTATCCTTAGCACAATTTAAAATGCCTCCAGTGTTAAT
This sequence comes from Eristalis pertinax, assembly GCA_907269125.1. Classification (NCBI taxonomy): domain Eukaryota; kingdom Metazoa; phylum Arthropoda; class Insecta; order Diptera; family Syrphidae; genus Eristalis; species Eristalis pertinax. The sequence continues at coordinate 33,112,636 of OU026146.1, forward strand.
AAACTGCCCTCGGGTAGCGTTGCTTTTGGCAGACTCGCGGGCTACATACACGTACATACGTAGCTCGATGTATACTTCCCTTGACTTATCGCGGTGAATCTTGTAATTTGTGGTGTGTTGGTAGGAACGTTACAAACATTAACAAATTGTGAGAAGATATGTATGTACTCGCATTTAAAAGGAAGAAGTGTTTTTTTAGAGAGCAAACATCTCACCGCACTACGAGCGAATTGCCCATGAGGGCGATTCTCACCAAGCCCCGCAGAAAAAAAAGTATATCTACTATTCTCAATTCACTACTTAGCCAGAAGAAAAAAAAACAACACCTAATTAAACACCTAAAAATATCTCTCTTGACATCGACATTGTCTCTTTGACGCCAGCACACGCACACAAGTACTTTGTGAGTGCAAACGTGTTTTTTCGGTTTCCGGACTGAGGAACTGATTAAGGGTGGCTTCACTAACCTGCATGGTGTCAGTCGATTTTTTTTCCCTTTTTTTCGACCAACAGAATGCAAGAAAATAGCTTGTGTGAGTTGCGGCATGCGAAATGCGAAACATTCCTCCATACGAACTGATTATGCAATTGGCATTGCCATGTGAACAAGTTTGGCTTGTTGGATGCAGGGTTTCTCGTGTGTAACGGAATAAACTGTGTTTTAAACAGTTTTTATTTCAAGATTAATTTCTGAAGAAACATCTAAATTCTTCGAAGTTACCACAAATGTGACTCGTTTCAGTCGGTTTGGGCATTTATTTGAATTCTCACCTTTCTCCCTTTTGAGGATAATTAGAAGATGTTGTTTTGATGTATTTAACCTTCCTAGAGGGTGGATGTTTCTGGTTCCAACTTCTTCATAAAAGTTCGGCTGATTTTCTTTTCATCAAACCTTTCAGTTTCGAACAATAAAATTCGGTATTTTCTGGGCCGCTTGTACAAAATGTTTGTGTGGTGCTACATTCCTACAGCAATACGTTGGTTGAGGTCCATAAACACTTCTGCGCGCCACCATCCCGTGGGTGTCGTCTGATGCGTCGTCTCCCAAGTCTCTTCGAGACGGAGCCAAGTTGTCCGTGCCATTGTCCAATCAGCGTAGACGCTGAATCCGAAGACGATAACGACAGCTCGACTCAAGTCGCTTAACAATTCAAAAAGTGGTTGAATTTTCTCGTCCAAACGCCATCAAAGCAACTCAGACCAAGGATCACTCACAGAAATATTCTCTCGAACAGGTCAAGGACTTCTTCGTCTTCTGTATTCGTTGTCCATGCTTCTGTGTCGTAGAGCTGGGGACTCGGCTGATTAATGCCTTTCATAAAGTCAACTTGATTCTTCATCCCTATTCAATAGTCCTTTGAGTCCAAAGAAACATCGGTTGGCAAGAGTTATTCCGCGTTTGATCCCGATACGTTGTTTGACATTGTTGCTACTATTAAACGCCAACCCGAGTTAGATAGAGCCTTGAACTACGTCAAGGTTGTTGACCTCGGCTGCCCAATGGATTTGACTAAAACATCAATGTTGTGTTTCTTTCTTGAAGACAGCATATTGTTGACCCTGCTCTTGTTCGCCGCTAGACCCATTTATGCTGGTTCAGACTCAATGCTAGTTTCGCTCATCAATTTGGTGGACAATCTTGCTTCACGTGTGGCCGAAACCTAAATCGAAGCCGATCTCTCTGTTGTCTGATCTGGTTTGTCCAACAGAATTAGTAGTCGCTTCACAGAAAGTAAGGCTGTCGTTTTAGTGAACATGTTGATGAAGATTCAAAAATATCAATTTCACCTTCAAGCACAGCTTTTTGTGCTACCGTCTGCACTAAAGTCTAACTCATTCAATAATTGAAGCCAGCTGACAAGTGAGAAATTAGAACATACAATGATGGACAATGCTATTCGCGTGTAGTCGGCTTAAAACGTTAATAAAATCCAAACGGCCCAACCGATTGATGCCGAATATTTTTGTCCATCAGTGTACGTCTATTTGATGCTTAAACATCAGGGTTTGGATGACTATTTCCGTTGCACCCAACAGCGATGAGGCTCATTTTCAATGGCGAGGTGAAAGTCCACCAAAAATCATTCCATCCACAAAAAGTCACTGTTTGGGGTTGTCGTTGGTCCGTACTTGTTCGAAAATGATCCAGGTGTAACCATCACAGTAAATTCTCGTCGCTAGAGGCCAATGTTAATAGAATCTTTGGCCTCAAATTGATGATATTGAAGTGGAAGGCAGTGCCACATCTCCTACAACACGACCAGTTTTACCTTTACTCCTATTGCAACAAACATTTCCTGAACGAATTCAATTGATAATGATTGGAACTGGCCCAGTCGTAGATTCTGCGATTTGTCGCCATTGGACTTCTCTTTTTGGGGCTAGATGTAAACGGATTGTGTTTATGCACACAATTCGCAAAACTCTTGGCCCTTTAAAAACGAATACTCGTCAAATTATGATCGAGTTATTCTCCAATATGTATCAAAAATAGGACTAGAGCCCTGCAATAACTACCGTGGTCGGCACTTGATGATCAATCAAAGTTCCAACTTTCATATGAACTACAAGAATCCGGCCTCAAATGCGGCATTAGATGCCGCTTTCCAGAAGAAATATGAGAGCCTAAAGGTTCCATATCCAGTCGATAATGTTTCACCATAAATCGGGAATGAAATTAAGGAAACAATTCAAGAAGAATTCGAATTTGCTCATCAGTTCCCGTGACAAGAAGGTTGATCATCTGAAATCTGTCCTGCCAAATCTACCGTGATTCATTCCCTGACTGGGCATTGAATTTAATAAATCGTCCATCATTCTCTTACACTAGAGGAGCAAATTGGATACAAAATAAGGACGCAATGCAGTCCTTTTAAATCACGTCAAATGCAGAATGAAGGTAATCATCGACTGCAATAAAATGTTGTTGCACAAATAGACAAACTTGTGCGGTGCGGGTGTGTTCTTTGAATGCCTGAAGATTTCCAAAGCCTACAGGCTACCGGACAGTTGCAGTGTGTTCCAGGCGGAACGTAACTTTGCAATTCTAGAAGAGCATTGTCTACTCAAAATACACCCAAATATCTTGCCAAGGCAGATAGTTTCCAGATGCGTTGATTGCCAAGCTGACATCAAAGCTACTGCTTCTTTTATTTCATATTCTTAATTGGTACGGACTGAGCTAGCACCATTAGAAGTCCAAAATGTATCTTTTCTGGGTTCCAGGAGACAATGACATTCCAGGAAATTAGAGGCCGATGAGCCAGAGTGCTCGCTGGCAGAGGAGGCGCACATGTCACCACAAGCAGCCGAGGCACTTCCTTGAAATAGAAAACCTCAGATGGGCCAGACTGACAAGGTGTGCAACATCAATGCAACCGATCTAAAACTAGCGATATCCTTAGGGGAGCTCGTCATGATATCGCTAGATTGGTGGCGGTCTGTATGGGACACCGGGCGGTAGGCGATCATGCCGCAAATGCGGTATCCCACACAAAATACATTGTCGCAGCTGCAATAACACAGCTGAGAGAAAGCATTTCATTGTCATGAGCCGGGCAGGCACAGGTTCTTGCTAGAGCCAGACAGCGAGCGCTCGGTAGACACTTCTTCAACTCACTTGGTCAGATCTCTTTGGAGGATATTGCGGGACCAAAGTAAAGGAAACATTCGGCCATTTGCGAGATCCAGGACAAGGTGGTTGAACCAAGTCAAAGAAACTCGCCTAATTGCGCTTGGCATAGCCCTTGATGATTTTGAGGAGGATGAACGAGTGGGCTGAAGATCCCTTTAGTGGTACATGCGGGTCACTGAGGACGATGATAATGATTAGTTTCGTAAGCACAACACCGATGGCCATGTGCAGCATACAACTTATCTTCTCCCCTCAGACATTAAGCTTCAGTTTAGTATGAGAATAACTTATTTTCTTTTAATTTGCCAAATTGATTCTAAATGCCGCTGATTTAATCGGCCGTTTTTGTTCCTCGCAAAATATGCTGAATGTCTCACTAGATTCGATCTACTCTGTTGGCAAAAGCTTGTAAAGACTTTTTAAACCGAATTTAAAAAGCACCAAATCAGCACAGAGAACCTGGTAACATCCTTTAAAATGGCAGACAGTCTTCCTTCTCTACGGCAGTAGAGAACGTGTGATATATCAACAATATACTCAAAAGGTGCTAGACGAAGTCAATTTCGGAGTTAAATTAACGTTCAGTCGGATAAGAGTTGACATTTCCTATGACAGGTATTTACATTTGTTTAGTCTAAGTCCTCGAAAGACAGCATTCTTTGAATGAAAACATGAAAATTAATTATTTTTCATTCACACACAACAAAAAGAAAAAAAGAAACACACACACACCAACCCCCTCTCAAATAGGGGTGGGTGGTGCTTGAACATTGGTGGACATAATTTAATTCGCTTGTTACAGCATTTCGCTGCACACTGCGATTCTCCAAATACGGAATATGCGCAATATTCAAAAGTTCACCCCCCACAAGCTGGAGGACGACGACAACGTACGTACATTTCGCTCATGTCGAAGCATTTCAACACGGGCTTTTTCCCTTAGCCCAGCAGACAAAGGGTGAATGCACGGCTATACTTCTGCGCACTTAAATCGATCGGAAATTTATGAGTATCTAGGAAAAAAAAAAAGGTTTTCTTCTTTTTTTTTTTGGTTGGTGAAAGACTTTCCGTGGCGTGGAGCGAATTTAATTGCATTTAATGCGAACAAATTTCTGCTTTCCACTCGGAAATAAATCTTGAAAAAATACTCAAATTTACCATAAGTAGTTAAGTAGTTAATTCGCGTTGGAATACTCAAGGAAAATCCTTCGAAACAGTGAGAAGTAGTTGGTAGATGAAAAATTCTATTATTACTCCTCCTCCTTCTCCTCCTCATCAGCATTGCCACTATACATCGGAGGGTGGTGTGTGTTTGTGTGTGTCAAAAGTGAAAATATTTTATGTATTCTCAAAGTCTTCACGGACAGTAGTCGTATGTAAAAATTAAAAGAAAAAAATATCCAATTCAAATATTACACGAATATTTAGAAAAAAGAAAAAATAAACCAAACAAATCTCTGAAATATATTATTCGTGTGTAAATCGAAGAAAAAAAAAAGAAGTAATTTTGTCAAAAACATATTTATTCGCAAACGTTGAAAAGAAAAAAACCCCCATAAATTAGGCAAAATTGAAGACGTGTGTGAATTGATAGTTTTCCAGTGTATCGGAATTTCGTAAAGGCCAGCCACCACCATGGGTACAGTTCTCAGCTTTAGTCCGAGAGAACGTCGCCCCGTCTATTCAGCGCATCATCATAATCATCATTTTCATCGGCATCATCGTAACAGTGTCGACAATGGGAATGGCTCCAGCAGCGAGGGGACCCTGGAGTCATCGAATGCGGCCGATTTCCCGCTAAATAATTTCTCATACGAACAATTAAACAATGCGAAAAATCGAGAGAATACAAAGCCGATATTTCAGCAATTGTCTAACAACAATTTTAGCCAGTATAACAATAACGAGAACAACAATTTGGTGCACGAGCAAACGCATAATGTTCACACCAACAATATAAATAATATTATCAACAATAATAATAGCATCAATAATAATGTGAATAACATTAAGTCGTCGGAGCGCAACATCGACAGCTCCAGGATATTATCGGAGAAGAATGCTCTCGAAAAGAATCTGAAGAAGCATTCATTATTTATTAACGCTCTGTCATGGAAGCGACTGGCTGCATCGCATAGCAGAAAGAAATTGGATAATAACAAGAATAAAGCGAACAATTTGCCAACAGTTAATATTAAGCCGTCCATTGGAGAAACATTACATCACATTGAGGTTGATAAGAATAAAAATGTGCAACAAAAGCTGCAGGATAAGCAGCAATTTCAAGAGTCTCAGGATCAAGCCCAAATGCAACAGAGTCTCGGACATCAGAATCAGAATCAGAATCAGAATCAGAATCCAAATCAGAATCAGAATCAGAATCAACAGAGACAGATTTTTTACACTCCTGGAACGCCAAAGAGCATATTTCTGGCCTTAGACTTGGTACGGGCTAATAATACAAATTCGACACAGCTGCAGAATAAGTTGGCACCAAAATTTCCTTTGTCGCTTCCATTGCAATTGCCACTGAAAAATTCTAGACCTCAAACCCAGCATAATCATACTGGAGCTAGGAAAACTGTGATTCAGGTGAGTAAACAGATGTTCATCTCCCGAATGGATGCTTATGAAGAAATGTTTATTTTTGGAACTGAATTTAATTCTTTTTTTTTTACAAATGGATTAATTGACTCCTTTTGCTTCATTGGAGGGGTGTGATTCTCTCCCATAAATACTTTCTATAGAAGTGTGCGTTCCAGCTCAAGGCTGCCTGGATCTGTATTGATTGTGTTCAATGTTTGCACATAATCAGAAATTAAAAAAGCGGATGTATTCCCCCATGCAGTAGTCCTTGGTACAATTGACGCACTGGAGATGTTCTTAAATCATCTGAAATTCTCCTAATCGATTTATGCGGATGTGATGTCTGCTCAAAAGTAAAAAGAATACGCCTTGCTTACCTTGGTTCAATTCGATTTATTACACTTTCCTCTTCGTTCCCTTTTGTGAATATGATTTGTGGTAGCATTCTACGCTCCTCACATCCGCTAGATGTCATTTTCTAGAAGCACCCAACCTGGAGTGTGGCCCTCAAAGAGCAGGCAAAGTACCTGTCGGGAAAGGGGTGCTGACTGAGTCCCATCCGGGGCCAAGGATCATACTCAATGGCTATCAAGGCCAAACCAGCAGGATATAAATTTGTATGGGCCCCAAAAAGAACTATAATTTTTTTTCAAAATACAAAAAAAGAAAAAGAATAATGGTAACGTATGTTTTTTGCCTGATACTTGGCATTTCTACTTGTGGAGAACTTGTCCTTTGATTGCAGTGATTACTTTCAAAACAGACCCAAAGTGTATATCTGTTATTTGCGATTTAACTGGTGACTTATTGGTTGCTGGGTCGCACAATTATTCATGGTGTGCCGAGTGTTTGACATGCTTGATCTTTTGGAACTTTACATAGCCCAGCGTATCTTTTGTTACAACAGCCAGGTCGAGGAGGTGGAAGTTGGACCTACTGTCTGCATCTGGGCTGTGGCCGAGTTAGTAGTACGAACATCTCAAGATGATTCAGGAACTATTTTGCATTCTATAGTCCATTACTACTGATTATCTCTTGACAGAGAAGACGACTTTTCGGCATACTAACAGGCCACTACACCTTCGCGAAACACCTATGTAAATGTGCTTGACCTAAGCGATGAAACCCTCTGTGATGCCTGTGGAGAAGACGATGACACAGCAGAGCACTTCGTCTGCTACTGTACCGCCTTTCCTCGGATCAGGTGGCAGTTATTCGCTGCTGATGTTGTGAGAGCTGATGATGTAGGCTCCTCAGTACAGAAGCGCCTGCTGGTATTACTCCGGAAGACCAAGAAATTCCAGCAAAAATAGGTTGTTGCTTGGTAGTACAATGTACCAGTTTTTGAGTCTGAGTGCTTCAAATGTAGTGTTAAAAACCTCAAAAGCCTGCCAAATGGAAGGAGTGTTCCTAAACCTGGACGATTTCGAAGCCTTTTCTACTTTGTCACAGTTGAGTGCTTGGATTCTCGTGAAGGCCTAACGCCATATACCCACAGTCAGAAAAATAGCGAATAACAATTTGAGTTCGTGGTATCACAATGGGCCTACTTTGACTGTCTTTTGTGGTCAGCCACTTCAACCTAACCTAACAACTTGAGTTTAACCCTCCGCATCAGTTGAGCTCATGCCATAAGGAACAAAACCTCAAATTTGGTTTTAATTGAGGCCCATCTGACATCTCTGCTGCTCTATAGGTCGCAATAACCAGTTAGGTTAGGTTACGTAGATGGGTAGACGGGTGTGAGCGACGTCTCACTTTTGATGCCCATTGGGGGAATGTCTCCTCCTTACACCTTCCTCGTAGTCGTCCTGTTAGTGTGTTGCACAGCCATACTGATGTCCTCATAAATGTGGAAATAGAATTTAGAGAGATTTTCGTTAGATCCTGGCGGTCTTGGAAGATATGTTCTCCCAGTGTTCTATGTCTTAACTGGCAGAGACTGGGGTAGTGTCAAAGTTAGTGAGGGGTTGCCTCTTTTTCATGCTTTTCGCTACAGCCTCTGTAGCAAAAGTGGTTGGCTAGTCCCATTTTCATGTCGTGGTACTTCAGATGGTTAGTTTTTGTCACACTGACGGAGTCTGTCGGTTGCTGGACTACTCAACTTGGGCCACAGCATCCGGAGGTCTCGCAGGTGGTTAGAGAGTCATGTTTACTATTTCTCGACATCCGCGGCCCGGAGTGGTTTGTTCTACAGGCTTCCCTCCGATCCGTCAGTTTTGGCCCCTTACTTGACAAGTTCATCTGCTGCTTCATTGCGGATTATCTTTCTGTGACTCCGTATAGAGTAATCGAGTGCTGCCTGCTGAGAACCTTAAGCACTACGCTGCTGCATGCGATCAGCATGGACTGGATATCTATTGCCGAAATTGCTTCGATGGTCGCTTGACTGTCAATTAGGAAGCATTGAAATCATTTTACCCGCTTCCTTCGCAGCCAGGACCTCCGCTTCAGAAACACTTCCATAGTCACGGATTCTGATGGAGCAGTGCATGTTTAACAATTCGCAGAAAATGCTCGCGCCTTTCCCCCTTAGCATCTTCGATCCATCTGTGTTAACGTGGATGGTCGAATTGTTGATGGGTTCATATGTAGTCCAGGCAATTTCGAGGTTGTGTCCACAAATTTCTTCGCCCGCATTGTTTCTGGACACCAGCCCCTATCCACAAATTGCTTCGAGAAGTATATGTAGTCGCTTTGGACATGTTCAATTTGTCCATTACGCTTGCATGTCCATGACACTGCATTGGTTGATCCCTATGGCACTCCCGTTGCAATGCAACTCCACACTAAGCTGAATCACAATATCATTCACATCTGAAACACATACACGACTATGACAAGACATGTGTGTGATGATGTGGTCCCATGTTTTGGATTAAACCAAAGGCACCACAACGCTCCCACTAGAAGGTCAAACCAATTAGTCAGGCTGAGACTGCAGGTCCTGCTTTTCCATGATACTAGAATTCTTGTTTCTATGTTTCTGTTCCAGCTTCGCGACCGAATGGTTACTGCCAGCTGATTCGATACAACCCAGAACTATCGGCTTTACTTAAAAGGCTGTGTGATTTTCGCTCAATGAACTACAGGCGTTTCCTAAACTAGTGAATCTAGTTCGAGCAGCTACATAAGAGTCTTCACGAGTCTCTTTTGATGTCCTGTAGTTTTATTGCTGTTCCAAGTATTCATCAGTCCCAATCCCCTGCCGCTTTGGACAGTCTAGACAAGCCAAGCACAAAGCTTCCACGTTTCTGTTTCAATTTATTAAGACATTTTTCACAAGTCTGTTCCTTGCGGATGACATTCATTTCTATTCTATATTGTTCTTTTTAATCAAAAGCTTTTCGAATCGTTTTGGTTCTGAATTGTCGTTCATCTTTTGACAAGATGACAGAAAGCTTTAGCATATGCCTGCGCTCGGTGGCGTCTAATAAAAATGTCGATATTTGCTACAATAAGTATGCATGTGAAGCGACCTAACATATGTGGTACAATTCATTCAGTTACATAACACCATGCTAGCCTTTTTCAGAAGCCACTAATCTTATTATCTCCTTGATTTGATTGGACTTGATTTTTGTCCATGGCTGGAGTGGACATCTGAGGAGTCTCTTCTAACTTCTTTCGACAGTAACTACTCAGGTAGTTAGGACAAAGTTTGAGGAATAAGCACTTTGATGAATTCGCCATTGGCTCGCCATGGTACACAACGTTTTGAGAATGGCTGGGTTTGGCATGAAAGTGTGTGTTTTTTATTCGATTGAAAGGCCGATCGATGCCATTATGTACGGAATATAACATCGTTCAATTTTCTATGACTCTGGCGACATCAGGCTGAGTTTGACCGATGGAATGGGTTCTGTTGGCTTTGTGAGCCGCTGTGCTTATTCGCATAGCCCTGCGACTACAGTAAACTCCACAAGAAAAAGTCTAACGGGGTCAAATGGCACGATCTCGATGACCAGTTCACATCACCTCCACGTAAGATGATTATGACCTCGAATCGCTCGTGCAGAATTTTGACTGTGGCATGAGATGCGTGGCCCGTGGCGTTGTGGATATGTGCGTCGACTCCTACGCATTTGGACCTACCTAGGTCTAGGTTCGATTCCTGGTACGACAAGAAATACTTTTCACGGCCCCACCTCTTTCGAGTCACTGACAATGATCAAAGAGTATAACTGTCCAGAAAAAGCTTCTCAACTTTGGTCGTTCGGAGACGGCATAAAACTGTAGGTCCCTTCCACTCGTGAGAGAACAATAGCACGCACAACACGAGTGGTTGCTGAGAAGCTCTGGAACTGGCTGTAGCGCCATCCATATTATTATTATGAGATGCGTGGCACGTAGCGCCATCCTGTTGAAACTACATGCCGTTGGTCTCCATATCATCCAATTCTGGGTAAAAGAAGATCGTAATTATGGATTTATACCGCTCGCCGTAACGGTGATGGGCGCCGCCAGCCCAAAATCCAAACATCACCAAACAGTGACTTTTTCGATATACATTGGATGCTCTTGAATCTGATGTGAATTGGTATCATCCTAAATTCGACAATTTTGTTTGTTGCCTTACCCATTCATCCAGAAATGGGAATCATCCTATGCCGACCGTAAAACGGGCGAAACGTTGCCCGAATAGAACGCCCATTTTGATAAAAAAAAAATGTAATAATTTGAACGTGTTGTTGAAAGCTAAGTCACCCCATGGGGACTTGGCGAAAGGGACTTAATACGTGACAGCTAATTTGACAGATGTAGCTTCAACAATCTACATCAACTGTTAAAGTTCGGAAGTCCCTTTACTTTTACAACTTTACAACTTAGAAGACCCTTTACAAATTTTGGAATGAGTGATTGTCCTGTGGGAAAAGGATGAATTACAGAGTTTAATAAGAACAACTGGGAAAGAGATTTAAGTAAAACAACATCGTTGACTTTACGTAGCCCCAGAGAAAATAATCGAGTGCTGTCAAGTCGTACGATTGCGGCCGCCAATTGATAAACGCTCGCCGTTCGCACCCAGTCTCTTTCACAACTTTGAGCGTTGTGTCGCTTGTATGGCATTTAACGCGTCTTATTGGAAACACAATTCGCATATATTGATGCTGCCGAGCTTGGGCAACGTTACTATTGATGGCAACAGTGTCCACCCTTCCTTATTTCGAAATAAATAATGTTCTATGATGCCACCATACCATAAAGCACAGCAAAATGACAATCTTTTTGAATGCATTAAACACCTGTGAGTTGTCGAACACTTGTGGGTTGGGTTCGCTCCAATAACGACAATTCTGCTTGTGCACATAGCCTCTGAGCCAAAAATGGATCAAGAAGATAGTTTTTTTTCCCAAAATATCTATCTCCGGCCAATATTTCCAGCGCCCTCCACGATCTTGTGTCGCATCACCACAATCTTAAACGGATGTAGGCCCAAATACAACCGCAAAATAAACTGGAGTGAGTCTCTTGTGATCTCCAATTCAGCTGATCGGCGCCGAATCGACGGCGGGTACGATTACTTCATTTTCCAAATCCGCACAAATCTCAGATTGGTTGAGGGCCAGAAGAGTATTCTCCAGCTCTACTTTCTACTGTCTTCACGTTTAACAGCTGGATGGCGCAGTTGGTTGAGTGCCTGCCCCTGGTTAGAGGGGTCCACGGTTCGAGTCCCAGTGACAGCAAAGTTAATACGCTTTATCCGGTTTCATATCTGGTCCAGTCACCATTTGTCGTTGGGATCAAATTAACGGTACTTTCAATGGAATTGTCCATCAGTGATAGTAGTCTGACTATGGGTATCACTGGATGCACCAACATGGTCTAAAGTGTGCTGGCGATTTCGCTGGTAGCTCACCTACCTAAACTAACCTAAGCTACTGTCTAGAACCCTTTATCTTATTTCTCAAATAATGAACTACTACAGTCAAAACACCGAATTAAAGCACACACCTTAAATTAATTAAAGCATCCAACAAGAATTTGTGCCAATGGCGTTTCAGCGAAGAAAACAATCTTCCTCGCTTGAATTCACTTAGGAGCAGTTTAAAGTTCCAAGTACTAACTCAGAAATTCATTGAATGCTCTATAATGCATCAAGCTCATTACCATCAACTAGATGACGACTTTAAAGGGCATTTCCCGTTCCTGGAAGTGTAAACACTCATGCATTTTGCATTATTAGAAGGAAATGATTTCACGAATCATGTGGGTGCACAAACTCAACTCGTTATACAAATAAAACTTTGTTTTTCTTCTGATTTTCGGCAGATTTCGTACACCCTTACCTTTCATCACTCACGGAGTGAGTTCAGGGATCTCTGGCATTCAATTAAAGTCACTGCCTTCGTACAATTAGCCTCGATTCGTCCATGCGTAGGTAGAGAAATTATACCACATTTTCGTCATAAAATAATAGGTACTTGGTGGGAAGAGTTTTGAGTTCGAGGTCGTTTATTCGCCCTAGTATCGGGCGTTTTTAATTCCGTTTCCTATTTACTTTTATTGAATGCTGAACATGGAGAAATGTGAGAAACATTTTATGGCTTCACAGTCAATTTGAGATACGAACAATAAAATATTGCGAGACGAATTGTATGATGGAGTGCGATGTAAATTAATTGGAACAGGCAGATGTATTTTAAATTCTCTGGCTTTCGTTTCGTAAGCCTGGTCATCGTATAATGGCCGTTATGTTTTTTGCTCCAGAGTGTGGCATGGGATCTGCTCTTTTGTTTGGAGATATGCGGTCCAAGCTGGGAAGTGTCTTTGAATAGAGGACTATAACTTCCGCTTATTTGTAATCATTCCTTCGACTGACTTCTAGCCTCTCGGAGTCGTGGATGTGAGGAGTAAAAGGGGAAAGCATTACCTGAGGCGTCTGTAAAATCGAAGGCATTTGACAGAGTTTGGCATCAATCTCTCTTGTCGAAAATGCGTGCCTATGGAATCTCTTCTTCTATGGATTAGAAATTACCCTTCGAACCAGTTCAAGTGTTTTTTTGATGGGTTCAAGCCTGATATCTACCAACTAAATGCTGGTGTACCACAAGGCTCTGTTCTGTCTCCGACACTCTTTCTCATGTTCATAAATGATGTCTTGTTTGCTACTTTTAATTTAATCCATTAATTAGCAGATGACAGCACCCTCAGCTTTTCATATTCGTTCCCAAACTCATGACCCCGTCCGGAAGTAGAATTGGACACTGGCAACAGTCCACTAAGTGCTTCGCTCGCAATAGTGGTAGCGTTTTTAAGCTCATTGAATTCCGATCTTGAGAACATAATCAACTGGGGAAAGAACAACAGAGTGAAATTCAATGCTTCAAAAACTCTGACACTCAAGCGAACCCTTGATAATCCGTCATTATCCATGAATGGCACAACACAACAGTTGGAACGATCACATATTTGCGGTCGCCAAAAATGCAAGAAATATTTTACTCCCCCTGATTTGCCTTTCAATTATAAGGCGGTTATCCACCCCAAGCTTGAGTACAACGCTCATATCGGGTCTGGTGCCCCCATGACCACCCTACACCATCTAAATAGAATCCAAAAGTGAGCGATAAAACGTATAGGAGACAACAATATCGCAGAGTTATTAGGCTCGCTCGACCATCGCTCGTACGCCTCTTCTTTGCTCGCTTTTTATCGCTATTTTAACAAACGATGCTCAAGTGAGCTAGCCAACTGCATTCCAATGCTCATCAGTTTAGCCTTAAGCCTACTTTCGAACGCACAGTTAAATTTATTGGCTCGTTCTTCAGCCGCACTACCCGAATATGGAATGCTCTTCCCAGCACAATATTTCTCACAGACTACAACTCGCAGACATTTAAGGCCAATGTGCACAGGTACCTTCTCTCGCTTTCTCCCTCTATACCTTCGGGCCGTGTTGTGTCTTGACCCAGGACACTTAAGGGTATTAGCTATACCTCTAGTGCGCAACTACCTTTGACCTCTACGTTGTCATCACATACCTACTGTATCTTAGTCTCAGGGATAACAATAATAATGTGCGTAGCGCTACAGTCTGGGGAGGACCTGGGCCAAGTTTCTATAGCGTTTCACTCGTTTTGTGTGCGCAATTGTTCCTTCCTTCCCGCGTCGAGGAAACTTAGAGCTCTACGCTGACTTCGAAGGGCAACATTTTGAGAAAATTCTGTTGCTGATTAAATTTAGAAGAATTGATTTTCAGAAGACTTTCTTTTCCAAATAAAGCAAGACATTAATTTTTGTTGCCGTTTCCAATTCTGCCGATGTTGTTTTTGATAATGCTCCAATGCTCGATGTGATTTCGGTCACTCGGTATTCTAAGTTATTCTCACTCACTGACCACATTCTGAGCGAGAACATGATGTCGGTGGATTTCTAAAAAGGTTTCACGTCCGTCAACCATTCAACTTGGAGGTATCCGAATGCCCTCTTTTGACATATTACGTCCGCGGAAGATAACAAATTGTCGTCTATGCGGACAAGAACTCTTCCTATTTGCCAGTGGTCACGGGCGTAAACCAAGGATCTGCTAAGAGACCGCATTTACTCCCATTATAGATGAGCTTTCTTTAAATTTCATTAGCACACGACTGTTAAGAGAAAAATCGAAGGAAAAAGAAATCACTCATCGAAAATGTGCTACGAACTTCGAAAAACAAGAATCACAGAATCAATTCGTAGTAGAATCGTAGTGAAAAATCTGCTACGAATTGCGTGAGTTCGTGAAGTTTGGTATCACGGAGAATACGAATGAAATGGAAATTTGTTATCTTGTTCTACGACAAGTTACTTACGTCGGAGATTTTGACTCCATTCGGATTGTGTGATAGCATTTTTTAACTTCGATTCGTAGATTTGCTACGAATGGATTCTGTGATAGGGCCCGTGATGAGACGTAAAAATGTGTTTAAATTGTAAGTAATGAAATCAGTAAATTATGCAGTCAGTTTTTACGTTTTTAGTAAAATTACTTTTCCAATTCAAAAGCCTTGAGCTACTCGCACCTAATTAAAAGCAGTCTTACTCCTGTCAGTTGCAACTCGAAATGAGTCAACTTTCATTGCCAAAAAGCAAACTATTCACCAGAATAGCAACCTAGCATTTTGTTTTGCAAATTGCAGTAACTCTCAAGCAACTCAAAACTAACACCAATTCAGAAGATTGAACACATACAGGGTGGGCGAAATACAACTTTCTTCTTAAAAATGCAATAAAATAAGCAAAATTAAATTTTTTCCATGTATTATGTATGGCTTCATTAGTAAGAACAAACATTCCCATTAATTATGAAATACACGTCGTACATGTGGCTGGCTAGGCTGGCTTCGCAGGAACGCATTCTGGCAGCACAATTTTCCAAGACCTTGTTGATGGTTTCGGGCTGTAGCTCACTGTTTGGCCTCAAGTGGTTTAATCGTTTCCGGATTGTTGGTATACCATTCCTCACAAAAAAATCCAAAGGGGTCAAATCGCAGCTCCGAGGTGGCCAATTGACATCGCCAAGACGACTGAGAACACGATTTGGGAATTTTGTGTACAAAAGATCGATTGTGGCACGGGCTGTGTGGCATGGTGCGCCATTCTGTATGAACCGGGGTCGTCCAAATTCAAGGTTTCAATTTGTGTAAAAAAAAAAGTCGGTTAACAAGGCTCTTTAACGGACACCGTTGACCGGAACGTTGGTCCCGATGGCGAGTTGATGTACGTGAATTGAGTCTCACACACTTGGCCACACTATTCTCTGTGCGCACCGTACGATGACGGGGACCATGAGGTGTTGTCCATTAGCATACCAGTCTCATGAACTTGCGTACAGCCGCTACGGTGGGTGCTTCATTTCGGCCAAAACCTCTTCTTTTCTAAAAAACGCACAGCACAACACACTTCAATATTTGCCGACGTTGTTCAAGCGTAAAGCGACTCATTTCGTTTCCGCGGAGGTATGATACTGACTTTCTGTCAAGATTTCGTACGGGAAACATCTATCAGTGTCAAAATAATGTCTGATTTGAAAAAACCACTAAATGGCCCACCCTGTATACTTACTTATCAGGCCGGCGACCCATGGGGGGTCCGAGCTTGAGCAATTGCTGCCTTCCATCGTTGACGGTCCTGGGCGCCCTGCTTCCAGTCATCAAGACCACCCTGTATATGCTTGACAATTATCCACACCAAATGACATTTGATTACATGCCATTATATGCGTTAAAATTGGCGCTCAAGGAAGTATTCCACTAATGGAATAGCAAAAGCGGTGATGCGGTGCTTCCATGGACAAGATACACGAGTACACTTTGGACGTGTGTTCATTTTCTCCTAATCTCGGCAGAGACAACCATTTCCAAGTCACTGACAATGCCCCAAGAGTGTCACTGTCAAGCTGTCAAACTTTGCCGTTCACAGTCGACACAAAACTCTAGACCTTCTCCTCTCTTGAGATAGCAAAAATACATATAATACCTTATACGAGCTGTTGATGTTGAAGCTAGGCCCAGATCCAGATCCACCTGGGGTTGTAGCACTTCCCAGTACACACATCTATGTACACCTTTTAAACAGCTAATCAGCGCAAGATGGGTGAGAATCGATGAAGTTTCTGCTGAATTTCCGTACAAACAAAGGCGCTGTTATTGATTACATATTAAATTAAGGTTCCAAAATAGCATTTCTTTTTGTTTACCAGCCAGTTTGCTTTGCCAGAATATTTTGTATTAATATTTAATTTATTTTATTTATACAATTTTCGGTGGTTACAGGCGTCGACTTCAGAACTACTCAAATGCCTGGGAATGTTTTTACATGAGCGATGTAGGAAATTAAGAAAATTCGAAGCGTGTGATGCTGTAATGTGGCTTCGAACCGTTGATAGATGTTTACTATTGCAGGGATGGCAGGTAAGTTTTGCAAATAAATAAATAAACCGTTTTAAGTTGGATATTATGACATAACTAACAACTAACTACTTAAGGGAGTAGTGGGTAGGAGTAAGCATGTGGTAATGCAACCATCAAATCGGAATTTTAAAACATTAACTACAGCAGTGTGGGAACTCTGTCTTTGAGTGTGAATTTCTCGAAATAATCTACGTCAAGCTTTTCTCATCCTTTCTATGCTTTGGCTGCGATTCTCATAAGTTATTCTGGATCTTCTTCTTGGTGCAGTGTAGACAGTTTGGTCATTGGTCTCTTCGAGAGAAAAGTTTTGCTTGCGATCTTTGTTCCTGTATGCGTTGATAGCATCAGGAGGAGAAGAATCAACCACGAGCTGTACAGCGAACTTTACGACTCCAGTCAGACGGATTCAACGTCTAAGGCTGGGTGAGGCCATGTAGAGCACATAGACAACTTATCTCCGACACGAAGGATTGTTGGTTGCGGTCCAAGTACACTTTGAACTGTACCGCTACACAAAGAAAAAGAAGAAGAGGTGTAGAGCGTTGTCAGCATCAGTTTGTGTATAGAATCAAAAACGATGTAACGCTCTAGATGGGATGTTTCGGTAACCATTCTTAATTAAACATAATATCTTATTCATTTAAGTTTGCTAAATTGCACACACGACACAACTTCATATTCTGAAGACTGGGTAGATGCCTAGCTGATACACTGTATCTAGCGATGGTATAGTGCAGGGCTCACTGTTTTCACTTCTCTTCTTCAAGAAGAGATCAATTCCCTTGATATTGGGAAAAGAGTTTTCTAGATATGGTTCACCTTTTGTCATGTTGGCAAAACAACGGAATAATTTAAGACGGCAAAACTTAAAAATTAACGTTTCTATTTTCCTGCAGCTCCCTCTGAATGCTTATTCTTGATTGCGGCTAAGTAGAAAGGACAGCGGCTGCGGATCGTCAAGGCAGCCGCTGTTCCCTCTCTCATCCGACAACACCTTTTCGTCTTTCAATCAATACATCAAGGCAGCATCCTGCGATCCTAGCAGCGGCAACTCACCTTCCCCACGAAATGGAATAATCGCGGAATATTCAGCCGATATGTCGCGAATGACGGTCTTGTGCTGACACTTTTGAAATTCAATTCGATGCGATTTCTCCGTCTTTTCCTGGTTCATCACCTATCACCTATCATTGCCGCAGTGTATGTACGCTTCATTCGATCACTTTTGTCCTGAACTTCGCAGAAAACCACTGCTTCGTCGGGGGAGTCTTAGAACTCGAATTTGGAGCTCAAAACTGATGGCACATGCTCCAGCAATCAACAACGCCGGCTGAATGGCTTGGTTTTTGCTTAAATTTGCTTCTGTGAAGCTTTCATCTTTCAAAACGTCGCTAAGCAGTAGTCTGAGTTCCTCTTTGAGTCCATTTAATTCTCTAAGGACCAAACCACAAGCTTCGCGATCATAGAGTGAACAAATGGGAGTCAAGTCCAAGTGAAAAATGTCCTCATTCAAAGTCATAGTCTGCAGAGGCTAAAGACGTCCAAAAGGCGAATCGACTGCGAGTGCCAGACCATTAGGTTTTTAACTGCTCTGAGTGGTCAGAGAATTTCGAAAGATCCAGCAATCTGAAACTGATAGTGTCTATTGTCTTTGTCTTGCTATTATTTTTATAAAAAACCAATACTGTTGTGCCATTAACTTTTCCGCAATATAAGCACTGCTCTGCACAAACATGACAACCTCAGATCAGTTAGGTGCTATTGCAATTAGGCCGCATCAACTATTTGGAGCTTTTTCCAACCCTCTTGATTGTCTCAAAACTGGTCTCAAACTCCATGGCTCAATAACAGAGCATCAAGTGTTGTGGCACTGCCGAACAGACTCGGTGTTAAGTAGGTATTGCCAGGCCAGATCTCTAAAATGGACCATAATTTGTAGTTCAAGGGATTTAGATCTGCGGTTCCAGATGGGTCGGTTGTTCACGAAATAATCTAAATACTAAACAGCATTCATTGATTGAGAACAAAATAATATTTATATTATTTCATATTTAAGGGGTAAGAGAGGTAGAAGTCGCCTCATCTCTGTCATCTGAGCCCCACAATATCAGCTTATAATTCTCTATTAGATTTCGACCCATCTATGCATCACTTCTGATTGTCAAGCGAGTTGATGGCCAATATACTCTCTTTTGGCAAGATACTATCTGCTCATAAAGTTTTTTTGAAGTCTACAACTACCAGTTCCATTGCTTAACTGCAATGAGACCGTCCTCATTCCTAAAACAACCCAGATCCGATGAATCTGAGGGGATTTTTCAGTTCAACCCAATTTAAGTCTTCCAGACATACAAAGGAGTGTTTTCCCATGTTCTTTGCAACGTCATAGCTTGTCTGCTATGAAGGTACACGTTCCGCTTGGGCTAGTAAAAGCACAAATTACATCTCATTTCTTGAAGACGACCTTAGATGGTCTCTGTTAAATAATTGTGCAATATCTAGGAAGCCATGGCTAGACTACAACATACGACGAGCTAACGATCTTCTAAAGAGGACTCGCACTGATATTGCTAAAATTACAGCAATAATTACGGGTCAGAAGAGAAGAATTTCTACTGGATGTCACCATCAGACGCTGGACGCTCCTCTGTGAATTTTCACAGATGGATCGCTGGTAGACGAAGTTGTGGGCGAGGGTGTCTATTCTAAGGACATAAACATTCAATTGTCATTCCGACTATCAAATCCCTGTAGCGTTTTTCAGGCTGGAACTATAGCGATTAAGGAAGCTCTGTCCTCACATATCTCGTCAACTGTTCTGACATTCAGGCAGTATTCAAATCTCTGAGCGCAGTCACTTTTAACTTAAAGGCTTCCCTTAATTGCTGCCTATCTGTCAACGAGATGACCAAACATTTTGCCGGAACACTGTGACATTCCAGAGAATTGTGATCGGCCGAGCTCGATTGAAGGGCTACTAGTTCCATACTCTTCCCGATGGAAACCTTCCATCCATGCCCATTGCTACTGTAAAGCACCTACAGAAGCTTGACACGCTTACTCACCCAATTCGTAGATGGTCTACCGGCACTGCATGCCTCATTACAAAACAAAATTACAGCTATGAGTATAATGAGTAGACATAACATCAGATTATCGACGTTATAACCGGGCACTGTGTCATTGGAATTGCCTTGGAATGGACTCTAGGCAAACCCTTCCTTGAATCTCTCGGCGCACAGTGGTCCCGAAGAGGAAAAAAAATACCCAAAGTGACATATTTTTGTTTTTCGATTCTAAAAATTTGAGAACCTAGAAAGCCAACATTTTGTTGACTTTTGATGATCCGTTTCGTTATACCGTTAGCTCAAAGTTGGGACATTGCAATTTACAAAAACAAGGAAGACGAACAGCGGTGTTTCTTCTCACTGCCCACCGTTGTGGCGCCCTTAAAGTGCTCCATTCTGCCGCTGAGCAACAATGCCGAATTCATGCCGTTCATCAATAAATTATGTAAAATTCAAGCATTTCTCTGGAACGACTTGTATAATGTGATTTTCTGTAAATTCGTAATTTTTTGGCAATTTTTTTTTAAAAATTCTTAGTGTTCTATTTGTTTTAAAAGATATACATTTGGCCTTCAAATTGCATCAATTGTTGTTTTCATTTTGCTTACCAATTTTCTTGACCATCCTTTTGCAATGTTTGATGGGCTGTAACAAATATTCTAAAGGAGTCTACGAAGGGAGACCAACTTTTGTAAAAGCTAGAATTATTCTCTATCGACGGCAAAAACTAAAACCGGGTTGAGCCCAAATCTCCAGAACGAGGCGTTTAAGTGAACAATGTCGTGCATTTTTTTTTAGCATTTTCAAACGATTTCTCTTGCAATGCATGTTTTTTACAAATGCAATGTAAGAGGCTGCGGCGAGATATCCAGATTTGATGATGTTCCTGAACGCTGCACGATGGCTGTGGTTTCAAAACTGCACTCAGTGCTAATTGGCTTCTTAAAGAACCACCACCCCACACATAGGTTGTCTTAACCTGCATAACCGTTGTGAGAAGGTTAAAAGAGCCTCCAATGAGAGTGGCTTTCAATGCTCTTGTTTCTGTTAACATAATTAATTACCTCTGTAATGTTTGCATTTCGCGGATGCTTACTGTGCACACAGTGGCAGTGTCCGGGTAAGGACTTCCATGTGTGCCTTCGCGGCCAATAAGTGTGATCACATTTGCTCTCGTCCTTGCCCACATACCACATCTAGTTTCATCCATCGTTTATTCTTGTTTTTTTCACAGACAGAGCAAGAACTGAAATGTTGTTGATCTAAATAATAATTCCATCATATTTTGCATAAAAATTGAATTGAATTTGTTTTCATTTACAGGATGTTGCTTTCATAAATCCAGCCAATGTTGTTTTCGTTTATATGCTAATACGAGAACTAGTCGACGGAGACGAAACAAAGGAGTGTGAACTTCAAGCAACCGTTCTGACATGCCTATATCTGTCGTACTCTTATATGGGCAATGAAATCAGTTATCCTCTTAAACCGTTTTTGGTTGAAGAATCTAAGGAGAAGTTTTGGGACAGGTAAGCAAACAACATTATGTTTCATTTACTACAAACGAGAAAAGTAACTTTGTTTTTCCTTCCTTCCTTGGCATATTTTAGGTATAAAATATTAGTCGTTTTTTACTCGCAGTAGTGCGTGATGTCAAGGGGTTTTTTTGAACATAATTTGGACATGAACTGGATGTATTAGAACTATTGATTAGGAAGGGATATGCCCTTCAGTGCTCGCAGGGTTTCTACGCACTGTCTTGAAATAGTTAACCTCAGCCAGACAAACTGTGCTACATCAAGAACAATTTGGCCTGAATACAAGCGATCCAAAACAAAGGTCTCCTTTGGTAAACTCGTGATGATATCGCTAGATTGACGACAGTCTGTACAGGACACTGGCCGATATGAGATCATGCCGTTGTTCATAGCAGTTGCAACAACGCAGCTGAGAGAGAGAACTCATTTCCATTTCATTTGTGCCTGCCCGGATCTTGCTAGAGCTAGACAGCGTTCGCTTGGTAGACCCTTCTTCAATTCACTTGATGAGATTTCTGGGAAGGATATATATCTCAGGTTGAATAAGGTACCAGAACTGTGGCATTTAAAAACGTCACATAGTGCTAATTAGGTTCGCCACCATAGAACCTATCTAGATATATCAGATGTTTCTCAACTTTCTCGCAATTGATGTATTCAGCGACTATGCCACTGTTCGCCTTTTGAAGCCAACCATTCAGCAAGCCAATTGTTAACATCTTCTTAAGAAGATTAAGAAAGTGGTTTTCCATGCTATAAATCGAAATCGAAAGAACCAACGATCAGAAGGGCCAAGTCTAAGAAATACGGAGAGAGGGAATTTCGAATGAAAAATATTCCAACAATGTGACCGGGAAGAATGTCTCAATGCGTTAAAGCTCGATTCAATTTAGTCAGTTCTTGACAGCAGTAATTCACCAAGAAGCACAATCCTTATTGTCCTTCTGATGCTTCAAACTATTGATCACACCAATCATAGATGGTCTCGCGGACCATTACAGCGTGGTCTTCTCTCAATTCGAGTCGACTGATCAGGCTTAGCAGGCTGACTGTGAGTTCTCTCTAAAAGCGTCATTACTAGGCAAGCGAAACTTTGCTCTGAAGGAGACCATTGTGTACCTTCTCTAAACTCGCAGCGCCCTCTCCACAAAAAAAAGACTCAACTAGGGGTTTACATCTTCAATAGTCAGGCCAAATTAAGCAATATCTGTGTCAGCCATCTACCGCGCTTTGTCAAAAGCACCAACTGGCTTGCGGAGTAGGATCGATCATATCCCCCTGAGTGTGACTGCTGCATGCTGGCAATGATGTGGACTCATTAATTGATATATTTCTTTCTTATCCAATCCTTCTTAGTCCCTTCTTTGCAGCGCTACAGTTCGGAGTGCATTTGCAACCATTAACCAACAAGCCTCTCCAGTTAATGCAGTTTTTGCCTAGTACTCATTGCACTTGTTTGCAGAATTGCATCCCGTATTTGAATGTTTTAAAAATGTACACTTTAAGTCAGAGGGTGGTGGTTAAGCTTCACATAGACCTATCTTCGTCCGCAAATCCAGCACGATAGTGGCAGCTACTCTTATGGCTAATTGAAAAACCATTCCTTCATTTGTTTATACAGGCGCAAACAGACCTCCTGGGTAACTCGATCGGCAAAGATACTAGTAGTCCATCACGATTGTAGCTTTCCAGCGTCCATCCATAGTGTTTTTTATCAGAAATCAATTATAATAGGGAATGCTGACTTCTTCTCCTCTAGTCGCTTACAACTTTTTGACGAATGTCTTATGAGGCTGATGTTATTGAACTTTCTCCTTATGCGGATTATTACAAGTCGATTAAAGCGATTAATACCTTCAGTGTTGGCCCTTCATGACATTTCCACGAGCAGAACAGAAAATCGTTGTTCTTATTTCGTTGTTCTTAGTTCGTGCTTATCGAATGGGCCCATTGTAGCTCGGGCGACGGGTCCAGATGTATCGTTTGTCGGTTGCCTCGTGGAGATGAGAGCAGGAGTTCGGTGCTAAAGACTACTCCGTATCAAAGTTGTGTGCCTAAAAGATCTAATATTGAAACTATTAGCCTTTCAGTTTTGGTAGAATTCCAATGAACAAGTATAAGATGAGTTTTAGTGCAATGTCTTTATCTTTATTGTGTCTATGTTCGTATGCACATTAGGCATCGGACCTTTTCAATCTGTAGACCTTTTATCAAGGACCATCCAACAGTCCACAACCTTTAGGTTTTAGTCCACCACTTTCATCCACAAGCTCTAGGAGTTTTTATTGCGTTCCATTCCATTGCTTTCCATTGCTTTCCATTGGTTTCATCTGCATATTCTGACGAAGATTCGTGCAAGATTAGCGATTTGTGACAGTCCACTAGGATTCGAAGCTGAGGCATTGATCGAACAATCTTAATAGTGGGGGCAGTTGATAGAAGCGTGCTGATACATCACACTGATGTCGCCGCCATGTTTTGAAAACAATGACTGTCTGTCATCTAGGGAAGATGACTTCATCTGTTCATGGATAAAGATCGTGCCAGCTGGAGAGGCTTGTTGGCTGAGATCCAGGTCCACCCGGACTATAGCGCCAAGAGAGAAGTCGAAGAGACTTCATCTCTCTCATTGGTGTTTTTGTTAAGACCATTCGGTGTTGCTCCCTGGCGAATGAAGAACAAGTTTTTTTTCATTATGGTACTCCTAATGCTGGTACAATGTCTGCAATCACGGGAAATGAGATCGCCGATGAACTTGCTAGGCAAGGATCAGATGAAATACTCTCAGTCATTGACTGCCTGCGTCCTTGATTAGATCTTCCATCGATGGTTGTACCTCTCGAGAACACAATCGGAGGTTGCATGACTTTCCGGGATGTAGACAGTCCAAGCGCATGCTCCCTAACTACTGTAAGAAATCCGCTGCATTCTTGTTGTGACTGGAAACGACTCACTGGCGTACGAACGGGCTCAACATGCTTGGCCTAAGATATGAAACCCACTCCGATGCCTGTCGAGAAGACAACGACACTGCACAGCACTTCCTCTGCTACTGTACCGCCTTTGCTCGGATCAGGTGGCAGTTATTCGGTGCTCAGGAGGTGAGAGCTGATGATGTAGGCTTCTCATAACAGAAGCGCTACAGACAGACCAAGAAATTCCAGTTTTTGAGTCTGAGTTGTCCAGTGTATTGTTAAGAACTAAAGGAAAACCCCCGCGTTGCTTATTTGGTTAAGCTGCGATTTCTTTATTTTATTTATATGTATTTGCAAATCTTCCCACAAAACTGTTTGAAATGACAACACTTTTTCATTTTTCAGATGTCTTCTCATCGTAAATCGTCTTAGTGGTGAAATGTTACGTATAAACGCAGAACCAGGCTTCTTTACGGAAATCTTCACAGAACTAAAATCCTGTGGGATTTGTTCCAGAAAAAAATTACCAAACGAAGTATCGAATTGCGCAGCCTGACAAAAATACTCCCGTGAAGTTGTCGTCCGACTATCGGCCGCCGGCAGAATGCAGAATTGTCATCATCGTGCAACTCTCCAGGAGCTGGCAACCGTTGTCTAACTCACGACAAAACCAAAGGATATAAATTATTATAATTTTTCTTTCTTTTTTGTGTTTTTTTATTTTAAGGAGAAACAATCGAAATATAAATTAATATATTGTTAAATCAGTAAGACGTAAATACAGATTTAAAACAAAAAAAAAAAAAGAAAACATAAACCAAAAAAAAATAAATAAATAAATTATACTCATACAGATTGAAAATACTTAAACAACAACAAAGCAAAACCAAAAAACAAAAAACAAGAAGAAGAAAATATTATACATTATCATTGTCTTGATATTATACATTATAACGAACCAATAATGGGTAAATGATTATCATTTATGATTTTTGTAGTTTATTTTAAGTGAATTACCAGAAGTTTCGTTTACTGAAGTTCTCAAGAATAATCTGCATAAAGGATACATTTTAATAAACAAACCAAACCAAAAAAAAAAAAAATGAAATAAGATGTATCGCTTAATATAGCGACGTACACATGGTACTCGTAATATTGAAACGGAACGTCGAAAGAATAAAACCAAATAAGACAAGGAAAAATCAATTAATTAATGATACAGAAACTGTATGAAGATACAAATGTTAGAACTTAGTATTGTCTGCAGAACAGTGTTTTTATTTCAAGTAATTCAAATTGTTCAAAATCATCTACTTTCTTATAATAACATTAAATAAAAATTGATAGAGTATCGGTTGCATTTTTACAATTTTATACCGCACATGAGGCGCAATAAGTGCTCGCGAGTTTTGTGGTAAGTATATTAGGTCCGGCACGGGCTTGCGCCACGTCCCGCTTAGGTTCTGCTGGACCTATTGTGCTTCCCATTGGGGGAAGATATCCTCTTTGAATCGGCCTCCGTACCAATTATGAATGTGGATTGTTCAACCATCCTACGAAGGCACATTGGAAGGATTTAGTTCTTGTTGAATCCTGAAGGTCTTGAACGAAATATTATTCTAGTATGCTAGAAACCAGAATCATCCAGTCGCAACTGGGTAACAGAGACGAAGTATTACAGAAGTATGTATACATAATTTCTGCTGGGTAACTGCCCAGTTACCAAATCAGTCAACCAGGGTACACCTCAAGGCGGGTTTATCTCACCACTCTTTTGGCTGGTAACAATAAATAAAATTCTCGTTGAGCTAGAAGGCAAGGGAATCAAAGTAGTTGCGTATGCGGACGACGTGGCAATCTTAGTATCGGGTACGTTCCCCTCAGTAATGAGCGAAATCACGGAGGGGCTAGACTTCACTCCCGGGCTACAGACTGTGGGCTGAACGCGAATTCTACGAAAACGGAACTGATGCTGATTACCATGAAGACCAAGATACCAACCTTTAGGTTTCCTCGGCATAACAATATTACTCTCTCCAGTTTCCTCCAGTGTTAAGTACCTAGTCGTCAAACTGGATCCCAAGCTCAACTGGAAGTCTAATATAGAAACCGGGTTAAAAAAGCAACTGCAGCCTTCTACGCCTGCAGCTAAACTGTCGTAGAATGTGGGGTCTTAAACCCAAATTCACCCTTAGAATGTACACAGCTGTTGTCCCATTCTCACCTAAGGCTCACTAGTATGGTGACAGGCCCTAAAAAAAATATACAACTTCAAAAAATTCAACAAAGTCCAGAGATCGGCAGAAGTCGGAACTTCCGGGGCGATGAGATCGAACGTGCTCCTAAACCTCCTCCCACTGGACCTTTACATCAAGTATGTAGTCACGTGCAGCGCCATCAGACTCAGAGAAACGGGAGGCTGGTCAGCGAGACCGTATGGCCATAGCAGAGCTTTGCAACTCCTGCCTGAGCACCTAACCCCAGCTCTCACGGACTACATTACTTCGAAAACTCGGCACAATGCCGATTTTCATCCAGAGAAGACTGGAAACCCCAATCACTCACCTCAGATTACCAATTTCTATTCTATACAGGTGGATCTAAGCTAGATCACGGTGTAGGCTCAGCGGTCTTCTTGGCCGATTTCCACATCTCCAATGCTTACCGCATCCCAGATCACTCGGGGATCTTCCAGGCTAAAGTACTAGCGATCAGAGAAGCGTATAAACTCCTCATTAATACCTGGCCTTATGGTAGAGCCGCAGCGATCTGTAGCAAGCACCAAGCAGCCATAAGGGCCATCTTGGTGCAACAGTGCAAGGAAGAACTAAAATAGACCAGTAGCAGATGCAATATCACTCTCCTCTGGGCTCCAGGCCACAGCAACATAGAGGGAAATGAGATTGCCCACGAACTGGTGAAGCAAAGAGCTTCAACCACTTCAAATACATCATCTATCAACACTTACTGCCCATAGCTAGTAGAAGATGGTCTAGGTCATCCAAGTGCAAAGACTCTAGGAAAACCTGGCCCTTCTCCACGAAAAGAAGGACTGATGACCTCCTCAATAGTAATCGCTCCGGAATAGCTACAGTCATGGCTGTAAGCACGGGGCACTGGCCCATACGCATCCACGCTGATAGACTCGGAATACCGTTCAACCCATACTGTCGCAGTTGCGTCGACACCCACTCACAGGAAAGTCTGCCTCACTTTCTCTGTGACTGTCCAGAATTAGGCAAACAAAGATATGTCGCGTTCAGCAAAGCCTTCCTTAGTGACCTCTCCGAGATCGCTAACCAAAGCATATCGAACATGATCAAATTCCTAAACTCCACAGTCTTCGAGGTGTGGTATCAAAACGCTGCGCAACTGCGCTACTTGTACCCGATTTGAGCGAAATCATGAAAAGTATTAAATGAAGCAAATATATCTTTAATTCTTTCTTTCTTTTCTTAAATTTTTTGATGCATTTCAATGATTGAGGAAGTGCATTATTTAATTTTGGGACAACATATCGAATCTCTCGATCTCCATAGGTGTTGTATGTTTCTGGAACTTCGAACATTCCTTGGGTGTGTCTTCTTGTATTTACTGTGTGCTGTATTGGATGCAAAAACTGGCGATGAGTCATGTAGTTCACTAATGTGGTTATCCAGAAAATGGCTTTGACGTCTAGTACTTTAAAACGTGAATTATGATGACCGACAATTCTAACAATTCGCTGTTGTATGTTTGCTATTTTATCCAGATGAGTTTGGGCCGCATTACCCCAAGTCAGAATCACTCAGACTCCGCTAGCGAGTGGTACACTTGCTTCAGGACATCAATAGATATTCGAGTACCTTTTGAGATACACCATCGCGAGTCTAGTACTTTTCGGTTGGAGACGTAGACAATTTATGTGGCATAGAAATTGCTGATCTATAGTTACTCCAACATATTTGAATTGCTATCTACTGCTATTGGGTTGCTGCTGGTTGAGAGTGGCCAGCAGTCGTTCTGGTGGTAAATGTGGATGGGTTCGGTTTGCTTGTCACCTTAGTTTTTGCTGCGTTTTTCCTACCGGAAGAAGTCCGTTATCGTGACACCATTATACAGCCTTAAACTCTTCTTGTACATTTTCTTCAGCCACTTGCAGGTTTTAGTGTTTTTGTTGTGACGTCGGCATGGGTATAGGAAGTACTTTTCTTAAAAATCTTCAAAAGTTCGATTGTAAAAAGTGTGAACAAGATTGGGCCCAATTTCGAGCCTTCTGGTACTCCGTATTTGACTGCCTCACTACCTTTGAGATTTCCCCAGTCTCTCTGCCAGTTAAGATATGGAAAACTGTGGGATGAGGTCTTTCAAGACCACCAGGATCTAAGAGATGTACAGTCGACTCCGCTTAACTGAAACACCGATTTGCCACAATTTTGTTCACTTAAGCGGGTTTTTCAGTTGAGCGAGCCTCGGATAGTGTGTGTACAGTACCTCACAAAATTGAGCGTACACCCTTTGAACGGATGTAATTTCGCCTTTTTCGATGCGAAGAAATGTTTTTAAATAAAATTTAGAAATGCTATTTGATTTATCCACATATTCTTTATTGTTATATGAAATAAAATCCAAAATTTTAAAGCATTATCCTTCCAAAAACAACAATAAAACAAAAAAATCACCCCTTTCACTCACACAAAATTTAGCGTACACAAATAAAAATACTTGGGAAACACATGAATCCTATAAAACAAAACAATGTTTACTGTTAAGTCAAGTTAAAGAAAGGAGAAAAATGTGTTTATTGATCATTTGTGCTGCGACTTTTGTATTAAGAAGTACTCGGAAGCATTTTCTTTCTGACATGGAGAAAAAAGGACAGAAACTGATATTTCAACACGAAAGCTTATCATTAAGCTATTTTGTGGTGGAGAATCTTTACGAAAGATTGGTAGGACTGTAGGGCGAACGCGCTCGACTGTACAGAAAATTATAACAAAATATGGAACCGAATGTACACTTAAAAATGCTCCTGGAAGAGGTAGGAAAAAAATGTTATCGGAGCAAGACGAACGTTTAATTGTTCGTAAAGTTAAGTGTAGCCCAAAAATTAGTATACCAAAGCTAGCGTCAGAAGTTTTTAGAACGATAAAGAAGCCTTTGTCAGTAGAAACCGTTCGTCGTGTGTTACGGAGAAAAAATTTAAATGGAAGAGTTGCTCTTAAGAAACCTTTTATTTCAGCAGCCAACAAGAAGAGATTAGAGTTTGCGCAAAAATATTTAAGCGTTCCTCCAGAATTTTTTGGTAATGTAAGTCTACACGGGTTTCACTGTACCATCATTTTTTTCATTATCATATTTATAAGGATATCAGAATGGCTATGATACGAGTATGAAGTAGGAGCTAATAAGTTACATCCTCCAATGGCCATCACAATGCGTCCGTACCGTACCTAAGTGAAACGTGGCTCAAACCAGTCTATCCACATACCTAGTTTTACCTATTGTAAATTTGAGGCTTTACCATACATTCCTCTACCCTAAGAAACATACATCCATATAAGCATTTTTACGTATGAATCTGCGGCCAGTTTCGAACGAATTTGGTTATTACAACGATGTTGTTTTGTATTTGTACAATTTGCGTCTATTTATTCGAATCCGTCACATAAGTTTGTTTACTTTTTTCGCTATTGTTGCAAAAAAGTACACACAAACAACCTATTCCACACAACGATTTAAACAACTATATTGACTACGCTATATCAAAAGATCTTATCACAATTCACATTTGATTATTGATGAACACTCCCCCTTAACAGCAAACGACTGACGTCATTTGATATCACATCTGCATCGATACCACACCACACAATCGCTCGTTCGCACGTGGATGTATCTCTCAAAAGCCCACATACAAGTGAAACCTTGAGTGCAAACCCATACTTTCATGATTACTGCTTTTATCAATAGACACAATAAGTGTGGTAAGGTGTGGTGAGTTTCTTGATAAGCATAGAGAAACGTTTGGAATAGGAACTATTTATATGTGCGATTTCAGTTGGGAGCGTGTTCAAAATTGCTGCTTGATGCTGATTTTTATTTATTCTTGTTTGGGTGTTGATTGCGGGAGCTGATTTATGTTCGAAATGCGTTGTTGTTCTTGGGTTTCAGGAACTAGATTCTATGGAATTATTTTATACGTAAAATTTGAATTAAATGGTTTTAGTTTGTCTCATGCACGGTGCTGGATTATTGATCTCTGTGGCTACCTTCGTAGCCAATCAAGATTTGTATGTTCATTTATTTGATTAGAACAACAGTCTGTTGCGCTTCCTCTGTATCACTGCTCTACGTTGCCGAAGGCTGCAAGCGTACTTCATATCTAGGGAATATGAAGAAGAAGGGGAGACAATTATTATGTTGCTTTACATCCTCTGAAAATCTCTGTCCCTTTTGCGCTATGTACGTACGTATTGCGTTAAAATGTTAGCGACAGGATCAGTTTTGACACTTTCGAGGTGAATGCGGCTAAACCTGCTCTGGAACTGCAGAAAATTGATACAATTCTGACAGAAGAATACTGCATTGTAGGTATTAAGAATAAATGAGAAGACTGAGCTTCAGTTTATTTAAGTTCTTTAACAAAATTAACGACAATTTCTTTGACAGTTCTCCGTTCAATGAATGCCACTATATCGTATAATCATACGTCATGACCAGATTACTGATGAATCTCAGTCCAAAATTAACAACTTGATTCATTTAAATTTCAATCTAAGCACAAGTGATATTTCCACGAAATGTTGTGCATGTCATCGAGTTTGGTCCACCAAAAAAAGAAAAAAAACATAATTACCATATCATTGTTATCAGTCAGTCAACAGTCACAATTTCCCATGATGTCATTCACTATTCACCTGTATCGCACATATCTTACGAACGCAGCCATGAAACAAAACTACTGAATCGAAGAAAGAACAGAAACGCAAAAAAGAGAAGAAAAAAAAACAGAGAAAAACGAAAAACGAAAACAGAGCGAGATAAAAACGTCCACCTACGAAATCCAAGAGACTGTCATACCGACAATTTTTTTTCTGCCTTTCTGTTCTTTGAGTCATATTTTCTGCTGCAATTAAATGAAGTTGCGTTGAAAGTAAGAGAGTTTTGTTGGTGATGAGCGGTTTAGGCTTAAGTCGTGACAAAAATCTAACGAAAAAATAACACAAAAAAAATTTACAAAATCAAATTGAAATGAATCGAAGTTGATATGTAAAAATGGTTCGCATATAATTGTATAGTTTTTTATGGAAACAAGAAAAGAAAAAAAGAAAAGTAAAAGGAATATGATTGTGCAAGAATTACGAATCACCTTCCGTGTTTTTTGCTTACAAGTAGTAAATAGGGAGCAAAATACCAGCGAATATACACTCTTGCAATCGCATCTAAATTTTCTCTCACTCTCATACGCCTACACATCATTTGTTGTATATATTTCTCGCGTATGTTGTCTTTTTACAAATCGGCTACGACGGCTAGCACCAGCACCAGCACCAGCGCGAGTAGCAGCAGCAGCAGCAGCATCGTACCTTTCGAACATAGTACATGTTCCACATATCGAATGCGATTTTATTATTGGCACTCGGCAGTCAAACAAATCGATTGTCTAATTAGAATCCACAAAAAAAAGAAATCAAGAATGTGATCAATTAATGAAACAAAAGTAAAGAGATTACTCAAAATATATACATACATCCATATATATAAGAGCATAATAAATATAAAAAAAAAGAAAAAGCAAAATTAAATAAGATATAAGATATCTCCCCCCAGGTGAAACGTAAGTTGCAATAAGAAATTATCAGTGAAATGTACAATACCTGAGAGAAGAAAACGAAATAGACACAGAAATAAGAGGAAAAAGAAGAAGACGAAGAAGAAAAAAAAAAAAAGAAAAAGAGTATCAAATTTTTTTTTCTTGTGCTGGTACTGTTTTGTTTAGTTTCCAAAGAGTGTGTTCTTTTGTTCTGTTGTATGGAGAGAAAAATCTACCAGAAGCCCCCCCAGTCTATATGTGCATTTAAAAACTTTATTTAGTGAAGAATATGATAAAAGATTTCAAAATAACCATACATGAGGGGAATTAGATGAAAATAAATGTTATTTTGACATGTCGCCCGTTGGCTAATATATTCGCCTTGAAGCGCTCCATTCCTACGTATGTATGTATATTCGATATGCGTACATGATTGTGTGTGCGTGTGTGTGTGTGTGTGGTGTGTGGTGTGTTTGGCCCCCCCGCTCATATGTATGATGCATATATGTATACAAAATATTGTGCTTCTGTGTGTGTGCATTTATTGTGCGAGTGTATATAAAAATGATTGCTTTGTTTTACAATGGTATTTCGTACCATTGGAAATCTGATTAATGAAATTTGTACTCTGTTTTATCTATTCGATTCTATTTTTTTTTTCTCTTCATCTTTTTCTTGGTCTTAATTTGTGGTTTTTGATTTCTTCTTAGTTTGTTCATTTTTTTCTCTCTAGTATGTTCACAGAAATCTCGAAATATTAAATGTTTAAATAATATCAAAGAAATACAAACAAAAAAAAAGAAAAAAAAAAACAGAATTCATTTGAAACTGCAATAGATTCTCAAACATAAATTGTGTATGTGATGTGTGGCCCGTCCTTTGTGTACTAAGTACTCAGATATAAACTATGCTTTTGTTTTCGGCTGTCGTATCTTCGTTCTGTGTCTGTGTCAGCATAATTTCGGTGCTTAGAAGAAGTTTACTTAAGGAAAAGGAGAAACAAAAAGAAATATTAAAACAACAACTTGAAAAATAGCAACATACTCTCTTGTTCGTGTAACTTAATAATATTTATCATCATCTTACCCCCAAAGGCGCTCAGCGCTTATACTACCTATACCCGTGTCAGTAAAACCAGTGCTCTGTCTCTCTATACATATGTGTATGTCGACGTTATACTTTCTGTAATATTTTGTGTACTTGAACGACTTTGTTTTGTATATTATGTTACATATATAATACATTCATATATTGTTTTTTTTTTTTTTACACATATTTCATACTCCTTTTGTTATAATTTCTTCAAACAAAAAAAAAAAAAAAATATATCTCAAAAAAGTTTACAAATTCTTAAAACAAAAAAAAAAAAAAGAAAACCAATAAGATCAAAACAAACTAAATAATTATGTGTAATGTACCACCAAAGTTCTATCAAGTTTGTCGGTTGTGCCTCAGTCTGGTCAATGACAATGATGTTGAAAAGTTAAGCATATTCGATTCTTGCCTCAATAACAACGCAAACGTATTCCCTCAACAACAACATCATCATCATCATCACCACCATCACCATCACCAACAACAGCAACAGCAACAGCAGCAGCAACAAAAGCAACACCATCAGCAAAAGCTAGATACGAGGCAGCAATTTATTCATCATGCTCAGAATGATAAGGTAGTCATTGGCAATGGTCTACCAAATGTTCAGCAATACCAATCAAAAGAAATCTCAATTGATGTTGCAATACCATCGTCATCATCGACAGTAGCAGCACCAGCAGCAACACCAACACCATCATCATCATCATCTACATCGTCATTATCATCATTATCTTCAACAGCATTGACGTCGTCATCGTTATCTTCGTCTTCGTCTTTACCATTACAACAGATACCTGCAATTACAATTCAACAAAATTCACACACAACACCAGCGATCACAAATCTAAACGAAATTGATAACAATAATAAAAATGCAACAACAAGAAATAAAATTAATGGTGGAAGAGATTGTATTAGAACGACACATCGAAGAAATAACGATGATGCTGCCGATGATGATGATGATGATGATGAATTTTGCAATGAGAAGTCATTCAAACAGGAAGAAAGTCAAACATCATCAACGTCCACAGTACCGGTATCATCGAATACAACGTGTACAACAACACCCTCATCTATGGTATTGCTCAATCGAACACCATCGCCGCCCACAACAGCGACAATACCAACAAGAATTAAGTTAGAGATTACTGATTCAAACTTAAACTTAAATACCGATATCGAACAACAACACTATCAACAGAGTGGTGGTGGGGTAATTATGGAAAGAACAACAACATTAGCCGGAGACAGTGGTGATGTCAAGAGTAATAGTGCTTTTATCGTTGCTCAAAAAGATGAAGAAAATGTGCCCGATGGTGGTGATTCATCATCAGATATTATCGGACAAATATATAGCTGCCTCTCAATAAAGGTAAAGTAATACACACTAATATTGTAACAAAACAAAATTTTAACACACACTTACACTTTGGAATATAGGACATATGAGTTTTTTTTTTCTTCTTTTTTTTTTTGTTTCTTATTCATTTTCTTTTTTGAAGACTTTATAGAATTTCTTTTTATACATTTGTTGCTCAGTTGCATATTATTTATAAACGAACATTGAATTTTCTTTTGAAGAAGAAGTAAACAACACATATGGCATCTTTTCGTTCAACTTCGATTATCTTTAATTTTGTTGTCAATGATCGGTGGGCGGGGAGGGGGGTGATGGTATATGTTTAATCAATTAGTATTAGGTTATGAGAATTTGAACGTTTTTTTTTTTCCATTTTCTTGTCACCTTTCACAAAAAAAAAAAACACAAAAAGTGCACTGAACTAATGTTGTTGTTAATTTAATTTCGCAATTCATTCGTTGGTGCTTATTTGCGCGCACACACGCATTCACGAAATTTAGACAAAAGCTTAACATTTTGCTAAACAAAAAAAAAAGGGCGGGATTTAGTGTAGACGCTTATGCTTATTTAATCAACAGAATGTACATCATCATCATCATCGTCGTCGTCGCCGTGAATGAAATCATATTTTTTGAAGTGAAATGATAACGTAATCATCAGCAGATTTATTTTCAGTAGGTTTTCCGATGAGTAATCTCGAGCGCGTAATTGTTTGAAAATTCGATTCAAGGCCATCGATTAATTTATATGTATCTTTGTTGTTATTCTTTTATTTTTTTTTTCTGTCTTTAATTCGTAAGAAATAGAAAGTCTGACAAAGCTGTGCGCTTAGTATGAGAGGAGGGGAGTGCTTGAGTGCTGTTGAACGGATTGATAACAAGTAATTCAGTGATAGAGTTGTATTGACATCCGGTTTGCATAGCACGTTGGTTTTCGAGAGGCGGGAGGGAGGTGTATGTGAATTCTAAATTTGGCAGAAGATAAAGATTTTATTCCTTGCATAACTAAGCACGTAATGCATTGCTCATAATCATCATCTATCACGGTGCACACGGGCGATTAAAAATGATTGCAATTACAAGGGCATGTAAATAACTCGTGGCTTTGATAAAGGATCTGTCGCGTGGAAACAAATGAGGATGTATTTGATGTCTTTTTTTTTTTTTTTTTTGTTCATTTGATTAACGTACACCACCAATTGAACGCGCTTTTTTTCGACCAGCGATGTTAACGTGCTTTCGTACATGTGAGGTTATGAGTAACAGCGTTCATTTCATTTGGGCACCATCGACCCCTTGACTGGTGCGATATGTCATCGGTTTCATTTTCACAGAATCTTGAAATTGTTGATGATAATTTTTATAGTTCCGTGATCCACGTGCAACAGTTTTTCTTGCTAACGCAATGATGCGGATGCTGTTGAGGATCTGAGTCATTGCCTGAGGCGGTGGATTATTTGACAGCAAGTCATCTAGAGAAGTCGGTATTCGAAACAGATTTTGATTCGTTTGTCCAGACAATTCGTCTGTTGAATACAGCAAGAAGGTCGAAGTATGTATGAGCATCTATGAGCTGACCTCAACCCATCCAGGGTGGACCTGGGCCTCATTTAACAATCACGTCATGCGTCATCGTTATCAGATACTATTCATTGAATGTTAACTTAGTGACTTATCTGGCCCAGCTTAGTGACGCAAATCCCCGAGGG
Source organism: Eristalis pertinax (assembly GCA_907269125.1). Taxonomy (NCBI): domain Eukaryota; kingdom Metazoa; phylum Arthropoda; class Insecta; order Diptera; family Syrphidae; genus Eristalis; species Eristalis pertinax. The sequence goes on from OU026146.1 coordinate 33,149,236, forward strand.
AATTTTTCCAATCACATTTATCCACTTATCAGCCCTATGACCCGTGGAGGGTCTGAATCTGAGCCAGTCTGAATCTGGTCCGGTGGTTCCATTTAAGTCAACAGACTCCAATGTCGTGTTACAACACTGAAATGCACAAGATTATTCCCCACTTTGAGATAAGGTTCAACTGGTTTTTTTCCACTCTATAGCAAGTTGATCAATTTAGGAGAACATTTACCGAAGCTTTTAATCTCGAGTGTCTATAATGTAAAAAAATGTCATATTCATGACAAACGAAATTCCCCCTGTGACCATTCGTGTGGCTCACAGCTTACTGCACAATGGTTTCGTATCCGTATCGACAGCAAAGTTAACTGGAAGCAGACTAGAAAAGTCTCCATGGCCCTGTACCATTGAGTGTACGTGGGACCTACATATGCCCACACTACACACAATGTGCACTGGTGTCTGGCTGTCAGTCAGGCCTCTGCTCATGTACGGAGTTCCAATATGATAGAGGACGCTCGATAAACCTTGAAATGGGTACAAAGATTGTGTATTATCGCGCCACAACATTTATTCCATACCTTCCACTGCACTAAACACACTTCCTAATCATACCCAGCCAGATATATTTGGAAGACAGATCGCAAGCTGCACAGCGGTTAGGTAAGGTTTGGTAAAGTGGGCTGCCAGCGAAATCGCCAGCACACTTAGACCGTGTTGGTCTATTGTGATACCCATGATCGACAACTCCAGTGACAGTGCTGTTAACTTGATCCCAACGGCAAATGGTGACTGGACCGGCTTTGAAAATTGGATAAAATCGTATTAACTTAGCTTTCACTGGGATGTGGACCGGGGATCCGTCTAATCGGGGACAGGCACTCAATCAAATGCGCCATACAGCTGCACAGCGGTTAGGCTTAAAACATTTCAGGTGTGGATGAAATTGCGCTCCGGATACTCCACCACCTAGTATGTCAATCTCTCTCCGAAAAGAACTCCTCGCCCGGCATTTCTCATCATCATCCTGAGAGGCCCGCATGATTCGCTAAAGACAAAACACGCACAATAGATCTCCAGGCCACTCGATCCTCCTCCATGGACACACAACTTATTTCTTTCATGTTGAACTGAAAGTCCGATCGTTATTCGCTGGATGGTCCTCTGCACATCTCCATAGATGGATGGAAGACAGACGAGGGGCTGAAAATTGGCTACTCCACGAATCTAGACTTTATATTCTTTCGATTACCGAATCGTTGTAGTGTTTCTTAGCTGCTTTGGAGCGTTGTTGAAGCTGTCTGTCGTGTCAATAGCGGATATTTTAGTTCGTTCAGACAGTCAGACTGCGACTAAATCTCTAAGTGACGTGCATTTAATCTCAAAGACTTCTCTGAACTGCGGCGTATTTCTTCGACAAGTATTTTAGCGCGAAAACGAAGCCGATGTACCTACTCACCAGCTTTTCACATCTTTCAAGAAGACACCATCTACCACATTACGAAACTCTAAATGCTCGCAGATCCTCTTCAGGGTGTCTAGATGGGACTCTTATTAGCGTTATAATGGTGCACTGGCCATGAATGCGATTCCATCAGGTAGGCGACAACTTGACAGACCCAGGACGAGGTGGTTGAACCAAGTCTGGTTTGACCAAGTCCAAAAACTCCCCTGGTTGCGCTTGGGCATAACTCCTGATGAGTTAGAGTGGATGGAGGAGGATCGAGTGGCCTGGAGATCTCTCGTGTGTACATTGCCCTTGCTTTGGAGTGGATTCTGCGTGTCTGAAGATGATTGAGTACTGGCTATGGGCACAAATTTCTTCACGGCGAGCCTATTACGGCTTATGCAGAATTTTCAGAGACGACGAGGAAGAGACAACTGTAACACACCTTCACTCTGCTCCTGTAGCGCACTCTTTCGTTGAATGGAAAAAGCCAATTAGAAGCTTATTTGATATTTCTTCCAAAACTTAGGCGTCAGCTATCGAAGCAAACTGGTTTACACGATAGGAATGCTGATCCACGTGGTAGCTCCACGGGCCTGCACCAAATGATGCCCAGAATGTATGTGCCCTCTCGACATAAACAACTACAAATAGTTCAAGGTCCCACATATTCCCTACAGCCACTGAAAAACAGAAGGTTCCCTCCACTCGTGGTTGCTGTAGAAGCTAGTCCCACGTCCATCTCGAACTTACTTTCATTGCAGTCATTTCTATCAGATCAGATCTCATTTCACAATGTTCTGGCGAACTCCATTAATCAATGAAACCATGTCACACACGTCCCATCGCGGAAATAACATCGCGTTAATCGATTCCAATATTGCACCTGTATTTGAAAGGGCATACATGCACAGACTCACAGCCTTCATCGGAAATCAAACTCTTCGACTTTCTATCGAAATTCAGTTTAAAATTCGAATCATTCTTATCTGGCGGATGTTCCTAATTAATTAAGGTACTTCTTTGTCAGCCATTCGATACATTTCAAACGTCCCCCAAAAAAGCTTAAACAGTCGTCGACCAATACTCAAGTCGCAGCCGGTCGTATACACCTCACCACTATCAACGTTGCTGCTGTGGCTGCTATCAGTGTACAGCTTTATTGCCATATAAGTAGAGATTTGTCATAGCACGTTTTTTTTTTCTTGCCTTCACATGCTTACGCTTTGACCTCACAAATTCGATAATAATTTCATATGACTCATTTCATTAGCATGATTTTGAAGCCAAAACAATGCTTCGCACATAGATAATGATTAACTGGAAAGTACGTAATCTGGATGACTGATTGTTTTGCTAAGACCTGGTAACACTTTTGCATGTTGCTTCAATTTTTTAAATGTTTCTTTTTTGTTTTTTGTGTATTTTTGAGGTTATTGGTTTGCAAGAAGCTTGGTAAGTGATGTAAAGTAGGATAAAGTTGATCAAATCGGAGGACAGGAAGATGATGGACATCTGCCTTTCTCTATTTTGCTATCTTGCTCCCTACATGTCTTTCCGGATTTGGATCCGTCTACGAACTGGAAGCACAAACTCGTGCTAAGACGCGTACTAATTTGATGTCGTAAATCCCACCCAGTTGGCATGCATACACTGAATTGAGTCTTTTCTTTGAGCATCTTCTTGCAAATTCTTTGCAATTTGCTTCTGAATTATGGATTTCTGAAAAGCATTTTCATAAGTCTCTCATATTCTTCGTGCTTCTTAAAAACGGAATGTCATACATTGCTCCTCTAATTCTTGCATGTGGTGCTCCAGTTGTGGACGTTGATCGTTGACTTGGCTTTAGTTGTATGTAGGTTATAACCAAGGTTAGGTTAGGTTAAGTAGTTAGGTTGCCAGTGAAATCGCCAGCACACTTAGACCATTTTTTTGCTCGTTGTGATAGCCATAGTCAGACTACTACCATTGATCGACAATTGCAGTGAGAGTCTCGGAAAGGCAGATGGTGAATGGAACAGATTTGAAACGTACTAAGTTTCCTTTTTCACGGGGATTCGAACCGGGAATCCCTCTAACCAGCGGCAGGCGCTCAACCAATGCCGCCAACCAGCTGTTTTTTTTGAATAATTCATCACCATCTTCTGTCCCGCATGATTCTCTAAAGGCACGCACGATTGATCTCAAGGCCACTTGATCCGGCGCCATTGTCTCTATCTCATCAGGAGTTATGCCCAAGCGAAACCAGGCGAGACATGGTCCAAGCACATGAGTCCCTTGCCTGATGGAATCGCAATCAAGGCATGCCTCAGAAGTGGTGATGACCAAATCATCGACTCACAGCCCTTTCCTTTCGAAGAAGCAGCTGCTTAACGTTGAGTTACTCGCGCAATGCCGTGTTTTTCATCCCATAATGGCGAGGATAACGACAGGACGACAGGCTTGTATAGAATTCAATGCATTTCAAATCTTAAGCATCCTATCTAGGGCTGCTCACTTATATCAACTAGTTGGGTCCATTGTGCTCTCAATGTGTGTGCATAAAGGATTGCTGGAGATCTTCCCAATTCAGAGCCTCCTCTGGCAAGTCTGTCCGATTTTTCGTTTCCATGAACGTCAACCGGCAGTGAAGGCTTCTATGCTGCCACTCTGTTAACATGTGTGATTCCCTGAGCTAACTACACACTTGCAAGTATACGTCCCCATAAGAAGACACCCAGAAGTTAAAGGAAGTGAGGAACAGATAAGGAAGACTAATTCCATTCCTCTTTTCTTCTTCTTAGGGCGCTACAATCCGAAGTGGACCTGGGCTTCACCCAACACTCCTTTCCAGCCAGCTATCTCCAGTTTCGCACACCAATAGGTGCGCTACCTTGTGCGTGGACGTCCTCTGTTGCGTTGTCCCACAGGCTCAGAGTCGAATATCCTTCGGGTCGGAGCTAGTTTGTCCATACGTTCTACAAGGCCTAGCCATCTTAGGCTTTGGATCTGCAGACGCCTGGCTAGACTCATGTCGTTGTACAGTCCATAAAGTTCGTGGTTGAACCTTGAACCTCTTGGAACTTTTCTCTCGAAAAAACCAAGAACCTCTTCCTCCGCTTTGGACACGGTCCATGTCTCAGCACCGTAGAGCAAGACGGGGATGATGAAGGTCTCTTACAGAGTCATCTTGGTCTTCCGAGAGAGCGCTCTCTTAATCAATTGCCTTTTGAGCCCAACAAAACAGCAATTGGCAAGAGTTACTCTGCGTTTGATCTCGCTCCTCCATCGGCACACGATTAGCTGTATCGTCTCCAATGCATTTAGTCTATCACCCTGTGCACTACCCAAAGACAATCACGGACAACATTATCCTAACCCAATTTCGGCGAGCTTACTGCCAGTGTTAGAAAGCCAGACACATGTCACATTTTATTAAACTTTCGAAGGATCTATTAATATACTTCCATCGGAACCTCAAGCGATGTGTGTAGTCATTGGGATAGTAAAAGTTTCTTATGATCTATTTGTAAGTAGAATGTTAATTGATTGAATTTATTCCTACCGCTCGGAGACGACGGGGTTCTTATAGGTTTTCGACTATATGCGTGAATTAATTTGGTTCTATTTATTCACTTTTATTTTATTTTTTTCCTCTTCTTTTCAGGTCTCGCCAACGGATGGTTTACCATCGGTTGTGTGTCGTGAATGCAGGAGTAAGCTGGACGATTGTTATCGGTTTCGTGAAACGGCACTTAAGGCACAAACGGATTTAAAGAGATGTCTTCAATTCAATATGTCTGGAGATGTTTCGGTAAGTATGCATCAGTTTGTGTGCATAAATTGAGATGGCTACTAAATTGGTTTTCTTTTAACCTAGCTGTTCATTTACAACTTCGATTAATTACTTAACTTAGGCGAGAGAGAGAGAGAGAGAGTGAAGAGATTTGGAAGGACTGCTGGTGCTTAGTTATAGGGTGCTTTTAGGAATTCATCGGCAAACTTTGCAGTCGTTGTGCAGATGACTGTGGAAGTATTCAGGTTCAGGGCAGTTCATATTGTCTGCAAACGTCAACGATTTGTCTGCAGACGAACTGATGCTGTATCGGCACCTGCCTGAATTCTTGAAAGCAGTGGCTTCGAGCATCACATTGCGAAAATATTTCCAATTTGAATCTGGGCCCATAATGAATGATCATAGACGCATTGATAGGTCTTACTAGCTAGCTATGTACATATGAAGTTCACGATTGTGGGACATAATCATCCCGAGATAAAGAACTACCATGTTGAAGTAGAGGTAGCTGCAGAGATGCACTGAGATTGGATTTGTTAAGGGTACCGCCAATTGGATGAAGCGAGTGTTGGAATTTACCTGATCGCCAGCCTTAAGACTTCCACTTACTATCAGTGGTAGTAATCTGATTATGGATTTCGCAATGGACCAACATGGTCTAAGTGTGCTGGCGATTTCAATGGCATCCCACCTACCTAACCTAACTCACTCACTATCTCCTCAGGCCGACGACCCATGGATGGTCTGAGCCTGAGCAATAGCTACCTCCCATCGATGACGGACCTGGGCACGCTGCTTCCAGTCATCAAGACCAAGCTGTCATGCGTCTACGATGACTTGGTCTTTATATCGCAGATTCGGACTTCCTCTCCTTCTCGAACCATCTTTGCTGGAGTATTGTTGTCCATGCGCTCGATGTGGCCGAGCCAGCACAGTCGACGGATTTTTGCCTTCCGCATCCACCTACAGCTTGCAGAGTTCTCGGTCGTCTTCTCCTCCATTCACCTTCCTCGCAGACGGGACCATACATATATTCGACGACGAAGGTACCAAGAATCAGCTCTGCACTATAGCTCTATGGCCGGACTGCGAAAATAAGGGTTTTGTGGAGCATCATTTTGGTCCTTCGGGTCAGGAGGTTTGAGCCCAGTTGTTTCGACAGACCGAAGTGGCAGCGGTTGCCAAGGGCGATTTTTTGTCTTTTCTACACAGGCCCTGTCCACCACTAAGACACGTCTTATTCCTCGCCAATCATTTTACTTCACGTGCCAATTGAGCTCATGTCTTATGGGTCGCCTTAGTAAATTGCGGTCCCTATCTACCTAACACCTCTTGCCGCTGTTTACGTAGCAACACACGTTTGCTTTGCCACTCCGCACTGGAGCTGGATCCATAACACCATTCATATCTTAGAGTTGCAAACGACTTTGAAAGAATGATTGTGGTACACTACCTGAGCCGTTGGTGTTAAACAGTCAACCCTTCCCGAGATTTTGGTTTAAACCGCAGTCATCACGTCACTCCGATTGGTCACGTTGGAACCTTCTGTTCGTTTCAGGGGCTCATGATCTCTCGTGGTGCCTGAGTATAGTATGTGGTGAAGATTAGCAACCGGATGCAGCATGCCGTAGCCACCTCAGGGACTGTGATCTAGTCAATGACACGCAATCTATGAGAAAATTAAGCTTTGCTCTTCTTTTTTCTACGAGCTTGTCGTCCTTCAAAAAGTAAGCACTGGTGACGGAGTGGCAAAAGGATCAATTGAGGATTAACTCACTAACCTCAAGTATTTTCCTCCGGAAGAGCATACAATTTTAACTAAATGTAGGTTGCTGCCTTGTAGTACAATAAAGTTTTTGAGTCCGAGTGCTCCAGTGTAGTGTTCAACACATCCGACAAAAAATAAAAAAAAACCTCAAGTAGGGACCTATTTGCTGGAACTAAGTCTTCTTCTTCGTCTTTTGTTGGCGCCACAGTCCGGATGAGCGTGTGCCTCTTCGACCGGTGCCCCTAATCATGCTGGAACTCAATTCTGGGATACTTTTCTTTCAAAATAGATCGATTTGTTCCAAACAAAGATGTTCAGAGCTGGATTCCCTCTCACCACACATCCCGTTCCGGAACACTGTACATTTGTATGCGGATGGTTCGAAGAAGCGGACAGGAGTAGTGGCATTTTGTCCAAACAGCAGTCTTCCCAGAACATTGTAGCAGTTTGCCGGCAGAAATCATTTCATAGAACTCAAAGATGATCTGATACGCACAGACTCCCGATCGACCTCAAGAACCGCTTTCTTCGAACACTTTGCATATCAGACATGTAGCCGGCATCGTTACGAGACTCTGTCTCTTGGGAGATGACGAAACAAAGCACCGCTCTGTTCATCATAAACCTTCTTCGATTCTTTTGGTTCTCCGCCATCGTTTTCAGTGCCACGGGAGAGGCGTTACCGTGAAATATGAAATCCATTTTGTGCGAGAAGCGAACCCAAGCACTTGGCGTAGGTGTCAATGACACTCAATCACACACAAAGAACAACAAAATCAAATTGGAGGTCTGCTTCGGTGTTTGTTTTTCGTTTTTGTCTGTTCCACACAGACTACCAACTTCGGCGTTTGAAGGGTTTAAGCCATAATTCTGCGTCAGAATTGGAGGCAATAAAGTAGCATCGGGAAATATAAGAATGTGAACATGTTAGGCTAAGTAATGGTGACTGCTGCTTTGGAGAACGCCGCCCACTTGGTTCATCTTCTCGTGGTGGCGTTTCAGTTTGGAATACGTAACTGTGTTGGGTACCCGTCCATAGAGACATCTAGGAAATTGAGAAACGGCCGAGCTTGCCAGATGCCGTAAAACTCTGCCCCTCTCCGCTATAGATGAGCATATACAAACTGCTGTCGCTACTTGTAAGCTTCATCCAGTAGGACCAGATGGAAGCAAGGTTATTCCACGAGGCTATAACCCAGATGACCAAAAGAAGATGGTTGAAAGGCATACGATGGTTCTACATCTCTAGGATGGGTGATCTGTTCGAAACCAAACCATGAGTGCTCAAGAATAAGCACTATTGTCTCCAGAAGACTATCTAAAAAGACTAAACTATACTTGTTTCGTTGCCTACCCTCTTGAGATTGCAAGTGACCACTCCTCAGACATAGACGGCAAACTTTAACCATCTTTGATCTGATTGATGGCGTGACCAGAGCCTCTATTATTCACTTGCATAAATGCGGAAACAATTACAAGCACTGTGACTAAGTCGGCCACTGCCTCTGATAACAGCGCCTAACAAGCAAGGAAACATAGAAATTCCAAGAGAGTACCCTGATAAGACGGGATGGCCTTTTAATCACAGTGCATTCCATTTGTGAGGTTAGATGATTGCATCGTCTTTCACTCGTTTCCTCTTTCTTACAAACATCAATCGACTCTGCTTAAATGTTGACTAATTTACCGTATTTTTGTTTTTCTTTCAGTTTTTTAATCGGAACTCTTTATTCACACTTAATAAGCTACTTAAACCCCCTACAGTACGTAAGGCATCGGAAACGATGGCGGCCACAGCTTTAACCGAACTCAGCAAAACTTCAAACAGCAACAGCAACAGTAACAGTAACAGTAACAACAACAACAATAGCAACATAAATAAGCGCCAAAACTTAAATATAACTCATAATAAGCCCTCAAAGTGTATTAAACTGCCACAGATGTCCTCCGTTTCTTCGTCAGCAATTGATCATTCGGATTCGAGTGAAATGCCAATACAAGAGACAGCTCCACCCTCCATATCTATAATACCAATAAAAGAGGAATACCCCGAAACAGTTTCTCAATCGAATATAGTCTCACAAGAATCGGTTGACCCTGTACAAAGTGCCTACATGTGCAGTGGGGATGCGCTCAAACGAACATCATATAAATTCGGAACAACTTATGGGCATATGGACGCAGAACTTACCAAACCGAATGTGTCGGCATTCACGTCCGGGCTGCGTAATCAAGCATTGTGCGGCTCATCAATAGATGCACAATTGAAGCAGCATTTGGAAACAGCAGCTGTCCTTATGGACATTAGCAAGAAAGTTGTTATATCGCCCCCCAACTCGAATCCACAGTCTCCGAATTTAAATCTTGCTACCGATACATGTATTAATAATTCTGTGATAAAATCTAAGCAAACCGTAGACGCCAGTAAACAAACCAACGAAGAACAACAAATAAGCATGATCCGAAGTGAAATTCAAAGCCAGCATAAGCAGAAAGCAGATACAAATCAACGTCACACGTCTCAATCCCAAAATTCCTGTGGTCCATTGCGTAGTATCAGTAATAGTTTACCACCAGGAATCAGTAGTAATAGCAGCAGTAGCACCGATGCCCCAGTGCCAACTGTCAAAAAGAAGAATATTGAAGTGGAAAAAACCGGTTTGCCACCTCAGTATAGTGGCTCTGATGAGAGTTCAGATTCGGGGAGGCTACACATGGATATTGGATCTCTAGAAATTGAAGAAGTCGACCGTCCGTCCAGAGGCAATGCAAACAATTATGAAGATATTGTTGAACGGCATTCATTAGATAGTATATCATCCGAGGATCATGGCACAGATCCAGCAACCACTCAGCTGTGGCAAGCTCTTGCCCATACCGCAGGTAAGCCTATCCATTGCTCAGCCATGTGATTTCGATAGATTTTAATCAGTTTTGCATTTGATCTCTAGTGAATGGCGAAGGAAGTCATGCTACGCAGCTGCTAAGGCAAATGATCGAATGTAGAACATTTCAGTTTCCCTTATCTTCAGTTGCTGAACCGGTCAATAATGTGGCCGAGGAGGAACCTATAGCTTTACTTAAGGTGAGTTCAACATTCCTACACTGGCCACTGGAATATTTGCTTATAGTCCAAAATAAGCAACACACCACCCATCGACTTGTGAGTCTTCTCTGGGCAAGTGGCGATGAGCAATGCGCGTTTCAGACACACTAAACAGAAATTGCATTCGAAATGAAGGCATTGCACAATCCAATCCATACCTCCATCCCCGACCTCCTTATGTGCATTGATCTAAATAGTTTCAAAATGTGAAATGTGTGCAGCTCTCTGTATGATTTTATTTCGGGTTGCACGTGACAGTGTAAATGAGAAATATGTACAAATGCAAATCCATCAGCGAACAAAAGTGATAACATCTTGCCGCATCGAGAATATTTTAGTAGTAGTTTTCTAGTTTTCCCGGTTGGAATTGTTTTTATTCTTAGATTTGATGAATAGTGTGAATAGCAGCAGACAATGCAAGGTACTTTTTGTTTTTCTTTCTCTTCTCTCTCTCTCTCTCTCTCTTCAGTTTGTTCTTCGTGTTGGATTACTCATTTTCGAGGAGGTGTCAACGAGAAATGCTACTCGTTGGCTTTCCGTTTCGTGGCATGGCATTCTTTGTGTGATACGAATTCACAGATACAAACAGGGGAGGGGGTTGGTAAGAAAATAACGATTATCTTTGATGTTACTCAGAAATCGTTAAAAGAAAAAAAAAAAATAGAAACAGAAACACACGTCTCTGATTTGAGCTGATTTTGATTGCGCGACTGCTTGTTTTTGTCTAGTGTCCGCTTTTGGAAGCAGTAATTGCAGCGCGTAATTGCGCTCGTGAATACAACAATTTAGAACAATTTAAAGTAAATTGTTTTTCCATGTTCTTTCAACCGCATTCAGTTTTGGCAAAACTTGGCCAAGTTTGGTATACTATGTGCCTTTCAAGCAGTTCTCCTTTAAAGCTTGTGTGTCGCATTTAATTGGCGTTGGCAATTCCTCTCAAGTGACTCCACTGAATTATTGAACTTGTCGATGTTTTACGCATTCATCATGGAGTTCCACAGTTAAGAGGAAGCATTCAATGGGAAACTTTGTCACCATTGGACGCGTCGACATGGGCGGAATCTTTTAGAATATGCTGCTCGCTTCGGAAAACATTTGAAATGTAGAAAGTACAGTGCAGAGGATGTGCATCGACTCTATATTTAACTTCTTAATTAGGTTGTAGGTAGAACAGATGGATTGGTGAGTTTGCATTTCGCTTGACGAGGTTCGTGCATTCAAGTGATGGTTGATATCAGACCGCTGGAGGAGGTTTCCCCTTGAGTAGGTGCTCGTGAATGAGAGCTTGTGTGGCTTTGTAGAGATTGTTAAAAAATGTTTTTTTTAATGGATTCCCTCGGTTCAGACAACTCTTGGCCGTATTGACGACAAGCTAGTGCGACCAGGATACGAGAGGATGGACAGGAACGATGAGGATTCAAAAGGGAGTAGTGCTGTGCTGGTATTTTAGTCAGTTCGATAATCGGGGGCTGCGGATGGTTTTTCGTTTTAGTGACAGAATCGTAGTGATGCTAGAATCAGCCTCTATTCTCACCTTCGGAGCTGGGTGGAACTAGACACTTGCAGGACTTCGAGGCTACGAAATATGGCCTTTAATTTATTCAAAAAAGCACGCTCCTAAGCCTTGACAGGAATATAATTAGTAAGGTCTCAGGGACGTTCGCTGGGCTAACTCGCAAGAAGAATGGGAGCCTCCTACAACGACTTCTGCAGGAGGTGCAGAGATAAGGAAGAAGTAGAAACAACACCTACCTAGGCGACTATTCATTCAGCAGTCTAGTACAAATGTCAAACATCAGAATTCAGAACATAGAAAAATTCATCAGGAAAGCAAATTGGTTATAACCCAGAAATGAAGTGGACAATCCCTGAAGAGACCACTTGGGTACCAGCAGGTACTTCTTAGGTGTCAGTTAGTTCGCCTGGCTAACGAGGAATCGGTGTATCAATCACCGGTTAGTGATAGCACAGTGGATCCAAACAGAATGGATCTAAGTAGGTCTCTACTGTCTCAGCTTTGGCAATCACTCTTACCTAGACTACCCTAACCTATTCTCACCTTTTTCATTTCCCATTTTGCCTAAATGACCACTTTATTCTGATTACTTTCGAGCGGTGCTGATTGGCTGCTGACAGCTGTGGACATCGCAGTGTCATGTCTGAGGCTCCCTATTGCGATTACAATGGACAATTTTTCAGAGTGGATGACGAAGATGACAATGTGGCTTTCCAGAAAGTACTTAATCGGATTATCCGATTATGCCGATAACTTAGCTCAATACGAAAATTTGGATCTCTCTGTAAAGATTCAGATGGACTAGCTAGGTTAGGTTAGGTTAGGTTGGTGCTTTGACGAGCCGAAGCCCGTCACACTTAGTGACCCATTGTGATACGCATTTGAGGGAATAGCTTCCTGTTCACCCCTGTCTCGTGCCAGCTACGTCATTCCTCGTCCTGATTATTCGATGTTTAGCCAGCCCGATGTCTTGATCAACCTGCAAAGAGATTTCAATGGCAAGTCTGTTAGTTCGTGTAGGTCTTGGAAGAAATGCTCTCCCAGCGTTATAAAGGGTGATTTTTTAAAAGCTATAGGAAAGTTTTTCAAAAAAAAACACAAAAAGCTCAGAAAAATGCATGAAATTTTTATTTGAATCGATAGTACGGTCCATATAATTTAAGGTTTGAAGATTATTTCATGCAAATGTTGGCCTTGACTGCGCCTCAAATGGTCCATCCGCTTAGTCCAATTTTCGCATACTCTTTCCAACATTTTGGCCGGTATCTCACGAATAAATGCTTCAATGTTGTCTTCCAATGCGTCAATTGAAGCGGGCTTGTCTGTATAGACATGAGCTTTAACATAGCCCCACAAAAAATAGTCTAAAGGCGTTAAATCGCACGATCTAGGCGGCAAATTGACCGGTCCCGAACGTGAAATAAAATGTTCACCGAACTCGCCCCTCAATAAGTCCATTGTTGCGCGTGCTGTGTGGCATGTGGCACCGTCTTCTTGAAACCACAGGTCATGCAAAAAAAAGTTGGATATCATCTCACGGTAGCGCTCATCATTCACAGTTACGTTTCGCATCATGTTTGAAGAAGTGCGGTCCAATGATGCCACCAGCCCATAAACCGCACCAAACTGTGACTTTTTCTGGGTGCATTGGTAGCTCTTGCAATGCTTCTGGCTGATATTCACTTCAAAATCGACAATTCTGCTTATTTACGTACCCATTGAGCCAAAAATGAGCTGACCATAAAATGGAAGAAGCGCGCGATGAACTTTCTTAACAGAGCACGCATTTTGATAATAAAATTCAATAATTTGCACACAATTCAAATCAATAAAAAATCGCTGAACACAATTTTTCGGTATCGGATCTTCGGCCCATTCACCAAAAATTTTACGTTGCGGTAGTCATTCGGCTGCAATTCTTGCACATTCACGGTTAAATTATAGACCAAACTGAAGATGTTTGACAGTGAAACAAAACACGAAACTTGCGTCAGCTGTTTAAACCAGTGTTACCAAAAAGATAATAGCTAAAAAATCACCCTTTATTTCCTAGTGGGTAACAGGCTAATCCAGATTGTGGCTAACAAGGAATGCATTCGCTTAAGAAACGCGAAGAAGCTGCAAACACCGCTACGAATGGAATGTTAGAAGAAAGTAAAGCGAAATGCATGATTGCTTGGAAGACGCTTCGTTGTTCACTTGCTCGACAAGTAGAAGAATTGACTGTCTTTAAACACATTAAATAAGTGAAATGGAATTCTAATGCAGAAATGGGGACTAATTTAAGCTTCGCATGCGAAAATGTCTGCTTTAAGCGAATTAGTCGAGAGACAAGTCTAGTGACTGACTCTACGCATACTTCTTCATCTGAATTCTGAAGACACTACAGTCGGGGAAGGGCTTAGAAATCAGACGATTTACCTCTTTTGAGTCACAGTCACTAAGAGTATAAGCCTCCAGAAAAATAACTTCGCCGTTCGGAATAGGCAGAAAATTGTTGATCCCTTCCACTTGTGAGAGGACAATAGCACGCACAACACGAGTTGCTGTTGTAGAAGCTAGGCCATTACCGTTTGTGTGCTGCCGCGCCTCCCATATTATTATTATAATCTAGTGGCCGACTGCAGAGAGCAGCCACTGAGGAGTGTGGTGCGGCATGCTTGGTGCGAAGTGACCTGGCTAGGTTACGCCGATATTAAGCTCGCTCAAACTTTCGCAGAAATAGGCTACTAAGCAGCAAATAGAGAGAACAATGTCTGATCAAAGGAGACGTCTCCTCTTCCTCCATCAGATGGGATTGCGTGCGAATTGTGCAGTGTCCCGTCATGACGCCAATAGTCGCAGTACAGAACGTGAACATTTATGGCTGAATGTTGGTTAAATCAATCCGTGGTCTTCACCAATTATTTGCGATGAATTGTTCAGATCAGATTGTACATCACAAATCTCTGAAGTCTCTCTCTTGGGAACACACCACAAAGAATACCGGTGATAATCAGCGTGGATAATGATTACATTGTTGGTCTCCTTTTAAAACGAAAACAGTATTTTCAATGTACGTAGCCATTTTTCTTGCTGCGACGCACTACAATCCATCGCTAGACACACCAAAGTGAAGCTTCGCTGGGTCTCTGGACACAAGGAGATTGCAGGCGACTAATCTGCAGATGAGCTCGCAAGGAACGCTAAGGAATCTGCGTCCATAAGCCCTGAACCGTATTGTAGTGTCAACTGCAAAACAGATGATTAGCGAATGGGAAAACAAACTTCGCCTAGATCACTGGACCTCTCTCTACTCTCTCTATATGCATACCTTTCAATTTATAGATCTTAAATATGAAGGCGTAATTCTGCAATATAAAAATTAAATTTACATGCAACCAATTTAAAAGTAAATTTTGGAAATTATGTCAGTTCATGTTGGACAGATAAGTAAAACAGGCTGAACCAAATTGTCTGTACTCGGTCTTGGACCGTACCTGTGAAGGTAAATGGTTCCAAAGATGCACAGCATGAATGAAGAAATGCCTGCTCAATGTTAAACATGTATGAACAGAGGGTTTTAACGTCATTTTTTATTACGACTCGATAGACAAAAAGTTAATTTTTCATATAGATAGGTTAGGTTGTTTTCTGTGAATGATTTTGAAGAGTCGGATGCATGATCTATAGCTTAATAATGCTTCCAGTTCACATCCAAGGAGAGTGCGACGTTGGTCTGAGACGTGATCAAATCTTCGGATGTTAAAGACATACCGTGCAGTCGCGTTGATTGCTTTTAACAATTTTTGTAGAGACAAATTATCACAGTCTGCAAACAATTCACAGCCGTAGGTTAAGAGTGCTTTGGCAAGTCTTAGTTTGACATTGCTAATAGACAAACCTCTAAGGGACGCAGATACTTTTGACACTACACTGTCTATACGGTCAGTCCATGTCAGTTCACTGTTGCACATTATACCAAGATTCTTGACACAGGTTACATATTCAACGGCAATAGAGTTTAATTCTATGGGGGGGAAAGTTTGAGAGGGAGGGGTGGTGTTTTGAAAATGGAATGACTTTGGTTTTGTTAGGATTGAGCGTGAGGTAATTTTCTTCAGCCCACTTCGCAATTGAGCTCAGATCCTCGTTTAATTTAGCAACTGAATCTTAAACCATACCAAGAGGAAAACTTAGGTAGATTTGAACATCATCTGCATATATATGAAATTTGTAATACGATAACACTTTGGGAAGATCATTAATGAACATTGAGAATAATAACGGACCGAGAATAGAACCTTGTTGTACTCCATTGTGAACATCACGAAAAGACGATAGCTTAGAGTTATATAACACAGCTTGAACACGGTTAGTAAGGTACGAGAAGATTAACTTATTAGTGGGTCTGTATCCTTCAGTGTGGTCTGTATTCTGGAGTAAATCTATGCAACAGGATTCTTCTAGGTAGTACCAGATTTCCCGATGATTACATCGGTCTGCTCGTGTTTACTACCACAGTCTACCTCAGTCACGACCCAGCGACGTTCACAATTCACAAGATGTCTGTAATATTTAATTGATCACATCGTTCAATGTTCAACCACAGGTTGCTCACATTTTCAGTAAGGACGTTCAAATTGTTGTCATGTTTGGACGCTTTGTCGTTAAGTGTGAACGCATGTCCAACTTTTTCTCTAACTTCAGATAATTTTCCCATTTCGCGTGTGATCTCGTCGGGACAAGATCAACAAAAATAAGATAAATCAGAAATGATTAAAGAAGACGTTTGAAACAACGACGTGTTCGAAGTTTCTGTCTAACATGTTGTATATTGTGAACGCTTGTCATTATCTGGTCAGCAAACCAATCATTCAATGTGATCACTGCTCCTGTGTGTCACTTCAAGACTTGAAATTTCTTCTGTGGACCCACTTACTTACATTAAGTATTTGCAGACATCTGACTAGAATATGTCACTGAAAAGTCTATACAGTCCGCCGTTGAGTGATTCTCTCAAACCGAAAATTTCTTCATCTTTTTTTTGAATTCCACTGTAGTCATCCGAAATATGTTACTCATCGTTTTATATGTATTCGTAAATTGTTTATTTTTCGTTCGTCAGACCATTCCGAATTGCATGCGTACGTAGTTGATCACCTTGTGGACATCATTTTCTCTATTAATTGCTTGCATTTAAATTTGGTTAATGGGTGGCTGCAGTGACATTTTTTGATGAAGGCGTTTTGGAAATGCTTTTATAAAATGCCAGAGAAGCTCTTTAATCTGTGGTGAATCTACATTGCTGTGAATAAAATGTTGATGTCTAATAGCGGTTCAAAAGAACTTGCGCTTCTTTCTATGCGGCGGCAGTCGTTTCAACGAATCCTTTAGCACGATGAGAAGAAGAAATATCATCATCTTCTGACCCGCATGATACACTAAAGGGATCGTGGGGACAAAGCACGCACGAGAGATCCCCATGCCACTCGATCCTGCGCCATCGCCTTTAACTCATCGGGAGTTATTCCCAATTATGGGAAAATCAGGAAAGAATATGAGTTCTTGAATGGATTTTTATATAAACTATACATCTTGTCTGTAGAAACTTCGATAAGGAGCAATGGTGCATCATTTTGGAATTATGTTAATTCAAAAAGAAATTCCTTGGGCTTGTCCAAGATAATGGAATTTGGTAACGTAACTTCAGCAAACTTGGATGAAACCTTTGACCTATTTGCCAACTTTTTCGAGTCTGTCTATAATGGGTCTCCGGTCCAGACAACGATGAACCATTGCTCTAATATACCCGAGGTTCTGGATATTGGTGTATTGGAATTTACGGATCAGGATGTAATAAATGGCTTAACTAATCTTAAAGTAAATTACAGCCCACGCCCCGATGGGGTCCCGGCTGGTATTTAAAAAAAAAAAAGTTGGAATTCGCTTAAACGACCACTAAGAATTATCTTTAATCAATCCCTAAAAATGGGTGAATTTTTAAATGAATGGAAGTATTCTTTCCTGACGCCTATATATAAAAGCGGTTTAAGGCTAGTAGTAGAAAACTATCGATCAATATCCAAGCTTTCATCGATACCAAAGTTATTTGAAAGTATTGTAAAAGAAAAATTCTATTTCATGTTAAAAGAAATTATTTCTAATAACCACCAGCATGTCTTTATGCAGGGCAGGTCATGTACAACTAATTTATCATTATTTTCAAATTACATTTATACAAACTTAGAAGATCAATTACAAGTTGATGTACTTTACACCGATTTCTCGAAAGCCTTCGATAAAGTACATCACACTTTGCTTTTAAACAAACTAAAGTCTTTGGGATTCCATTCGTCAATGTTAGAGTGATATTGATACACATTGGCAACACTTTTTGGTGGAACGTAGGAGACGACAATAAACATCTGATAACGGACGTCATCAACAAAATCAATAGACACACACATCTGCTCTACATCAATTGTTTGATGCACCAACATAACTTGACGGCTGAGTAGACGAGATGAGACAGCTATTAAAACTCCCCCACCTCTCTCCTCACTAGATCTGCAGCGATCATGCCGGTAAACAACGTATGAGTGATCAAAAATTTCTGCAGAACAGATGTGCGGGTATAACCAAGTCACTGTTAAAACAACAATATCATATTGGTGGTCAGAGAGAGAAATGAAAATTTCTTTTAATTTCGTTCTCATCACCAACATTTTGATAATACAGAGAATAGGTTTTAACGGAGGTGCCTTGCCCTCGCAGCTGATCAGTGTTTATGTTTTGATCTTTGCGACGGGCAAAGCAACTCCGTTTTTTTTAATGAATTTTTTTATTTTAATTCCCGACGGCCAATTTGACGGATCTAATGCGCGGGCGTATGCACTTTCGGGCAGAGTTATTTTAAAATTAATAAAGTTTAATTTGTTTAAGTCCGCGGTTGACTTAACAAGTTTAATACATTTAATGCCACCGTCCGGCGAGTTCAACTTGGATGAAATGTAATTCTTCACAGCAGTTTCCGTAGTTTTAACATGAAAACATGAAAACATGAATCTCTTTCGTGGGAGTCGCGACAAGATCGGAAGCAGACGCGTCGTTGCCTACGATTTGTTTATGTTTTTTTTCGCGTTTAGATTTTTTTCGAGGTTTTTTCGGCAAAACCTTCTCCCATTTTTCCGCGTTTTCATTAATTCCCGATGTTGGGGCAACGGGTGGTTCAACTGAGCCGTCCGTTACCAATGGCGTTTCACTGGCATTCGTGTTCTGCGAAGAATTACACTTCATTTCACGAATTTCCGATTTTATTATGCTCAATTCCTTTGTCATAGAAGTGAGCTTATTTATCAATCCCAAAAATGGAACATTATTGCAGATTTTGCACTTATAGCATACACTGTCCGTTGATTTAATGAGCTGGAGGGCTGTCGCAGACAATTCAACACACTTGGTGTGAAACTTTCTGCAGCAAAATCCTCCGCAGCTAATAAATTCTGCAGACAGAATGCCAGTATTACATTCACCACAATTATCCACCATTTTAGAGTATTTTAATTAATTTATTTATAAAAAAAAAAAATTAGAACAAATGATTTGACGCGAACGATCTAAACCGCTTGACAGGTCAAATGACACTGTTTTAGTTTTAGATCTCGAGTAATAAAAGTTACATCGGGCGTCCCACAAGGTAGCCATATGGGGCCATTACTATTTCTTTTGTTTATAAACGATGTTCACGAAATTTTCAAATATTGTAAAATTCTAACATTCGCATACGACTTTAAATTGTATTTATCTATAAATAGTTTAACTGATTGTAATAATTTCCAATTGGATATCCATGCACTAGTGGAATGGTGCAAGCACAATGGACTAGAGCTGAATATTCAAAAATGTAATATCTTTACGGCATATCGAATTACATCCCCGATTGACTATGATTACTTCATAAATGATCATAGACTTAGTCGCCTAGAAGAGGTTAAAGATCTGGGTGTAATTTTTGATACTAAATTAAATTTTGCATTACATTATGATTAAACAATTGCGAAGTCTAATGCTATGTTAGGTTTTCTGAAAAGAAATAGTAGAGATTTTCGGGCTATAACTAGTCTTAAGTCCATCTATTGTTCGTTAGTCAGACCGTATTTAGAATATTCTTCCATCATTTGGGATTCCCCATATGATACACAAGAACTCAGATTCGAAAGAGTACAAACAAATTTCACGAGATATGCTGTCCGTAAATTGTATTCCTTCGAAGAACTCCCTAAATATGACGATAGATGTAAAATAATAGGCTTGCATACCTTAAGTTTCAGGCGTAAGGCAGCGTCAGCCATGTTCATCCGCGATATTAGTAATTGCCGTGTAAATTCACCAGATTTACTTTTTTTCTCATGAATATATATGCTCCCCAAAGATCTCTTCGGATGAGAAATTTACTATACGATAGGAGGCATAGAACCAACTATGGTTGTAATGGACCTATTACAAGGTGTATAAACACTTTTAATGAACTTTGCAACGAAATTGATTTTAGCTTGTCTCGATTGGAGTTTACAAAATTGATCCATGCACTGTGCTTTAATTAATACTGTTTATTTGATGGTAATCTATGCGATGCAAAATCGGTAGATGATCCTTAGTCGAGCAGCAAAATCTGCTGTGTAAAACGATACTGAGAGTTAACACTTAGAGAACGTAGAGCTCTGTGTACTCTGTGATGGAAAAAAAAAATTGAATGGAATCGGGCAAACTAACTCTCTCATAATCGGTAATGAGGAAGATCAGTTCGAGCTCAGCCCCCGTGGTGTCATGTACATATTAACGTTGTTGAATAAATGTACTAAAATACCGAAGTCCAATGTTGTTTCCCTTTGTTCCGTGGCTGTCCTACAAAGTCGCGTTGAGTGTAGACGTCAATTGTCCCGTCCAAATGGGCGTGCTCCAACTGACTCTCTTAACACATCAAAAAGCAAGCTTAGTTCATTGAAAATAAATAAATTACTTTCTTCTGACATCCCTGACATCGTAAACGTTTGTAGAAGATAAAATAAATCTTATTGTTTTTGTGGGGGGAAAAAAAAAAAAAAAACACCGACAGACACTGACAAACGGTCCACATTTGTTGTCTTTTTTGAAAATTAAAATCCCATGCCGATCTATTTATAAATTGTTTTTGTTTTTCTTTTCAGAACAATGCAACAAAAGCTTCGCTATCATTGAAAATTGGACGCAGAAAGCAAGCCTGGCCCATTAAGGCTGATTGCAAAGAGTTTCTTGAAAATGCTGGTCATTCCTTCAAGAGTCAACATCGCAACGATGATGCAACAGATCGTTCAAGCAATGCCATGAGTGATAAGGCAAAAACCAAGACCTCAAGTTTTATTAGCAGCCAAAAAGATATGTCTTGCTCGAATTGTGGAACGCTAACAACAACAATTTGGCGACGAAATATACGCGGTGAAATGGTTTGTAACGCTTGTGGCTTGTACTTCAAACTGCATGGTGTTAATAGGCCGCATTCTATGAGACGGGATACGATTCATACGCGTCGGCGGCGACCGAAAGGCAGTGAAATGGGCGGGCGAAAGAGTAAGTTTGAATTTGAGTTTGTTATAATGCGGGTGTTTTCATTAAATTGTGAAACTGGGTTGCAATCAGTAGAGGGAACATATTTGAAATGGAAGGAATGCTAGTATTATGTGTGTGTACATGTTGCTTAAATATTTTTGCGATTATTTTAGACAGTCGTTGAGTGACGAATTGCCGACTGTTTGCGATAAAATGCAGCGTACTAGGCGTTAACGTCTCGATCTGTGGCATTTCCTCTACATCAAAGTTATGTCGTCAAACGGCAATAGTCACTAGGTTAGGTTAGGTTGGAGTGGTTGACTAATAGTTGGTAGGAGTCACACTTAGGTCAGAGTAGGCCGGTTGTGTTACTATGCGTGCTGATTATTCCTATTCCGCAAATCAATAAGTGCTTTTGATGAAGCAGAGGAATTGACTGAAACGAGTGCTCTTTAGTTCCGTTAGGTTGTTTAAATAGTAGGCGTCTCGGTGACTTTCTACAAGAGGAGGGCGCAGTGCATAGTTTCTTCTTCATCGATTCTGTATCTTCTGCAGAAGGACACTCGTGTTCCGATGGCACAGTGACCGGTTATGACGCCGATAATGGTTCTGAGGTTGTGTCTACTCATTCTGATCAGGATGAATAGCGGGCTAAAGCTGTTTTGTAATGAGTCACTCAGTGCCGGTAGTCAAAGTGTCCCAGTCCTGCTATATGGCGCGATGGCATGAACTTTGTCAAAAGCGGATGAAGCTGCTCTTGGTTGCTTCGAGAGGAAAATTCTTCGTGTGATATTCGGTTCCGTCTGCATAGATGGTGAGTGGAGGGGAAGATACAACAACGAACTGTACGAGCTGATCAGCGACATCGGCTTAGCCAGAAGAGTGAAGATCCAACGATTGAGATGGCTAGGTCATGTAGAGTGGATGGAAACCAATGCTCCGGCCCGAAAAGTCTTCGAATCCATCCCGAGGCACGGCGCAGTAGAGGAAGACCGCGACTCAGGTGGCGCACGCAAGTGGAAAGGGACATCAACCAACTATGCGTGCGAAACTGGAGACAGCTAGCTAAAGATCGAGCTGGCTGGAGACGCTTGTTGGTTGAGGCCCAGGTCCACCTCGGACTGTAGCGCCACCTTAAGTAAGTAAGTAAGTGCCGGTAGACCATCTATGATTTGTGGGAGTGAGCATTTTGAGCTTCAGTAGATGCTTTGCAGCAGCGATGGGCATGGATGCTATCCCTTCTAGCGAATTAATCAGCTTCACAATTCTATGGGATGCCAAAGTGTCCCGGCACCCACATATTTGGATGTTGAAATTCTTCGCCATTTCGATAAGAGATAGGCGGCAATTCAGGGAAGTCTTTAAAGTGAGTAAATTGAGCCAGTGCGTGGACGTCGAAGCCTATGTGCTGCAATTCCGATAGTAGAACTCTTGCTTTTCTGACGTTCCTACGTTTCCTAGGGAAAAGTAATGTCAAGTAGGAAACTGAAGGCAGACATACTTAGTCTAATATAGGTCCGCTGTGATGCCACGAGGACTGTATATTTCCTAGTTCTAAAATCGATTGGTGTTTGCTAAGATCCGTTTTATATGGCTTACTGGTTGATATTATTCCGCCCGGACACATTTTCGAAGACATAACCTCCTAAGTGTGAATTCATTCTTGTAGCGGGGTTAATGCAAATCCGGTGGTGATGATGTATGGTCTTCTTCATCTCCTCGTCCCTGCAACTGCTGCAACATTCTTTGTATTGCAGACCGCTCCTGCGTGCATACGCATAAGCGTTTTGTTATGACGTCGATGATATCAAATGGTATGACCATCGTCGCTGTAATACATTGTATGTCTGTTATGAGTTCAGAGAAAGAAACAGCAGCACCATTACCCTGCCAGATTATATCGAAAAAGTATTTGATCTGACAAGAATATCAAGTCTTTCTTCTTGTATTCCCTTGTGGGGCATAGAGCATTAACCTACGCGTCATCGCGTTCTATTTCTGGCGGTATGCCACAACTCCCCCTACATTTCCCCAACTGTCGCGCTTCACTCTCCATCGTTCTCAGTCAACTTTTTTTTTTGGACCGCCAGGATTTCTGCCGTCCTGCGTTAAGGGGTTGCATTGCATTGCTTGGTTAGCTATACAGCTGTCACCGTTTCGAAGTGTGTGACCAATCCATTGCAACTTGCGTCGTTGTATAGTGATGCCTATTGGTTTCTGACCCATTCTCTCGGAAAGATGTTCATTAGAGATACTGTTACGCCACAGCACTCGCAATGTTACGTAGGCTTCTATTGACGAATGTCTCTCTCTAATCACTCTCCACGTGCTGCATCCGTCAAGAAGCACGAAAAAAACAGAGGCGGAACAGTTTCAGGTTGGTGTTTTGATGCCGATTGCATTGCTATCAAGAATATCACGGATCCATGGATCATTCCGCATATGTACGTCGATGGCTGTACAATACAATGGATCATTATCATTACTTACATATGTGATAGGATTCCGACGATCATGTCATCGCATGGGCAGTTACGGAACCATACGTCTCTGCGGAGTCTTTCTGATGCTTGGCTAACTTTCTGCACCTGTCATCTTTTGGAAATATCTAATTTTCTCAATCAACAAATCACTGATAACACCGAAAAACGATTCAATGTTTGTTACTCCATCGAACAACCGCCGAAGTGAGGCTGGCATCGCAACTTATCAAGATTGTTCGTAATTATCAAATTGTCGATCTCGTATGGACCAACAACACTTTCAACTTTCTCGAGTGCAACATTTTCAACATTAACTTTTAACTGTGATTGACTATAAGACCCTATGTAATCGATGGACATTGTTGACTCTTTCGGTTGTGTTTGTACATTCACTAGAAACTTGTCCGCATCTCTTGCGGAAGGTTCGTTAACAGATGGTCATGTTGAGACTTAATTGTGACAGCCCAATTTGAGTTGTATGGCGATTTGATTCGATTGTTGGATGACAATGTTGCTGCGATACAAGTTTCATGAAAAAAGATATTAGGGAGCGCAAATGTTTATCCAACTGAAAGTTAACGACACTCAGTTTAAAAATGTGTCTCTTCCAGAAAAGAAATAACATTGGGAACAGAATTATTTTACGGATGTGTCAACGGTGCACACTATCCCGTCAGATGGACTGACAATAGTCTGCGTATCTTTTTCTACATGCACACACATCATATTTCATAACCTCTTCCCAACCAGTTACAGTGGCTATGACTAACGATCAAGACAACATTAAGTACGTGATGGAATCCAGAAAGGAGATGATAATTTGTGTGTATAGTCAAGACATGGTCCGAGGGCACTCTTAAGCAAATCTGAGCAGTTTTAGCCCCGTTTCAGTCAAGCATTTGAGGCAATCATTGCTCTTGTAACAGGACACTGTGCAGGTCCCAAGCTTGCGAATAAGATAAGACTCCCATATAATGGCTTTTCAATTTTCGCTTACATTCTCTGCATATGTAGTACCCTTGACAGATACAGATGGTGCAGATATGCAAATATGCAAATACGATAATAGAAGTGTCAGAATCGCTGTACAGAAAAGAAGTCTAGAGAATTGGGCTTCTGGAAGGTGGTACGTACAGACTATGTCTGGAGGATAAGTAGACTGCGTCACACATATTATGCTGGCAGAATAAACATATAGTGAACCAAGTACACTTTAAACCATTTCTAACGTTAACACGGGGAAATACCGCATCTCCTTGACAAAGTTAAACGTGAACAAATGGAACAAATTGGCATCTATTTAAAGAAACTACGATAGCATCAGCAGCAGCAAAACTTCGTTCGTTTTGTGAAAAAAAAAGTGGCAGTCTCGACTGCTATGCGGGAGAATCTTCTTAAATTTCGGCGTTCGCAACTGGTACTAAATTGCAGTTTACTTTAGGTGTCAAGCTCAGGGACACCTCGGACTGAAACGACTTTTCGTGATACATAATTATATCCTGCTATTGAACAGCCAGGAGGTAGGTAGGTAGGTGTGTTAGGTTAGGTTCGTGGGTAGATACGAAAGATACGTCTCACATAAGTCCTGATGGACCCATTGTGAAGTCCAATCCTTCCTCGTACCCATAACGTCTGCCTGAAGTCTTAATTAACCTGAAAATATAGGTTAAGGGGATTTTAGTTAGTTCCTGCAGATCCTGGCAGAAATGTTCTCCCATCGTTCTGTGCCTCAACTGACAGAACCTGGGGCACTGGCAGAGATAGTGAGGAGTACCCTCTTTTTCTAGGCCTTATGGCCGTGGCTCACTTAGACCAACGTGTTGGAGTCATTGTGTCCTTTCCAGAAGATGAGACCCTACTTTTTAGCCTGAAAACCGTCTAGATTCACATCTGAATCTTATGAGGATTTTCCGTTCAGCACCGCGTAAGTCATCCAGCTCTGCCAAGAAGTGCTTTTTCCAGGAATTGTCTCATTTTTTTTTTTTTTGCTAGGCCTGGGCAACCGCAGAGCAGATGTTGGATAGATTTGGTTTCTTCCTCGTCTCTAAAGCTTCTACAAAAGTCTTTAGGCGGTATGTTCAGACGCATTCTCTGTGTACCGATGGCACAGTATAATAATATAATATGGGTGGCGCTACAGCCCGTAGAGGGCCAGAGCCTAGCTTCTCAGCAACCACTCGTGTTGTGCGTGCTACTGTTCTATCACGAGTGGAAGGGACCTACAGTTTAATGCCGACTCTGAACGGCCAAGTTTGAGAAGCTTTTTCTATACAGTTATACTCTTTGAGCATTGTCAGTGACTCGAAAGAGGTGGGGCCGTGAAAAGTATTTCTTGTCGTACCAGGAATCGAACCTAGACAGCTAGGTCCACCGATGGCACAGTGGCCGGTGTGAATTCCTATTAGCATGCGTACTTCCTTGTGACTACATCCGATCAAAGATGTTGATCTCTTTTTGCTCAGCTTCGGTCATAGGGACCTACACACCCCAAAAAATATTCATGAGGGCGCTAACTGGAGAACCAAGGATGCCCAAAAAAAAAACTGAACCAGCCTGGCATAAGAATATTATGTGGTGCGCTTACTGCCCACTTATCATGCAACACAATGGGTCCACACGGACTTAAGTGAGACGTGCACCGCACCGCACGGCTACCCACATCCCTATCCTATCCTATCATGCAACTATCACCTACATGGAATAGAACATACATAGACACTGCAGGCAAATAAAGGAGACCATGGAACAGCTACAGGTCGAGTGTCCGAATCCGACATTGGGCAGATACAATATAACGAACAGAACCATATAAACAGGATTTTTTATTCATTTTCATCTAGAATGAGTGATATAGCTCAATAGTCCTAGATCAGGAAAGTGGGTACAGTAGATCTATGGTGATCGCAGTGCCATGTGATTGCTATATTCACTCCCTATTTTCTGCAATTCAATTCCAAATCCCTCTACTGATATTATGCTTATGTTTTGGAGTTTGAAAAGTTCACTCAAAAGAAAATTCATTCAAAAACATCGATTCTAAACCTATTTTCTATTTTTCATTGCAGGAAACAAAAACGCTCCCGTAAGCTCATCGGATGTCGATAATCCCCGCGATAACGACGGGAAGAATGATCTTGTATTAAAGAACAATAGCTTTTTCATGACAATGAGTTGTAATAATAGCCCCAACAGTGCAGCTTTTCCTCCACAAGTGAGTATTCTACAGCAACAATCATTCCCTCAAAAATGATACATTATTGAACATCGGATATTCTCTTTTATCATTTTCAGCATTACTCGCAGTACCTTTGTTCACGTCAAAATACTCAAATCGATAGTAAATTACCAGTCGATATAAAAAAAGAACCAAATCATCCCCCTCGAAATGATGAATCTGAAAGTGATAATAGCAGCCACGAGAATGAGGGCTGCAATTCACCATTAAACTTAGTTTCGAATGAATCCCAGGCAAAACTTCACTATCCAACCAATTTCAATCGTTCAACTTGAGGGTGTTCTTCGAAGAAGAAAAAAAAGAAAAAGAAGATCAAGAGAAAATGGAAACCCATGTGAAACACATTGTCTACAATGGAAAACAAAAGCATTAATTTATGATATATTTAAATATATATATATATATAAAAAAAAAAAACCTAATAAGCAATTAAATCAAATTCGACAATTTTAATATGATATTATTTTATAAAAGTTTAAACAAACAAAACAAAAACAAAAAAAAAAAAAAATAAGAACAAAATATAAGGATCAAATTATTTTGAGTATTTTAGTATTTATTTAGTATATATTAATGAAGAGGAACAGAGAAAAGAATGAAAAAAGAAAATCAAGAAGAAGAAGAAGAAGAAAAAGAAAGAAAAACAAACACTTAATTATACATTAACAAACGAAGAAAGGGAGAACAAAAATACTCAATTGTTAAGGGATTCAAGGGATCAATTCATTGACGATTGATGATTTCTGCAATCACAAACATAAGAAATCACGTACTTAATTGACTATATTATAGTAAAACTTTGGTAGAAGTAAACACGTCTTACTGACATTCAGTAATATATAGATATTATATAATGGAATGTAATCAATAAATAAAGAATTTTTGTATATAATTCCTTTGGCCTAAGCTGAATGTCATGACAAACCACTATGCTTATGAACACTTAGTATTATTATTACACTTCGAATTTACTAATCATCTCTTATTATTTTTTTTTTTTTATAATTTTTAACAAAATTACTTCATGTATTACTTACAATTTTAATATTTATTAGACAGTATATATATATACATTATAAATCTTTAAATTAAAACAAACATAATAAATATAAAACAA
This sequence comes from Eristalis pertinax, assembly GCA_907269125.1. Classification (NCBI taxonomy): domain Eukaryota; kingdom Metazoa; phylum Arthropoda; class Insecta; order Diptera; family Syrphidae; genus Eristalis; species Eristalis pertinax. The sequence continues at coordinate 33,177,238 of OU026146.1, forward strand.
ACGAACAAAAATCTTAATAATTAACATTTGTAAAAAAAAAAAAAAACAAACAAAACTGAAGAAAAACAAAACAAAAAAAAAAGAAGAACAACAACTAAAAACGAATGTGAAAATGTTTCTTGCCTAAAATATGCAAAATGTGTGATAATAGAATTACCTTCTCTTACTTTATGTATACTAAATATATATAAAGCCCTCCATTTGGATCGTATTTATATATTAAATCGAACAATATTTGAAATTATTCTCATATTTAAAATAAATATTAAAAAAAAAAAAAAACATTTAAAGAAAAAAAAAAAAAAAAACAAATAATTTTTTTCAAATTCACTAATCGAACAATTACTATTAAAAAAGAAAAGCGCGAAATTTTAAACTAAAGTGACAAACAATTTTTTTAAATAGTATCACATTAAATTATTGAAAAAAAAAGAAGAAAAAAACAAAGCAAATAAAACCGAAAACAAAACAAAATTGCATCTCTAACACAGAAAAGAAAAAAGAACACGAAGAAATTTTTAACTAGAGTCAAAGATATAATTAAAAGAAGAAGAAAAAACAAAAAACGATTAAAAGAAGAAACAAGAATAGTAATTTAAAATTTAAAAGCTCTCAACATTTTTATTAACAACATACTTATAATACATACGATAAGTATTTTTTTAAAACAAAAACAAAACAAAAAAAAAAGAATAAAGATACAAAAAACTATATATTTTAACATTGAAAATTAAGAAATCATATGCATTGCTTTATTTTTATATGAAAATATAACGTGTAACATAGTAAAGAACAAATCGAAAGGAAAAAGAAACAAACAAAAAAAAGAATATATATACAGAAACGAAAATTAAAAGCTCTTTAATATATTATAATTCATGATATACCATGTATGTATATACATTTTTTTTTCTTCTGTGGCTAATGATATTTTTTCGTTTTTCTTTAAAAGTTAAAATTTAATTTAATTATTTGTTTACGCATTCGTGGTTTCTGCTAAAAAAAAAAACAAACAAACAAAAAAAACAAAAGAATACAGAAAGAACAATATTTACATTTTCAGAAAATAAAGTATTATTTGAAACTTAATTAGTTGGTTTATGAGCTAGCTAAGAAAGTAAATACCGCTTATTATATATAAAAATACATTTATTTTTTTCATTGGTTAACAAGTGGTGTTTAGTTTATTTTCTCCGAGGAGGGATTATCGATATCATCGATTTCTTTGTGATTATGCCTTCTAATGCAGTCTAATAATGCAGCTATACAATAAATGATTTTAAATCTCAACAAGGAATGATTGTTTTTGATCTGCTCTCAGTTGGGGTAGGGAGCAGTCTCCTGTGCGTTGTTACAGGCGATTTCAGACATTCGGTTCATCGTGGGGAAACCATTTCTGCGTTCATTCTTTTTGCCACATTGGATCGGGTCAGATGCGCCTGATGCACTGATTGCACTCAACAATGTTCTCTTTTTAGATTTGTGTTGATCACGATGACCACAATGTTGTCCCGACAAACCACGCCGGTTTCGACTTTCAGTGTATCCAGCCTCATTTGCCATTTCAACGATTAAGAAAATAAGACAGGATCTTACAAAATTAACTGTCCAAGAAAGGGACTTCGTTTGCAGCGCTATCTCGGATCATCTTCATGTTCTTCCTATTCACGCGTCCTGGGTGCCACCCCTAACAAAGTACGATTTCAGAGAGAAGTTAATGTGCTTCTGTGAGTCTAGACTAACCACAAAAGATGGGATATTCACAATCTGTTTGTGGACACGGATATGTCGTCCATGATCGATAGACTTGACCAATTCCAATTTGAAGACCCGAGTCTGAAGAAATCCTTCGATTTTCAAACCTTTTGAAAGAAAAAGACGAGGAAGGTGAATGCAGGAGAAGACACAATCCCCACTCTACGAACTGTACAAAGATGTGGATGTAGTCCGGAAGAAAGAAGATCGACGACTGCACTGGCTCAGCCACATCGAGCGCAACAATACTTCAGTAAAGAGGGTCTTCGAATCCGAGCCTCCTGGGTCATCATCGATGGAAGCCAGCTATTGCTCAGGCTCAGACCCTCCATGCGTAATCGGCGTCATTCGAGTTTCGTCCAACATGTCAATACGGATCAAACGACGGAGCAGACCGTTACCTTGGAAAAATCTCATCCGGTCTTTCTCAGCCAAAGTGAGAAGTTCACTAGCGTATTTCACCCTCCAGACCACGCGCTTGTTGTGGAAGCTCTACTTGCCGATGATTTTCAATTCCTGATCCAAACTCGCTTTTTCATTAGGTGTCACAAAGGTCTTCGAGAAGACGAGGATGGGATACGTCTGTTCACCATTGTACGACTTTTTTAAACCGACTTGTTCGTCTTGTAACTGCAATCATATGCTCTCACTTCGACAGTGCTATGTGCTGGTACCGCTCTAATCGGGCACTAGCCATGATCGCACAAAAATCTACATATCACATCACATCACACCTCTTATTACTCTCAGGACTGAAAAGAACAATGTAGCCTATCTAGTTATGAAAAACTTGAAGACAGAATCTGGCTGGGTGCTGTGGGAATCGGGTAGGCACTGACTGGCGTCAACCTGGCGATGCCCAGTGTTGTAACTTTTTCTACACACCAATTGTGCTTGTTTTACCTCCAAGTGGTAGCCATCGGGTACTGGTTGTAGTTCACCCGAGCTCAACTTGCCAAACTTATAAGTGCGACCTCTTGTCCTAGGGGTTACAAAAAAGGAACTGCCCCTCCAGGTTGGGGGTTGTGCCGTCGGGGTAACTGCCCGGCCACACAAAAAATTGCTTGTTACGAAGCAACAACAAGCCTCGGAAACGGATGATTTTACTGATGACGACCCCTGCAAACGATAACGGACAACGATCTTCGGATTTGTACGTGGAATGTAAGGTCCCTTTATAGGCCACGTGCAGCCGAACAACTAGCGGAAGCCCTAGACTGCTACAAAGCAGATATAACCGCCATCCAAGAAGTGCGATGGGATGGACCGGGCAAAAGAAGGATGAAAAACTGTGATATATACTACGGTGATTGCTACAAACAACAAAAACAGCGCCTATTTGGATGTGGATTTGTCGTTAGAGGCAGACTTAGGCAAGAAGTCCTATCGTTCGCAGTAAATACAAAACCATTGAAATAGTTGACACCTATTGTGCAAGCCTAAGGCATCACCTAATTAAATGAGGCACAATTACTTTCGCGCTTTTGTATCTTTGGATAGCTAAGGCACCAAAATGAACTAAAGAAAATCCAAAAGATGTCCACAAACATCGACATAACATTGTACAGAGTCATGATCTGAAACTCTCCCATCCACAGTGATAATAAGATTCTTCCACATCCACTCATCTGATGTTTTTCGTAAGGATTATCGTATTTTCTGGTGCCAGGAATTGGACGGAAATCTGTGGTATACCTACATGGCCCTGTTCCGATTTCAAAAGTGCAAGAATAAACCTATAGACATGACAGATTCATAATCTTGATCTGGCCCAATCTGCCTTCAGCAAAGTGCTCACAAATGTACTAGATGTTTTGAAAGCGCAGCTATGTCCAAGTGGATAAATGTCTACAAAACGGTCGAAGTAAAATGTAACGCTACGTAAACATTGTACATAGTACGCCCGGTATTGTTGGATGTATCTATTGACGGCACCCATGTCCGGAATTGTTGCCCCTTCTGTTAATAAACATTTGTTTTAGAACAGGAAAGGAACATACAGTATAAATTTTATGCTGATAAATTCCATTATTAGTGGTGTGGGTTTTTAATTGCAAAATAAACGTCACGTTTCCCAGAGAATTTTTCTTATTTTCGAAGATTGTATAGAATTTGAAAAATGGGAAAAAGGAACAAGTTCCACCACTAAGTTCGGCTGATAATCTTTTCGGCTGTGAGTTGATTTCGAAAAACGTCTTAAGAACTCGCATTTTGTGGAAACCATCTTGGAGCTATTTCGGTAAAAGGAATTCAAAATCGAGCAGAGTTCATTGAAAACTTCCACTCGTGATAGAACAATAGCACGCACAAACGAGTGGTTGCTGAGAAGCTAGGCCCTGGCCCTCTACGGGCTGTAGCGCCGCCCATACTATTATTATTATAAGATAAAACTTAAGTGGTACTGCTTTCGACATGATGCGCTATAACTTCAAACTGGTTAAAGTTTTCATCTACCTTAGCTATGCAGTAAAAATTAAAATGGCATCGATCTTGCCCATAGATATCCCTATCGAGTCAAGAGTCCATTGTGACCAAACTGAATTTGTGCAAGCCTCTGCCCGTTTCAGTCCAGATACACGCTGCAAAGACATGGACAACAGAATACATTTTAGTTATTCAATGGATTGAGGAGAAGATGCAACGAAGAGTCTGTGAAAGGTCTTCGGTAATTAGGACATGTTGAGTGCCTGGACCAGCTCCGGCCTTAGACTCTAAGACGTCGCAACAGAGAACGACCACCAAAAGCTGACGCACACAAATTGCCTTGTGTGCTCAACGGGAAAGGATTTCTGCAGCAAGTATTGCGCACATATTGACAAACGTTTGTAGACTCTTACAAAGCCTATGCGCCATCCTATTCGATTCGTAGAAATGTGTTTCTGATCTCCCCTATTTTTCTAACTGCCCTTATTCATTCTCTTGTTCTGCGATAAGTTTTCTTTAGATTTGCCAGGACTTCTGTAATCTTCTTCTACGTTAAAGATTCTTCCTTGCACTGACATTCCCTTTGAACGAATGATAGTGGCTATTGATCCCAGGCCCTGATGGGGGTTTTGCCGCCCGAGAAAACTTATCTTTGTGCTTAAAGTAATTGTATTGCCACGCCTAACATTGAACACCATCCCGAAGGCAGACAGAGCTTTGGCGACTGTGGTCAAGCTAGTCCATTATTCTATGCGAAATAAGGTGTGTTGATGTGTCAACGTTGTCCAGAGACATTATGGTCCATCGTATTCTACCGTCTATTTTTGACAGGCCCACACAAAGCACTTCTCTTATCAACAAGGGAAACAAAATTGGTGATAGGATGTACTCCTAGAATAAGACTTATGACTTGGAATTCTTTTTACAGCCTAGCACGAGACATATGGATTCGTAAATCGGGTAAAAGATATGTATCTCGCCAGTTTTTGCACGCATTTACAATATGCTACCATTTCTGAGAGCTTTGAGAAAATGTCCTTCTTCCAAGCTGCATGAAGATTACGGGGAACATATTTCATCGACGATGAGTGCAAACAAATTATATGGACCGGCAGACTATACGCCGAAATCGGTGCCACAGGACAGCTCTACCGAACTCAATAGATGCGTTTGAGCCGAGGACTGCTCTAAAAATGGCCACAATATGTGGAATGACAGGATAAGGTGATTTTGTAACATGACAACGTTCTGTCACATGGTGCGCAGTCGGTCAAAGAATACATGTAAACACTGAAATTAGAAGTCCTACCGCATCCACCCTATAATCCAGGAATCACATCTTCCTACTAGGTACCATTTGTTTTCGTCGATGTCGCACGCCCGTAATGATCAGCACTTTCACACTTTTAAAAAACCCAGAATTGGATGATTCTTGGATCGTATCAAAAGAGCCATCGTTTTATCGAGATGATATTCGAAAATTGTCAGAAAGTTGTCAGGAAGTTGTCAGTAGTGGCTAGCGATGGGCATTACAAAAAGTATTCACCCTGTTCGAATTTGTAACACTTCAAGCGTCAAACTTGAAAAAAATGCATTTAAAACCTGTACGCCAAATAGTTAATGAGATCGTTGACGATATTGAAAGATCGGTCTATAAAATCCTGTTGAATTTTATGGGAAATCACCATTCAATCATTATATACGAGGGGCGTTCAATATATTCTCGGTATTGGGGTGAAGCTGTGGTTGTATAGATAGAGATAAAACGCGAATTAATAATCACATTTGTATGAAATTTTACTTGAATGCACTAAAATAATAGTATTACTTGATAAAAATCAATTTATATATACAACCACAGCTTCACCCCAATACCGAGAATATATTGAACGCCTCTCGTATATATATATGGGTGCGCTGCAGACCGTAGAGGGCCAGGGCCAAGCTTCTCAGCAACCACTTGTGCTGTGCGTGCTATTGTTCTCTCACTCTCAATCATTATACTACATTTTAACACAACATTTCGGTGGTTTCGAGAATTCAGTGAGCTGCGTTGAAGCGTCAGTCCATCGAAATAAGATCTTTTGACACTTGGAGAGTTCCCGTACCTGTCTGAATTTTTGCAAATAACCTTTGTAAAGTGTCTTTCATTAAGCGCTGCATTTTATTCGTTTGAAAGGCATATCGATGCCATTATATATGGAATATAATACCGTTCAAATGTTCGCTGCGGCTTCTTTAGTTGGCGCGCATCGGAATTGTCCAATTTTTCATGACTCTGGAGCATAAATCAGGCTGAATTTGACCGATGACATGGGTTATCTTGGCTCTGGGGACCGCTGTGGCATTGTGGCTTAATCGCATAGTCCTGCGACTTCAGAAAACCCAACAAAAAAAACGGGGTCAAATCGCATGATCTCGGTGGACAGTTTACATCACCTACACGTGAAATAACCATGCCATCGAATCGTGGCGTGAGGTGTGTGTGGCATAGAGCGCCATCTTGTAGAAAACAATTGTCGTTGGTGTCCATATCATCCATCCAATGGGAAAAGTAGCTGGAAATCATCGACATATAGCTCTGTCCGTTGACGGTGATGGCCAACGTCGTTCTCAAAGAAATATGGACCGAAAACGCCGCCAGTCCAAAATCCAAATATCACCAAACAGTGACTTTTTCGGGGTGTATTTGACACTCTCGGATCTCGTGTGTATTGTTATCATGTCGAATTCGAAAAATTTCGTTTGTTGACGTACCCTTTCATCGATAAATTGGCCTCATCCTATGGCGATCGTAAAATTGGCGAAGTGCGCGGAATGCTGCCCGAACAAAACACCCATTTTATCATTTGCACGTGCTGTTGAACGATATGTCCGTCCGTGGTGATTTGGCAAAACAGACTGCAGCCAGTTGGACAGATGTAGCTTCAACAATATCAATTCTATTTATATGAACAAAAAATATACAATTGGTCTTACATGCTAAAAGCTATCGAAAAAAGCGTGGCTCAACAATAGGGGCACAACGGATGTACAATGTTTACAAGGTTTACGATGTTATTTATTATATATTATATTTATTGATTTACTTATTTTATGTCATGGAGATCTTTGACATCGGGGTGTTCAGTTCCGTGTGTCCTTGTCAACAATATGGCCGCTTTCAAATATCAAAATTCAGAAGTCCCTATTGGAAGACCCTTTGTACAGTGCGAACTGCACCTTTGAACAACTCAAAAAAAAAAATCCTCAAAAAACTGTTAACAAAGTGCAAAGTATGTGGCAATTACCGATCATGTGAGATCACCACAAAAATGTAATGGGCACACACATCGAAACCATATCCGAAATAGAGACGTCTTTCGATTGAAACATTAAATGCTGAATAATTCATTGAAAGTTGTAAAGCCTTGGGTGCAGATTAAATCATGTTCAACATATAAGGCAATTTACCATACAAAGCTCTGAATTGAACACAAGCAATGAGATCTGTTTGGTTTCTAAGTCCTTACTTCATAAATCAAACCATGCACAAGCACGGCGGTTTACCTTGAAGACAATTACCACGAGCTATGTACCACGAGCTCCTAACAAGCAAGCACAACAAAATGCCGTATCAATAAGCTGCTTCACCATTTTTCTCTCAAACATAAAATAGTTGATCATCGCACAAAAATATAACCGATCCCACATGTATATTTATGAGTCCACATTTAAATTCGACATCTTTTTTTTCGATAAGTGACGAATATGATACGCGGAGCTGAGCAAAAATAAAAAAAAAAATTAGATCATACTCGTTTAAGAGCTTCAAGTGAGTGTGTGTGAAACCAGTTGGCGGATAATGTGCGTCATGTGGTGTCTATTCAGTCTAATTAAATAGATGACGCACTCTGTGCCCTCTCACGTGTAGGAATTCGTGTTATCAGTCACGAATCACGATTGGAAAACCTGTTTGCCGTGCACACATGCACATGGATGTAGCTGCGATATCGAAGTTTGAAAGCTTGACTACTGCTTACGAATGTAGTGGTTCTTCTATTCTGCAGCTTATGTTAGCAAAAGAAATGCTCAGTTTAACAGTCACTGCATAAATTATGGCTGATCTTGAAATAAAATTTATCGATTCATAAATTAGATTCCAGGCCTGGTTGGTTTCTCAGTGAAAAGGAAAAGAAGAATGCGAGCAATTTGGATAGAAGCTCAATGAGTAGGCATTTATTGAAGGGTGATTATTGATTCAGCATTAAATATTTGATCGGAAATCAGAAAGAACTTAAATTGTGTTGAGTCAAATGGTTGTCATTCAATTTGTAAAGCTTTTTCATGTTGTAGTTCATACGGCCCAATTTCGAGTCACTTTTTCTTCCACATTTCGTCCACAACCACTGACCGACCATTAGCTGTAATAACACGCGTAACACCTTTTGACATCTTAGAATTGATTCATGCTGGTTTACTACTAAGGAGGTTCGTCTACTTCAGATCCACGACGAACCAAGTGCCAAAAACATCATCAGTACCGAGATCAAAGGCAGAACCGCTGTTTCTCCGGGCTAAAGTGTCAATTGAAATACCTATTAAGTTGGTATTGGCATTGTTCATCACAGCCTTGCTCTACGGCGCAAAGCCATGGACAATTTCAAGAACGGATGAAGAAGTCATAAGGGCCAATTATAATGGCCGTTCGTAGCCTTATATCAACTTGAGAAACTGACCTAATACACAAAAATGATACAGTGCTATTAAAATCACCGGTTCGTACATTTTCGTTCACTTTCGTTAGATTTTTTTTCATTGTGCGTACTTAAGTGTGAGCGGTTTTAAGGCCCAACTTTTCCTATTTCTTCTTCCAATTACCGCAGCAGCCCTATTATACCCACATATGACGTCTATGCACCTATGGTTATGTGTTCCAACGTGTATTACCGCTGAGGCAGTTGAAAGGTGAGCCAGGAAAGGCTAAACAATTCTTACTATACAGTATGGATTTTTTTGTTGAAAATTTCGATGTCGTCGGATATACTCCAGTCTTCGGATTCTGATAGTACACGTCGAAACACATAACCACAGGTGTACAGAGGTCGTAGGTACGGCTAGTTAAGCCGCTGGGCAAGTTGAAAGATGAGTCAGAAAAGGCTAAAATATCCTTACATTGAAAGACAGCCATTTTTTTCTTAAATTTTCGATGTCGTCGCATGCACACCAATCTTCGGATTCATCCGTGGCACTCCAGGGTATCTGATTCGAGAAATACACATCGGAACACGAAACCATAGGTGTACAGAGGTCGTAGGTAGTCCTAGTTGGATACCTGTGGCTGTTGGAAGAATGGTCATCGATGCAACTTTCAGAGAAGTATTTTGTTAATTTCAATTTCAATTTATTAAAGTATACAGGGTATAATAAGACATACGTCTTTTATAGTACTAAGTTACAACAATTCAGAAAGGTATGTAATTAATAAGTTAAGTAGACTAATGAGAGGAATAAAAGAAGGGGGATGGGGATTTAGGAAAGGGATGAAAAGTAGGAAATAAACGCTAAGTTTAAAGCCTTTGGCATTAATGATATTTCGTATCGTTAACGGTAGAGAACTCCAAAGTTTGATAGCATGTATGTAAAAAAGGCGCGATGAATTTGTAAAGCGACGACGAGATGGTGTTAGAGCATGTGTTCTGACAGATCGAGCAAAATTAATTTTCTTAAACAAACTTATTTACTATAATATTATGCAAGAATATAAGGTTTCTAGCATCCATGTAGTAGATTAGAGAAGTTCCGAGTAAGCTTTTAGTATATTGAGATACATGATCAAATTTGCGTAAGCCGTGAACATACCTGATAACGTCATTAAACCTGTAGCTTTCGTTGTGACAAAGAATCAACTTCACTATAGACAACTTCAGCATAAGTTATCAATGGTAGGATGAGGGAGGTAACAAATTTCCTTCTAGTATTTATTGGAGTGTAACTTGAGGTTAACCACAACTTCCGCAGGCATCCATAGATACGTCCGATAACGTTATTTGTGTAGCCATCTGGACAATTTGCTATTTATAATAAAACCTAGACTAGACACCGTATTAACTATTTCCAGTTTTTCTCCAGAAAGTACGATATTCGACAGGGTAAAGGACATTAAACAATTTGAAATAGGAATTACCTGTGGCTTCGGATTTAAACTTAATCCATTTATTATAGCCCAACAATAAGTTTAGGCGAGCTCATGATTAATTAGATTTATCAAATCCCCTATATTGCTAGGAATTTTGGCTGAGTACAGTTGAACATCATCAGCATAGAGATGGACGGTGGAATGCTTACACACAGAAGAAAGATCATTAATAAAAATGGAAAAAAGGATAGGGCCCATAATTTAACCGTGTCTAACAGAAAAACTGTCAGAGTTAACAACAACTCGTTGAAATCTGTCAGACAGGAAGCTGTAAATTAGCCTCACTGCAGTGTCAATAAACTAGAAGAGATTTATTAACTTCCAGCGAAGTATCTTGTGATTCACTTTGTAAAAAGCCTTCGAGAAGTCAAGTAGACATAGAAGTGTGACCTGTCGTTTGTCAAAATTCTTCCAGGATGTTAACCATAGCAGTGTAAGTACTATGGTTAGCTCTGAAACCAGACTGAGCTTCGTAAAGTAGGTTGTTAAGACAAGGTGTCTTAGAAGCTGTTTCGCTATGATTTTCTCTAAGACTTTTGATAAACACGGAATGATACTGATAGGTCTAAAATGTGAAGGGTAAGTTGGCTTTGATCAAGCATTACTCCATTGATTTTGCTTTGAAGTACAGTATATCATTACCTACCGGCTAAATCAGGATGTGTTAGAGATGTTTTTTGGTGCGAAGCGAGCCAAAGGAGCCAAAGAAAGTCCAAGTTCAAATAGAATGCTTTGTTGAACGAGAAACCGATATGAGAGCTGGTGTTCAGGCCGAAGATTTATGGCAAGTAAGGAAAGCATATTAAGGTGAAGAAGAGGACGAAGAAGCCGTTCTGGAATCCATGGACGATATAAGGTACGATGCTGAGGAGTACAGTGCTGTATCCCTCATGAATATGTTTGTGGCAAAAGTGGTTAATCTTCTGGGTACTTACTACCCCCCACTAAAAACAATAAAATCGAGCTTGATGACGATTGCGAAAAACGATACAAACCGCAAATGGTCTAAACTGGACACTTGCAGGAAATCGAAAGCGATCTGGCCTATGCTAAATCAAGAAACGACTGATTACCTCCTAAAGCTAGTCAGGAAGGTTATTAGTAGAGTGATAGGCGTGCTAACTGGCCACTGTCTTATAGGCAGCCATGCCAGAAGACGTGGAGCACCTTATAACGGCTTCTGCAGAAGCTGTATGTATGAAGAAGAAGAGGAAACAATATTACACTACCTCGGAACATGTCCCGCACTTGTGAAAACAAGAAGAAGACTACTAGGCGAGTACTACTTCAGCAACCTTGAGGATCTGAGTAACACTGACACAAAGGACTTACTACAAGTTCTTAAAGCCTCTAAATGGCTATAAAAGAGGCCAGAAGAAATCACAAAATTCCAAGAGGGAAAAACTACAAGGTCAAAGGGTAAATGAGTTTTGGACACAAAGCCGAACGTGACAGCACAATGGACCGGATGGTCTAAGTGAACATGACTTCCATATCAGTCATGCAGTCACCCTACCTACCTACCTACCATGAGTGAAAGCCTTCTCTTGTAGAAAATGGTATTTGAGTTACGTTGCACGATTTTGACAGAAAAATGAACAAATTCACCCTGATTACGAAAGTCGTTTCAGGTATATCCCTGCTCAACGTCGCCTACAAGATCATGTCCAGCGTACTGTGTGTACGTCTCAAGCCGTTTTGCACCGCACTAATCGGCACGTACCAGTGCGGTTTCCGGCCCGGCAAATCGACTATAGACCAAATCTTCACACTAAGAAAAATCCTGGAGAATACCAGTGAGTTTCAAATCGATACGCACCACCTTTTCGTCGATTTCAAAGCCGCATACGCTTACGACAGCATTCATCGCAAGAGCTATTCGATGAGATGGCCGAATTCTGGATCCCGGGAAAACTGATCCGGTTGTGTCGCACCAAGCTAACACATACGCGATGCACCGCGCAGTTCGGCTCAAGGATTTCTGAGCCGTTTGAAACTTGCACTGGATTTCGGCAAGGAGATGCGCCGTCGTGTGACTTCTTCAATCTGGTACTGGAGAAGATAGTGCGGATGGCAACTGTAAACACGGAAGGCACTATCTTCTACAAGTCGGTCCAACTGTTGGGGTACGCAGAAACGAACTGGTCTCAAGGTTAATGAGGACAAAACAAAATATAAGCTGTCGACCAAAAAACTTTCCGTCATACACCACCTTGGACAAAATTTCACGATCGACAGCTACAATTTCGCGGTAGTGAAGGAGTTTGTCTACCTCGGGGCAAACGTGAACTCCACCAACGACATCACAGTGGAGATCTGTCCTAGAATCGCCCCTGGCAACCGGTGCTACTTCGGTTTGTCAAAACAACTGGTCTCAAAACTCCTAACTCGAAGGACCAAAATCATGCTCTACAAAACTCTTATTTTGCCAGTCCTGCTCTATGGAGCCGAAAGCTGGATGCTAAGCAAAACTGCAGAGCTGATTCTTGGTACCTTCGAAAGAAAAGATCTACGTCGGATATATGGTCCCGTCTGCGGGGAAGGCGAATGGAGGAGAAGACATAACCGCGAACTCTACGAGTTGTACCAGGATGTGGATGTAGTCCGGAAGGCAAAAATCCGTCGACTGCACTGGCTCGGCCACATCGAGCGCATGGACAACAATGCTCCAGCAAAGAGGGTCTTTGAATCCGAGCCTACTGGTTCGAGAAGGAGAGGAAGACTGAATCTCCGGTATGAAGACCAGGTAATCGCGGATGCAAGACAGCTTGGTCTTGATGACTGGAAGCAGCGTGCCCAGGACCGTCAACGATAGAAGGCAGCAATTGCTCAGACTCGGACCCTTCATAGGTCGCCGGCCTGATAAGTAAGTAAGTAAATACATTTTACACCATTCCAGTTAAAACACAAGGAAAACTCACGTGTTTACTTGTTTTTCCATTAGAGTCGTTCACAAAATTCAAACCGCCTTCTTTTGTCGTGTTACTCGTCGTTTTGGTATAGTAAATCGACTTTCGGAATACCGATATACGACAAGTGTCACACAAAAAATACGTTCCACATAAGCTTATCGCCAGAAGTCGTTTTATGGCGTAAAACTACTACTTTATCGACAATCGTAATACCGACATCACAGAGGCGTTTCGACACAAGTCGTTAAACGACTTTCGTAATGGTGGTGATTACCTTGTATTCTGTGTATCATGGGGTCAATCAACATTGAACATTGTCACTGACTCGAGCGAGGAGTACCTACCCAGAAATCCACTAATGATTAATCAGATTATTTTCCAATACAGTAGACACTCGATATAGTGAACTAATCAAAAACCGGGCATGTTCACTGCAACGAGATTGTTCACTGTAACGAGCGTAGACTCCTTGATGCAAATTGCATCAAAATGTGCATGCTTTTACATACAATTTATCAAAAATAGAATAAAATTACAATTTGTCTTTGCTATTACTAAAAAAACAAGGCAATATTTATAAAAAAACGCAACTCATCCTTAAGATCAAGTAAAACACAACAAAAATTATACATTCTATGGAATTAAAAAAAAACTAAACTTAACCTGTGCTAAAATAGTTAAAAATATGAAAAAAACTCAGCAATCTGTGAAGGATAATTCAGAACTTATCCCTAAAATTCTACCTACATATGTATGTATCTTACAGATATTAGAAGCAGCGTTGCATATAACAACGATACCCTCGTTTATTTGAACAATCATTTAAAAATAACATTCATCCTGACATGATTTATCTATTATCTTATAGCAACGAACTTGTATATCGTCTGTGCTCTGGTCTGAGATTGCGAATTGCATTAGCGTAGCGGTATTCTGACCATAGATAAACGTTGTTTATTTAGGCGATGTTAACTTATGCATACTGCCGAATGCACTTGTAGAAGTGTTTTTGCATGCTAAAAGGTTCAGCAAAATTTGATAAACAAGGGTACACTATATCGAGCGTTCACTGTATTCAATAAAATACAAGACAGAATTTATTATTAATTTATTTCGTAAGCGCATATATTACATTTTAACACAAACATAACCTTAAACAAATACAAATGATGATGCTACGACTGGGTTTCAGTCTCGACTGACCTTGAGCACTGACTGCCATACATCCTGTGGCCATCCAGTTCTGCCCTTGCACTTGATGAAATGATGCTTTTCATTTAACAGATTCTGAAAGAGAAACTTGTTTGAAAATTGTCCCTTGAGTTGGATAGTAGTTTATGTGGGGCTTTGTTAAATGTGCATTTCGCATGTGTACACACGTGTTGGAAATTTGACAAACCTTTATTTCTGATTTGATGTTCTTCTTGATTTTAGGGCCACTCAGTTTGCCCAAGGGCATTAGGTCCGATCGAAATCCACTCGAGAAGTCTTTGTCGCCTTTGATCACTTCAGTGAGATATTTTATGTACAGAATGGCAAGTTTGAGCGTCTTTATCTGTAAGGAGCAAACAATAAGAAAATTGATGTAACTAAAATACTGCAAGAGTTGTATTGGATTCTATTTGGTTAGATTTGCTAGACATTCAGCCAAATACAAAGGAGGTACTAAAAGACAACTCATCAATTTCAGGTCTATATCAATGTTGTCAGTGGTTGAAAAGTGCCTTAAAGGACACCCGAAAGAAAGTCAATACGGTCTCACAGGAAGATCACTGGTAAACAGTGAAAGCCTAAACAAAAGTTGTCACATTTTGGTCCTATTTATGGGATTTATATGGATTTTATTTAAAGCTAATTCAAAGCTTTGGAAAGTATTGGGGTATTAATGGCTGATTGGCTAAAAAAAACACCTACACAATGGGCTTCTTTGTGTCAAAATCAGCGAGATCTATAGCCAAAAAGAATACACACAATGCGGAGTCTTGCAAGCATCAAAACTGGGCCCATTGTACACCAATGAGTTTCTTCGCACTTCCAAGCGATCCAAACCATATGCCGAATATACAGCGGTAGTGGCATGCCACAAATCATTGTGCAGTAAATTGCTGCCAAGATCACGGTTGAATGATCAACGCATGCAATGCACGATCCACAAAAAAGGAGACCCTCTGAATTGTGCCAACAATTAAGACATAAGTCTTCTGAACATCGCATAGAAGATGTAGCGGTGTTGTGTGAACGTCTAAAGCCGTTCGTCAGCTACCTGGTCCTTCTACACCAGTGTGGCTTTAGGCCAGAGATATCGAAAAAATAATCATGCTGCGGGAAATTTTGAACAAAAAAACCCAGGAGCAACAAATCGATATCCACCAACTTTTCATCGGTTTTAAGACCGCGTTCGACGTATTCTGGAGTTTCATTAGATTCTCCACAGAATCTACACAGACCTTCTTCTGATACCCCTAGAGTCCTTGGGTGCTTCCTGAAGCCTATTAGGATACGGAGGTGGTTCTTGTTCATTTTGATACATGCCTCAAACATCTTTCGGTTATATTGCCCTACTCATGCCATGAGCTTTTTTCCAGGCTTCTGTCCGGTTCCTTCTTTCTACTTCCCTGAATTCTTCCTGAGGACATGGTCTCCTACAGAGCAGAATGGTTGTGGACATGACGTGTCCTGGTGCTCCTTTCCTAGCTAAGGAGTTGGCCATTTCATTGCCACTGTCGACTGTCCGAGATTATTGCTACGTCGCAGTTGGTGTAATTCCTATCAGGATTAATTTGTACGCATCTGCCTATGGCATAGATTTCTACTTGAAATATGATGGTGCGTTTATTGATGGATTCGCAGTAAAGACCTATTCGAGACCTTTGATGTCAAAGGCTCAACCAGGGCGACGCGCTGTCATGTGTCTTCTTCAACACCATTCTTGTAAGAATTGTTTAAAACTCACACACAAAACACCAAAGACAATCTTTCAGAAGTCCGTCCAACTACTTACATATGCAAATGATAATAACATAGTCGGAAGAACGCAACAATCAATGACACTTTTGTGAGTATTGAGATGGAGGCCGCGAATATGGGTTCAACAGTAAATGAGCAAGACCTAGTATATGCCATCAACGCATATAGATATAGCTTTGAGGTAGTCGAAGACTTTGTCTTCTTTAGGAACCGCTATCAACTCAGACAACGACACCAGCGCTGAAATCAAACGAAGAATAATTCTTGCCAATCGCTGCTTCTCGTGGCGGCCGTGGGGTTGTGGGACTGCGCGTCGACTCCTACACACTTGAACCATGGCGTCTAGGTTCGAATTCCAGTACGAACAAAATTATGTTCACGCCCCACCTCTTCGAGTCACTGACAAAGCTCAAATAGTATAAATCTCTAAGAAAAAGATTATCAAATTGGCCGTTAGGAGTCGGTATAAAACTGTAGGTCCTTTCCACGCGTGAGAGAACAATAGCAAGCACAACACCAGTGGTTGCTGAGAAGCTTTATAAGACCTTAATCATCCCAGTAGTGCTGTATGGAGGCATGTACTTTGTCAAAAGCGGATGGGGTTGCTCTTGGCTGCTGTGGGAGAAAAATTCTTTCCGGTGATTTTCGGTACCGTCCGCGTAGATGGTGAGTGGAGGGGAAGATACAACAACGAACTGTACGAGCTGATCAGCGACATCGGCTTAGCCAGAAGAGTGAAGATCCAACGATTGAGATGGCTATTTCACTTAGAGCGAATGGAAACCAATGCTCCAGCCAGGAAAATCTTCGAATCCACCCCGGAGCTGGGCTAAGCAACTCTTATATTTCTATATCAAAATATAATTCGTCAATGAAGGTAAGAATTAATGCTCTTCTTTCTTGTCATTAGTGATTACTTGCATAGTAAACATCGATTTTGTATGTAAAAATGTAACATTTATATCATGAACATTGAGCCCAAATATTCAAGTTTCACCCTTTTATCACTGAAAACACAGAAGTTACATATTTTGAGACTATAAACACTGTTTGGTCCCATAGTGCGGCGGCACAGTAGAAAA
The DNA here is from genome assembly GCA_907269125.1 of Eristalis pertinax. Taxonomy (NCBI): domain Eukaryota; kingdom Metazoa; phylum Arthropoda; class Insecta; order Diptera; family Syrphidae; genus Eristalis; species Eristalis pertinax. The sequence goes on from OU026146.1 coordinate 33,194,556, forward strand.
AGACCGCTACTCAGGTGGCGCATGCAGGTGGAGTTCGCTATGCGGCTGAAACTGGCGGCAGCTAGCTAAAGTTCGAGCTGACTGTAGACGCTTGTTGGTTGAGGCCTAAGCCCACCTTGGACTGTAGCGCCAACTCAAGTAAGCATCCAACGTACGATCTTTGATAGAGGATTATATGCGCTAACTCATCCACAGTCTGTGCTAAGACATGTCTACCTTGCGTTTGTGGAACCCAAGGTTATATTTGGAATACTTGCCAGAAGTAATGGATCAGTTACACATATAAAGAACCTTCAAAATCTATAAGTTGCAGCACCGAGAAAGATATATGTACATATTTACTCATGGAAATCATGCTAAGGTTTAGGACGGTTTAATGTCCTTCAAGTGGAAGGCATCTTTCATCTTATCTCATATTAGAGTTGTATGACGAAAGGTGATTCATCCCATTCATGGCACAACCATAAGAAGCCGTGCACAAGAACAACGAAATACACTGCAGTTGACGAAGAGCCAGAGCAATCTCGGGTGACCTAGCACATAGACCTACACACATGTGCCTTCATAAACTTCCTTACTACCCCTAAATTGTAGCTTTCGATAGATCTTTTGATGTATTTTCTAAGCTTATAAATTATCGCTTAAACTTTAAGTGGCTTTGATTGCGATCTGGAAAGCATTTTCCACATTTAATTGTACTAGATTAACACTAATCTGAATGAGACGACCTCTTTGATAATTCAAAGCCATTGTTTGGCCTTCAAGCTGTCTTCGCTGTATTATATGGACTATATGGCTGAATAGCAGATGTTTAAAATATGTCTTAGTAATTACCTTAGAAAGTTTTGTATCGTATGGTACATTTGGAATTTTACTTCGTAGGCAAAAGAATGCGTTATTGATCGATTGCGTGCGTCGTCGTTCCTTTTTGTTTGCCGTAGTTCGTCTTTTGACCGTTTGAACGGGTGGAACTGAAATGATGACAAATACATTTTAAAATATTCTAAGCCATGTTTCCTTTGGCGATCTTACCGTTCTTTATATTATATGCTTGTTGATCTTGTATATGATTGCCGTCATTAATTAGAGACGACGGCGAGAGAAGGGGTAAATTATGTAGGAACGAATCTGTTGACTGTGGCACTCTATTCGAATTCCAAATATTCGACATTTCTACTGAAAGTAAAAGAAGAATTCAAAATGTTATTTCAATATCAAAGCAAGTCAAAGTGTTGTTCTATGGTGGATATCTGCGATGTACTAAAAATAACAAGTACACGCTTTAGTACATGCAAGTACAAGCAAGATTTGAATTAAGTAGAAATCACAGTTTTTTTTTCATTAATTATAAAACAAATAGGGAGGGTTTTTTTATGGCAAAACACTTCGGACAAATGGTCTCCACGGCTTTGCTGGCACAGACGCACTCTTTTGTCGACATTTTGCGCGACCATTCTGCATAAATATGGCTGAATTTCTTTGATGCAGCGCTTAATATTCCTTTTGTAATGGTGGTGGGTTTGTTGACACAGACCTTTGGATTCAAATAAAGCCATAAAAAGAAATCGAATGATGCTAAATCACAGGATTTATGGGTCCCATTCTGAGCACCCAAACGAGAGAGTACACGACCAGGAAATGTCTCGTGCAATAATTGAATTGTTTCAAGAGCTGTATGGCTGTGACACCGTCTTGTTGAAACCGCATATTGGCCACATGAATATCATCCAATTTGGGTAGAATTAAATGTGTTATCACGTCGCTATATCGAGCAGTCATTGCTTGAAAAGTATCATTTTCAAGAAAGTATGGTCCAATGATGCCTCCATTTCAAAAGCCGCACCAAACAGTGACACGACCAGGGATATGAACAATCTGATAGGACAGTACGGCAGATCCTGAAAAACCAAACAAAAAAAAACCCAAGAAGTGCAAATTGACAACACATTCGTAGATTGAAATACCCCGTGTGGCGGGGTGCACAGAGACGACCTACATATTAACCACCATGTCGGTGTCACTGCCAGGAATGTGATGTGCATGTGATGTGCATCTTCAGATTGGCCACAATGACGACGGAGAATCTTCGTTGCTCCATCTAGGTCGGTAACGAACTCACCGAGACCTTCAATGTCAAAAAAAGATTTAGACAAGGCGACGCGATGTCAAGTGACTTCATCAACAATTTTCTGGAGAAGACGTGCAATATTTACACGCCAACACTAGAGGCACGATCTTAAAGCAACGCAGATGACATTGACGTGATTGGAGCCGTCAAAGGTCTGACGGTGAGAAATATATGCTTTCGTCAAGAAAGGCCATTCAACACGGACAGCTTGGCCCCAGCATTACAATGAACGGCAAACATTTCGAGGTAGCCAGGTACATCGTCTTTCTCACAGTACAAGCAACTCTGGACAATCGCAAAAGCAAAAGAATGAGGAAGTCCTTGGTACCTTCAAGAGAATACTTCTACGTGAGACCTTTGGTCCTTGACACCTTAAGAAGAAGATTCAACCACGAACTGCACAGCGACATGAGCCTTTTCAAGTGTCTACGGATCCAACTTCTAAGGTGGCTGATCCAATTCAGCGCATGGAAAACTTAGCTCCGGCCATAAGAGTAGTGAAGGTTAAACATTCTTGGTATCGCTTTAACTTGAAAAGGAATTGTAGGTGAACTCTCATGCGGCCATGCGCCAAGGCATTTACTCCTATTTAAGCTATCCCAAAGCGCAATGGGGGCTTCCAATAGCGGCTACATCAACAGATTGATTCTGCTTTGTCCTGCGTGTATGTATTAAAGAAAAAGCAACTATCGTTGGATTCGTAAAAGCATTTTCGGGGACTGAAGTCAAGTCCAAGTCGGTCGCATCCTTCCGCGGATAACACAGCAGTCGATTACTCTACTGCTGTTCACAGACAGCATATCCAACAATGAAGCAGGAGTACGTACCAAGAAATGTAATGACATTGACCGGTGATTCTATGGATGAAACAACCACTTACAGATGCCAAGAAAAAGGTGGACGACGCAATCAAAGATATCTGAAAGAGAAGGTGGTGCTCTCGGATACGTTGGCCCAGATTGTTCCCGATGGTAGTTAGAACACTTACTGGCCACAATCATCTGAAGAATCATAACAAATTGAGTTTCACAGTAATAGTATGTAGTAATATGTATGTCTCTTAGCGAATGCCCAATGATAGGGATCTCGGCTTGATTAAATAGTTTTCTTACTCTATACAGACTCCCAATGGCGAAGTGTGGGAAGTTTCTTCTATCCAATTATACTCTCTGACCTGAAACCCAGTGACCTGAAAGAGGTGTAGCCGTCAAACGGAATTGTTCGTCGTGTCAGGAATTAAAACTAGCCACCTGGCGAAGGAGTATGTAGATGCATATGTGCACACCTACTAAATTACGGCGGCAACAATAGCTTCTTCCTTTTGCTGGCGCTACAGTTTCAGGTGAAACTGGGCCTCAGCCAACAAGCCTCTCCAGCTGCCACGATCGCTAGAGGGGTCTCCAATTACGCACGTCAAGTTGGCTGAAGTCATGCCCCACTTGCATTTGCCATCGGATTCTTGGGCGTTCTCTGTTGCGTTGTCCCACTGGTAAGGAGTGGAAGACTCTTCGGACTGAATCAGTCACCACGCGCCCTACATGACATAACCATCTTAGGCGTTAAATTCGTAGATGCCTCGCTAAACCCATGTTGCTGTACAGTCCATTCAGTTCGTGGTTGAATCTTCTTCTTCAAATGCCATCAACGACGATAGGATCAAAGATTGGACGGAGAAATTTTCTCTCGAAAATTGATTTCTCTCAAACTGCTAAATGCCAGCAACGATCTCTGTAAATACACGGGCCAAGTTGACTTATGTGCTTCCTCTTTGTGGGGATAACCCCTATGGAAAGCACGTAGATGGGAAGTAATGTATGCAATAGCCGTCCTGTCCAGTGATTTAAATGAGAACCTGGTCCTCGAGGTTTCGGGGGTTCGTTATCTTAAAATGCTGTTATTTAAATACGTACATACATACGTCATGTTCCATTTGGAAATTATTTTTAGTTCAGGTCTGACCCAAACTTTCCAGTGCTTGATGTTTAATAATTCAACGATGTTTCCGCTTCCGTCTGAATGCCCAATAGTCTTAAGCCTCTTAGCTCAAAATTCCAAAACGGAATTCTTCTGTTTTCGAAGCCCTTATATGTAGATAAATTAAACTCCTTGGATGCTCGATTTAGGCCGCTAGTAAAATCAATCAATAACCTTGTCATTAGTCGTGCACTAGAAAGCAATCTACTAATCGATTAAGTTATTCATTATGTCCCGCATATTCATTTGTGTGATACCTGGATGTGTGCCTGCACCAAGCCCTTCAATTTGCCTTCAAAGCAAATTGGAAAGTATACAATGTGTACCATCCCTATATTGTGAACGGATCTCCTAAAGCAGATGATCTTTGCTTTTTCGTAAACAGATCGAAATACACACACCCCTCTAGTCAGATCTAGTGAAATGAAATGTTGAGTAACTGTAACTGTGTACTCGAGCACTTATTGTATACAGATTGTTATTTTTAGATACAAATTGAGAATCGAAACTATGGGCGCAGAGCAACTAGAAGATGTGTATCCGAACTACTCGTATGTGTACTTTGATCTTATAACAAATTATCTCAAGTACGTCTGGCTGGGTGAAGAGGATATCCCCGTACAACAGGTTACCCCGTTAAGATGTTTTATTTTCGGATCACAAATACTTTGAGGGAAGGTACAAAATACAAAGGGTGCCCCAAAAACGAAAGAAAAAAAAAAACAATGTTTAGATGAACATTATTATTGGATACAGTAATGGACAAAAAGAAACAACTTGCATTTTGCAAAATGTTTGAAACTACAAATGATGTACCTCTGTTCCATATTCAATTACATATAATCTTGATGGGTTTTCGACATGATTATGAAACGTATTTCCTTTGCAAAATGAAATGCTTTCAAGAATTTAGCCAATTCAGAAGATTCTGCAGTCGTTACACCGATAACCGTAAATCTTCAAATCTGACGAAAGCTTCCTGCAGACTTTTTCAAATAAATGCCGTAGGGGCGTAAATTTGCTTGCAGATTTGTTATTCAGCTGACGTCTTTTTCTGGATATTACAAAAAATGTCAAAACGTTTTTTAATTCCATTGAGTTGAGAAAACTTACGTATGTTGACGTATGTCAAACCAAACGAAAGGAATGTCGTCAAGTTTAACAGTGCCCATGATTGCTTGTGAGAACTTGTACGTAAAATTCGAACACGATTTACTTATGTAAAGACCGATTTAGACACTGAAGTAATCAAAAATGAACGAAACCCAACGAAACTGAGTGAATTTAATTTTATGGTCACAGTGTATCATATTGTGCACATTTGCTCGATTGTTTCAATTGACTAAATTCTTACTTCGTTAAGGTTGGTTTTACTGTCCAAAGATTAATGTGCCGACCAGATCATTAGGCCAGGCTGCAAACGCCAAAGATTTATTTGCCGAAATTTGTAAAAGCAGGAAGAATGATAATCAAAGTATGCGTCTAAGCAATCTAGAAGATGATTAGTCACTCTGAACAGGCATGGTGGTAAAAGAGAAATTGAGGCTCAACTATAATGCGCATGAGCGAGCATGAGCTAGTGTCAAGTTTGGACGAACTGTTTCGTCATGTTTGCTAAAAAGAAACATGAGTAACTATAATAAGCACATGCGCGCATAGCCTCCTGTCAGAAATTCTTCCGTTGCTTGCTTTATTTTCTTATTTAATTTTGATTTATTATGAATTCCTCATGTTTCCAGTTCGATTATATGTGTATATGTGTACGAATACCAAAACAATATCAGCTGAATTGCTCATTTTTTAAATTTGTTTTCTTGTCTGCGTTTTATCTGTCACATTCGCATATGCGCGGTGCGATTCATTTCGCACTAGCTCATGCTTAACGATACATTTGTGTTTTGCACATGCTTAACGAAATGTTCGCAATCTTTCATGGACGACATTATAGGTTGCCTCATGGGGGTGGGTGTATTCGCTCCCATGCGCGTTTGATACTAGCTAATGCTCGCTCATGCGCGTTATAATTGAGCCTTTAGAAAGAACTGCAGGACTCTTAACCGAATAATTAGCATCACATCACACAGATTTTTGTCGGAAAAACTTGTATCCCGTTCAAACCATAGAACACCTACTCTGCTCGTGCAGCGCTCTGGCTAGTCGTAGGTTCATACACTTAGGGGCCTACTATTTTAATAATCTCTATAATCTAAATTGCGGCTGCATAGGCCAGCTAAATCGCTTCACTACAAGCTCCAACTGGTTCCGTGGTATCACAATGGGCCTACTTAAGTGTGACTGCCTTCGAATATCAAGAATAATGATATGAATGTGATTCCGCCTTTTCTAATTAATCCTTTTTACATACCTACAAGCTTTTCAAACACTTTTGTAATTTCATTCACATTTACCACAATCACAAAATAGGCGGTGTACAGATTTAACTTCCTCCTCGAACCTTTAACTTCCGAAGAGCAGAGAATGGCCAATATGGGAATATTGACAAATATTTATTTTTGTTCAGTCACAGAGATTGCAACGTTCAACCAATGTCTAGATTTAGCCATTCGTTTGCGAGGGAATGGAAAATTGCAGGAACTTGAGTTCTGCTGTTGGTGTCTTTTCTAAATTATTTATGATATTTCTCAACAGCGCTGGGAACTGATCCATAAAATTAGGATCTTCTATTCCACGAATAAAAACGGTGCGCCAGCATCTCATAAATAGAAGTTCGATTCACAAATTTCAAGATTCACGGCTCCACTTCAATCAAGTCACTGAGTATAATTGATAGCTCAGAAAATGTAGTTGTATAGAACAGTTTTTACCATTGTAAGTCACCTCGACTCGTAAAGGAAGAGCAGCACGCAAAAAGTGAGTGGTTGCTGTAGCAGCTAGGGCTAGGTTCACTTTGGACCATAGCTCTACAGATATAATTATATCTCTGCTTATAGTTGCATATAGAATCTTGTCCACAACCTGTGTGAGAGGTTTAAGCCATCACAATAGTGGAATTACGTACTAGTGGAGATTCCCGCACGGAAACCGACGTTAGCCCAAATATTTACACTCAGACAAACCCTGAAAATAACTATAGTGTTTCAAATCGACAGAACGCATACGACAGAAATCGGCGCAAATAAGCATGCGATGCGATGATCGAATACGAGTCGTTTCGCACCACGCCAAAATATACGCGATCCACAAGGCATTTCAGTTTAAGGACATTCGAACTGTTCGAAACCTGCATCGGATTTCGGCTGAGGAGTTGTGCTGAAGTTGTGTTGAAGATAGTACGGTGGTCAAATCAGTTTACACATCAGTCCAACTGTCAAACGGGCCAATGGCGCGCATTAGAAGCCTTCACACGGCGACCAAAACAAGTTAGTCTAAACGTAAGTGATTAAATAGTAAAGACGATATGAATACAACCTGTCGACTATGAATGTTCCCGTCGGTCATCATCTAGAACAGAACGTCAGGATGAACACTGACAAGATTGATTAAGAAGTGTTTTGTGAACCAGAAGTCAAGTATTGCAAACATAACCGACTTATATTTCTCTACCTCTTTTACAATACATTTTTGACAGCGCTTTTAACAATATTTTAGAACAATAACATAATGGAGTGATACTCAAGATACTCCAGCAAGTGTGCGCATTTCGTAAATTCGTAAATAACCGTCAAATTCATCGGTGGACAAGGGAACAATCAGCGGTGAACTCGAATGTCTCTCTTGTACTTAATTTCTGATATGAGCTCCAGAAATAAAAGTCTAATGGAGAGCCGACGCAGAATCGACTTTGAGAAGCTCTATTAGAATCTCCATTACTTCGTCTTGTCTATGCTCCTTGGTTCTAAAATTCTATCTCCAAGGAACAAAATCATGCTCTACATAGCCCTTATTTGTAAGACAGGCCCGACAGTTAAGCAATAAGCGATATACGGACAATGAAACAATGAGACAAGTTATGTTTTCGCAATTTGTGCTAATAGTGCGACACGCACAATTTAAGCAACTCGTTAATCAAGCAGAAGCAGCCATTAATCAAATATGTACATGTCTGGATAATACTATTCCGTCCTGAAAAGAGATTGAACTGCGGGACGTACGGCAACATTCATTATGTGCAAGAGTGGTTTCTTGGAGTCTTCATTCTGCGTCGGGTATTTTGTCCTATCTGAGAGGAAGGCGATTGAATGAGAATGCACAACCGAGAACCCTATGAGAAATACGGGCCATCTAGTAGTCGAAATCCTCTCTACATCCAACCTCCGTTCGAAATGTCAGTATTATACCTCCGCGGAAACGAAATGAGTCGCTTTACACTTGAACAACGTTGGGAAATATTGAAAACATATTTCGAAATTGAGTGGTGTGTAGTCCAGGCAGTGCGTTTTTTTTTGAAAAGAAGAAGTTTTGGCCGAAATGAAGCACCAACCGCAACTGTTGTACGCAAGTTTGTGCTCAAAGTTCGTGAGACTGGTATGCTAGCGGATAACACTGAGAGAACGCGGCTGCTGTGGCCTTCTTCGAAAATGAGGCTAGGAACAACGTTTCGGTCAACGGTGTGCGTTGCAGAGCCATATTAACTAACTTCTTTTTACTGAAATTGAAGCCATAGATTTGGATGACCTCTGGTTCATGCAGGTTGGCGCATTATGCCACACAGTTCATGCCACAATCGATCGTTTGCGCACCAAATTCCCAAATCGTGTTATCAGCCGTCTTTGCGATATCAATTGGATTTGCGAGTTGACCCCTTTTTTGTGGGGAACCGTAAAGGACCGATGTTATGCCAAACAATCCGGAAACGATTCAAGGACTTAAGGCCAATATTACCTCATCTAAGTAATCAGTGAGCTACAGCCCGAAACCATTAACAAGGTCTTGGAAAATTGAGGTGACAGAATGCGCTACTGCGAAGGCAGCCAAAGCAGTCACTTGAACGACGTTGTATTTAATAATTAATGGAAATGTTTGCTCTTACTAATTAAGCCATAATCACTTGGAAAAAAATGATTTTGCTCATTTTATTGCATTTTTAAAAAGAAACTTATATATTGTCCACACTGTACAAAGAGTGCATGTAGTGCGGATGGGAGCTCAGTCGTGCTGGCTTGAAACAATGATTACCAATTCTCCAACTATCTGACTATCCAACTTCGAATACGAGAAGGAGAGGGAAATATGTGGTATGGAGACCAAGTGTTTCTGAATGAACTTAAAATCAATTCCATTTCAATCGCATTTTTATTTTCTAAACTCATCATCAATTCACCCATCAATAGCACGTGATAAATATGACTTCTGAATTTAAATGGTTTTAATATGAGTATACTAAGTGGGTCACGGACATCCTTCGTGGGAATTACATTGCCTCTTGACTCGAGCTTCAATTTGGACTAGTTTACGTTTGGAAAGTATTCTTAGATTGTAAACGTCGCTTATGTGAATCCTTGTAGAACTATCTTTCTCGAACTAAACTCAGTATCCTTTTAAAAGACGACAAGAAAGACACTGTAACAGATTTGAGAACCAATAGTCTAGTACCAGGAGACATTCAATTGTATTGTCTTCTCCATCCGATTTTTGTAACAAACGTAATTAATGCTGCGAAGGACATATTCAGAGTTCATGCACGATGTCCTTGATTCTCTAGCCCAGTTTTCCGATCGCCCAAAATGCTATTTCACACATAAAAAAGTCTGCGAAGCGTGGGAATTTGGCGATACGTGGACTGCTTAAATTTGAACTTGATGTAAGCACTTAGCTCGATGACTAGTCACTAAAATTTGCATTTCACGGGTGAAAACAAATAGAACAAACATAAAAGACCACAGAATGTATAAAATAACTCCTCGCTGTGACACAGACACAACTCGCTCTTGGAAAAATTCAGATAATTCTTTTTTGTTTTAACACATCACGACTTATTTCCTCCACTGTTCCCTCGTATTCCATTCACACAAACACGAACTGACATTAACAGAAAATAATTATACCAACATCAACAAATAAACAGCCATCCTGTGGTTTTCATTTTAAACACAATTAATCTTTTGCCCAATTTTTGAACACAGGGGCAAAAAACAATCAAATTATACGAAATTTAATGAGTCCACTTACGATCCACATGTTGACACTTGAACGGATACGACGACGGTTTATTCGAGTACACGTCCGACGTGGGATTGTAGCGCGACGTCACATTGTCAAAAACACTCGAAATGGACTCGTCCATTGAAGCCGATATCGAATTCGAAGCCACACTACACACGGAATCCCCAGCTGCAATCGCTCGAGCTAATTATTGTCAGTTGAATATTTGGTTCCATTACACATTTTCTGCAATCGAGCTCGCACTGACTGATTCAAGAAATATCGTAAATGAGGCGAATTTCTTTTTCGGAAATTGCGCATCTCCGATGGCCACGCCTCCACGTCAGCGGCAAGCCAATTGTATTCTTTCAATTATTCTGTCTATGAGTGTATGTTGATAGCATTGTCTAGAGAATAATGGCAAGTCGTCGCGGTCGTAGTGTAGTGTGTACGCTTTCTGATTTAATGGATTGAAAAAAGTGTTTTTGAAACGCCGCCGTCGTTGCCGCCACCGCCACCGACCACGACGCGATGTAAGAAACTCATTTTATCGACTCTATGTGGTTCTGTATACACTTTCAAGTGTAAATACTGCACGTGTGCACGAATGTATGTGTCGGGAAGAGTAAATTGATTATTTGAGTTTTTTTTTTTGTATATTTAAACGCACAATCCACTTAAGAATATCCACCCTTTGTTGGGTTGATCTCTTCTCGGCGAAAAGTGTTTTTGACTGCATTGGAAAACATTCCGATTTCCGAGCTATTGGCAAAGATTCTGATTGAAGAAAAAAAAAACGATCGTCGAAGGCGATTAAACAAGTAAATAGTTCTATCGATTGTCTTCAGGGATTGACCTCGGCGAGTAGTGAGCAAAGCGTTGAGTAAATATTTCAATCAAGTTCAGAGAAAGCTGAAGAACTAGCCTGTAGTTGAAATTGTGGTCCAGACCACTGGTTCTGGTGTTTATTCTACTTGGAGGGAGTCTTGCCAGATCTGATTGTGTCCATTAGCATCAGAAACAATTAAAAATCAGTGGGGACTGAGTGGTGGAAGTTCAATTGAAAAGACGGAAATTCTGCAATAATCTGTGGTCGGAATTTGGAACATGAATGAAATGAACGACAAATGTACATATACAGGCAGAGGTTGTGGATTCTTCGAAGAGTTAAATATCAGTCTGTTTGAAAGGCTTAGGTTTGGTTAGGTTGTATGTGGCTTTAGATGCACTTAGGCCAAGGTAGCCCGAGAGTCGTACCGCCCGCGTGAATCGTGCGTTGACTCCAAAGTGCGCTGTTTGCGTTCGGTTAACGATACCAACGAGTTACGAACTTGAGTTACAATGTTTAGAAAGTATATGTAGCTGCCTTGGAAAGCATCTTGTTTTTGGTCAAAATAATAGGTGCTCTCCACTTATGATAGTACACAGAACACGAGTGTTTAGTGTAGAAGCTAGGTCCACTTCGGGCAACAAGATTGCCACGTGAGCTTGAGAACAGCGCATACACACTACATGCAAGCTGTTCTTTCATGAAGTTGCAATCCAATTAACCAGTAATAGCTGGACATCGTGACTCGTGAGGGATGGCTTTCCGTCCAAAACATCAAGTGCTGTCCTTTGAAGTGTGAAAGCTTGAATAGCTCTCTCCAGTTTAGATTTTTCTTGTGTGCACTACCTTACACGCAGGCATAATCTGCTGCTTTGTTTCAAAGGCTCGGCGTCGTAAACCCTTTGACCAGAAATCAACTATTATAGATATATATGACGACTACCTGTTTTGACCCTTAAAATTGTTTCACATTTTTGATAAGTATATTGCTCTGCGCTTTAAAGGGGATCTCGGAGTCAGTCTAGGCAGGACTCTATTCCAAAAGAGCATTCTGTTCTTCCTTTTCATGTTCGTGTGGCGTTACAGTTCGGAGCGGGATTAGGCCACAACAAACAAATCTCTCTAGCTACAACGATCTGTGCACAAATAGCAAAAGAAGTTTGCGAATGCTGTATGCACGGGTATCATTGGTAATGATTACTGAGGAGCCGATGTAGATGAAGTCTTCGACTACCTTAAAGGTGGCCCATTGTGAGAACTAAGCATACACTTTATTTAGCCCAACCAGACCCATTGTAGCCGATTTGGTTTTAATGTGAGCAAACGACGCATTGGCGGCTCCTAAATTAGTAGGTGCCCTGACGGCCTTATGACGTATTGGGTCCATTGCGCCCTTCGTCGGGGATGCTTTACTACCGTGAGACCTCCGTTTAGTTCTAAAAACCTGACTTGTATGGACTTCTATTAGCATGGGTACTTTATTGCTACTATAGCCGATCAATGATCTAGAGCTCTTTTTGCTCAGCTTCGGCGGAAGAGCTCTTGCTGTTGCTATAAGTTCTAAATGAAACCATAGGATTCTGGCTCTGTTCAGGACTTTGTCATCCAGTTTTTTTCCTTAAGGAACTAAGCGGCGTCAATGCATAAGAGATTGCTAGAGTTTCTTCCAGTGTCAATCCGTTTTTCGCTAGACTGTCCACCTTTTCGTTTCCATGATTCCAGTATGTCCCGGTACCCAGCAGAGGGTCACCGAGTTCTGCATAACCTGAGCATCGATGACAAAGTGTCTGATGTTATGACCTTTATTGTCTGCTTGGATAATCAGAAAAATTGGTGATCGATTTGTCGGTTGCGTCGTGGTCACTCAACACCAGTGCTCCCTCGTGTATCGCAGCCACTTGGGCTTGAAGGACGCTGTCAGTCAGAGATTTCTCGAATATAACCGCGCTCGCGAGCGATCTTCCCTTCTGCTGTTACCAATAATTCTTGCCATTCTTTCCGGTGACTCCTATATGGAATGGCAGCCGCTTCCGCGATTTTGCCTGAAGCCTCTTTGAAGTGAAACTTCAATATGCCCTCCTGTGAGTAAATCGATTTTATTTCCCTTCGTTTCGAAAAAAATTTTCGTTGCATACTATTTAGTAGGTGGAGAATTCGTTTGGAATTATGCTTTGAGTTTTAAATAAATTAATTAACTGGTTATTGGAAGTGGAACTTTTGGAACTAGAAGTTACTCGTGTTTGGATGAACTGCTCTGAGGCCTCGAAGACTGGTGAGAAAATCAGAAGAAAAGCTGCTGCAAATATCATGGCAAATGACATCAAACGATCAGCTATACCAGTAGCAGGAAGAACATCGACAATAACAATATGCAACTTTTTATCATGGACGAAATACAACAACATCGATGGTCACTTTGCAGGAGGAGCTACAGAGACTCAGTTTAACTGACTGCTCCGTGGACATTCCGCGCGTGCTTTGCCCCCGCGACCCCTTTAGTGGATCATGCAAGCCACTGAAGATAAGATTTTATTTCTGGTTCAACGCCAATATTTTTCATATCTTACAAAAAATAAATTAAATATCCTAAGACTTACGAAAATATGAAGTATCAAACGAGTCACACTCAAACTGGCCCATAGTGCTCGTAATTGCTGTTAGTATTGCCGGCGCCATTTTCCATTATACGAACAATTCAAAGCTAAATTCATCTTATCAGCAATTGGTAACATCCTGAAATGAGAGCAAAAATAACAAGACTTAAGTGAGATTCTCAATGGATCCGACCGAATGTACTATTTATCTAAGGTAATTTCCCAACTGCGAATCTTTAATTCATTTTTATAGCGGTCAAGTGCTCAGTGTTTACATGGCATCAAGGAATGAGTAGTTTGTGGGAGAAAGCAATCTAATGAGTCTAGTAAATCGAAATAAAATATGTGCTCTTCTGCGTAAACACAAGAGTGGAGGTGCGAGCAAAACAAATACCCAACTGACCTCTGTTTTTGGAAATAAAGTCTGTTAAGGGGGGTGTGGGTCGTGTATGCAACAAATCGTCTTCGGTTTGAACAATTTATTGGTTTAAATTAAATATTGCGACTCGATTTACAAACAACTGAGTTCATTGATTGAGTTAATGTACATTGTGCTTTTTTTATTTATTTTTCCTAAGCTGAAACACAGCAACTGAACGACCAATTAACTTTATCTGATGACGTTCAATGTCGAACATGGGGTGTAGTGGAAGAATTCAATTGTTGGAGTATCTGATTCTTCGATCATTAGCCTGATGTATGATCTTGCGTATTCGCCTTGCAATAATAATAATAGTTTTCTCTTGAAACGCGAAAGGCGGAATGTTATTCCATATTTTCTATTTTTTGTGTTACGCTACAGTCTGTTGAACACCTGGGCGAAAGAGGGGAAATTGCATGCGAAACCTAGTGACATAGACAAGAAGTCCTAGCTCATTTCCCAAAACACCTTTCGGTTGTTTAATAGGCACTCAATTCCCAAACAAGGCTGCTGATAGTACAATCAGCTCAAAGACTACTGCATGAGGAGCGTCCATCAGGCAGCTCAAAGACTACTGCATGAGGAGCGTCCATCAGGCAGCTCTTGATACCACAATTGGTCAGTAATCAGTTGCTCCAGCGACATCCTTGTAGAAAGATGAGCCCTACTACAGGCTCACTATCCACCTGCCTTCGGTTGTCTAATAGGCACTCAATTCCCAAACAAGGCTGCTGATAGTACAATCAGCTCAAAGACTACTGCATGAGCAGCGTCCATCAGGCAGCTCAAAGACTACTGCATGAGGAGCGTCCATCAGGCAGCTCTTGATACCACAATTGGTCAGTAATCAATTGCTCCAGCGACATCCTTGTAGAAAGATGAGCCCTACTACAGGCTCACTATCCACCCGCCTTCGTTGGTAGACGCCTCACCGATGACGTATCAACTCTTTTCGAAGGTGGTCATCCCTCTGCCCCCATTATGTGTCAAGTATGTCTGTCTGAATACCCAAGTCAACGCTTTAAACTTTACTCTCCAGTAAGACACATAAAAAATTCCACACTGAGTGACATGAAATTGTCACTGTCTGTCAGTTCAAAATTTGTGGGTCGCTTTGCATTAACAGCAAACTAAGATGGAATCCCGATGTTCGGGAATAGGTCATTGGAACCTCTACTGCCTTATATTACCATAAACACTGGACAGCGTTCGAAAAGCTATCAATTACAACTTTCGATTAGAACAGGGGTTCCACAAGGGTGCGGACTTAGCCCATTTTTTATAGACGACATAGCAAATCTGCTGGGAGGGGTTCGGATCTGGTTATTTTGACTGAAAGCCAACTCTTCACTCTTCAGTACTCTTCAGTTCCAGAAGCCTATGGGACATAAAGATTACCACCACCAAAATTATGTCTTACGGCACTGGTTACAAAACTTCAGCTATTCGATGAAGTGAAGTGGAATGTCGACATGGAAGCGCATATTCACGAAAAAGCGGTAACTGCTAACAGCCTTCAATCTTATGTGGACAAATTCAGAGGTCCTTCTCCAGTTGTGTGCGCCATCGGTTCCGTGGGCATCCTCCATTGCGTTGTCCCACTGGTTCGGAGTCGAAGACTCTTCTGGCTGGATCAGTGTTATTTATGTGCTCTACATGGCCTAGCCATCTTAGGCATCAATCTATAAACGCCTGACTAGGCTCATGTTGCTGTACAGCCCGTACAGTTCGTGGTTGAATATTCTTCTTCAAAAACCATCAACACAAACAGGACCATAGATTGAACACAGAAAAGACCAAGGGCTTCTTGATTAGCTCTTGAGATTGTCCAGTCTTTCGCGCCATAGATCAGGACATGGATGATCAAGGTCTTATATAATGTTAGCTTGGTCTTTAGAGAAAGAGCTGTACTACTCAATTGCCACCTGAGCCTGAAGAAACATCGATTGGCAAGAGTTATTCTGCGTTTAATCTCGGTATGAGATCTGATGTTGTTCGTACTGTTTACTTTGGAGCCGAGATAGACGAAGTACTTAACTAGCGCGAAGTTATAGCTGCTTACGGTGACGTTCTGACCGAGTCGTCAACGTTGTATCGATGACAGTATATACTTCGTTTTCCCCTCATTCACTGCAGAACCCATTTTCGCCGCCACCGTTTCAAAATCAGGAAATGCTTCACTGACGGCTTCAATATAATCGATCACCTTACAAAGAATGGAATGAGCTCGCCTGTTCACATAACATTGAGCTTTGTCTCACAGAGGCTAATGCCAATGAATAGGAAGATGGACTTGATATATATAAAGGGTGGTTAATAGGGCCGATGTTGAATGTGAACCACACCTAAACGTCAATGCTTTTTTCTGCATTTCATTTGACATTTCTCAATTTCAGACTAACTCAATTTGAACCATGGATACACAATCGAGCAACGCGTTAAAGTTATTCAGGCTTTTTATGAAAATAGGCGTTCAAATCAAAATGCACTTCGAAAGAAAATCATCTTCAGTGATGAGGCACATTTTCACCTCAGTGGATTCATCAATAAGCAGAATTGCCGCATTTGGGCGAATGATAATCGAAGAGTGATTGTCGCAAAATCAATGCACCCACCTAACCACCCAATGAACTTTTTATGGCCCGAATTGGAAGATATGAATGTGGACGATATGTGGTTTCACACAACTAACGAAACAATGGCTCTTTTGCGCGACAAATTCAATGGCCGTGTTATCTCACGTGGTGGCGATGTCAATTGACCGACAAGATCTTTTGATTTGACACCGTTGGATTTTTTCTTTGCTGTTATTTGAAAGAAAAGGTGTACGTCGATAAGCCAGCAACAATTCAAGAGCTACAGGATCAATATTATCATAATAAAAAGAAATGACAATAATTTTCTAAATAATTTGTATTTTATTCAAAATCAACATCGGCCCTTCAAATTTAACAACCATTTATAAAGAAACGCCGTGATTATGTGTACAATGATTATATATGCAAATGAAGCCCATTCATTATCTTCGCGATTTGTGTATAAACTTCTTTCTTCTTCTATAAGGGACTAATAGCTAGTTTAGAACAGAACATTGAACAAAGCAATTAAATGTTATATTTTGGGCTAGAACTTAATTTTTGAGAATTCATTACGTGCCACATCGACATGACGTACTAATAACTAATATGTTCTCGACATTCATACATGTACATGTTCTCGACCTCATTACGGTTGCGTACAAGGAGGAACAGATTTCTGCTCATCAACTTTAAATACGTAACTGACAAATCACTAAGAAACATCCAGCGATTGAGGCTGAGTACTCTTTTTGCACGAGACTCAAGCGGCAACTCATTTCTCAGAGTGACAACGAGGACTTCATCGGTTTTTTTGACAGAGAAATGCATCCCTGGAACAATAAACAGTCCACAAACGAACTGCACCTCAATCTACCATCTTCATATGTCACCACTTCTGCGCGCGGGTCCACAGGTTCTTAATAAAGTCGTAGTAGATAACACCGATTTTTGTAATTCATCCTTACTTCTTTTTATAATTGGGAATGAAGAGGAATTTGAATGTTCATTGCCTGCCAAATTTCAGAGAAGAAAAAACCTTAAAGCTGTGATCTGTGATCTGCCACGAAGCACATGTATTAGCCAAACCATGATGACAGGAACATCGTCTACCTCGGCTCCACTATTTACTGTTACAAGCAACATCAGTATCGAGATCAAACAAAAAATAAGTCTTGGCAACCTCTGTTTCATTAAGCTCAAGAGGCAATTGGTTAATAGAGCTGTCTCTCGAAGGGCCAGGCTGACTTTATACAAGCCGGTGACCACCCCAGTTCCGCTGTTCCGCTGCATAGACAATCGCAAAAGCGGTTGAGGAGTTCCCTAGTCTCTTCGAGAGAAGTGTTCTGCGGGCGATCTTTGATTCTGTTTGCGTTGATGACACTAGGAGAAGGAGATTAAATTACGAATTGTACGCTCTGTTCAGCGGTATGCGCCTAGCCAGGCGTCTACGAATGAAACACCTTAGATTGCTGGCGACAATTTAGCACCGACCCGACAAGATGTCAACTCCCCGTCAGTAGGTGAACACAACAGAGGACGCTCGCGTCTAAAGTGGCGCATACAAGTGGTGAAGGACCTCAACAAACTTGGAGTGCGAAACTGGCAGTTAAGGTCCAAACTCATAGAATCCGTTGTGTAATGTCAAAAAATTAGCAACTCATAAGAGAGGGAGAGAGAGAGAGAAAGAGAGTGAGAGAGATAGTAAATGCGGCCAAAGTGGAATGTATCACGACGGATGAATTTGGTCAACTTTTAAGTTTTTCAACTTTGACAGTACCTTATTTCTGGTATTCATTGGGCACCTCTCTGCAATCCGGCAAATACGATTTTTGTGGATTGTGGAGACAGATCCAGATTTAGGCACAGATCGCACTGGAGAGGTCTGTTGTTGACTGTCACGCCAGAACAGTTTAAACTTAAATACAGTCTCAATTCAACGTCGCTTACGTGATCTCCATAGCATGACAATTTAAAAATTTCGTTACAGCCAATTGGTGCTGAGATTGTAAGCAGCTCATCCAATCCGCTGCAGAGTCTAGTCAAGACCCTGTTCACTTGGGAGTTTAAAGAAGACGATGATTTTGTTTCATTTTAAGGCTAGCTGGCGTAAAAAATCCCCTTATCGTATTTCAGGCAAATGTAAACACTTACAAGGAACAAATAAGATTGCAGTTGAATCATTCAAAATTAGTAATCCAGCATGTTTATAAAACACTCAGTAAGTTTAAGTTTATTAGCAAGAAACAACTCCACTTGCTTTCAGAAACAGCTCCATCGAAGACACATGCCCCATCAGCCGCCCCCACGAGAGTGCACAATTTCCAGATCTCCCTCAACAACTATTGTAGTTTCTTTTGCACAATTTGTAGTTCAAATTTGAATTGTTTAGCATGCACACACAAATTAGGGAATATTCATTTCTTTATCGATGCCCGCCACTATAAGTTAGACGCATTTCTAAATTGAATACACTACGAACAAGACCGACCGTACGAACCAGCTGCACCTGTTGTGTGCTCCGAGAAACATGTAAGACGCTGCTAGCCGCGAGCAATGGATACAAAAATGTTCCCATTGCGCACTTTCGATAGCCACGCCTTCGCTGGTTAATGGCCAATTACCGTCGTGTATACAAGTCCAACAGCAACCCCCATGTGGAGAGTTGCGCATACATGATGCTGTGTGCGTTGCTCACCCCCTAAGCCCACCGAAATTGATTTACACTTGTGTGCTGTGGAATGTGGAGTATATAGGGTAGCTGGTGGTGTTCTGGATACAGCACCACATTCGTAGCGGCAGTATCGGCGGTTATTGAGATGCACAGACCATCAACGGATGAATCTTGAAGTTAAATGCCGTCTAGTCTAATTAAGATATCAACTGCATGGTTGAGAGTCTGTTGTCTGCGGAGAACCCCAAATGGGATCGCATTAGACCTTGTACCGGGTGTTCGTCGCGAGTGCTGTATCTGGAGTACATGCAGATTTTCCACTCTTAAGAGCATCATATATTTTCAGATATTTAATTGATGGATTTTACCAGTAATGGGATGCTTTGGAGAGGGGGATGGGATATCGGCTCGATACTGTTTTGGGATTTAATTGATCGCTGTAGGTCAAGAAGACGTCTTTGAAATTGCTCTAGATTTTTTACATTGCGAATCTAAAATTTGCGAATGACTTTTCTGTTCGCTTTAATGGGTGTCTCTGTAGAGAACTGAATTTTTGTGGTAGCGAAAGGAGGGTACAAATCACTGATGACTTGGCCAAATCATGAATTCAGTATTAAAGCCGGACGACTTTAGACAACGCTGTGACTTCGCTAATTGGGCGCTGGAAATGTTGGACATTTATTGGCGGGGTCATGCGACTTTACACCACTCGATAATTCCTTCGGGGCTACGGCAAGTCCATAGTCTACGCTAACAAGCTTATTACTTTGGACGAGCTCGAGGCCAAAAATTTGTTTGGTTCTACACCTCGAATGTGAGGTCTCTTAACAGATCACGTGTAGCCGATGAACTCGTGAAGGATATAAGCTTCCGACGTCACCATAACCAGAAAGAAAAGAGGATGAAAAACTGGGGCATCGGCAACGTTTAGAGTGATATATAGTTTAAGTGGAAAACGACCTCAACCAAATTGGTGTGCGCAGCTAAGAGAGTTGGCCGGAGACCGCGTTAACTGGAGTTAGCTGATTGTTATCCAAGTAACGCCACACAAAGAAGACCAGAGAAGCTGGATGATTATTCCACCTTCCTCATGCTCTTTCTAGAAGCCGTAACCAATATGTCTTGTATCCTCCCTCATAGCACATTGCTGATCTTTCCAGTGTGATCCTCGATTCACCGCCGATTGATTTGAGCTATAGCATGAAGCTTCATAAAGAGTGTTGTTGCAGCTATTGGCGTTGTGGCATGCAGAAACAACTTGTGTTCTTTCTAAATTTTATCGAATAAATGAGAGTCGGTTTTCAATTTATTATATAAAAATTAAAATAAATTAGCAATAATTAAATAACGCAATGATTGAACACGTATAGGTAGCAAATTGATCTCAAATATGTAGAAGTCGGAACAAATCATCAAAATATCGATTGGAGGAGTCCCGACAATTCGCATTTAGAAGTCGGGAAAAAACCATGCAAAAAATTGTATTGGAGGAATTCCATCTAAATGTTGTTTGGATTAATAAAATAATATTTCGTTTTAAGTTCTTGCATTTTTTTCATTAATAGGAACACGATTTAGTGCATAAATTCGTTTATTCGGAATGACCTTCCTCTCAACCGAGTTAACGAGCTTTTACTGTGTCACAAATGTCGCCTCGAAAATAACTAACCAAGATACTTCCATTCCAGTCTCACCTTATTACGTTTCAATCTTTAATTCCCTATCCATTCGGGTATTCCTCAACCCAGAATTCGTCCTAATTATCGGGAAAATCGTTTTATAAAACCTCTCTTTTCTCAGAGATCACATGAGTCGCACCAAATGATTGAAAGAAACACATTCGAACATGTGCTTATGCAATTATTTCTTCTTATCTGCGTTTGCCGAACAATGACGGATATTTCCACCATCATTTCGAGATCCTTTACGATGAAACAGTTCCTAAATCAGCTCCAATTCCTCGATTTCAATGCGACAAAGGAGGATGTCACGTATTTCCCTTACAGGCCACCAAACTCGGCACGCCCGTACCAAAACCTCACGTTACTACACTTCTACATTTCATTTCCAATCCAAAATGATATCCATCAACCTCAACTTCGTCCTAATTATCGAGAACATCGATTCACAAAAATGTGCCATTACCAAATCCATTCCGACGAAAATGCGTTTATTTTCAGCAAAAAAATGCGAGTCAGTTGTGATACCAATTCACTGCACTTTTTCGTGCAAATTGTGTCATTTTTTCAAAAGTCGATTTTCTTTGTGTTTAGACTGAGATTCAACATCAAATGTGTGTGGCTGAATGGAGATATGATAACTCAAGTTAACTCCATTCAAAATTGCATCCATAATCCTGGAAAATGTGAGAAAACTGAATTTTTCATTTTTTGATGACGTCATCGTTGAACTTGCTGAAATCGAAAACACAACACACTGTCTATCTGGCAATGCTTGGTGTGCATGCGAGTGCAGTGAGCTGCTTGATGAAATGTTTTTCGTCATTTGTCGATTAAAAATCGAAACAGAAACTTGTTGAAAAGATGATTGAAGTATTTTAACTGATAATCGGTGAAAAACTCCAGTATTGCATCGTTTTTGGTTGAAATTCAGCAGTGGTACGGTGCTGCCATGTAGGATATTCTGATGGAATGTTTTCATTAAGTTTGCATTAAGCGGATACTTAGTCGTTTTCGCATGAAAGATTGTGTGTAATTGAATTAATTATGAATGCAAGTAAGGGCAACTGCTCTCTATGTTTAGTTCGATAATCGACTCCATGGCGATTAATTTGCACTTTTGTAGAGTATTGAGGTTTGTGCGTTCAACGATTGATAGGAAGAGAGCTTCTTTTGACGATTGATAGCCACCTACTTCCACTTGCAGTGACAATTTAGAAAAGGCAGCCGTGTAAGCTTGTTGTCTAGAATAGCCACAAGTGTTGTTTTTCCTCGTATATAGAGGAGACTAGATGAACAGAGAAGTTGTATTATGATATCTTCTTCCTTGCCGTCACTGTAAATAACTTCGGCAGAAGTCGTTGTAAGGGAGATGCATCCTGAAGACATGCATACCAACGACACAATGTCCTGATATGACGCCGTAGAGATTGCATTTAGATTAGATCAAATTTGTTCTGCAATGAGTTGCCTTCAAACCGCTGGATTCAATTGGGACTGCAGCGAGAGGCAGACTTCATTGTCTCCTCAAATTTCTGGAATGTCACAGTGTTAAATAGCCGTGTCACCAAGAGCCAGCGTGAAAATCATTGAGTTAAATGAGACTGTGTTCAGAGAATTGATCACAGTATAGCTGTCTTTTACGATCCCATGGTTAGGTTAGGTTTAGGAACGGGAGTGTGGTGGTTGAACATCACTTCCACTCGGAGGCCTTCAGGCCCATTGTGAATCCCTTCAATTGTGGAGTACACATTCTGTTAACCCACCCTGTCAGGTGATGGCTTAAACCACCCCGTGCTCTTTACGAATCTTAAAATATCCGAAATATCAGCAGTCTCTTTGAAGAATCCTTGGCCCAGCGAAGCTAGGCGCCTATTCTGGAGAGCTGGGCATTGGCGGAGCAGATGTTGAATCGTCTCGGTCTCTTCCT